>CM029614.1:18849903-20104381 GCA_017311315.1 Dendrocalamus latiflorus | reverse complement strand
CCCCTTTTGGCAATAAACGCATCAAGATGCAATAGAGAGAATATGACATGTCAATGGATGAATATGGCTGAAGTTTGTTTATTTAAGCATTTAGAGCCATGAGAATTATCCATAATGACCATAATGTAATACACCAAGCCATAACTCAATAAAATGCTATCTAGATCTTGACAACATATATATAAGCCAGCTAGAACACATAGATGACAATCTGAAATGTAATGCATTTTTGTGAGCAAGTCAAGTCATCAATGAATAAAGTCTAGCTAGAGACATCCAAGGATGATGCAGGCCATGTCAATAAGCTAAGCGGAACAACGAAGCTAACATTGAGTCCAAATAGAGTGCTATAAGCTCAAGATTGAAACATTGGTTAAAGTACTTGGTTCTGATTGTAGATTAAGCAAATTGAGCACATTAAACATTGTCTTTTGAAAGCATATGGTTGTTTTCAAACCAAATTTTGTTTATGTGCTAGATCTCAAGCCTTATGCGACTACTCCAAGCAATAAGCTTAAGAAGATAGTCTAGGTCATCCAAAACTCCCCCTGAGTTCATGCCTAGTGCAATGGCAAGCTGTCTCATGAGAAAGAATTGGTGAAATCAGTTTTTTCGCACAAATATGGTGGTTGTCAACCAACATTTTGTTTTAACATGTGCTAGATCTCAAGCCTTATGCGACTACTCCAAGCAAGAAGCTTAAGAAGATAGTCTAGGTCATCCAAAACTCCCCCTAAGTTCATGCCAAGTGCAATGGCAAGCCGTCTCATAGGAAAGAATTGGTGAGATCAGTTTTTTCGCACAAAAGAGATCTTTTTGCTTTTTAACACATTGTACTAACTCATGTATCATCAGGAGACTAAAACAGCTCAAACTAAGGCTCAATATAGATTCAACGTTCTACTCAGCCTGTTTGACATGGCATGAATCATAAAAGGATAGTTCAAGAAAGACGAAACTCAAATGCTAGCATGACAAGTTTAATTTAAGTTGATCAATTTTACTTAACTTATCATGGCAACCGCTAGTCTACACATATGAAGTCATGATAAATCTAGCAAGCTAAGCACAAGTCATGGCAAGATGTAAAGCATTGAAGCATGTCATAACAGGATAATAATCAAGGCTCAATGCAGATTGATTATAATGCTAGAATGCTGAAAATGCAAGAAAGTCCAGCTCCCCCTCAACATTAGATGCAACTTTTAGTTCAAGTTGAGTTATGTCAAAATTAAGCTTCAGAAGCTCCCAAATGAACTCCCCCTGAACCAAAGCAATAAAATCGAGAAGCTGGCAAAGAAAACCAAACAGGTAGTCCTTAAAGCATAGAAAAGATATAGAAGCAACTATGGCTTAAACCGACTCTCATCTACCCCAAATGACTCCAGGACTAACAGCTGATCGTCGAACACACACTAGAGAGCAAACACATACCCTGTCTACCCGAGGGTGGCCCAACCCTCGCTAGAACCTACAAGAAGTGAGTGAGCTCAACCTAGTGAGATAAGAAATAGCTACTCCTGGAAGCACAAGATAAGAGTAAGAAGTCTAAGCAACTCAACACAAGAAACACTCTAACCTATGCTAGAAGGACTTAACCCAATGCACCCGCAAATGCAATGCAACAGAAATGAGACAGAAGCATAATTAATATAATAAAGCAGTAAAGCCCAAGCTCCCCCTCACTACAGTCTGTAAGGACAAACCACCCCAAGCTCTCCCCGCAGAGCTGAAAACCTCGAACTGTCCAAAGGCTTGGTGAAGATATCAGCCAACTGGTGGTCACTCTCCACAAACTGGAGCACTATGTCACCTTTCTCTACATGGTCTCTAAGGAAGTGGAAGCGAATATCAATATGCTTGGTCCGAGAGTGCTGCACTGGGTTCTTAGCAATGTTGATAGCAGACGTGTTATCACAAAAGAGTGGAACACTGTCTAAGGCTAACCCAAAGTCCCGCAGGGTCGAAACCATCCAAAGTACCTGGCTGCAGCAACTGGCAGCAGCAACGTACTCGGCCTCTGCAGTGGACTGTGCAACACCGGACTGCTTCCTCGAAGACCAGGAAACGAGAGAAGTGCCAATGAACTGGCAGGTGCCAGAAGTGCTCTTCCTATCTATCCTACAGCCAGCAAAGTCTGCATCTGAAAAGGCTCTCAAGGAAAGACAGGATGAGGAAGAGTACCAGATACCATAGTCAATGGTAGCTCGAAGGTACCGAAAGATGCGCTTCACCGCCTGGCGGTGAGATACGCGAGGAGAAGCCTGAAAACGAGCACACAGACACACGGAGAAGTGTATGTCTGGTCTCGAGGCAGTGAGGTAAAGAAGGGAGCCGATCATACTTCTGAACTCTTTCTGATCAACTGGCTCGCCATCCTCATCTGGGTCAAGATAGGCTGTAGAAGCCATGGGAGTCGACACAGGCTTACCATCGCTCATGTCGAAGCGTCTCAGGAGGTCACGAGTGTACTTTCCTTGATGAAGAAATGTACCCTCCCGAGACTGCTTGTATTGGAAGCCAAGGAAGAAGGTCAACTCCCCCATCATACTCATCTCAAACTCGGTGCTCATGACATCCGAGAACTGTGAAACCAGAGTATGGGAAGAGCCGCCAAAGATAATGTCATCGACATAGATTTGGACGAGCAGAAAGTCAGTGCCATGCCGGCGGATGAACAAGGTCTTGTCAACTTTACCCATCTCAAAACCATGACTTAACAAGTAGGACTTAAGCCTCTCATACCAAGCTCTAGGGGCTTGCTTAAGTCCATACAAAGCTTTGAAAAGCTTGAAGACATGGTTTGGGTATTTGGGGTTTTCGAAACCAGGAGGCTGTCGGACGTAGACCTCTTCCTCAATAAAGCCATTGAGAAAGGCACTCTTGACGTCCATCTGGTAAAGCTTGAAATCTTTAGAAGCTGCAAAGGCAAGCAGGATTCTAATGGCTTCAAGTCTAGCTACAGGGGCAAAGGTCTCCTCGAAATCTAGACCCTCAATCTGGGAGAACCCCTGAGCTAACAGTCTAGCCTTGTTTCGAATAACCACTCCATCCTCGCTCTGCTTGTTCTTGAACACCCACTTAGTCCCAATAATATTGTGACCTCGCGGGGGCTCGACAAGCGACCAGACCTTGTTTCTCTCGAAGTTTTCTAGCTCCTCATGCATGGCATTGACCCAAGACTCATCAGATAAGGCATGAGAAACATCTTTGGGCTCAAAGGAGGCAATGAAAGCAGAATGGAGACAGAATTGAGATAAGCCAGATTTTGACCGGGTAACACGCTCGAAGAGGTCTCCAATGATCTGCTCTGAAGGATGGTCTTTTTGAATGTGTCTAGGAGGTCCAGGGTGAGATGAAGAGGTGGCCTCTACCTCGTGAGCAGACGAAGTAGGAACAGAGCCACCAGCTCCAGAGGAAGCAGAAGGCAAGGGCTGATCGCCTCGAGGTGCGGTGGAAGACGGCATCTCAAGGGGTGGATGAGGGACAGGATCAGGTAGACAACCGTCGTCTCCATCGTCCTCGTCATCCACGAAGATGGTCTCGGACTGCTCTAAAGAACCTGAGATATCAGGCCTAGTCCCCGGACTGGCCTCATCGAAGGTCACCTCACAGGTCTCTACCATTTTGCTAGACTCGCAGTTCCAGACCCTATAAGCCCGCGAAGAAGGCGAGTAACCTAGAAAGATACCATCACAAGAGCGTGACTCGAACTTGTCTAGGTTCCCGGACTTCAAAACAAAGCACTTGCAACCAAACACACGAAAATGAGAGACGCTGAGTTTTCGCCCGTATCTCAGCTCATAAGAAGTGCGATGCAAGTGTGCCCGAAGAAAAACTCGATTTGAGACATGGCACGCGGTGGCTATAGCTTCAGCCCAAAACTTTCGCGGTGTAGAGTACTCATCAAGCATCGTCCTGGCCATCTCGACCAAGGTACGGTTCTTCCTCTCCACGACGCCATTCTGCTGAGGGACGTATGGAGAAGAGAATTGGTGCTCTACACCTGTCTCACCACAGAAACTCTCAAAGTAGGAATTCTTGAACTCCGTGCCATTATCACTGCGGATCGCTCGTAAGGCACCTGGGAGCTCTACAGAAAGCCTACTGAAAAGACCTCGGAAATGCGAAAACGTCTCATCCTTCGAGGCTAAGAAAAACACCCAAGAATACCTCGAGAAGTCATCGACCACGACAAGAACATACCACTTCCCTCCTGCTGACTGCACTCGAGCTGGTCCAACTGTGTCCATGTGGAGCAGCTGTCCCGGTGCATCGGTCATAGTAACTGTGACCGGAGGATGAGAAGCGGCAACCATCTTGCCATGCCGGCATGGAGCGCAAACAAGATCTTTAACCATCTTGAGTTTCGGCAGACCACGAATGAGATCGTGGCCGCTAACTCGGGACAAATGATCAAAGCCTATATGACCAAGTCCCCTATGCCAGAAAGAAAGGTCGCGGGACTCAGAAGCAACTAAACACCTGAGAGGATCACCAGAAGACTCAGAAAAATCAGCACGAAAGATCCTCCCATAACGAGAAATCCCGCAAACCAGACTACCCGAAGAATCAAGAATTTTACAAGCATTTTTCTTAAAGCTCACCTCGAAACCGTCATCGGTAAGCTGAGAAACTGAAAGCAAATTGTACTGCAGCTTACTAACCAAGGCTACATCTTTCAAAATGAAAGAATCATTAATGCGCACTGTACCTTTGGCGATGACACGCCCAGATGAAGCATCTCCGAAGGTGATCGTCTCATCACCTGGAGCACGGGCAAGGGAAGAAAATCAACGGGAGTCTCCGGTCATGTGTCGTGAACACCCGGAGTCTACAAGCCAAACCTTTCCCTTCCCTGCCCGGCGAACCTGAGTCAAGCAGAGAGTAAAGTCTCAGTACTGGGATAAATCAATAGTGATTTTGGCACCCAATACTGAACAACACGTCGAGCAGATGAAGTAGTCAAGCACGACTGACCTCTATCTACCCTACGCTCTCTGAGACTCAAAGAAGCAGAAGGTCTATGAGCAGACCTGAAGCTGTTGCGGGGTCCGGCTGCTACGGGAGAGCGAGTCGGAACACCGGCAACACGCTGATCACGCCGCGGGTAACTGTCTCGATGGGGGAAACGAGATCTACCCTCAGGACGGCGGATGTCACGACCAGAGGCAGCATGAGGACGGAAAACAGAAAACTTGGAAAAACCAAGTCCTTTATGCTGCCTAAACTCCGTAACAGGAGCAAACCTAGACCTCGTGTTGGTCTTAGGTGCACTCAGGATCTGGGGCTGACCCTGAATACCCCTAAGGGACTCAACACGGTCTCTACGCGCGATCTTGGTGAGCCTGAAGCATCGATCAACCGTGTGTCCATCCTTCTGACAGAAGGTGCAGTGATACTTCATCCTCTGAGAGGTAGAAGTAGCACGGGGAGGCTTCGCCTTCTGAGAGGCCGGAGCAGCAGGTGCAACCACCTTGCTGTCAGAAATCCCCTGGACATAGCCCGCTGACTTAAATTGGACTTTCTCGGTCCTGGGCTCGGTCTCGATCACACCTGGTGCTATGGGTCTGAGCACGGCAGGTGGATGCTTCCTCATGTCCTCATAATAATCATATCCTAGACCCTGATTGAACTTACAAATCTTGGATTGGTCTAGAATAAGATTAAGCTTCTTCTTGCCTCCTACAAATCTCTCGAGAGTGTTCATAAGATACTGACACTCCCGAAAGAGAGAGGTGCAAGAAGAGCAGGGAGAAGAGGAAACAGCAGGAGGTAAGGGAGCAGAAGAAGAACCAATAGTAGAGGAAAGAATGGCTTGTGCACGCACAGCCGACTCTGAGGGGACAGTCCTACTACTAGCAGGTTGGTTCGCGTCTCTAGGCGTCTCACCCTTACCCTGGGGCTTCTCCCCCTTCTCAGCACAAACAATACAAGCTGATGGTTGCTTCTCTAGTAAGTCCTTAGTTAGCTTCACACATTTCTCATCCAATGCAATCAGATCAGATTTTAGTTTGTCACAGTTTTTGCATGGTGAGCTAACAGGGTCCTTAGAAGCATACTGAGCCAACTTCCTATCATGATCAATCATATCTTGAAACTGTTTTGAGACAGATTCAAGTTCAGCAGTTAATCTAGGACAATTCAAACATGAATCAATGGGCTCAAGTAAAGAAGCACGCAACTCAGCAATTTTGTGATATGCCCGTTTTAGGTTCATCTTTAATTTATTGCAGTTTGCACAAGTCTCGGGCAGATCAAGGAGCATGGCATAAGGTCCTCTAGCAGCAATGTCCTTATCCTCACAAGAGGTGGGAGAAATAGTCTCATCAGTAGTAAGTAGGGTAACAGCCATCCTACTCAACTCTAAATCAGCAAGCAGACTAACATTCTCCACCTTAATAGAATCAAGCTCGGAGGACACACTATCATGCGAGGTCCTTAATTTCTCCATATCAACCAGCAAAGCAGAGCATGTATCACAGTCGTCACGGGAGGGAGCAGATATAAGTAAAGTAAGTTCCCGTGACAGTTTCTCTACTTCCTTCTCCAACTCGCTACATCTAGCTCTAGATCTAGCATGAAATCCTCCTAACTTAAGGAAAGCTTCATTAAGTTGGTCATAGGAGGGACATACCTCGTCCGAGTCGGAGTACAGCTCGCTGTCGCTGAGTTCGCCCTCGAGGGCCATGAAGCACATGCCGGAGAAGTCGTCGCCGCCATCCTTGGGCTCTTGGTCACCCGTCCCGTCGTCATCGCTCCATCCCTCCACCTCGCTGAGGTCGAGGTCATCGAACGCGGTGAGGACGCGGTGGAAGAGCTTCTTGGCCTTCCCGAAGTTGCGGAACTTCTTCTTTCCCGGGGTCGGAGCTGGAGGCTTCTTG
Source organism: Dendrocalamus latiflorus (assembly GCA_017311315.1). Lineage (NCBI taxonomy): Eukaryota > Viridiplantae > Streptophyta > Magnoliopsida > Poales > Poaceae > Dendrocalamus > Dendrocalamus latiflorus. The sequence continues at coordinate 20,097,497 of CM029614.1, read as the reverse complement.
TTGCGGTTCTTGTCGGTGTAGTCGATCTTGCTCGAACCGCCGTAGTCGTTCTTGCCCTTCTCCAGCTTGGGGCAGTTTGCCCGAATGTGGTTGGGGCCACCACACTCGAAGCAAATCACGGGTCCTCCTCTCTTTCTGTCTCTCCTACCCTTGTAGGCATGTGAAAACCTTCGGGCTAGGAGGGCCAGCTGATCATCCGCAAGCTGCTCTAACTGATCATCAGTTATGTCACAGAGAGCAGCGAGGGAAAAACCGCAAGAAGAATCAGAAGAGAGACCAGAAGCAGAACTGGGATCGGTGACCAAAGCCATCGACTGTGACTTCGACCGACGAGAGACAACGTCAATCTCGTGAGTCTTGAGGCGCGAGTACAGCGCGTCAAGAGTCAGGGTCGAGAGGTCTGTCGTGTCTTTGATGGTGGTCACTTTCATCTCCCAAACACGAAGATCGAGTGCAGCGAGCATCTGACGAGCGTTGTCCGAGTCAGGGTATGTGAGACCGACCGCTCGGAGGTTGCTCAAGATCTTGTGAAATCGCGCAAAGCACTCATCTAAGGACTCGCCAGCGTGCATTTCGAACTTGTTGTACTCACGCTTGAACTGGTCCTGTCGCACCGTCTTTATTTGGGTGGTGCCCTCATGGTAAGCTTCGAGGGTCTCCCAAATATCGAAGGCGGACGAAAGATGAGAGATGCGGTCAAACTCGCTACGACTCAGGCCCTGGATAATGATGTTCCTTGCCTTAGCGTTTGCCTCAACATCAGTCATGTTATTGACATTGATGTTCTCATCGGCAGGAACAGCAAACCGGACCTTGACCTTGCGCCAGATGGCATACCCCTGAGCCTGGATGTATGTCTCCATTCGGCTCTTCCAGAAGGGGTGATCCATGCCATCGAAAACAGGTGGCTTGGCCGAGTACTTGTCCGTCGCCATGGCTCTTGAGACCGGTTAAGATCTATTGATTAGAGCTAACCGGCTCTGATACCAATTGTAGGACCGAAATGGCGACAGAGGGGGGGTGAATGTCGGTCTCTAAAAATTCATCCCCGCACAAGTATCTACTTGCAACTTCTCTCCAACAGCTAAAAAGCTATGAAGCCAGAAGAAGTTTGCTAATTGGACAAAAGAGACTCCCAGAAAATATCAAAGAGAAGGCTGAAAATGAACTCTTCGCTGTTCAAGACAGCCGCTGAAAATAGCCCGAAAAGGACTCCCTTTGCTGCTGAAAACTACCACTACAAATGCTCTAAATAGTGACTAATTTGCTGCTAAAAATGAGCCAAACTGCACAGCAAAAGAGAGCTGCAAATTGGCTAAAAACTGCATTTCAATTGGCTGAAAACAACACTTCAATTTGCTGAAAACAGCACTGCAGATTGGCTAAAAACTGCACTTAAATTGGCTGAAAACAGCAGCAAGAAGAGGCTGAAATTTGCAGCAAAAAGTGGCTGAAAACAGCAGCAATATTGACTGAAAACAGCACCAAGAAGAGTTGCAGATTTTCAGCAAAAAGTAAATATTCAGATCACCACCAAACTGAGAGAATAGAAGAAATTCAGCTGCAAGATTGTTCAATAACACCAAGAGCATAATCTAAATATCATAGGGGCTTCAAATAACAAGATCAAACAAGGGATAAACATGAATTTCAGATTTAGGACAGAACCCTGAAATTTACCACAAGCTGAACCAAAATCCAAATTTCTTCTTAACCAATGATCCTTTGACTTTGAAACTTTGAGGGGGGCTAATGTATAGCCACTGGACTCTAGGTCTCAAGTTTCAAGTCATCTCAAAGTGAGAAACAAAATCTGGACCAAACCCTAGAAAATTCAGTAAACTTCAGAAGAGAGCACACAAAAACAAATTGCTCCCAAACGGTTGATCCTTTGGCTATGAAATTTTGAGGATAGCTATAAGATAGCCTCTGGATCCTCCATGCCAAATTTCAAGCCATTACAACAAGGGGAACACTGAGAGCACCAAAACACTAGAAATGCAAAGCTTGAACAGGGGAGGTCAAAAAGGCAAAACTGAGATTAAAACCTTGTCTCTGGGATTTTAATTGATCAAATGATCTTGAAGCACTATCCCATCATGGAGCAACCCATTTTACACCTCCACAGCAAGAAAGACCTTGAAAAACAAAATCTCAAGAAATCCACCAAAAGAGCATCGAAGGAAGAACAGAGAGCACGGGAATAAAAACTTCAGATTTTCATTTCTTGGATCACAAAGAATACAGAGGAGTCCCGATACCCCGACTTGATACAAAAGGAAAGATTACAAGCTCTCAACTCAAACCATCCTCTCCCTCTCTACTCAAGAACACATGAGGGAGGGAGCACTCAGGAACACATCGATGGAGGACAGAACAACCCTCTGCCTTCTCCACCCACTCTCAACAACTAAAGCCTAAAGCCTAAAGCAACCACTAAAGACTCTTTTGACTCTAGCAAACCCTAATTCCACCCAAGTGCTCAAGGAGGGCATGCAGCCCCTCCTCTCCTTTTATAGCGCCTGGCTAACGGGTCTCCGCCCCGTTACGCCCGCTATATCCAACGGAGCCCGCTCCCGCTTGTGCAGCCTTGCGAATTTCCCGATTCGCCCCTCCTACACCTTCCGGGAAGCTTCCGACGCTCCTTGCCTCGCACGCCTCGCAACCACCTCGAGTCCACATCGTCTTCGACACATCCCGACCGTTCTGACCTCAGCGCCACCTGCGCCTAGTCCGGTCCACCGTGTCTTGCCACGACTCCAACTCGACGTCCTGCAGTCACACAGACAAGAAACACGTCAAATAGCACCGTTCGACACATGAAAGCGTAAATACCATCACACTTACCATATATGAAGTCCAAATCTGTCAACACATTAGAATATGCATCCTAAGCCCAAATGACCAGGTTTGACCAAAGTCCGACCGAGCCCGATTGCGCCATGCAACGACTCGACTCCGAACTACTCAAACCAAACTCGACTGACCTAAACCTTTGTCAATTACTCATTACTCTCATGGAGACACGACCACATGATCTCTCAGCCTGGTTTGTGCTGTTTTTAATCTGTCCTGGATTAGGCGAACTTGTTCTTCCGCTTGCTTCAACACATCTGGTCCAAATACTTGTCCTTCTCCTGTCTCCTTCCAATACAATGGAGTCCTACACTTTCTGCCGTATAGGGCTTCGAACGGAGACATTTGCAAACTAGATTGATAACTATTGTTGTAAGAGAACTCTGCATAGGGCAAACTCTAATCCCAGTTATTCTTGTTTGCCAGTACACAAGCTCTCAACATGTCTTCCAGAATTTGATTTACTCTTTCTGTTTGTCCATCTGTCTGTGGATGATAAGCTGTACTGAAGTTTAAGTTTGTGCCCAAAAGTTCATGTAGCTTTTGCCAAAATCTCGAAGTGAATTGGGTTCCTCGATCTGACACAATCTTCTTTGGGATTCCATGTAAACACACAATTCTTGACATGTACAACTCTGCAAGTCTATCCCCGGAGTAGGTGGTCTTTACTGGAATGAAATGGGCGACTTTTGTCAAACGATCCACTATAACCCAAATTGAATCGTGCCCTGCTTTGGTTCTTGGCAATCCAGTTATAAAATCCATACCAATTTCTTCCCATTTCCACTCAGGTATCTGCAAAGGTTGTAGGAGTCCAGTGGGTCTCTGGTATTCAGCTTTAATCCGTTGGCATACATCGCACAAGGCTACGTATTCTGCAATTTCTCGTTTCATACTTGACCACCAATACCTTTCCTTGAGATCTTGGTACATCTTAGTACTCCCAGGGTGAATTGAATATCCAGATTCATGGGCTTCCTTCAATATTAACTCCTTTACCTCTTTCTTTTCAGGTACAATAATCCTTTTCCCAAACCAAAGGGTACCTTCTTCATCCTCTGAAAATCCCGAGGCTTTCCCTTTCTTCATATTATCCTTGATCTCCTGGACATACTTGTCCTCCTTTTGAGCTGCCCTGATTTGATCTTTTAAGGTTGGTTGAACTTCCAAAGTGGCTAGGAATCCTTTCTCCACTACTTCTAAGTTGAGCCGTTGGAATTCTTCTTGAAGTGCGGGCATACTATCCCTAATCCACAGTTTGGTACAGTAACTCTTTCGACTCAAGGCATCAGCTACCACATTAGCCTTTCCTGGGTGATAATGTATTCCAATATCATAATCCTTTATTAACTCAAGCCATCTCCTTTGTCTCATATTGAGATCGGGTTGAGTAAATATGTACTTCAGGCTTTTGTGATCAGTGTAAATCTCGCAGCGGTTACCAATCAAGTAGTGCCTCCATATTTTCAATGCATGCACTATGGCAGCAAGCTCTAAATCATGAGTTGGGTAATTTCCTTCATGGGGTCGCAGCTGCCTCGAGGCATATGCTACTACCTTTCTTTCTTGCATCAGTACACAGCCTAATCCTTGCCTTGACGCATCACAGAAGACTTCGAAATCCTTCCTAATGTCTGGAAGCGTCAACACTGGTGCAAAAGTTAACCTCTTCTTCAACTCTTGGAAACTATCCTCACATGGTTTACTCCATTCAAACTTCTTTTCCTTCTTCAGCAACTGGGTGAGAGGTCTTGCGAGCTTGGAGAAACCTTCAATAAATCGACGATAGTAACCAGCCAATCCAAGAAAACTTCTGATCTCGGATACTGACTTTGGTTGTGTCCAATTAAGCACATCATTAACTTTCTCAGGGTCTACGGACACTCCTCCTGCCGAAATCACATGGCCCAAGAAAGCTACTTTCTTCAACCAAAACTCACACTTACTAAACTTGGCATACAACTGATTTTCTCTGAGCTTTTCCAAAACTATCCTCAAATGTTCTGCGTGCTCCTCCTCATTCTTGGAGTATATCAGAATATCGTCAATAAACACAACCACAAACTTATCCAAATATTCCATGAACACCTTATTCATCAGATTCATGAAGTATGCGGGGGCATTGGTTAGACCGAAAGACATCACTGTATACTCGTATAATCCATAACGAGTAGCAAATGCTGTCTTGGGTATGTCTTCTGGTCTTATCTTCAATTGGTGATAACCTGATCGAAGATCAATCTTAGAGAAGACACATGATCCTTTCAACTGATCAAACAGATCATCAATTCTGGGCAAAGGGTACTTGTTCTTGATCGTCACATCATTCAAGGATCGATAGTCCACACACATGCGAAGACTTCCGTCCTTCTTCTTCACTAACAGTACTGGTGCTCCCCAAGGTGACGAGCTTGGCCTTACAAATCCTTTATCCTGCAGCTCTTCTATTTGTTTCTTAACTTCCGCCAAATCATTTGCGGACATCCGATAAGGTCTCTTGGAAATTGGAGCTGTACCAGGTACCAGATTTATAACAAATTCAATCTCTCTATCTGGTGGCAATCCTGGCAAATCTTCAGGAAATACATCTGGGTATTCACATGCTATAGGCACTGTTTCCAAAGTTATTACCTTCAAACTGGTTAACTTACTCTTCTTTTGGGAAGGTGCATTGGACTGGAACCTTACTCGAATTCCTTCAGAATTGGTAAGAGTAACAGCTCGGTCGGCACAATCTATTTGCCCTTTATACTTGGTTAACCAATCCATACCAAGTATTACATCTAAACCCTTGGAGTCTATTATAATAAGATTCGCTAAGAACTTAACTCCATTTATATCCACAGTTGCGTCAGGGCAAACTGTGTTATTCCTCATTTCCTTTCCAGGGGACTGGACTAGCATGGGGTTCTGTAGTTTACTCACATCCCAGTTATACCTTTCAACCACATCTTTTGACACAAAAGAATGCGAAGCTCCAGAATCAAATAATGCTGATGCAATTACTGAGTTGACAAGAAACTTACCCAGAACTACGTTGGGTGCATCCTGGGCTGCTTCCGCGGTCACATGGTTGAGATGCCCTCTGCTCACCACTTGTGGAGCCCTTGGGGTCTGAGGTGTCCCACGGCCTTGTCCTGCATTTGGAGCTCGTGCTGGTGTAGTTCCTAGATTGAAACGAACTGGGGTCATTGCTGGGCATTTCTGGGGACAGTTGCTGGCATAGTGCCCCATGTTCTTGCAGTTAAAACACTGCACTCCTGCTGCTGAAGTCTTGTTCTGTTGGGGTTGGCCACCATTGCTTGCCCGGGGAGTTTGTGGATTTGGGCGGGGTCCTGAAAAGGGAGTCCTTGGCACGCTTGACTCTGAAGGTTTGTGAAAATGAGGTGCGTTGGGGCGGAATCGAGAGCTGCTTGCTCCTTGCTGGGCTTGAAACTTCCTCTTCCGAGTTTCGTATAGCTGACGCTGAGCATCTTCTTGGACAAAGGCCTTGTTCACTAGGTGCTGGAAGGTCGGGAAATCATTGGACACCAGCTGCACCTTGAGGTTGGGGTCAAGTCCCTGCGTGAACCTCCAAATCTTGGTCGCCTCCGATGTGACCTCTTCAGATGCATACCTGGACAGTTGGGTGAACTTGTTCAGGTATTCGGAAACACTGAGGTTTCCCTGCTACAGTTGATAGAATTCTCTTTTCTTCATTTCCATTATTCCCGTAGGAATATGGGCAGTGCGGAAAGCTTCAACAAACTCCTCCCAAGTGATGGCTTATGCATTTTGATGGGCGGCGCGGTAGTTTTCCCACCAGTTAGCAGCCATTCCCTTGAGCTGATGAGCAGCATAGAGCACCTTCTCATTATCGTTGCACTGAGCTAGGACCAATTTCCTTTCCACATCCTTGATCCAATCATCTGCCTCCAGGGGATCCACTGATCCAGCAAAAGTGGGAGGCCTTGTCCTCATGAATTCTCCCAACTTAGACTGGGGTGCCTGGTTGGGTGCATGCTGGGCTGGCTGCACTTGGTTCTGGGCGAGAGCTTGAAGTAACTGCAGCTGCATAGCCATCATCTGCTCCAAGTTGGGGGCCTGAGCGGGAGGTGGTGGAATGTTGTCTTCTGGCTGATTGTTGGCGTCACGGCTGTTGCCAGGGTTGCTCCTCGTGTTCACCATCTGAAGCGGTTTAGGTTAGCAGAGGGTAAGAGGGAAATGGCAAAGGTAAGAGATTAGGGGAACTAATTCACATCCCAAGCCAACACTCAAGAAGAAACCAGCAACCAATTAGGGGAAAACTTTTATTAAAATCAAGATAACTCCAAGGATGGCTGTACCACAAGTGCACATAGGCCTGGTACAGTCCATCTAGCACACCAAAATATAACAATAAGCGTTCTAAGGACGCAGACATTTTATTTGGGTACTACGGACTCAAAAGACTACTAATCCTCTCCAAAGACGTACTCCTCAGGGTCCTCTTCTGGATCCTCCTCCAGGTCTTCCTGGCGCTCTCTCACGTGGTGACGTGAACAGTCACACTTGGCCGAGGCATGGTTACGACTGGAGGCAGTCGACCGAGAACGAGAACGAGAAGGCTTGCGCTTCTTGAGAGTGATGACAGGTGGCGGACTGGGGCGTCGCACCTTCTTGCGTGCTGTAAGTCTGATGTGGAGTCCTGAAAGTCGAGCTGGTGCCGGGTTGTTGGGGATGACAGCTGGTACTGGAGAAGACGGCGTGTAATCAACTACGGGTGAAGACGGCGCGTAGTCGGCTGCGGCCCTGAGACGTCCCAGCTCAAACTCAGCTGCCTGGCTCTGAAGAAGCTGTGCGCGAAGCGTGTCGGAGTGCTGATAGCTGGAAGTGAGAAGCATCCGGAGTTGTCCAATCTCCTCCTGAGCTCTAGCATAAGTGACTGCCATCGCCTGGGTGAGCTGCACCTGATGTGACAGTCGAGGATCGTCAGCTGGAATATCAAAGGGATCTGGATACCTCTGTCCTACCCTGGGGTTGATGAAGAAGCAAAAAGGGGACTGATGTACAGCATCCTTGTGCAGGTGGCACAACTCGTCAATGGCGAGGCGTGCTGCGTCCTGGACAGCGTCGAAACAGCGGGACCGAGGGTGCTTGATGGGGTATGTGTGGGAGTTGAATTCCTCTTCCCGTGCATACAGGAATACCTCCATCGTCCATGAGTCTCGATCCAGGATCCGCGTCTTTCGCCCCCTGAAAATAGGCGGCTGACGGTACTCCAAACACTGCATCAGCTGCCGGAGAAGGCTAGCGAATGCTCCAGCATCCTCTCCATGTGAGTAGTAGTCCCACGGGGCAGCGGAGGATGAACCAGCCATCTACAAAGTTGAGTGAAAGAAAAGATTAGTAAAAAGTTTTTAACAAATGGAGTTGGAGACAAGAACGAGATTCTAAGTAGGAAGAGAGTAGAAGCAAAGAAGCTTATACATTTTTAATATACTCTTTTTATAAATATAAGTCCTTATGGTTTGCCATTCTTAATCTAGGTCACGTCCTACAGTCAAATTGGCTCTGATACCACCTCTGTCGGGCCCCCGGATTACCAAACCCGGACCCTCTGTGTATTACAGCACTAGTCCCAGATCAAAGCTAGTGCACACAGTCAAACAGAATGGAAAACAACACCAATAACGATTTATTACAATAAATAAGAGTACTGACCACCAGGTCTCATTATTACAATGGAGGTTTCAAGACCTCGCACAATCAAAACACAGCGGAAGCAAAGTGAAATCAAAGTGGACCCATCAAGATGCCACAGGCAGTTGACTGGGGAAGCGCGACCTAGTCCTCCGGGAAGAATCCATCGCAGCCACAAGCGAAGCAGTAGTCGTAGCCACCTTCTTGAGCTTCAACTTCCTCTGAAATTTTTATTTTTAAGTGTAGCATGTGAGTACATAAAGTACTCCGCAAGTCTTGGGAAAAATGCATAGATGCAAGGCTTAACAAAGGAAGGCCATACGGTTCTTTTGCACAAAGCAATATTTGAAATCTCAATTACTACTAATTATTTTCGAAGGCATTAATTTAATGAAGTAAATGTTTTAACAGAATTAACTTTCTAATGAAGGTTCCAACTACCAACACTAGCTAACCAATTACCATTGGTCAAGTTTTAAACTGCGGGTTCCATCCACCCTCTCTGGCTCCATCCGCCAGGATTCCCTTCCGAGAGTTCCCTCCACTCTCGGAATACAAATCTTTTGTTTTTAAATCCAAAATCAGAAATCTACCATGTGAATGCATTCCTTGCCCGCCCTTGACCGTGGGCACGGCTATTCGAATAGTTTTACACTCTGCAGAGGTTGTACAACTTTACCCACAAGAGATAAATTATCCTAAAAGTCAACACGCTTCCTTTGGCATGAGACCCAGATAAAATACCACAAAGCCTTTACCTTACTCTAATCTAGCTAGATACCACCCGCTGAGGTTTCACCGCAGAAGGGTTAAATCCGCCCAATCTGAAGCCCCCTCTTGCGCCATATGAGTACAGTAAATCCCTGTCCCTCACTGTGAATAACCAGTCCATCCCTGGCATCCACTTTCCGCTGGTGGCACCTAAACTAGACTATCATAAGTTAGTCAGCTAGGTCGTACCCATATAGACTTGTGGCTGTACGGTTAATGCTCAGTTTGGACAAACACAAGCGTCGGTCCTTAATTGACTAGGGTGGAACATACACTTAACAAGTTCTCGTGCTTACTGCACCAACCCAAACAGCCATCCACCCTAATCTAAACCAACTTTCACATTTTTATTTTATTTTGAAAGATCAGTGGCAACTCCAATTACCACTACATTTATAAACACAAGGGTTCAATAATAAATCATAATTTCCCATTTTCAAGATTTTCCAAAGGTACTAGATAGCATGACTAAGCATTAACCTACCTTTCTAATATTCACAAAGATTAATAGTAATCTCATTATTGAGACAAAGGAAGTTCTAGGGTGACAATGTACATGGCAATCAATGTCAAATGAGGGCATAACAAAGTTGGAATAACTAATTCCTAAAGATTTGAACTAGTGATTTTATGTAAATAGCAATGCACATAATTTAAAATATTTTAAAAACATTTCAAAAGCATAGGTTCAAGATGATCAAAGGAGACTTGCCTTCTTACAGGGTTTCTGGGTCTTCTTGTTGCTGTGAAGAGGGATCGTCGACAACGTTGGAATCTACGCGAGGAAAGACGAAGCAACAAAACAAATAAATACAAACAAAAAACAAAAATTCAAATAAAATCCAAAAATTCAACAGAGGCCATAGTTGGATAGATTACGATTTTAGATGAATTTAGAAGTTTGAATGGCTGGATTTGGAGTTAAAATGAGAAAGTTATGCTCATTTGAAAATCTCATATTTGAACAAATCCAGAAATTCGGAAATTTCTGACAGGTGGGACCCACTGGAGAATTAAGTTTTATTCTTTTATTTTTATCTCGGGAGACTGACAGGTGGGACCCACGGAACAGTATTCTCTGCTGGTCACTGACATGTGGGACCCCTCTGTCAGTGACCTCATTTTCTTCGGTCACTGACAGATGGGACCCACTGGCATCTGGACCCACTTGTCAGAGGCTGACGCAGACTGGTGGGGCCCAGGCGGCAGTGCCAGCGCAGACCGGCGGCCGCTGACGGGTGGGACCCACTGGTCAGCCCGGAAAATAAACGAAAAACTCAACCTCCGCGCGCGGAGCCGGAGGCTCGAACGCGCGCCGAGGGAGTTACGAGCGAGCGCTGCTAGCCAAGTGAGCGGGGAGGCGTTGCCTACCCAATAAGGGTAGGTAACCCTCTTGAGGGATACCTTCGAGTAGGCCCGGACTGCAGTGAACGGAGGCGGGGTTGCCGGCGGCGAGAGGTGGTCGGGGAGGTTCGGTGGAGTTCCAAAACGCGTCCCTGGAGCGAAGGCGGTGCTGCTGGAGGGGTCAACGGGGTGCGGCGATGAGCGGAGTAGGCCGGCGACGAGGAAGACGGTGGCGCAGCTCGGGTCCTCCGGGGCGACGGTGCTCCGGCGGCGGGAAGGAACGGCTGAAGCGTCGGGGAGGATGGCGCGGGCACGGGGGTGCTCGGGGGGCGGTGGCTGGCTTCGGGGATGACCGAAGCGTCGGCAAAAGCTCGCCGGAGTGCGACGGAGCTCGTGGAGAGAGGGCGCACGGCGCTGGGGTGCTACGGGGCTCGGGAGTGAAGGTGGAAGGCTCTGGAAGGTGGTGCGGGAGGAGGCGAAGCCGAGGGGGAGGTATTTATAGGGCTGAGGGGGAGCAGGGGCGCGGCAATTGCTCGCCGTTGCTGGCGGCCGAAGAAGGAAGGTTTGGGGGAGGAAAGGAAGGAGGGGGCGCGGAAGGAAGGGAGGCGCGGGGATTTGTGGATTCGGTCGCGGCGGCGTCCGAGGCTTCCAAAACCGCAGAGAGACGAGGAAGGAAAGGCCGGGTCCGCCGAGGATTCGGTCGGCCGGCGAGAAAGGAAAGAGGGGGGGAAAAGAGAAAGGAAAGCGCCGGCTCCGCGAGGGAGATGGATCCGACAGGCGGGGCCGGGCGGCAGCGAGAGCGGGGCGCGGGCTGGCTGACGGGCGGGGCCCGCGGGCAGAGAGACGGAGGCGGAGGAGAGGCGCGCCGACAAGTGGGCCGGGGGCGCGTGGAGAGAGAGAGTAGGGAGCGGGGGAGCGCGTGCGTCGGATGGAGATCGGGCGGTGGAGGATGAGGGCGGGGCGGACGGGTGGATGGGAGTGAGGGGCGACGTGGCGGCCATCGGGGAGGGGTAGGCGGGATGGAGCGGATGGCCGAGGGGGGCGACGTGGCGGCCATCGGGGAGGGGTAGGCGGGGTGGAGCGGATGGCCGAGGGGGGCGACGTGGCGAGATCCAGGCCGTCCACGTGGCGGCCGGGGGGCGGGAAGAGAGGATTTTTATTTTCAGAATTTGATTTTGATTTTTCAGAAAGGCTAGAAAATTATTTAGGCCTCAGAAAAATATGAAAATACCTCCAAAAATTCCAGAAAAATTCACAGAAGCTCCTGGACATATTTTGGACTAACTAAAATTATTTCCAACTACTGTTGGTATTTTAGTTTCATACTTTGAATTACTTTTTACATTCTAAAAATAGTTTTTAAATTCCAGAAAAACCAGAAAGGCAAATAAAAGCCAAGTAAAATCCAATTACCTTAAAATAATTAATTTGAATTTAAATTTTTCAAAAAGCCAAATTTTGGGATGTGACAGCGCCTAGTCGAAGTAGACGCGCGCGCTCCATCCCCTACCCTTCGAACGGGTGGCAGCGAAGCTGGCGCCTAGTCGAAGTAGACGCGCGCGCTCCGTCCCCTACCCTTCGAACGGGTGGCAGCAAAGCTGGCGCCTAGTCGAAGTAGACGCGCGCGCTCCGTCCCCTACCCTTCGAACGGGTGGCAGCGAAGCTGGCGCCTAGTCGAAGTAGACGCGCGCGCTCCGTCCCCTACCCTTCGAACGGGTGGCAGCGAAGCTGGCGCCCAAGTCGAAGTAGACGCGCGCGCTCCGTCCCCTACCCTTCGAACGGGTGGCAGCGAAGCTGGCGCCTAGTCGAAGTAGGCGCGCGCGCTCCGTCCCCTACCCTTCGAACGGGTGGCAGCGAAGCTGGCGCCTAGTCGAAGTAGACGCGCGCGCTCCGTCCCCTACCCTTCGAACGGGTGGCAGCGAAGCTGGCGCCCAAGTCGAAGTAGACGCGCGCGCTCCGTCCCCTACCCTTCGAACGCGTGGCAGCGAAGCTGGCGCCTAGTCGAAGTAGACGCGCGCGCTCCGTCCCCTACCCTTCGAACGGGTCGCAGCGAAGCTGGCGCCTAGTCGAAGTAGACGCGCGCGCTCCGTCCCCTACCCTTCGAACGGGTGGCAGCGAAGCTGGCGCCTAGTCGAAGTAGACACGCGCGCTCCGTCCCCTACCCTTCGAACGGGTGGCAGCGAAGCTGGCGCCTAGTCGAAGTAGACGCGCGCGCTCCGTCCCCTACCCTTCGAACTGGTGGCAGCGAAGCTGGCGCCTTGTCGAAGTAGACGGGCGCGCTCCGTCCCCTACCCTTCGAACGGGTGGCAGCGAAGCTGGCGCCCAAGTCGAAGTAGACGCGCGGGCTCCGTCCCGTACCCTTCGAACGGGTGGCAGCGAAGCTGGCGCCCAAGTCGAAGTAGACGCGCGCGCTCCGTCCCCTACCCTTCGAACGGGTGGCAGCGAAGCTGGCGCCCAAGTTGAAGTAGACGCGCGCGCTCCGTCCCCTACCCTTCGAACGGGTGGCAGCGACGCTGGCGCCTAGTCGAAGTAGGCGCGCGCGCTCCGTCCCCAACCCTTCGAACGGGTGGCAGCGAAGCTGGCGCCCAAGTCGAAGTAGACGCGCGCGCTCCGTCCCCTACGCTTCGAACGGGTGGCAGCGAAGCTGGCGCCTAGTCGAAGTAGACGCGCGCGCTCCGTGCCCTACCCTTCGAACGGGTGGCAGCGAAGCTGGCGCCCAAGTCGAAGTGGACGCGCGCGCTCCAACCCCTACCCTTCGAACGGGTGGCAGCGAAGCTGGCGCCTAGTCGAAGTAGACGCGCGCGCTCCGTCCCCTACCCTTCGAACGGGTGGCAGCGAAGCTGGCGCCTAGTCGAAGTAGACGCGCGCGCTCCGTCCCCTACCCTTCGAACGGGTGGCAGCGAAGCTGGCGCCTAGTCGAAGTAGACGCGCGCGCTCCGTCCCCTACCCTTCGAACGGGTGGCAGCGAAGCTGGCGCCTAGTCGAAGTAGGCGCGCGCGCTCCGTCCCCTACCCTTCGAACGGGTGGCAGCGAAGCTGGCGCCTAGTCGAAGTAGACGCGCGCGCTCCGTCCCCTACCCTTCGAACGCGTGGCAGCGAAGCTGGCGCCTAGTCGAAGTAGACGCGCGCGCTCCGTCCCCTACCCTTCGAACGGGTGGCAGCGAAGCTGGGGCCTAGTCGAAGTAGACGCGCGCGCTCCGTCCCCTACCCTTCGAACGGGTGGCAGCGAAGCTGGCGCCCAAGTCGAAGTAGACGCGCGGGCTCCGTCCCCTACCCTTCGAACGGGTGGCAGCGAAGCTGGCGCCCAAGTCGAAGTAGACGCGCGCGCTCCGTCCCCTACCCTTCGAACGGGTGGCAGCGAAGCTGGTGCCCAAGTGGAAGTAGACGCGCGCGCTCCGTCCCCTACCCTTCGAACGGGTGGCAGCGACGCTGGCGCCTAGTCGAAGTAGGCGCGCGCGCTCCGTCCCCTACCCTTCGAACGGGTGGCAGCGAAGCTGGCGCCCAAGTCGAAGTAGACGCGCGCGCTCCGTCCCCTACGCTTCGAACGGGTGGCAGCGAAGCTGGCGCCTAGTCGAAGTAGACGCGCGCGCTCCGTGCCCTACCCTTCGAACGGGTGGCAGCGAAGCTGGCGCCCAAGTCGAAGTGGACGCGCGCGCTCCAACCCCTACCCTTCGAACGGGTGGCAGCGAAGCTGGCGCCTAGTCGAAGTAGACGCGCGCGCTCCGTCTCCTACCCTTCGAACGGGTGGCAGCGAAGCTGGCGCCTAGTCGAAGTAGACGCGTGCGCTCCGTCCCCTACCCTTCGAACGGGTGGCAGCGAAGCTGGCGCCTAGTCGAAGTAGACGCGCGCGCTCCGTCCCCTACCCTTCGAACGGGTGGCAGCGAAGCTGGCGCCTAGTCGAAGTAGACGCGCGCGCTCCGTCCCCTACCCTTCGAACGGGTGGCAGCGAAGCTGGCGCCTAGTCGAAGTAGACGCGCGCCGGTATGGTTGCGCTCCGGGGCTGTTGTGACCTTGCAGTCTCGTAGTGCGCTTTTAATGGTGGCTGGAATTACGCCGACGCCTGGCCTGGCAGAAGTCAGGCTGTCGCGTCGTGCAGTCTGCCATGCTGCAGGTGGGGCAAGTGGCGACTCACGACTGGTGCGTCGTGGGATGTGGGCGGTTGCGTGACCGCGGCCGTTCGCCTCGTCCCCCGAGAAGTTGGACGCGTGTTGAAGAGGTAGGGGCGTTGTGCGCTGCTTGGCCACCTACCAGGCGCAGCCCTCTAGGTCCCGGCGGTTCTTCTTTCCAAATCTTGGACAGCCGAATCGCCGGGAATTTGATCCGTCTGTGCGTTGAGCCACAAGGCAGGCGAGCGGCCTTTATAAGGTGCTAGTGTTAAGGTGGAGGCACCCTTTCGCGTTTTGCTTTTTGATCTGCCGCTTCGCTTGCGCCCGTGCTAATTGTCACGCCAGTTGCTCCTTTGCCTTCTTCTTCCCTTGTCGCGAAGAGCGATGGCTAGCCATGACGACGGCACCTACCACCCCCGCAGCGGTTCCTTGCCTAGCCAGGGCGAGGTGACCCATCCTTCCCAAGAGTACAAACTGGTGCCGCGGGGGAGCTCGCGCGCCAACAAGTGGTGGAACGCGATGGAGCACTCGGGAGGCTCCTGCTCCCGTGTGCTGGGGAAGAGCCGCATGACGGAAGGGACGCTGCAGCGACTCGTGGATGAGGGAAAGATCGTGGATCGCAATGGGGCTCGCTTACCCCGCCGGGACGAGACGGAGCCGAAGCCCGGGGCCCTGGAGGCAGTTGTTTTCGTCGCGTTCTTCGATGCCGGCCTTCGGATGCCCTCCACGCTGTTTGTTGGCGAAGTCCTGCGGGCCTACGAGTTGGAGCTAGCCCAGCTGACGCCACACGCGATACTCCGCCTAGCTGTCTTCGCGTGGGCGATGCGGACAGAGGGGTGGCGCCCCAGCGCGAGCTTATTCGCCACCCTGCACGATGCACACTGTCGACCCAGAAAGGTTGGCGGGGCGGTGTCCAACTTCGGCGGTGTGGACTTCGTGCTCCGGGCGTCCTGCGCGACGTTGTTCCCTGTGTCAGCCTCGCCAGGGCAGTGGGCGTCCGGCTGGACGCGGTGGTGGTTCTATTACACCGTGACCGACAAGAGCAGAATGCAGTGCCGAGGTGGGCCGATCTCGTTTAACAGCACGCCGAGTCTGAAGGCGGAGATTGACGACACGCGAAAGCTACAGAGCCTTGTCAGTGTCGCCCGTCGAATGAGCGTGCGCGACCTAGCCGAGGAGTTCACAATGCATGGGGCGGCGCCACTCTCCTCCCGGGGGAAGTATGTTGTGCCGAATGGCCCCCGCGAGGACGGGTTCGATTCATGTGTGTCTCGGGTGCTTTCGCCCTCCGCCCCTTGTAAGTCGCCCATCGCGCCCTTGTATCTGTTTGGCTTCCGCCTAACTGACGTGATCTCCTGCGCAGTGACTCGGCTAGAAGATGTGGAGCGCGCGGTTGCGGCGCTCCTCGGCCCGTACACGCTTAAGGAGCACTGGGCTCGCGAGGCCGCGGTCAAGGCGGCTAAGCAGGGGTGGATAAACCGCACCTGCGAGGCTGTAGGCATTGCCGTGCCCGAGCGCGTGGTGCCGGAAGAGCTTCCCGCCGGGACTCCAGGCGCTCAGGACGATGATAGCCCTGCGGGGGGGCTGTCTTCGCGACGCCGGGCCCGTTCCCCGGCTGCCGTATGCGACCCGGCAGCCCCCCCGGCGGCTAGCTCAGCTGAGGCGGGGCGTGCGACCGGCGGTGGGCCTGACCATACTGCTTCGGAGGGGCGCACCGCCGCGGATCCCCCGGCACTTTCTGCTGCCCACGAGCCCGTGCTCGGGCTCGCGGGCACCGCTGAGTTGGAACCCGTCAACCCGGGGGGTGGCGTCGTCCCTGGCGAGCAAACCACGGGGGACGGTGCGTTATCAACTGTAGCGGCCGACGAGGGCGTGCCCTCTACAGAGGAAACCGTGGGGGCGACGCCGACCGGAGCTGGTTCTGCCGCGAAAGAATCGCCTGTGCCACCGCAGGCGAAACGCCCTCGAACGCAGTCCCCGCCACCAACGAGGAGTCGATACGCTGTTACGGGGCCTTGCCGCGGGATTACGGCGGCTGGCGCGGCCGAGAAGACCTTCTCCCCGACCGTCGAGGCGCCCGCCTCCCCCTGGGTGGTCGACCCGGCGCCACTTCCTACCGTGACGAGGGGCGCAGGAGGTAGGTGTGAGTCCCTTTCTTCACCTGACTTCGCAAGACTCTCTCCGATCTGCTCGCTCATTCTGCCGACATCAGGCGAGACGACGTCTCCCGTACGTGGCGAAGGATCGAGCAGCGGAGGTATGCGCGAAGTCGGGAGCCTCGTGCAGGATGCCCCGCCGGTGTCCACTGCTGCTGACGTGGCCGTGGCCGCGATAAATCCTGGCGTGTTGGGGCCGGGTCTCGCTCGTTCGGACTTCCTCCCTCGCCCGGAGATATTTTGCGACCTCACCGCCGCCGCCGAGCGTGCCGACAACGGCCTCAACTGAGAGGTGCTGTCGTCATGCGTGGGGGATCTCCTGGCGCTCGCGTTGCAGGCCTCCGAGATGAGGGTAAGTACGTGCGCTTCAGCTTGTAAGGTACTGCTAGACGCCTGCTGATTCGTTGTTTCTGTCAGACGCTTGCCCTCAGCCGGTCCTTTGACGAGGCCCGCGTTCGGGAGCGGAGGGCTCTAAAAGCCAGCCTCCGCGAAGCAAACACTGCCCTCGCCGCGAAGGGTGAAGAACTTCGCGCGCTGGAGGACGCCCTGGTGGCCGCACAAGTCGCGGCCACGGAAGCTCGGAACGCCGCGGCTGGGGAGCGCGCCGCCTTCGTGCAGCAGATCGCCGTCCTAGAAGGGGAGAACGCCCAGCTGGCGGAGTCTGCTGCCGAGAACCGCCTTGCCTTGGAAAATGTGTCTATGTCGGCGTGGCGGGCCATGGAGTCTCTGAACCAGGCCCTTCGAGATCTGTGCGTCCGAGTGCCGGATACTACGCACAGGCCGGAGGCCCTGTCGGAGACGCTCGGGCTGATCGAGGAGGGGGCCGGCGTTGCTCTTCGTGGTGCCAGGACCTTTGGCGAGCACGGCAGCTATGTTGGTGCGTGCTTCGCCCTCGCCCTGCTTCATACTCGTGGGTGTAGGCATACCCATGAGCTAGCGAATCCTCAACTGGATCCTCCCGACCGACCAGAGGTTATGTCGGACGCCATCCGCTCCATCGGGGCTAGCCTGCAGAACTTCCACCAACGGATCTGGGGCCGCTTCGGGGAAGGTGCAGCGAGAGTCGCCGTGCAGCAGACGTTGCATGGGGAGGGGGACCTCCTCCAGTGGCTTGAAGGGGTCCTTTAACGCCGCGGCGACGACGGCGCGGGCTCGTCCGCACCGCGCCAAGGCTGAGCGGTTGGTCGGGTGGTGCAAGGGGATGATGTACTGGTTCTTACGCTTGTGACCATGTAACCCCTTTGCTTTTGCAATGGAACCAAGTAGTACTTTATGCTTGGTGTTACCTGCCGCCGAACGCGGAGAGCAGGTCTGCGCATCTCGTTTATACTCCGTGGAGTGGCGCGTGCGGAGGCGAATCTCGACGCTACGATTTCCTTTATAGTCCGGAGACTCGCGCGTGCGGAGCTAGGCTCGACGCTACATCTTATTTAAAGTCCGTGGACTAGTGCGTGCGGAGCTAGGCTCGACGCTACGTCTTCTTTATAGTCCGGGGACTCGCGCGTGCGGAGCTAGGCTCGACGCTACGTCTTATTTAAAGTCCGTGGACTAGTGCGTGCGGAGCTAGGCTCGATGCTACGTCTTCTTTATAGTCCGGGGACTCGCGCGTGCGGAGCTAGGCTCGACGCTACGTCTTATTTAAAGTCCGTGGACTAGTGCGTGCGGAGCTAGGCTCGACGCTACGTCTTCTTTATAGTCCGGGGACTCGCGCGTGCGGAGCTAGGCTCGACGCTACGTCTTATTTAAAGTCCGTGGACTAGTGCGTGCGGAGCTAGGCTCGACGCTACGTCTTCTTTATAGTCCGGGGACTCGCGCGTGCGGAGCTAGGCTCGACGCTACATCTTATTTAAAGTTCGTGGACTAGTGCGTGCGGAGCTAGGCTCGACGCTACGTCTTCTTTATACTCCGTGGAGTGCGCGCGGAGACGTCCCCCCGCTGCGTCTTATTTATACTCCGTAGAGTGCGTGTGGAGCTAGGCTCGACGCTACGTCTTATTTAAAGTCCGTGGACTGGTGCGTGCGGAGCTAGGCTCGACGCTACGTCTTATTTATAGTCCGCAGACTCTCGCGTGCGGAGGCGGACCTCGACGCTACGTCTTCTTTATACTCCGTGGAGTGCGCGCGGAGACGTCCCCCCGCTGCGTCTTATTTATACTCCGTAGAGTGCGTGTGGAGCTAGGCTCGACGCTACGTCTTATTTAAAGTCCGTGGACTGGTGCGTGCGGAGCTAGGCTCGACGCTACGTCTTATTTATAGTCCGCAGACTCTCGCGTGCGGAGGCGGACCTCGACGCTACATCTTATTTATAGTCCGTGGACTGGTGCGTGCGGAGCTAGGCTCGACGCTACGTCTTATTTATAGTCCGCAGACTCTCGCGTGCGGAGGCGGACCTCGACGCTACGTCTTATTTATAGTCTGTGGACTGGTGCGTGCGGAGTTAGGCTCGACGCTACGTCTTATTTATAGTCCGCAGACTCTCGCGTGCGGAGCTAGGCTCGACGCTACGTCTTATTTAAAGTCCGTGGACTGGTGCGTGCGGAGCTAGGCTCGACGCTACGTCTTATTTATAGTCCGCAGACTCTCGCGTGCGGAGGCGGACCTCGACGCTATGTCTTATTTAAAGTCCGTGGACTTTGTTCTACTCAGCGCGGACAGGGGATGCTCTTGGAACAGCAACCTTTATTGAACTCCCGTTTGCGCGGGCGAGCATCGCCTAACAAGGGGCTGGTGGCTCTACGCCTACTGTGCTGCTTCTAGGCGTAGTACCGCCGCAACCTGTCCGCGTTCCATGTGTGCCGGAAGGCTTGTCCTTCAAGCGTGGCGAGGCGGTACGCCCCCTTTGGCAATGCCTCCGTTACGATGTACGGGCCTTCCCACTTGGACTCCAGCTTGCCAACGGTTTCCGCCTGGAGCGCCACTCTAAGGACGAGATCCCCAGGCTTGAACCCCCGCGGGCATATAGAGCGGTCCCGAGTACGCATTGTCTGCCGCGCGTACTTCTCGACATGGTGGGCTGTGTCTGCCCGTATCCCGTCGAGGAGGTCCAAGGACACACGGCGCTCCTCTTCGGGTGCTTGGACGAGGACCCTTCGCGAGCCGGCCTTGATTTCCTCGGGCGTCACCGCTTCGTCACCGAAGAGGAGCTTAAACGGCGTGAATCCCGTCGGGCGCGTTACCGTTGTGCGAAGCGACCATAGAACGCTGTGAAGCTCGCTTGGCCACTTGCCCTTCGGCAATCCCACCAGGCGCTTTTTGATGGCGGCAGAAATGGCGCCATTCGCCCGTTCGACCGCCCCGTTGGACTGGGGATGCCCTACCGAGGCGAATCGGAGGGTGATGCCCATGCTGTCACAATAATCTTTGAAGAGGGCGGCGTCGAACTGCAGGCCATTGTCGACCGTGAGCTCCCGAGGTACACCGAAGCGACATATGATGTTTTGCCATAGGAAGCATTGTATGGCCGCAGAAGTTACTTTGGCCAGAGCGATCGCTTCCGGCCATCTGGAGAAATACTCCAGCGCGACTACCACGAACCGGAGGTCCCCTGGAGCTCGGGCAAGTGGTCCTACTATATCGAGACCCCAGCGCGCCAGTGGCCACACCGGGGGAATTGGGTTGAGGCTTGTCGGGGGCCTGCGGATGATGCGCGCCATCCACTAGCACCCTTGGCACCGACGGACGAGGTCCTGGGCGTCGGTGGTGGCAGTCGGCCAGTAGAAGCCTTGTCTGAACGCCTTGCCGACTAATGACCTCGGCGCCAGGTGGGATCCGCATACGCCCGCGTGGATTTCCGCCAAGATTTCCTTTCCTTCCTCAGTCGAGAGGCAGCGTAGGAGCAGCGCGCAAACCCCTTTCTTGTAGAGTGTCCCTTCGAACACCTGGAAGGACCGTGCGCAGTGCTGCAATCGTCGCAGCTCGGCAGGGTCCTCCGGCTCGACGAGGCCTTGTAAGAAATTGAAAATGGGCTCTCGCCAATCTCCTGGCCGATCAATGCGGTGGACAAGTACCGCGTCCCGGTTGTCCTGCGCGATGGCCGCCTTTGCTAACACCTCGTAGAATGCCCCCTCAGGGGGGCAGTTGCTGGCTGGCCGCCTTGGCGAGGGCATCGGCTTGCTCATTCTCCGCCCGGGGGATGGCCTTGACGGTGACACCCAAAAAGTGCCTTTCCCTCGCCCGTACCGCCGCGAGGTACTTGGCCAACTCAGGGTCCTTGGCTTGATATGACTTGTCCACATGGCCGGCCACCAAACGCGAGTCGGTGCGGACCAACACCCGTCTCGCGCCGACTGCCTTGAGCTTCGCCAGGCCAAAGAGCAGTGCCTCGTATTCAGCCGTGTTGTTGGTGGCGGAGAAGGCAAGGCGCGCCGAGTACAGCAAACGCTGTCCCTCGGGCGTGATGATCACCGCCCCTACGCCCGCGCCGGCGACGCTGTAAGCTCCGTCGATTGTAAGCGTCCAGACGGGATCATCGTGCGTCTGGCCGGGTTGGGCCGGCGGGGTCCATTCGGCGAGGAAATCTGCCAGGACTTGGGATTTAATTGCCGTCCGCGAAGCATACGTCAGGGAGAAGGGAGCGAGCTCGGCGGCCCATTTACCGATACGCCCTGTGGACTCCTTGTTGTGTAGCATCTCTGCCAGGGGGAATGAGGAAGGCACTGTGATCGGGTGAGCCAGAAAATAATGCCGAAGCTTCCTGGAGGCCATGACCAGCGCGTAGGCGAGCTTCTCAAGCTCCGTGTATCTTGTCTTGGCGCCCTGAAGGGCTTCGGAGACAAAGTAGACGGGCCGCTGTATGGCGCCTTCCTCTAAGACGAGGACGGCGCTGACCGCGGTAGCTGACGCGGCCAGATAGAGCAGGAGGGGAGCCTCTGGTGCTGGGGCGACCAGAGTGGGGAGGCTTGCCAGGTGCTGCTTGAGCTCGTTGAAGGCCTTCGCGCAGTCTCCGTCCCAATGAAATCCATCGCACCCGCGGAGTGTCTTGAAAAACGGCAGGCCCCGCTCCGCCGCCCTGGATAGGAAGCGGCTTAATGCTGCCATGCGGCCCGCCAGCCTCTGGACCTCCCTCGTTGTCTTGGGCGGCTCCATATCAAGGATGGCGTCTACTTTGTCGGGGTTCGCCTGGATGCCCCGCCCGGACACGAGGAAACCTAGGAGTTTGCCCGCCTGTACCCCGAAGACACACTTGTCGGGGTTGAGCTTGATGCCCGCCTTCCGGAGGTTGTCGAAGGTCTCCTGGAGGTCCCGGCCGTGTAGAGCAAGTTGCCGAGTTTTGACCACCACGTCATCGACATAGGCTTCGACGTTCCTCCCGAGCTGGGCGGCCAGGGCAATGGCGACGAGGCGGGTGAAGGTAGCGCCTGCGTTCTTCAAGCCAAAGGGCATTCTGACGAAGCAGAACGTCCCAAGTGGTGTGATGAAACTGGTCTTCTCCTCGTCGTCTTCGGCCATGTATACCTGGTGGTAACCGGAATAGGCGTCCAGGAAACTCATGAGTTCGCACCCAGCAGTGGCGTCAACCAGCTGATCGATGCGCGGCAAGGGGTAGTTGTCCTTCGGGCACGCCTTGTTGAGTACCGTGAAGTCGATGCACATGCGCCAGGCCCCGCTGGCCTTTTTGACTAGCACCGGGTTAGCGAGCCATTCTAGATGGTGGACCTCGCGGATGACCCCGGCGCGAAGAAGCTTCGCCACCTCCGCTTTGGCCGCCTGCTGCCGATCCATCGACATACGCCGGAGCCTTTGCTTGACCGGCTTGGCGTCAGGGCGGACCGCCAAACGATGCTGGATTACCACGCGGTCCACGCCCTTGATGTCCTCCGGGGACCATGCGAAGATGTCCACGTTGTTCTGAAGCACTCGGAGCAGCTCCCGTTCGACCCCTGGTGGGAGCCCCTCGCCAATGGACACAAACTGCCCCTCCGCCTGGAGCGGCACCTTCTTGACGCCGCCTTCGGGCCGAGGCTTGGGCGTCCACCCGGGAGCGGAGGGCCCATCACCGGGCGCGCCGAAGAGGGCATGCACCGGGCGATGCGAGACGCGGCTGCCACCTTCGGCACGTCTGGCCAGGTCCTGGTCGCCGAAGATGGTGATGACACCCTCCGGGCCTGGGAGCTTTACACACAAAAAGGCGTGGTGCGGGATTGCCTCGAAAGAGTTGATGGCGGGCCGCCCCAGTATGGCGTTGTAGGGGTGCGGGATATCCACGACATCGAAGGTGACATGCTCGGTTCGGATGTTACCTTTGTTGCCCTCCTGACGGAAAGTGACAGGAAGGGACACGTGCCCCAGGGCCTGCAGCGGTTGACCCCCGAAGCCTTGAAGTGGAGCTCCTGGCTGCTCCAGCCGGCTTCGGGGGATTGCCATGCGGTCGAGGGCTTCTGCGAATAAGATGTTCGCGGAGCTTCCCCCGGACGCGCCTGACTTCGCAGCATGCTATGTGGGCCTGGATGACTAGAGGGTCTTGGTGAGGGTACTCCACGCGCCTGGCATCGTTCAAGTCGAAGGTGATGTTGCGGGGCGGCATCCACAGTTGCGGCTGCTCCCCGGGGGCTTTTGAAGAGGAGCCTCCGGTGATGACGTTGACGGTGTGATGCTGCGCGCCCTCCGTTGCGGTGGCCCGTATGGGGCTATCCCTTGGGTGCCCCACATGGGCTTCGGCGGGGGGCCGAGGAGGCGGAGTCCGAGATCCGGACGTCAGCCTCCGCAGCTCCATCATCGCGATGCATGCCCTTGTGTAATGATCGTCGTAGCCGTGTACCTCGCACCACTTGCCATAGTGCAGGAGCTCTTGCTCTGCGTGGGGTTGGCTGCCGTAGTCAAATCCGCCCTCCGATCCCCGGTCTCCCCTCCGTGAGACGGGGTCGGGTCCTTGGCGGGCGCTCTCGGTGGCGAGGACGTGATGGGCCGCCTGCGACCGGCGCTGGCGGCGCCGAGGTTTAGGCCTGCACCGTGAAGAGCCTTCCTGTACCTCGACCTCACTGCCTCGGGGAGGGCCTCCTCGGGGCTTTCAGCTACGCCCTGGCTTCGAGGAGGGACCACCCGCCCCGACCTCGCGCGGGGGGCGCTCCTCATGGGCGAGGCCGAGGGCGGTGATGCTGCGTCTTCGCGCATCCTCCTCCGCCCGCGCATACTCGTCCATTTTGTCGAAGAGCTTGGCAACTGTCGTGATTGGCCTCCGCGCGTTGTATTCGGCCATCGGGCTCGGGCGAAGGCCCTGTATGGCTGCATTAACGACTGTGGTTTCATTAACATCGTGTACCTGGCCTCGAATCTTGGCGAAGCGCTTGAAGTAGCCCCGGAGCGTCTCCGAGGGTCCTTGCTTCACAGCGAAGAGTTGGTCCGCATCGATTCGCTCGACATGATGTCCTTGAAAGTTGCTACGAAGCCGGTCGCGAAGCTGCTCCCACGCGTAGATGGAGCCCGGCTGTATGGTAAGAAACCAAGAGAGCGCCACTCCGTGCAGTGCGAGGGGGAGTCCCTTCGCCTTCGCGGTGTCGTCTCCGCCCGCGGCCTCGATCGCAGTTTCGTACACGCGCACGAACTCGCGAGGATCCGTGTCGCCTTTGTACGGGTCGGTGATGCGAGGGAACTTGAAGTCTTCGGGCCACGCCGCCTGCTGCAGCCCCGCCGAAAGCGGGGATTCCGGATCTACGCATCTCAGCGGGACACGGCTAGACGTGGGGGCTTCGCAACTGTCCACCTTCTCTGGCGTGGGCTCGGGCGCGACTACTGGCACGACCTGCTGGCTCCGAGCCTCTTGTATATCTCGGACGGCTCCGCGAAGGTCCCCTAGTTCCCACTGGAACGCGTTGAGGGCTGCTAGTAGGGCGCTTTCCACCGCAGGTGTCGTTGGGGCCGCTGGAACGCCCAGTGGACGGGCCGGTGCAGGGACCATCGCCTCACGACCTCCAGATCCGCCGGACGGTTCGTTGCGGCTACCCCCGGCCGTCGGATCCGCGCTACCGGCAAGGGTGGCGGGGGCTGTCGTTGCAGTGCCGGCGACGGGGTTGGATGTCGTCGTAGCGGCGCTGGCGGGGTCGGTCGTTGCCGCGCGGGCGTCGACGCCCGCGACCATGGAGCGTACGCCGCCGCCAACTCCTTCGGCGGCCGACACCGAAGCCCTGATGTTCACGCGCTGCTCCGACCCATCCGTCTTCTTTCCCTTCGCCGCCGCTGGTGAAGCTTTTTCCGGTGCCATCTTTTTCCTTCGGTCTTCAGGCTTGTCTTCGTCCTCCCCACGGACGGCGCCAACTGTTGTGGCTACAGACCAAACAGAGAGAGAGATGGTAGTGGAGAGTGATGAAGATGAGTGTAATGGCCTGGGTCCTCCCCATGGCTTACTCATATATATACACACACATGAGGAGTGCTTTTACAATTATACCCTTACATCTGGTTATCCCCTCTGGGGCAGCTATGTCATTACACATGGCTTATTCTGGGCCTTATAATCTCCTACCAGGCCTACTGGGTTTAGGTGGGGGCCACCCCTACGACAGTAGTACACGTTAAAAGTCCAACATCTGTACCAGCCAAAATTGCAAACGAATATCTCTCTCTATAATATCTATCATGAATAGCCAAAATTTAAAAATTTTAACCAAAATCATAAACCGCAGCCATAAAAAATAGGTCCATACATGCATACATTCATCACCATGCATCAGGCCATTAATGTGAAGGAAAAGGCAGTCACGGTGCGGTCTCTTCGGAACCAACAAATTCTAGCAGTCATTCGGTTTGTTGCCAAAAAAATACGGCATGAGTTCGGTTCAGCTCCAGTTTGTAACTTTTGAATTCACTAATCTTTTATTTTATCTTTCTTGGCTTTTAGTTTTTTAGGCTTTTTTGTCTTTTTTTTTATTCTTTCGTATTGTCTGTGATGAACTAATCTATTTTTTTATTTTTAATTACACTAAATAAGTCATCATCAACTATAGTAAAAAATAAATTAATTATAATAAAAAGTTATAAATCATTATTAAACTGAGCACGACTAAGTATCAACATTCTCTATTTAGGAACGGAGGTAGTGCATCATATGTTGTCTAGACTTACCTGTGCTGCGCAAAAGAAGAAAACGAGAGCATTAAAGCTCTATCAAGTATGTATGGCAATAATCTCTTGCTGCTTAAAAAAACATTCTTGAGGTTTCGCAAACCACCAGGATAGGTTACACACCGCCAGCTCAGCTAGCCACCGTCGACCGGTCACATAGTCCCACTTCGAGTCACCAGTTTTATTGGTCTCTGCTTAATAAACATTAGATTTTTTTGTAACAGTTTCTTCACTCCACTCACTTATATCTTACTCTAAAAATAAATCAATATATAATAGACGTATCATGTATTATATTTCTCTCACTTATATCTCATATATATCTTTCTTTTATTTTTTATATTACTCACTACTAATTTAAAAAAATCATTTCTTTTGTCAAAACCGCGAGCAGTAGATAATATAATGTTCCCTCACGCGGCGAACACGACAACTAACTGACACGGCGGCCGCACCCAATCACACCCGCAGTCAAACCACCCCCGCAACGCACCGCGCTGCAGCCCTGGAGACCCCATCTCAACCGTTCATCGTGCATCCAACGGAGGTTACCACCCCTGCTCACCCTTCCATCTCGCGACAGCACACCGCGGCCGCATGCCCATAAATACCTCCTCTCCCACCGCTCTTACATTACACCCGTCGCCTCGCCCCGCGCCTCTACCCGGCCAGAATTGCAGCCAGGTCCCTGGAACTTTTACAGAAGGGGCCTTGCCGTTATATATAAGTTTATATCCGGGTCCTTCGCCGGAGATGGCCTCGGAGCTGACGTACCGCGGCGGGGCGTCACCAGTCGCCAGCGCCGGCACCGGAGGGTACTCCCTGAAGCCGTCCAAGCCACTCGCGTGGCTTCCCCGCGCCGCGCGGTACGCCGCCGGCGAGCACCGCCCGCTCTTTGCCCTCGCCGGGATGCTCTTCGCCGCCGCGGTCTTCTCCATCGCCACTCCCTCCGGCTCTTTCGCCACCTCTTCCTACTCCTACTCCGGCGGCGTCGTTTCCTCCTCCAACCCCCTCAGCCGCTTCTCGGTGGAGCCCGCCGCGCACCGCCACGCGGCCCGCCACTTCGTCGGCGGCAAGGTGCCCCTGGGGCTGAAGCGGAAGGGGCTCCGCGTGCTGGTCACCGGCGGCGCTGGGTTCGTGGGGAGCCACCTCGTGGACCGGTTGGTGGAGCGCGGCGACAGCGTGATCGTGGTGGACAACCTCTTCACGGGGCGCAAGGACAACGTGGTGCACCACTTCGGCAACCCCAACTTCGAGATGATCCGCCACGACGTCGTCGAGCCCATCCTCCTCGAGGTCGACCAGATCTACCACCTCGCCTGCCCCGCCTCCCCCGTCCACTACAAGTACAACCCCGTCAAGACGATCATATCCTTTATTACCTCTAATTATCTATCAATCCGTTCCCGTTTCTTCCTCGATGCTTGGATTTTTCCCTGGGTTTTTGTGCGGGATGCTCGGCAAAAATTTGGTTTTCTTTGCTTTTTGGTGGGAAATGCTAGGGATTTTGTTCTTTTGTGTGTGTAGCCTTGTCGGTTATTGCGCATCTCTGTGATAGGAATTAGTTTACGCCTTAGATTCCGCGTTGGTTTCTGAATTGGGAATCTGGGATGGGGAATTTTGGATGTATGGAGCTCGGGATTTGCGCCACGTTTCGCCGTGAATTTGGCAGCTTTCTGATCGTGCATGATCGTGGTACTGAAGCAGAGCTGGGCCGTTTCAGATCTCTCTGCTTCTCAATAGGTTGATCAAAATTACTTCTTCTCTTTTTCTTTTGCATTGTTCAAATGTGTCGTCTAGTGTTTAGGTTAATTCAGATGGCTGAGATGAAGTCGAAGATCTCCAGTCGTTAGATCGTTTCTTTGTCATAATTGTACGAGTTTTGCATAAACACTGCTGTGAATGCTGATGGAAATTAGTCTGCTTTTGATAGGAAAATGAGCAAAAGTTGCAGTTATATATGACCGTTTGTGATCAAGGTTTTTAGATGAGGCATCTTTAGATCAAAGTTGGTCTTAATTGTTCTCGTACAGTTTACTCTGCTTTATGATCTCCTAATGGGACAAGAAAGCGAAAACAAGCGCATGTTACACTTGGATCTGGGTGAGTTGTGGAGCTTGCTTAGCCCTTGACATAAAGTCTGGATTTGAACAGCTAAATCTGGATTTGAACAGCTAAAAAATGATGTCCAAGTGGCTTTTGCCCCCCTTTACTTTCTAAGCAACTTTGCTTAGTGTGCACTTCGCATAATTTTCCTTGCGCTTTCTTTTGCATCTACTAGTGGAGATTTTAGCCTAACAAACAAGTGATGATAATATCAAAACGTCAAAACAGAGCCTGATCCTGTCTTTCGTAATTTCGTTATTATTACTAGTATCTTTCTGGAAATGGTTTGTGTGAAGCCTTAACATTTGAGATGGCACAAGACCAATGTGGTTGGGACACTGAACATGCTTGGATTGGCAAAGAGGATCGGAGCCAGGTTCCTCCTCACCAGCACCAGTGAGGTCTATGGTGATCCCCTCCAGCACCCTCAGGTGGAGACTTACTGGGGCAATGTTAATCCTATTGGTAAAAACTCTTCTCGTTCTCTGCTGTGGAATTTCTAAAGTGCCATAATTTTGATAGCACTTGATTATGTATCATGTTTCTTGGATCTATCGTGTTGAGGTAACTTATTGTTTGTTGAGATCAATGAGAGATCTAAGTTGGATCATGCACATGGGAAAAAATTGTCCAATCTTCGATTGGCAGGAAACTGTTGGCTACCAAATTAATGCTGTTTATCCCCACACATTCATTCAAGTAGACTTATTGAACATAGATTTAGGGTTGTCCCAAATTTGTTGCTCAGCAGTAGCAGTAGTTTTCAGAGATTTGATTGTGGGGGTGAACTGAAAGAATAAAAAACACATGCCAGTTGGACCATTTACTATTACAAAGAAGAAAGGTTTGTGCTGTCGGAATCTCTTTTTTTTTACCTCAAGCAGTAGAAAGCAGAAATGAGCCTTATAAAATAGTTATGTTCTTGACTTGAAGCTTACTGTTTCATGGAAAAGCCTTGTTTATGCAATTGGGAAAAGGGTCGTTGGGATCTTCCTCGCTGGAGATGCTGGCTGTGGAATCTTTAGATGGGTAGCCTCTTGCATGCTTTGATTCTTTTTGGTGGAAAGGGTCAATTTTGGTTGGTGGAATGTGCTCCTAGAGGGCCACGTGGTGGATCCCTTTTTAATAAAGGAAGAAGCGGCACAAAACTATGCTTGACCAGTTATGCTCAACCAAACATCCACCAACCAAAACACTTAAAACAATCGAGAGAACAGAACTGAAATGGAGGAAAATTTTGTTGAGCTAGATAACCACAGCTAGCACTTGCTACATGTCTCATAAACGTATTTGTTGCATACTGTTTAAATTCTTTGCTTAGAGAAGGTCTTGCCTACTCTGGATAAGTTTTACTGATTCTGATGTTTTCTCTGAATAACAGGTGTCAGGAGCTGCTACGATGAGGGCAAGCGTACAGCTGAGACATTGACAATGGACTACCACCGTGGTGCCAACCTAGAGGTATAATGCCATTTATATTGTTGCAAACACTAGATTTTACATTTCATTCGTCTGGAAATAGTTGTTCATGTGTGGTGATTTTTGTTGTGTTCAGGTGAGGATTGCTCGGATCTTCAACACATATGGCCCTCGCATGTGCATTGATGATGGCCGTGTTGTCAGCAACTTTGTTGCTCAGGTAAACAGGCATGCTGCCACTGCTATTGTAATTTCAGAAGGATATTACCATTGTTTAGTTAGCAAATGGTCTATGTGTATTTATGGTTACAGGCATTAAGGAAGGAGCCTTTGACGGTTTACGGTGATGGCAAGCAGACCAGGAGCTTCCAATACGTTTCTGATCTGGTGGGTCTTATCTCTCTACTCTACTGAATAAAACTTGTACTCCACTGAATAAAACAAGTGAACTGTAAAATTGTTATCTGAAATCGAAAGTCACTTGGGAAGACAGTAGTACCAAGCTAGGTTTTCCTGTGGCAAAGCTCTTTAACATAAATTGCAAACAAGCATTCTTGAAATAAGTGGGATGCTCTGTGTTTGTTGCAAGGAAACTAGGCAATTCAGTCTGTCACAATTGATGTTTGCATCTACTAAGCTAAAAAGGCGCATTTGTTAGTTGTTATCAACTTAGAACCAGTACAACAACAGACGGTGGTTATGATCTGACAATTTTTTTTTCTGATATCCTATTCTGCCAATATGACAAGGGGCATTGCATGTCTTGTCCTGATTTCGGTCTTGTGCCAGGTTGAGGGGTTGATGAGGCTGATGGAAGGGGAGCACGTAGGGCCATTCAACCTGGGTAACCCCGGTGAGTTCACCATGCTGGAGCTGGCCAAGGTTGTCCAGGACACCATTGACCCGAATGCACGAATCGAGTTCCGTCCCAACACTCAGGACGACCCGCACAAGCGCAAGCCTGACATCAACCGCGCAAAGGAGCTCCTTGGGTGGGAGCCGAAAATTCCCCTCCGTGAGGGCCTTCCGCTCATGGTCACTGATTTCCGCAAGCGCATCTTTGGTGACCAAGACACTGTCACCACCACCACTGGAGGCCAACAAGGGTAGATGGGAGCGTAAGACACAGAAATTTTGGTGGCCTGCTTCTAGCTACTTGGTTACTGGCCTTACTGACAAAGCTATGGCCGTGTAGTTCTTCGAGAGTGTTACTAAAATACCTTGGTTGTTGCTGTAATGTTATTCTTTTTTTCTTGTAATTTTTTCTTCCTCGTAGCCTGAGCTATACAAGTTTTCAAGTTGAATTGTTGGAGACATCTGGGTCTTCTAATTCTTTATTGAGATCATAGCATTACATGGTATAAATTACATGTTCCCTCAGAAGTCAGAAAAGAGTGCATTTGCCCTGCTGCTTTAGGCAGCTGATGTTTCTCCAGAACCGAAACTAACTGAAACACGGTATTTGTTCTGATGAAACGAGATTTTATTGAGCATTCGTTCAGCACACTGTTTACATCATAACACCTGTTGTTTTCCTTATGTATGATTCTGGATGAACAACTGGTAAGGGCGTGGTTCCATATTTACATTCTGCATTGTTGGTGATGGGCTCGGCCGAGCCCGCAGAGGAAGCGGCCGCGCCGCTGAGGCCGTCCATGTATTGACATCGGGCTGTCCGTGCCGTTGCTGCTGTCGATGCGGATGATCTTTCTTGGATGCTGCCTGGTGGTAATTGCCGGGCTCCGGCGGAGTTCTTACCCGGTCTTCAAGCTTGCAATGGCGACTGCGCTCGTTGAGCCATGCGACAATGTCAGAAAAGACCAGTTCCACATTCTTGTCGGGCTCACCGGCGGTGAGGCCGTGCCACTGTTGTAAATGTAGGTAATATTTTAATTCTAAATTTTTCTAAAAGACAAATACAATAAATCAGTGATGCAAAACTCACTACTAACAGTAGGCTACTTATCATACTTCAGTATATACACAAAGAAAATATACTAACAAAGTTGAACGAAGGCGCGGACGACTTACTTTTGAGTTTGATGAAGAACAGAAAGCAGCGCAGGCTTCATGCAGTGCAGAACGTAGATGACGCAATGAAGTGAGAGGTCGTGCAGATGTGCATTGCCCAGAAACCTTATTGCCGCCCCCATGTAGGTCTTCATTGTAGCAACGGTTCGAAGATACAGCTCCTCTTCTTCACAGTGCACGCCGGAAAGAGGAGTCGATGAAGTTCAAACGGTGCAGCACAACAGTACACAAATTTGCAGGAGAAAGGGAATGGAGGCAGTCAGATTTTTCATACATATTCTGGACGTCTCCAACATATATATAGACAGGCTGATAACTGACATGATTAAAACAGTCATTTATCCTTTGATAACTGACATATTTAACCAGCTATTTACCTACTGGTAACTGCCTGTCATCAAACCCAATAAAACCTCATTCAAATGTTTGAATCTCATTCAAACAGAGAGAAAGAATAATGCATGGTTCAAGGAGTGGCAAGGACTAAACCTTATAAATTGGTCTCATCCACACTGTCTTAGTAATATAATACTAAATCGTACATGCTTTGGAATTAAGAAAATAGGTCTTACTCATATAGACCAATTTCTAACAGCCACATGCCTGTTAGAGCTTGATTGTCTTGTCGGTGCTGGCGGCACGCCCGAACAGTGCGCGGCTCACCTCCGGGTCAGTCATTGTGTCGGCTTCACCGTGCAGGATGAAGAACGGCAACTTCACCTGTCAAAGCATATTCAGAAAGTACAGCAGATCTTAGGGTCTTCTTCATTGCTGTCTAGTTGACATGGCTGACGAATCATGGGAAAATCTTTCTAGAATGTAGCAGCATGAAGTTATAGACTGACAGTACCTCAAAGGCTATCTTCGACATCCATGCTGGTTCTCAACAGCTCCAGCGCAGTCTTTAGTCGCGGCTTGTCCTGGTAGATGACCTTGCTTTTCCTGATCTGCTCGTAGTGCATAAAAAAGGTCATGCTTCAGGAAACAATTCTTGTAACAGATGGTACATTTGAACCTAGCAATGTACTAGGAGGGCAGAATGTACAAAAATACCATGTAACACTAGTTAGAGATCCGTGCATTACAACGGAGTTATAAAAATAATGAGACGGAACTTATTACCTGGCCAACTTCACACATCAAACATTGAAGAGCAAGCGGCAGAGAGAGATGGGTGGCCAGAATGCGTGAGGAGATGGGAAAAGTGGAGGGGTGGGCGGTTGTATCCTGAGAGAGAGTGGAAGAGAGAGACAAATGGTCCAGATCAAATCGGATGGCTAAGAAGAGAGGAGAGAGAATATGCCAACCACCAACTCATACTTTTATAATAGTAAAGATACTAAAACCAACAAAGAGTTCACTTTTTCACGCTTGATGGGATCCTTAAATGCCGAGTCAATGACATCTTTGGTTGGGACAATCTTCCACTTTGGGATAAGCTCCTCCACCTATGTCAGAAGGGTTATCACCACTGGATGCCGTTTCACCTTCTCTGATATCTAGTGTTAAAGTTTGTAATATCGTTTTCAATTGAAGTCGTAGTCGTGTACAACTTGGTGGTCATGTACGAGTTTGGTCGTAGTCGTATAAGAGTCCGCTTCATAGTCGTAGCCGAGTTGGAGTCATAGTCGTAGTCCAGTACGACTTTGAGTCCTTCTCCAAGATGTGGTCGAAAAGCAGGGTATAAAAGGGCAGGCCATCGTATCAAGAGAGCGCGGTGGAGAGCACCAAATCGACAAGATGTAGTCGCAGAGGGGGTGCCAGGAAGAGGGCGACCGGTGTGGTCGCAGGAGCACCGAGTGGAGGCGATGTAGTTGCAAAGGAGGTGCAAAGCTTGGAGCGACTGGTGTGGTCATAGGCGATCGACGTGACCGCAGAGCATGTAGTGACCAACGTGGTCATGGGCGATCAACGTGATCGCAGAGGAGATAGGTGACCAGTGTGGTCGGAGGAGGTGACTGGCGTGGTCGTAGGATATCGGCCTGGGCGACTGGCGTGTCGTAGGCGATCGGTGTGAGCATCCAGTGTGGTCGGAGGAGGCAACTGTCGTAGTCATAGGCGATCGGCCTGGGCGACCAGCGTGGTCATAGGCGATCGATGTGGGCGGCCAATGTGGTCCGAGGCGGTCGGTGAGATCACATGGGTTCGCAAACGTGGTCGTAAAAGAGTTATGACCACGACGAACAGAGGCTCGCAGACGTGATCATAAAGGAGTTACGACCACGGTGAGAAGGGTGGAGGGCGTCTGCAGGAGCATCAGACCTGGTCGTAAAGGAGTTACGACCAGGGTGACGAATGGAGGTGTCCGCTGGAACAGAAGCTGTGGTCGTAAGGAGTTACGACCATAGTCTCAGAGCCAAGGACGGCGACGAGAGCAGAGGTGTCTGCAGGTGCTGGAGACGTGGTCGTAAAGGAGTTACGACCACGGTCTCACAGGAAGAGCGAGCCGTCGATAGTCACTGCGTGGTCATAAGGCGTTACGACTATGGTGATCGATCGTTGTAATTATGTTCACCTAACTGCATCAACAATTCGAAAGCTATGTCAAGGTTTGCAATCATAGGAAGACAAGCAATTAATTTAATACTATGAATTAAATTGTTTAAATGTAAATTGAGCACAAGAAAATAAACCACAAATGACACGGTTGATTTTTACCGTGGTGTTCAGAGACTTCCCAGTCTCCCCAAGTCCATGTTGAGGTTAGCCCAAACGAATTGGACCGGCTCCATGAATTAAGCTAAAGCACGTCAATCCACTAAGATTGCTCTTCCTTCGCTCCGGAGATGGCGAGCACCACACCACACACAATTCGCCGGGCCTTCTTACAAGA
This sequence comes from Dendrocalamus latiflorus, assembly GCA_017311315.1. Lineage (NCBI taxonomy): Eukaryota > Viridiplantae > Streptophyta > Magnoliopsida > Poales > Poaceae > Dendrocalamus > Dendrocalamus latiflorus. Next base: position 20,063,159 of record CM029614.1, on the reverse strand, counting down.
TTCTTGAGAAGATCACCATGCACGATGCCTCCAATACAGTCTAGGAGTCAGAAAACTCCAAGAGTAACAAATTAAGCCCCTCGCTTAGCTCTCGCCTCGTGCAACAAATGCACAAGATTGAGTGGATACGCAATCCACCTATGGATGCAACACATGCAATCTAGAGCTTTCCTCCTTGCTCACAAGGTGTAACACATGCACAATTGAGAGTAGAACCTCACACTAGCTCAAGAGAGTGAAATGGAGTGCCAAAAATCTTACCCCAGCTGTCCCCAAGGGGTTATATATACCCACACCACAAAAATTAGCTGTTGGAAGCAAAACCCCTGAGAATACATGATTTTCGGAAGTACCATAGGCAAAGGTCAGATACTTCCGCTCCTCTTCGCAACGATCAGAAAACTAGCTGTTATCAGTGAATCCGGTAGTTCCGATGGCCAAAGGCCAGTTTTACCAATCATCGGAAGTACCGTGCCACCCAAGCGAAACTACCGATTTCTTCAAGGATGAGAGACTCCATGAAGGTGTCTCTTTGAAAAAATGTGCAACTACATAAGCTAGTCGTTTGCACTCACACGGAGCCAATAGTACCGCTCGCTGGTCGGACGCTCACACAAAATCAGAACTTCCGATCGTCGATTACCCTGGTCCTCGACCATGTCGGATGATTCGACCACTCAGGTCTTTGACCCGTTGTTTGGTTCGACCACACAAGTCTCTGACCACACTGGTTTCCAACCACATTAGTTTCGATCACAAAGGTTTCTACCGTGTCGATCTTCGACCACGTTGGTCTTTGATCACATAGATCTCGACCACGTCGATTTCAACTATCTTTGTTCAACTACACTGGTCTTTGATCACACGAATCTTGACCACGTCGATTCGACCATGCTGGTTTTGATCACACAGATCTTGACCTCGTATGCTGATCATGTTGGTGGGGTTAGTAGTATGCACAATAATGCAAGGAAAGCATGCGACGAATTTAAGAATCAAAGGTCGAGTGTGTCACATAAGATTATGTCTTATAGCAAGGAAGCAGAAATAAAATATGAAATTTGTGTGACTGCATCTTTAGATTGTGCAAGTTTCTCCTAAGGCAAGGTCAGTCATTTCGTGGACACGATGAATCTTCTTCTTCCTTAAACAAGGGCAATTTTTTAGAGATGATTGATTGGTACAAAGAAAGGAAGGAGGAAGTCAAGCTTGCATTTGATGAGCTATGTCCTGCGAATGCTCAGATGACTTGTCCAAAGATTCAAAAGCAACTTGCAAAATGTTGTGCGCAAGAGGTCACCAAAGTGATAAAGGAAGAGATTGGGAATGGTCTTTTCTCAGTTCTTATTGATGAATCTCGTGATATATCAATCAAAGAACAAATGGCTGTAATTGTGAGGTTAGTGAATATTAGCATTGTATTCTATGATTGTTTTTTTAATATTTGCATTGTTATACTCAACTAATTGTATCATTTGTCGTTCAGGTTTGTGAATAACAAAGGCAAGGTCATAGAAAGATTTTTGGGTATCCAACATGTCACAGAGGTAACATCAGATGCATTGAAGAGAGCTTTGATTGGGATGCTTGGTGCACATGGTTTACCTATTGCTAGACTCCGAGGGCAGGGGTACGACAGAGCTTCAAATATGAGAGGTGAATTCAACGGCCTTCAAAAATTGATTCGTGATGAGAACCCATATGCTTTTTATGTTCATTGCTTTGCTCATCAGTTACAGTTGGTAGTGGTTGCTGTCACAAGTTGTTGTTCATCTATTAATGATTTCTTTGAGTATGTCACTTTGATTGTGACCACTACTAGTGCATCTTGCAAGAGGAAGGATGTATTGCTAGACAAGCATCGTCAAAATATTTTAGATAAGTTGGAGAGTGGTGAGATTTTTTTTCTGGAAGAGGTAAGCATCAAGAAACTAGCTTGGCAAGACCTGGAGGCACTAGATGGGGTTCTCATTATGCAATTTTAATCCGTATTGAGACCATGTGGGATGCAGTAACAGATGTGCTAGGCATTGTGCATGAAGATGGGCGTAATCCATCTAAGGCAGCAGGTTTGTTGCATATAATGGAGACTTTTAATTTTGTGTTCATATTAAAGATGATGTTGAAGGTGCTTCGCATTACAAATGAGTTATCTCTTGTATTGCAAAGGAAGGATCAAAATATTGTTCTGGCCATGTCATTGCTTGTTGATGTCAAAACACGGTTGACCAACCTGAGGAACCATGGCTGGGAGCCACTATTTATAGAAGTTAAAAAATTTTGTGATGAAAATAAGATTCCAGTGCCAAATATGGATGAAGCGATTCCAAGATGGGGCCGATCAAGGAAGGGTGGGATCACAGTCACTCAAGACCATCATTATCATGTTGATACTTTCTTTGCTGCCATTGATACTATTACCACTGAGATGGATCATCGCTTCAATGAGGTATCTTCGGAGTTACTTGTATGTTTTTCTTGTCTTGATCCAAGAGACTCCTTTTCAAAGTTCAATGTGGATAAAATTGCTCGACTTACGGATATCTATGACGAAGATTTCTCTATTTCTGATCGTGCGGCTATCAAGGATCAACTTGAAACATTCATTCTTCATGTGCGAAGAATTGATGATTTTGTTACTTGTCATGATCTTGGAAGTCTGGCCATGAAGTTGGTTGAAACTGAAAGGCATATTGCATTTTCATTGGTCTACCGCCTCATCGAGTTAGCATTGCTACTACCGGTGGCGACAACATCGGTTGAAAGAGCCTTCTCGGCTATGAATATTATCAAGACCGATTTGCGTAATAAGATGTCCGATGATTGGCTTAATGACTTGATGGTGTGCTATATCGAGCGAGAGATATTCAAAGGACTTGATCGTGAAAAAAAATCAAGAAACGATTTCAAGACATGAAAACTCGAAGAATGAAAATGCCTCATTCTCCTAGACGTACTTAGTTATTTACTGGTATATTTTTTGTCTTCTTTTTTATTGCATCTTTTATATTCTATTATCGAATTGTGACACTATCACACTATTGATTTATCTATCTTTCACAATTGACAGGTTGTTTCTTTTACTGCTCATCTACAATTGTAGATTAAGCTTCATTAGTGAGGTATTTTTCATTGTCCTTCCGTTATCTACATATGTTAACATGCGAATTGTAGTTGTTGTTTCTATTTCGTATCACATACTTTTATTAGTGTGATTGCAACATAGTTTGATCATAGATTGTTTTGCTTTTGGATACTACTGTTTATTTCACGCTTCCGACTTCAGCTTACCTAGTTTTTTTTCTGGATCCGCCATTAGACTTCGCCCTACCTCCAATTTTTTCCTGGGTCCGCCACTGCCAACAGGATATATGTAATGACCTGTATACCCTTCTTGTGGGAGACGTATGTCTGTAAAAACAAAGTTGTAATTGTGCTTTATGAAGAAATGTATACACGCCTCGCATATGGAGAGAGAGCAAGCATTATTCATTCATCTCAACCACTCCACTACTCTCCTATTTCACTATTTGGTCAGTAGCCACAACAATCTCATTTGTCTTAACCAAAATCTGTTTAGGGCTTAAATAATAGGGCTTTGGATTCAACATGATGCACACGGGTTACAAGACTGACCTTGTCATATTCAACTCCATGCTCTCAATGTATGCAAAGAATGGGATGTATAGCAAGGCCACTAAGATGTTTGCCTTGATCAAGCAGAGCGGGCTGAGCCCTGACCTAATCACTAACAGTAGCAATGAGTCCTGGGAAGCTGAGAAGATACAACAGCTCAAAAGTTCTGAGGTGAAGCCTGATGTTGTGTCGTATAACACCGTCATAAACGGATTTTGCAAGCAAGGACTGATCAAAGAAGCTCAGAGGATCCTATCTGAGATGATTGCTAATGGCATGGCTCCCTACGTTGTAACCTATCACATGCTCGTCGGAGGATACACTAGCCTAGAGTTATTCAACAAGGCCAGGGAGGTCGTTAGCTACATGATTAAGCACAACTTGAGGCCTGTGGAGCTGACGTATAGGAGAGTAGTCAACAGTTACTGCAAAGCCAAGCGTACGACGAAGCTTGTGACTTCCTTTCTAAAATATCGAAAACTGACCCAAACTTTGATAAGAAACTGGTGCGCACACTTGTAGGCCATGTAGAGGATGCTCAATTTGGAAGCCATTATACTACCAAACGTTGATTGCTCTTCAGAAATCACCTCATGCATCGGAGTTATTTTTTGACAGCCACCTCCATCTCCTTGGATGAATCAGAGCCAGTTGGGGGTTGATTGTGAATGTTGGTACATGTATAAGTTATGTCCTTGTTTTGTTCTCCACATACATCGGTAGTTTAGTCTGGTTGGAGCAATATTGATTGGAGAAAACAATAATGGTTTTGATAATTGTGATTACCTACAGCCTATTTGGAGAGCCGTGAGGACCCAGATAGGGGAGCGTAGCCGCAACCACTAAGGTAAAAGATGAGATAACAAGACACTAGAGACCATGTAGTAATCAGGGTTTTCCATCATTTGTTGTTAATATCTGTTTTGTTTTTGAAAAATATTATCTTTGTTGATTTTATCAATTGGATTGCCATTCCATATATGGTACTTATTAATGGGCATTTTCAGAGTTATAAATCAGATTAGTTACTGGTCGTTTACTAATGGTATATTCATTGACTTGGTCTTGGAGGGATATTTAGAGGCTAAAGCTTGGGTTTATTACTTCCTTAAGATGATATTAGGATTATTTGGCTGATGATTACACTTTTGTAGTAGATGGTACTCATCTCTACCCCTCTATAATACACCAAAATTTTCTTTACTAAATCCACCCCCCTCAACCACCCCTACAGTCATGCCTAATCTAAGTCCACCCAGATTTGTGTACCAAAGTAATCCAACTTCATATAAATGAACGATCTGGATCTCTCCTCAAGCCTTCTTCTCTTACTCATTGAAGATCCTAAGGCTAAAATCATCCGGATCATGCACATCATTGAACCCAGAACCCCACCCCGCGCCCACGCACACGCCCCCAACGCTGCCTCCCCACGTCTCTCCCCCGCAAGCAAAACTCCACCTCCCCACGTCTCTCCCTCCCCCAATCCCTCCTCCTCCGACGAGCTGCTCGACCGCACGGCCTTCTCGCGGCCGGACTCCCTCTCCGAGGCCACCTCGCGCCTGCGCCGCAACCTCGGCTACTTCCGCGTCAACTACGCCGCCGTGGTGGCCTTCTCCCTCGCGGCCTCGCTCCTGGCGCACCCCTTCTCCCTGGTCGTCCTCCTCAGCATCCTTGGCGCCTGGTGCTTTCTCTACGTCTTCCGCGCCTCCGACCAGCCCGTCGTGCTCTTCGGCCGCACCTTCACCGACCGCGAGACACTGCTCGGCCTCGTCGTCGCGTCGGTTCTCGCCTTCTTCCTGACGTCCGTCACCTCGCTCATCATCTCCGGGCTGCTCGTTGGCGGCGCGATCTTCGCCGTGCACGACGCCTTCCGCATGCCCGAGGACCTCTTCCTGGATGATCCGAGCGCTGGGTCCAATGGCAACCCTACTAACAGGCTGCTCTCCTTCCTCGCGTCGCCCAGATCTGGGGTTTGAGGCGGCGCAAGATCTGGTAGGCTTCTTGGGCTCATGGACTTTATTTTGAGTCAGCATTGGTGTAGATCTGGTTCGGTAACTGTAGCGAATTGCTCCTCACTCCGCTGGTACTTAATTTCGAATAGTTATGGATATGCAGATCTGATTTTGGTTTTAATCCGCGCCTCGAATTATGCAGAGATCTGCATGAGTTGTACTTATAGTTGACCAGATGTGGTGACTGGTGAGCATTGTTAAATTGTTATCATATATATCTCTATGCTCTTTGAAACAATTGTCTTGCATTATCCCTCTGGAAAGTAACTATGAATCCCTGATTGTCATCATGAATTTTAGAATTTCTATGTAGTTCCTGTTGAGTCAAGTCTTGCATAAATATATTCTTACTCACATCATGCAGTCCAGTATTGGAAGTCTAAACTATGAAGATGGTTCATAGTTCTTGCCTGTTTGAACTACCCATGGCCATAATAAGTCTGACAGTTATTGGATGTAGATTGAGATAGCCTTTTGAACACAATTGATGCTGAAATCAACTATAGGAGGATTTCTGTGGTGGTTGACCTGGCTGTGATGGAAAATGTCTGTTGAGCATCGAGATTAATGTTTGCACAGCATTGCCTTACATTGTGTTGAATCATGAAGTACTTTATAGGTCGTTTCCCTACCTGTAGAAAATTTGATCAATCAGTGTCTGTAAATAGTCATCTGTGTAGTGTCTAATTTTGTCATTAGTAATGAAGGCGGGGGCTAACTCCGAAGCTAGATTTTACTAGCCAATCACATTTATGAAACTTTAATGGCATGTGCCAAAATTTCCTGAGTTCTGTATGTTTGGAACATGGCACAACACTACAATAGCATCTGGAGCTGTGTAATCTTCCAGTGTCGGGTGTGAAGTCATAGTATAACATTGCTTCTATTGGAACAGCACCTGGAGCTCTCTATGTGTTCTACCAGCGTCAGATGTTGAACTGCCAGTAGAACTTTGCTTCTATTTGGACCTATGTCGAAAATAATGAGTCAAATCACATTTTGCGGCCTTATTGGCCTTAGGGAGTTTGTTCTAGCTATTGGCTAATGATTGGGAGTGAATTTTCTTAAAGACTTGGGCACTTGCTAAGAATTTTCTTGGGGGCGTTGTTGGAGTTGGAAAAGTTTGATGGGAAAGGAATTACAAGAGTGAATTATCTCACTTACGTTTTCGTTATTGCGCCGCCGGATCACGCTGCGGAGGCTGCTCCGATGCTGCCGTGCGCGAGGTCGTTGCTGCGGAGGAGGGGGCTAGCCCTCCTGCGGGGATGCGCGGAGGGTGAGTGCGGCAGGGGGAGGCGCTCGCCAATGCCAGGCGCGTGGCCACGCTGGCCGGGCTCGACGGCCGCGGGCGCCGGCTCGGCCGGTGTGCCGATCCGCCGCCACGCGTGGGGGCTGACCGGTTGGCCGGGGGCTGGCGGTCGGGTGCGCAGACGAGGTGCTTCCTCGGGTGCGGCGACGGGGAGGAGGGGAGCGTGCTCTTTAAGGTCTACGAGGAGAGGCGCGTGATGGGGTATGACCGATTGGACCCGTTGTTTTTTTTTCTGTGATTGTTTTTTGAAATGGAAATGGTTGGTGATGCAGGTACTCGCCGGAGCAGATGTTTGCGGTTGTCGCCACGGTGGATCTCTATGAGGATTTTGTGCCGTGGTGCCAGCGGTCGAGAATTATCAGGCGGTATGACAATGGTTCGTTTGATGCTGAGCTCGAAATTGGATTCAAGTTCCTTGTCGAAAGCTATATGTCTCATGTGGAGATGGAGAAGCCGAAGTATATCAAGGTAAGAATTGTATAATGGACTTTCATCACGCTTGTAGGTTATAACGTAGTATGAAGACCCAAACCTCAACTGGAATTAGAACTCTGGTTCTCAAAAAAAACTAGAATAAGAAAACTAACATGCACAAAAAATATTTCTAGAGTCAGCTGCATTTTGAGTTTCATCACATATGCAGTTGCTATTTATTTTCGTGTTGTAATTGCAAAACCACCACCATGATTTAGTTTATTTGTCAATTGTCATGCTGATTGCAAATGGATATACTATTCCAAAGAAGTATTATTGTCACCAGTCACAAATTGGTTCCTCGCTTCCTTGAATGGTTGATTGTTAGACGTGCTGAACATAAAACTTCTAAGTTCTAACCCGGTTTCTCTATTGGTTGGCATAATGTGTTTGCCAAGCTAAACCTAAGGTTAGTTATATAATTTTAATGAAATATGTATAAATTCTTCAACCCCTTCCATTTTCGACAATTTCCTTTTCTTTAATATGGGCCAAAATTTCTTATATGGCCAGATATAATGTTACCTTAGCAGAACTAATAAGTAGTAAGCACCTATTTAGTAGGCAAAGTTGGTTATGAACTTAAGCATTTCAGAGTTATACCAAATTCACAGTTTCAATCTGAGCAGATATTCTTAATGAATCTGATTGTTCGTTTTATTTTTTTACAAATTTTATCTTGTTTTGTATTTTACCGTAGCGTTAGCACGGGCACACTACTAGTTAATATTAGTAGTGAGAAAACCAAGACCCACAATCTTCTTTTCAAATACTGACTGAATCCAGCCACTTCATTTGTATCACAAATTCACATTGTTTCAAAATGGTTACATCATGGAAAATAAGTAAATTCTTTTTCTCATGTAAGCATTTAACATAACTGGTGTTTGTCTTCTCATGACAACATCTCTTTCTGATTTGTTTTTTCGTTACAAAACACGGGCATGTAACTAGTATGATAAATGTCAAAATGTACTTTGACGCATGTTACATGATGATCATCATGACACTATTCTTTCATCACAAAATATATTTTATGACAAAAATGCTATCTTTTGACATTTTGGCTTCATCATAAAACATTAAAGTTGTTGTAGAACAATTTTTTTATGGGACATCTGATTCTATCGTCTTCCATCGCATGCTTTCATCTGTCATTCACTTGTCATCGATCGATCCAACGCCCACCTACTCGACCAACCCACTTAACTACTCCCCCCACCAACCCCATTCCCATGCTAGAGCAGAGAAGCGAAGCGGAGGCGAGTGAGGCCGTAGAGGCGAGTGAAGAGTGCTCACATCCCAATGACATCTCACCGGTGGTGAACTCTTTTGGGGGTGACGACACGCTGTCGTGATTGAGGTGAGTTCCCCCATTCACATCTACATAGACACTGTAAAATGCTCGAATCCATGGGTTTTTGCATCTACGGTTAAAAAAATCAAGCTGATTTTTTGTAGCAAAAATCTAGGTTTCTAGAAAATTTTTTTGTCAAATGCGATGTGATTGAGCTTATCGGCAATGACACTCCTATGCGACTGTCTGCTCATTCGGTATTTTCGGCCATGGCCAAGGGTTCTAGCCAAAACATTTTCAAATATGAGGGGTAGGGCATTGCTAAGGTGAGGCTCTAAGACGACTGTGTCGTCCTCCGATGATTTTTGGCAATGTCCAATGCCCGCACAAGTTGCTTGCCTAGTAGGTTCCATGTGCATCCTATGTGCACGATTTTTTGTTGCATGTTTTTGTTGGATTTTGTTGTGGTCATTACTAGATTTTATTGTCTGTAGTTCAATCGGAATGCTTGCACTCATCACTAGATTTTTGTTTGCAATGTAGTTGCATCCTTCTTATTTTTGTTATAGTAGATTCTATTTTGAGTCCCGTAACACCTGCGTACCTCTTGACATTTTTCACAGGATATTTTTTCACCATGGTAGATGAGAGTAGTAAATCATGTTGCAAGTATTGTTTTAGTGCAAAAAGGTTACAGAAGGTTGTGAATGCACTTAATCCAAGGCAGCAATAATTTGTTGTGAAGAATGGAATTGAAGGCTTGCTATCAATCACAAAATTCACACTACGAATTAATCTAGTGGAGTGGATAATGGGCAAGATGAGCCCCCCGATGTGTGAATTCTGCTACCATGGATAATTTTTTTTCACCAAAAGAATGGTGTAGAGAGTCCTTGGGATGCCTTTTGGGGAAAGCCTCTAAAACTATCGAGCAAGCTGAAAGATGTTGCGAAGTTTTGTGAGATATATAGGGTTGGGGATAGGTACCAATAGCAAGGGCTATTGAAGTGTTGAAAGGTGGTGAGGATTACAGTATCTTCATGATGTCATTCATGCATATTGCATTGGCATGTGTGTTATCTCCTGATACTAGAAACACTAGTTCATTAGATTACTTGTTCAGCATAGGTGACATATCAAAGTTGAAAGTGTATGATGGGGATGTTTTGAATGTTCTAGTGAAGGAGGTTGATACGTACCAGAGGTTGACACCGGAGCAGCACACTAGTGTTTTCCAGATTGTTGGATGTCTACCCCTCCTCGCCGTACATCTACTGCCTTTTTTAATCTATTTTTTGTTGGATATTATATTAGGATTCTAAGTATACTGTTTTTTGTTGCATTATATGTATATGAATGTTGCAGTATCTTCATATTATTTTTTATACATGTAAATATCATTCAGTATATTTACACGACTTGTGTACACAATAAAAGGTTAATTTGGCTTTTTTTTGTTGCAGCAGCTTCTTAGAAATGTTCCATGGCTTACATAGAAATGTAAATAGACCAATTTGTTTCCTGCTTGTATTTATAGCCCCACATTTGTCGAATTTGGTGGATTTCACATATGTTATGACCTTTTTTTACAATTCACTAAAGCCTAGAGGGGAAGTAGACAATAAGTTCATAACGATTTTTGTTGAGTATTTTAATGAGAATGAAATTAAACCACCATCAAACATGACCTCTTCATAAAAAGTTGCTTTCTCTCCTATTATCATGGCAAAATAATTAGTTATTTTATATTTTTTATGTGACATTTTTTTACTCTTTCCATATGTTGTTGCATACTCCTATTGTATCCATCTTGTTTGCATATTTTTTTGTTCCATTTTAAAACAGTCTCAATTGCTTCTGGATCCCGAAATCTTCATGCCACAAACTTGCATGAAAAATCTGAAAAGGATTAATGAAAAGTACAAGCTGGCCAAAAAGGATTTGAAAATTTTCTTATTTTTTCTGTTGTTACTCAATTGTGTTGCCAACATTCACTATCTTTTTTGTCTTTAATGCCCTCTGCAACACACACAATTCTTTCTAATGCAGTTGTTCTTCCCTATTATGCATAACAAGCACTAGCTAGGTTACTTGTGTCAACATTTTACATAGCCAAATCAACTTATTTGACTCGATCAAAAGCTCAAAGGATGCTTCTACATGTTCAGCAGCAAATAATCTGGTTAGCACATCCATAACTATTATTTTACTCATTTTATCCCCCATATTTTGCATTTCTACTGACTTTTGTTGTAACAACAATTGTTATTTGTCAGATTGCAAACATCATCAAGCTTGTTAATGTATCCAAAATTATTAAGAAAGGTGTCTTAAAGTTTTAGCGTTGCTCTCCAATAGAGTATCCACAACAATCTAATCTATATGTTTTTAGTTATTCAGAACATCTTCTTTCTTTGTTGCATACACTTTTGATACAATCAAAAACTAATGTAGATATGATTGTGGGGTGTACATAATGATATATTTCAAAAATTAGGATGGCAAGACCCTCAAACCATTTCTACTGGTAACAACATTTTGTTTTAACTTTTATGTTGCTCTTCTTTTAGTTTCAGCGGCTCACCTGCAGGACTTGCTTCATTTAAATGCAGGAAAGCATTCTTGAATGCCACAAGGTGTTTGCATCAAGACTAATAAAGTCCCCACTCAATATAATTGATTCAAGCTTTGTGCTTAGAGGGAAGGAAGCATAGGGAAAAGGAAAATGGGTTGATACCTGGCCTCGACGTCAAAATTAGATGTGATCATAGCTTTAGTACTTGTTTTTGTGGGGGAAACAAGCTTGTTGTTGTCTACTTTTTTGCAACAATAAGATGATATAGTTGTAATTAGTAGTGTTGGAGCAAACCATTGCTAGTTTGTGATCATGAGCGTGAATGTATTCTCACACGCTGTTCTTTTTGTAAATGCTATCTGGTTTCTGCCTATGTGAAACTGATGCTGAATTTGACTATGTCTATCAAATTATCATGTGTGTGCCTCTCAGCAATATTGCAAGTACTATCTATAATTGTTGTAACCATGGACTGATAATGTTGCACCTCATATTAAGAGGTGTTGCACTAATATCAATGTAAACAAACCAAAGAAATCTGATGAAACCATTGATCCCCTACAATTGCATCATGATATTAAGTGAATTTCTTTTGCCAAATTTTCGAGGCACCTTCCAACAGCCATTAATTTTCTAGCTACAATATGTGTCCATTACAGTAATGTTTCATGTATTATTTGTATTTGTTGTAAGCATGGGTTGATAATGTTGTAGATAGCATTAAAATATGATGCACTCATACCAATAATTTGTTACAAGCATAGGTTCATAATGTTGTAGATAGCATTACAATATGATGCACTAATACTAATGAATTGCAAGTATGGGTTTGTAATATTACAGATAACACTTGCAATTTGATGCAACGATACTAATAAATTATTGCAAGCATGAGTTTATAATGTTGCAAATAGCATTTACAATATGATACACTAATAGTAATGAATTGTTGTAAGCATGGGTTTATAATGTTGTAGATAGCATTTACAATATGATACACTAATACTAATGAATTATTGCAAGCATGGGTTTATAATATTACATATAGCATTATAATATGATGCACTGATACTAATGAATTGTTACACTGAAGGAATACATCAAAACAAGCCAAATCCTAATGAAAACCATTGAGTTGATACAACCTATCAAACATCTTAAGTGATTTTTAAAGGCCCAATACTTTTATCTCATCCATGGATTCACATTATTCTAACATTTTTCTATCAAAGCACAGGAATCTTCTTTTTTGTTTCAACATGGGAAGAACATTTAGCTATTGGAGAACACATAGTCAAATTCAGCATTGGTTCAGCAGAAAATCCATGGGTGAAAATATTGCATAAGTACATGTTTAAGTAAGCAATGCGTTACAATAGGCAAATGTGTATATAAACCTACAAATATAACTCTGTGTTGTGATAGGCTTTATCTACAAAATAGGCATCATGAGTCTTGGCAAGCTCCAAGTAAGGGCACCTCTAAACATTATGGGTATCCTCATTGCAGTATGAACAATGAATCTTGCCTTTTTGCCTTTTCTTATTATCAGTTGCCTTTTCAATACACTACTACAAAAAAAACACTATACTAGATTCCTCATCACTGATAGTTCTCTGGAACCGTCTGTATTGTAATTATCACAGTAGTTTTACAAGCGTGACCGTCTATATTACTAGCAATGGTTAGAACCATCTGTGATACATAATTATGATAGACGGTTCCAAATAAGAACTGTCTGTGTATTTTCAAAGACGATTTTAAATAAGAACCATCTAAATCATCTATAATTATCACAGACGGACAACGAGGGAGGTCCAGAGGCTGGCAGGCCGCATGGCAGCATTAAGCCGCTTCCTATCCAGGGCGGCGGAGCGGGGCCTGCCGTTTTTCAAGACACTCCGCGGGTGCGATGGATTTCGTTGGGACGGAGACTGCGCGAAGGCCTTCAACGAGCTCAAGCAGCACCTGGCAAGCCTCCCCACTCTGGTCGCCCCAGCACCAGAGGCTCCCCTCCTGCTCTATCTGGCCGCGTCAGCCACCGCGGTCAGCGCCGTCCTCGTCTTAGAGGAAGGCGCCATGCAGCGGCCCGTCTATTTTGTCTCCAAAGCCCTCCAAGGTGCCAAGACAAGATACACGGAGCTTGAGAAGCTCGCCTACGCGCTTGTCATGGCCTCCAGGAAGCTTCGGCATTATTTTCTGGCCCACCCGATCACAGTACCTTCCTCATTCCCCCTGGCAGAGATGCTACACAACAAGGAGTCCACAGGGCGCATCGGCAAATGGGCTGCCGAGCTCGCTCCCTTCTCCTTGACGTATGCTTCGCGAACGGCAATCAAATCCCAAGTCCTGGCGGATTTTCTCGCCGAATGGACCCCGCCGGCCCAACCCGTCCAGACGCACGATGATCCCGTCTGGACGCTTACAATCGACGGAGCTTACAGCGTCGCCGGCGCGGACGTAGGGGCGGTGATCGTCACGCCCGAAGGACAGCGTTTGCTGTACTCGGCGCGCCTTGCCTTCCCCGCCACCAACAACACGGCTGAATACGAGGCACTGCTCTTTGGCTTGGCGAAGCTCAAGGCAATCGGCGCGAGACGGGTGTTGGTCCGCACCGACTCGCGTTTGGTGGCTGGCCATGTGGACAAGTCATATCAAGCCAAGGACCCTGAGTTGGCCAAGTACCTCGCGGCGGTGAGGGCGAGGGAAAGGCACTTTTTGGGTGTCACCGTCAAGGCCATCCCCCGTGCGGAGAATGAGCAAGCCGACGCCCTCGCTAAAGCGGCCAGCCAGCAACTGCCCCCCCCCCTCGAGGGGGCGTTCTACGAGATGTTAACAAAGGCGGCCATCGCGCAGGACAACCGGGACGCGGCACTCGTCCATCGCATTGATCGGCCAGGAGATTGGCGAGAGCCCGTCTTCAATTTCTTGCAAGGCATCGCCGAGCTGGAGGACCCTGCCGAGCTGCGACGCTTGCAGCACCGCGCACGGTCCTTCCAGGTATTCGAAGGGATACTCTACAAGAGAGGGGTTTGCGCACCGCTCCTGCGCTGCCTCTCAACTGAGGGGGGAAAGGAGCTCTTGGCGGAGATCCACGCGGGCGTATGCGGATCCCACCTGGCACCGAGGTCATTGGTCGGCAAGGCGTTCAGGCAAGGATTCTACTGGCCGACTGCCATCACCGACGCCCAGGACCTCGTCCGTCGGTGCCAAGGGTGCCAGTGGATGGCGCGCATCATCCGCAGGCCCCCGACGAGCCTCAACCCCATTCCCCCGGTGTGGCCACTGGCACGCTGGGGTCTCGATATAGTAGGACCACTTGCCCGAGCTCCAGGGGACCTCTGGTTCGTGGTAGTCGCGCTGGAGTATTTCTCCAGATGGCCGGAAGCGATCGCTCTGGCCAAAGTAACTTCTACGGCCATACAGCGCTTCCTGTGGCAAAACATCATATGTCGCTTCGGTGTGCCCCGGGAGCTCACGGTCGACAATGGCCTGCAGTTCGACGTCACCCTCTTCAAAGATTATTGTGACAGCATGGGCATCACCCTCCGATTCGCCTCGGTAGGGCATCCCCAGTCCAACGGGGCGGTCGAACGGGCGAATGGCGCCATCTCTGCCGCCATCAAAAAGCGCCTGGTTGGATTGCCGAAGGGCAAGTGGCCAAGCGAGCTTCACAGCGTTCTATGGTCGCTTCGCACAACGGTAACGCGCCCGACGGGATTCACGCCGTTCAAGCTCCTTTTCGGTGATGAAGCGGTGACGCCCGAGGAAATCAAGGCCGGCTCGCGGAGGGTCCTCGTCCAAGCACCCGAAGAGGAGCGCCGTGTGTCCTTTGGACCTCCTCGACGGGATACGAGCAGACGCAGCCCACCATGTCGAGAAGTACGCGCGGCAGACAATGCGTACTCGGGACCGCTATATATGCCCGCGGGGGTTCAAGCCTGGGGATCTCGTCCTCAGAGTGGCGCTCCAGGCGGAAACCGTTGGCAAGCTGGAGTCCAAGTGGGAAGGCCCGTACATCGTGACGGAGGCATTGCCGAAGGGGGCGTACCGCCTCGCCACGCTCGAAGGACAAGCCTTCCGGCATACATGGAACGCGGACAGGTTGCGGCGGTACTACGCCTAGGAGCAGGACAGCAGGCGTAGAGCCACCAGCCCTTTATTATGCGATGCTCGCCCGCGCAAACGGGAGTTCAATAAAGGTTGCTGTTCCCAGAGCATCCCCCGTCCGCGCTGAGCAGAACAAAGTCCACGGACTTTAAATAAGACGTAGCGTCGAGGTCCACCTCCGCACGCGAGAGTCTGCGGACTATAAATAAGACGTAGCGTCGAGCCTAGCTCCGCACGCACCAGTCCACGGACTTTAAATAAGACGTAGCGTCGAGGTCCGCCTCCGCACGCGAGAGTCTGCGGACTATAAATAAGACGTAGCGTCGAGCCTAGCTCCGCACGCACCAGTCCACGGACTTTAAATAAGACGTAGCGTCGAGGTCCGCCTCCGCACGCGAGAGTCTGCGGACTATAAATAAGACGTAGCGTCGAGCCTAGCTCCACACGCACCAGTCCACGGACTTTAAATAAGACGTAGCGTCGAGGTCCGCCTCCGCACGCACTCTACGGAGTATAAATAAGACACAGCGGGGGGACGCCTCCGCGCGCACTCTAAGGAGTATAAATAAGACGTAGCGTTGAGCTTAGCTTCCGCACGCACCAGTCCACGGACTTTAAATAAGACGTAGCGTCGAGGCTCGCCTCCGCACGCGCGAGTCTCCGGACTATAAAGAAGACGTAGCGTCGAGCCTAGCTCCGCACGCACTAGTCCACGGACTTTAAATAAGACGTAGCGTCGAGGTTCGCCTCCGCACGCGCGAGTCTGCGGACTATAAAGAAGACGTAGCGTCGAGCCTAGCTCCGCACGCACCAGTCCACGGACTTTAAATAAGACGTAGCGTCGAGGTTCGCCTCCGCACGCGCGAGTCTCCGGACTATAAAGAAGACGTAGCGTCGAGCCTAGCTCCGCACGCACCAGTCCACGGACTTTAAATAAGACGTAGCGTCGAGGCTCGCCTCCGCACGCGCGAGTCTCCGGACTATAAAGAAGACGTAGCGTCGAGCCTAGGTCTGCACGCACTAGTCCACGGACTTTAAATAAGACGTAGCGTCGAGGTTCGCCTCCGCACGCGCGAGACTCCGGACTATAAAGGAAGTCGTAGCGTCGAGGTTCGCCTCCGCACGCGCCACTCCACGGAGTATAAACGAGATGCGCAGACCTGCCCTCTGCGTTCGGCGGCAGGTAACACCAAGCATAAGGTACTACTTGGTTCCATTATAAAAGCAAAGGGGTTACATGGTTACAAGCGTAAGAACCAGTACATCATCCCCCTGCCCTACCCGACCAACCGCTCAGCCTTGGCGCGGTGCGGACGAGCCCGCGCCGTCGTCGTTGCGGCGCTGAAGGGCCCCTTCAAGCCACTGGAGGAGGTCCCCCTCCCCATGCAACGTCTGCTGCACGGCGACCCTCGCTGCACCTTCCCCGAAGCGGCCCCAGATCCGTTGATGGAAGTTCTGCAGGCTAGGCCCGATGGAGCGGATGGCGTCCGACATAACCTCTGGGCGGTCGGGAGGATCCAGTTGAGGATTCGCTAGCTCATGGGTATGCCTACACCCACGAGTATGAAGCAGGGCGAGGGCGAAGCACGCACCAACATAGCTGCAGTGCTCGCCAAAGGTCCTGGCGCCACGAAGAGCAACGCCGGCCCCCTCCTCGATCAGCCCGAGCGTCTCCGACAGGGCCTCCGGCCTGTGCGTAGTGTCCGGCACTCGGACGCACAGATCTCGGAGGGCCTGGTTCAGAGACTCCATGCCCCGCCATGCCGACAGGGACGCATTTTCCAAGACGAGGCGGTTCTCGGCAGCAGACTCCGCCAGCTGGGCCTTCTCCCCTTCTAGGACGGCGATCTGCTGCACGAAGGCGGCGCGCTCCCCAGCCGCGGCGCTCTGAGCTTCCGTGGCCTCGAGTTGTGCGGCCACCAGGGCGCCCTCCAGCGCGCGAAGTTCTTCATCCTTCGCGGCGAGAGTAGTGTTTGCTTCGCGGAGGCTGGCTTCCAGAGCCCTCCGCTCCCCAACGCGGGCCTCGTCAAAGGACCGGCTGAGGGCAAGCGTCTGGCAGAAACAACAAATCAGCAGGCGTCCAGCAGTACCTTACAAACTGAAGTGCACATATTTACCCTCATCTCGGAGGCCTGCAGCACGAGCGCTAGGAGGTCCCCCGCGCATGACGACAGCGCCTCTCAGTTGAGGCCGTTGTCGGCACGCTCTGCGGCTGCGGTGAGGTTGCAAAATATCTCCGGGCGAGGGAGGAAGTCCGAGCGAGCGAGCCCCGGCCCCAACGCGCCCAGATTTATCGCGGCCACGGCCACATCAGCAGCAGCGGACACCTGCGGGGCATCCTGCACAAGGCTCCCAACTTCGCGCATACCTCCGCTGCTCGATCCTTCGCCACGTACGGGAGACGTCGTCTCGCCTGATGTCGGCAGAATGAGCGAGCAGATCGGAGAGAGTCTCGCGAAGTCAGGTGAAGAAAGGGACTCACACCTACCTCCTGCGCCCCTCGTCGCGGTAGGAAGTGGCACCGGTTCGACCGCCCAGGGGGAGGCGGGCGCCTCGACGCTCGGGGAGAACGTCTTCTCGGCCGCGCCAGACGCCGTAATCCCGCGGCAAGGCCCCGCAACAGCGTATCGACCCCTCGTTGGCGGCGGGGACTGCGTCCGAGGGCGTTTCGCCTGCGGTGGCACAGGCGATTCTTCCACGGCAGGACCAGCTCCGGTCACTGTCGCCCCCACGGTTTCCTCTGTAGGGGGCACGCCCTCGTCGGCCGCTGCGGTTGATAACGCACCTTCCACCGTGGTTTGCTCGCCAGGAACGACGCCACCCCCCGGGTTGACGAGTTCCAACTCAACGATGGCCGCGAGCCCGAGCACTGGCTCGTGGGCGTCGGCAGAAGGTGTCGGGGGATCCGCGGTGGTGCGCCCCTCCGAAGCAGTATGGCCGGGCCCACTGCCGGTCGCACGCCCCGTCTCAGCTGGGCTAGCCGCCGGGGGGGCTGCCGGGTCGCATACGGCAGCCGGGGAACGGGCCCGGCGTCGCGAAGATAGCACCCCCGTAGGGCTATCACCGTCCTGAGCGCCCGGAGTCCCGGCGGGAAGCTCTTCCGGCACCGCACACTCGGGCACGGCAATGCCCACAGCCTCGCAGGTGCGGTTTACCCGCCCCTGCTTAGCCGCCTTGACTGCGGCCTCGCGAGCCCGGTGCTCCTTAAGCGTGTACGGGCCGAGGAGCGCCGCAACCGCGCGCTCCGCATCTTCTAGCCGAGCCACTGCGCAGGAGATCACGTCAGTCAAGCGGAAGCCAAACAGATACAAGGGCGCGCGTAAAGCGTGCTGGGCGACTTACAAGGGGCGGAGGGCGGCAGCAGGCGAGAAACGGATGGGTCGAACCCGTCCTCGCGGGGGCCATTCTGTCCAACATACTTCGCCCGGGAGGAGAGTGGCGCCGCCCCATACATCGTGAACTCCTCGGCTAGGTCGCGCACGCTCATTCGACGGGCGACACCGACAAGGCTCTGTAGCTTTTGCGTGTCGTCGATCTCCGCCTTCAGACTCGGCGTGCTGTTAAACGAGATCGGCCCACCTCGGCAATGCATTCTGCTCTTGTCGGTCACGGTGTAATAGAACCACCACCGCTTTCAGCCGGCCGCCCATTGCCCTGACGAGGCTGGCACAGGGAACAACGTCGCGCATGAGCCCGGAGCACGAAGTCCACACCGCCGAAGTTGGACACCGCCCCGTCAACCTTTCTGGGTCGACAGTGTGCGTCGTGCAGGGTGGCGAATAAGCTCGCGCTGAAACGCCACCCCTCTGTCCGCATCGCCCACGTGAAGACGGCTAGGTGGAGTATCGCGTGGGGCGTCAACTGGGTTAGCTCCAACTTGTAGGCCCGCAAGACTTCTCCCACGAACAACGTGGAGGGCATTCGAAGGCCGGCATCGAAGAACGCGACGAAAACAATCGCCTCCATGGCCTCGGGCTTCGACTCCGTCTCGTCCCGGCGGGGTAGGCGAGCCCCATTGCGATCCACGATCTTCCCCTCATCCACGAGTCGCTGCAGCGTCCCTTCAGTCATGCGGCTCTTCCCCAGCACACGGGAGCAGGAGCCTCCCGAGTGCTCCATGTCGTTCCACCACTTGTTGGCGCGCGAGCTCCCCCGCGGCACCAGTTTGTACTCCTGGGAAGGATGGGTCGCCTCGCCCTGGCTAGGCAAGAAACCGCTGCGGGGGTGGTAGGTGGCGTCGTCCTGGCTAGCCATCGCTCTTCGCGACAAGGTAAGAAGATGCAGGCAAAGGAGCAACTGGCGTGACAAGTAGCACGGGCGGAAGCGAAGCGGCAGATCAAAAAGCAAAGCAAGAAAGGGTGCCTCCACCTCAACACTAGCACCTTATAAAGGCCGCTCGCCTGCCTTGTGGCTCAACGCACAGACGGATCAAATTTCCAGCGATTCGGCTGTCCAAGATTTGGAAAGAAGAACCGCCGGGACCTAGAGGGCCGAGCCGGGTAGGTGGCCAAGCAGCGCACAACGCCCCTACATCTTCAACACGCGTCCAACTTCTCGGGGGACGAGGCGAACGGCCGCGGTTACGCAACCGCTCACAACCCATGACGCACCAGTCGTGAGTCGCCACGTGCCCCACCTGCAGCATGGCAGACTGCACGACGCGACAGCCTGACTTCTGCCAGGCCAGGCGTCGGCGTGATTCCAGCCGCCATTAAAAGCGCACTACCAGACTGCAAGGTCACAACAGCCCCGGAGCGCAACCATACCGGCGCCAAGCTCCGATCTCAGCACAGGGACGGAGCGCGCGCGTCTACTTCGACTAGGCGCCAGCTCCGCTGCCACCCGTTCGAAGGGTAGGGGACGGAGCGCGCGCGTCTACTTCGACTTGGGCGCCAGCTCCGCTGCCACCCGTTCGAAGGGTAGGGGACGGAGCGCGCGCGTCAGCTTCGACTAGGCGCCAGCTCCGCTGCCACCCGTTCGAAGGGTAGGGGACGGAGCGCGCGCGTCTACTTTGACTTGGGCGCCAGCTCCGCTGCCACCCGTTCGAAGGGTAGGGGACGGAGCGCGCGCGTCTGCTTCGACTAGGCGCCAGCTCCACTGCCACCCGTTCGAAGGGTAGGGGACGGAGCGCGCGCGTCTACTTCGACTTGGGCGCCAGCTCCGCTGCCACCCGTTCGAAGGGTAGGGGACGGAGCGCGCGCGTCTGCTTCGACTAGGCGCCAGCTCCGCTGCCACCCGTTCGAAGGGTAGGGGACGGAGCGCGCGCGTCTACTTCGACTTGGGCGCCAGCTCCGCTGCCACCCGTTCGAAGGGTAGGGGACGGAGCGCGCGCGTCTACTTCGACTTGGGCGCCAGCCTCCGCTGCCACCCGTTCGAAGGGTAGGGGACGGAGCGCGCGCGTCTACTTCGACTAGGCGCCAGCTCCGCTGCCACCCGTTCAAAGGGTAGGGGACGGAGCGCGCGCGTCTACTTCGACTTGGGCGCCAGCCTCCGCTGCTACCCGTTCGAAGGGTAGGGGACGGAGCGCACGCGTCTACCTCGACTTGGGCGCCAGCCTCCGCTGCCACCCGTTCGAAGGGTAGGAAACGGAGCGCGCGCGTCTACTTCGACTTGGGCGCCAGCCTCCGCTGCCACCCGTTCGAAGGGTAGGGGACGGAGCGCGCGTGTCTACGTCGACTTGGGCGCCAGCCTCCGCTGCCACCATCCCAGACTTCAGGCTCCCCAACCACAAGCTTGGAGGAATTCACAGGCCGCAGGGGACGGAGGGGGCCAAAGGACTCGACGACATGGCTTCGGCCCTGTGAAGCCCTTTACCATGAGAGGCTCCTGTCGTAGGGGTGGCCCCCACCTAAACCCAGCAGGCCTGGTAGGAGATTATAAGGCCTAGAATAGGCCATGTGTAATGACATAACTGCCCAGAGGGGATAACCAGATGTAAGAGTATAGCTGTAAAAGCACTCCTCATGTGTATATATATATGAGTAAGCCATGGGGAGGACCCAGGCCATTACACTTATCTTCATCACTCTCCACTACCATCTCTCTCTCTGTTTGGTCTGTAGCCACAACATAGCCAATAGAAACCAATCAACTCCCACCCCATGGATCATAGCTCCACCTCTCCGTCCCCGCTCCCATTCTAAAAAAAATTCCTACTCCCACCTCTCCCTTCCCTATAAATACTCACCCAGACCTAGCCTCCTCGTCGTCCTCCTCCTCGACCCTTACCCCAATGGCCCGCATGAAACAGATGATGCACAAGTCTATGGGAGGCAAGGCGCTGTTGAAGCAACTGACTACCAAGGCGGTGCTCAAGTCGGTGCCAATGATGGCTGGCGTCAAGGACATCCAGCTCACGTGCGGCATCAAGGGTGAGAGGGCCTAGGAATAGTGGCCTCGTCAACATGGTTGAGCTTCTACTGTCTACCAGAATCTCTGCTTTTTCTATATTCTTGCCATGTTTAAGAGTTAGGTTCGTAGGATTAGAAGGTGTGTTCTTGCCATGTTCTTACTGTAACACCCCAGCCAATCATTGACTTGGAATGCTACCAAACTAGTAATGTAACAAGGAAAAACTAAATACGTCTCACAAAATTTCCGTAGAACCTCCCCTGAATAGTTATCTATGCCAGAAGTTTCAGCAAGCAAATTTAATAAGAATAGATATTAACAGGTATTTCGACCAAGACTAAACAAAATTGACTATGGGTGACTAGGACATTCATACGACTAACATCTTGATAAAGAACAGGAACACCATAAACATTCTATTCATTTATTACAGTTTAATTTTCAGCAAGCAATGATCATAAAGATACTTAAAGTAATTCATTCTTCTACTATTTAATTTCTTCCTTTCTTGCC
The DNA here is from genome assembly GCA_017311315.1 of Dendrocalamus latiflorus. Classification (NCBI taxonomy): domain Eukaryota; kingdom Viridiplantae; phylum Streptophyta; class Magnoliopsida; order Poales; family Poaceae; genus Dendrocalamus; species Dendrocalamus latiflorus. The sequence goes on along the minus strand of CM029614.1, from coordinate 20,040,879 downwards.
ATTATGGGTTGATCATGCAAAGTGCAAAAAGACTAATCCTTCCTTTTCCCCATGCATGCCGATCTCATAAAAGTACCTAAAACACAACAAACAACAAGGGTGAGTCCAACGACTCAGCAAATATAACAAAGGGTAACAAGAACATACATGAACACCATTTCATAAGAACATCCAACAATTACTTATATAAATCATGCTATGCAGTATGATCAACAATATCTTTATCTCTTTCTCTTTTGCATTTTACCGGTAATACAAAGTGCGTATCCGTCGATGCACACCCATGCCTGTACCATCTGGTACAGGGACCAATTGCCCATACTCCGCAAGTATGGGAACCTTTAGCCCATCATCAACATGACCGGGACCTCAGCAAATGCTTGGTCATCACATAACGAAGACTTCAATAAGCCAACATGATGCATATGTATGAAGGTCTCAGTTTAATAAAAACATGCATCCACAACAACTTTGCACAAGGAGTGCTCATGAAATTCATAACTTACAAACAACCATGAATATTAATAGGTGCTCCTTCATCACAACCATGAACACAATTGCTCACCATATAAATCCAACATTGACATTCTACAATATCAATTTAAACCATCATTATACTTGCCTTAACCACGAGAGAACGAGGGACGTGCAGAAGGTGCTGCCCCCGGGACTAGTCCACCACCTGAATAATAATTATAGTGCATGCTAAGATAACAGTAGTGGACCTTAGACTAAATAAAAACAATCACGAACTCGCAAAAATGCCTAACTCGGTTCCAATCCTCAAATCCTACAGGTCGATCTGCCCCCCTCTGTGGACAGTCAACTTCAAAAATCCATATCTATTGGTACAAGAGTCCGAATGAGGTGTTCTTAGACTTTCTGGAACGATAATTAAATTCTCCATCTAAACATAGATGGTGAACCTCCCTAAATCGGCCAAATTATACCCGCACAAGCCAGTTTCTTAAAACATCAATTTCACATCGGGTTCTCTGGATAGAGTACTAAAAATACCATAACTTTCAGTACGAGTGTCCGAATTATGAGTTCTTAAGCTTTCTGGAAATCTCAGACAATTATCTACAACTTTTATTATACTGAGCTTCTCTAATTCTCCCTTTTTCTAATCGCCTAACACGATTTCCCAAAACATGTCAGAAAACCCACGAATCTGCAGAATAGTCCCACTAAAAAAATAATAACTTCTGCTACAGAGGTCCAATAACATGTTCTAGCACTTCATGGAAAGATGGCGACGTCCTCTACAATACTCTAGGAGACGCCTAGAACTGAATCTACACGAAACTACATCAAAACGACTGCTAACACAAACTGTCCTGAGCAGGTCAGAATGCCGACATGGCTACAACAATTAAAATATGCCTCTAACCGGGGGAAACAAGGATTACTCTTGATGAACTGCTGAATAACACGATGCACACCACGCGAGCTCTCTCTATCTTCCTTTTCCCTTTTCCCCTTCCTCTTCTTCTTCCGGGTCAAAAACACTTCCCGGTGATCGATCTCCTTCCTCCGCTCGACTGGCAGCAAAGGGGATCTTCTTCACCAACAGCAGGGGCTTCAATGGAGGATGGGGTGCTGCTGGACAAGGTGGAGGCGCATGGGGGCAGGGGGGTGGCGGCCACAAGGGGAGAGGAGAGGGGGAGAAGGGGTGGCGGCTAGGGTTTGGGGGAGGGGTGCCTCCCCCCTTTTTGGCCAGCCACCTCTTGGGCCAAGGCCCAGGCCCAGGTTGCCAGGATTTTCAGAAATTCCCCCTCTAAAAATCCCTATTTAACTCTTTTCTATATGGTCTTCCCTCCAATTAATCGATTAACTCTCGAATCACTTTTGGGGTATTACACTTACTGTCTTAGCTAGATGGGTAACCTCGTTATCTTGTGATATTATAATGGTGGATTCTAATCTTAATGGAAATGGATTGTGTTGCTGTATTTGCTTGTTTTTAGAGGGCATAGGTAACATTTCCTGAAGCTAGCCAAAAAACGAAAAAAATCTAGGTATAGAATAAACTATCACATACGGTTTTGTGTTATAAACCATCTATAAAGAAGTATCACAGATAGCTCAAACTTAAAACCGTTTGTGATACTCGTATATCACAGACAGTTCTATCCACCAACCGTCTATATGGGAGAGTATCACAGATGGTTCTATATACCAACCGTCTGTGATACTCACTCATCACAGACAGTTGGTAGCTACAACCGTCTATGATATATGAGTATCACATATAGTTTTTGGTTTTAGCTATCTGTGATAGTCTCCTTCACAGACAATTCTTTATATGAATCATCTGTGTTGGGCGTATCATAAACAGCTCACAAACCGTCTGTAAGAACCACCTGTTATCATAAACGCATAAATTCAAACAGGTCAGAAAACCGTATGTGATGACATTTTAGAACCATTTGTGATGACCATTTCTGTTGTAGTGATAGGTGGTTTCTTCCACTATGATTTCTCTGATGGGCACCCTTTGCATGCAGACTTTGGTGGGTTCCACACCAACCCAAAAGTAGAGGCTTGCACATCATCTTGCTGAAGATTTGCAGGATTGCTTGTTGCGTCAACCAGCACTGATAGTTTACTGATAGCTTTTGAAACTATCTTGTATGTTTATTTGCTCAAACATGCATCATATGCTACATTTGTCATCTTTGTACATAGCGGGTTGAACCTCAATTTGTTTATTGGTTGCACTCCAAAGGATGGGTCTGGACCTGAATGGTGCTCTGGTATCTTTCTAGTTGCTTTCTTAGATCATCTTTTTAGCAAGTATTATTGAGGTATTTATTGCAAATTGAGTTTCATCAATACTTTTCATAATGTGTGCACATAGAAGCCCGTCCATCTCAAACATGTTGCAGCTACATAAATATGTACAACTCTGCAGAGGTTGTACAACTTTACCCACAAGACATAATCATCTCATATTGCCACTAGATTAACACACTTCCTTTGGTATGCGACAGAAAGATCATGACAAGGCATTTACAATGTTCAATCTCAACCCAGTTTCGCCTCACACCCCCTCTTGCGCCCCATGGAATATATAACGACACCCACTGACATCTCAACAACGGAACCAAAATTGAAACATTACAAATTAATCAACCAGGTCCATTCCATACTGGACATGTGGTTGTACGGCAAGGCTCAGATCAATGGCGCACAAAATTAAGTCCTTAGACATTACTCAAGCGAACATCCACGTCCCAATGTGCGAACTGCACCCCCTTTACTACACGATCATTCGCCCAAGTGAAAACCAATTTTTGTATAACCAACATCAATGACACGCCCATGTCATGGCACCCATGTCATTAAGTCAAAATTAATTATTTGGTCGCATGTGATGATAAACCCAACGTTACTATAAGCACGGCTAAGAAAATTAAGCACACCACCCATGTGACAACTAATATTACACCACTAGATAATTACCCATCCTAAGGTGACAATTGAATCATGGCATTCAACTTATCAAGGAGAAAGTAATCAATTTGGATAATAGCTATCAGGTACAAAGGTTGTATAATAAAGTGGCGATGCATGATAATTTAAAATAAAATAATAAATAATAAATTTAAAAACTAAATTCAACATGATCAAAGGACACGACTTGCCTTGGTCTTGCTTAGTTAATGGCTCTTGATCTTCAAATCTTGCTTTAACTCCTTTGCATGCGAGATCTAACAAGAGAGAAAACAAAATAAGGCATAAAATAAATTCAAATAAAATTCAAATAAACTCCAAAAACTTCAAAAACCAGAACCAAAAGGTAGATCTCAATTTTAGATTATTTAGGAAAAAAGAATCGGATCAATCGGAGTTAAGACGAAGAAGAACGGGCTCTTGAAAAATCTAATCTAAAGAAAAAGGCTAAAAATTAGAAAAGGTTACTATACTGTGAACCTAGTGCACGGAAAGGCTGGTCTATGGTGAACTCGGCTCACAGACCAATGCACGGCAACGGGCTTGCTGACGAGGCGGCTAGAGCTGATGTGGCTAATACGTGGCGTGACACCTCGGATCTAGGGCTGAGGTGGCATCCGACATGGCTGCTGACTCGGCTGTCTGGCTCACGGGTTCATTGAATAGTGTATCTAACATGTGGGATCCACACGTCAGTGGCTCGGTGCATGGTGGATTCGGTTCGTGGAAAAGGCGAATCACCGGTCGGGTGTGGGTGCAGGGTGACACGGTCAGCGCGTGAACCGAGGCAACGCACGATGCACGCCGCGTGAGGCGTCCGAGCGGCGACGGGGTTTGGCTGGCAGCGATTGAGACAGCAGCGCGAGACAGCGGGGTGAGGCAGCTCTATGGCGGCGAAGAACTCACTGGCGACGAGGGTGACGGGAGTTGGCGGATGATGTTGGCGATGAAGGGGTAGACCGCATCGTTGAATAGCGATGTGGCTTCCAGATGGTCGCCACATGGCACTCGAGTGAAATCTGGCGGTTGGGAATGGCCATGCTTGGATGGCCGACATGTGGCACATCTAGAGATCAGATGGCTGAGGTTTAATGGGCCAAAAGGGAAAGGTGGGCTAGTCGGAGGGAGATTGGGCCAGAAGGTTTGGGTTTAGGTCCACAAGGGTTTCAAGAGATTTTCTATTTTCAGAAATTGAACTAAATCCATTTGAGCTCTAGAAAATACCAAATAAACCTGAAAAAATCACAGAAAATTCCAAAAAAATCCTTGAGACACAAGGAATCCAAATAAAATATTTCCAGTAAATGTTAAATTTTAATTTAGTCATATCAAATCCTTTTAATTAATAAAAATTTGTTTTAAGCTTTAATTAATTCCAAAAATCTAACTGGTGAATTTTATTTTAAAAGCTTCAAAAAGGCTATGGAAATCAGGATGTTACACCAAAAAAACTACCTATGACTACAATATAAAATAAATTAGCCACAATACAAAATAAACCGTAAACTATAAAAAAACAAAAAAGAGCAGCCCAGACCCTCATGCATACTAGCTAGTAGTAATTAGGTTGTACTTGAACCCAGTCGGTCAATCCACAGTAATTTCGCACGGCAAATTGAAGTGCATCCACCACAAGAAATGGAAGGGGAAGAAGCAACTGTTGTGTGCACGTCCCATCCATCAGACGGCCGTCAGATCTGGTCAGGCCCCCCCGGGAATTGCTCGCGTCCGTCCCTAGCTCGGTCTCTCTCCGTGCATGCATGCTTGCTATCCTTCCCATGCATCTATTCTTCAGTACTCCACTCCTGCGTTAGAACAAGAGAATTGATTGATTGTAGTAGTGACTTGAGTATAGAATAAGCCATTCCCAATGCATGCAAGAGTATGCTATTACTAGAGGCAGTTGATGACAGGCTTCCTGCACTCAGTCAGCCCTCAGCAGTGCATGGAAGACCGTATGTGTCAGAGAGAGAGAGAGAGAGTGCATATGAAATCATCAAATGTCACCGTCTCTTTGCGTGAGCATCGATCCATATATACATACATGATAGATGTATCCTTTTGATCAGTTGATTGCATCAAATCCACAGCTGCTAGTTTGGTTTGGCGTACACATCCTGGTCCTCTCTGAATATATCTATCGAATTCGCTTACCTATTCTTAATTGGGTTGTAAAATCTAAGAATCAGTGGCAGATTCAGCATAAGACATGTATGCTATGCCATGCATTGTCAGAACAGAGGAGACAATCAGTCAGTAACTAAGTTAGCATAGGATTTGAAAATTTAGTTCAGTTATACCTGCTGTTTCCACCACTGTTATGTTTTGAAAGGAGGCTCTTACATCAATGATGATCAATGTATTTGTGAATGAATGTTGTTTAATTTGTAATTAATTTTGTACATAGAAATTACTCTCTAGCTAGCTAGAAACAAAAGGGGAAGGAAAGGAAAGACGGCCCAGAAGTGCAGTAAGTCGAAGCGTACGTAGATTATCAAGTGTACAAACAGGAGCATATGCGCTCGACAAATGAGAGGTTTCTCAGTTTGCCTTCGAAGCATTTGCGGTTTACATGATTTCGACAAAGGCAAATTAACATGCGCCATGCGCCTATGTTAACCGATAATTTTGCCTAAAGATACTAGGTGCATCTTAATTGTTAGCTTGTCGATCGCCTTTGTATTTGCATGCATATCATGAACACTTGTTTAATTCCCGGTTTCCATTGCAACACATCCCTATATAATTTATTCGTTGCTAAAATGCTCCCTGTTTAAATGATGTAAACAACATACTACTTGTAAAACCAAACATTAGATTTAGATATATGTGAGAGTAGGAGCTGCTAACAGCTAGTATATAACTAGTAAATCAATGTAATATGGAGCATGCATATGCAATTCAGTACATATATGATGCGAGATCGATGGATGCCGTTGCCGCCGCAGAATCAGTCTTGGCAAATCAACGAGAAGGAAGGTGAGAAAGCCATGGTGGAGAAGGGGAGCGCGTGCACAACGACCCATGCATGCATATTCACTTGCGTGCTCCGATCTTTGCACGTGCCCTGCTTCTCCAACAAGGACTTCCTCACCTATGGGAGCACAAGAACTGACGAAGAATATGGGGGTTGTAGTGTGGTCGACTCGACCCCTAGCTAGCTGAAGAGTTGCAATAAGAGAGGGATGGGAGAGGAAGAGAAGCTAAGTAGCTAGTCTGAAAGCCAAATATGTGGAGCCGTGAATTCATGCACAAGTAGAGAGCAAGGCCTGCCCCAGCTGGGGTATATATAGCCACAGGAAGGAGAACTATGGCCATGCCCATATGATCGATAAGTGACATCTATCCCTCACTCTACAGAGAGGTGGGGGAGGGGGGGTGCCGGGTAACCCGGGTTGAGTCTTCAAGTGAGTTTGCCCTCCCGGAGGAAGCGTGTGGTTTGTCCATCGAGTGTGGTGCAATGGAACAGCTAGAGGTTCTCGGCTCCCTTGGACATGACACTAGAAAATCATGGTTCAAATGAGAGTAAAGGTCTTAAGTAGGGCTGTAAATGAGCCGAGCTCGAGCGAGCTCACTACCTCAAGCTTGAGTTTGTTAGAGAATCGAATCGAACTCGAACCGAGCCTCAGAATCACCCGAGCCTAGAGTTAGGCTCAAGCTTGGCTCATTTATCTTTCGAGCCGATCTCGAGTCGAACTTGAGACGAGCGAAACACGAGCAATTCACGAGTCTTTAGCTTTTTATCTACCATAAGCTTAGCCAACTGCAGTCTATCTTGTTCTTAGGCTTAAACCATTGTCTTATTTATAAGCCCGGTGTGATTTGGACAATACAATTGATAAAAAAATTGAAATACATGTGTATACACTTTAAAGAGTCATGCTTAGCAATAATGAACGAACCTACTCGAGCTTTTCGAGCTCGAGCTCGATAAGCTTGCGAGCTTCAGCTCAAGCTTGAGCTTGGCTCGTTTGTAATTCGAGCCGAACTCGAGTCAAGTCTAAGACGAACCGAACCCGAGTAGCTCGCGAGTCTCGAGCTTTTTTTACAGCCCTAGTCTTAAGCTGGAGCCATGCCACGTTGGCAAATTTGCAAAAAGACTCTCTGATTGTTTGAATTTGCATACGGATCCTTGATTTTTACAAAAAAAACCTCCATGTCAATGATTTTGCGAGAAGACCCTCCGCTTTTTTAAAATTACATATAGGTCCTCAATTTTCTAGAGAAGCCCTCTTTTCACGGGATAAAGCCTCCTATATTTAAACCCCGGGATTCCGCCCTAGGGAGCTATGCCACAGTGCAAATTTGTGAAAAGGCCTTCTGATTTCTCAAATTTGCATATGGGTCATTGATTTTTAAAGAAAGGCCCCTACCAAGTCAGCGATTTTATGAGAAGTCCATCTACTTCTCAGAAATTACATATGGGTCCTTGATTTTCAAAGAAGCCCTCCTTTTACAGGATAAAGCCCCGTGATTTTCCCAGAATCACACGGGTCCTTAGTTTTTTAGATGAGCCATTCGCTTTTCCTAGAAATACATACATGTTCTCAATTTTTTCAGAAAAGCCCCCTTTATGACTTGCCGACTCTTTTGCTTCGGTCCATGTGGTAGCTAGCACAACGTGGTGCCACGCGTCTGTTGCTAGTATATTTAATTATGTGTTGCCGTTTGATCGGTTATTGGGCCTACGTGGAGAAACTTCTATGGTACTCGCTAAAATTCAACCGCCTTGGTATTCCATGGAAGATTAGTCGAATTCTATGGCATTAGATGGTTTTCGGATTCACCAAGCCTCAAACTATAGTGGATATTATTGTGGCTGTTCGAATTCTATGGCACTAGCACTACTACAGAAAGCCTAATAGTAGACGCTAAATCACAGACGGTTTTGTAAAACTGTCTGTGATGTACACTATTACAGACGGTTTTAATTTGAAGGCCGTCTGTGGTATTTGTGGTGGGAAAAAAGAGTATCACAGACGGTTCTTACCGCTGAACCGTCTATGATATTCCAATATCACAGACGGTTTTATAATAAAAACCGTCTGTGATATTTCAGATTATCACAGACGGTTTTTATTATAAAACCGTCTGTGATACTGGAATATCACAGACGGTTTTTAATAAAAAACCGTCTGTGATAATCTGGAATATCACAGACGGTTTTTTATTAAAAACCGTCTGTGAAACCAGATTATCACAGACGGTTTTTTATTAAAAACCGTCTGTAATACGTTTCCCGCCTTGCAATCCCTCAAAATTTCAAATATTCTCGCTTAAGTCCGAGTATGATTCAGTTTTGAGACACCTTCAGTAAAACGGGCATAACTTTTGCATACGGTGTCCGTTTTCGACGTTCTTGTACTCGTTGGAAAGCTAACGACGAGCCCGATCCAAAAAAACAACCTGCTTGCGCTAGTCGCCCTCCAAGACCCCGAAAATCGGCCATCTTTGGACCTAAACCTGCGTCGCAAGTTTTTGGTGTCTGTTTTTTCCCTTTTTCTTGGTCTTCCTTTCGGAATTTGGATTTGGCTTCAACTACAAAGTTGTAGATCTCGTCGAAACCTTTTAAATGAGTATATATAAGCTATATAAAACGTTGCTATTTTATCTTTTCAGACTAGTTGTTTATATTGCATCGGTATATAAAATTATGTGCTCTAATTCACAGACGGTTCTAGCCAATAGAACCGTCTGTGATAATCTGACCGCTGGGCCCGTCGATCCTCCTCAACCCAATCTCCGTTCCCGCGCCAAAAATTTCGAACTCCCGCCTCTCCCTCCCCTATAAATATAACCAAACCCAGCCTGTCTCCTCTTCCTTGCTATCCTCCTCCTTGCTATCCTCCTCCTTGCTGTCCTCCTCCTTGCTGTCCTCCTGCTTGCTATTCTCCTCCTCCTTGCTATTCTCCTCCTCCTTGCAGACGACGCACAAGTCTACGGGAGACAAGACACCGCAGAAGCAACTAGCTCGTGCCAACCGTGCAGGGGCGAGAAGGCATCCAGCTCATGCGTTGCATCAGGGGCGAGAAGACATAGAAGATCTTTGCTTTTTCTCTGTTCTTGTTGTGTAACCTGCTTGTTGTTTTGGGATATTGTAATCTTTTTCTCTGTTCTTGTTGTGTAACCTACTGTTCTTGTTGTGTAACCTTCTCGTTGTTTTGGGATATTGTAATGGTAGGCTCTAATCTTAATAAAAATGGATGTTTTATGTTTGTGAAATGAATTGAGATGTGAATTGGATATGTATACATATACATGTTGATCTGCTTGTTTCAGAGGGCATGGCTAGCATTTCCTGAGGCTAGCCAATAAACAGAAATAAGTTTAGGAGTAGAAGAGAATATCACAGACGGTTTTGTAATAAAAACCGTCTGTGATTTATAAATATCACAGACGGTTTTTAGTTAAGAACCGTCTGTGATATTTAATATCACAGACGATTTTTAGTTAAAAACCGTCTGTGATATTAAAATCACAGACGGTTCGAAAACCGTCTGTGATGACCTCGTATTATCACTGACCCATAAATTCAGACGGTTCACAAAACCGTCTGTGATGACGTTTTTGAACCGTCTGTGATGGCCTTTTCTGTAGTAGTGTAGTATCGTGGATGTAGACTAGAGCTACTGGCATGGGGAGAGATGATACATTTGGTGGCTGTGATGGTGAGGGAGCAATGGTGGCACTGTGGTGGAGAAACTTTGGCAAATTGGAATGAGCCAAAACTGAGTTGTGATGAGGTCGTTTTGTCCAATCAACCTTGGTGGTGTGGTGTGGGCGTGGGTTTTGTGGGTGGTGCCTGTTTTTTGTGGGGTAGGGGAGACCGGGCAGAGTAGGGCCTGGGAGTGGGAAGGTTTAGGGTTTTGCAGGGGCATTAGTCTTGATTCATGTCTAGTGGTTTACATTACATACTCATAGTGTATATAACCACTAGAAAGAGTGAGATTAAGCTTGAAAAATATATGAAGCGTTTAGCCCCGTTTGGACCACAAGAAATTCAATTCCCGTAGGAATCAAGGGAAATTCCCATGTTCCAAACGATGCCTTAGTGGATATATGTCTATGTATGAAGCCACTATTTCACATGTACACATTGTGATGCATGATCCAGTCGCAACCAGTACCCTTACTATTTTGCCGGCACATTGTCAGAGTCAAGTCCTGACCTGAGAGTTTCCCCTTTCTTCGTTGTCTTCACCCTTGCCAAGAGGAGAGAGAATGGTGCTCACCGCTATCCTATGGCGCCGAGGCCGGCAAACCTAGGCCTCCATCCTTTGTCTTCTCCATCCCCACTGAGGCCTACCCACTGCCTCTACCACCAACTGATGCGGCTGCATGTGCCACCCTCGGTGTTGGTACCGCTCCCCTCCAGCTCTCGTCGCCACGATCCTTCTTGCGAATCCACCAGAACCTCACGCCACCCCCTCCTTCTCATCTCCAATGGCAGTGTCACCCAATCTGCTAGCATTAGATGCAGTGACATCGCTGATGACGAGGACCACGGTCACTGTCGAGGTCACATGGCCTCCCCTGTCTCCATTTTTATTTAGATTTGGGATTTTTTTTAATTGAAAGTTCCATTGTTGAATTGAAAGTGTTTTCAATTTCGATTGAAAGCTTCAATTAGCATTTTTCAAAGTTGAAAGTTAATTCCCATTGAAAAAGTTCAAAGTTTGGAATTGAAAGGTTGAAGTCGAATTGGAAAGTTCATAGTTGAAATTGAAAGTTCGGGAGTTGAAATAGTAAAAGTTTAGAGATGTAATTGAAAGGTTCAAAGCTTGATTTTTGAAGCTAAAAGGAAGGAGGAAACTTTCTATTTCAAGTTTTGGCATATTCAGAGCGGCCGTGCAAGATAGCATAGTTGTTGTGAGCAATTAATGTATCTACATGTAGCATAGTTCTTTTTAACTTAGGGCACTTCTAATGGGTCATAGTCAGCAATGTTTGTAGCATTAATTAGCATGCCAACTAGGATTTACGATAATGTGGAGAAAGAATTAAATATGAGAGGGGAAAAGTAGTATTTCATGCAAGACATTATTTAGGCACAAAATCTAACAACGAAACATTGATGCCCTGTTTGGTACAGCTTCACCAACAGCTTCATGAGCTGTTGTGAGCTATTTTTTGCCAAACACCCTTTTTGCAAACAGCTTCATGGATGAAGCTCCTTAAATCATACTCTCACAAGGGAATGGGGTGGGGTGAAGCTGAAAACAGTAACTTTTCACAGCTCTCTCCCTTTGGCTCGCAGTTCTAGGAACCCACTGCCCTTGTAGTTGATAGAAATTACAGCACTTTGCCACTGGGTCCCCACGCTTGTTTCCTCTCCTCCCGTTCGCACTTCTCTACCGTTCGCACTGATTTTAATTTTTTTATTTTAATTTTTTATTCATACTCATTCAAATATATTATTTTTTAATTCATATGACCATATACAAACATACAACTTCAAATGTTAGAACAAGTCAGGTAGACAGGGACATCTTGAACAATTGCCCTCTCTCAGCCATGCATGAAGCTGTTGGTGAAGCTGTTTTGCCAAACAGTTTTCCAAAACAGCTTTAGCTTCACCGGTGAAACTGCTCGTGAAGCTGAAACCAAAAAAACAGCTTCACTAGTGAAGCTGAGCTGTGCCAAACGGGGCCTGAATCTTGGTGAGGTGAGGGAGAGGGTGAAGGAGAGAGAGGAGAGAGTTAGGTGAATTTATTGTTTGCACCTAGAATTAAATACTACCTATTGAAATGGTTATATCTACAACTATTTTCTAGTGATGTGGAGGGGTATAGATATTGCTTTGCAATATCTTGATTGGGAATGCCTTATGGTTTATGACTTATGTCTTCTCTCAAACAAACAAACAGAACGGCTTATTCGCCGTCATTTCAAAGTAGTTTATTGGGATAATTTTTTTGAAGTTGCTTATCGACTTATCGACATTCGGTTCATTCATACAAACACTTACATTAGGATCAAAAATAATAAACCATAATCATATGTCATAAATTGCAGTGGAACAAAACCCATCTGCACTAGCTGTGTGCATGACGCGAGTTAAGTGTACCGCGCGAGTTGTATGCGGAAGGAACATGGGAGCAGTATGACAATGATGACCGGTAAGCGGCCGAATGATGACAAACCGTGGCGTGCATGCAGAAGCAAACCTAGCGTTGGATCCTCTAATGATTCGTGGAAGGGTGTAATCGAAAGGAGAGAAGCTGAAGCTGGAAAGAAAATCCAAGGCCTGCCTGATCATCGATCAGTTCACTAGCTAGATTCAACTGCTTCCATATGCATGACCTCTGCACTGCACTGCGTGCCCTTCTGCACTGTTTGAACTATGGCTGAAGCAATGAATAACAATGATGCTGCGTGCATACTGCAGCTAGCTACACCTACGTACGTACACACATCATGCATCATTGTCCAGGGGCCTTTCTTGGAAAGTTTCTAGTGTGCTGTTATGTTTCTCCCAGCCGTTACGTGCCTGCCTGCGTAACACAGCAGTGGCAAGTCAGTAAAGGCATATGCATACGCATTGCCACGTACTCATTTATGTACGGCAACCTCTGTCCATAAATATAGATCATTGTGAGTTATGTATAGTCAATACTTTTAAGTTTTAATTATTAATATATGTTAAAATATATAGATTGACTACATGAAAATAATACTAATGAATTTGTCTAATAAAATCCTTTCATAATATATTTGTTTTATTATTTTAGCTAGTATATTATGATAATAAATCATAGTCAAAGTCTTGTATTGAAGACCGTAAAATATAAAAAACGACCTATATTTATAGACAAAAAATATCTACCATCAGAATCGATATCGCATGCATGTGTATATATACAGCATCATCGTGTGTGTGTGTGTATTATATATACTAGCTGCGTAAGCGCGGCGCCACGCCGCACTAGCTACCGTATGGACCGAAGTAAAAGAGACGGCAATTCGCGAGGAGTTTGTTAAAAATTTTGAGGATACGCATGTAATTTCAAGAAAACCGAAGGGCTTTTTCGCAAAAAATCGAGGACCTGTAAGGATCTCTACGTAACTAAATGAGGACCCGTACGTAATTTTGAAAAGCCGCGGGGTGCTATTCAACAAAGGATACTCAATTTCGGTGAAGTGGAGAGTGTTTTTTGAAAAAATCTGATAGAGACCTTTTTGCGATAGCGGAGGACCTTTACATAATTTCGGAAAACGCAGGGATTTTTTTTGCAAAAAAGTTGACGTGTCACTGCTCAGCGGCCGGGAACTCTGCCGGCTGTAATATAGGTATGATGTGTGTGTATCCTCAAAGTTGACTTCCGTGTGCATGCGTATATATCGTGCTCAGTTATGAGAAATTGTTCATGGGTCAATCCCTGCATCAATTAATTAATGGTAATCGATCGTCGACGATCGATTGATGGATATACGTACTAGCTCTGCATGTTTCTAGCTGATCAATGGCGTGCAGCAATTGAAATGAAGCCCGGCCGGGGCGATTCCATTTCATATACGTGCGTACGTCCGGTGACAATGACATGCATGCAGGCGTATGCACATGTAGAACTTGCACGATCCGTGCAAACAAAAGACTGAATAGAGACAGCCAGTTGAACAGTAACGCTATACGGAATTTTTTTACGAATAATCTATTTTTTATTTGAAATAACAGAAATATATCTACAACAACACGAAGCCAATCGCCTTGATGCATATTACTTCAATAATGTCTTGATGCATTCGTAATATTCCGCAAAGTTATTCAGAAATGCATAATAAATACAAATTCAAATAATTTCATCCTTTTTAGCAAACATGCTGCTCCACTATGATTTAGTTTTGACAAGCATGTACACTTATAAGCTCTAGCACATCTACCACTAACTCCCATGTTTGGTATATACGAAATAATGTTTTGTGATGTAAGCCCCACTGAGTATCTCATCTCTAGGTCTAGCTAGGCTAGCTTTCTGATGCAACCATGTCCTAGATGAAATCAAACTATTCTCCAACTTGTTTGACAAGACATCATGATGCTTCACAATTAACATATCTTTTCTCTTGCAAGATATACTCACAGTAATCAATATCAGGGGGCGTCAGTAATCAATATCAGGGGGCGTAGTTGAAGAAATCAGTAATAACTCTACTAAAATTTGCGACAGTGACAACCACTAACTATAACTGGTATGCAAAGCAATGAACATAGAAAGCATATGGATTCTTATCCCGAATAAGTTTTTATAAGCCATTAAATTATCTCTCATATTGGAAGCTCCATCATATCCCTCCCCACAAAGTCTTAAAATAGGTAAACCATGTTGACCAAGCAAACCAACCAAACCTTTTTTCAATGCCACAGATGTATAATTTGTGATATGCTTAATAGCAAAAAAACATTTCCATGACCTTCCCTTGATTGTTTACAAATATGTATGCCACAAATTTTGCAAAGTTAGATTAACACAACAATGTATAAATGCTATGACTAAGAAAAGATGTACAACTAAACTCACAACCACTGACATTTACTCCTTTATTGATACATCTCGAGACTCATCGATAAGCACTGCAAAATTTCTGTCTCCAATCTCACTCTTAATCACTTCTGTGACCTCTTGCGCATAATATTTCAAAAGCTTCTTTTGAATATCTGGAGAAATCATAATTGCATGCATTGGAGCTATATCAAAGTCCTCCTTCACTCCCTCCTTATCTTTATATCAATCTAGTAACTCTTTGAAATTACCATTTGTTGATGGAAGAAGATGATTCATCGTGTGCACAAAAAGCTTCATCTTCACTATAAGATATTTTGCACAATCTAAAGATACAGTCAAATGAATTTTGTATGCAATTTCAGCGTTCTTAGTGTAATTACTCATTTTACTAGACACACTTGATCATCGATTCTTGAAGTTATCCCACTCACCCCCTTGCAATGTTGTGGGTGCTATTCGGACCACCAACATGTTTATTAAAAGCTATTAGTATTCTTCAGCGTCTCAACTTAAGTTTCACTCTGGATTCTTTAGAGTCTCACAGTGACTCTCTCTGCACTCTACTATGAATATTTTCAGATGGTGAATAGTGTGACCAGCAAGATGGGAAAACAAAATAGAGCGCACCATAAGTTTCAGAAATCTGCTCGGTTTGTTATCTCTATCAATACTGAATGACTGATGAAACAAGTACTTAATAGACTTCTAACCAACTACCTAAATCCTGATTCCAACTCCTGGAATTAGGCCACGATGGAGCACATCGCTCCATCACCTGGAAGTCCGAGTCTGACGGCACACATGCATTAGACTCAATCTTTCCTACGACTTGGTCTAGTCCAAGCTGAATTATTACAGAGCACATAAAAATACCAAGTCTAGATTACAGCTCACATTCTCCCCCCTAATCTAAACTTCAAGACTCTAGCTTCTTGATGCCAAGTAGATCGCGCATTTCACCAAATTTTATCCTCAGAAGTGCCTTGGTCAAAATATCTACTCGCTGCTCCTCCGATCGCACATGATTCACAAAGATCAACCTGTTTCAAATGCATTCATGTGTGAAATGAAAACAGATGTCTATGTGCTTGCTCCTTCCATGAAAGACTAAGTTCTTCATGAGTGATATTGCAGACTTGTTATCAACAAACATGGTGACCTGTTCCAGACGACGATGAATCAACTCTTCTAGAAGGTTCTGTGGCCATATCCCTTGACATGCCACTATTGTTGCCGCCATAAATTTAGCTTTGTAGGAAGAAAGAGCTATTATCATTTGCTTTTGTGATGACCATGCGATTAGATTTCCATTCAAGTAGTATGTCATTCCACATGTAATCTTCCTATCATCCAAATCACCAGCTAGGTTGCTATCTAAGTAGCCTACCACCTTCTCCTCTTTTCCCATCCTGGTATATACAAGGCCAAAGTGTATTGTGCCTTGCACATATTAAAGAATTGGCTTGATTGCATGCGTATGCAGAACTGTAGGCTTCTCCATGAACCTACTTACAACCCTAACTAAATATGCAAGATTAGGACAAGTGTGAGTGAGATACCTCAAACTTCCAATGATGCATTTATATTCGGTGGCATTAACCATAGTTCCTGTTTCATCCTTCCAAATTTGCAACTTTGGCTCCATGGGGTATTGAGTGGTATTGCATTCGGCCATGTTTGCCTTTTGGAGGATCTTCTTACCATAAGCTGACTTCTTGATGGCAATGGATCCTCCACCTTGCTTTACCTCAATCCCAAGGTAATAGGTAAGGAGTCCCAAGACACTCATATCGAATTCTTTCTTCATCTGATCTTTGAACCAAACAATCTCAAGTTTACTTATGCTTGTCACAATCAGATCATCAACATAAACTCCAATAATCCGATTACCTGAACTTTATGCCTTGTGTAGACTGTCGGCTCCTGATTGCAACAGTTGAAACCCAGTTCTTTAGCATCTGTCCAACCAAAAATTCCAGGCTCTTGGGCTCGACGAAGACCATAAAGGGCCTTAAACAATTTGTACACAAGGTGCTCTTGATCCTTGTTACAAACCCTTCAGGTTGAACAACATATACCTCTTCTTGGAGATCCCCATTGAAGAAAGCTGATTTAACATCAAGGTGATAGACTTCCCAACCATGCCGAGCTGCAAGTGCAAGAAGCATACACACGGTTTCAAGATGTGCTACTGGGACAAAGACCTCCTCAAAATCAATTCCTTGCTATTAGACATAGCCCTTTGTCACAATTCTTGTCTTATGCTTGATGATATTCCCTTCACAATCTTTCTTCAACCTGAATATCCACTTAAGACCAATTGCTTTGTGGTCAGAAGGCAGCTCGGTCAACACCCATGGTTTATTCTTCTCTACAACCTCTAATTCTTGTTCCATGGCTCTCCTCCATCTGTGATCATGGGCTACTTCAATGTATGAGGTTGGCTCCTATGCACCAAGAAGATACATGTCTTGGTCACCCTCAACCTCTTCAGTTTCAGCATAAATCTCTCACAAAGATATATATGCTCTCGGCTGATCTTCACTGAATGTTGAGGAGTCAGGTGTAGCTACCATGAGAATGAAGCCGACATTGGTGTCACATGTCCCAGTGACGAGGTGGGTGAACCACCTAGGTTTTTCTCAACACAAGCAATGCCTGACTCGATGCTGGTGTGGGTGACGCCTGGAATGATGTGGGCACTAGCGGTGTCTGGCTCGACCCAGGCGTTAATGGCTCATGGCTCAGCATGGGCGATGGTGGTGCCTACAGATTTGGTGGGTCCTGGGCATCTTGGGTCTGCACCTCCTCCACCGTGAATGTTCCTCCAAGAGGTGTTTCCATGGCCTGTGCTCCACAAGGCCATTGCTTGTCTTCATCAAAGACGACATCTCGGCTCACAACAATCGTACAATGATGGGGTTCATGAAGTCAGAGTGCTTTGCTGTTGGATTCAACACCGAGGTAGACAAGTTTCCTGTTGTGGTCATCATGTTTCTTCAACTGTTCACTTAGGACTTTCACATATGCCACATAACCGAACACTCGCAGGTGTCCTAAGTGTGGTTTCCTCTCAAACCAAGCCTCAAATTGTGTGATTCCATTCAGAGCTTTAGTCGGCACATGATTTAGCATGTAAACCGCATGATGTATTACTTCTCCCCATAGTTTCGGTGGCACTCCCATGGCATACAGCTGGCTCCTTGCCATAGCCACCATGGTGTGATTCCTCTATTCCATGATGTCATTTTGTTGTGGAGTGTAGGGTGCTGTGAAGTGGTGCTTGATGCCTTCATCTTTACAAAAAATTATGAATAGCAGTGAGAGGAACTCCCCCTAAGGTCTAACCTGAAACCTTGATCTTGTGCTTAGATGCTTTCTCGGTCCGCACAAATCAGCATGGATCAATTGGAGTGGCTTGTCTGCTCGAAATTGTGCTTGAGCCGGGAATTGACTTCTTGCATGCTTCGTCACCACACAACTCTCACAAAGCTAAGTATCTTGATTGATCTTGGGCAAGCTGTAAGCCATCTCTTTGTCGTGCATGAGATTCATGGCATGGAAATAGATATGCCCAAGGTGAGCATGCCAAAGCCAAGTCGGTTCCTCCAGATTGGACACAAATAGACTAGCTTACAGGTTTCAAAAGTGATCTTGTACAATCTGTTGGGTGTCCTCTTCACCTTCATAAGGAGCCTTCCACTGAATTCATTTACCCAAAAGAAACTGCCTTGAAGCACCACCTTGTTGTCGGCCTCGATAAGGTATGTAGTATACCTCCTCTAGGAGCCTAATTATTTTATTGTAGAGACTAGGTATGTAGTATACCTCCTCTAGGAACCTTTGCAAACCATTCTTGCAATTGAAGAGGATGGAACCCTTGCCTTTGATGCTCATAGTTGAGCCATCCCCAAACTTCACTCTTTCGGTAGTTGATTCATACAGCTCTCTGAATTTGGATCTCTCTCCAGTCATGTGATTGCTTGCCCCATTGTCAAGATACCACAGATCTAAGCTGGCCTGCACCTCTTGCTCCTCACGATGCTTGGGCACAAACTAGGCTTCATTGAGCAGCACCTCGTTGAATGCTCCCATCACAAATGGATAGGAGCAAGGCCAGTTCTTCATCTAGTGTGTGTGTGAGGTTTGTCTTCTCATGTTGGTCATGCTTCAACTTCTGGCACTCTGATGCAAAATGCCCAAAAATGTCACAATTGAAGCATTTTATCTTCTCTTGTTGTGTGTCAGTTTGGAGCCACGTCTGGTGCCTTCCTGATGCTCGGTGTGACCACTACCTCGGCCTCGACCTCCATATCAGCCATGGCCACAACTAGGACCCCTACCGTGCCTACGAAATGATCAGCCTCCACTGCTAGAGAACGAGCCAGCACCCTTCTCCTTGGTGCGTGCCTACCACTCAGTGTGAGTGAGCGGCATATGGCCTTGATCATTCTCTAACTACTTGTGGTATAGCCGAGTCTTCTCCTCATGAGCCTTCAGACGTCCAATGGTTTCTTCAAATGACATCTTCTCAATGTTGCTGAATTGCTCAATTGTGGATACAATTGGTAGGAATTTCTTTGGCATTAAGCAAAGAAACTTCTTCACAATATAGTTCTCTTACATCCTTTCACAAAGGCTACATACTTTGATGACAATGGATGGCATCTTCATAGCAAACTCGTCAATTGAATCTGACTCCTTCATGTGGAGGAGTTCAAACTTTGCCTTGAGCGTCTGCACCTTTGCGTTCTTCACATGATCAGAGCCCAAATGCATGGTCTTTAGCATATCCCATGGTTTCTTCATCGTTTGCTTCTCGGTGATGACCAACAAAGCCTCCTCTAAGATCCCCTGGTAGATGGCGGCCATCGCCATCTTGTCTTTCTTGGTTTCCACGATCGTGTCGGCCATGACTTCCACAGCTTCCTAGACCCCTTATGCCTACATAAAAACTTTCAATTTCTATGGCCCAAGTGGTGTAGTTCTCCTTCATCAGCATCGGGTACTGAAGTGAGATCGCACCATATTAGCTAGACACCATGAACCTGGGCATAAACTAGGCTCTGATACCAGAATGTTAGTATTCTTCAATGTCTCAACTTCAGTTTCACTCTGGATTCTTCAAAGTCTCTCGATGGCTCTCTCTACACTCTACTCTAAATATTTTCAGATGATGAATAGTCTGACCAGCAAGAGGGTAAAAACAAAATAGAGTGCACCATAGAGTTTTAGAAATAATCTCAGTTTGTTATCTCTACCAATACTGAATAACTGATGAAACAAGTACTTAATAGACTTCTAACCAACTACCTAAATCCTAATTCCAACTCCTGGAATTAGGCCACGATGGAGCACACTGCTCCATCACCTGGAAGTCTGTGTCTGACGGCATTCAATATTGCAAACCCCAATACTGTATTGAATTGATAGAAATGAACGGTGATGAATAAATTATGAACATGCATTGGTCGGTGTCTTGGTTCGTTTGTCCGTTATTGCAAATCTATCAACAAATTGTAACATTCATCACCACACAAAACATAACTAGATACAAGTTCATACTTTATAAGTACATCAAGACATCAAGTCATCATAATTTATAAATAGTAATTGAAATGGAAACCATAAGTACATGATACATGTTTAGTAGTAGTACCTCAGTTAGTCACTTCCTTAGTAGTTCCTCTCCTCAGTTCCTCTTTTTGTCTTCCTTGACTCTGCCGATCTACTCCCACTGGCTCACCCCCTATGCACCCTGCCCAGCTGGCCCCTCCAGAGTCTGGCCCTCCCCCGGTCCTCCCTTACTCCCTCTGTCCCACAATCCCTCTCTAGCTTTCCCTACCCGGCCAGCCGCCAAGTCGCCTGTGGCTGTGCCATCTCTGCTGAGCCACCTCCTTGAGCCCTCAATCTGTCAATTCTCTCCTTGAGTCACCTCTACTCCTCGCTAGCCTGGTCGCTCGGCCAGTCAAATCTGGCTCGGGCTACCGCCCTACCTTCTTGGTTCGGTGGTCCCCACCAGCCGCTGCCCTGGCCTCCGGGCTCCAGCCTCGAGGTCGAGCTGTCGAGGGAGCCTCCCCATGGCCTGGTGGTTTGCCACATCTGCTGGCTCGACTTCCTCTTCCTCACACCGCCGACCATCACTCCTGAGGTGCGTGCTTTATCTCTTGCTCGATCCTTCCTCTCTTGCATCTGGTCTCCAAAGTAGGGTATGGGGATTGGTGGATCTACTGGACTGCTGCTACCTAGGCTAGCCCATCTTATTTAATTGAATTGTACCTTATTTAATTTGAACCACCGAAAATATCGCATTTTTATTGATTGTATGGAACTCTCAACATAGCGGTGACGTTGATAGCTCACAATTATCCATGAGACACAGATTGGTTGTCCAACAAAAGAACAAGTAATAACATACCAAAAGAAAAGAAATTCTCACCCCTTTGCGGCCAATGTACTCGGCCATCTGCCCATTGGCGATTGGCCCGACCTGGCGATGGAGAGATTGAGGCTGCAGATGATTGCATCCTGGGTAGGGGAGGAAAAGCCATCGGTGAAGCCGAATTGGATGAGGTCAAGCGTGACAATAAACGTGCGTAGGAAGGCGAAGACATGGGACTTGCACATGATGGCTATGGTGGAGGAGCTGACGGACAGGCCTAAAGATGGCAACGGGCACAAACCCGCTGGGTTTTGCTATCCCAAACCCGTGCCCATGAAAATTGGATGTGCCCGCTAAAAAAATCCATGCCCGTGACGGGTGCAGATTTTTGCCCAGACCCGTGCCCACTGGGTTAACGGGTACCCACGGGTCGCCCGTGGGGTCAGTAATGCGAGCTACAACAATGGTTAATGAAGAGGAGGAAGAAGTTCACTGACCATCTTCGTTGGAGCCGGAGGGCAGCGCCATGGCCAAAGGCCTATTGCTGTGATGCATGTTGGCTGCGGCGTGGGGGCGGTGGGCTGAACTGGAAGGCGAGGCGACGGCGAGGGCTTGCGGGAGGACGAGCGTGCGGCGAGAGTGGCGGGAGCAGGAGCGGGAGCTGCAGGACGGGATGACGAGTGTGGAGACTGCCAGAGACCGAGCGCGGAGCGCCAGATGCCCGCCGCTGTGGCGGCTGTTGAATCGGGGTGGGGACTGGGGAGGAGTGAGTAGTGACCGTGTCCGAGTGCTAGCTAGGGTTAGCCGTATGGGTAATGGGGCATTGGCGCATTCGATTTGGGAGCTTGGGGCTAAATGGCTAATGGGCTATGGGCTGGGCTGGTTTGCCTGGGAGGCTGGGAGCCTGGGTTTATAACTCCTATGGATCGGGTTTATATTACCCATGGGTTTACGGGTTTGGGTACTATAGGAACGTACTCGAACCCGGCAGACTCGATGGGTTGGACTTTTTGCCCATTAAGAGACCCCTGAGTTAAGAAATTGACTCAGATCTATACCCTAATAGAGTAAAAACCCATTGAATATCGGGTTTCAGGTACCCATTGCCATCTCTAGACAGGCCACCTCATGCGATCTCCGGTCGTGCCATCTCCTTCTCACGTGGTCTCCTACCGCGCTAGGCGCTAGCATCCTCATGCGGCAACGGAGAGCTAAAACTGGTAATTTGGCGTGCAAGGAGGCTAGAGGGGCCACGTTGGCAGGGCGGGTACCTGGATTTGAAAATGCTACTCTTACTGCTTCGAAAATTCAACTTACATGGTAAAAAATTTCACCCATCTCCTTCTCTCCCGCGCGTACATGGATTAAAAAAAGCTACTACGTGGTAAAGTAGTCACCATAGCCATGGCTCACATTATACTATGATCGACTGTGCGGTGTTGCGTGAGGAGCAAGAGACGATGATAGACGATCGATGGACAGTTGGAATGATGGATGGAAAGAAAGATTGGACTAGATAGCTAGCTTGTGTTGACCCAAACTTGCAATTAATTGGGACAAGGCTGTAGCAGATCGACCGGCCGGGGAAAAGAAAACCAGCTACACTGCAATGCGTTTCTGCATCCATTGCATGCCCGATTTGCATGAAAAGCATTCAATTGACACTACTGTTACTGATACTGCAAGCAAACAGTAAATAGGTATAAATCGTTTGATGGAGTGGAGTGGATGGATGGATAGCTAGCCCTTGCGTACATGCTGGCTAGCTGCAAGGTAGCAGCGGTAGTAGAGTAGTAGAAGCGTGCATCCCATGATGATTAGGAATCGCCCTAACTTCACGGCTGCCACCGCGAGCTCCAGCAAGCTAGACCAGTTGACCACCGTCACATCATTGTCACACCACATTTCGTGTCTGACTCTCTTGCATGGAGTGGATCATGATGCAATGTGTACGTTGGTCAGTATTTTTTGCTCTATAGACTTTTTACACTATTTTACATTTTATTTACAAAAATGATGATTATATGTCTAACGTATTAATAAAAATGGTATTTTTATCGTTCGGTGATTGGACGGTAACACCCGTGGACTAACGTGTAGCTATTGCTGTCCCGTAGCCAGATGACAGGCCATGGGATGACAAGCTGCCTACCGTCCCACCACCAGACGACAGCGGCCTGCCGTCCTGTGGCAAAGTGGATTAGCCGGTTTAATTACCTGTCCAAAATTATTTTTTTGCTTACTATTTATTTGAATTTTAAATATAGCAAATAAGCTCAAAAAATTATAAAATTTTATATGTAGTCTCCTAACACAACGTACTTAGCTGTGTAGTTTTTGGTAATTTTATCCGTTGTAAATATTGCTAAAAAATTTGTATGATTTTGATATCTGTAGGAGTTGTTAAATATAGCAAACGAGCTCTAAAAATTATAAAATTTTGTGGAAGGCCTCCCGACATAATCATAGTAATTGTGTAATTTTTTTAAAAATTTTATGTGCTCTGAATTTGCCATGTTAATTAGTTTGATTGAGTCATGTAGCTTTATGTATAAGTAGTTGTGTGAGCAGGCGTGGCGTTATACTCAGATTGAGTTAGTTACTCGTGAGAGAGTCTTCTATTAGTTAGTTCATGCTTTCAGCTGTTGTGTTGAACGTGAATGTTGGATGTTGGGAGTCAAGGCCACATTATAGAGATGTGGCAGTAGAATAGGCCCTAGTTGTTACTGGACATGCATGCGAGATATTTAGTGGAATTAGTCAAGTAGTTAGTATGTGTGTACCTTATATAAGTAGCATGCTTCTTGAATGAAATAAGCAAGTCATTTGGAGTGAGCCTATTTGCTTCCTCTTGCTGTGTCTCTCTGCGAGAGAGATAGGGGTGGCAACGAGCTGAGCCAGGCTCGGCCCGTGAAAACTCGGTGGAATGGAGGCTCGGTTCGGCTCGGCTTGGTTAGGATATCAAGCTTTTTTGTGGGCTCGGTTCGGCTCGAGCCGGCTCGCGAGGGCTCGCGAGCCAACAAAACCTGACACTAAAAATTAGCGTTCCTTCCTTTCCCTTGTAGGATATTTCAATTATGGTTACTATAGAATAATAGTTACAGTCTTACAAATAGTACTAAACACTCTTTCATGGCTATATGCTCAAAGAAATAACTATGTCATTTGATCATTTCATCATAGCAATTGCCAAATAAAGCTCGAATAAGGAAACCATATCATCCAAAGTCAGGTTTAGAAGTTACAACAGCTTAAATGACAACCAGAAGCAAGGTTATGACACAAGTCTAGATCATTGTGATGAACTGATAAGTGATAATGCATGATAAACGCTTGTGACCAAATCAAAAAGGCATAAGTCAGACACAGTGGAAATCATTCATGCTGAGTAGTCATCCAGAGATGGCACCATAGCAAACCATCAAATCTCAGACACAAAAACTGGATGTTGCTTAAGTATTTGAGACTGTTAATTCAGGGTGGCAATTCGGCAGAAACAATAACAGGTGGTTGGCTTCAAATGGCAGATCTCGCAGCAGAAAGGAACCATAGTCCATAGCCCTACAAACCAATAGAAATAAGTGTGAGGAATGGGAACTAACACAACACTCCCGTTGTCTTGATTAAATAACAGAATATAAATCATCAGCTCCACAAAACACGAAATAAAGAAAATTGGTAACAAATAAATTAGAACTTAAAAGATACATACAACATAAAGACCTTTAATTCCTTTTTTATGAATAATAAGGCGAACAGCATCTGGTGCAGTCTTGAATTGACTCATTTGCATTCTTTGTTTAACCACCTGAATGTAGTGACATTTAATTTAAACTTGAGCAACATTAGTAAGTATCAAATACAAAAAAACAGACCTCTGTGGGAACACGAATGAGAGAAGCAGCAGCCCCTCTCCAATTGCCCCTGCAGTCTGTATCTGTAGCATACTTCTTAAGAAAAGAAGGCCATTGTAATTTGTAAAGCAAAATGTTTCAAAGGTAGCAGCATAATACACTATCAATTCACAATTCACCAAGTCCAACACAGAAGTACCAAGTCCACAAGTCCAACACAGAAGTACCAAGTCCACAATTCACCAAGTCCAACACAGAAGTACCAAGTCCACAAAACGCAAAATAACAAAAGAGAATCTCCTCTTCTCCAAGACTCCAACTCTCCAAGTCAGCAACACTCCATTTTCATGCATCTATTCTCTGCCTCCTATATAATGAGAGATTAAGAGCAAGTAATGAAAGTATGTCATCCAATATGAGAGCAAATAAATAAAGTAGGAGATCCAATATAAGAGCAAATAATAATAGTAGATTTTACTACAAACTTACTAGTTACTTTGCACTTCACTTGTAGGGAATGGGATGTTCTCAACATCATCTTCGTTATCTTCTTCCTAAATTTTAGAAATAAAATAAGTAAGCAACTAAGCAAGTCATGTGTAAAAATAGAAAATGCACCATTGCATTTGGAATAATAAGCATACCGTCATCATGGGAGCGCCTCTAATCCAACTAGAAGAACAAATCAATGCCTCAACCATTGCAGGCTTTAGAGAACTACGATAGTCACTTAGAACTCTACCCCCGGCACTAAAAGTAGACTCCGAAGAGACTGAACTTGCAGGTATTGTGAGAAAGTTCTTAGCCATGTTTGACATCACTGGATATCTATGTGCATTTAATTTCCACCACTGAAGCAAATCAAAGCCTTTGTTGCCTAAATCCTCATTCCGTTCATCAAGATAAAGAAGCAATTCTGATTTTGATGCATCTTTAGTAGAAGATTGCAAGAAGGACTGAAAATAGCTTGAAACTGAAGGCAAAGACTTGTTTGTATCCACACTTGTACATGTTGATGTAGATTTAGCACCCTTAGCTTTGCTTGTAGCTGTCATCTTTTGTCTATATTCCTTCTCAAACTTCTCATAGAGTTTATCCAATTCAGTTCGAACCTCAGACAATTCCTTTTCAGCTTGTTCAACCTCAAAAATTTGCTGAAAACACCACTCAACAAATCTGATTTTAAACCGTGGGTCCAAAATAGTTGCAAGCACCATGACATTATTCTGTTCTTCCCAATACTTGTCAAATTTCTGCAACATTGCAGTACCCATAGCCTTCAAATTGATATCACTTGAAGCACAAGCAGCCCTCAATGCAATCTTGACATTTACAATATGTGGATAAAACACATTTGCAGTGGGGTATGTGGAACCAGAAAATGCAGTAGTAACTTCAGCTAATGACCTAAGTATAGGCTCAATTGATTCATACAAAGCCCACTCTTCATCATTTGGCTTCCACTTATAATTTGCATCTGTATCTGCATAATTGTCTAAAGCTTCCCTATATGGAATACAAGCTTTCAACATGTGATAGGTTGAACTCCACCTTGTTGACACATCAAGTTTCAGTCCTTCTAGCAACTCCTTAGCAAGAGATCTACAAATTTCTACAAACTTGTGCATGCGAGATGGAGATTTCTTTATGTACTTCACAGTTTCCCTTATATTCTTTATCAAATGTGCTAAGGGTGATATGCCATCATTCACCACTAAATTGACAATATGAGCACAACAACGTACATGAAAGTATTTAGCAATGTAAACACTTGATCTTCTAGCTGCAAGCTTAGCTTTCAAACTCCGAACAACAGTATCATTGTTGGAAGCATTGTCTAGAGTAATTGTTATAACCTTATCCTCAATTTTCCATTTAGCTAGGCAATCAAAGACAGCTTGACCTATCACATTCCCGGTGTGTGGAGGATCCAACTCTACAAAGTTCAGCACACGACATTGCATTGTCCAATTTTTATCTATGTAATGTGCAACTAAAGCCATGTAGCAAAGATTTTGGTTGGATGTCCATAAATCACAAGTTAAGCTAATCATGTCCACACCCCTAAGACTCTTGACAAGATTTTCTTTTTCACTTTGAAAAACCTTCAAGCATTCACTTCTTATGACCCTTCTACCAATAAACTGATATGCTGGATTTAAATACCTCATCACAATATTGAACCAAGTGTGCTCTACCATCCTAAATGGATACTCATGAACAATGATCATCTTAGGTATAAGTTTACGAGTTTCCTCATGATTATACTCGCTAGGAGTGACAATAACAGGGAGATTTGAATCACCTAACTTTTCAGGTGCATAGTTGAGAAGAGCTTGAGACCTCTTCTTAGCCATTTTGTTCAAGTAAGGTGTGCACTTCTTCATATGCCTAACAAGATGTGAAGTAGCTCCACCACGTTTATACGTGTATAGAGAATAGCAATACCTGCACTTTGCCTTTGTTTCCTTCTGCCCTGGATGCACTGATGAGGGAACTTCAACCTCCTTAAAAGAGCGAGGAAGTGTGATCATTTGGGCTTTTTTGATGGCTTATGGCTGAAAAGCACTGTAGCTGGCTGAAAAAACACTGTAGCTGACAGAGGCTTATTTAGCATAATTAAATTTAAAAAAATTAAAAAAATATGTTAGCCCATTACGTATAATACAAACAAATATGGGAAAAAAGAACCGGCAAAAAAGCTCAACAAAAAGCCAAAAGTTCAGAAAAAGACGAATTTATGAATAGTGAAAAATTAGCTGGAAGCCAGAAGCTGAAGTCCTTTTGATCAGGCCCTGATTCCCAACAAAGTGGGACCAACCTGTCAGTTAGAATGAAAAATAGGGCCCACTTATTGGCCCCCATTTACCGAATTGGGCTTGTCAGCCACGACGAGTGTTGTGACATTATGTGATGGTAGGATGACGCTACTTCGACATAATGTGATGATTAGCAACAACGGAGGTTAGTCGAAAAAGGATGGTGGGGTGGGCCTCATAGATAGGCCCTATTTGTAAGTTTTTCTGACAAGTGGGACCCACCTATCATGTCTTGTTGGAGAAGACGAGATAGGGGAAGGGTTGTTGAAACCTTTGCCCAAGAACATGTGGTTTCTTCCAAACAATTAGTAAAACTTAGGGTTACATGAAATTTACTCTTTGGTTTGAGAACTGTTGACTCCCTAGGAACCTTTACCTGAGAACTGTTGCCTCCCCAGGAACCTTTTACCTGAGAACTGTTGACTCCCCAGTAAATTTCACGTTGAGTGGAACGTGCTATGGTAAATTTGGATTTTTTAAAACCTTTTACCTGAGAATATGTGGTTTGTCCATAAAACTTTTTGTAAAGCCTAGGGTTCTGCGTTACCGATGGCTTGCAAAATCCATCTTTGGTCCCAGGAGCAAAGTTTGCTTGCACAAGTTAATTAGACGTGCTCTCAAGATTCGCCACTAGGGCCCAGGGTCTGCCATCCAAAAAACGCAATGGCCAACACGCACACCGACCCATCGATCGGCCACTAGTCCACTACTCAATTATCTACTGCGCTTTGGCGTTTTGGCGATAGAGATGTTTGTAGTAATAGCTTTGCTTGTTTGTCACAAACACAAGCTAGCACCCTGGAAATGGATGTGTGTGCAGAGGGGAGTTCCTTTGTTAGGGTAGCTAGGGCGATGATGCAGGATCCTAGGACAGGAAACTCTCCATGGATTTTTTTTGTTGTTGTTTTATCTCCTATGGAGATAATAAAGGCCTGAATAATACACACCAACCTTTTATATAGTGACGGATCTAGAACAAAATAGTGACGAATTTAGAATGAAAATAGTTGGGTGCCATCGTATTCACTGAACTTGGGTTACAGGGTGCATACCTATTCGTATATGGGCCTCAACAAGGTAAAATAAAACCAGGCCGGGTATTCCGTGCATCCCCAAACCCTATTTGGATCCGCCCATGCTCTTATAATAGATGGTAGATTAGCAAATTTTAAAACATTGACATGAATATACAATCTTGGCGAAAATATGGATGGATAAGTCCAGCGCTCTTCATCTAGAATAATAATCATAAATTATGAGTGTTTCAAGATAAATCAAATAACATTATTTTTATATGGTCGTTTAACATATATTAATAATTTAAGTTTCAAAACATTAACCACGCAGATACAGGGCCTATTTAACGACGAAAGAGCGCAGCATATCACACGTACCTTTCATTTTGTAAAAGAATATCACATGCCTTTCAGGAAAAGGAAGTGTGTCGGCCTTTGAAGTCTGAAGCCCATCTCAGGGCCGGGCTTGGTCCTAGTACAAATGGGCTAGATTGATGGGTCATTTGGCGCTCACCTCACCTCGGACCGAGGCCCATTGATCCGACATGCAGCAAAGATTACCACCGTACACATGCATTAATGCATGCCAGAAACGTGACTACTGACACGTGGCGGACCGAGAGACCGTCTCTGCCTTAGCCTCCGACATGTTATGACAACCTTCCATTCTCGTTGCTCATTACCTGGCTCTTTCCTTATTTGTCCTCTATACATAGGTCTTATTTTTTACGGTTTTTAAAAATATTTTTGATTTTTGTTACAGTACCTAAATTTTAAACAGAGTATTTTCTTAATACGAGGTCTACAAGTTAGTTGTAGTACATGTTAAAAACCTAATATCATGTATCAACCAAAATCGCAAATGAATATCTCTTTCTCCGTATTCTCTGTCACAAACAGTTAAAATTCAAAAATTTCAGATAAAAGTTATAAGCCGCAGTCATATCAAACAGATCCATAATAGCCTGCATGCTTGTCTCTCCCAGGAAGCCAAAAAAGGTAGCAACATCAAGGAAGAGGGGAGGGAGAAGAGGAAGAATAGAGTTGAGCCAAACATTTCCACCTCCCATTTGATTTGAATTTGAACTTTACACGCGTGGAATGCATGATGTATGAGGGGATTCTCCGCCATGATAACCGTGGCGGAGAGGGTCTTCGAAGAAGGTCAAGAAGAAGACGGTAAAGCTTGACACGGTGGTGAAGGACATCACCACCACGATGGCAACTACGACCAAGGAGAAGACTGCGTTCTGGAGCTAGATCCCGAGACCGGGTACTACCGGTCGATGATCGGCACCTGTGCGCTGAGATGCTGAAGCAGAGCATGTTGCAGGAGTGATACTACACTCTGTGCCTCCGGATTTCACGCCTGTGCATCCCATGGTGCCTCTTCGGTGTAGCCATGGTTCATCCATGAAGATTGTACACAGTGTAAGTACGTAAGTCAAACAACGGCAGCCCTATTTTGGGCTTACTAACTACTAATTTAGGCCGCATTTGTCCCATTTGGAACGAAGGATCTGTATAGGAATCAAACTATTTCCTACTATAAAACTTCTACTCCAAAGTTGCGGTGTTTTAAAAAACCAAAGTGCTTTGATTTTTGTTGTGCTGAGTAGGATGATTCACATCTTACTCTTCTAGGATTTAGAAATGTATGCTATAAGAAGTCATAGATAAATTTTAATAGAATTACGATTTCTACTTTTTTTGGAGTAGAATTTTTATTTTACTTTAGAGGGCTAGGGTGACTATATAAAGCCATAAGAATTGGTCATAAAGAATCCAAACAACAAAACAAAGAAGTCACTCATTCAAAGGTAGTGATGTACAAGAGGATTAGAGACTAAGTTATCCTTTAACACTGCATTCTTGTATAGGGCAAAAATCTGAGCGTCCTAAAAGATTTAGAAGGGTTGTAAGAGAGCGGCAATCCTTTGTATTCTTTTGAGATTGTACTTAAGGAATTTGCGATCGGCTTCACCAAATTTTCTCTCTCGTCGTGGTTGCTTCAACATCATTTATTTTGGTTTTCTCTACAAGATTCATCTTCTTGATTCTTGATATTGTGAATGGTTGTGCCATATCTCATAAACTCTGATCCGCTCCAGTGGGCTGTTGCGCATAAGGGGTACAGAGCGCAATAAATGGTGTCAAAGGAAAGGCTGGATTACTCTGATTTGTGAGAAGGTCAGTAAAGCGTTAGGTGGCACAAAATCAAGATCAATGTCAACGATGTGGAATCAAGTAGAGAAATTCAACGACAGAGAAAATTTTAGCGTGTGGCAATGTGTGGTGAAGGATGTTCTTGTCCAGCAGAGGCTAATCGATGCTCTTGAAGGGGAAAATTGAAAAAGACATCCGCTGAAGACTAGAAGGTAATGGAGCAGGAGCCTGCCAGTACAACTCATTTATGTCTCTCCGATGAGGTAAATTACTCGGTGATCAATGAGAATTCATCGAAGGAATTATGGAATGACTTAGAAGAATTATATATGGTAAAGTCGCTGACAAACCGCTGGGTGTTGAAGTGACAATTGTACAACTTACATATGTAGAAAGGTATATAGTTCGTTACCCATCTCAGTATCTTTAACAAGCTTATCATATAGTTGACTAGTGTGGATGAAAAAATTGAGGAGAACGACAAGGCTGTCATATTGGTGTCATCTCTAGCACCATTATGAGAGCAATTGATGATGAATATTCTCATCAGAAAAACCATTCTCAACTTCAATGAGATAGTTGTGTATCTATTTATGGTGAGGTCCTTGAAAAAGCCATCGAAATCTTCATCATCAGGTGATCAAACATTGGCTGCAGTAGGTGTTGCAGGAAGAAGCAAAATTTACAGGAAGGGTAAGAGCAATAGCACATCTGTATGCTATCTATGTGATGAGAAAGGTCACATGATAAAAGATTACCCGAGTTTGAAGCAAATAAAGGGTGCATACTCAGCGGTGATAGCAAAGGATGATTTGAACGTACTAGTCATCAGTCGATCAGGTACTTCTCATGGATGGATACTAAATTCAGGTTGTTGCTTCTATATATGTTCAATGAGAGATATGTTTGATGATGGATCTTTATGGCTGGCGTATGGAACTATTCACTTAGTGGATTGCAATGAGTATGTAATTACTGAACTAGGAATGGTTACATTGAAAATGTATAATGGAGGACATTGCATATTGGTACGAGTTCAATATGTTCCTAACTTATAGAAGAATATAATACATGTGAGGTCGTTTGAACTCGAAATTTGTAAGATATCATTTCGAGGTGGAGTCATGTGAGTTATTTGAAAAGGGCAAACGATCATGAAAAGTATCCGGAGCAATAGAGGATACCGATTGATAGGTACACCTAAAGAAAGGGCAACCAATAGGAGGTCTGATAAAAATTGTGGCCAGGAGAAGGAAACTGTGATGTCAACGGTAGGTACTCAAATCTCATCTATAGTTATGTGAGGAACTGCATAGACAGTTGCAAAATCTAGTAGATGTAAAGGCAAAGGTACGAACTGCTGAAAGAAGTGTGAACTGTTGAAAGAAGGAAGATATGGTGCGACCAACCACGTGGTACCGACAAGCAGGTGGAGTTTAGAGGCAGTACAAACCTATAGAATGGAAGGCTGCAGGAACAAGAAATGCAATTAATCAAACTACACAACAAAAAAGCTCTCAAATAGAGGGTATGGGCAGGCTAGCCCAAACACTAACATATACATTACGATGATGTGCATGTGCCCCTATGGTGGGGGCATTCTAAAGTGGGAGGAAAACAAAAAAATGAAAAAAAAATATATGGAGTTGACTTGAAGTGAGTTCTTGGAGGAGCACAATAACTTTAACGGATAAAAGTCAAGATAGAGATTTTTAAGTATGGTGACACACATTCTTGTCTTTTAGGATTTAAAAAGGTATGCTATAGGAATCCTAGATGAATCCTAATAGGATTAGGATCCTACTTTCTTTTAGAGTGGAATTCCCACATCATTTTAGAGGGCTAGGGGGCTATATGAAACCATAAGCGGTGATTATGGAGAACCCAACGAACAAAGCAAAGAAACCACTCATTCAAAGGTAGAGGTGCATGAGAGGATTAGAGACTAGGTTATTTTTTAGCATTAGATTCTTGTATAGGATAAGAATTCGAGGGTCTTAAAAAATTCGAGAGAATTGTGAGAGAGCAGCAACCCCTTGTACTCTTTTGTGATTGTATTTAAGGAATTTATAGTTAGCTTCGTCAAATCTTTTCTCTCTCGTCGTGGTTACTTCTACGTCATTTATTTTTGTTCTCTCTACAAGATTCATCTCCTTCGTTCTTGATACCGTGTATGCTAGTGTCATATATTACAAACTCTGATTTGATCTGGGGACTGCTATGCATAAAAGATATCAGAGTGTAACATGGTGCTACTTAATACATTACATGATTTCAGCAACTCATTTGCAGGAATTTAGCGTAGAAATGAAATACTTGAAGAATGAACCCACAAACCTGATATTCAGATATACTGTATGACTTGTCTAGCAAGAAGATTCTGTCCAGGGGTCAACTAGGAGTGAAGGTTAGATGACATATTATTTTTTATCATGATAATGGAAAAGAGCAATGGCTTCATAATCCCCTTACAAGGCCATCCATTTTGCTATTAAATTTTTTTAGGTAAAAACACAAGTAAATCAAAGACAAGATCATGCCAATCTAAAAGTACCATGCGAAATGATATCCAAAGTTTGAAAACCTCAAGGTCCATACCTAACAAAGTAACAATAAGAGTTCAGCATCGATCTAAGTCACACGCAATCCCACTTTTATGTTTTAAAAGGGAACAATTTAGGACCTACAAACATTAACTAACTAACATAGTCAACTAGCTTGAGGACTGACAAAAATTTATTATGCCAAAGACACATTTGCATAATGTTTTATATTTATAATCATGCTTGTTACAACGTCGACTAGCGACGCTAAGTTGTCCGGCCGCGACGCTAAGTTGTCCTAGCGGCCGAACGAGGACACCATGGCTAGTCGCCCAGGGCTGAGGAATTAGGCATGCAGCCTGGAGGCGGCAACGGCCAGGAGGTGGCGGCATGAGAGGCCGTGATGTGGGCGCAACGACTGGGAGGCGGCGGCGGCCGAGCCAAGAGACGGTGATGCGGGGTGCAGTGACCTGGAGGCTAGGAGGCGACAAGGAGGGCGCCAGATCTGGGCGGTGGTGGCCAGGGTGAGCCAGGGCTAACGAGCGCGCTCAGGAGAGAGGACGAGCGCACGCATGGGGCGCCGGGGGGGGGGGGGGGGGTAGGAGCCAGCGGCGGCAGGAAATCCTACCTTGATATAATGTTTGAGGGATGAAAACAGGGCTGTATATTCTATGGGCCAAGGGCCTGTCATATGTACATGTACATTTGCATATAACACCCTACACTTTATACAAATAGCACTCTCTGCCTTGCAAGATAATTGCTTGAGCTAGCTATTGTGAATTGTGATTAACATTTTGGTTGAGCTAATGCAGCATTTTTTTTATTAACAACTGAACACTAACTTAACACTAATTATTAATTTGTAATATTATGTTACATGGTTATTTAATTTTTGGTTATACTATCGTCTAACTGTCGCCATGGCGAACGCCTAGTCGACTAGGCGTCCAGACACCCTGGTCTAGCCTCGATTTGCTAGAGCACCGTGACAACCTTGTTTATAATAAGCGCTTGAGGTAGGAAAAACAAAATGACTAAAGGGGTGTTTGGACAAGGGGCATTTGTTTGGCAATTTTATGGATTTAGTTTGAGCGAAATCCAAAGGATGCGATTCCACACAGGCCTTGTATTTATTGAAAGAGGCAATAAAACCTTGTCTACAAGGACCATCTTGAGCATACATCTCACTTAGTTATTCAATATTAATAGTGATTCTTGGGGGTTAAAATGGATATAATTTGAAATCCCATTCAACTGCTAGCGCAAGTTGTGCCTGGCCCTGATTTCTGAAATCAATTTCGATCATAATTCCCTTTCCCACGACTATACTCCAAATAGAAACAAAAAAAATCTCTGCAAAAATTAACATTATCTGCAGTTTTGAGCAGAAATGTAGCCTTTCTTAAAAATTCCTCTGCAATCACCTTTCCTATTGCTCTTATCTATTAAACAGAACTCATGTTAACTCTCTTACTCCTGACTCTCATCACAAGCTGCTATACCCAACTATTTGTAAGACATATCTTGAGTACCTGACCAGGTTGTTAGCACACAATTCATACATAGGATTCAATAAATAACTTTGGTCATTGAACAAACTTGTTAACATGCCTGATTCGTCAACATGCGTCGGAAATGACGAGGTGCAGAACAAAAAGAAATCAAAGGGGTTTATAAATTAGAAACCTTTATTGATGATCTTAGGTGTTCCTCTCTAAACTGTATGAAATAGTACACCACTCACCCAGCCATGCGAAATCGAGTCCTGAACTTGCTGCCCCATCTAAAAGCTGGGACCTTTCCCTTTATTGAGACATCTAGAACAGCACTACTAAGTACCAACCCCCTTGACCTCTTACAGCAGCAAGAAGAGCAAGATTATCCATCCAAGAAGTACTTGAATTTTGAATCGAGTCTCTCCAAGAAGTGGGTGGGATTTCTAGAACGCACCTCGTAGGCGCAGGCTCGATTCCGGCGGCTCTTGCTGCGGCAGCAGGAGGCTGTCGTCGCAGTCGAAGCCGCATCCGCAGGTGGGGCACTCGAGGAAGTTGTCGATGCCGAAGTCCGCGGAGACGATGCCGACGGAGAAGCCGAGCTGGTCGCCGTGTCGGGTGACCTCGACGATGTTGAGCCAGAAGAAGAGGACCTTGACGGCGACGCCCTCGAGGTTGGAGAGGTGGTCGACGGAGATGCGGCCGGTGATGGTGGGCTGGTAGCGGAGCGAGTAGGAGCCCTGGATGGAGAACTCGCAGGTGGAGGATGTGTTGAGGGTCGCCGTGAAGTCGCCGGTGGAGTTGTCGAGGGTGTAGGAGACGATCCCCTTGGGGAGGATACCTGGGGGGAAGTCGAAGGCCGCGAGCGCCTCGTACGCCGTCAGCTTCGTGGAGCCGGCGGCGGCGGCGGCGCCGGCGAGGAGGGGGAGCAGGAGGAGGAGGTGGGGAAGCATGGCGGATTTGTGGTTTGGTCTTTTGGGATGTTCGGGAAGGAACGGAGGTTGTTGGATTTTGGGTGTTTAACATGCGCCGGTTTTAAAACACCGGGTCCTACACAGGTCAGCTAATCTGCTATTATTCAATGCGTCTCTTAGGAAAAAAAATGAACTATTTCATATAAAATTCCT
Organism: Dendrocalamus latiflorus; assembly: GCA_017311315.1. Lineage (NCBI taxonomy): Eukaryota > Viridiplantae > Streptophyta > Magnoliopsida > Poales > Poaceae > Dendrocalamus > Dendrocalamus latiflorus. Next base: position 20,004,513 of record CM029614.1, on the reverse strand, counting down.
TGATTGCATTTGCATGTGAGCCGTAAAAGCCGTCTGGGGTGCCGAAATTCCGAATGAATCCTTGAGGAATTACAAAATTCCGTAGGAACCCTTAAGAAATTACAATATCTCGCATAAACTTTTTTTAATGAAATTTCTATTATCCAAACATATTGTAGATGGAGCATCTCCAATCCGTGGTAGCTCAATGAATAATTTCGGGAGAGAGAAGGTGTTGCATCTCCTCCACAGTAACAGTAAGCCATAAGAGCAGAGAGAAATGCGACTTCAAAGAAAAAGAACTTTAGCGAACGTTTATTCGATTTTCACTTCTTTTACATAGCTGTGTACATCAACTATCCATGGATGAGTACTGGAGATACTACTACCATTTAGTGTTGGTCCTCTCTAAACTTTGGCCAAACCTCCGCCGCTCCAGGCAAAGTTACTGTGCAAGCAAGGCAATACTGCTAACACACACATTGCATGTGCTCGTGCGAGAATCAGTATATTCTTTTCTTCAAGGTACAAGCAAGTTCTTTCCTTCGATGGATGCTACTGCCGCATGTGCAATTAAGATTTTAGAAGCGTTGCACAAGCTTTTCTACTGAAGCGTCCCCTTAAAGCTTTGCAAAAGCTTTTCTACTGAAGCGTCCCCTTAAGCTTTGCACAAGCTTTTCTACTGGTTTTCGACGGTGCTGACGTCGAAGTAGGACTAGCTAGTTTGTTGAGATGAATGGAGAGCATGGAGCCGCGAGGGCACACATGAATCACAAACTAGCACCTAGCATTCTCTTGGAGTAGAATGGTCTAACCGGTAGCTATCCTGTGCTACCTATCTTTACTGTACTATAATACCTTCTTTAAAATACAGTGCAAATGATCATATTTTTTTAAAAAATAGTAGCATTGACAAAAAAAAAATCAATCTATCGTGCACCAAATTTTAAATCTAAATTCGATCTACACGTTCAGCTCAAAAGGAAATCGGAAAATAAAAAAATAAAGTTATTAATCACTGAAATTTGTCTTTTTTTTGTTTCTACTAATATTAGTCATGTTTTCAGTTCAATTTTTGTAGGACACTTCCTCATATCATGCATGACCTATCAAACCAAAATTTTCTGGGATTTTTTATAACTATTTGTGTTATATTTTGATGAGGGTAATATTATAGCACCGTGAGGGTACGTAGCACAGGATATGTTCTCCTATTGACTTGTATGTTCTTGATTCACCTCACTGTTCTGAACCTTCTCCATGAACTGATGGAGTAAATTTGGGTAAGAGCCTTCTGGTGCATTTAGCAATGCTGAAGTTGTTTGAGCCTTTGTTTGAAATGTAGGAATTTTTCTAATTCCTGCTTTTCCTGGAATTCTTGTCGGAGCACGGCTAAAATGAATTAGCGTTTAATTAATTGCTACCCCTCTTAAAATCATTACCGTCTGAATTACTCACCTCGTACAAATATGAGTCATTTCAGTCTTCTAAACTATTCTCAATATGAGCTGTTCTGCAATTTCTAGAAATTTTTGTACGGATAACCTTTTTTTTATTCGGAAATACAGAAATATACCCGCGGTTTCATTTTTTACAAAAATAGCCTCGAGTCGCCCAATGGGGCAGCGACTCGAGAATTTCGCCCACCCGAAAAGCGACAAGAAGCTATGTCGCTTCACGGAAAAGCGACATCACAGAGTCGCTTTCTCACTGGGCGATTTAACGAAGTCACCCAATGGCTGGGCGACTTGTAATGCAGTCGCCCAATAGGTAGGCGACTTGTAATGCAGTCGCCCAATCGGTAGGCGACTTCATTCAGTCCCCCTGAAATATGTAGAGTTTTGGCAATTTTGTAGTTTGAAACAGAGAAAAAAATCTGGTATAGTTGTAATAAAAGTTTATGTGCACTGTATGTTGTAGATCCACAAAAAAAATTCCAATATTTTTTTGAAGAATGATTGACCGTAGAACGATAGATACATAGAGTGGTAAGTGATATTTTGATGTTGCTGAGAAATAGTTTACGGAGAGAACCGGTATGACTTGCTATCTGAATCATTGAATGCGAACATGCTAGATAATAAGCTTATGTAAATAGAAATAAACTTCGTAATACAGTTGGGAGTAACATGCCGCGTACATTGTTATTACATGCATAACATATAGCATGATATGCGACTAAGAGCAACTCCGACAGTACTGCCTTAGGGAATAAAACTTGCTAGGTCTATTACATTTGGTCTACTGGGTGTAGCGTGGTTGTTTCGCCTTGTTATCGCGCCTTGAAGATGGCTCCGCTGCATCCTTGTTCCGGTCACTCTTGGTCTTGAGAGCTGCCTCACGAGCTTGAAGCTCTTCCTCCTGACGCTTGATGGCTGCTTCACGCAGACTTAGCTGCTCCCGCCTCCTTTGCAGCTCATCCTCCTTGCCCTTCAGACGGATTTGGTCCACCCTCACGCGGCGCTCTTGCTCATGCCGCATCTGTCGTTCCACCTCGCGAGCCTGAGTCATCTTGACAAAGTATTGTCCTTTGTTTTCCACCTCCACTGCCCGGTTCTGTGGCCATGCCGGCGGCACCCGATCCACCCATTCGATGAACCTGCAAGCCTATGTGTGGCGTGGTAGATGTCGTGGATCAAGTTGAAAAATGATAACGAGAAACAAATGATTTAGTTGTTGTCGTTACCACGAAGTCGTCATCCAGGTCTGGACACTTGAAGAACCTACGACCGTATTTGGCTCGTTGTACTCGATCCGTCCAGACTCCCAACATCGTCCTAAAGCCGCAATGGCACTTCGGGCGCTCATGCCATTCCGGCACTCCAAACGGGTCGGACCTCCAGGAAGACATTGTTGTGTAGTAGTATTGTGAAGGCTTGAGGAGGAGATGTGGTATGGAAGACATAGGAGGGCTTTATGTAGGCAGGTTATCTGGTGCAGTGGGCATAGTCCATGGAGAGGAGGTTGTACGAATCTTTTCGCTTTTTCAGGATTCCAGTTTAGCAATAAATGTCCCTATGTAGGCTTTTCAGAGCCTGTATCCTGTATTTCTGAAACAACAAGCAAAGGTGACATGAAAACTCACTGGAAAGGATACATGCCTATGACGTGAACACTCACTGTAAAGGCTACAGCCTACGCCCCTATTTTGTTGGTTTCTGTAGCGATAGGCTTTTTAGAGTAGCAATAAATGTTCCTATGAAGGCTTTTCAGATCGTAGTCTTTATGTAGGCAGTTTAGCTGGCATGTGTTGTCATCTGACTGAGCAAAGCTGCCCCGTTTTGTCATATCACTGCGTAAAGCTGGCATGTGTTGTCATCTCACCGAGTAAAGCTGAGCGCTTTTGTCATGTCTCTGGGCAAAGCAGCCCTCTTTTGTCCCGCCATTCGATATAAATAGCACGGTTGAGGTCCCATGAAGTTGTAGCTAGAAAACCCTGTAAATCGAACAAAGAAGTACCTTCTATTTCGTGGTGGAACATACCATGGCGGAAGATGAGGGGCCAGTCGGATATGGGTCACCGAAGGAAGACCTTCCCTTGGAAAGAAGGGAGATGTTCGGTCCACAGTACCGCTTGGTACCAAGCCGGCGTGCGCAACCAGCGTGGCCGAAATGCAGACACAATGAGTACGTGGTCGTGCAGGTCCTGGAAGGGCCGAACGATGGCGGGCGCCATTTCTTCCGATGCCCACGCTCCGGGGTACAAATTACTAATAGTACATTTTTTATTGCTTATGGACCCTCCATATTTACTGTCCTTTTTCGCAGATGGCGAAATGCGACTTCTCCCGCTGGATCGACCCTCCTCATGCAAGCGAACCTCTGTCTCATGGTACTCCCATTGTGATTCATGCTCATCATGTGCGGAAAGACCCTCCGCATTAAACCGGTTCCATTCCTGGGGGATAGGAACTTCATCCTCATCGGAACTGTCCTCGTCGTCGTCCTCTACAGCTTCCTCCTCATCCCATGCCCTCTCGTCATCAGAGTCCATCTGCTGCACAATGTACTCATTATACTGTCCTTCATCGGCTTGCCCAGTTGGCTCTCTATGGCTTGACGGCTGTAACTCTCCTTCATGTACCGCATCGGCTTCATGACGAGCAACTTCATCATGTCCGCCAACATGCGGCCCGCCCGAGCTGCTAGCACCTCCCACAACAACGGCTGTTGCACGAGCTTCCTCAGCTGCTTGTACTGAGCACGATTGCACAAGCAGCACACACTCGTATCCACGACGCCGGCACCCTAGCACAAAGCCCTTCCATGTGGCAGAGCGCACCAATGTCTTCAACTCCCATCTGATGTCCGTGGGAGACCGGCTCCAAAGCCCTTGCACGACGACGCTGTACACCTCGGGGTTCAACGAAAAACTCCGGGTCAGCCAAAGCTGCACATCTCCCATTCGAGCATTCTCGTCATCCGGAAGTACGAGAGTGACTTGCGGAAAATCGCTCAAATCCACACCATTCGGACCTTCACGAATGGTTCCAGCTCCGTAATACACTCTCAATGTAGTGGACATTGATGATGTCGGCCTGCATATATATTTCAATTTTGCGACATGTCAAATAATATCGCACAATACTAAACTTCCTATACCATACTACAAATTGCATACCAAACTTTTTCTACAATAATATTTCCATACTAACATGGTACTAATTATTCTACATCTATAATTTTTATTAACACCAACATTTCATATAAATAATAATGCAAATACAACATAATCCAAAAAAAATACCTGGATCCAAATTGATGGAATAGCTTCTACTCCTCCTTCCTCCCTCACCTCCTCCTCTCCTCTTCTTCTTCCCCTCCTCCTCTCCTTCTCCTCTTCTTCCCCTCCTTCCTCTCCTTCTCCTCTTCTTCCCCTCCTTCCTCTCTTCTCCCCCTTGTTTCTTTTCCTTCTTCCTCTTCTCTGTGCGCTGAATGTGTTTGCTGAATGAGTGAAAAAGGTGGTTGGTAGTGGGAGCCGGCTGGGCAGGCCGCATTAACTCCCCTGTGTCGCCCTAGCGTTGGGCGACTGCATTGCAGTCGCCCAACTGTACAGCGATTTATATTAAGTCGCCCAACGTACAGGCGACAGCGCTGATTCGCCCAACGGTTCGCAGATTCCTTAAATGTCGCTTTTCGGGTGGGCGAAATTCTCGAGTCGCTGCCCCATTGGGCGACTCGAGGCTATTTTTGTAAAAAATGAAACCGCGAGTATATTTCTGTATTTCCGAATAAAAAAAAGGTTATCCGTACAAAAATTTCCAATTTCTAGGCACTTGTCCACCTTTCTTCCTGACTTATGCCCTTGCCAAATGAATGATGTCACTTTCACGAACAAATGAGCAATGTTTCCGAGGTCCTGTTTTTTTAAGCTTTTAAAAGCTGCCTTTTAACTTTTCTACAGTAACTAAGTTTTAAATGAAGTATCTTTTTAAAATAGGGTCTACTAGTTAATTGTAGTACATGCTTTACCGACTTCATTTATATTGGCAAAAATCATACGTGAGTTTCTGTTACTCTATAATCTCTCGCATAAATAACCTAAAAGCCATAAACCACAACAAAAAAATTATAAGCCACAGGGAAAAAAATAGGCCCGTAGAATGATTGAAGGTAGTAACGTCATTTTCACCTACCTCCTTAATTCTTTTTTTTTTGGAAAGAGAGAGCTTTATTTGTATGGGAGAAACATTAATACAATCCTCTGAGACAAGCTACCGACACCTCCAGATCCACTCCTCGAGTTTTGTGTACAACTCTAAAATAACATGTATTTTAACACACCGGGAGTGGATCTGAGGGTTAATAATAAAATTATTGTGAAATTATGTGGATGATGAGTATTTGATTTTGTTGTGTAAATATTATCAAAGTTTAAGTTTGATTTTGAGAGTTTGCATTATTCAGAGTTGCTGTCAAGTGTCAGGCAGTCTAACCGTCATGGGGTAAGCAGTCAGAACGACCAATGGGCTTTTAGAAATTGCACACCAAAAACTTGTGTATACTTATTTGGGGATGTGTTTGCACTAAATGTCATTGAATTGAAAACTAGAACTGAAACTAGATGAAGTTTAATCAAAATTCATCAGAAGTGTTTTTTGGTGCTCTTGAGTAGTTTGACCGGCCTGTGGTTAGCGGTCTAACCTGCGTCGGGCTAGCGGTCAAACTAATCCCTATAATCGGGTTGAAATTGAGAGGAGTTGGGTGGTCTAACCGGCCTATGGTTGATGGTCAGACCGGCCTTGTAAGTTCAGAGTGAGATTTGGGTTGAACTGAGTTGGTTTGAGTGTGTGCACGATATAGGTGCCGTTAGTTGGTTATGTTGTATTTTATGATGCATTGTTTTGACTAACATGAATCAAGTGTATAGAATTTGTGCTCGTAATCGGATTGCTTTGTCTTTAGATGTGCAAGTGGCTTGAAGAGTGATGGCTATCAGCGGCAATGGACCAGGACTAGGCAGGAAGTTGAGTTCCATATGATCTGGTAAGTTCGGGTGAGACTATGAGGCTCAAACGGAAAGTATAAAAGAGACGAGGATCGCGTTGAGGCATTCTTATGGATGTGATGTGCCAAGTGACGAGGCCGATGCACCTAGACATAGTTCGGGTGAGTCAAAATACGTGAAGACGTGATAGCTAGTTATGGGCACTACGGGTTGCATGTCAAACCATGCAGAGATACTTTGATGGATTGGATTGGCTCTTCAGGCTATCGGAGCGCTTTGGATGAGCCACTTTTAAAAGCTTGCGTGTGTGTAAAATACAGTAATATGTTGGGTTAACCAACAGTGAGTGCCGCAGGATGATTTAGTTTTGAGCGAGGGCTTGAGTTAGCCCATATAAGTAGATGAAACTCAACTAGGGGTGCTGGTTAGAGTTTGTGGTATGAGTATCTATATATAAGGAGGGAGAGGAGTTGGTTTAGGGAGTCTTTTTTGGAGAGGCTTTTAAGAGAGTTAGGGTTAGGGTTTCCAAGAGGGAAACATTGTGTGTGTACTTTGTGGAGAGGGAGCTATGTCTTCCAAGAGTTGAGTGGTTTTAAACATTCAACTTCAAGTAAAATAAAGATTCAATTTTGTCCAAGTGAGTTTTGCCATAGATTTCTCCTTATGCGTTTGATTTACTTGGTTTTCTTGTTTGGATTTCCTTACTCCTTGATCTTGCTTATTCCCAAGGATATGTGGATGATGAAAGAACCTCATAGAGGCGAGATCCCATCCATCTAGGCAACACTATATCAAGTTCTTGGTGTGTAATGTGCCTGGTTTTGAGCTAAGCTAAATACTTTGGTGAGTAGCATATTGATCCATTAATGGCATAGGTTTATAGGACCTTGAGAAAGCTATATTTCAAGTTTCAAGTCATTAGGTTGAGTAGATTAGAAGTTAGACCATTTTGAGTTATTGGTGGTGGGCTGTTTTCTATTTTGGAATGGTGAGCAATCTGACCACTATCACCCGAGCAGTGAGACTGTCTAGGCTTGGTCAGACTGGTGTGATGTCCGTGATCAAATCGGTCATTTGATGCTTTGGCATATTTGTTTCTTATTTTGTTCCATTGGGTCGTTGGCTTCTGTTTTGTACTTTGTTTTCGCTGTGCATCAAACCATATTAGCTTCTCATAGCTAATTGAGTGAAGAAACCAAAGGAGGTTGATTTTGTAGAAGTTGAAAAGATACAAAAATCACTTACCTCCTCTGATCTCCACCATCAATCCTACAAGTGGTATCAAAGCCTGGTGACTTCTTTTTCTATAAGATCTTCATTGGTCTTTGAAGTATGTCGTCAGAGAGGTTTTCTGCTAAGTCTCCTATCTTTGATGGGGTCCATTATACCTATTGGAAGAATAGGATGGGATGTTATATTTAGAGCCAAGGTCAAGAAATTTTATAAAATTGTTCAAGATCTATTCAAAGTGCTCAAGGTCATTACTCTGGAGAACACCCCTGATGTAGAGAACAATGACGAGGCAAGAAACATTCTTATTCTCCAGCTTGGGTAAGAATGAATATGATAGAGTTTATCATTTGCCTACCATGCATGAGATCTGGAGGATAGTCGAGACATATCATGAGAATTCATTGAAACTTTTCCATATGTCATTAGGTACATGAGAGGAAAAGAGAATATGGTAGCTGATGCTTTATCTAGAAAGAACGTGCTCTTAACTCAATTAGAAGTAAAAGTTCCTGGTTTAGAGAGCTTGAAAGATTTATATACTTCTGACCATGAATTCTCAGAACCATACTATAAATGCAAAAATAGAAAAGGATGGAACAAGTTTCATGTTCACGATGGGTTCTTATTTTGTGCTAACAAATTATGTGTTCTAGATTCGTTCGTGCGCTTCCTTCTATTACAGGAATCTCATACAGGAGGATGGATGGGACACTTTGGGAGAGAAAAGACCTTTATGATGTTGAGCGATCACTTTTATTGGCCCAAAATAAGGCGAGAATCGAAAGGTTTCTACAGCGATGTATGACATGCCGCAAAGCGAATTCTAAGCTTAATCCACATGGTTTATACACTCCAGTTCCAGTTCCTAGTGTCCCTTGGGAAGATATTAGTATGGACTTTGTTTTAGGAATGCCTAAGACTAAGAGAGGAAGGGATTCAATTTTTGCATTGGTGGATCGATTCTCTAAAATGGTACATTTAATTCCTTGTCACAAAAGCGACGATGCGTCACATATAACTGACTTGTTTTTTAGAGAAATTGTGGGATTGCTTGGCATGCCAAGGACAATTGTTTCAGATCGAGACATCAAATTTATGAGCTACTTTTGGAGGACTTTGTGGGCCAACTTGGGACCAAGTTGATCTTTTTGACAACTTGTCACCCACAAACGAACGGGCAAATGGAGGTGGTGAATCGTACACTCTCCATGCTGCTGCGAATAATGATAAAAGAGAATTTAAAAGAGCGGGAAGATTGTCTACTGCATGTTGAATTTGCATATAATAGGGAGATGCATTCTACTGCTCAATTGTGTCCATTTGAGGTGGTGTATGGTTTTAAGCCGATCATGCCACTTGATTTGTTGCCACTGTTGTTGCATGAAAATGTCAACATGGAAGAATCAAAACGAGCTGAATATGTGAAGAAGATTCATATCAAGACTAAAGAAAAAATTGAAAAGAAGTCATGATACTTTGTTGAGAAGGCGAACAAGTTTAGAAAGAGTACATTATTTGAACCAGGTGATTTAGTTTGGCTACATCTACGCAAAGAACATTTTCTGGACAAGCGCAATTCCAAGCTAATGCCTCGAGGAGATCGTCCATTCAGACGGCTTAAGAAGATCAATGACAATGCATACAAGATCGATATTTTGGGTGATGATGATGATGTGAGTTCTACATTCAATGTTGCTAATTTATCACCATTCTTGGGTCTAGAAGAATTAGAGTCGAGGCTGACTCCTTTCCAAGAGGGGGAGGATGATGAGGACATTTTGAAGACACCAACTGGACCAATTACACGAGCATGAGCTAAAAAGATTAATCAATAGGTGAACTCGCTCCTAATTGAATTTGGATTTAATTTAGGAGAGAACTGGATATTACCTCATGCAAATGTCGTGTGCATGATCAGGTTTGAACGATGTGAAACGTTTGGTATTGAAAACATGGAGGCGAAGCTAATGGAGAAGAAGTACATGGAGCCAAGCAAGGGAAGACATATTCAAGTCCTCATTAGTATGTTGGATCATCCATAAGTTCAGTCAACTTAGCAACTTCCTCGTACTCGTGAACAATGACAGATCATGTCAGAAGGTCTATGGTTTTGTTGTGATGAACCATTGTCATTTTAGAGGAGTGGAAATGTGGAATTTGCAAATTTACAGATTTTTCCAGATAGGTTGCAGAAATGAATGATTTTGAGAATTTTGAGTCATAGGATGATTTGGCGATCTAGGTCATTAGTTATAGGTTTCATAAGATATGCTATTTCTAAGGTGGGTCAAGTTGTGAAAAACATATACTCAAAAATAATTTTTTTGTTTTTGGACGTGCAGGGTCAATTGGAGTCAACCATGGTCAATGGCAAGGATCAAGGATATGCTCATGGAGGAGCCGAAGCTCAGAATGATCAATGATACCAGGTGAGATGATGAGCTCAAGCATAGCACGAGAAAGACAGGAAATATTGAAGGGAAGTTCGAATGACAGGTTTGCACCATGTGTCTTGGTTGGTCCAAAAGAGGCATCGTCCAGTGAAACCGAAATAGGAGAGACTTGTCGATGCACAGCAAGCCTGTGATGCACCTACACATGGCAAGCATGGCGATTGCTTGCAATGGAAGGAGATGATCGGGTTAAAGAATGGTATTTTGATAGTTTGACTAAAATACCGGAAACAACATTGGAAGAAAACCGCGACACATGACCGATGCTTGGGAAGGCAGTTTAGGCCATGCAGAAACTATTTTGAGCAAGATGGATCAAAACTTAGGACTTAGCGGATTCGAACTTATGCACATTGAAAAGCGTGCATAAGTGTAGTGAGTTAAAACTCGTGCGTGTGGTGTTATCGGGTTCCCCTATTGTATTAAGTAGATAGTATCCACTAAGGCTTAAATGTGGCTGGTTTGCCCATCTATTTAAGGGGTTGGGATGAAGACTTATGGTTAACCATCCAACGATCCTCTCTTGAGACCAAGTGTTCATAAGTCCTGGGGTTAGGGTTTGTGAGAAGATGAGTGCTTGTGATGTAATCTCTTGTTCTCCAAGGGGAGTGACTATAAAACCTTTATCATAAAGTATCAATACATCAATCTTTATTTATCTCTATGAATCTTTTTTGTGTTGATTGATTTGCTCTTGATTTCGTTGGTTTTTTCTCTTCTCTCTTCTCTTTTTGATCTTGTTGTGCCAAGGATGTGCAAGAGATGGAGATAACCTTTAAAAATCAATATCCACCTATCCAGACACTTGGTTGGCAAGTTTATGAAGAAACCCAGTTTTTACTCTTTTTGGCCACTCCGAGTGATTTCTTGAACTAGCTATTTTTGCCAATGTTTCTTTGGTGTTCTCACTTGTTGGGACATGTGGGAACATATCTAGTGCTATCTTGGCCATCATTCACCATTGAGTAAGTCATATTCACTGTTTGTGGTTTTTGATATGTTTTTGATGAATCTACCTTCAAACAAAAAAGATAAAAAATTTAGCTACAATTTTCTTGATCGTTGATTATAATAGGTTCCTGATGTTCAAGAGAAGGTTCATACCAAATTTCAAGTGATTTGGAGCTTTGGTTTCTGACATCCTAGTGAAGGTTTTGGCCAAATTTTATTGCAGCAAAGCTTCGTGAATAAAAAGATCCCAATTCTCTCAAGTTTTTTAGGTTTTTTGATTGGGATAGGTTCTTAAGATTATGAAATACCCTTGGTTCAAGTTTCAAGTCTTTTGGATCATAGGATCAATTGTTCCATGGTTTTTTAGATTTGAAATAGTATTGTTTTTACTATTCATGGGCTGAAATCACAATAACTCCAATGTTTTTTTGTATTTTTGGCTTCTTGATCTTCAAAGCTTCCCTTAGCTATTGAAGTAAAGATTAAGGGAATAATTTGAGAAAAATTTAAAGGCACCATTTGCCCCTCTATTGCCCTCTTGGTCCTATAAGTGGTATCAGAGCCCAGTTAGCTCTTCACATAGATCTTAATCGATCTTACGAGCCATGGCATCAGACAAGTATTCTGCCAAGTCATCTGTGTTTAATGGAGTCAATTTTTCATATTGGAAGGCTCGCATGCATGCTTACATCGAGGCTCAAGAGCACGCAATTTGGCTCGAAGTCAAGAATCCTTATGCGGTGCCAGCCAATGACGATGTGATCTCTCCCGATGTGAAGGCAAATAGCAAGACACACCACTTCTTGATTCAAAGGCTTAGTCAATCTGAATGTGAGTGCGTTGCTCCCTTGAGGTTAGCTCATGAGATCTAGAAGACCCTTGCTGATTACCATGAGGGCTCTACCCCGATCAATGAAGTAAGACAGAACCAACTCAAGAAAGAGTACTCAAAGATTAAGCAAAGTCCTGGTGAATCTTTGGATAAGTTATGGGCAAGATTTTCAAAGATCATCCATGATTTACGAGCTATTGGCCTTGTGTTTTCTAAGTCTAAGAATGCTCACCAGCTCTTAGGTGCTCTTGATGTGTGAGTTTGGGGGACGAAAATCACTTCCATCAATGACAATACTATCATGAGTGAGCTTATCATAAATAAGCTTTACAGAGTTGATGGCATTAGTGATTGACTCTTCTTAGAGTAGTTCTTTTGATTCTTTGGATTTTGGCTCATCTGGAGTTTCCTTGTCTGCGTTGCACTCCCTTAGAGATGAGCAACTAGAGAAGCTATTTGAGGATGACTTAGCCCTCCTATCCAAAAAACTCACAAGAGTATACAACAAAGTGAGAAACAAGAGAAGAGATGACCCTATTGCTTGCTTTGAGTGTGGTTAGCCAAACCACATTCGGGCCAAGTGCCCCAAGCTGAAGGGCAAAGAGGAGAAGGACATTTGGAGGTATCCTGAAGCTCGAGACACGAAGGTCAAGAACCTCAACTACCAAAAATTCGTCAACCATGTCCTTACCGCTCTTGAGAACATTGATATGAGCGATGTGAACTTGGAGACGGAGGATGATGAGGATGACACCCACATCAAGAAGAAGGCCCATGAATTCATCAGCGTATGCTTCATGGCCAAGGGCAGCCAAGATGTCAACTCCTCCGACTCCGACTAGCCCTACAATGACCCCAACGAGGTACACCCCTCCTACACAACAATGAAAGATGCTCATATTGCAACTAAACAACAACTAAAAAAACAAGCTAAAATGATTAGAAATCAGGACATTATGATTGAAAAATTAAACCTAGAGAATGTTAGGCTCAAATCAATTAATCCTCATGATAATTGTGAATCTTACTTGTGCTTGCATAATGAATTGTTAACTCTGAAATCTGCTCATTCTTCTATTATTGATCACCTCAAGAATGCTCTAGACGAACTAGAATCTCTCAATCTAGTCATGATTATGCTTGCTTGGATGCTATTACTTTAGATCTGATTCCTATAGATGCTATTCCATCTTCTTGTTTGAATTGTGCTTTGTTTAAGATAAAATTGGATAGTGCTCTTAAGGAATTGTATAAGTTTAATCCTGATCATACTTGCTCTCATTGTGAGGAGAACAAAATCAAAATGAAAGAAATGACTAAAATAGTTATTCATTCTAGGACTGCATCATATGAAAATTGTCTTAGACTCATAATTGAGATAGATGCTCTTAACAAGACTCTTGAGGAGAAATCTAAAACTGAAAAGTCCATAGACATAACTGCTCTAAAAAGGTGATTAAGTCTATTTTTTTTGTGCATTTTGTGCTGAGGGGAGTGATTTAGATCAAATGCATGAGGCCTTTAGGGTCAAGTACAAGGAGCAGCTGACTAGGATTAGAAATTCTCCTTGTGTGTCATGCGAGGCTCTGAAGCTAGAGGTAACTATCCATAAAGAAAGATATGCTAGAACAATTAAGTCAAATGGGTGTGCCACATGTGGGAACCTATGGAAAGAAAATAATTACCTCAAAAAGATCTTGAGAGATTTTCTATTAGGAAGAAGAGCCTCTGTTGGACCGAAATGACGACAGAGGGGGGGGGGGGGGGGTGAATGTCGACTTAAAAACATGACCCCTCAAAGTACCCACAAGAAGACTCTTCTCCAATAGCTATGAAGAGCTATGAAGTAAGAGATTCAATCTCTCTGAGTCCAAGAACACACAGAAGAGGAGAGAAGCAAAAATGCAGCCAAGGGAAAAGAAACAACAGCAAGATCCCTAATGGCCGGTCAGACCGGTGTGCAGAGGCCGGTCAGACCGCTAGTAAGCCGCCGGTCTGACTGGTCCCAAGATGCCGGTCTGACCGCCCCTCATATCCCGGTCTGACCGCAGTTCAAGTACCGGTCTGACCGGTTAACCTGAATCCAAAACCGTCAGGGGGCTGACTGAAACACTAAAAAGGAAAATACTGCAGATCTTCGAAGAACTGAATATCCAGGGGATTTCTTCCAATCTATTGGCTTAGAGCATCACAACAACATCCCAGATAGCAAGAAAGACTTGAACAACAAAAGAATCTAACTCAAAAGCAGTACATTTAGATTTGAGCCAAAAAACTGAAAACCAACAGAGGCAGCACCAAAAACCAAATTCCTCTCCAATCTTTGATCCTTTGGCTATGAAACTTTGAGGATAGCTAATTGATAGCCTCAAGACTCTAGATACCAAGTTTCATGCCATCTCATGAAGGGAATCAAGAATCACATCAAAATCCTACAAATGAAAATAAGAATAGAGGAGGCCAAAAACCAAAATCTGGAATCAAGAATGGGTTCTTGGGATTTTAACTGATCAAATGATCTTGAGGCATCATCCCAACATACAACAACCCATTTTGGCACTTTCCAGCAAGAATCGAGCCAAAACACAAAAACTCAAAAATCAAGCATAGAGAACATCGAAGGAAAAGAACAAGGAGTCAGTCCATCTCAAATAAAATCATCTTGGATTGATCTTGAGGAAGAGAGATACATGATTGCATAGAGTATCAACTCATATCATCCCTACAACCCCATACATGCTTGAATGGACATCAAACCATCCTCTCCCTCTCTCAAGCTCTCACGCACACAAGAACACTACATGCTTCTTGGTGAGGAGAACTCACGAACACACACACACACACACAGGGAGACAACCTTCTGCCCTCTTCTACCAACTAAAGCCTAAAGCCAAAACCACCTCTCAAAGGCTCTTTTGACTAAAGCAAAACCCTAGCTCTCTCCCAAAGCCATAGAATCCATGCAGCCACAAGGAGGCATCCCCTCCTTATATAGCCCTTGGCTAACGGGTCTCCAACTCGTTATGCCCGCTAAACCCCGAACGGAACCGCTTCCACCTGTGCAGCTTTGCGTTTTTACCGAAACACCCCTCCTACACCTTCCAGGAAGCTTCCGCGTTCCTTGTCGTCCAAGCCTCGCAACCACCTCGAGTCTCCGCCGTCTTCGACACATCCGATCGTTCTGACCTCGACACCGCCTGTATCTAGTCCGGTCACCTCGTGTCTCGCCACGACTCCGCCTCGACGTCCTGCAGCCATCACAAACAAGAAACACATCAAATAGCACCGCTCGACACATGTAAGCATAAATAGCATCAATAAACCAAACACAGGCACGAAATTACCCAAACGACCAATCGGGAGACATAATATGCAATAAGACCGTCCAACCATACCCGACTGTGCCAAATGCCGACCTGGCACAAATCACTCAAACCAAACTCAATCTTTGCAACAACCTTGTCAATTACTCATCATAAACATGTGGTCACCTCCACATAGGGCTGGACGAAAAACTCGAAGCTCGTTAGCTCGCTCGGCTCGTGGCTGGCTCGGCTCGGCTCGGCTCGGCTCGTTAGGATAACGAGCCGAGCCGAGCCAAGATTTTAGCTCGTTAGCTATAACGAGCCAACTCGAGCCAGCTCGCGAGCCGCTCACGAGCCAAACGAGCCATGCTTCCAGGAATTTAGATATGCATATGCTGCTTCCATGGACCTAATTTGTACTCTATTGCATGTGTTAATGTGTAAATTTGTACTCTATTGTACCCAAACGAGCCATGCATGTATTAATTTGTACTCTATTGTACCCAAACGAGCCAAACGAGCCTAACGAGCCAAACGAGCCTAACGAGCCAAACTTCCATGGATGAATATATGATGGAGATATTTTTTTGCCCTGGCTCACGAGCCAAACGAGCTAACTCGAGCTTTTTGTCGAGCCGAGCCGAGCTGGCTTTTTAGCTCGTTAGTTATAACGAGCCAGCTCGAGCCAGCTCGTTATCTACCGAGCCAGACCGAGCCGAGCCGAGCCGAGCCGAGCCAGCTCGTTATCCAGCCCTACCTCCACATGGTCTCTCAATCTCCCCCTTGATGAGTATATTGACAAACCCAGAAAAAGCACAAAGTTGAGTTTGAAAAGAGACAAGAGTCAAACATGGTCCAAGAGAAATCAAAGAAGCTATGACCATGTCGATGAAGGAACACTAGAGCTACAAAAGAAAGAGCAAATTGTTCTCCAAAGCTCAAGAAGATTCCCAAATGGCGTTTTCTCCGCTATTCTCCCCCTTTTGGCAATAAACCCATCAAGGATGCAAAAGAGAGAATAAGGCCACAACAAATGGATGAAATGGCTGAAGGTAGTTTATTTTAAGCATTTAGAGCCATGAAGATTATCCAAAATGACCATACGAGAATTACATCAAGCCATAACACATAAACATGCTATCTAGATCATGACAAGATATATATAAGCCAGCTAAACCAATGAAGTCACAATCTGAAATTTTAGTACAAATTCTTAGCATGTCAAGTTATCCATGATCATAGTCTAGCTAGAGGTATCCAAGGATGATGCAAACCATGTCAATAAGCTAAGTGGAACCAAGAAGCTAGTATTGAGTCAATATAGAGTGCTACAAGTTCTAGAATGAGACATTTATTTAAGTACTTGTTCTATGTCGATTTAAGCAATTTGAGCACATTTGACTTAAGGTTTTCTTTTAAAACTCATGATTGTTTCCAACCAACATTTTTAATTATGTGTTAGATCTCAAGCCTTATGCGACTACTCCAAGCTAGAAGCTTAAGAAGATAGTCTTGGTCATCCAAAACTTCCTCTAAGTTCATGCCAAGTGCAATGGCAAGCAGTCTCATGAGAAAGAATTGGAGAGATCAGTTTTTCGCACAAAAGAGATCTTTTTGCATTCATAAATGGTTGTACTAACTCATGTGTCATCAAGAAACTAGAATAGCTCAATCTAAAACTCAACAAAGATTCAAGACTCAACTCAGCCTATTTGACATGTCATGAATCATAAAAGGATAACTAAAGAAAGACTAGTTTCGAGAACTAACATGACAAGTTTCAATTCAAGTTGAGTAATTTTAGTTAACTCATCATGGCAAACGCTAGTCTACACATATGAAGTCATGATAAATCTAGCAAATAACACAAGTCATGGCAATGTGTAATGCATTGTAATCATGTCATGAAAGGATAATAATCAAGGCTCCATGTAGTTTTTTACAATGCAGAAGGACATGCAATAAAATCCAGCTCCCCCTCAACATGTGATGCAACTTTTAGTTCAAGTTGAGTTATGTCAAAATTAAGCTCTAGAAGCTCCCAAATGAACTCCCCCTGAACCAAAGCAATAAAAATCGAGAAGCTGGCAAAGAAATCAGAACAGACAGTCCTTAAAGCATAAATAAGATAAAGAGAAAACTATGGCTTAGACTGACTCTCATCTACCCCATATGACTCTAGGACTATCAACTGGTCATCTAACAGACTAAGGAGCAAACACGTACCTTGTCTACCCGAGGGTGGCCCGACTCTCGCTAGAACCTATAAGCAGTGAGTGAGCTCAACCTAGTGAGAAGAGAATAGCTAATAAGCAGCATCCTAGAATCACAAGATAAGAGTAAGAAGTCTAAACATCTAGACAAGAGAAGCACTCTAACCTATGCTAGGAGGACTAACCCAAATGCACCCATATGCAATGCAACAGATAGAAGTAAGAGCATAATCAATATAATAAAGTAGTAAAGCACAAAGCTCCCCCTCACAACAGTCCGTAAGGACAAACCACCCCAAACTCTCCCCGCAGAGCTGAAAACCTAGAGCTATCCAAAGGCTTGGTAAAAATATCAGCCAACTGGTGGTCACTCTCCACAAACTGGAGCATGATATCACCCTTCTCTACATGGTCTCTAAGGAAGTGATATCTGATATCAATGTGCTTGGTCCGAGAATGCTGCACTGGGTTCTTAGCAATGTTAATTGTAGAAGTGTTATCACAAAAGAGTGGAACACTGTCGATAACTAACCCAAAGTCTCGCAGGGTTGAGACCATCCAAAGTACCTGGCTGCAATAACTGGCAGCAGCAACGTACTCGGCCTCTGCGGTGGACATTGCAACACCGGACTGCTTCCTAGAAGACCACGAAACAAGAGAAGTGCCAATGAATTGGCAGGTGCCAGAGGTGCTCTTCCTATCTATCCTACGGCCAGCAAAGTCTGCATCCGAATAGGCTCTCAAGAAAAGGCAGGACGAGGAAGAGTACCAGATACCATAGTCTATGGTAGCTCGAAGGTACCGAAGGATGCGCTTCACCGCCTGGCGGTGAGACACGCGAGGAGAAGCTTGAAACCGAGCACAAAGACACACAACAAAATGTATGTCCGGTCTCGAGGCAGTGAGGTGCAAGAGGGAGCTAATCATGCTGCGGTACTCCTTCTGATCAACTGGCTCGCCGTCCTCATCTGGGTCGAGTGAGGCTGAAGTATCCATAGGAGTGGACACCGGCTTACCATCACTCATATCAAAGCGCTTCAGGAGGTCTCGAGTGTACTTGCCCTGATGCAAAAAAGTACCCTTGTAGGGACCCAGATTTTTCAATCCGGATTCCTTTGTGATTTTCTGCACTATTCCCTGGATCAGTAGATAGTGCTCACAGTTACAGTAATGAATATCAAAATACATATCATACGGAAGCGTAAATATAATAGTAGACTTACTCATGGGCCGATTAGGCCGAAATCATTAAATTGCAGCAGTGGAAGAACGAAGCACACAGGTGGGACCTTCAGGACATACCCACAGGCAGCCAACTGGAGGTTCGCGACCTAGCCCCTGACATCTTCATCTTCTCGGCCAGCGTGTTCAATCTTGTTGCTGAGGCGAGGTGATTTGATTCCTGATTCTGAATTTTGTCGCAAAAGCGAGAGTGAGCACTCCAACCCCGTGCTCCGCGAGCCAATACACAGAATGCAAATAAATAGTATGCATGGCTTATCAAGGAGAGGCTCGGGTTATTTTATTTGCTAAATATCGCTTTTAGTAGCATGATTATTAACTCATAGTGTTATTAATTCTACCAAACTTCACACGGCGATTGCCATAATTGACTAATCCACCAAAGACACACTTCCCTTACTGATTGCTGTCTAAGACTCCAAACAACGAATATCATCAATTATTCAATCCACCAATCAAATGCTGCCTAATCCTCAAACAGCGAGTATCATAATCTATATAATCCACCGAGCAAGTACTGCCTAAAACTCCAAGCAGCTAGTGACATTATTTATCTAATATCACTTATTTAATCTACCAATATCTTTTGTATTCTAATCCCTAACAGTCCAATCCTTTTTGTTATCGATCCACAACCATAATTTGCTCTTCCACTTATCACCTTATAATCCATCTCTAACTACTTCACTATTGTACCTCCACCAAGAATATCATTGATCAAGCCTACAAATCGCTAGTATACATCCACCAAAAATGTCATTGATCAGATCTATAATTCTCTAATAAATATCCACCAAGAATATCCTTGATCAGGTCTATGATTCACTAATATATATCCACCAAGATTATCATTGATCAAGATTAATCTCCCATAGTTATTTTCATACCTCCAAATTCCCAAGGTTCAAATTATCCATCTAATATTTGATCAAATCATATTAATCCCATCATTGTCAACATCTTCCAAGAATTTATACTAAGTATTAGTGTGGTAATCCAACAATTACCTTTATACTCCCTAATTCTCCAAAGATCATTTAAATCATCTATCTAGCCTATATATTCATTTAGACTCCACCAATTTATTTTTTCCAGAATTCACACTATCATTATCCCTATTATGATCAACATAAACCCACCAACTTCTTTATGCAATTACCATAAACAACCATCTTCTTTTCTTACGACTCTATTTATTCTTCCCATATTTTATTTTGTAAGAATAGAAATGCCACTATTTGAAATACAATATAAAATTTCCTGAGACCTAGCAGCTTTGGAACAAAACATAATGTTCAAGGAATATTAACATGATTTTCCATACATATGGCATCACACCATATGCCTAATATCACCATAATTTCTCCATACATACGGCATCACACCGTATAACATCTTTCAGCGTTATAGCCGCTTAACTTACCACTGGGACGACACCCAGGACAACTCAAATCAGGGCTTTCCACTGCCCTCCACTTTTCCATTCCCATTTTCCAAACATTTTTAAATAGAACTATATCTAGTTAAGTTCCCATGTCCGCCCCTAACCGTGGGCACGGCTATTCGAATAGTTTTGACTCTGCAGAGTTTGTACACTTTCACCACAAGAGACAATCAACTCGTTGCCCCACACGATTCCTTAGAAGTGTGGTTGAGCAGACCATCACAGTGACTTTTCAAAGTATCTAGTCCCTTTTATCATCTCACCTTATGGGCTTCTCCCACTTGCGGTGGGTCCCATCTATGCGCGGGATGTTTTCCACAGGCACTAACGCAGCTCGGGCTTCTACTTCCCGCAACGTAGGACAGCTGGGAAACTTCACCCCCCACTGGTGTCCCTTCAGGCCCCCTTGCCATAGCGTAGCCCCATCAATCCCCTACCAGTGAGATGAGTCCGGGGATTTCGATAAATTTACTTAGCCAAGTTGTATTTTACAGACTTGTGGTTGTACTGTTTTACACAGGAGGTCATGACAAGATTCAGTCCTTATTGGTATCTGGGCGGTCTACCACTAACCCACTTTGTGCTTCCACCGCACCACACCCTCGAACCAATCCGCCCAGATAATTAAGCAAATTGGGATTTTTGGGAGCATAAAATATCCATAACCAAATATACCAGTCATTTCCACCATGACTGCCCAAACCAACTTCTCATGATTAAAAACGACAATGATGTTTGGGGCATTTTAGCGCCCCTGAGTATCTATGCAGTACTAAGCATAGCATATAATTAGGGACTTATTTTTGAAATGTTACTATTATAATTTTGCTAGGGCGACAAGGTTCACACATTCAAATATTCCAAAGGAGAGGTAATATTATTCAAGGTAAACAATGGGCACATAACTAGAATATTAAATTAAACATGTATTTGCATATAAAATAACAGCATGCAATTTGATAATTTAAAACAAAGTAATTTGCAGAAAATGTAGGTTCAACATGATCAAAGTATTGACTCGCCTGACACGGTTTACCACGGTCTTGAGCTCACACAATGTTGCCTCATGCGATGATCTTTAATTCCTGGTCTGCATCGATCTCGTCCTTGTTTGCTCCATAGAATCTTCAGGACTCCAGTTTCTAACTACGCGACAACGACTGAACCCAAATAAAACAAATAACTCGAAAGATCCAAATAAATCCGAATAAACTCAATTTAGTTTTATTATGAGTTAATAGGGGTTTTGAGTGATGTGAGGCATGGCCGGTGGTAGAATGCGATGACTCGGCCCCTTTATGAATAGCTTCTTTTATTATTTTTGTATTTATCAAGGAAATTCGATGAGTTGGGATGGACCTATGAATCGGGGTACAAGTCTAGCTAGGTATTATTTTGTCGGGCGTTAATTTTTAGGGTATATGATACTCATATATAAGTAATGTTGGCAAATCTTAGCTTACCGAGTTAATCTTATAGTCTATGTTTATAGCATTTGTGGTATGATATTTTATGTACCTCCAGTTATCGCTAGACTAGGTTTAATTTGGATTAGGGTCTATTTATACAAGTTCCAGCTTGCTATATATACAATTATGCTCATTATTACTTACTAATCTAACGTTAAGATTTAATTAATGGTACCCTTATCGTTTTGTCTTTACTTTAGTTATTATTAGGCTTAGCTTTATTTTTAGTTTAAATTTATTTATCTCGTAAAGATTGTCATACGGGTTCATATATTAATATAGCTTCTTAATTAAATCTACCAAGGAGATTGGTTTGTTAAATTTTAGTGCATATATTATGATTAAGGGTAATCTTTTTGAGTATTTAACCAAAGCCATATTTATTTATTATTGCTTTGCATTAATAATTAGCCTTTTAGATGATTGCTCAAACCATATTAATCATGCATACATGAACTAGTCTAAATATTAGTGGCTTAATATCCAAATCATCTAATGGTCAAAAAGAGTTCTTCTAATTGCTTGGGACATAGAGATGATGGTTATGTTTTAAACCATGCTATTGTTAATTCTATAACATTCACTAGTATGCCACGGTTTAGGATTTATTTCCTTAGACCATCCTCTTGTGAGCATAACCTAAACAAGATTATGGCTAAATTCCACACTATGCCTTTGAGCAATAAATAAGCTTTTAAAATAAAGATTGAAGGCACATTATTCGTTAACATTTATTGATTAGTCTATGACTGAACATTAAAGAAGCTCATTTATATCCTAATCAATTTTAGCATCTTTTATAAATTTACTTCTGATTTTTCCTTGATTTTTTCTTCACTGGAGTCGCTGGCAAAATGGTCAAAAACCTAACATTTAAATACTGCGGCCTTGGGGAATCGACTTGGGTCTCGGAACCGGATGCTCGCGCTACTAGCCAGTGGGTTCGGGGTGTTACCTGACGGAAGGAAGCAGGGGAAACTAGTTAAGCCGACGGTGGAGGCGCCTGGGACAGAGGAGGTTCGGGGGCGGCGTCGTCGGCGGCGAGGGGCGGCCGGAGAGGAGCGGGCGGTGAGCCAAACGGGTTCCCGGTGCCGAGGTGGACCCGATGGTAGTGTCGGCGGAGACCGGGGAGCTCCGAGGCGGACCGGCGGCGTGTGGCGGCGGCGGCTTGGGAGGGAACTTCGACGCCGACGAGGTACGGTTCACGGGGAGCTTGGGGAAGGCCGGAGATGAGCTCACGGTACTCCGGAGATGACGCGGGAGGAAGGAATTGTATTTTGGCGGCGGGATTTGGCGGAGAGCGCGGTGGTCGGAGTTGGGGAAGGAGGATGGCGCCGGCGAAGGAGAGGGCACTAGAACCCGATTGCTGGGAGGAGAAGGGAGTGTGGTTTGCGGGGAAGATGATGGCGGTTTCGGTTGCTCTTATAGTCGACCGTGCGGAGCTGGCAACGGGCGGCTACTCGCTCGGTCATGTCCGTGCGCGGCGGAGCAGGTGGCGAGGGCAGGGGATAAGATCTTGCGGGGATTTGGCATCATGCTCCTGTGCCGCACATGCCGAGGGAATGCAAGCTTGAGCCGCACGCACGAGTAGATGGTTTGGCAGCACTAGGGAGAAAAAGAGGGCGGTGTCAGAGCTCTTTTGGCGCGGCGGTCCTTCGGGCGGAGGCGGCGGCGTCTGTTGGTCCGATTGCGACCGACCGATGGTCCGAAGGGGAGGAGGCGGACTGGGCTGCGGGGCGCGCGGGAGGGAACTCCGGCCCGGGGAGAGAAAAGGCGGAGGTTTTGGATGGGGAAGAAGAACAGTAGAAGGGCCGATCGGCAGAGGGAGGAGGGGAGGTGGGCCGCGCCGGTTGGGAGAGGAGAGGGGGTTGGGCTGGGCCAGTTTGGCCTGGTCTGACCCCCACCATTTTTCATTTTCTTTTTATTATTTTCGTTTTGTTTTTGCTTTTATTACCAATTTCTTTTGCTATTACCTCCAAATTCCCCTAGATGCCTTATTCCTATTTTACATGGATCTATATATATATATATACATATCTATATGTATAAATGTTGACCTTTTTAATTTTGTTTGCCCCTTTGCTATTCATACCATTATTTTCATGGATAGGATTTTATGCTTAATTAAAACTCTCCCCTTATACTGGATCATCTTTTCAGATTCCAATTTAAAGTTTTGAGTTTCCTTTATTTACATATTCCCATGTATAGCATTACTAATATTGATTTTGTTTTTGGTCTTTCTTGAATTTCTTTAACTTTTGGGAGCTCAACCAAAATTTAAGAACACCATGAAAATCCAAACTCAAATATAATCTTCGACAAAATAACTCAAGGCTTCATATTTTCTAATTCAAAAATTTAGGATGTTACAACCCTCCCGAGTCTGCTTGATTTGCAAGCCAAGGAAGAAACTCAACTCGCCCATCATGCTCATCTCAAACTCCGAGCTCATGACATCGGAAAACTGGGAAACGAGAGCATGTGAGGAGCCGCCAAAGATGATGTCATCCACATAAATCTGGAAGAGCAGAAGATCAGTGCCATGCCGGCGAATGAACAAGGTCTTGTCTACTTTACCCATCTCAAAACCATGACTCAACAAGTAGGACTTAAGCCTCTCATACCAAGCTCTAGGGGCTTGCTTAAGTCCATACATCGCTTTAGAAAGCTTGAAGACATGGTTTGGGTATTTGGGGTTCTCGAAACCTGGAGGCTGTCTCACATAGACTTCTTCCTCAATAAACCCATTGAGGAAGGCACTCTTGATATCTATCTGCTAAAGCTTGAAACCCTTAGAAGCTGCAAAGGCAAGCATGATTCTAATGGCCTCAAGTCTAGCTACAGGGGCAAAAGTCTCCTCAAAATCTAGACCCTCAACCTGGGAGAAGCCCTGAGCTACCAGTCTAGCCTTGTTTCGAACAACCACCCCATCCTCACTCTGCTTGTTCTTGAACACCCACTTAGTCCCAATGACATTGTGACCTCGAGGGGGCTCAACAAGCGACCAAACCTTGTTTCTCTCAAAATTCTCTAGCTCCTCATGCATGCCATTGACCCAAGACTCGTCTGAAAGGGCATGACAAACGTCTTTGGGTTCGAATGAAGCAACGAAGGAAGAATGGAGACATAAATGTGACATGCCAGACTTTCAGTGAGTGACGCGCTCAAAAAGGTCTCCAATAATCTGCTCAGAAGGATGGTCTTTTTGGATATGTCGAGGAGGTCCAGGATGAGAAGAAGTGGCCTCTATCTCATGAGCTGAAGAGGCAGGAACAGAGCCACTAGCTCCAGAAGAAGCAGAAGGCATGGGCTGATCACCTCGAGGTGCAGTGGAAGAAGGCATCTCAAGGGGTGGATGAGGGACTGGATCGGGTAGACAACCCTCATCTCCATCGTCCTCATCATCCACAAAGATGGGCTCGGACTGCTCTAAAGAACCTGAGATATCGGGCCTAGTCCCCGGATTGGCCTCGTCGAAGGTCACCTCACATGTCTCTACCATTTTACTAGACTCGCAGTTCCAGACCCTATAAGCCCGCGAAGAAGTCGAGTAGCCTATAAAGATCCCATCACACGAACGTGACTCGAACTTATCTAGGTTCCCGGACTTCAAAATAAAGCACTTGCAACCAAACACATGAAAATGAGATACACTGGGCTTTCGCCCATATATCAACTCGTAAGAAGTGCAGTGCAAGTGTGCCCGAAGAAAAACTCGATTTGAAACATGGCACGCGGTCGCTATAGCCTCAGCCCAAAACTTCCGCGGTGTAGAGTACTCATCAAGCACCGTCCTGGCCATCTCGACCAAGGTACGGTTCTTCCTCTTCACGACGCCATTCTGTTGTGGGAAGTGCGGAGAAAAGAACTGGTGCTCTACACCTGTCTCATCACAAAACCTCTCGAAGTAGGAATTCTTGAACTCCGTGCCATTGTCACTGCGGATCACTCGTAAGGCACCTGGAAGCTCAACAGAAAGCCTACTGAAAAGACCTCGGAAATGTGTAAACGTCTCATCCTTCGAGGCTAAGAAAAACACCCAAGAATACCTCGAGAAGTCATCGACCATGACAAGAACATACCACTTCCCTCCTGCTGACTGCACTCGAGCTAGTCCAACTGTATCCATATGGAGCAGCTGTCCTGGTGCATCGGTCATAGTAACTGTGACCGGAGAATGGGAAGCAGCAACCATCTTGCCGTGCCGACAAGGAGCACAAACTAGATCTTTGACCATCTTGAGTTTCGGCAAACCACGAATGAGGTCGTGGCCGCTAACTCTGGTCAAATGGTCAAATCTAATATGACCAAGTCTCCCATGCCAGAAAGAAAGGTCACGGGACTCAGAAGCAACTAAACACCTGAGAGGATCACCAGAAGACTCAGAAAAATCAGCACAAAAAATCCTCCCAAAACGAGAAATCCCGCAAACCAGACTACCCGAAGAATCAAGAATTTTGTAATTGTTTTTCTTAAAGCTAACCTCGAAACCATCATCGGTAAGCTGAGAGACTGAAAGCAAATTATACTGCAGCTTACTAACCAAAGCAACATCTTTCAAAATGAAAGAATTGTTAACGCGCACTATACCTTTGGCGATGACGCGCCCAGATGAAGCGTCTCCGAAGGTGATCGTCTCATCACCTGGAGCGCAGGTTAGGGAAGAGAACCAACGTGAGTCTCCGGTCATATGACGAGAACAACTGGAGTCTACGAGCCAAACCTTTCCCTTCCCTGCCCGGCGAACCTGAGTCAACAAGAGAGTAAAATCTCAGTACTGGGGTAAATCAAGAGTGATTTTGGCACCCAATACTGAGTAACACGTCGAGCAGATGAAGTAGTCAAACACGACTGACCTCTATCTACCCTACGCTCTCTGTCACTCAAAGAAGCAGACGGTCTATGTGTAGACCTGAAGCTGTTGTTGGGCTTGACAGCTACAGAAGATCGAGTCAAGACACCAGCAACATGCTGATCATGCCGCGGGTAGCTATCTCGACGGGGGAAACGAGATCTACCCTCAGGACGGCAGAAGTCACGACTAGGAGCATATCGAGGACGAAAGCCAGAAAACTCAAAAAATCCAAGTCCTTGATGATGCCCAAACCCATCCAGCTGAACAGTCCTAGACCTCGTGTGGGTCTTAGGGGCACTCAAGGTCTGGAGCTGACCCTGAATACGCCTAAGAGCCTCAGCACGGTCTCTCCGCGCGATCTTGGCGCGCCTGAAGCATCGCTCGATCGAGTGTCCATCCTTCTGACATAAGGTGCAGTGATACTTCACCTTCTGAGAGGTAGAAGTAACACGGTGAGGCTTTGCCTTCTGAGAGGCCGAAGCAACAGGTGGACTCACCTTGCTGTCAGAAATCCCTTGGACAAAGCCCGCTGACTTGAAATGGACTCTCTCAGGACTAGGCTCAACCTCGATCACACCTGGTGCTATGGGTTTGAGCACGACAGGTGGATTTTTCCTCATGTCCTCATAGAAATTGTATCCTAGACCTTGATTAAATTTGCAAATCTTGGATTGGTCTAGAATAAGATTCAGCTTCTTCTTGCCTCCTACAAACCTCTCGAGAGTGTTCATAAGGTACTGACACTCCCGAAAGAGAGAGGTGCAAGAAGTGCAGGGGAAGAAGGAGTAGCAGAAGGTAAGGGAGTAGAAGAAGAAGAACCAACAGCAGAGGAACGAATGGCTTGTGCACGCACAGCTGACTCAGAATGGACAGTCCTACTGCTAGCCAATTGGTTCACGTCACTAGGCGTCTCTACCTTACCCTTGGACTTCTCCCCCACACCAGCACACACATCACAACAAGATTGTGGCTTCTCTAGTAAGTCCTTAGTTAGCTTCACACATTTTTCATTCAATTCAGCGAGTTCAAGTTTTAGTTTGTCACAACTAATGCATGGTGAGCTAACAGGGTCCTTAGTCGCATACTGAGCCAAATTGTTGTTATGATCAACCATTTCTTGAAATTGCTTAGAAACAGATTCAAGCTCAAGGGTTAATTTTGGACAATTGGTGCAAGACACAATAGGCTCAAGTAGAGAAGCACGCAACTCAGCAATTTTATGATCTACCTGTTTAAGGTTCATCTTCAGGTTATTGCAATTTTCACAAGTCTCAGGCAGATCGAGAAGCATAGTATACAGACATCTAAATGCATTGTCCTTATCCTCACATGAGGTGCAAGAAATAGTCTCAATAGTAGCAGATGAAACAGGAACTACCCTACTCATCTCAAGCTCAGCAAGAAGACTAATGTTCTCCACCTTAATCATGTCAAGCTCGGAGGACACACTATCATGCAAGGTCCTTAGCTTCTCCATGTCCTTAGCAGATTACAGGTCCTCTTCTCTTTCAGTCCCTCCTCTTGTAAGCATGGAAAAATCTTCGAGCTAGGAGGGCTAACTGCTCATCCACAAGCTGCTCTAACTGATCATCAGTTATGTCACAGAGAGCAGCAAGGGAGAATCCGCAAGTTGACTCGGAAGAAGGTCCAGACGTGGGATCGGTGACTAAGGCCATCGACTGCGACTTCGACCTACGAGAGACTATGTCAATCTCGTGAGTCTTGAGGCGTGAATACAACGCGTCAAGAGTCAAGGTCGAGAGATCGGTGGTGTTCTTGATGGTAGTCACCTTCATCTCCTAAACGCGTAAGTCAAGAGCCGCGAGCATCTGACGAGTGTTGTTCGAGTCGGGGTATGTGAGACCGACCGCTCGGAGGTTGCTCAAGATCTTGTAGAAACGCGCAAAACACTCATCAAGGGACTCGCCAGTGAGCATTTCAAACTTGTTGTAATCTCGCTTGAACTGGTCCTGTCGGACTGTCTTGATCTGGGTGGTGCCCTCATGGTAAGCATCGAGGGTCACCCAGATGTCGAAAGCCGACGTAAGATGAGAGATGCGGTCAAACTCGCTTCGGCTCAACCCCTGAATGATGATTTTCCTTGCCTTAGCATTCGCCTCAACATCAGCCAGGTTTCCGGCATTGATGTTCTCATCGGCAGGAACAACATATCGTACTTTGACCTTACGCCAGATGGCGTAGCCCTGAGCCTGAATGTAGGTCTCCATCTGGCTCTTTCAGAAGGGATAGTCGATCCCATCGAAGACCGGGGCTTGGTCGAGTACTTGTCTGTCACCATGGCTCTAGAGACCAGTTAAGATCTATCGAGAAGAGCTAACCGGCTCTCATACCAATTGTTGGACCGAAATGGCGACAGAGGGGGGGGGGTGAATGTCGACTTTAAAAACTTGGCCCCTCAAAGTACCCACAAGAAGACTCTTCTCCAATAGTTATGAAGAGCTATGAAGTAAGAGATTTAATCTCTCTGAGTCCTAGAACACACAGAAGAGGAGAGAAGCAAAAAGGCAGCCAAGGGAAAAGAAACAACAGCAAGATCCCTAATGGCCGGTCAGACCGGTGTGCAGAGGCCGGTCAGACCGCTAGTAAGCCGCCGGTCTGACCGGTCCCAAGATGCCGGTCTGACCACCCCTCATATCCCGGTCTGATCGCAGTTTAAGTACCGGTCTGACCGGTTAACCTGAATCCAAAACCGTCCAGGGGCTGACTGAAACACTGAAAACGAAAATACTGCAGATCTTGGAAGAACTGAATATCCAGGGGATTTCTTCCAATCTATTGGCTTAGAGCATCACAACAACATCCCAGATAGCAAGAAAGACTTGAACAACAAAAGAATCTAACTCAAAAGCAGTACATTCAGATTTGAGCCAAAAAACTGAAAACCAACAGAGGCAGCACCAAAAACCAAATTCCTCTCCAATCTTTGATCCTTTGGCTACGAAACTTTGAGGATAGCTAATTGATAGCCTCAAGACTCTAGATACCAAGTTTCATGCCATCTCATGAAGGGAATCAAGAATCACATCAAAACCCTAGAAATGAAAATAAGAATAGAGGTGGCCAAAAACAAAAATCTGGAATCACGAATGGGTTCTTGAGATTTTAACTGATCAAATGATCTTGAGGCATCATCCCAACATACAACAACCCATTTTGGCACTTCCCAGCAAGAATCGAGCCAAAACACAAAAACTCAAAAATCAAGCATAGAGAACATCGAAGGAAAAGAACAAGGAGTCAGTCCATCTCAAATAAAATCATCTTGGATTGATCTTGAGGAAGAGAGATACATGATTGCATAGAGTATCAACTCATATCATCCCTACAACCCCATACATGCTTGAATGGACATCAAACCATCCTCTCCCTCTCTCAAGCTCATGCACACAAGAACACTACATGCTTCTTGGTGAGGAGAACTCACGAACACACACACAAGGAGACAACCTTCTGCCCTCTTCTACCAACTAAAGCCTAAAGCCAAAACCACCTCTCAAAGGCTCTTTTGACTAAAGCAAAACCCTAGCTCTCTCCCAAAGCCATAGAATCCATGCAGCCACAAGGAGGCATCCCCTCCTTATATAGCCCTTGGCTAACGGGTCTCCAACTCGTTACGCCCGCTAAACCCCGAACGGAACCGCTTCCACCTGTGCAGCTTTGCGTTTTTACCGAAACACGCCTCCTACACCTTCCGGGAAGCTTCCGCGTTCCTTGTCGTCCAAGCCTCGCAACCACCTCGAGTCTCTGCCGTCTTCGACACATCCGACCGTTCGGACCTCGACACCGCCTGTGTCTAGTCCGGTCACCTCGTGTCTCGCCACGACTCCGCCTCGACGTCCTGCAGCCATCACAAACAAGAAACACATCAAATAGCACCGCTCGACACATGTAAGCATAAATAGCATCAATAAACCAAACACAGGCACGAAATTGCCCAAACGACCAATCGGGAGACATAATATGCAATAAGACCATCCAACCATACCCGACTGCGCCAAATGCTGACCTGGCACAAATCACTCAAACCAAACTCAATCTTTGCAACAACCTTGTCAATTACTCATCATAAACATGTGGTCACCTCCACATGGTCTCTCAGCCTCAACATGATCCTAGACTAATCTAAGGTGAGTATGAAGAAGAGGGGCTTAGGATTCAACTCTCAGAGCATTCCAAGAAACACCCACCTTGCAAGTTACTCAATATCTTCTCAAAACAAGCAGAAAGATCATCAATAGATTCATCAGGCTTCATAGTAAAAACATAGTACACTTTTTTAAATAGATTCTTGCACACTTTCTTGATTTTAGCCGTTCCTTCATAATAATCACAAAGCATTTTCCATATTAAGTGTGTAGAATTAATATGAGCTACTTGATCAAATTCTTTGCGAGAAATTCCTTGAAAAAGCAAGTTACAAAATTGAGCATTTAAATCAACATCTGTTTTATTTTCAGGAGTAGCATCAACAGGAACCACATAAGGTTGAGAAACTTTATTACAAATATCACTACCTTGAGCCTCAATGTAAGCTTGCATACGACACTTCTAAAAAGCAAAATTAGTATAATCTAGCATGGGAGGATGGTTCACATACCTCTCTGATTCCATCACAACTTGGCTCTAATACCACTTGTAGGATCGAATACTGCAATCAGAAGGGGGTGAATGATTGTTTCCACATTTTGAAGTCTCCTAGCAGTCAGTGATGGTTTTGACCGCTCAGTGCTCAACCTCCTGAATGATCGCTCAGTGCACGACTGCATAATCGATTGCTCTATTCGACTGCTCGATCGATCGCTTTGTTCGACTTCTCACATAGCTTCGCCCATTGTCGTAAGATCCAATCCACCTACGATAACTAGCACTCTTCAAGCAAATCATGAACCAAATTGATTCAAGATGATCTTTATTGCTGGTTTCCTGTGGATTCACAAAGTGTCCCCATAAGCACCCCTAAAAGCTCTAGCTAAAAACTAAAGCCTCTTCTCTAATCTCTTATGCCAAAACCATCCAAAAGCCCTTGCATTAACCCTTAACCCCTCCCTGCTTTTATAGGCTAACGCTCCAAACATGTTCTCCTAAAATACGAACATAAAACTCTATCTCTTTCGAAAATCAAGGGACCTGAAACTCTTTCGAACATGGGTTTTATCTAATCTCTAAGTCTTCTTAGTTATGGACTCCTTCCACAACTCCTAACTCATCACATGTCAAAGCCTCCAAGATAGCACCTCGTAGCTTCTCCATGCATCATCCTCATGTGTCGAAGCCTCTAAGACCACACCTCCCGTAGCTTCTCTACGTATCACCACCTTTGATCTCCACGTGCTCCAGCGTGAGCTCGACCACTGAGAGACCATGTGGTTGTGACCCCATGTTTATGATGAGTAATTGACATGTGTTTTGAAAAGATTGAGTTTGGTTTATGCGTTTTGTGCCATGATGGCATTGGGCTCAGTCGGGTTTGGTTAGTCGGACTTGAGGCGTATTCTCCTTCCCGTTTGAGCTTTTGGGCCATTTTATGCTTGAGCATGATTAATTGATGCTAATTGTGATTACATGTGTCGAGCGGTGCTATGTGATGTGTTTCTTGTCTATGATGGCTGCAGGA
Source organism: Dendrocalamus latiflorus (assembly GCA_017311315.1). NCBI lineage: Eukaryota > Viridiplantae > Streptophyta > Magnoliopsida > Poales > Poaceae > Dendrocalamus > Dendrocalamus latiflorus. Next base: position 19,972,451 of record CM029614.1, on the reverse strand, counting down.
CGTCGAAGCGGAGTCGTGGCGAGGCACGAGATGACTGGACTAGGCGCAGGCGGTGCCGAGGTCAGAACTGTTGAGGTGTGCCGAAGACAGCGAGGACTCGAGGTGGCTGTGAGGCTTGGAAGGCAAGGAATGAGGAAGCTTCCCAGAAGGTGCAGGAGGGGCGTTTTGGTAAATACGCAAAGCTGCACTAAAGGAAATGGATTGGATAAAGCACAAGAGTTGGTGGAGGCTTAGTGGGTAAAGAGTAAATCAAATCCTCAAATCCATTTGTGGGAGGCTATAAAAGGAGGAGTGTCTCCTGCATGGTCTCCAAGTTTTTGGGTTTGATTTTGCTTTGTATCTCTTTAGCTTTGTGCTTTCTATTGAGGGTTGGTGAGATGGAGCAGTAGGTGTCCTGTTCTTGCTTTGTTCCCAGCGTGAGTGCATGCGATGGCTTGAGTTCTTGATCCCTCAATCATGTATGGGGACTTAGTGAGTTTGATTTCCTTGTATCAATCATGTATGGGGACTCTTCTGTAATCCTTGGTAGTTTGGAAATGAAAACTCTGAAGTTTATTTCTCGTTTCTGCTATTGTTCTCTATTCGTTCCTCTCACTACCCCTTTTTCTTCTTTTGATGGTTGAGTTGTTTCTTTGAGCAAGGAGTAGCAAAATGGGTTGCTTTGAACTAGGGAATAATCCAAAGCCATTTGGCTAGTCACTCCTGAAAGCAAACCATTTTTAATTCCAGATTTTGCATCTCAAACTCCTCTGTCCTTCATTTCTAGGGTTTCTCAAACAGAGGACTCTTGGCCCTCTTTAATTTCCTTCATGAGATGGCATGAAAGTTGGGTTCTAAGGTCCTGAGTTCATTGTTATGTTAATTCCAAAATCTCATGTGCAGAGATCTCAAGATGGTTGAGTATTTTGGAATTTTGACCTCTCTTTGAAAAGTTTCAGGTTTTGTGCCCATTTCTTGATTTCTTGTCCTCCAGGTGAAATCTTAGGTTTCCAGTGTGCCAAATAGTATTTTGTTTGTGTTTTTGTCTTATGGTCTGAAGAAAACATCTAATTGTCACAAATTCTCTTGGATTTGGCAAATATCTGAAAATTCAGCTTTTAAGTCGAACTGCATAGCTGTCTGGACAGAGGAGCCGGTCAGACCGGTTCTCTGCCAGTGGTCTGACCGGACTGTGGTCACCGGTCTGACCGGCTTGAATCGGGCGGTCTGACCGGCCTGTTATCACCGGTCTGACCAAAGGCGGTCTGAGCGGCCTGTGCGGTCTTACCGCCCACTGCATTGCGGTCAGACCGCCCCTGCTGCTTATTTGCTTTGGTGACTCTCTTGCTTATTTTTTGTTGTTCCATGTTCCTTCTCTCTGTATGGTTTGAGCTTGCAGTAAACATGAGTATTTCTTTTTCATGGCTTGCATAGCTATTGGAGAGGAAACTCGAGTGGACATTTTGGGGGTAAAAATTTTTAAAGAGCAACTTGCCCCCCCCTCTGTTACCGATTTCGATCCAACAATTGGTATCAGAGCTGGTTAGCTCTTCCTCATAGATCTTAACCAGTCTCTAGAGCCATGGCGACAGATAAGTACTCGACCAAGCCCCCGATCTTCGATGGGATCGACTATCCCTTCTGGAAGAGTCGGATAAAGACCTACATCCAGGCTCAGGGCTACGCCATCTAGCGGAAGGTCAAGACCCGGTATGTTGTTCCTGCCGATGAGAACATCAATGTGGCGAACATGCCCGATGTTGAGGCGAACGCTAAGGCAAGGAACATCATAATTCAGGGTCTGAGCAGAAGCAAGTTCGATCACATCTCTCATCTGACGTCAGCCTTTGACATCTGGGTGACCCTCAATGCATACCATGAGGGCACCACCCAGATCAAGACGGTTCGACAGGACCAGTTCAAGCGAGATTACAACAAGTTTGAAATGCTCGCTGGTGAGTCCCTCGACGAGTGCTTTGCACGTTTCCACAAGATTTTGAGCAACCTCCGAGCGGTCGGTCTCGCATACCCCGACTCGGACAATGCTCGACAAATGCTCGTAGCTCTGGATTTGCGTGTTTGGGAAATGAAGGTGACTACCATCAAGGACACCACCGATCTTTCAACCTTGACTCTTGACGTGTTGTACTCATGCCTCAAGACTCATGAGATTGACATAGTCCCTCGTAGGTTGAAGTCGCAGTCGATGACTTTAGTCACCGATCCCAGTCTGGTTTCTGGACCTTCTTCCGAGTCGATTTGTGGATTCTCTCTAGCTGCTCTCTGTGACATAACTGATGATTAGTTAGAGCAGCTACCGGAGGACCAGTTAGCCCTGCTAGCCAGAAAGTTTTCCCACGCGTACAAGAGGGTGAGACATCGAAAGAGGAGTGGTCCGATAATTTGCTTCGAGTGTGGTGGCCCCAACCACATTCGGGTGAATTGCCCCAAGTTGGGAAAGGGAAAAGGCGACTACGGCGGTGTGAGCAAGAACAACTACATCGACAAGAACCGCAACAAGAAGCCCTCAGCTCATGCCCAAGGCAAGAAGAAGTTCCGCGACCTTGGCAAAGCCAAGAAGCTCTTCCACCGCGTCCTCACCGCCTTCGACGACCTCGACCTCAGCGAGGTGGAGGGGTGGAGCGACGACGATGGGACGGACGAGTAAGAACCCAAGGGCGGCGACGACTTCTCCAGCATGTGCTTCATGGCCCTTGAGGGCGAGATCAGCGACAGCGAGCTCTATTCCGACTCCGATGAGGTATACCCCTCCTACGACCAGCTTAATGATGCTTTTCTTAAGCTAGGAAGTAGAGAGCTTGTCATGGGAGCTTACTTCACTTAGATCTGCTCCCTCCCGTGACGACTGTGATGTATGTACTGCTCTGCTTGGTGACATGGAGAAGCTAAGGACCTTGCATGATAGTGTGTCTTCTGAGGTAGATATGATTAAGGTAGAGAATGTTAGTCTACTTGCTGAACTAGAGATGAGTAGGGTAGTTACTCTTTCATCCCCTGTTGTTGAGACTACTTCTTGCACCTCATGTGAGGATAAGGACAATGAATCACCCCCGAGACCCCTATAGTCAAAAGTCTCAACGATGAATCCTATTTCACCAATCATCGCATGTTCAAAACTTTTTTGAGGCATCCCTAAAAAAACCCTTGTATCTGATTGTATTCATCTTATGGTGCGCCCCCTCAGGAAGATTTTCTAATCCCACGGTATACATTGGTAAACTGTTGACGCATGCAGAGCAAAATTAAGGTACAGCATCCCCTTTTTTATTTAGAGTGAATCTAGCTACGACTCTAAAATTCTTCTACCCACCGTAAATTGCTTTGCTATGATGCTAACCTTCATAGGGAGAGGGATAATGGTCATGTGTTGGCTATTAGCCGTAGGGGAAGGAACACCCGTCTTGCTTGCGTAAGCATTGTAGGGAGGAGCCGAACCGTTCTTGTAGGACCGACAATAGCAACAAAGAAGGAGCAAATGACGCCTTCTCAAAATCTTTACTCAAGTATCCAGAAATTTTCACTCCAGTCATTACAGAGGTACAAAGATCAGATTTAATGACCTAAATTCAAACAATAACACAAAACAGCGAAATTCCACAAATTCAGCACTCAATCGGTCTAACTGCCACTAGAGGTGCGGTCTAATTAGCCACAAACCGCTGTTTGACTGGGCCTATGAGCGGTCTGACCTCTCTCCTGGTTCCCAGAATAGAAAATTAGCCTGAGCCAAAACTACTTTTTATGCAAACTTTAAGACCCATGATTAAATATTGTCAAACTTTGCACACACATTGCCGAGAATCTCAGCAACCTATTCTATCCAAGTATAGCATGGATCTTAACCAAAGTTCCAACTGTTGGACCAATACCGGCAATCAAAGAGGGTGAATTATTGTGGAAGCTTTTTCTTTCCCTAAGTATTCAAAATCTGTACTCAAATGATTATGAGAGTCACCAAGTTTATATTACACCTCCTATAAGGGAATCACAAATATCTAGGATAAGAAAGATAAAACACCCTAGCTTTGACTGCCTTACCAGTAGTACCGCCAAGATGGAGCCAGTTGTAACACCCCAGGACCCGCATTACCCTAGGATGCCACTAAACCACGCTACAAGCTAGCCAATTTACTTTACAAGGTAACATAAACTGGCAACAGTTTCTAAATCATGTTAAGCTAAGCAGAAGCATACTAAAATAAAGGTAAAGAAACACTACTAATTAAAGAACAATCGCTAATAGCTTTAACCAATTAAAGTGAACCACAACCTAACTTTAATAATTAAAAGTGATCGGCAATAAGAGATAAAAATGAATAACTGGAGACTACACTTATTTATTACAGTATGAAACATGATATGGTGTGTGTTAGTGATGTGCCGCTCTACCCGTCCCATGCATGCTTGAGAATCACCTGGAAGGGGGAAAACAAGAGTGAGATAGAGATCTCAACAAGCAAACTATTTAACAGGCTAGTTAAACTACAACAGTTTAATCATCAACATTTATTTTCCACAATGACCACATTTATATCCTCAACCTCAAATCACCACGAACGACGGTAAAACATTAGCAAATAAATCTTGTTTGACTACTTTAAAACCTCAACCACTACCACTACCAAAGCCAATAAAGCATTATCATGTTTTACCTTACTACTTTATTATTTCTCACATCCACAACTGCTATCAACAGTTACTACAAGAGAAAAGAATCTCATGCCACAATCACAACCCCTACCATACCACAAGGGACGAACACCATTCCACGACCACGGCCACATTCCTCATACCACAAGTATCTCACATGAGCCAATTCCACATTACAAGTCTAAAGTTGTATTTGACTGCAAAATAACTTCACCACAATACATTGCATAGGTATGCAAATGATCTTTCCACAATGCAATGCATATGAATGCGTATGATCCACTGCACCCTTACCCAACAAGGTAAAAGTGTGCATCGTACTACAGAAATGTACGATGTTGTACCGGTACGGTCATGGCTATAAGCGGCGACATCCACAATGCAAATACGGTCGCAGCTATAAGCGGCGACATCCACAATGCAAATGTCATGACATGTTATGAGTGATATGATAATCATAAACCAAAAGAATTTAACCACGAAGGTCAACAACCTAATCATCATGATTACTTCCTTATAACCCACCTGTGTCTCATTAAGCACAATACCAATGTTTTATAAGATCATTACCACATAACCCACATTCGGTTCACCAAGATCATAATCCATTGATCTATAGGAAATTCTACCACATAGACCGCAACACAATCATCAAGAATGCTACCACCACAACCACAAATATTCACTAAGAATACTACCACCTAGACCACAATATGCTCGTAAAGTATTCTACCCCACAACTATATTGGTTCATCAAGAACAATTCCACATATCCACAATTAAACCATCAAGATCATAAACAATTGAATCCTTAAAAAACTACCACATGGACCACATTAAGGAAGCATGTAACAATGACAAAGCACCTCAAATTAAGAGAAGTAATTAATATGAATGTAGAATAATTAACGAGTTAAACAGTAGCACAACCGCTACATTTACTTGCCTCTACCATTGAAGCGAAGCAATCACGTGCGTTCAGGAGCAAAACCACCTGTCCAAAAGTACCTCTCAGCACCATACTACAGCAAGGAAATCACATCATAAGAAATAAAGACGTTGCTAAATCCCAAACCCACACATAACCCGCTCCGCTTAACGGCCCTACACTCTGCCCGCTGTAGCAACTCTGCTTAATATTTTTGTATCTTTAACACTATTAAACCATTTACAACAAATGATATATCTCTGGAAACTACACTTAAATATCTTCAACTTCAAAGTAGACCAGCAAATTTTATTTTACTGCTAACATGGTGTAATTTAACGCGCAAAACAGAGGACATGCCCTGTTTCTGCAATCAGGCCAGTCGACTTCTAACGCACAATACCTTATGTACAAAGCTCTAAAATTTATGATTTTTATAAAATATTTAGATTACTGAATTCCCTACAATTTTCATAACTGCAGCTAAAATCATAAAAATCATCTACTACTCTGAAACTACACCCCAACGTCAATCTGTCTCAGCCCGCACCTCTGCCAAACAGCAAAGTTCCCGATGCTGCTACGCCCGAAACCCACGGCCTAAAATTCTGGAAAAATTACAGAAAATCATCATCTACAATTTTCTTTTTGGTCAGACCTGCAGGAAAAATTATTTCGATGCCCTAATCCGCGCAAACAGCCACGCTGCACAAATCTGATTACGCATAGACAGCAGAAAAAATCACTGATCGGATAATCAATTTGCTAATCCCCTTCTAATCCCGTGCCAAGAACCCTAATTACTATAAAAGCAGAAGGATTTAACATTGAGAAAAGTTGAGAAAAGTTACCTAGGTGATCCCTTGAGATCACCCCTCTTCTTTCCTCCTCTTCTTCCTTCTCTTCTTCTTCCTTTCTTCTCGCTTCCTCCTTTGCACCAATGGACAACAGCAGGGGAGAGGAGATGGAGGCGCAGGGAGGAGATGGGGGTGGCGGCCAGGTGGGGAAAAAAAGAGAGAGGGGCCAAGGGAGGGGGTTTATAAAGGGGGTGCTAGGGTTTGGGGGGTATGGCCCCCCTTTGGGCTGGCTGCCCAAGTGGCTGGCCCACCCCTCCGGACAGCCCAAAATATCCAAATTAATTTTTTTAATTTTGGAAAATTCTGTAATTAAATTTTCACCTCCGGTGATTTACCAAAAAAATCGGGAAACTCCGCGATTATTTTAGAAATCTACGCCGAATCGATGTTCAGGATATTACACCAGTATGACCGTTGGTGCGGTACTACTACCAACTAAAGGCTGGTATAACCGTAGCTGCAGCACTACCGCTACAGGGAGGCTGGTACTACCGCTTGCCCTGATCATAGGCACAAACCTTTTGGGACTAAAACCAAATTTGAGGATTTTTATCAAACCTTATCTAAATACTACCAAAATTGGTATGAACCTTTGCAAGGATGTCAAAAACCAAATCAAATCAGGAAATACAAAGTTCTTGTACTTGATTCCATCCAATTGAAGAACTTAAGTTCTAGATCACAAAAACGCACAAAACCCTGAAAGTCAAATTACTTCTTGCTCACGAGGATCTAAGCTATGAGAACTTTCAAATCATCTCTCACATGTCATAGCAAGATAATCTAAGCAAAAGTTCAGGTTAAAAAGGCCATGATCATAAAATCACAAATTTTGGTCAAGAAAAAGCAAGAACCCAGCAAGATATTGATCCTTACTATATAAGTGATTTAGATGGGCACAGATTGATCTCAATGATCTACTAGTGCCTCTTACACATCATAGATCACAACAAGAATAAGAGGAGCACAAAAAGAACCAAATCACAACAACCAAGAATAAGAACTCATGCAAAGAGAGATAAGAGAACAAGGATTGCAATAATTTGATCTATTGTATGAAGAGGAATGCTTTTTACAGTTTGCTAGCTTACAAAGGACCCTTACTCACACCATGAAGGAGAAGAAGAACTAGTCTAAGCCTAAAACTCTTCACCATTTCCTTGTAAACCCTAGCTTTCCTCACCATTCATGATATGGGCTAACCAGCCCACTTAGTGGGTATAAACCCACTAAGGATTGCGAAAACCAGTCAACCCCACAATACCGAGTTTTTCATTATCAACTCACTCACACTCGAGTATTCAATCTACTCCACACACGACCCTAGCCTAACCCAAAATCACTTCCATTGCATCTCCCACGCCACGATTTCAGTTAAGGCCTCAAGTCTGGTTTAGGGCAATTTACTGCAATGCCCCTCACGAAGCTTTTGGTAATGCCCCTCACAAAAGTTTCGGGCACCTTCCCTTGACTCCATCTTCATCTTGTCGTGCAACCCACCATGCACATCATGTGTAGGTTAATCAATGGCTTGGCCTCTTATTTGCAAGTCTCTTCCATTTATTGTTCCCACTGGACCACATCTCACTTAAACCGACAAAGCCACTTGATCCAACCCTCCACATCTCACTTAAACCGACAAAGCCACTTGATCCAACCCTCTGCTCGAAACTTTCCTCAAACGCATTCCTTGACTCCACCATGTACCATTCTTGAGCCCAACATCGCATATGACCTCCTTGACCACTCTGGACCTTGATCCTCCCTGACCATAGTTGCCTTCAAACTTTCTTGCACATCCAAAGACCAAAAAATTATTTCCCAGGCATAAGTTCTTCATAACTTGACTCACGTTAGCATAAACATGCAACATGCAATACAATACAATCATGATAGGAGTTTCAAGATTATCCCATAATCAAATCTCTCACAATTGCTAATTTTTAGAACCAACTTGTCTCAGTCGGTGTGACCGCACTCCCCATGCCAGTCGTACAATAAACTAATGGCTAGTGTAACCAGCCCTTACCATTTTGCTGGTAACAAGGGAGTCGTAGGACTGCTTGCTAAGGTTGCACTAATGCTCCGATAGTACCATCAGGCAAAGCCTGGTCATACCGATCTCTAGTAGTATCGTGGTTTTTCACCAATACTACCGAATCTATCCAAATCCAAAAATGATCCTCTCTAAAAAATAGCTACAACCATCTACAGACCAGTCATACTGTACCTACGATAGTACTACTCCTCACCACTGTTACTACTGTTGCCACTAGGCTAGTACTACCACCATTGCCCAGCTGGTACTCCTGAGACCTGACAGTAATATGAATTTTTAGGGATTGCAAACTTTTTAAAACCTTATATTTAACTCAATCTAGCTACTAATTATTCATCACAAATTGATCTAGACCTACTCATATAGTCTCTCACCAACCTTTCTTCAAAACTTTCAAGGTTACATCAAAATTAGGCAAATCTTAAAACCTTGATAAACCACTTACTCGCTATTTAAGAACAGCCAAGATGGCTCTAAATGAGTTTGTACATGTCACAACAAGTAAGACCACTCAAAAAATCGAAACCAAAACTCTCAGATCAAGAATCCTCAAGAAAGGATTCAAATCAACCAAGAATTGGGCAATTTCAAAATCCTGCAAACCAAAGTATGTAGATGGATGAGATCTAATCTACATGAGTCATCTCCATCACTTACATGTCCCTGGCATGCAGCAAGATCAAGAAAGGGAGAGAAGAGTTAAAGAACCAATAAGAGCAAATCAACCAAAATAATAATACTTCATAAGAGATGAACACAGATGATTATATTACTACTTGAAGATAAATGTTTCACAACCACTCCATTAAGAGGATAAGAGAGCATACCATAATATTCACTCTTCTCTCTCAAACCCTACCCTATGAAATGGTTGGGATGGTTGGCTTATAACCCTCCATCTCTCCCATTAAATAGATAGAGCAATCAACCCACATCTAACCCTAATGGATACAATCCACTAAAACAATTGAGGAAAATTCGTTAACCCCACACAACCCGGGTTTTACACTCACACATAACTCATGCACTTTTTCAAAGCACATGAACCTGAGCCTTCTAAGTATTTAGCCTTTGATCCACTTGATTTTCTTAGTATCTCTTTAATCTAAACCACTTTCTGAAGTGCCCCAGTTTTGATCCAACGAAGTTTTTGGTATTTGGCTAACTACCAAAATACCGTTGCCTTGATATGGTCTTCTCTTTCTCTTGCAAGTAATCGCTATACTTGATACGTATAGTGTACCAATGGCTTAATATGCATTAGTAAGTCTCTCCCGCTCTAGTTTTTACTGGACCACACCTCTCTTGGACCGACCAAGCTACTTGGTGCAACACATTGCTCGAATATTCTCTTCAATATTTCTTGCCTTTCTTGTACCACACTTGAGCTTAATCATCTCACCAAGCATACTTGACCATTCTGGATCTAGGCTTCTTTATGAGCGTAGTCACAGTCCTCGTTGTGGACCATAGTTGAGTCAAAGCTTTTCTGCACATTCAAAGACTAAGAAATCATTTTCGAGCATACGTTCTCCATAACTTGACTCACGTTAGTTTAAATATGCTTTCTGCAACCTGAATGCACTAACCTCGGGCAATTCGACTCAATCCACGATCAAATTCCCAAATTTAAGAACTTTCAACTGAAATTCAAAGTTAGCCGGCCTAACCGTCACACACGGCCGGTTTGATCACTATGCAAGGCTAGTTTGACTAGTATGCAGGGCTGATCTGACTACTCTGCTCAGTCGGTTTGACTGCTAGGTTGAAACAACAGACTAAAAATATAAATATTTTACAAATTTAAATATTAACTCAACACACAGACAATAGTTATTACAAATAATCCTAAATGTTCTCACATGGTCCCTCTGTTCTGTATCGGTTTTCGCGACTTGTAACATCATGATGGGGGTAGTAGCCCTTGCAGGGGAGGATATGGCATGTGAATCGAGTTTTGGCCGCTTGCTCCACGCGGAATTTGGTTGCGGCCGACGGGAACCTCTCGCGCCATTGACGTTGCGACGAACACTTGGCTAATGATGAAGAGCAGAGTGCAGCAGTGGCAGGTGCCAACTTCATTGTGGATATATGCCTATGCGGAAGTTCTTCTTTTTTTTTTTCTGGAAATGCCTATGCAGAAGTTGCCTGTGACGATGTATGCTGTCATGGGAGTCGGGTTCTATTTATATAGGAAGATCAATCGATGAGGCGTACGCGTATGCATCGCAATCTTTTTTCATGTGTCCATCAATGGCGTGATATATCACTAAGATACGGTGCATGTGTATCAACCGTTTACATGGCCAGGATCCAAGTGTCAGATGCATTGCATATTTGGCAATTTTTACCTACCGATAGATATATAATCTCGGTTTTTTCTCTCACATAAATACTGTACAATATCAGGCTAATCAATTGATTTATGCGATCTGATTCGGTTTCCTTTAGGGGAAGATGCACGCAATCTGTTTCACGCATGGACCGATCCTGCATATCAAAAATTTGGGGAAAACATGTTTCCGCGCATGTGTCTTTGGTTCCTCAACGCACACCTCAGAGAGCCGTCTGATTACGAGCATGTCATTGGAAATCGTCCATACGCACGTGAGTAAAATTTCTATCGCATAGCAGGCAGATTTTATTACGCACGTACATTGTAAAACACGACAGCATGGTCTGATTGCGCAGCACACACACACCTAGGGGTGCAATCGGATTGAATTCGAACGGATATTGCTTAAGCTGTATCCTAACCCATATTTTTTCTCCGGATTCGAAATCGGATACGGTAAGACCGGATACGAATACGAATTCGGAATATTCGGAGTTTCGAATATGGTATCATCGGGGCAGATATATATCGGTTACGGATCGGAAGCGGATAATATAAGCGGATATCACGGACGTACAAAAAGGAACATTTTCAATAGTGTTTTCTTATTAAAAAGGACCAAAGGACCAAAGCAACAGTTTAACATTTGTCCATTTCAGCCAAAAGAGTTAAGCTACCGCATTCCTAGCATTTCTTAAGCATGCCATCAAAACATATCCGAGAAGGGAAATAGATTTTACATCTCATAATGTTCATTTGTAATTTTGTACATTTTCATCTCATTATATGTGAAGGAAAATAGATTTTACACTGACATCTATAATTCCTCTCATGAAGGACTAAACTAGGAAAACAAAAATAATTGAAGAGGCACCATTTGATATATCAGGGCATATATGTATCAGGAGGTTCTTTTTGAGTTGTCATTTCTTATGAAATTACCTATGACTTACTAGGAATCCTCTGTGCTCTTCAATCCTCTGTGGGAATCAGCTGCTCCAACATCGCCATTTGTCTAAGCTCTTCCTGCTCTCTATTCAGATCTTCATGAGAGACAGCAAGCCCTTGAAAACTTCCGCAGTCTATTGAATATAAAAAATGTAAGTTCCATGTGTATTAAAGCTAGCACTGGAATAAAATCTGTGGTATGTCATGCATACCTGTGTGGATACCGTTTGAGTAATGGTGAACTCAGGTTCTGCTTTGACTGCTTCCACAGTGACCTGCACTGAGCTGGAGTAATGAGTGTATGCTTTGGAGGAACCTGTTTCGAGAGTTCCACAAAGTGATGACTCCTTGGTATATTCAGTTTTTCACTTCTATTATTTGCTGCAGGAAGAACAAATAAACAGAAGATCTAGATCGAGCATCCTTTGCTATTGCACAGACATCTTCCTTTCCTATCCAGACCCTTGGAATTGAGTCCTTGTCGTGATTAAACACCGTTGTGAACCTGGCAATAACAAGAAACTATATGGAATCAGGGTCTATATAGTATAAAATTGTAAAATAAATCAGCAGAAAATGTAAAGATCTCACAATAATACAGTAAAAGAATTGATTTCAACGAATAGCATTCCTAAGAACATGCACTTTATGGAAGCAGGGTCCATAACAAAGCACCTCTCAAAGGCAATAATTCTGCAGAGTAATTGGCCAACAAATCACACTACAGAGTAATTGGCCAACAAATGCAAGCAATTCAGTGACCGCATAGAATAATTAGCATAAAGTACAAGCAATATCTCGAACACTGTAACAATGTAGAGTAGATGCGCAATCATTCATCCCGTATGTTCAATCAATTTGTAATATCTGCATCGATGAGATGAACATTAATACTGCAGATGCAGAGAATAGAAGTCCCGCAGATATACAATTTTAAGCAGAGTTTCTCCATGACGCTAAATCGGCACTACGATTCCCCATGCGGCATTCAGATTTAGTATTTCGTTATTGCAATACGACTAAGTGCAAGGTTAGCGAGCTCACTATGCAGAGGAGAGGGAGGAGTCTCCCGCAGAGATGTGACCGGCGCGACGCTGTAGCAGCAGCTCCCTGGTGCTCTCGCTGTCCTACTGTCCCGGCCACGAGTCCTTGCAGTCGGCGCAGCGCTGCAGCAGCTCCTCCCCAGTGCTCTCGTTGTAGATCCACACGTGCACCGTCCGGTGGTAGTCGCCGTCCCTATGCACCTCTGACCTGCAGAAAACAAGCAACAACGGAGGGGGGAGAGGTGAGATCGGTGGAGGGGGAGCGATGCGAGTGGCGGCTAGCCGGTGACCTCTAGGCGGCGGCGGCGAGCAAGGAGGAGCGATGCGAACACCAGGGAGGAGCAGATTATGGATTGGGGGTCAGGCGAATGTGCGTGAGACTCGGCGTGAGTCTAAGACCTCGTCTAAAACGCAAGTGGGTGCGAAGGGAGTCAAGGGACCGGCGCGTGTGCGTGGCGCACCTCGGCGGCGAGGTACTCGTCTACTCGAGGATGGCAGCGAGGTAGATGGTGCCGATGTGCTGGGTCGCTGGGAGTAGGGGAGGTAGCGGCCGATGCGGATCCGGATCTGGATGGGGAGCCGGAGCAGCCGAGCTGGGGAGTGGGGAGGGCCGGAGGGGATCGGATGGGGATGGCCGGATGGGGAAGCCCGAGAGCGAGAGGAGGAGAGGCCACCGAGAGCCGAGACGATAGATAGATCGGATGGGGAATTGGGGAGGCGGCCGAACCGGTTAGGGACTTAGGGTTAGGTCGGATATCCGACCGGATATTATCCGAGAATCCGCAAACCGAAGCAATCCGGTCGGATTTTTGCAGTTCCGAATTCGGTACCGAATCCGACAGTTAATATCCGAATCCGGTATCCGAACCGCCCGGATTTTCCATTTTCTTCTCGGTTTCAGTACAAATCGAATTCGATACCGGATCGGTCGGGATTAACCCAACCCATTTGCACCCCTACACACACCCATGTGAGCTATCAGATCACATGGAGTAGGACTAGCGCAATGGAGAAGGATAGGACCAGCGCATATGGAGCAGGACATGTAGATGTGACTTGCTTTACATCTACACTAATTTGATTTTTAAATTTATTATGACCTTGCTTGCATATTATGGGCCTGTTCTTTTTTGTTGCGGCTTGTGGCTTTTGGCTACGGCTTGTGACTTTTGGGCAGTTCGTGTGAGAGATTACAGAGTAACTGAAACTCACGTGCGGTTTTTGCTGATATAAATGAAGTCGGTACAATATGTACTATATAATTAACTAGTAGACCCCATCTTAAAAAGACCCTCGCCACCATCTCGTTCCCAGCAGCCGCATGGCATAGCAGCAACACCGCCGCGCGCATCGGACTCCATCACCCCTCTCCCATCCTGCGGCTGCAGACTTAGCAACTTCCTCGTACTCATGGACAGTATAGGGTGGACACCATCTCATACTTTTGTTTCTGCTGATTCTTGTTCAGTTTTTGCAATTTCACTTTTAATCTGAGTAAGGGTAGGTACCACCTTTGGGCACATTTTGATTCCACTATTAGATATTTTGAGTAGGTAAGCTTTCACTTTAGAGTAGCTCCCAGTATACACTTGTTTACAATACATGCATCTGAATCTCACGTTTCCTCCACCTACACCTGTCCTCTCTAGAGAGTTGATATGATTCTACAATAGAGTCTTGATGTTTTGCTGCATATCTCTTGCAACGCTTGAACCACCCGTTTCCATCTCCCAAAATAGAAAAAGATGTGAGAAACAATAGATGAAATATTCAAATCTGACATGCCAGAGTGGAGAGGAAGGAGCACGAGAAGATTTTGGGACTCTCCAGGATTACCGCCAGTCGCCATAGGATGCAATTGCAACTGCTCAATGGAGGATGTAGTCGCCGCCGTCGCTGTTGCCGATGGAAGGGATACACGAGTGGCAACGACACTTCTTTCTGTTTGAGGCGTTGAGCAAAAACTAAGATGAGAGGGTCGACGCTAGGGTTAAAGAGAGGTTTGACTATGTGGGCTAGACAAAATGGGCTAGGCCATGTCCTTCAAATGTCTCCATATGTGTCTCTGTCCAATATGTATAGAAATAGAAATTCTTTTTTTTGCATGGCAACTTTTGGACACGCGGTTAATATGTGTTCGAGCCATATCCGCGTTCGATACAGACTCAATAGCCTGACTGCAGTGTCCATGAATCATTCCTCACAAATCATGATCAAAAGGGCACCAGGGAGGATAAGGGTGGAGTGGGGGAACACAATGATGAGGACATCCCAAAGACACCAACTGGACCGATTACACGAGAATGAGCTAAAAAGATTAATCAATAGGTGAACTCGCTCCTAATTGAATCTGGTTTTAATTTACGAGAGAACTGGATATTACCTCATGCAAATGTTGTGTGCATGCTCATATTTGAACGATGTAAAGCTTTTGAAATTGAAAACATGGAGGCGAAGCTAACAGAGAAGAAGTACATGGAGCTAAGTAAGGGAAGACACGTTCAAGTTCTCATTACCACGTCGGATCATCCACAAGTTCAATCAAACTCACAAAAATGCTCCGGACATTCAAATGATTTCAACTGGTATCAAAAACTACATTCGGATCGGTCTGATCTATCTTAAATGTATTTAGGATCGTCTGATCCACATCGGGTGCTTGCAAGACCTTCAGAATGTTTAGACTAGTTTGAATGGTTTTGACTGTCCGAATTGTCTGATCAGCATTGGATGCTCAGATGCCTTGGAAACGTTCGGGCCACTCCAATGAGTCGTATTGTCCTATCTTCAACAAACTGCCCGATCGCCTTGGAGATGATCGGACCGCTCTGAACGTTCATTCATTCCACGACGTTCGATTGGTTTTGGATGGTCGATAGTGACAGTGACGTTTGGACCGTTCCTAATATTCGCCCTTGTGCGTTGTCTGATCAACTTTGGACGGTCAATATTGATGGTAATGTAAGGACCAGGCCAAACGATCCCGCTGTTAGTTTAGCTGGAGATGCTTATAGCCGTTCGATTGACTTGGAGTTGTTCAGAATAGTACGACCGTATATCTGACCGTATACTTGGCGTATAATGGCAATAACTTTCACATACGAGGTCTGATTGAGGTGATCTTGGATTCGTTTGAAAGATTATTTCAAGGGCTAAGTAATGGAGGGAGACTTATCTTCAAAAGCATTATGGATTTTTATTTTTATTTCTTGTTTTGTGAGAGTCCGAGTCTAAAACACTTAGGAATTGTGTAGGAGACCTTGTGGCCTCCCAAGGGTTATATAGCCTTGTAATATGTAACTTTTTGGCAGACCATGATTAAATCTATTAGTTTCAAGAGAGAGCTATATGCTTGTCCATCCTAGAGTTTGCCATCTGATTGCAACCTAGAGGGGAATTGGACATTTCTCTATATCGTTGTTCTTGTGATTTCTTGTGATTCTTAGGAGTTGTGACACGTCTGCTTTGTGGTGGGTAGATAGGATCACGAGCGTGTGGTTGGGTGAATTCTTTTATCGTAGGTTGTTGTTCTGACAGTGGTTGGCCCCATCAGTTCATCAGGTTGCATAGATCCAAGTTATCATTATCGATCCTACATCGTAAAGATTGGGCACCACGCATCATCTTGGTATCAGAGCATGGTTGATATGGTAGGATTATTTACCCTAGCTTTTAGATCAATTTTTTATTGCTTATTACCTAGAGTCCACAAAATTGAAAATTGCCAAAAAAAATCCAAACCCTAGTTTTTGCATTTGTTATTCTCGTGAGTTTTGTTAAGTTTTTGTCCATTGGAATTTTTGTTTAGGTGCTGATCATTATGTTTCCTTCACTTCGCTTAATCGTTGTGTCATTTCTGTTATTTCATCTAACAATAGTAATTATAGTGAGCCTCGCTCATAGCATTTTCTTTTATCTTTGAGACTAGCTATTGACATTGCATCGAGGGCTGCTCTTGGTAGTAATCACACTTATTGAAATATGAGTTTTTGCACCTAGAAGGCAGTCGACGTACATCAAGAGCCATGGTTTAAACAAAAAAATATATATAGAAAATAAGTTTGAAAAAGAGAGAGAAAAACGTTGTGGCCGAAGTCTACATAAAAAAATCAGATTGTGTGATCAGATCCTTTTTGAGCAATCTTGTGCCCTTATATCCTTAATATTGCAATTGGCTAGCGTCTCTTATAGTACTTGGTGCAAAACAAGATATCTATTCCTCAAATATCATATTACCTCTATTTAGCTCATTCCTTTGTTGGCACTGAGTCACATTGATCTTTGCGTGTGCGTTCATACATTTCACTTAAATCTTTTGGATCAGCACTTAGGCAAAGTATTCTAACTTGAGTTATTACTTAACTTTACAATATCCAGTATTTTAGATTGCATAGGTAAACACTGTCCATCTAAGCTCCACAAATAAGCTATTGTTATAACAGTGCTTGTGCAATTGAATTCGCTTGATATATCACTTTGTGTTGTCTATCGTCACCAAAGTGCATGTAGCGCCTCACTTCCATCAAGGATGCATAAGAACTTCGGTTGGTAAGAGAAGGTGTGGTTGAGTGAATTCTACAAATAAAATCTTCCACATACATAGTTTTTCTTATTGTTTGCACAACCCATGGTAGGAAAAGAAGGAGAACCAGCATATGTTACACAAGCAGACCTTGAGAAGCTCATGAATGATTTCAACACTTAGTTGAGTGACAACATAAGCGTCTTGGGAAGGGAGATACTAGAGGAGCTTCGCAAAGAGTGGGCCCGTTGGCGTCATGAAGGAGATGTTGAGCTTGATGAGACCGATGAGGAGAGGGCTACACGATTCGCTAGAGAAGCTCCAGCTGATCGAACCACTGCCAACACAATTCGACCACCCCTTCCTGGGCATGGGGGAGGTGTTTTTGGCGCTGACTATGGCCAAGGGAGAGGCCATGGGTGTGGACGTGGCCGTGGGTGCGACGGTGCCTCCCACATTGAGGACTTCGACATTGATTTTTGGTTATACCGCAATGACAATTGTCAACATCATGACCATGTTATGATGACCCGCACGTCGAGGAGAAATTTGGAAAACCCAAATTCACTATTCCAAAATTTGAAGGTGCTTCCGATCCAAATGCATATCTAGCATGGGAGCTCAAGGTAGATAAGATCTTCTGGATGCACAATTATTTGGAGGAGAAGAAGTTACACATGGCGTCACTTGAGTTTGATGGGTATGCATTGATTTGGTGGGAGCAAGTGTTAAACCAAAGAGAAGATAATGGGGAACCTCCAATTGTGATATGGGCTAAAATAAAGCAAGAGCTGAGAGCACGTTTTATATCTAACACTTATAAACGTGATCTTTTTGATAAACTGCAAATTTTGAGACAGGAAAGTAGTTCGGTGGAGGAATACTACAAGGATATGGAGCAAGATGTGATTAGGGCACGTGTGCATGAAGATGAAGAGCAAACACTTGCGTATTTTCTATTTGGTATGAATGAAAATATCAATCATATTGTGCAATATCAGCCCTATAACACTGTTGTCGAGTTGGTACATCATGCGACAGAAGTAGAAAAATAGCAACTAGAGGATGAAAAACCAGCACCAAGGACAACTTCTTTTAATTTGAAGGCGCTGTAACAGCCCAGCTGTTTATTTCAAAAATTTTAGTGAAAAAAAATTAATTTAATTTAAAATAAAATAAAGTGTTCTTTGGTTGCCTAAATCTTTGGAAATTTTATTTGTCTGTTTTTAGCTTTTAAAAAAGGCTTTTGTTAAAAGTAATTTAACTAAAAACATAAACTTATTATAAAATAAAAGGTATTTGTAAATTTTTGTAAAAACGCTATTTCAAATTAAGTATTTAAAAGCTTTTGGCTTTTATTTGGATTTTCTGTGTTTTTCTGGATTTAAAAATCAATTTTAAAGGTTAAAAAGTATTTTATAAAATTATTAAATGCAAATCTGAAATTAAAAATATTTTTCCTAAGTCTAAAAGAGCTCCAAGAATATTCTATGATTTTTCTGGAATTTTTTAGGCATTAAATATTATTTTTCCAAGTGTTTATAAAGTTTCTAGTATTTTCTGAAATTTATTCCGAAAATAAAAATCAAATTCATCAAAGCTCGCCATGTGTCGCTCTCAGATTGAATCACTCTCTCTCCACGTTTTAATCCTAGCCACACATGATCACTTACCCCTTCATAAAATCTAAGAGCCATGAAACACTCACTTGCCACGTGTCGCAAATCCGACGGCCCGTACCCCTTCACTTCCTCTCTCTCCCTATGACATATGGACCCCACATGTCATATGTTTCTTCAACCTCTCCTTCTTCCTCCCCTAACCCTCTCTCTCCTCCACCATGGATGACAATTAAAAGCTTTGAAATCCCGCCGTTTCTCCCTCTTAACTCCCGATTAAAGCATGGAAACGGACGCTCTAATCACCCTCATCAATCTCCCGGTCGTTTCCCATCCTTTAAACCTCTCAAAACCGAAATCCCTTCCTCTCCCTTCTCTTTCTATAAAAGGGCCTCCCCACCACCATTCTCTTCCTCCCCCTCCCTTCTTCGGCCGGCTCCCGCCTCCCACCTCTCCCGCCGCCGTGCGCCACCTCCCACCGACCGCCTCCGCCGCCGCCCGGCCACCTCCCTCCGGCCGCCCCCATTCCAACCGTCGCCGCCTCCTCCTTGCGCCGCCGCCGGCCGCCCTGTGCCCCGCCATCGTCGCCGGTGAGTGCGCCGCCGCCCCTCCTCTCCCCGCCGCCGTTCGCCGCCCTGCCTCCGGGACCCACTCGTCATAAAATATTCAAATAAAATTCTGCACCCAATGACAACCGGGCCCCACGTGTCATACACTCCAATATACCCCAAAAATCAGCCCAAAATAAGATTTCAGAGAATATTCCCTCGTTTTGCATTTTCTGGAATTTCCAATCCATCCAAACTTCCAATTGCTCGTTCTCCGTCGTCCAAACTCCGAATCTATTGATTCTTTCTCCTAAATTCATCTAAAATCATATTCTATCTGCCAGTATATATTTTATAATTTTTGGATTTTATTTGGATTTTTATTTGAATTTATTTGTTTGGTTCTTCGCGCGTAGATTTCGACGAATTCGGAGAGAACGACGCCGACGATTCGCACCAGGTCTTCGAGCAAGGCAAGTTAAACCTTTGATCATATTGCTCCCAGTAATTTAAACTATTTATGTTGTTTTTAAAATTATTATGCATGCGTACTTTTATTCAAATTAGTTCAAATGTGCTTAAAACTTTAGTTACACCCAATTTCCTTTGTATGGCCAATCTTGATATTGAACGAACATACCTTGTCACCTTAGATGAAAACCTAGTTGGTACATTAGTATTAACTAGAACATTTTATGGAATTGCTTAGCCATGCTTAGAATAATTCGGGTGGGAAGAATTGTTTCACATAAAATGATAACCTTTTTACATGAAATGATAAACTTTTCAACTGTACTCTTGACTTTGGTGAGTCAAGGAGTGTTATGAAATATTTTGGAAACAAAATATAAAACCTGTTCTTAGACTTAGGCATTGGTATGGTGGTGGGTGCTTGCTGGCATGCATTGTAGTTTGGTGACTCGATGTTGATTGCCAGGCACAAGGGGTTAGTGGTTGGGCCTGAGTCAAGTTAAGGACCGGTCTGTGAGCTACTATTGCAAAGCCCTATCGTACTACCACAAGTCTGGTATGGGACAGACCTGGCCGAATAATTTGTGAAGTTCCAATTTAATCTCGCTATAGGCTGAATGTGAGCGCGGCGTAGGTCGTGAGAAGTCTCACATGGCACAAGAGGGGGCTCCAACATGTGGATTCATGTTGTGGTGAAACCTTAGTGGCGGCGTGATTATGTTGACAACGGATCATTGTAAAGGCCTTGTCATAATCTCCTCGCCGCACACCTAAGGAAGTGTGTAACTCGCGTGGCAAACCGGGATGATCATGTCTTGTGGGTAAAGCTGTACAACCTCTGCAGAGTGTATAACCTATCCTGGATAGCCGTGCCCACGGTCATGGGCATGCTGAGTGAAGTTTTTCACGGATTAGACTTTGGTTTTCAAAATGGTTTGCGAAAACCTTGTGGATGGATGGAATCCATATGAGATCTTTTTGGAAAAATGGTCCGGGTGGGATGCCCGTGGATAGGTTAGTGTTTGGTTGGAGCCTGCACTAACGGTAACTATTTTGCTTACAAGATTGTTTTTACATACTGTATCAAATTCAGCTTTTGCACTTACTTTATGTTATTTATTCCAATGATGCCTTTTATGCAAATTAACCATATTATGCCTTCCTTTGATATTCCATATGCATGCATCTATTCTGTTAAACCTCCTGGTGTAACTTGTGGAGTACTTTTTGTACTCATGTTGCTCAATCTAACTCTTTCCAGAGGAAGCTTTCGACGACTTCGGCGAGGATTGCGACTAAGCCACGTCTTACAGTCATTCGCCTTGTGGGAAGGCTGGATGGGCTGCTACATTGTTTATCTTCCGCTGTCTTCTTTTGCTGCTATTGTAAAACTTTGGCCATCAGGCTCATATTAGCTAAATAAATTTTGTCATTACGCATGATAATTGTCTTTGTGATACTGTGTGCACTAGCTTTTCCTGGGATAGTGCGACTAACACAGAGGGTTCTGGAGTTGTTGCTCCGGGTCCCGACAGGCGCCATCATCCTCAACCAATGCCACCAAAGCACGATTCAATTTGGGATGAGATACATTTGCAACTAGTACTACTTCCAATGCTAATGCTCATCCTCCTTCAATTGCAAAAACAACACTACATCAAGTGAGAAGAAGGCTAGTCCATCTCCTACACCCTCAATTGGCGCTACAACAAAAAGTCAGGATATTCAATGCTTCAAGTGTTTGGGACGTGGCCATATTTCTAGAGAGTGTCCCAACAATCGAGTTATGCTTGTAATGGAAGATGGAGAATATGAATCAGCAAGTGAAGACAAAGTTGAGCCTAGTCATGAAAAAGAGAGATAGGAATATGCATTGGATGACAATGAAGAGATTGATGTGTTGAATTATGAAACAGGAGAGGCACTAGTAGTCACTAAAAATTTAAGTATGCTTGCATAAGAAGGAGATGCACATCCGCAATGATTCAACTTGTTTCAAATACAAGATAAGGTAAACAACAAGGTAATCAAACTTGTTATTGACGGTGGCAGATGTCATAACATGGCTAATGTTGAATTATGTGAGAAACGTGGTTTAAAGATGATGAAACATCCATGTCCATGTCATGTGCAATGATTTAGCAAATATGGGGATGTGAAGGTTCAGTTTGTGGTGCATGTTACCTTCAAGATTGGTGATTATGAGGATACCGCTGAATATGATGTGGTGCTTATGACCATGTGTCATTTGCTGTTAAGAAGGCCATGGTAATATGATAGAAGTGTGTAACATGATGACTGTTCCAACCGATATGCTTTTAAGTGGAAGGAAAAGACAGAAGAGCTTAATCCAATGACTCCTAGTCAGATAAATATGCAGAATTGCAGCAAAAGAAGTTTACTAAAAATGAGGGTAAAAAGAAAGAAAAGAGAGACTATCACACATCGGTGAGTGAGAGCCACAAGTCATATATGAGAGGGAAAAGTAAAAGTGAGGGAGAGAAGCTTATGTCAGCCATAAAATCAGAATTAGGAGATGCGAGTAATGACCCATCAAAGATGCACGTTGTGCTTGTGTACAAAGATGCAACTGTGTTGCTTTCTACTAATGACTTGACCTCTCTTCCTAGTGGTTTTTTCTCTCTTTTGCAGGCCTTTGAAGACGTGTTTTTGGAGGAGATTCCAGCGGGACTTCCACCATTGCGCGGAATAGAGCATTAAATTGATCTAGTTCCCAGCGCATCACTTCTAAACCATCCACTATACCGTACCAACCCGGAGGAAACCAAAGAAATTCAACGCCAAGTGCAAAAACTACTTGAGAAAGGGTATGTATGTATGTGAAAGTTTAGTCCTTGCACTGTTCCCGTAATTCTTGTTCCTAAGAAAAATGGTACATAGAGAATATTTGTTGATTGTCGTGCCATTAACAACATCACTGTTAGATATTATCATCATATTTCTAAGTTAGATGATATGCTAGATGAACTTAGTGGTGCTGCCATATTCACTAAAATTTATATAAGAAGTGGATACCATCATATTAGGATGAAACTTGGTGATGAATGGAAGACTGATTTTAAAACAAAATATGGATTGTATGAGTGGTTAGTAATGCCATTTGGTTTAACTAATGCACCTAGTACATTTATACGATTGATGAATCACGTTTTAAGAGCGCTCATTACCAAATTTGTTGTGGTATACTTTGATGACATATCGATCTATAGCAAAATGATGGATGAACACACTAAACATATTAGGCATGTGCTAGAAGTGCTTAAAAATGAGAAATTGTATGCTAATCTTGACAAATGCACTTTTTGCAATAATAAAGTTGTGTTCTTAGGCTATGTTGTTTATGAGCATGGCATTGAAGTAGATGAATCTAAAACTGAAGCGATTAAGAATTGGCCTACACCTGTGAATGTTAGTCAAATCGCAAGATTTCATGGTCTTGCTAGTTTTTATCAGCGTTTTGCTAAAGATTTTAGCACCATTGCTACACCCTTGAATGAGTTGACTAAAAAGGGGGTTGTGTTTGAATGGGGTGCATCACAAGAAAAAGCATTTCAAGAACTAAAGAAACGATTAATTGAAGCACCATTGCTCACTTTGACAGATTTCACTAAGATTTTTGAAATTGAATGTGATGCCAGTGAAATAGTAATTGGTGGTGTTTTAATGCAAGAAGGGAAACCAGTAGCATATTTTAGTGAGAAGCTAGGAGGAGCTCAATTGAACTACCTAGTGTATGATAAAGAGTTGCATGCTTTAGTGCGCGTACTTGAAACTTGACAACATTATCTTTGGCCTAAAGAATTTATTATCTACTCTTATCACGAAGCTTTGAAATATTTAAAAAGCCAAGCTAACCTGAACCGCAGACATGTTAAGTGGGTAGAATTCATTGAAACTTTTCCATATGTCCTTTGCTTCAAGAAAGGAAAAAGAATGTGGTAGCTTATTCTTTATCTAGAAAGAATGTGCTCTTGACTCAATTAGAAGTAAAAGTTCCTGATTTAGGGAGCCTGAAAGATTTATATGCTACCAAGAATTCTCAGAACCATATTATAAATGCAAAAATGGAAAAGGATGGGACAAGTTTCATATTTATGAAGGGTTCTTATTTCGTGCTAACAAATTATGTGTTCTAGATTCGTCTGTGTGCTTGCTTCTATTGTAGGAATCGCATGCAGGAGGATTGATGGTACACTTTGGGAGAGAAAAGACCTGCATGATGCTGAACGGCCACTTTTATTGCCCCAAAATGAGGCGAGACATCGAAAGGTCTGTAGAGCGATGTATGACATGCCACAAAGTGAAATCTAAGCTTAATCCACATGGTTTATACACTCCACTTCCAGTTCCTAGTGTCCCTTGGGAAGATATTAGTACGGACATTGCATTAGGAATGCCTAAGACATAGAGGGGAAAGGATTCAATTTTTGTATTGGTGGATCGATTCTCTAAAATGGTACATTTCATACCTTGTCACAAAAGCGATGATGCGTCACATGTAGCTAACTTGTTTTTCAAGGATATTGTGGGATTGCATGCCATGCCAAGGACAATTGTTTTAGATTGAGATGTCAAATTTATGAGCTACTCTTGGAGGACTTTTTGGGCCAAACATAGGACAAAGTTGATCTTTTTGACAACTTGTCACCCACAAACGGAAGGGAAAACGGAGGTGGTGAACCGTACACTCTCAATGCTTCTGCGGACAATGACCAAAAAGAATTTAAAAGAGTGGAAAGATTGTCTACCGCATGTTGAATTTGCATATAAGAGGGCGGTGCACTCTACTACTCATGTGTCCATTTGAGGTGGTGTATGGTTTCAAATTGATCACGCCACTTGATTTGTTGCCACTGCCACTGCACGAACATGTCAACATGGAAGCATAAAAATAAGCTGAATATGTGAAGAAGATTCATGTCAAGACTAAAGAAGAAATTGAAAAGAAGTCATGATACTTTGCTGAGAAGGTGAACAAGTTCAGAAAGAATAAGCTACCTGAACCAGGTGACTTAGTTTGACTACATCTATGTAAAGAACATATTTCGGACAAGGGCAAGTCCAAACTAATGCCTCGAGGAGATGGTCCATTCAGATTGCTTGAGAAGATCAATGACAATGTATACAAGATCGAGCTTCTGGGTGATGATTGTGCTGTGTGTTCTACATTCAATATTGCTGATTTGTCATCATTCTTGGGTCTGAAAGCAGAGTCGAGGACGACTCTTTTTCAAGAGGGGAGGATGATGAGGATGTCCCGTAGACACCTTCTGTACCGATTACACGAGCACGAGCTAAAAATATTAATCAACAGGTGAACTCGCTCCTAATTGAATTTGGATTTAATTTACGAGAGAACTGGATATTACCTCATGCAAACGTTGTGTGCATGCTCGGGTTTGAATGATGTGACGCTTTTGGAATTGGAAACATAGAGGCGAAGCGAACGGACAAGAAGTACATGGAGCCAAGCAAGGGAAGACATGTTCAAGTCCTTGTTACTACGTCGGATCAACCACAATTCAATCGAACTCACGAAGATGCTTCGGACATTCAAATGATTTCAACGGTATCAAAAACTACCATCGGATTGGTCTCATCGACCTCAGATGTGTTCAAGACCGTCTAATCCACATCGGTTGCTCGCAAGACCTTCGAAATGTTCGGACTAGTCCAAATGGTTTTGACTGTCCGAACCATCCGATCAGCGTTGGATGCTCAGATGCCTTAAAAATGTTCAAACCAATCCAAATGAGTCGTACCGTCCTATCTTCAACAGACCACCCGACCGTCTTGGAGGTGTTCGGACCGCTTCAAACATTCGTTCATTTCGTGACGTTCGATCGGATTTGGAAGGTCGATAGAGACATTGACGTTCGGACCACTCCGAATGTTCGCCCTTCTGCGTCGGTCGATCAATTTTGGATGGTCGATATTGGTGGTACCATTCAAACAAGGCTGAACAATCCCACCGTCAGATTGGCTAAAGACACTTGCAGTCGTTCGATTGACTGGGAGGTGTTTGGAACAGTATGACTGTATCTCTAACTATATACCTAGCATATAAAGGCAATAACTTTCACATACGAGGTCCGATTGAGGTGATCATAGATTCGTTTGAAAGCTTATTTCAAGGGATGCGTAATGGACAATGATTTATCTTTAAAAGCACCAAAGTTTTTTATTTTTGTACCCTTTTTATGGGAGTCCGAGTCTAAAACACTTAGGAATTGTGTAGGAGACCTTGCGACCTCCTAAGGGTTATAAGCCTTGTAATACGTAACTTTTTGGTAGACCACGACTGAATCTATTATTTCCAAGAGAGAGCTATACACTTGTCCTTCTGATTCTATACATCGTTGTTCCTGTGATTCCTTGTGATTCTCAGGAACTGCGACGCATCTGCTTTGTGGTTAGGCAGACGGGAACATGAGCGTATGGTTGGGTGAATTCTTTTGTCGCAGGTTGTTGCTTTGACAGTGGTTGGCGTCATCTATTCGTTAGGTCATTATTGATCCTACGTTGTGAAGATCGGGCACCCTGTATCACACAAGCTAGGAAGTCATAGTACTGATTAAAGGTGTACATGCTTCTTAACAGAAGAAAGTAGTGGTTGTTGATCGTATCGTTAGTCCCTGCCAGCACAAGAAACACCGACTGCTATACGCCACTAACATCATTAAGTTTCTTGCGTTACGTGGGCACGTTTCCACAAACGAAGCTGCTATACATATGACATCTGGTTTTAAATGAAGGAAGCATTAGTTATCACACAATAACAAATTGTAGGAAAACAACATTTTCAAAACGAAGGTAACCATTATTAAGTCAACATGGGCATTGCATAACTGCAAGCACTTTATTAATAAGTGATTCTGTCCATCACTAATATGGATATATAATTTCTAGTCAACTTAGGAAGCTCTATCACATCACGGGGCACCAGGATCACGGGGATGAACTGGCGGGCAACAAGGGGATGGTCCTGGGTGGGTACCGTGACCTAACACAACACGGGGAGGAACTGGACGATCGAGTGGATTGAACCCACCTGGAGATTCTATCTTTCTACCACCTATTACATGAGCAGCAGGTGTTGTGATGAACCCAAGGCCATTGAGTACGAGGAGCAATGCGAGGAATAGGTGAGAAACACGCACCATTTTTTTACTTTGTATGTAGCTTGACCTTGCTTAATTTGCTTTTGTGGGTAAGAAGTTCCTGAGCGTCTATATATATGGGAGTGATGACATGGCAACATCCTTATCTTCTAGCTATAATTGTATGCTCTTAATTCATCCTTATCCTTATCCATGTACAATTCTAGTGCATGCAAATGCTTGTTTATCTGAAATCTTATCTTTTCCCAAGGTTGTTCTAATTGTACTAATCTTGAAATAAATGTGCCAACTTTATATTTTCAGTGGCGCGGTATTACCACTACCAGAGAACGGATGTTTCGTGGTGGCCAAGAATTTCCATGTTACCGAGTGCCTAAAGATTATTGCTAGATGGGAGGCCGTCAAGAAAATATTTCATGAAGGATTTTCCCTTTTCCATGATGGTCTTTGGCCGCCATGAAAAAGCTAAAATTTGATAGTACATAGGTCTTCTTGAAAATGCGGTCAACTTAGTTCATGTATGTACACGCATAGATTTACATGCATATATTTACTATACGCGTGAATATGTCAAATGGAAATAACCGGCGTCCTTGTAGGTAGTGGCCCACCAGGAATTTTTTTTGTTGAATGTCGAAGATTTCGGCTGAATGTGGGAAAATTTAAGTTGGATGTCTTCAAATTTGAGTTGAAAGTTAACAATTTTGGGTCGATAGTTTCAACTAAGGTATTGACATGTTTCAATTTTTCGAGTTGGATGTTGGTGGAAATGATACATTTGAGTGAAAGCTTTTATTAACGTTTTGTTTAAGATTTTGGCACCATTGCTGCACCATTGAATGTGTTAACTGAAAAGGGAGTTGTGCTTGAATAGGGTGCATCACAAGAAAAAGCTTTTCAACAACTAAAGAAACAATTAATTGAAACACCATTGCTCACTTTGCCTGATTACTCTAAGACTTCCGAAAATAAATGTGATGATAGTGGAATAGGAATCGGTGGTGTTTTAAAGCAAGAAGCTAGGAGGAGCTCAATCGAACTACCCTGTGCATGATATGGAATTGTTTGTTTTGGTGCATGTACTTGAAACTTGGCAACATTTGCTTTGGCCATCATGAAGCTTTAAAATATTTAAAGAGCCAAGCAAAACTAAACCGTAGACATGCTAAGTGGGTATAATTCGATGAAACCTTTCCATATGTCATCAGGCACAAGAGAGGAAAAGAGAATGTGGTAGCTGATGCTTTACCTAGAAAGAATGTGCTCTTAACTCAATTAGAAGTAAAAGTTCCTGGTTTAGAGAGCATGAAAGATTTATATGGTTCTGACCATTATTTCTCAGAACCATATTCTAAATGCAAAAATGGAAAAGGATGGGACAAGTTTCATGTTCATGATGGGTTCTTATTTCGTACTAACAAATTATGTGTTCTAGTTTCGTCTGTGCGCTTGCTTCTATCGTAGGAATATCATGCAGGAGGATTAATAGGACACTTTAGGAGAGAAAAGACCTTCACGATGCTGAGCGATCACTTTTATTGGCCTAATATGAGGCGAGACATCGAAAGATTTGCATAGTGATGTATGACATGCCACAAAGCGAAATCTAAACTTAATCCACATAGTTTATACAGTCCACTTTCAGTTCCTAGTGTCCATTGGGAAGATATTAGTATGGACTTTGTTTTAGGAATGCCTAAGGCCAAGAGGGGAAGTTCTTCTCAAGACACCAATTGGACCGATTACACGAGCAATAGCGAAAAAGATTAATCAATGGATGAACTCACTCCTAATTGAATTTGGTTTTAATTTACGAGAGAACTAGATATTACCTCATGCAAATGTTGTGTGCATGCTCAGATTTGAACGATGTGAAGCTTTTGGAATTGAAAACATGGAGGCGAAGCTAACGGAGAAGAAGTACATTGAGCCAAGCAAGGGAAGACATGCTCAAGTCCTCATTACTATGTCGGATCATCCACAGGTTGCTGTTTCGACAGTGGTTGGCATATTAGTTTGTTAGGTCATTGTCGATCATACGTTGTGATGAGGAAGTCATAGTACTGATCGAAGGTGTGTGTGCCTCTCAGCAGAAGAAAGTAGTGGTTGTTGATCGTATCGTTAGTCCCTGCCAGCACAAGAAACACCGACTGCTATACGCCACTAACATCATTAAGTTTCTTGCGTTACGTGGGCACGTTTCCACAAACGAAGCTGCTATACATATGACATCTGGTTTTAAATGAAGGAAGCATTAGTTATCACACAATAACAAATTGTAGGAAAACAACATTTTCAAAACGAAGGTAACCATTATTAAGTCAACATGGGCATTGCATAACTGCAAGCACTTTATTAATAAGTGATTCTGTCCATCACTAATATGGATATATAATTTCTAGTCAACTTAGGAAGCTCTATCACATCACGGGGCACCAGGATCACGGGGATGAACTGGCGGGCAACAAGGGGATGGTCCTGGGTGGGTACCGTGACCTAACACAACACGGGGAGGAACTGGACGATCGAGTGGATTGAACCCACCTGGAGATTCTATCTTTCTACCACCTATTACATGAGCAGCAGGTGTTGTGATGAACCCAAGGCCATTGAGTACGAGGAGCAATGCGAGGAATAGGTGAGAAACACGCACCATTTTTTTACTTTGTATGTAGCTTGACCTTGCTTAATTTGCTTTTGTGGGTAAGAAGTTCCTGAGCGTCTATATATATGGGAGTGATGACATGGCAACATCCTTATCTTCTAGCTATAATTGTATGCTCTTAATTCATCCTTATCCTTATCCATGTACAATTCTAGTGCATGCAAATGCTTGTTTATCTGAAATCTTATCTTTTCCCAAGGTTGTTCTAATTGTACTAATCTTGAAATAAATGTGCCAACTTTATATTTTCAGTGGCGCGGTATTACCACTACCAGAGAACGGATGTTTCGTGGTGGCCAAGAATTTCCATGTTACCGAGTGCCTAAAGATTATTGCTAGATGGGAGGCCGTCAAGAAAATATTTCATGAAGGATTTTCCCTTTTCCATGATGGTCTTTGGCCGCCATGAAAAAGCTAAAATTTGATAGTACATAGGTCTTCTTGAAAATGCGGTCAACTTAGTTCATGTATGTACACGCATAGATTTACATGCATATATTTACTATACGCGTGAATATGTCAAATGGAAATAACCGGCGTCCTTGTAGGTAGTGGCCCACCAGGAATTTTTTTTGTTGAATGTCGAAGATTTCGGCTGAATGTGGGAAAATTTAAGTTGGATGTCTTCAAATTTGAGTTGAAAGTTAACAATTTTGGGTCGATAGTTTCAACTAAGGTATTGACATGTTTCAATTTTTCGAGTTGGATGTTGGTGGAAATGATACATTTGAGTGAAAGCTTTTATTAACGTTTTGTTTACGATTTTGGCACCATTGCTGCACCATTGAATGTGTTAACTGAAAAGGGAGTTGTGCTTGAATAGGGTGCATCACAAGAAAAAGCTTTTCAACAACTAAAGAAACAATTAATTGAAACACCATTGCTCACTTTGCCTGATTACTCTAAGACTTCCGAAAATAAATGTGATGATAGTGGAATAGGAATCGGTGGTGTTTTAAAGCAAGAAGCTAGGAGGAGCTCAATCGAACTACCCTGTGCATGATATGGAATTGTTTGTTTTGGTGCATGTACTTGAAACTTGGCAACATTTGCTTTGGCCATCATGAAGCTTTAAAATATTTAAAGAGCCAAGCAAAACTAAACCGTAGACATGCTAAGTGGGTATAATTCGATGAAACCTTTCCATATGTCATCAGGCACAAGAGAGGAAAAGAGAATGTGGTAGCTGATGCTTTACCTAGAAAGAATGTGCTCTTAACTCAATTAGAAGTAAAAGTTCCTGGTTTAGAGAGCATGAAAGATTTATATGGTTCTGACCATTATTTCTCAGAACCATATTCTAAATGCAAAAATGGAAAAGGATGGGACAAGTTTCATGTTCATGATGGGTTCTTATTTCGTACTAACAAATTATGTGTTCTAGTTTCGTCTGTGCGCTTGCTTCTATCGTAGGAATATCATGCAGGAGGATTAATAGGACACTTTAGGAGAGAAAAGACCTTCACGATGCTGAGCGATCACTTTTATTGGCCTAATATGAGGCGAGACATCGAAAGATTTGCATAGTGATGTATGACATGCCACAAAGCGAAATCTAAACTTAATCCACATAGTTTATACAGTCCACTTTCAGTTCCTAGTGTCCATTGGGAAGATATTAGTATGGACTTTGTTTTAGGAATGCCTAAGGCCAAGAGGGGAAGTTCTTCTCAAGACACCAATTGGACCGATTACACGAGCAATAGCGAAAAAGATTAATCAATGGATGAACTCACTCCTAATTGAATTTGGTTTTAATTTACGAGAGAACTAGATATTACCTCATGCAAATGTTGTGTGCATGCTCAGATTTGAACGATGTGAAGCTTTTGGAATTGAAAACATGGAGGCGAAGCTAACGGAGAAGAAGTACATTGAGCCAAGCAAGGGAAGACATGCTCAAGTCCTCATTACTATGTCGGATCATCCACAGGTTGCTGTTTCGACAGTGGTTGGCATATTAGTTTGTTAGGTCATTGTCGATCATACGTTGTGATGAGGAAGTCATAGTACTGATCGAAGGTGTGTGTGCCTCTCAGCAGAAGAAAGTAGTGGTTGTTGATCGTATCGTTAGTCCCTGCCAGCACAAGAAACACCGACTGCTATACGCCACTAACATCATTAAGTTTCTTGCGTTACGTGGGCACGTTTCCACAAACGAAGCTGCTATACATATGACATCTGGTTTTAAATGAAGGAAGCATTAGTTATCACACAATAACAAATTGTAGGAAAACAACATTTTCAAAACGAAGGTAACCATTATTAAGTCAACATGGGCATTGCATAACTGCAAGCACTTTATTAATAAGTGATTCTGTCCATCACTAATATGGATATATAATTTCTAGTCAACTTAGGAAGCTCTATCACATCACGGGGCACCAGGATCACGGGGATGAACTGGCGGGCAACAAGGGGATGGTCCTGGGTGGGTACCGTGACCTAACACAACACGGGGAGGAACTGGACGATCGAGTGGATTGAACCCACCTGGAGATTCTATCTTTCTACCACCTATTACATGAGCAGCAGGTGTTGTGATGAACCCAAGGCCATTGAGTACGAGGAGCAATGCGAGGAATAGGTGAGAAACACGCACCATTTTTTTACTTTGTATGTAGCTTGACCTTGCTTAATTTGCTTTTGTGGGTAAGAAGTTCCTGAGCGTCTATATATATGGGAGTGATGACATGGCAACATCCTTATCTTCTAGCTATAATTGTATGCTCTTAATTCATCCTTATCCTTATCCATGTACAATTCTAGTGCATGCAAATGCTTGTTTATCTGAAATCTTATCTTTTCCCAAGGTTGTTCTAATTGTACTAATCTTGAAATAAATGTGCCAACTTTATATTTTCAGTGGCGCGGTATTACCACTACCAGAGAACGGATGTTTCGTGGTGGCCAAGAATTTCCATGTTACCGAGTGCCTAAAGATTATTGCTAGATGGGAGGCCGTCAAGAAAATATTTCATGAAGGATTTTCCCTTTTCCATGATGGTCTTTGGCCGCCATGAAAAAGCTAAAATTTGATAGTACATAGGTCTTCTTGAAAATGCGGTCAACTTAGTTCATGTATGTACACGCATAGATTTACATGCATATATTTACTATACGCGTGAATATGTCAAATGGAAATAACCGGCGTCCTTGTAGGTAGTGGCCCACCAGGAATTTTTTTTGTTGAATGTCGAAGATTTCGGCTGAATGTGGGAAAATTTAAGTTGGATGTCTTCAAATTTGAGTTGAAAGTTAACAATTTTGGATCGATAGTTTCAACTAAGGTATTGACATGTTTCAATTTTTCGAGTTGGATGTTGGTGGAAATGATACATTTGAGTGAAAGCTTTTATTAACGTTTTGTTTAAGATTTTGGCACCATTGCTGCACCTTTGAATGTGTTAACTGAAAAGGGTGTTGTGTTTGAATGTGGAGGTGACCCCGTGTGTGTGATGAGTAATTGACATCGGTTTCAGGAAAGTCGAGTTTGGTTTGTGTGGTTTGGACCATGTCGTTGCACGGTGAAGTTGGTTTCGGTCGGACCTTGTCGAACTAGGTCGAACATGCTTAAGTCATTTATCTTTCGTTTCGATCGGTTTGGGCTTTGAGTATTTCTTCTGATATTATTGTATGGTTACAATATGTCGAGCGGTGCTATGTGATGTGTTTCTTGTCTCTGATGGCTGCAGGACGTCGAGGTGGAGTCGTGGCGAGGCACGGGATGACTGGACTAGGCGCGGGCGATGCCGAGGTCAAAGCCGTCGAGGTGTGCCGAAGACGGTGATGGCTCGAGGTAGCTGCGTGGCTTGGAAGGCAAGGAATGAGGAAGCTTTCTGGAAGGTGCACGAGGGGCGTTTTGGTGAATACGCAAAGCTGCACTAAAGGAAGTGGATTGTGGATAAAGCACCATGAGTTGTTGAGAGCTAATGGGTAAAGTGTGTTGTAAACCCATTAGTGGAGGCTATAAGTAGAGAGGGTGTTCTCTAGTAGCCTTCATGAAAATGGGAGCATGATTTTGAGAGATGACTTGAGAGAGTTAGGGTTTTATTTGGTTCTCTCCATACAAGAGTTGTAAAGGTTTTTAGGGCAGCACTTGTGTTTTATTTTGGGTGTTCCGCTTGAGTTGTGAGATGGGGTGAACTGATGTAAACATTCCTCTTGTTTAATCATTCATCTCTCTTTGTGTCAAGTTAAGAAATCCTTGTTTGAGATGCTATGGCTTTAAGTTTATCCCAACTTGCACTTGTTCTTTATTCTATGCACTGTCCTTCTTTGCCTCTTGTATTTCTGAGTTGATTCTTGTTGTTTCGGCAGAAATTCTTGTGTTGGCTGCATGTTTTCTTGCTCCAAGAACTTGACTCAGTTACTCCTGTTCAGGCTTTGTTTGGGTATCCTCTGTTGTGTTTATCTTTTGTCCCTGCCGAACAAGTTCCATTATTCTATCACTTTACTTCATGGGGGAGCATAGCTTTTTGTTGTGAAGATATGAGCAGCAAGCTAGTTGATTTTTTTTGCTTCTTGGGCTGCTTCTTTGGTGCATCTTATGCCTACTGTTTTCAGCTTTTTGATCTCATTTATTTACCTTTTCGGCTGCTGAATACAGCTTATTTAATCACATGCCGATAGCCTTCATTATCTCCCTGCGCTCTTCTGTCTTCAATTGGCTCCCCTCTTGGATTGAAGTCTCAGTTTTCAGTCTGAAAAAGAGCAGCAAGAATTCCAGATCTTTTTGCTTTCAGTATGCAGTATTTTTAGTGTACTGAGTGCTTCTCTTCTTGCTGTTCTGTTTTCAGTAGCAGACCAATCTTTCAGGCTTTCGGTTATGCAGCCGTATGGTTTTCCTATGCTGTTTTGTTTTTGTCTTTTGGTCTCGGTTTGTGTACCTCTCTATGCCAACAAAAGTATAGCTACTAATTGCAGCCGATGCCTACCAGTTTGTTTTTGATCTTCATGTTTGTGATCTCGAGCTTCAGGCGTTATTAAGTTTTTTGGTTCAAGTCTTTTGTCTCTCTCTCAATTTCTGCTCTGTACTTATTCCTACCAATCTGATCTTTCAGTGTACCTTTATTTTCTAGAGTCAAGTGGCTATTTGGTGGTTCATCTGCCCTGAGAAGATTAGTTTTTTCCTTTATCTCTACTTTTTCGGTTGTGTTTATTATTTTTCCCTTCAGTTTGCTTTACCTTTTGGTTTTGGTTTTTGCTTTTATGGGCTGTTTCAGCTTTGCAGTTTCTGATCCTCTTAGTGGTTGTCTCTCTTGTGAAGTTTTATCAATCTGCTGTTTAGTCAATAGGGTTGACTGATTAGCTTGTTTTTTTGTTCTCTGTCCTATGAAGCATAGCATTCGGCTTGATTCTTCCTCTGACTTTGACGTCCAGTGAGCGAATCTCTCTTGCTTCACAGCTCGCTAGCTATAAGAGAAGAAAGTGCCGTAGATACTTTGAGGTGCAAATTTTTTTTAAAAGGGCTCCATTCACCCCCCCCCCCTGTGTCGCCGTTTCTGATCCAACAAAGAGAATGTGGTAGCTGATGTTTTACCTAGAAAGAATATGCTCTTAACTCAATTAGAAGTAAAAGTTCCTGGTTTAGAGAGCATGAAAGATTTATATGGTTCTGACCATTAATTCTCAGAACCATATTCCAAATGCAAAAATGGAAAAGGATGGGACAAGTTTCATGCTCATGATGGGTTCTTATTTCGTACTAACAAATTATGTGTTCCAGTTTTGTCTGTTCGCTTGCTTCTACCGTAGGAATATCATGCAGGAGGATGAATTGGAAACTTTAGGAGAGAAAAGACCTTCACGATGCTGAGCGATCACTTTTATTGGCCTAATATGAGGCGAGACATCGAAAGATTTGTATAGTGATGTATGACATGCCACAAAGCGAAATCTAAATTTAATCCACAGTTTATACACTCCACTTCCAGTTCCTAGTGCCCATTGGGAAGATATTAGTATGGACTTTGTTTTAGGAATGCCTAAGGCCAAGAGGGGAAGTTCTTCTCAAGACACCAATTGGACCGATTACACGAGCAATAGCGAAAAAGATTAATCAATGGATGAACTCACTCCTAATTGAATTTGGCTTTAATTTACGAGAGAACTAGATATTACCTCATACAAATGTTGTGTGCATGCTCAGATTTGAACGATGTGAAGCTTTTGGAATTGAAAACATGGAGGCGAAGCTAACGTAGAAGAAGTACATTGAGCCAAGCAAGGGAAGACATGCTCAAGTCCTCATTACTATGTCGGATCATCCACAGGTTGCTGTTTCGACAGTGGTTGGCATATTAGTTTGTTAGGTCATTGTCGATCATACGTTGTGATGAGAAGTCATAGTACTGATCGAAGGTGTGCGTGCCTCTCAACAGAAGAAAGTAGTGGTTGTTGATCGTATCGTTAGTCCCTGCCAGCACAAGAAACACCGATTGCTATATGCCACTAACATCATTAAGTTTCTTGCGTTACGTGGGCACGTTTCCACAAACAAAGCTGCTATACATATGACATCTGGTTTTAAATGAAGGAAGCATTAGTTATCACACAATAACAAATTGTAGGAAAACAACATTTTCAAAACGAAGGTAACCATTATTAAGTCAACATGGGCATTGCATAACTGCAAGCACTTTATTAATAAGTGATTCTGTCCATCACTAATATGGATATATAATTTCTAGTCAACTTAGGATGCTATCACATCATGGGGCAACAGGATCACGGGGATGAACTGGAGGGCAACAAGGGGATGGTCCTGGGTGGGTACCGTGACCTAACACAACACGGGGAGGAACTGGACGATCGAGTGGATTGAACCCACCTGGAGATTCTATCTTTCTACCACCTATTACATGAGCAGCAGGTGTTGTGATGAACCCAAGGCCATTTTTTTGTTTTGTATGTAGCTTTACTTTGCTTAATTTGTTTTTGTGGGTAAGATGTTCCTGGGCGTCTATATATATGGGAGTGATGACATGGCAACATCCTTATCTTCTAGCTATAATTGTATGCTCTTAGTTCGTCCTTATCCTTATCCATGTACAATTCTAGTGCATGCAAATGCTTGTTTATCTGAAATCTTATCTTTTCCCAAGGTTGTTCTAATTGTACTATTCTTGAAATAAATGTGCCAGCTTTATATTTTCAGCGGCGCGGTATTACCA
The DNA here is from genome assembly GCA_017311315.1 of Dendrocalamus latiflorus. Lineage (NCBI taxonomy): Eukaryota > Viridiplantae > Streptophyta > Magnoliopsida > Poales > Poaceae > Dendrocalamus > Dendrocalamus latiflorus. The sequence continues at coordinate 19,935,489 of CM029614.1, read as the reverse complement.
CTACCAGATAACTGATGTTTCGTGGTGGCCAAGAATTTCCATTTTACCGAGTGCCTAAAGATTATTGCTAGATGGGAGGCCGTCAGGAAAATATTTCATGAAGGATTTTCCCTTTTCCATGATGGTCTTTGGCCGCCATGAACAAGCTAAAATTTGATAGTACATAGGTCTTCATGAAAATGTGGTCAACTTAGTTCATGTATGTACACACATAGATTTACATTCATGTATTTACTATATGCGTGAATATATCAAATGGAAATAACCGGCGTCCTTGTAGGTAATGGCCCACCAGGATTTTTTTTGTTGAATGTCGAAGATTTCGGCTGAAAGTGGAAAAATTTAAGTTGGATGTCTTCAAATTTGAGTTGAGAGTTAACTATTTTGGGTTGATAGTTTCAACTATGGTATTGACATATTTCAATTTTTCGAGTTGGATGTTGGTGGAAATGATACATTTGAGTGAAAGCTTTTATTAACGTTTTGTTAAAGATTTTAGCACCATTACTGCACCTTTGAATGTGTTAACTGAAAAGGGTGTTGTGTTTGAATAGGGTGCATCACAAGAAAAAGCTTTTCAACAAGTAAAGAAACGATTAATTGAAACACAATTGCTCACTTTGCCTGACTTTGCTTAATTAAAAGCTTGACTTTGCTTAATTTGTTTTTGTGGGTAAGAAGTTCCTAAGCGTCCATATATGTGGGAGTGATGACATGGCAACATCCTTATCTTCTAGCTATAATTGTGTGCTCTTAATTCATCCTTATCCTTATCCATGTACAATTCTGATGCATGCAAATGCTTGTTTATCTGAAATCTTATCTATTCCCCTAGCTTGTACTCATTGTAATAATCTTGAAATAAATGTGTCAGCTTTATATTTTTACTGGCATGGTATTACCAGCCTTTGAGAATGTTAGGTTCTCTTTGGCACCCTTGGGCTAGCATTTATTTTTCTGTTGACCACCATAGATAATTTTTATTGAATTGCGAGCCTACATACAACTTTGATCATCATCATAGGCTAGAAAAATTCAAGAGGGTTGTGTCTCAGGATGTAGTGTTAATACTTGTCGCAAATATTTTGTTGCCTTATGAGAACTTGATTAAAAAGGTGATAAGAGGGATCAATGAAAATGACCACCCTTTTTGTCCAATAGTAAAACATTATGGTAATGGTCATGGATTCTTTTGTGTATCACGAATATTACAAAACCCACTTACTTTTTGGCAAGTGGTCAAGCTCATGGCCATAAAAGAGTGCTTGTCGGGAGGCAACCTGGTTTTTTTAGCTAACCCATTGCAGGAAAAGCCGTTTAGCAATCCATCGACACGTTCAACACTTTGATGGAAAGGCTACGATTATTGATTATGGCTTCTCATCCAATTATGTAAAATGTTCCAATCATCTAACATTTTTGAATCTGCCTTGATATTTTTCTTGCATTTTGGTTAGGATTAAATTTTAGGATTGTGACAGCTCTTCTTCTTGTTTCCAAGAAGAGTCAATTAGCAAGATAACTTTGGCTAGTAATTTAAAATTTTGCCACTTAGAACTTAAGGGAAATAATGGCAGGCTTTCAATAGCTACATTGGAAGCAGTCAGTGTACGCCATTAGCCTATTTAGGACAGAATTTAGGTTGCATCATGGATGATTATGTTAGACTCAGATGGTTGCTATTTCTAAAACGCTCTGTTCTGAGTGATAGTACCCTTCAACAATTGATCAAAATTTGTTTTGACCTATCCACCAGCTATATACACCACTACAAAAAGAGGCTATACTAGACGGGTGCATTACAGATGGTTCATACGGAACCGTTTGTACTTAAACTATCATAGACGGTTTATACTAGCTACCGTCTATGATATTTTCACAGATGGTTATTAACAAGAATTGTCTGTGATAATTGAGACATCATAGACGGTTCATGTTAATAACCGTCTGTGAACTTTCACAGACGGTTCTTAACACAAACCGTCTGTGATAAGTCAGACATCACAGACGGTTCATGTTAATAACCATCTGTGAAAGTTCCAGACATCACAGACGGTTCATGTAAAAAATCATCTCTGGTATTGTGGACATCACAGACAGTTCTTGTAACAAACCATCTGTGATAATGCGGACATCACAGACGGTTTGTATGAATAACCATCTGTGAATTATCACAGATGGTTATTAATACGAACGGTCTGTGATAATGTTGGTATCACAGACCATTTGTGGTTGGAACCGTCTGAGATAATCTATGCTATTAAATACCGGGTGTACGTGGTCTTGACACAGATCTGTTTTCATTGCACTGCATTGGTGGAGCGAGGCGGCCGGCTTTGGGAAGTTTGGTTAAAACATATCGCTTGTTGATCTATATATGTCTTCTTAGTGATCAGAGGTTAGTATTCAATTGCTTCTAATAACTTATATGCCCTGTAATTGAAAGAGATGATAGCTAGGTTTTTGCTTAGATCTAGCTAACTAGCTAGCTAGGTTTAGAAATATAATGGGTACTTTGCTCAATTTCAGAATGGGTAAGTACTCCTAGTTTACTTCAATATATTCTTGCTTAGTATTATGTGTCATGAATACGTGGCTAGATAGCTAACTACCTAATATAGATGCCATATGTAATTAAGTATAGCTAGTCTGATTTGCTATAGTAGCACTAATAATCGTTTTTGACACCCATTTGTTACATGTGTAGTGTAGATGGACCGAATCTGGATATACATTGAGAACTGTGTGAGTGAAGAGTACATTAATGGCGTGTCTGCTTTTAGAAGAGCGGCCAAGCTAGATATGTTGAAGAAGGGGATGAAATATATGTATTGTCCATGCATTGATTGTGATAATCTAAAGATGTTTAGCAACTCAGCGCAGATCGAAACACGCTTGATTCGAAGGGGTTTCAGAAAGGGGTACAAATGTTGGACCAGTCACGGTGAAGAGATTACACAAGAAGGTAGTTATGACATCGTCGAGGGAGACAACGATATGCTGGTTGTGGACTGTGCTTTCAATCATGAGGGTATGTCGTTGGATGACAATCTGGATCAAATGCTACATGAGGGAACTATAGTGAGAGAGAGTTTGGTAAATTCGAGGGCTTGATGGAGGATTCGGAGAAGCATTTGTTTCCGGGCTGCAAGCCACAATACACGAGGTTGTCATTAGTTCTAGAACTGCTGAAATTGAAGGCAAGCGATGGTTAGTCCGACAAGAGTTTCACGGCATTGTTAGGTCTCCTAGCGGACATGCTTCCAAAGGGAAATGTGTTGCCGAGAACCACCTACCAAGCCAAAAAGATTCTTTGTCCATTGGGAATGGAAGTAGGAAGAGTACATGCATGTCCGAACGATTGTATCCTATACCGTAAAGAGTATGCTAGCTTACATATTTGTTCAGTGTGCAAAGCATCCTAATACAAGCGTAAAAATGACTTTGATGATGGGAAGGACATCGAGGTGAAGTAAGGACCTCTTGGTAAGGTGTTGCAATATCTTCCTATAATTCCCCGTTTGAAGCGTTTATTTGCAAACCGCAAGGATGCAAGATTGGTGTGTTGGCACTGGGAGCAGCGTAAGAAAGACGGAATGATAAGACACGTTGCTGATTCTGCCCAGTGGAGGAACATCGATGGGATGTTTGTAGATTTCCGTGTGGAACCGAGGAATACAAAGTTTGAGTTGAGTACAGATGGAATGAATCCTTTTGGTAACATGAGTAGCCGACAAAGCACCTCGCTTGTGACTCTGTGCATGCACAACCTTCCTCCTTGATTGTGTATGAAGTGGAAGTGTATTTTGATATCACTACTTATCCAAGGACTGAAGCAACCTAGGAACGATATTGATGTGTACCTAGCACCATTGGTGGAAAATCTAGCAATACTATGGAACGAATGAGTACATGTATCGGATACAGACAAATGAGAGAACTTCACTCTATGCGCCATATTGTTCTGCACCATTAATGATTTTTTTGCCCTTGGTAACCTGTCAAGGTTGAGTACAAAAGGAGCCAAAGTCTGTCTGCACTGCTTAAATTATACTGAGAGCGTGTGGTTGAACAACTTGCGCAAAACTGTGTACAAGTGTCACAGTGTTTCTACGTCATATGTACCCATTCGAGGGTAGCATCATCAAAGGTTATACAACTGAAGAGGTCATTGAATTTTGCATCAGCTACGTGGCTCAGGTCGAGCCGATAGGTGTACCTCTATCTCGTCACGAGGGGAGGCTTAAGGATATCGGGACTATCAGAAGGAAAGCAATAACTCCGGATCAAGATACGTATGAGCAAACCCATTACATGGTTTTACAACACATGACTGAATTGACCCCATATATTGAAGAGCACAAGGACATGCTACGCCAAGAGAATGCAGGCCAGTTAGAGGTTTGGATCACGAGACAATACAATCGTCAGTTTAACGAATGGTTGAGGATGCGATTGACTAGGAGGTCATCAAGTGAAACACTACAATAGTTGGCAAAAGGGTCAAAATTTACAATTGTGACATGGCAAGGATACGACATTAATGGCTACACATTTTATACAACAAATCAGGATAGAAAGAGCACAGTGCAGAACTCAGGTGTTCACATAGATGCCTATGATGCGCATGCCAATACCGCTGGCCCAAGCTCGTACTACAGGCTTGTAGAGGCGATTTGGGAGCTTGACTACGTAATTTTCAAGATTCCTCTATTTCGGTGCCATTGGATCCAACTCCCACGGGGAGTAAAGGTCGACAAGTATGGCGTCACTACCGTGGACCTCAAATGTGTAGGATATAAGAACGAACCATTCATACTCACGAAGCAAGTTGTTCAAGTATTTTATGTAATTGACCCGGCAAAAAGAAGTGCCATGTAGTTCTTCAAGGAAAAAGAAGGATTGTCAGAGTTGAGAATGTTGTGGATGAGGAAGAGTACAATCAATTTGATGAGTTGCCTCCATTCGGAGACGGCATCAGGCTCGAGGAAGAACAAGGCGATGAAGCAAGCTATATACATGTCGATCATCGTAAAGGGCTTTATTTAAAAGGAAATAGCCAAGTGTAAGAAATGATCCCCCACAGCCAGCACCTATTTGGAACTTGTTGTGATGTAATTATAATTATGAAACTCAGCATGTAACTATGGAACTATATTCCATTGTAATTATAATTGACTCAGTAACTAAGAAATAGTTATATTTATGATTATACCTGCGTTTTTCATAATATTGCATGGCCAGCATGATTTTTTTGTGGCTAGTAGGAGTGAACTATCACAGGCGGTTTATCGGAAGAAACCATCTGTGGTAATACTATCACAGACGGTTCATTTTTAGAACCGTCCATGATACGTCGAATATCACAGATGTTTCTTTTATGGAACCGTCTATCATACATCGAATATCATAGAAAGTTCTATAAAAGAACCGTCTTTGATAGAAATGTCATAGACGATTCCATAAAAGAACTGTCTATGATAGTATTATCACAGACGGTTCCATAAATGAACCGTCTGTGATAGTTTCCTTATAAATATTCTGCAATAGGTTCTGCTCGCAGAGTCCTCACTCACTCCGTCTCCATCGCCACTGTTACGTTTTACTAGATCTAACTGCTCACTCGCGCGCGCAAGGCCGCCTCTCCCTCACATTGTTGTACGCCTCTCCCTCCCGACACCGGCCGCCTCTCCCTAACAACTCTACCTCTCCCGACGCTGCTTCTCCCTCCCGTTGCCGTCTACCTCTCCCTCCCGACACCGGCCACCTCTCCCTCCCGATGCCGGCCGCCTCAACTTCACACCTCCGCCTCTCCTTCCCGACGCTAGCTGCCTATCCCTCCAGACGCCGGCTACCTCTCCCTCCCGACGCCGGCCGCCTCAACCTCACGCCGCCGCCTCTCCTTCCCGACGCCATTCACCTCTCCCTCATTTGTCTATCTTGTGGTCTGTCTCAATAGTTGGCTAATTAATTTTGTGATCTTCAGTAGATGGCTAAATTGTTTTATGACCTTTAATACTTTATGATATATGCTTTACTTGTTAGCTACAAGATCTAATACTAAAATTGGATATTCAAGCTTGAGCTCTTGTGATTTGTCTCAATAGTTGGCTAATTTGTTTTGTGATCTTCAGTAGTTGGCTAATTTGTTTTATGACTTTTAGAACTTCATGATATATGCTTCACTTGTTAGCGACAAGATCTTTTTAGAATGACATGTTACTATTCCAAAGGGACCTTGTAGTAATAATATATGCCACATAGACTTTCAAAGGGCATGAAGCAAGTTACACATTCCAGTGTTTCAGGTTCAATGAACTTGCGACACTGAATTGTGTATTTTGATTCATAAAACTTTGTTTATGCCCATAGCTCACTGCAGTTAGTTTTTTCTAAGAAGAGAGATGGCGTCCACACAGTTCATGCCGAGTGCAATGGCAAGCAGTCTCATAGGAGAGGATTGGTGAGATCAGTTTTTTCGCACAAAAGAGATCTTTTAGCATTTATAAATGCTTGTACTAACTTATGCAACATCAAGAACTAGCATGGCTCAACCGAAAGCTCAACAAAGATTCAAGACTCAACTCAGCCTATTTGACATGGCATGAATCATAAAAGGATAACTCAAGAAAGACTAATCTCGTGAGCTAGCATGACAGGTTTTAATTCAATTTGAGCAAGTTTAATTAACTTATCATGGCAGAAGCTAGTCTACACATATGAAGTCATGATCAATTTAGCAATGAAGCACAAATCATGGCAGGATGTAAAGCGATGTAAACATATCATGAAAGGATAATAATCAAGGCTCAATGTAGGTATTTACAATGCAGAATGACATGCAAGAGATCCAGCTCCCCCTCAACATGTGATGCAACTTTTAGTTCAAGTTGAGTTATGTTAATATTAAGCTCCAGAAGCTCCCAAAAGAACTCCCCCTGAACCAAAGCAATAAATCGAGAAGCTGGGAAAGAAAAACAGAACGGGCAGTCCTCAAAGCATACATAAGATAAAGAGGATACTAAGGCTTAGACGGACTCTCATCTACCCTATATGACTCGAGGACTATCAGCTGGTCTACTAACAACCTAGGGAGCAAACACGTACCCTGTCTACCCGAGGGTGGCCCAACCCTCGCTAGAACCCATAAGAAGTGAGTAAGCTCAACCTAGAGAGAAGAGAGACAGCTAATAAGCAGCATCCTAGAGTCGCAAGATAAGAGCAAGAAGTCTGAGCAGCTAGGTGTTAGTGATATGCCCTAGAGGCAACATGGAGATGTTATATATATCACATACTATGTTTATGATGCATTACTTTGTTCCTTGAAATAGACATTATCATTATTGATCAATGAGTATGTGACTTATTCATGAGACTCTTAATGCTAAAATGTTGCTATTTCTAAATGATCCCTGATCATATATCATATGAGGAACAAATATGATTCAAAGATCAGCATATGTATTGATTGATGATCATGTCTCATGGATCATGGTACGGTGATACCAAATCAATAATATGGACATGCCCGCCGCCATGGCTCTAGAGACCGGTTAAGATCTATGGAAAAGAGCTAACCGGCTCTGATACCAATTGTTGGACCAAAATGGCGACAGAGGGGGGTGAATGTCGATCCTTTAAAACTTTACCCCTCAAAAGTACCACTTAAGAACTCCCCTCCAATAGCAACAGGTGCTATGAAGAACCAGTTAAAACTCACTGGAGACTCGAACCACAGAAAAAGGAGATAAAGCAAAAGAACTAGAAAGAGGCAACAAGGATTATCATAGAACCAGAAAAACTCCTGCAGCAAAAATCCCTGCCGGTCTGACCGCTGGGTAAACGCCGGTCTGACCGCTGGGTAAAAGCCGGTCTGACCGCTAGGTAAACGCCGGTCTGACCGGTCTTCTGAATTTCAGGCAACCTGAGAGCAGTCTAGAAAACTGAATTTAGGGCAAACATTCATATCTTCGAAAGACTAAGAGAAAGACGGAATCCTTCCATTCTTTTCGGTCCAAGGCAGCACAACAACCAACTAAATATCAAGAAGGCTCTGGGAAGCATGGAAATCAAACTTAAGAGCAAGGATTTCAGATTATGACAAAAATCTGAAACATTTGCAAGAACAGGACCAAAACTAGAATTACTCCCTAACCATTGATTCTTTGGCCATGAAACTTTGAGGATGTAATAGCAGTAGCCACATGACTAGGAAGACCAAATCTCTACCCACTTCATGAAGGAAATCAAAAGATTGCACCAAACCCTAGAAAGAACTGAAGAACCTGCAGAGGCAACAACAAAATCCAATTTTCTCAAGAGTCTCAAGTCATTTGCTAATGAAATCTTGCTGTCATGTTAGCAATAACCAAAGGACTTCTCAGACCAAAAAACAGATCATCTCCTGAAGGGAAACAAGAAATACTCCAAAACCCTAGAAATTGCAAAAGAGGAACAGAGGAGCACAAAGACCCAAATCTGAGATTAAACTTGATTTGCTCTTGGGAAAACTTGATCAAATGACCTTGAGGCACTGTCCCATCATAGAGCAACCCATTTTGGGCCTTCTCAACAAGAATCAACAAGAAACTCAAAAAGTCAAAAATCTGGCATGGAGAGCATCCTAGGAAATAAGCAACAGAGAGGCAAAAAGACTCAAATACCACCACCTCATATTGATAGAGAGGAAAGGAGGTACATGATTACAATGGAGAATCAACTCACACCCTCTCTACTTCCCCATACATGCTTGGAAGATCAAAAACCCATCACCTATCCTTCTCCCTGGCTCTCACATACACAAGAACAGCACACAGGAAGGAGACAACGAAGGAGACACAGCTCTGTCCATCTCCACCCACTCTCACCAACTAAAGCCTAAAGCCAAAACAACTCTCTAAAGCTCATTTTGACTAAAGCAAACCCTAGAAACCCTTGGAGTGCATAAGTGGACATGCAGCCACTCCCTCCTTTATATAGCCCTTGGCTAACGGGTCTCCAACCCGTTACGCCCGCCAAATCCAACAGAGCCTGCTCCCGCTTTTGCAACCTCGCGAAATTTATTTGAATTTATTTGTTTGGTTCTTCGCGCGTAGATTTCGACGAATTCGGAGAGAACGACGCCAACGATTCGCACCAGGTCTTCAAGCAAGGCAAGTTACACCTTTGATCATATTGCTCCCAGTAATTTAAACTATTTATGTTGTTTTTAAAATTATTATGCATGCGTACTTTTATTCAAATTAGTTCAAATGTGCTTAAAACTATAGTTACACCCAATTTCCTTTGTATGGCCAATCTTGATATTGAACGAACATACCTTGTCACCTTAGATGAAAACCTAGTTGGTACATTAGTATTAACTAAAACATTTTATGGAATTGCTTAGCCATGCTTAGAATAATTCGGGTGGGAAGAATTATTTCACATAAAATGATAACCTTTTTACATGAAATGATAAACTTTTCAACTGTACTATTGACTTTGGTGAGTCAAGGAGTGTTATGAAATATTTTGGAAACAAAATATAAAACCTGTTCTTAGACTTAGGCATTGGTATGGTGGTGGGTGCTTGCTGGCATGCATCGTAGTTTGGTGACTCGATGTTGATTGCCAGGCACAAGGGGTTAGTGGTTAGGCCTGAGTCAAGTTAAGGACCGGTCTGTGAGCTACTATTGCAAAGCCCTATCGTACTACCACAAGTCTGGTATGGGACAGACCTGACCGAATAATTTGTGAAGTTCCAATTTAATCTCGCTATAGGCTGAATGTGAGCGCGGCGTAGGTTGTGAGAAGTCTCACATGGCACAAGAGGGGGCTCCAACATGTGGATTCATGTTGTGGTGAAACCTTAGTGGCGGCGTGATTATGTTGACAACGGATCATTGTAAAGGCCTTGTCATGATCTCCTCGCCGCACACCTAAGGAAGTGTGTAACTCGCGTGGCAAACCGGGATGATCATGTCTTGTGGGTAAAGCTGTACAACCTCTGCAGAGTGTATAACCTATCCTAGATAGTCGTGCCCATGGTCATGGGCAAGCTGAGTGAAGTTTCTCATGGATTAGACTTTGGTTTTCAAAATGGTTTGCGAAAACCTTGTGGATGGATGGAATCCATGAGAGATTTTGAAAAACGTATGGATGGATGGAATCCATATGAGATCTTTTTAGAAAAATGGTCCGGGTGGGATGCCCGTGGATAGGTTAGTGTTTGGTTGGAGCCTGCACTAACGGTAACTATTTTGCTTACAGGATTGTTTTTACATACTGTATCAAATTCAGCTTTTGCACTTACTTTATGTTATTTATTCCAATGATGCCTTTTATGCAAATTAACCATATTATGCCTTCCTTTGATATTCCATATGCATGCATCTATTCTGTTAAACCTCCTGGTGTAACTTGTGGAGTACTTTTTGTACTCATGTTGCTCAATCTAACTCTTTCCAGAGGAAGCTTTCGACGACTTCGGTGAGGATTGCGACTAGGCCACGTCTTACAGTCGTTCGCCTTGTGGGAAGGCTGGATGGGCTGCTACATTGTTTATCTTCCGCTGTCTTCTTTTGCTACTATTGTAAAACTTTGGCCATCAGGCTCATATTAGCTAAATAAAGTTTGTCATTACGCATGATAATTGTCTTTGTGATACTGTGTGCACTAGCTTTTCCTGGGATAGTGCGACTAACACAGAGGGTTCTGGAGTTGTTGCTCCGGGTCCCGACAGGCGCCATCATCCTCAACCAATGCCACCAAAGCACGATTCAATTTGGGATGAGATACATTTGCAACTAGTACTACTTCCAATGCTAATGCTCATCCTCCTTCAATTGCAAAAACAACACTACATCAAGTGAGAAGAAGGCTAGTCCATCTCCTACACCCTCAATTGGCGCTACAACAAAAAGTCGGGATATTCAATGCTTCAAGTGTTTGGGACGTGGCCATATTTCTAGAGAGTGTCCCAACAATCGAGTTATGCTTGTAATGGAAGATGGAGAATATGAATCAGCAAGTGAAGACAAAATTGAGCCTAGTCATGAAAAAGAGAGATAGGAATATGCATTGGATGACAATGAAGAGGTTGATGTGTTGAATTATGAAACAGGAGAGGCACTAGTAGTCACTAAAAATTTAAGTATGCTTGCATAAGAAGGAGATGCACATCCGCAATGATTCAACTTGTTTCAAATACAAGATAAGGTAAACAACAAGGTAATCAAACTTGTTATTGACGGTGGCAGATGTCATAACATGGCTAATGTTGAATTATGTGAGAAACTTGGTTTAAAGATGATGAAACATCCATGTCCATGTCATGTGCAATGATTTAGCAAATATGGGGATGTGAAGGTTCAGTTTGTGGTGCATGTTACCTTCAAGATTGGTGATTATGAGGATACCGCTGAATATGATATGGTGCTTATGACCATGTGTCATTTGCTGTTAAGAAGGCCATGGTAATATGATAGAAGTGTGTAACATGATGACTGTTCCAACCGATATGCTTTTAAGTGGAAGGAAAAGACAGAAGAGCTTAATCCAATGACTCCTAGTCAGATAAATATGCAGAATTGCAGCAAAAGAAGTTTACTAAAAATGAGGGTAAAAAGAAAGAAAAGAGAGACTATCACACATCGGTGAGTGAGAGCCACAAGTCATATATGAGAGGGAAAAGTAAAAGTGAGGGAGAGAAGCTTATGTCAGCCATAAAATCAGAATTAGGAGATGCGAGTAATGACCCATCAAAGATGCACGTTGTGCTTGTGTACAAAGATGCAACTGTGTTGCTTTCTACTAATGACTTGACCTCTCTTCCTAGTGGTTTTTTCTCTCTTTTGCAGGCCTTTGAAGACATGTTTTTGGAGGAGATTCCAGCGGGACTTCCACCATTGCGCGGAATAGAGCATTAAATTGATCTAGTTCCCAGCGCATCACTTCTAAACCATCCACTATACCGTACCAACCCGGAGGAAACCAAAGAAATTCAACGCCAAGTGCAAAAACTACTTGAGAAAGGGTATGTATGTATGTGAAAGTTTAGTCCTTGCACTGTTCCCGTAATTCTTGTTCCTAAGAAAAATGGTACATAGAGAATATTTGTTGATTGTCGTGCCATTAACAACATCACTGTTAGATATTATCATCATATTTCTAAGTTAGATGATATGCTAGATGAACTTAGTGGTGCTGCCATATTCACTAAAATTTATATAAGAAGTGGATACCATCATATTAGGATGAAACTTGGTGATGAATGCAAGACTGATTTTAAAACAAAATATGGATTGTATGAGTGGTTAGTAATGCCATTTGGTTTAACTAATGCACCTAGTACATTTATACGATTGATGAATCACGTTTTAAGAGCGCTCATTACCAAATTTGTTGTGGTATACTTTGATGACATATCGATCTATAGCAAAATGATGGATGAACACACTAAACATATTAGGCATGTGCTAGAAGTGCTTAAAAATGAGAAATTGTATGCTAATCTTGACAAATGCACTTTTTGCAATAATAAAGTTGTGTTCTTAGGCTATGTTGTTTATGAGCATGGCATTGAAGTAGATGAATCTAAAACTGAAGCGATTAAGAATTGGCCTACACCTGTGAATGTTAGTCAAATCGCAAGATTTCATGGTCTTGCTAGTTTTTATCAGCGTTTTGCTAAAGATTTTAGCACCATTGCTACACCCTTGAATGAGTTGACTAAAAAGGGGGTTGTGTTTGAATGGGGTGCATCACAAGAAAAAGCATTTCAAGAACTAAAGAAACGATTAATTGAAGCACCATTGCTCACTTTGACAGATTTCACTAAGATTTTTGAAATTGAATGTGATGCCAGTGAAATAGTAATTGGTGGTGTTTTAATGCAAGAAGGGAAACCAGTAGCATATTTTAGTGAGAAGCTAGGAGGAGCTCAATTGAACTACCTAGTGTATGATAAAGAGTTGCATGCTTTAGTGCGCGTACTTGAAACTTGACAACATTATCTTTGGCCTAAAGAATTTATTATCTACTCTTATCACGAAGCTTTGAAATATTTAAAAAGCCAAGCTAACCTGAACCGCAGACATGTTAAGTGGGTAGAATTCATTGAAACTTTTCCATATGTCCTTTGCTTCAAGAAAGGAAAAAGAATGTGGTAGCTTATTCTTTATCTAGAAAGAATGTGCTCTTGACTCAATTAGAAGTAAAAGTTCCTGATTTAGGGAGCCTGAAAGATTTATATGCTACCAAGAATTCTCAGAACCATATTATAAATGCAAAAATGGAAAAGGATGGGACAAGTTTCATATTTATGATGGGTTCTTATTTCGTGCTAACAAATTATGTGTTCTAGATTCGTCTGTGTGCTTGCTTCTATTGTAGGAATCGCATGCAGGAGGATTGATGGTACACTTTGGGAGAGAAAAGACCTGCATGATGCTGAACGACCACTTTTATTGCCCCAAAATGAGGCGAGACATCGAAAGGTCTGTAGAGCGATGTATGACATGCCACAAAGTGAAATCTAAGCTTAATCCACATGGTTTATACACTCCACTTCCAGTTCCTAGTGTCCCTTGGGAAGATATTAGTACGGACATTGCATTAGGAATGCCTAAGACATAGAGGGGAAAGGATTCAATTTTTGTATTGGTGGATCGATTCTCTAAAATGGTACATTTCATACCTTGTCACAAAAGCGATGATGCGTCACATGTAGCTAACTTGTTTTTCAAGGATATTGTGGGATTGCATGCCATGCCAAGGACAATTGTTTTAGATTGAGATGTCAAATTTATGAGCTACTCTTGGAGGACTTTTTGGGCCAAACTTAGGACAAAGTTGATCTTTTTGACAACTTGTCACCCACAAACGGAAGGGAAAACGGAGGTGGTGAACCGTACACTCTCAATGCTTCTGCGGACAATGACCAAAAAGAATTTAAAAGAGTGGAAAGATTGTCTACCGCATGTTGAATTTGCATATAATAGGGCGGTGCACTCTACTACTCATGTGTCCATTTGAGGTGGTGTATGGTTTCAAATTGATCACGCCACTTGATTTGTTGCCACTGCCACTGCACGAACATGTCAACATGGAAGCATAAAAATAAGCTGAATATGTGAAGAAGATTCATGTCAAGACTAAAGAAGAAATTGAAAAGAAGTCATGATACTTTACTGAGAAGGTGAACAAGTTCAGAAAGAATAAGCTACCTGAACCAGGTGACTTAGTTTGACTACATCTATGTAAAGAACATATTTCGGACAAGGGCAAGTCCAAACTAATGCCTCGAGGAGATGGTCCATTCAGATTGCTTGAGAAGATCAATGACAATGTATACAAGATCGAGCTTCTGGGTGATGATTGTGCTGTGTGTTCTACATTCAATATTGCTGATTTGTCATCATTCTTGGGTCTGAAAGCAGAGTCGAGGACGACTCTTTTTCAAGAGGGGAGGATGATGAGGATGTCCCGTAGACACCTTCTGTACCGATTACACGAGCACGAGCTAAAAATATTAATCAACAGGTGAACTCGCTCCTAATTGAATTTGGATTTAATTTACGAGAGAACTGGATATTACCTCATGCAAACGTTGTGTGCATGCTCGGGTTTGAATGATGTGACGCTTTTGGAATTGGAAACATAGAGGCGAAGCGAACGGACAAGAAGTACATGGAGCCAAGCAAGGGAAGACATGTTCAAGTCCTTGTTACTACGTCGGATCAACCACAATTCAATCGAACTCACGAAGATGCTTCGGACATTCAAATGATTTCAACGGTATCAAAAACTACCATCGGATTGGTCTCATCGACCTCAGATGTGTTCAAGACCGTCTAATCCACATCGGTTGCTCGCAAGACCTTCGAAACGTTCGGACTAGTCCAAATGGTTTTGACTGTCCGAACCATCCGATCAGCGTTGGATGCTCAGATGCCTTAAAAATGTTCAAACCAATCCAAATGAGTCGTACCGTCCTATCTTCAACAGACCACCCGACCGTCTTGGAGGTGTTCGGACCGCTTCAAACATTCGTTCATTTCGTGACGTTCGATCAGATTTGGAAGGTCGATAGAGACATTGACGTTCGGACCACTCCGAATGTTCGCCCTTCTGCGTCGGTCGATCAATTTTGGATGGTCGATATTGGTGGTACCATTCAAACAAGGCTGAACAATCCCACCGTTAGATTGGCTAAAGACACTTGCAGTCGTTCGATTGACTGGGAGGTGTTTGGAACAGTATGACTGTATCTCTAACTATATACCTAGCATATAAAGGCAATAACTTTCACATACGAGGTCCGATTGAGGTGATCATAGATTCGTTTGAAAGCTTATTTCAAGGGATGCGTAATGGACAATGATTTATCTTTAAAAGCACCAAAGTTTTTTATTTTTGTACCCTTTTTATGGGAGTCCGAGTCTAAAACACTTAGGAATTGTGTAGGAGACCTTGCGACCTCCTAAGGGTTATAAGCCTTGTAATACGTAACTTTTTGGTAGACCACGACTGAATCTATTATTTCCAAGAGAGAGCTATACACTTGTCCTTCTGATTCTATACATCGTTGTTCCTGTGATTCCTTGTGATTCTCAGGAACTGCGACGCATCTGCTTTGTGGTTAGGCAGACGGGAACATGAGCGTATGGTTGGGTGAATTCTTTTGTCGCAGGTTGTTGCTTTGACAGTGGTTGGCGTCATCTATTCGTTAGGTCATTATTGATCCTACGTTGTGAAGATCGGGCACCCTGTATCACACAAGCTAGGTGAATTCATGATCGTATAGTTAGTCCCAGCCAACACAAGAAACACCGATTGCCATACATCACTAACATCATTAAGTTTCCTACGTTACGTGGGCACGTTTCCACAAACGAAGTTGCTATACATATGACATCTGGTTTTAAATGAAGGAAGCATTAGTTATCACACAATAACAAATTGTAGGAAAACAACATTTTCAAAACGAAGGTAACCATTATTAAGTCAACATGGGCATTGCATAACTGCAAGCACTTTATTAATAAGTGATTCTGTCCATCACTAATATGGATATATAATTTCTAGTCAACTTAGGAAGCTATCACATCACAGGGCACCAGGATCACGGGGATGATCTGGTGGGGGCAACAAGGGGATGGTCCTGGGTGGGTACCGTGACCTAACACAACATGGGGAGGAACTGGACGATCGAGTGGATTGAACCCACCTGGAGATTCTATCTTTCTACCACCTATTACATGAGCAACAGGTGTTGTGATGAACCCAAGGCCATTGAGTAGGAGGAGCAATGCGAGGAATAGGTGAGAAACACGCACCAGTTTTTTGCTTTGTATGTAGCTTTACTTTGCTTTATTTGTTTTTGTGGGTAAGAAGTTCCTGGGCGTCTATATATATGGGAGTGATGACATGGCAACATCCTTATCTTCTAGCTATAATTGTATGCTCTTAGTTCGTCCTTATCCTTATCCATGTACAATTCTAGTCCATGCAAATGCTTGTTTATCTGAAATCTTATCTTTTCCCAAGGTTGTTCTAATTGTACTATTCTTGAAATAAATGTGCCAGCTTTATATTTTCAGCGGCGCGGTATTACCACTACCAGAGAACGGATGTTTCGTGGTGGCCAAGAATTTCCATTTTACCGAGTGCCTAAAGATTATTGCTAGATGGGAGGCCGTCAGGAAAATATTTCATGAAGGATTTTCCCTTTTCCATGATGGTCTTTGGCCGCCATGAACAAGCTAAAATTTGATAGTACATAGGTCTTCATGAAAATGCGGTCAACTTAGTTCATGTATGTACACACATAGATTTACATTCATGTATTTACTATATGCGTGAATATGTCAAATGGAAATAACCGGCGTCCTTGTAGGTAATGGCCCACCAGGATTTTTTTTGTTGAATGTCGAAGATTTCGGCTGAAAGTGGGAAAATTTAAGTTGGATGTCTTCAAATTTGAGTTGAGAGTTAACTATTTTGGGTCGATAGTTTCAACTATGGTATTGACATATTTCAATTTTTCGAGTTGGATGTTGGTGGAAATGATACATTTGAGTGAAAGCTTTTATTAACGTTTTGTTAAAGATTTTAGCACCATTACTGCACCTTTGAATGTGTTAACTGAAAAGGGTGTTGTGTTTGAATAGGGTGCATCACAAGAAAAAGCTTTTCAACAACTAAAGAAACGATTAATTGAAACACAATTGCTCACTTTGCCTGACTTTGCTTAATTAAAAGCTTGACTTTGCTTAATTTGTTTTTGTGGGTAAGAAGTTCCTAAGCGTCCATATATGTGGGAGTGATGACATGGCAACATCCTTATCTTCTAGCTATAATTGTGTGCTCTTAATTCATCCTTATCCTTATCCATGTACAATTCTGATGCATGCAAATGCTTGTTTATCTGAAATCTTATCTATTCCCCTAGCTTGTACTCATTGTAATAATCTTGAAATAAATGTGTCAGCTTTATATTTTTACTGGCATGGTATTACCAGCCTTTGAGAATGTTAGGTTCTCTTTGGCACCCTTGGGCTAGCATTTATTTTACTGTTGACCACCATAGATAATTTTTATTGAATTGCGAGCCTACATACAACTTTGATCATCATCATAGGATAGAAAAATTCAAGAGGGTTGTGTCTCAGGATGTAGTGTTAATACTTGTCGCAAATATTTTGTTGCCTTATGAGAACTTGATTAAAAAGGTGATAAGAGGGATCAATGAAAATGACCACCCTTTTTGTCCAATAGTAAAACATTATGGTAATGGTCATGAATTCTTTTGTCTATCACGAATATTACAAAACCCACTTACTTTTTGGCAAGTGGTCAAGCTCATGGCCATAAAAGAGTGCTTGTCGGGAGGCAACCTAGTTTTTTTAGCCAACCCATTGCAGGAAAAGCCGTTTAGCAATCCATCGACACGTTCAACACTTTGATGGAAAGGCTACGATTATTGATTATGGCTTCTCATCCAATTATGTAAAATGTTCCAATCATCTAACATTTTTGAATCTGCCTGGATATTTTTCTTGCATTTTGGTTAGGATTAAATTTTAGGATTGTGACAGCTCTTCTTCTTGTTTCCAAGAAGAGTCAATTAGCAAGATAACTTTGGCTAGTAATTTAAAATTTTGCCACTTAGAACTTAAGGGAAATAATGGCAGGCTTTCAATAGCTACATTGGAAGCAGTCAGTGTACGCCATTAGCCTATTTAGGACAGAATTTAGGTTGCATCATGGATGATTATGTTAGACTCAGATGGTTGCTATTTCTAAAACGCTCTGTTCTGAGTGATAGTACCCTTCAACAATTGATCAAAATTTGTTTTGACCTATCCACCAACTATATACACCACTACAAAAAGAGGCTATACTAGACGGGTGCATTACAGATGGTTCATACGGAACCGTTTGTACTTAAACTATCATAGACGGTTTATACTAGCTACCGTCTATGATATTTTCACAGATGGTTATTAACAAGAATTGTCTGTGATAATTGAGACATCATAGACGATTCGTGTTAATAACCGTCTGTGAACTTTCACAGACGGTTCTTAACACAAACCGTCTGTGATAAGTCAGACATCACAGACGGTTCATGTTAATAACCATCTGTGAAAGTTCCAGACATCACAGACGGTTCATGTAAAAAATCATCTCTGGTATTGTGGACATCACAGACAGTTCTTGTAACAAACCATCTGTGATAATGCGGACATCACAGACGGTTTGTATGAATAACCATCTGTGAATTATCACAGATGGTTATTAATACGAACGGTCTGTGATAATGTTGGTATCACAGACCATTTGTGGTTGGAACCGTCTGAGATAATCTATGCTATTAAATACCGGGTGTACGTGGTCTTGACACAGATCTGTTTTCATTGCACTGCATTGGTGGAGCGAGGCAGCCGGCTTTGGGAAGTTTGGTGAAAACATATCGCTTGTTGATCTATATATGTCTTCTTAGTGATCAGAGGTTAGTACTCAATTGCTTCTAATAACTTATATGCCCTGTAATTGAAAGAGATGATAGCTAGGTTTTTGCTTAGATCTAGCTAACTAGCTAGCTAGGTTTAGAAAGATAATGGGTACTTTGCTCAATTTCAGAATGGGTAAGTACTCCTAGTTTACTTCAATATATTCTTGCTTAGTATTATGTGTCGTGAATACGTGGCTAGATAGCTAACTACCTAATATAGATGCCATATGTAATTAAGTATAGCTAGTCTGATTTGCTATAGTAGCACTAATAATCGTTTTTGACACCCATTTGTTACATGTGTAGTGTAGATGGACCGAAGCTGGATATACATTGAGAACTGTGTGAGTGAAGAGTACATTAATGGCGTGTCTGCTTTTAGAAGAGCGGCCAAGCTAGATATGTTGAAGAAGGGGATGAAATATATGTATTGTCCATGCATTGATTGTGATAATCTAAAGATGTTTAGCAACTCAGCGCAGATCGAAACACGCTTGATTCGAAGGGGTTTCAGAAAGGGGTACAAATGTTGGACCAGTCACGGTGAAGAGATTACACAAGAAGGTAGTTATGACATCGTCGAGGGAGACAACGATATGCTGGTTGTGGACTGTGCTTTCAATCATGAGGGTATGTCGTTGGATGACAATCTGGATCAAATGCTACATGAGGGAACTATAGTGAGAGAGAGTTTGGTAAATTCGAGGGCTTGATGGAGGATTCGGAGAAGCATTTGTTTCCGGGCTGCAAGCCACAATACACGAGGTTGTCATTAGTTCTAGAACTGCTGAAATTGAAGGCAAGCGATGGTTAGTCCGACAAGAGTTTCACGGCATTGTTAGGTCTCCTAGCGGACATGCTTCCCCGTTTGAAGCGTTTATTTGCAAACCGCAAGGATGCAAGATTGGTGTGTTGGCACTGGGAGCAGCGTAAGAAAGACGGAATGATAAGACACGTTGCTGATTCTGCCCAGTGGAGGAACATCGATGGGATGTTTGTAGATTTCCGTGTGGAACCGAGGAATACAAAGTTTGAGTTGAGTACAGATGGAATGAATCCTTTTGGTAACATGAGTAGCCGACAAAGCACCTCGCTTGTGACTCTGTGCATGCACAACCTTCCTCCTTGATTGTGTATGAAGTGGAAGTGTATTTTGATATCACTACTTATCCAAGGACTGAAGCAACCTAGGAACGATATTGATGTGTACCTAGCACCATTGGTGGAAAATCTAGCAATACTATGGAACGAATGAGTACATGTATCGGATACAGACAAATGAGAGAACTTCACTCTATGCGCCATATTGTTCTGCACCATTAATGATTTTTTTGCCCTTGGTAACCTGTCAAGGTTGAGTACAAAAGGAGCCAAAGTCTGTCTGCACTGCTTAAATTATACTGAGAGCGTGTGGTTGAACAACTTGCGCAAAACTGTGTACAAGTGTCACAGTGTTTCTACGTCATATGTACCCATTCGAGGGTAGCATCATCAAAGGTTATACAACTGAAGAGGTCATTGAATTTTGCATCAGCTACGTGGCTCAGGTCGAGCCGATAGGTGTACCTCTATCTCGTCACGAGGGGAGGCTTAAGGATATCGGGACTATCAGAAGGAAAGCAATAACTCCGGATCAAGATACGTATGAGCAAACCCATTACATGGTTTTACAACACATGACTGAATTGACCCCATATATTGAAGAGCACAAGGACATGCTACGCCAAGAGAATGCAGGCCAGTTAGAGGTTTGGATCACGAGACAATACAATCGTCAGTTTAACGAATGGTTGAGGATGCGATTGACTAGGAGGTCATCAAGTGAAACACTACAATAGTTGGCAAAAGGGTCAAAATTTACAATTGTGACATGGCAAGGATACGACATTAATGGCTACACATTTTATACAACAAATCAGGATAGAAAGAGCACAGTGCAGAACTCAGGTGTTCACATAGATGCCTATGATGCGCATGCCAATACCGCTGGCCCAAGCTCGTACTACAGGCTTGTAGAGGCGATTTGGGAGCTTGACTACGTAATTTTCAAGATTCCTCTATTTCGGTGCCATTGGATCCAACTCCCACGGGGAGTAAAGGTCGACAAGTATGGCGTCACTACCGTGGACCTCAAATGTGTAGGATATAAGAACGAACCATTCATACTCACGAAGCAAGTTGTTCAAGTATTTTATGTAATTGACCCGGCAAAAAGAAGTGCCATGTAGTTCTTCAAGGAAAAAGAAGGATTGTCAGAGTTGAGAATGTTGTGGATGAGGAAGAGTACAATCAATTTGATGAGTTGCCTCCATTCGGAGACGGCATCAGGCTCGAGGAAGAACAAGGCGATGAAGCAAGCTATATACATGTCGATCATCGTAAAGGGTTTTATTTAAAAGGAAATAGCCAAGTGTAAGAAATGATCCCCCACAGCCAGCACCTATTTGGAACTTGTTGTGATGTAATTATAATTATGAAACTCAGCATGTAACTATGGAACTATATTCCATTGTAATTATAATTGACTCAGTAACTAAGAAATAGTTATATTTATGATTATACCTGCGTTTTTCATAATATTGCATGGCCAGCATGATTTTTTTGTGGCTAGTAGGAGTGAACTATCACAGGCGGTTTATCGGAAGAAACCATCTGTGGTAATACTATCACAGACGGTTCATTTTTAGAACCGTCCATGATACGTCAAATATCACAGATGTTTCTTTTATGGAACCGTCTATCATACATCGAATATCATAGAAAGTTCTATAAAAGAACCGTCTTTGATAGAAATGTCATAGACGATTCCATAAAAGAACTGTCTATGATAGTATTATCACAGACGGTTCCATAAATGAACCGTCTGTGATAGTTTCCTTATAAATATTCTGCAATAGGTTCTGCTCGCAGAGTCCTCACTCACTCCGTCTCCATCGCCACTGTTACGTTTTACTAGATCTAACTGCTCACTCGCGCGCAAGGCCGCCTCTCCCTCACGTTGCTGTACGCCTCTCCCTCCCGACATCGGCCGCCTCTCCCTAACAACTCTACCTCTCCCGACGCTGCCTCTCCCTCCCGTTGCCGTCTACCTCTCCCTCCCGACACCGGCCACCTCTCCCTTTCGACGCCGGCCGCCTCAACTTCACACCTCCGCCTCTCCTTCCCGACGCTAGCTGCCTATCCCTCCAGACGCCGGCTACCTCTCCCTCCCGACGCCGGCCGCCTCAACCTCACGCCGCCGCCTCTCCTTCCCGACGCCATTCACCTCTCCCTCATTTGTCTATCTTGTGGTCTGTCTCAATAGTTGGCTAATTAATTTTGTGATCTTCAGTAGATGGCTAAATTGTTTTATGACCTTTAATACTTTATGATATATGCTTTACTTGTTAGCTACAAGATCTAATACTAAAATTGGATATTCAAGCTTGAGCTCTTGTGATTTGTCTCAATAGTTGGCTAATTTGTTTTGTGATCTTCGGTAGTTGGCTAATTTGTTTTATGACTTTTAGAACTTCATGATATATGCTTCACTTGTTAGCGACAAGATCTTTTTAGAATGACATGTTACTATTCCAAAGGGACCTTGTAGTAATAATATATGCCACATAGACTTTCAAAGGGCATGAAGCAAGTTACACATTCCAGTGTTTCAGGTTCAATGAACTTGCGACACTGAATTGTGTATTTTGATTCATAAAACTTTGTTTATGCCCATAGCTCACTGCAGTTAGTTTTTTCTAAGAAGAGAGATGGCGTCCACACAGTCATTGTTGCCGTCATCTAGGTCTTACGCTCCCAAGATTGGGATAACTAAGCATGGCCAAGGAGTATCGAAAAGGCCAAAGGGCTGAATGACCATCACGGTAGTCTCTCTGGATGGAGTCTCTCTGCAACTGAAGAAAGCAGCAGCATCATTTTGGACTACCTGCGGGATAATTGGAAGGCAACGGGTCCCCATCACCATAGCAAGCTGGAAAGATTTGGCAAAGGATTAGAAAAATCAGCTATGGGAGGAAATTACAAATTCGTTCGAGATCCCAGCAGAAGTACAGGGACTCGTGCAACGGCAGGCACTCCTCGCAATGGGAAAAGCATGGAAGAATTTTAAGAGCACTCTTGTCATGCAGTACGTGTCCAAGGATCTTACGCCCTTCACGAGGTATCCTTTCATGTCACTAGAAACATGGGAGGCCTTTGTGCAGATGAAGACAACAACCGAATTTGAACAACAAAGTGCGGCGCACAAGTCTCTCCAGTCACAAAACACTCACCTTCTCTCTTTCAAAAACCCTGCAGACAATGAAGTGTCCCAATGCCTGGTAAAATATGTTAAACTACATAGTTGTTAATATCTCTTGAACTTCATGGGTTCAAAAATAACATGATTGCTTATTGCAACAATCATTGACTACCAAATCTTCTCGAGGCTCCTTTCAAGAATACAGGGAGAGATATATACTATCATAGGCCTTGGGAAACAAGGAGCACCTAGGTCACACACGAGGCCTGGGGGTTTATGTATCTTGGAGCACGGATTCCCAAATGACTCTGAGACAAATAGGAATAGGAAGAGATCTAAGGCCTATCACAACAAACAAATAAAATAGGAGCTTCGTGCACAACTTGAGGAACAGCTGTTTGCCTCACTTCGAAAGAGCAGACTGCCTCACTTCAAAAGAGCAGATTGCCTCACTTCGAGGAGAGATAGATTCATTAAGGAAAGAACTGAGACAAGTCCGCAACCAATCGCAACCCACCCCTGTTAATGCAGTACCCGGTCCCCCTCAACGTCGGAGTAGCTAAGCGTCCACACCAATTACTGAACATAGTTGTTGGACCGAAATGGCGACAGAGGGGGGTGAATGTCGACTTTAAAAAAACAACCCCAAAAGGTATCCACGAGTGTCTCTTATCTCCAAGAGCAACAAATGCTATCAAGAATATGAGTTGTACTCTCAGAAGATACACACAGGTCAGACTCAACAAGGGACACACAAGAAAGACAGCAGAAGGAACAAAAATCAGCAAGACCTACTTATGGCCGGTCAGACCGGTGCTAGTTGGCCGGTCAGACCACCACTAGTAGGCCGGTCAAACCGCCACTAGCACGCCAGTCAGACCGCCTTGCCCCCTCCGATCAGACCGCCTTGCAGGATTTAGAGCAGACAGCAGCAGATTTTCAGACAGCAAAATGGAGACTTCAATGCAGCAGAGAAATTGGAGATTGCTAATGGTTTTTCTCAGCCCAGAACTATACGAATATCAACTAAATAGCATGCAGAGGCTGGGGGACAAAGAGAAAACAAACCAAGAGCAAGAATTCTAGATTTTGACAGAAACTGAACTTTTGCAAAATCTGAACCAAAAATCCAATTTCTCAATAATCTCTCAACCTTTGCTCATGAGCTTTTGCAGAAAGATTAGCAATAGTCTTAGGACTTGAGGGCCCAAAACATATGCCATCTCAAGTAGGGAATCAAAAACACATCAAACCCTAGAAATGAAACACAGAGGATGAACAGGGCACAGGGAGGCAATAAACTTGATTCTTCCAAATCAAACATTGAGCTCTTGGAATTAGCTAACCAAAGGGTCTAGAAATACAATTCCATCACAGAGCAACCCATTTTGCCACTCCTTAGCAAGAAATGAGCCAAAAACAAGAAACTAAAAAATCAAGCAAAAAGGCATCGAAGGAAGAACACAGGGTCAAGGCATCTCACAAGAAATCAATCCATTCCTAGAAGCAAAAGGATCACAAAGGAGTCCCCATACATGATTACAATCGGAGGAATGATTACATAGTGGCTCAACTCATCTCCAACCTCTCCCTCTCTCAAGATCAAGAACTCCACTCAAGAACACACACACACACACACACACACAGAGAGAGAAGGACATCGAAGGAGACACAGCCAACAACCCTTCTGCCCTCTCTCAACAACTAAAGCTTAAAGCAAAACAATCTCTCCAAAGGCCATTTTGACTAAAAGCAAAACCCTAAAGCCATGCACTCCCTCACAAGGGACTTACATGCACATGAGAATCCCTCTCCTATTTATAGCCCTAGCCTAATGGGTCTCCAACCCGTTACACCTGCTAAACCCCGAACGGTACCACTCCCACCTGTGCAGCTTTGCGCTTTTACCGAAACACCCCTTCTGCAACCTTCCGGGAAGCTTCTGCGTTCCTTGTCGTCCAAGCCTCGCAACCATCTCGAGTCTCCGCCGTCTTCGACACATCCGACCGTTCTGACCTCGACACCGCCTGTGCCTAGTCCGGTCACCTCGTGTCTCGCCACGACTCCACCTCGATGTCTTGCAGCCATCACAGACAAGAAATACATCACATAGCACCGCTCGATAACATGTAATCAACAGAAGCATTAAGAGTAATCTTAAGCAAATAAAAGCCCAAACCCGTCGAATCAAAAGACTAAGCATCCTAAGCCCATACGACCAAGTTTGACCAAATCCGACCGAACCGATTGCACCACGCAATGCTAGGGCACGAACCTCACAAACCAAACTCAACTTTCCTAAAACCGATGTCAATTACTCATCACACACTCGGGGTCACCTCCACATGGTCCATCAATCTCCCCCTTGATGAGTATATTGACAAACCCAGAAAAAGGCACCAAGTTGAGTCAAACATGGTCCAAGAGAAATCAAGGAGCTTATGACCATGTCGACAGAAAGAACACTAGAGCAACAAATGAAAGAGCAAATTGTTCTCCAAAGCTCTAGAAGGATCCCAAATGGCTTTTTCTCCGCTATTCTCCCCCTTTTGGCAATAAACACATCAAGGATGCAAAAGAGAGAATAAGTCATGATGTTGGATGAAATGGCTGAAGTTTGTTTATTTTAAGCAGTTAGAGCCATGAAGATTATCCAAAAATGACCATATGAGGATTACATCAAGCCATAAGTCATAATTATGCTATCAAGATCATGACAAGACATGTATAATCAAGCTAAGTCAAATAAGTCACAATCTGAAATTTAGTTGAGTTTCTTAGCATGTCAAGTCAACCAAGATTCTAGTCTAGCTAGAGGTATCCAGAGATGATTCGGGCCATATCAATAAGCTAAGTGGAACCAAGAAGCTAGTATTGATTCAATTTAGAGTGCTACAAGTTCAAGAATGAGACATTTGTTTAAGTACTTGTAAGTCTTGTAATTTTAGCAAATTGAGCACAATTGACATATTTTGCTTTTGAAATCTCATGATTGTTTCCAACCAGATTTTTGTATAGTCACGTGCTAGATCTCAAGCCTTATGCGACCATTCCAAGCAAGAAGCTTAAGGAGATGATCTTGGTCATCCAAAACTCCCCCTGAGTTTATGCCTAGTGCAATGGCAAGCCGTCTCATGAGAAAGAATTGGTGAGATCAGTTTTTTCGCACAAAAGAGATCTTTTTGCATTTTCATGAATGTAAGACTTGTACTAATTCATGTGAGAGATCATGTGGTCGTGCTCCATGAGAGTGATGAGTAATTGACAAAGGTTTAGGTCAGTCGAGTTTGGTTTGAGTGGTTCGGAGTCGAGTCGTTGCGTGGCGCGATCGGGCTCGGTCGGACTTTGGTCAAATCTGGTCATTTGGGTTTAGGATGCATATTCTAATGTTTTGACAGGTTTTGACTTCATCTGTGGTAAGTCTAATGGTATTTACGCTTTCATGTGTCGAGCGGTGCTATTTGACGTGTTTCTTGTCTGTGTGACTGCAGGACGTCGAGTTGGAGTCGTGGCGAGACACGGTGGACCGGACTAGGCGCAGGTGGCGCTGAGGTCAGAACGGTCGGGATGTGTCGAAGACGACGTGGACTCGAGGTGGTTGCAAGGCGTGCGAGGCAAGGAGCGCGGAAGCTTCCCGGAAGGTGCAGAAGGGGCGAATCGGGAAATTCGCAAGGCTGCACAAGCGGGAGCGGGCTCCGTTGGACGTAGCGGGCGTAACGGGGCGGAGACCCGTTAGCCAAGCGCTATAAAAGGAGAGGAGGGGCTGCATGCCCTCCTTGAGCATTTGTGTGAGGATTAGGGTTTTAGAGTCAAAAGAGGCTTTAGGAAGGTTGTTTCCTTTAGCTCTTTAGTTGGTGTGAGTTGGTGGAGGCAGAGTAGTGCTCCCTCTGTAGCTTCATCGATGCTTTCTATGTGAGACTCCTCTCTTGTGTGTTCTTCCTCCCAAGATGTGTGATTCTTGGTGTTCTTGAGGATTGAGAGGAGAGGGATTGAGTTGAGGGCTTGTAATCTCCTTTTGTATCCAGTCGGGGTATCGGGACTCCTCTGTATTCCCTGTGATTCAAGAAATGAAAAACTGAAGTTTGCCTTCTCTGCTCGTAGCCTTTGTTCATCATTTTTCTTTTTGCAAGATTTCTTGATTTTCGTTGTCTCGAGTTCTTGCTTGCTGGAGAGTGCCAAAATGGGTTGCTGTGACATGGGTGTTGCTCAAAAGCCATTTGGCTATTTAATCCCAAGAGCAAACAGAGTTTGATTCTCAGATTTCTTTTTTTGGCTGGCTCTGTTCTTGTTCTTCGTTTCTTGGTTTTGGTCCAGATTTTGATTCCCTTGTTAAGATGGCTTGAAATTTGGTATGAAGAGTCCAGAGGCTATTAATTAGCCTCCCTCAAAATTTCATAGCCAAACGATCAACGGTTGGGGAGTTATTTGGTTTTTGGCTCGGTTCTTGCAAGATTTCAGATTTTTACCCAAATCTGAAATTCTTGATTCTTGGAGTGGATTTCTTGTTATTGACTTTTGGCTTAGTCTTCTGGGAGTGTTCCCTAGCGCTCCTCAAAGTTTCCCAAGCCAAGAATCCAAGAATCATTGCGAATCTCTCAATTTTCAGAAATTCCCGTTTGCTGTTTTTCTCGAGAGGTACTACCGCTCCTGGAGCGGTACTACCGCTCAAAGGTACTACCGCTCGGACCAGCGGTACTACCGCTTGAGGCCAGAATTTTCCCGATTTGATTTTTCTCGCTTGCTGGTCTCTGTATTTGTGTTTTTCCTGCTGCTGGGGTGTCTTGTGAGCACTGGTCTTCTACCTTCATAGCTCCCATAGCTATTGGAGAAGAAGATACGTGTTGGGGGCGTTTTTTAGAAAGCGACATTCACCCCCCCTCTGTCGCCATTTCGGTCCAACAATTGGTATCAGAGCCGGTTAGCTCTAATTCATAGATCTTAACCGGTCTCAAGAGCCATGGTGACGGACAAGTACTCGACCAAGCCGCCCGTTTTCGATGGCATCGATTACCCCTTCTGGAAGAGCCGAATGGAGACATACATCCAGGCTCAGGGGTACGCTATCTGGCGCAAGGTCAAGGTCCGGTTTGTTGTTCCTGCCGATGAGAACATCAATGCTGGGAATATGCATGATGTTGAGGCAAACGCTAAGGCAAGGAACATCATTATCCAGGGCCTGAGTCGTAGCGAGTTCGATCGCATCTCCCACCTGTCGTCCGCCTACGATATCTGGGTGACCCTCGACGCATACCATGAGGGCACCACCCAGATCAAGACGGTTCGACAGGACCAGTTCAAGCGCGAATACAACAAATTCGAGATGCTTGCTGGTGAGTCCCTAGATGAGTGCTTCGCACGTTTTCACAAAGATCTTGAGCAACCTCCGAGCGGTCGGTCTCACATACCCCGACTCGGACAACGCTCGTCAGATGCTTGCGGCACTCGATCTGTGTGTGTGGGAGATGAAAGTGACCACCATCAAAGACACGACAGACCTCTCGACCTTGACTCTTGACGCACTGTACTCGCGCCTCAAGACTCACGAGATTGACTTTGTCTCTCGTAGGTCGAAGTCACAGTCGATGGCCTTGGTCACCGATCCCAGCTCGGCTTCTGGTCCCTCTTCTGATTCTTCCTGCGGTTTCTCCCTTGCTGCTCTCTGTGACATAACTGATGATCAGTTAGAGCAGCTTGCGGATGATCAGCTGGCCCTCCTTGCTCGAAGATTCTCCCATGCTTACAAGGGGAGGAGGGACAGAAAGAGAGGAGGACCCGTCATTTGCTTCGAGTGTGGTGGCCCCAACCACATTCGGGCAAACTGCCCAAAGCTGGAGAAAGGCAAGAACGACTACGGCGGTTCGGGCAAGAACGACTACACCGACAAGAACCGCAACAAGAAGACTCCAGCCCAGACGCAAGGCAAGAAGATGTTCCGCAACTTTGGCAAAGTCAAGAAGCTCTTCCACCGCGTCCTCACCGCGTTCGACGACCTCGACCTCAGCGAGGTGGAGGGATGGAGCGACGACAACGGGACGGGAGATCAAGAGTGCAAGGATGGCGGCGACGACTTCTCCGGCATGTGCTTCATGGCCCTTGAGGGCGAGATTAGCGACAGCGAGCTCTACTCTGACTCCGACGAGGTATGTCCCTCCTATGACCAACTTAATGAAGCTTTCCTTAAGTTAGGAGGATTTCATGCTAGATCTAGAGCTAGGTGTAGCGAGTTGGAGAAGGAAGTAGATAGACTATCACGGGAGCTTACTTCACTTACATCCGCTTCCTCCCGTGACGACTGTGATACATGTTGTGCCTTGCTTGATGACATGGAGAAATTAAGGACCTCTCATGATAGTGTGTCCTCCGAGCTTGATATTGTTAAGGTGGAGAATGTTAGTCTGCTTGCTGAGTTAGAGTTGAGTAGGATGGCTGTTACCCTACTTACTACTGATGAGACTACTTCTCCCACCTCATGTGAGGACAAGGACATTGCTGCTAGAGGACCTTATGCCATGCTCCTTGATCTGCCCGATTCTTGTAAAAATTGCAATAACTTGAAGATGAACTTAAAACGGGCAGATCATAAAATTGCTGAACTACAAGCTTCTTTACTTGAGCCGATTGATTCATGCTTAAACTGTCCCAAGTTAACTGCTGAACTTGAAGCTGTCTCCAAACAGTTTCAAGATATGATTGATCATGATAGGAAAAATGGCTCAGTATGCTTCTAAGGACCCTGTTAGCTCACCATGCATTAATTGTAACAAACTAAAATCTGACTTGATTGCATTGGATGAAAAATGTGTGAAGCTAACTAAGGACCTTCTAGAGAAGCAACCTTCTGCTTGTATTGTCTGTGCTGAGAAGGGGGAGAAGCCCCAGGGTAAGGTGGAGACGCCTAGGAACGTAAACCAACTGGCTAGTAGTAGGATTGTTTCCTCAGAGTCGGCTGTGCGTGCACAAGCCATTCTCTCCTCTACTGTTGGTTCTTCATCTGCTTCCTTACCTCCTGCTGTTCCCTCTTCCCCCTGCTCTTCTTGCACCTCTCTCTTTTGGGAGTGTCAGTATCTTATGAACACTCTCGAGAGATTTGTAGGCGGCAAGAAGAAGCTCAATCTTATTCTAGACCAATCCAAGATTTGCAAGTTCAATCAGGGTCTAGGATATGATTATTATGAGGACATGAGGAAGCATCCACCTGCCGTGCTCAGACCCATAGCACGAGGTGTGATCGAGACCGAGCCCAGGACCGAGAAAGTCCAATTTAAGTCAGCGGGCTATGTCCAGGGGATTTCTGACAGCAAGGTGGTTGCACCTGCTGCTTCGGCCTCTCAGAAGGTGAAGCCTGACCGTGCTACTTCTACCTCTCCAAGGATGAAGTATCACTGCACCTTCTGTCAGAAGGATGGACACACGGTTGATCGATGCTTCAGACGCGCCAAGATCGCGCGTAGAGACCGTGTTGAGTCTCTTAGGGGTATTCAGGGTCAGCCCCAAATCCCGAGTGCACCTAAGACCAACACGAGGTCTAGGTTTGCTCCTGTTACGAAGTTTAGGCAGCATAGAGGACTTGGTTTTTCCGAGTTTTCTGTTTTCCGTCCTCATGCTGCCTCTGGTCGTGACTTCCGCCGTCCTGAGGGTAGATCTCGTTTTCTCCATCGAGATAGCTACCCGCGGCGTGATCAGCATGTTACCGGTGTTCCGACTCGCTCTCCCGTAGCAGTCAGACCCCGCAACAGCTTCAGGTCTGCTCACAGACCTTCTGCTTTGAGTGACAGAGAGCGTAGGGTAGATAGAGGTCAGTCGTGCTTGACTACTTCATCTGCTCGACGTGTTGTTCAGTATTGGGTGCCAAAATCTCTCTTGATTTACCCCAGTACTGAGACTTTACTCTCTGTTTGACTCAGGTTCGCCGGGCAGGGAAGGGAAAGGTTTGGCTCGTAGACTCCGGGTGTTCACGACACATGACAGGAGATTCCCGCTGGTTTTCTTCCCTTGCCCGTGCTCCAGGTGATGAGACGATCACCTTCGGAGATGCTTCATCTGGGCGCGTCATCGCCAAAGGTACTGTGCGCATTAATGATTCTTTCATTCTGAAAGATGTAGCCTTGGTTAGTAAGCTGCAGTACAATTTACTTTCAGTCTCTCAGCTTACCGATGACGGTTTCGAGGTAAGCTTTAAGAAAAATGCTTGTAAAATTCTTGATTCTTCGGGTAGTCTGGTTTGCTGGATTTCTCGTTATGGGAGGATCTTTCGTGCTGATTTTTCTGAGTCTTCTGGCGATCCTCTCAGGTGTTTAGTTGCTTCTGAGTCCCGCGACCTTTCTTTCTGGCATAGGAGACTTGGTCATATCGGATTTGATCATTTGACCCGAGTTAGCGGCCACGATCTCATTCGTGGTCTGCCGAAACTCAAGATGGTCAAAGACCTTGTTTGCTCTCCATGCCGGCACGGCAAGATGGTTGCCGCTTCTCACCCTCCGGTCACAGTTACTATGACCGATGCACCGGGACAGCTGCTCCACATGGACACAGTTGGACCAGCTCGAGTGCAGTCAGCAGGAGGGAAGTGGTATGTTCTTGTTGTGGTCGATGACTTCTCGAGGTATTCTTAGGTGTTTTTCTTAGCCTCGAAGGATGAGACGTTTTCGCATTTCCGAGGTCTTTTCGGTAGGCTTTCTGTAGAGCTCCCAGATGCCTTACGAGCGATCCACAGTGACAATGGCACGGAGTTCAAGAATTTCTACTTTGAGAGTTTCTGTGGTGAGACAGGTGTAGAGCACCAGTTCTCTTCTCCATACGTCCCTCAGCAGAATGGCGTTGTGGAGAGGAAGAACCGTACCTTGGTCGAGATGGCCAGGACGATGCTTGATGAGTACTCTACACCGCGGAAGTTTTGGGCTGAGGCTATAGCCACCGCGTGCCATGTCTCAAATCGAGTTTTTCTTCGGGCACACTTGCATCGCACTTCTTATGAGCTGAGATATGGGCGAAAGCCTAGCGTCTCTCATTTTCATGTGTTTGGTTGCAAGTGCTTTGTTTTGAAGTCCGGGAACCTAGACAAGTTCGAGTCACGTTCTTGTGATGGAATCTTTCTAGGTTACTCGCCTTCTTCGCGGGTTTATAGGGTCTGGAACTGCGAGTCTAGTAAAATGGTAGAGACCTGTGAGGTGACCTTTGACGAGGCCAGCCCGGGGACTAGGCCCGATATCTCAGGTTCTTTAGAGCAGTCCGAGACCATCTTTGTGGATGATGAGGATGATGGAGACGACGGTTGTCTACCTGATCCTGTCCCTCATCCACCCCTTGAGGTGCCGTCTTCCACCGCACCTCGAGGTGATCAGCACATGCCTTCTGCTTCTTCTGGAGCTGGTGGCTCTGTTCCTACCTCGTCAGCTCACGAGGTAGAGGCCACTTCTTCATCTCATCCTGGACCTCCTAGACATATCCAGAAAGCTCATCCTTCAGAGCAGATCATTGGAGACCTTTTCGAGCGTGTTACCCGCTCAAAATCTGGCTTATCTCAATTCTGTCTCCATTCTGCTTTCATTGCCTCCTTTGAGCCCAAAGATGTCTCTCATGCTTTATCTGATGAGTCTTGGGTCAATGCCATGCATGAGGAGCTAGAAAATTTCGAGAGGAACAAGGTCTGGTCGCTTGTCGAGCCCCCGCGAGGTCACAATATTATTGGGACTAAGTGGGTGTTCAAGAACAAGCAGAGCGAGGATGGAGTGGTTATTCGAAACAAGGCTAGACTGGTTGCTCAGGGGTTCTCCCAGGTTGAAGGTCTAGATTTCGAGGAGACCTTTGCCCCTGTAGCTAGACTTGAAGCCATTAGAATCCTGCTTGCCTTTGCAGCTTCTAAGGGTTTCAAGCTTTACCAGATGGACGTCAAGAGTGCCTTTCTCAATGGTCTTATTGAGGAAGAGGTCTACGTCCGACAGCCTCCTGGTTTCGAAAACCCCAAATACCCAAACCATGTCTTCAAGCTTTCCAAAGCGTTGTATGGACTTAAGCAGGCCCCCAGGGCTTAGTATGAGAGGCTTAAGTCCTACTTGTTAAGTCATGGTTTTGATATGGGTAAAGTTGATAAGACCCTGTTCATCCGCCGGCATGGCAATGACGTTCTGCTCGTCCAAATCTATGTCGATGACATTATCTTTGGCGGCTCTTCCCATACTCTGGTTTCCCAGTTCTCGGATGTCATGAGCACCGAGTTTGAAATGAGTATGATGGGTACATTTCTCTTCCTTGGCTTCCAAATTAAGCAGACTCGGGAGGGTACATTTCTTCATCAAGGAAAGTACACTCGTGACCTCCTGAAGCGCTTCAATATGAGTGATGGTAAGCCGGTGTCAACTCCGATGGCTTCTACAGCCTATCTTGACCCAGATGAGGATGGCGAGCCAGTTGATCAGAAAGAGTTCAGGAGTATGATCGGCTCCCTTCTTTACCTCACTGCCTCGAGACCAGACATACATTTCTCCGTGTGTCTATGTGCTCATTTTCAGGCTTCTCCTCGCGTATCTCACCGCCAGGCGGTGAAGCGCATCTTCCGGTACCTTCGAGCTACCATTGACTATGGTATCTGGTACTCTTCCTCATCCTGTCTTTCCTTGAGAGCCTTTTCGGATGCAGACTTCACTGGCTGTAGCATAGATAGGAAGAGCACTTCCGGAACCTGCCAATTCATTGGCACTTCTCTCGTTTCTTGGTCTTCGAGGAAGCAGTCCGGTGTTGCACAGTCCACTGCAGAGGCCGAGTACGTTGCTGCAGCCAGTTGCTGTAGTCAGGTACTTTGGATAGTTTCGACCCTGCGGGACTTTGGGTTAGCCTTAGATAGTGTTCCACTCTTTTGTGATAACACTTCTGCGATTAACATCGCTAAGAACCCAGTGCAGCACTCCCGGACCAAGCATATCGATATCCGTTTCCACTTCCTTAGAGACCATGTAGAGAAGGGTGACATCGTGCTCCATTTTGTGGAGAGTGACCACCAGTTGGCAGATATCTTCACCAAGCCTTTGGACAGCTCGAGGTTTTCAGCTCTGCGGGGAGAGCTTGGGGTGGTTTGTCCTTATGGACTGATGTGAGGGGGAGCTTATGCTTTACTGCTTTACTATTATGATTATGCTTCTGTCTCATTTCTGTTGCATCGCATTTGTTGGTGCATTGGGTTTAGTCCTTCCAGCATAGGTTAGAGTGGTCTTCTCGTCTAGCTGTTTAGACTCTTTGCTTTTATCTTGTGACCTAGGGTTCTGCTCTGTTAGCCGCTTCTCTTCTCTCACTAGGTTGAGCCCACTCACTGCTTTCAGGTTCTAGCAAGGGCCGGGCCGCCCTTGGGTAGACAGGGTTCGTGTTTGCTCCCTAGTGAGGTAGATTACCGGTCTAATAGTCCTAGTGTCATATGGGGTAGATGAGAGTCAGTCTAAGCCATAGTTGCTTCTAAATCTTTTCTATGCTTTAAGGACTGCCTGTTTTCTGTTTGTTTTCCCAGCTTCTCAATTTTATTGCTTTGGTTCAGGGTGAGTTCAATTGGGAGCTTCTGGAGCTTAATTGTGACATAACTCAACTTGAACTAAAAGTTGCATCTAATGTTGAGGGGGAGCTGGTCTTTCTTGCATTTTCAGCATTTCATATTATAATCAATCTGCATTGAGCCTTGATTATTATCCTGTTATGACATGCTACAATGCTTTTTACACCTTGCCATGACTTGTGCTTAGCTTGCTAAATTTTTCATGACTTCATATGTGTAGACTAGCGTTTGCCATGATAAGTTAAGTAAAATTGATCAACTTAAATTAAAACTTGTCAGCATTTGAGTTTAGTCTTTCTTGAGCTATCCTTTTATGATTCATGCCATGTCAAATAGGCTGAGTAGAGCGTTGAATCTATATTGAGCCTTAGTTTGAGCTGTTTTAGTCTCCTGATGATACATGAGTTAGTACAATGTGTTAAAAAGCAAAAAGATCTCTTTTGTGCGAAAAAACTGATCTCACCAATTCTTTCCTATGAGACGGCTTGTCATTGCACTTGGCATGAACTTAGGGAGAGTTTTGGATGACCTAGACTATCTTCTTAAGCTTCTTGCTTGGAGTAGTCGCATAAGGCTTGAGATCTAGCACATGATAAAACAAAATGTTGGTTGACAACCACCATATTTGTGCGAAAAAACTGATTTCACCAATTCTTTCTCATGAGACAGCTTGCCATTGCACTAGGCATGAACTCAGGGGGAGTTTTGGATGACCTAGACTATCTTCTTAAGCTTATTGCTTGGAGTAGTCGCATAAGGCTTGAGATCTAGCACATAAACAAAAAATTGGGTTGAAAACAACCATATGCTTTCAAAAGACAATGTTTAATGTGCTCAATTTGCTTAATCTACAATCAGAACCAAGTACCTTAACCAATGTTTCAATCTTGAGCTTATAGCACTCTATTTGGACTCAATGTTAGCTTCTTTGTTCCGCTTAGCTTATTGACATGGCCTGCATCATCCTTGGATGTCTCTAGCTAGACTTTACTCATTGATGACTTGACTTGCTCACTAAATGCATTACATTTCAAATT
Source organism: Dendrocalamus latiflorus (assembly GCA_017311315.1). NCBI lineage: Eukaryota > Viridiplantae > Streptophyta > Magnoliopsida > Poales > Poaceae > Dendrocalamus > Dendrocalamus latiflorus. The sequence goes on along the minus strand of CM029614.1, from coordinate 19,899,676 downwards.
GTCATCTATGTGCTCTAGCTAGCTTATATATATGTTGTCATGATCCAGATAGCGTTTTATTGAGTTATGGCTTGGTGTATTACATGTTGGTCATTATGGATAATTCTCATGGCTCAAAATGCTTAAATAAACAAACTTCATCCATATTCATCCATTATCATGTCATATTCTCTCTATTGCATCTTGATGCGTTTATTGCCAAAAGGGGGAGAATAGAGAAGGAAAAGTCTGTTGGGAACAGTTTAGAGCTTTGGAGATCAATTTGCTCTTTCAGTTGTTGCTCTAGTGTTCGTTCTGTCGACATGGTCATTAGCTTCATTCTCTTCTTTGGACCATGTTTGATTCTTCAAAATCAAACTCTTCTTAATGCTTTTTCTGCGTTTGTCAATAGACTCATCAAGGGGGAGATTGAGAGACCATGTGGTCGTGCTCCATGAGAGTGATGAGTAATTGACAAAGGTTTAGGTCAGTCGAGTTTGGTTTGAGTGGTTCGGAGTCGAGTCGTTGCGTGGCGCAATCGGGCTCGGTCGGACTTTGGTCAAATCTGGTCATTTGGGTTTAGGATGCATATTCTAATGTTTTGACAGGTTTTGACTTCATCTGTGGTAAGTCTAATGGTATTTACGCTTTCATGTGTCGAGCGGTGCTATTTGACGTGTTTCTTGTCTGTGTGACTACAGGACGTCGAGTTGGAGTCGTGGCGAGACACGGTGGACCGGACTAGGCGCAGGTGGCGCTGAGGTCAGAACGGTCGGGATGTGTCGAAGACGACGTGGACTCGAGGTGGTTGCAAGGCGTGCAAGGCAAGGAGCGCGGAAGCTTCCCGGAAGGTGCAGAAGGGGCGAATCGGGAAATTGGCAAGGCTGCACAAGCGGGAGCGGGCTCCGTTGGACGTAGCGGGCGTAACGGGGCGGAGACCCGTTAGCCAAGCGCTATAAAAGGAGAGGAGGGGCTGCATGCCCTCCTTGAGCATTTGTGTGAGGATTAGGGTTTTAGAGTCAAAAGAGGCTTTAGGAAGGTTGTTTCCTTTAACTCTTTAGTTGGTGTGAGTTGGTGGAGGCAGAGTAGTGCTCCCTCTGTAGCTTCATCGATGTTTTCTATGTGAGACTCCTCTCTTGTGTGTTCTTCCTCCCAAGATGTGTGATTCTTGGTGTTCTTGAGGATTGAGAGGAGAGGGATTGAGTTGAGAGCTTGTAATCTTTCCTTTTGTATCAAGTCGGGGTATCGGGACTCCTCTGTATTCCCTGTGATTCAAGAAATGAAAAACTGAAGTTTGCCTTCTCTGCTCGTAGCCTTTGTTCATCATTTTCTTTTTGCAAGATTTCTTGATTTTCGTTGTCTCGAGTTCTTGCTTGCTGGAGAGTGCCAAAATGGGTTGCTGTGACATGGGTGTTGCTCAAAAGCCATTTGGCTATTTAATCCCAAGAGCAAACCGAGTTTGATTCTCAGATTTCTTTTTTTGGCTGGCTCTGTTCTTGTTCTTCGTTTCTTGGTTTTGGTCCAGATTTTGATTCCCTTGTTAAGATGGCTTGAAATTTGGTATGAAGAGTCCAGAGGCTATTAATTAGCCTCCCTCAAAATTTCATAGCCAAAGGATCAACGGTTGGGGAGTTATTTGGTTTTTGGCTCGGTTCTTGCAAGATTTCAGATTTTTACCCAAATCTGAAATTCTTGATTCTTGGAGTGGATTTCTGTTTATTGACTTTTGGCTTAGTCTTCTGGGAGTGTTCCCTAGCGCTCCTCAAAGTTTCCCAAGCCAAGAATCTAAGAATCATTGCGAATCTCTCAATTTTCAGAAATTCCCGTTTGCTATTTTTCTCGAGAGGTACTACCGCTCCTGGAGCGGTACTACCGCTCGGACCAGCGGTACTACCGCTTGAGGCCAGAATTTTCTCGATTTGATTTTTCTCGCTTGCTGGTCTCTGTATTTGTGTTTTTCCTGCTGCTGGGGTGACTTGTGAGCACTGGTCTTCTACCTTCATAGCTCCCATAGCTATTGGAGAAGAAGATACGTGTTGGGGGCGTTTTTTAGAAAGCGACATTCACCCCCCCTCTGTCGCCATTTCGGTCCAACATCATGCTTCATCAAGAAACTAGTATAGCTCAAGCTAAAGCTCAACAAAAATTCAAGACTCAACTCAGCCGATTTGACATGGCATGAATCATAAAGAGATAACTAAAGAGAGACTAGTCTCAAAAGCTAACAGACATGAATTAGTTCAAGTTGTGCATTTTAATCAACCTATCATGGCAAAGACTTGACTACACATATAAAGTCATGATCAATCTAGCAAGTAAGCACAAATCATGGCAAGATGTAAAGCATTGTAATCATGTCATAAAAGGATAATAATCAAGGCTCCATGAAGTAATGTACAATGCAGAATGAAATGCGAGAAAATCCAGCTCCCCCTCAACATGTGATACAACTTTTAGTTCAAGTAGAGTTATATCAATATTAAGATCTAGAAGCTCCCAAATGAACTCCCCTTGAACCAAAGCAATAAAATCGAGAAGCTGGGAAAGAAATAAGAAAAGGCGGTCCTTAAAGCATAGATAAGATATAGAGGATAATATGGCTCAGACTGACTCTCATCTACCCCATATGACTCTAGAACTATCAGCTGATCATCTAACACACTAAGGAGCAAACACGTACCCCGTCTACCCGAGGGTGGCCCAACCCTCGCTAGAACCTATAAGAAGTGAGTGAGCTCAACCTAGTGAGAAGAGAAAAAGTAGCATCCTAGAATCACAAGACAAGAGTAAGAAGTCTAAACAACTAGACAAGAGAAACACTCTACTCTATGCTAGAAGGACTAACCCAATGCACCTGTATGCAATGCAACAGAAAGGAGTAAGAGCATAATAAACAAGATATATCAATGAAGTACAAAACTCCCCTCGCAACAGTCCATAAGGACAAACCACCCCAAACTCTCCCCGCAAGGCTGAAAACCTCGAGCTATCCAAAGGCTTGGTAAAGATATCAGCCAACTGGTGGTCACTCTCCACAAACTGGAGCACGATGTCACCCTTCTCCACATGGTCTCGAAGGAAATGATATCGAATATCAATATGCTTGGTCCGAGAATGCTGCACTGGGTTCTTAGCAATGTTAATCGCAGAAGTGTTATCACAAAAGAGTGGAACACTATCGATAACTAACCCAAAGTCCCGCAGGGTCGAGACCACCTGGCTGCAGCAACTGGCGGTAGCAATGTATTCGGCCTCTGCGGTGGACTGTGCTACACCGGACTGCTTCCTCGAGGACCAGGTAACAAGTGAAGTGCCAATGAATTGGTAGGTGCCAGAAGTGCTCTTCCTATCTATCCTACAGCTAGCAAAGTCTGCATCCGAGTAGGCTCTTAAGGAAAGACAGGATGAGAAAGAGTACCAGATACCATAGTCAATGGTAGCTCGAAGATACCGAAGGATGCGTTTCACCGCCTGGCGGTGAGATACGCGAGGAGAAGCCTGAAAGCGAGCACAAAGACACACAGCAAAGTGTATGTCCGGTCTCGAGGCAGTGAGGTACAAGAGGGAGCCAATCATGCTGCGATACTCCTTCTGATCAACTGGCTCGCCGTCCTCATCTGGGTCGAGTGAGGCTGATGTAGCCATAGGAGTGGAAACCGGCTTACCATCACTCATATCAAAGCGCTTCAGGAGGTCTCGAGTGTACTTGCCCTGATGCAAGAAAGTACCCTCCTGAGTCTGCTTGATTTGGAAGCCAAGGAAGAAGCTCAACTCGACCATCATGCTCATCTCAAATTTCGAGCTCATGACATCGAAAAACTGGGAAACGAGAGCATGCGAGGAGCCGCCAAAGATGATGTCATCCACATAAATCTGGACGAGCAGAAGATCAGTGCCATGCCAACGAATGAACAAGGTCTTGTCTACTTTACCCATCTCAAAACCATGACTCAACAGGTAAGACTTAAGCCTCTCATACCAAGCTCGAGGGGCTTGCTTAAGTCCATACAAGGCTTTGGAAAGCTTGTAGACATGGTTGGGTATTTGGGGATCTCGAAACCTGGAGGCTGTCTCACATAGACTTTTTCCTCAATAAAGCCATTGAGGAAGGCACTCTTGACATCCATCTGGTAAAGCTTGAAACCCTTAGAAGCCGCAAAAGCAAGCAGGATTCTAATGGCTTCAAGTCTAGCTACAGGGGCAAAGGTCTCCTCGAAATCTAGACCCTCAACCTTGGAGAAGCCCTGAGCTACCAGTCTAGCCTTGTTTCGAATAACCACCCCATTCACACTCTGCTTGTTCTTGAACACCCACTTAGTCCCAATGACATTGTGACCTCGAGGGGGTTCAACAAGCGACCAGACCTTGTTTCTCTCGAAATTTTCTAACTCCTCATGCATGGCATTGACCCAAGACTTGTCAGATAGAGCATGACTAACATCCTTGGGCTCAAATGAGGCAACAAAAGTAGAATGGAGACAGAAGTGTGACATGTCAGACTTTGAGCGAGTGACTCGCTCAAAGAGGTCTACAATCATCTGCTCGGAAGGATGGTCTTTTTGATATGTCGGGGAGGTCCTGGATGAGAAGAAGAAGTGGCCTCTACCTCATGAGCTGACGAGGTAGGAACAGAGCCACTAGCTCCAGAGGAAGCAGAAGGCGTGGGCTGATCGCCTGGAGGTGCAGTGGAAGAAGGCACCTCAAGGGGAGGATGAGGAACTGGATCGGGTAGACAACCCTCATCTCCATCGTCCTCATCATCCACAAGATGGGCTCGGACTGCTCTAAAGAACCTGAGATATCGGGCCTAGTCCTCGGACTGGCCTCGTCGAAGGTCACCTCACAGGTCTCTACCAACTTACTAGACTCGCAGTTCCAGACCCTATACGCCCGCGAGGAAGCCGAGTAACCTAGAAAGATACCATCACAAGAACGTGACTCGAACTTATCTAGGTTCCCAGACTTCAGAATGAAACACTTGCAACCAAACACACGAAAATGCGAGACACTGGGCTTTCGCCCGTATCTCAACTCATAAGAAGTGCGATGCAAGTGTGTCCGAAAAAAACTCTATTCGAAACATGGCACGCAGTCGCAATGGCCTCAGCCCAAAACTTCCTAGGTGTAGAATGCTCATCAAGCATCGTCCTGGCCATCTCGACCAAGGTACGGTTCTTCCTCTCCACGACACCATTCTGCTGCGGGACGTGCGGAGAAGAGAACTGGTGTCCTACACCTGTCTCATCACAGAACCTCTCATAGTGGGAATTCTTGAACTCCGTGCCATTGTCACTACGAATCGCTCGTAAGGCACCTGGGAAATCAGCAAGACCTACTGATGGCCGGTCAGACCGGTGCTAGTTGGCCGGTCAGGCCACCACTAGTAGGCCGGTCAGACCGCCACTAGCACGCTAGTCAGACCGCCTTGCCCCCTCCGATCAGACCGCCTTGCAGGATTTAGAGCAGACAGCAGCAGATTTTCAGACAGCAAAATGGAGACTTCAATGCAGCAGAGAAATTGGAGATTGCTAATGGTTTTTCTCAGCCTAGAACTGTAAGAATATGAACTAAATAGCATGCAGAGGCTGGGGGACCAAGAGAAAACAAACTAAGAGCAAGAATTCTAGATTTTGACAGAAACTGAACTTTTGCAAAATCTGAACCAAAAATCCAATTTCTCAATAATCTTTCAACCTTTGCTCATGAGCTTTTGCAGAAAGATTAGCAATAGTCTTAGGACTTGAGGGCCCAAAACATATGCCATCTAAAGAAGGGAATCAAAAACACATCAAACCCTAGAAATGAAACACAGAGGATGAACAGGGCACATGGAGGCAATAAACTTGATTCTTCCAAATCAAACATTGAGCTCTTGGAATTAGCTGACCAAAGGGTCTAGAAATCCAATTTCATCACAGAGCAACCCATTTTGCCACTCCTTAGCAAGAAACGAGCCAAAAATAAGAAACTCAAAAATCAAGCAAAAAGGCATCGAAGGAAGAACACAGGGTCAAGGCATCTCACAAGAAATCAATCCATTCCTAGAAGCAAGAGGATCACAAAGGAGTCCCCATACATGATTACAATCGGAGGAATGATTACATGGTGGCTCAACTCATCTCCAACCTCTCCCTCTCTCAAGATCAAGAACTCCACTCAAGAACACACACACAGAGAGAGAAGGACATCGAAGGAGACACAACCAACAACCCTTCTGCCCTCTCTCAACAACTAAAGCTTAAAGCAAAACAACCTCTCCAAAGGCCATTTTGACTAAAAGCAAAACCCTAAAGCCATGCACTCCCTCACAAGGGACTTACATGCACATGAGAATCCCTCTCCTATTTATAGCCCTTGGCTAATGGGTCTCCAACCCGTTACACCTGCTAAACCCCGAACGGAACCGCTCCCACCTGTGCAGCTTTGCGCTTTTACCGAAACGCCCCTCCTGCACCTTCCGGGAAGCTTCCGCGTTCCTTGTCGTCCAAGCCTCGCAACCACCTCGAGTCTCCGCTGTCTTTGACACATCCGACCGTTCTGACCTCGACACCGCCTGTGCCTAGTCCGGTCACCTCGTGTCTCGCCACGACTCCGCCTCGATGTCCTGCAGCCATCACAGACAAGAAACACATCACATAGCACCGCTCGATAACATGTAATCAACAGAAGCATTAAGAGTAATCTTAAGCAAGTAAAAGCCCAAACCCGTCGAATCAAAAGACTAAGCATCCTAAGCCCATACGACCAAGTTTGACTAAGTCCGACCGAACCGATTGCACCACGCAATGATAGGGCACGAACCTCACAAACCAAACTCGACTTTCCTAAAACCGATGTCAATTACTCATCACACACTCGGGGTCACCTCCACATGGTCCATCAATAGTATTGCCCACTTACCTATCGACAACATCCAGGAAATGTACCTCTTTAGAATGCTACATTGATATCTCTAGTGGATGCCTTAGCTTATCTTGTATCGTTATGTAGGAGCCCAACTGTCTGACCCGAATTTTTCAATCCAGAATCTCCTGTGAAACCACCGCACTATTCATTGGATCAGTAGATAGTGCTCACAGGTACATTGCTACATCATTTCATACATCGCATAGATAACAACAACTGATAATAATATTACACCACGGGGTTTGAATTATGCCACGTCGGGCAATTAATTTACATAAGGGCCGATCAGGCCAAATGTTTACATTACAAAAGCTCGGCAGCGGAAGCAAAAGCAAAGTGAAGCCTTTAATCCATAGGCAGCGACTGGGGGTAAATATGTGCCATATGATTATTACCTAAGCTGAGGCAATAATTATAGGCACACAACACCATAGTCTAACTACCTAGGGCTCAAAAGCGCAAGAGACGCCCTAGATCTCGGCGTTGTTCCCTCCATCCGTAGCAGGGGTTTCTTCATATGCATAATGATCCTGGGTCCCTGAATCTGATTTTGGTAATGCGAGTGTGAGCACAAACCACCGTGCTCAGCGAGCCAATACACAGAATACATATACAGTATGCATGGCTTTTCAAGAGAAGGCTAGGGTTCTTTTATTTGCCAGAAATTGCTGTTTAATTATAGTTCTTAGAAAATCTCCTATGACTTAGCAGTTTTTACCAAAGCATAGTGTATGTGAAAGATTGCTATAATAGTAGTGATCCAGATACCATCCACCAATACATGGTCTCTGCACCTATGTCAGACCTTCAGCGTTATAGCCGCTTACGATGTCACTGGGACGACACCCAGGACAACTCAAATCAGGGCTTTCCACTCTCCTCCACTTTTCCATATCTGGTTAAGTTCTCATGTCTGCCCTTGACCGTGGGCACGGCTGTTCGAATAGTTTTGACTCTACAGAGTTTGCACACTTTACCCACAAGAGACAGTTCACTCGTTGCCCCACACGATTCCTTAGTCATGCAGTTGAGCCAACCATCACAGTAACCATTCAAAGTACCTCGCCCCTTCCATCATCTCACCCCTATGAGCTTGTCCCGCTTGCGGCAGGTCTCATAGGTTGTGCAGGATGTTTTCCCTCCTATGCGCCTAGCAGCTGGCTATCCACACTGCTAGCACGCCGCAGAAGAACTTCACCCTCAAGCCTGCCACCCAGGACGCCACTTGCGGGTGTCCCATTCAAGCCTGCCACCCAGGCCGCCACTTGCACTACTTCACTCCTCCACCGATGACGGTGATTTTCAGGGTCCGGTAAATTTACTAGGCCAAGTTGTACTTTACAGACTTGTGGTTGTACTTATTATACATAGGAGGTCATGACAAGATTCAGTCCTTAGGGTATCTAGACGGTTCTACCACAAACCACACTCTCGTGCACCACTGCACCATACTCCCAAACCATCCGCCCAGATAAATAAGCAATTTGAGGTTTTTGGGAATATAAAATAATCATATCCAACATATACCAGTCATTACCGCCATGACTGGCCAACCAAATTTTCTCATGATTAAAAGTGATGCTTGGGGCATTTCAGCACCCCCCGAGTATCTATGTAGTACTAAGCACGGCGTATAATTACGGACTTATTTTCGAAAAGTTACTATTATAATTTTGCTAGGGCGACAAGGTTCACATATTCAAATATTCCAAAGGAGGTGTAATATTAATCAAGTTAATAATGGGCATATAACTATAATCTTAAATTAAACATGTATTTGCATATAAAATATCAACATGCAATTTGATAATTTAAACAAAAATAATTTGCAGAAAATGTAGGTTCAACATGATCAAAGTATTGACTCGCCTTGGTCACAGTGGGTTTGGTCTGGGTTGTCTTGAGCTTCTAGAGCTGCTGCCTCGGCTTCTTCTTCCTGAGCCTTGTAAGCTAATTTTATCGTGCGCGAAAATTTGGATAAAAAGCAAATCAGTAACCGAATATACATTCACCAGAAAATCCAAATAACTCCAAATTTCATATTTTAGTTTCATTAGGTAGTCATGGAATTTAGACAAATTTAGAGATTTGTTTTATCTGCTTTAGTGCTAGAATAATCCCACTACAATTATTTGAAGTTTAATCATAGTCAGTTTTTTTATGCAATATAATCTCTTATTACATTGAGTATCTTAGCCTATGGCTGTTGGCTTAGTGTTCACATTATTTAGTAGTAAAAGGTTTATCCTAGTTACTAGAGTAATATTTTATGGCTTAACTTGACAATTGGTTAATTTCTATGTCATGTTCTAATATGCAAAGATTCATGATTTATTGTTTAGCAAACTTTTATTTGATGGGTTATCATTCCTTATGAGCATTGACCCTAATTATATTCCTGCTAAACATTCTTAATTAATAAAGATTTAAAAGGGTTACTCATTATATATATACATATATATTATTTTCTGGCACATGATAACTAACCATGATCAAGGGTTTAATAAATGCCCCAAGATACTAATCAAGTTTCTGCATCCCAGGAAATTGCCTTTCTGATTTTTCCCAGATTTTCCTTGCTATTTCTCCAAATTTTACTGCGCTGTTACTTACTAAAAAATGCCATAAAAACCCCCAAAACTCAGCCACGGCGCTGCGGAGCCAGAGGCTCAAACGTGCGCGGTCGGGCGAGTTAAGGGGCGGGCGGAGCTAGCCAGGGGACTCACGGGTGTTACCTGATTATATAGAAACGAGGATTACTCCTAAGCAGTGCAGTAGCAGAGGCCGGGGTAGAGGAAACCGAGGGCGGGGAGCGGCGGCGTGGCCGGCAGTGGGCGGCCGGGGAGGTGCCGGTGAGGGGCAAAATGGAATCCTTGCTACATGGGGAAGGCGATGGGGGTGTCGACGGCGGCCGGGGATCACCGGAATCAGGTCGGTGGCGGCGGGTTCGGGCGGAGCTCGACGCCGGCGCAATGCAGGCCCGGAGGAGCTAGGCCGAGTGTGGGGTTGGCTTCACCGAGCTCCAAGGATGTTTTGGGCGAGGGGAATTAGACTATGGTGTCTCAACGTGGGGGCGCACTCGTCGGCCAGCCGAGAAGAAGAAGGAGGCGTCGGCGAAGAATGAGGGCACGAGCGGCCGATTACTGGCTAGGGGAGAATGAAAGTAGTCTTGCGGTGCGGATGGGAGCTTCGGTTGGCTCTTTATAGCCGAGAAAAGGTGCAGCGGCAAGGGGCGGTTGGGGATGAGCTTGGCGGCGGCATGGTGACAGTGGGGAGATGGGACAGACCGGCTGACGCGGCTGGCGTGGATGTGACGGGGGGGTGACGCGCGTGCGGCAGAGCCATGGACCGGGCGCGGCTGTAGTCGACGCAGCGGCATGGCACGGCGGAGTTGGTCAGCTCCGTGCGACGGTGACGCGAAGGGGACGGGCGCCGGTGGGCGCAGGTGCTAACGCGGCACCACGTAGAGGTGAGATGGCGCGGGCCCCAGTTGACGCGTGCTGAGGGAGGCTAGGGACCGGTGGTCCGATGGGAGGCGCGGCACGGGGAGCAGGCTGCGGCGTCGGATGTCCGAACGAAGGGGCTTGGCCCTGTCTGAAATGCGGCGAGACAGGGGAAGGGGAAAGAAGGAAAGAGGGGCGGGCCGGCTAGGCTGGCTGGGCCGGTCTAGCTGGCCGTAAGGCCTCTCTCCCTTTTTTATTTTTGTTTATTTCTATAGGGCTATGTTTATGCACATTTTTGGGGTATAATTCCTTTGCCCTCATTTATTTATTACTATTATTCTGATATCTTTTTATTTTTATTATCTCTCTTTATCTTCCTGTACTTATTTATTTTTAGGTTTCCCTCATGTTTCTTCTTGTTTTGTATTTTTCCTTTAGTAAGACCTTAGGCCAAAATCCAAGAAAACTTCAGCAGGGTTCAAACACCAAACATTTATACTCAAAATAATTCGGGACTTACATAATTCTCCAAATCCAATTTCTAGGGTGTTACACCAACCCTTGCATCCTCAGAGTCAGGCTTGTTGGCTCCATTCCCATTGACGCTGGGTGGGGGATGGCAAATTCATGGCTGTCAGGGATGTTGGTGCATGGTGTACAAGTAGAGATCGGTTTCATGAAGGTTCAGGTGGACATGATTAATGATGTTTTCAAGACTGTCCCTCTCGAGAAGCCCCCAAACGAAGAGATTACAACATTAGGGGATACCATCCACATATTCATCCCATGGCCCAAGAGGGACATCGCCCTCGACTCGTCTGTGCCACGATCTCCACATCCAGTGGCCCAAGAGGGACATCGCCCTGGACCTGTCATATTGGCTCCGGTGGCTCCACCTCCAGCTCAGGTTCTGAAACATGTTACATCGGCTCCCGTGGAGACGCCGCCGAAAACGTATCATAAGTGAGGCTCCAAGACTCAACCAAAGAAAATTAATGAGAGAGAGTAGTGGATTGTTTCCAAAGTTTCATCCTCCAAATAAAAACAGAGAGAAAAGAAAGAAAGAAAGAAAGAAAGAAAGAACAAATAAATAGCAGGATGTGTTGACAGAACATAAAGATATTGGAGCAAATTCTTTGTTGGCTGCCAAACGTGCTCCTTGTCTTCAAAGTGCACTCATCCTGGCCCAAAAATTATTCATCCCCCTTGTGCAATTTGATAAAATGGACTTCATCTATGCCCTAGGATCACTCTTTGCCATTTGCACAAGTCCACCACGAAAAGCATGTGTTCATCCCTCCCACCTCATTACTATCATTGTGTTCTAAAGATCTTTTTAACAAGAACATCTATAAATTCTAGATTTGGATCCTTATTTGACTAGATTATATCTGGATGGCAAGCTTGTTTTGATTTTTCATATCGAACAAAATACACTTGTAGTAAGAGGAAAGCTCAAAGCCTTTCATCTTGATTCTCCAAGAGACTAGTGAGAACGATGTCGAAGAAAAGCTATTATAAAATCTTGGGCTGAGAAGTGTTTTCATTACTTTGTAGCCTCTAAAACTCTGGTGCTGAGCACTGAAAAGGGTTGACTTAGTGAGGGTAAAATGTCTCTAGTTGAATATTTGAGTAGTCTTCTCCCCCCTTTGCATTTAGTGTGTTAGAGGTATTAGTAAGTTGAAGTTTGACTGATGAGACTTGGTGATTTGAGTGGATAATGATTACATATTGTTCATGCTTTAATTTGATCTTTGCATAATTGCTCATTCTAGTTTTTGAAGTTAGTCTTGCCCAAGGATGAGCAAGATAATGAGTGTGGGGGAGTAGTCATTGTCACGAGTAAATTTCTTAGGCATGGAAGAATCATTGTATCCCTAATTTGAGCAAATTTGACCAACTTTCAAAATTGAGGGAAATTTGATTTAGGCCTTTGCTCGAGGATGAGCAAAAGTCTGAGTGTGTGGGCGTTGTTGATGCTTGTTTATGCGCCTTACCCCCCAAATTGTTGTAATTTTCCTCGGTATTTGTTATAAATTGTGGCACTTGGCAACTAACCCTAACAAAATCCAAAGACATGCTGTGTTTGGTCTGTTTTGTAGGAAATTCACTAAAAAGAGCCAATAAAGCTTCCATTAGAAAATGCACAAAAATGAACTTCATTAAATGGCAAATTGGAGGCTACCATGATGTCTGTCTCATCGAGATGATCAAAACGCATATATTATTTACCCAAATTGAAGGTCAGATGGAAAAGTTACGAACACTCCTACAGAAAGCCTAATACTAGACGGCCAATCACAGACGGTTTGACAAAACCGTCTGTGACCAACACTAACACAGACGGTTTTAATTTGGACACCGTCTGTGTTGGCGACGTTGGGGAAAACGAGTATCGCAGACGGTTCTTATCGATGAACCGTCTGTGATACCGAGTATCACAGACGATCTGTATTAAAAACCGTCTGTGATAATCCCAGATTATCACAGACAGTTTTTAATTAACAACCGTCTGCGATAAGCTGGTTATCACAGATGGTTTTTTATTAAAAAATCATCTGTGATAATGGAAGTAGGCATTTATTGCGCTGCTCAGACCGCATCTGTCTTCATTTCGATCCAGATCTAGCTGGTGCTTTACTCTTTCGCTCAGGAGGCAAGCTTGGCGATTTCAGGCCAGTTAATTTGGTGGGAGGAGGCAGATATTGAACTTTGAAGATTTATACTTTCCTGGTTGCTCTAGATATGGTTAGTAATGAATTTTATTTTTTGTTTGCATGCATAACAATTTAGATCTAAGTAATTGGTGAGTGTTATTAATTGAAGATGGTTTGCAAAATTGTTGGTTATATAATAGCTGTTGTGTTTATAATATGAATTGAGGTAGCAAATTAAGCCTCAATATAATAAATGTAGTAATAATTAGTTAATTTAATTTTTAATACTAAATTGTTATATATGTACGTAACGTAGGATCGAAGCTGGATGTATGCCACGAGCCGTGTGAGTGAAGAGTACATTAATGGCGTGTCTGCTTTTACAAGAGCTGCCGAGGAGGATATGTTGAATAAGGGGGTGGAATATATGTACTGTCCATGCACTGATTGAAGCGCACTTGATTCGGAGGGGTTTCAAAAAAGGGTTATATGTGTTGGACCAGTCATGGTGAAGTCAATGATTAAATGCCGCCGGATGACATCGCCGGTGAAGTGAATGATATGCCGTCGGATGACATCGCCGGTGAAGTGAATGACATGCCGCCGGATGATGTCGATTGTGGTTCGGATTCGGATAGGTTGCATGATGATAATCTGGATCAGATGCTTCACGATGTAGAAGAGGATTATGATGAGAGAGAGTATGTTAAATTCCGGGGCTTGATGGAGGACTCGGAGAAACTTTTGTTCACGTGCTGCAAGTACACGAGGTTGTCGGCCGCGCTTGAACTGTTGAAATTGAAGGCAAGCAACGGTTGGTTCGACAAGAGTCCTAGGCGAGCCGATGATATTCCCAGAAGAGCACCTCTTAACCCTAGGACTTGGTTGCCAAAGATTCCACGCTTGGTATATGGAACAGTCCAATAGGCCAGAGGCAGAACGGCGCTCAGGTATCACTGTCAAATTCAAGCCGGAACATTTCGTGCACGAAGCTCACGAATGTGTCTTCGCGGTGACCTTTGACGATATATTTGGTCTTTTCATGCTCAACGCTCTCGACGCCTCACTCGTTCGATGCTGGATGCTGTAAGTCTATACAATCACAGTCTCTGTTCACGTAATACCGATATATGTCACAATTTGTTGCTTTTCTGTGTGTATATATATAGATTCATGCTGACCGAAGCTAGATCATCGAAATCACCAATTGGTTTCCTGGACCCACGCTTGGTCGCCATTGATACCATCAACGAGGATGCGTCCTTCGTCGAGAACTATATTACAAAAGCATTGCTGGCTCACCGCGATAAGGAATTTGTTCTTATGCCATACAATGAGCACTTCCATTGGATTTTAATTGTAATTATACCAAAATGGAACAAGGCTATATACCTTGATTCTCTAAGTAAGAACAAATCCAAGTACACAGCTATCGCCCAAATACTCGATAGGTAAGTACATTGTACATTGTACTCTTTCTTTCCTTCCGAATGACTAATCTAACTTTTTCGAATAACGAAGGTCGTTCGTCACATACGTTCAACAAACACGTGGCTCGACGACAGGGGCCAAGCCCTTGAAATATGCTCGCAATTTTCGGGTATTCGCTAGCTACACATTAATTAATCATATACAACACTTAGTAGTAATGCCTCTTGATTTAACACATTCTATTTTTTGCAGTGCCACCAGCAGCAGCCGGGTAACACGTGTGGATACTACGTGTGCCACCACATGAGACTACTCCTCGATTCCACCAAGATCACCAATTCTAAGGTTTGTCAATCTTCCCACATTTATTTCATACATGTCAGGTTTTATATGTACGCGCGTTGATATTCCTATCGACAGGCTGCGCCCATCTCTACATCTGCATTGACACAGCCGGACTTTGCAAAAATTCGAGGAGAGTTTGTTTGGTTTTTGTGGACTAAAGTCATAAGATCAGATGGAGAGTTCCACTGCGCAGAATGATTTTTTATTGCTCTTATCACTCTGTAATTGTGAATTTGTTAATGGATATTTTATTTCATTTCAATTAATTCATTTGCGAAATGGATGCCTTATGTCTGTGAATGAAATGTGATGTGAATTGGATGTTTTATGTTTGTCAAATGAATTGAGATGTGAATTGTATGTATACATATACTTGTTTATCTGCTTGTTTCAGAGGGCATGGCTAGCATTTCCTGAGGCTAGCCAATAAACAGAAATAGATTTAGGGGTAGAAAAGAACATCACAGACGGTTTTTAATTACAAACCGTCTGTGATAGGTGACATATTACAGACGGTTTTTAGTTAAAAACCATATGTGATATATCAATATCACAAACGGTTTTTAGTTAAAAACCATCTGTGATATATCAATATCACAGACGATTTTTAATTAAAAATCGTCTGTGATAATCAGCTATCACAGACGGTTTTCAGTTAAAAACCGTATGTGATATTGATATATCACAGACGGTTGTCGAACCGTCTGTGATAACCTTCGATTATCACGGACCCATAAATTCAGACTGTTCAGAAAACGGTCTGTGATGACGTTTTTGAACCGTCTGTGATGTCCTTTTCTGTAGTAGTGGAAGCCCAGAAACAGTTAGAGACCTAGCCAAACAGGGCTAGCACCACTCGATACCCAGCTTGTGCTAGCCAACTCCCAAGTGGTGCCACTAGGTGCTAAGACCCAAAAAATTCATATTTTGTTTATTTTAGAAGCCTTGGGCACTTATGGGAAGGTCTGAGAGCCCTGGCACTACCAGCGCCACCTAGCACTATGCCTTTGGCCACCTCTTTCCTTGTGGTTCAAGTTAATGGACACCTCCCCCCCCCCCCCCGAGCCTATATAAGCATAACCACCACCACCATCGAAGAGCACCTCAAAAAATATGCATCACGAGAATCAAGTTTAGACACTGAGAGTCAAAGAAATCATTGGATTAGGGTTTTACCAAGCAAGGAGAAGTCACCGACAAAGCACTGAGCCATGCTGCCCAATTATCGGCCAGCGCTATCCCGACGACAGTCAATGCCACCTTGGCACTGAGCTGCACGACCCCTGCCGATAGTTGATTCACAAGGATCGACATCCATGACTACTTCCTCTTTGTCCTACTACTTCTCCATGATTACTTCTCCATGATGTTGCCCCAAACCAAAAGTTGATAGATTATGTTGTTCCCAAACTAAGTTTAGGGGATCTTGTGATGTAACTGACACTAGTATAATATATGATGTTTATGGTACATAATTGCTTCAATTGGTCTATGTGACATTGTGTTATTTAGCTGATGATACCATCAACTTGTTAGTTTCTAGATTGAAATATGGCGTTTGGATTTAGTCAACCGAGCTATATCAAATAGTGCAATGCTTTCTATGCTTACATTAGCCTTATTAGGGACAGATGGCAAGCATGGCGATTGTTTGCAATGGAAGGAGATGATCGGGGTCAAAAAAAGGGCATTTTGGTAGTTTGACCAAAATACTAAAAGCAGCTTTGGAAGAAATTTGTGGCACATGAGCAGTGTTTGGGGAGGCGATTTAGGTCATGGATAAGCTAGCATGATTAAGATGGATCAAAGCTTAGGACTTAGCAGATTCGAGCTCATGCGCTTTAAAAAGCGTGCCCCGTGTGTGTCGGGTTATCGGGTTTTCCATTGTACTAAGTGAATAGTATCTACTAAGGGTTAGATATGACTAGCTAGCCCATCTATTTAAGAGGTTGGAATGGAGACTTGTGATTAACCATCCATCCTCTCCTGAGACCAAGTGTTCATGAGTTCTAGGGTTAGAGCTTGAGAAAAGTTGAGTGCTCTAGAAACAATTTTTTTGATCATTGATTGGAATAGGTTCATGATATTATAGAGAAGGTGCACACCAAATTTCAAGTGATTTGGAATTTTAGTTTTGAGAATTAGCTCATTTTTAGATTTTCGCCCGATTTTGGTGCAGCAAAGCTTCACGAACCAAAAAATCACAATTCTCTCAAGTTCTTTCAGGTTTTTTGGTTGGAATAGGTTCCTAAGGTCATGAACTAGCCTTAGTTCAAGTTTCAAGTCTTTTGGATAGTCAAAGAAAAAGTTTTATTGTTTCTCGGATTTGAAATAGTGTTGTTTTTACTATACACGGGCTGAAATCATAATAGCTCCAAGAAATTTTAGATTTTTGGCATTTTGATCTTCATAGCTTATTTTAGCTATTGGAGTAAAGATTAAGGAAATACTTGGGGGAAAATTTGAAGGCACCATTCACCCCTATGCTGCAATATCAGTGCTTCAAGTGGTATCAAAGCCCGGTTAGTTCTTCTCATAGATCTTAACCGGTCTTAGGAGCCATGGCATCAGACAAAGACTCTACCAAGCCACCCGTGTTTGATGTTGTCTATTTTTCATATTGGAAGGCTTGCATGCATGCTTACATTAAAGCTCAAGACTTGAGACAAGAGACAACACGCACGAACTACAATGACTACACGGACGGCAACTATAGGAACAGCAATGCATGACTACGGAATTATTCTAACTAATTACTGACTACTAGACAGAATGAGGAAGTTGAAAGAACTGGGGGAGTCGAGAAGCACAGAGGGAGTCAAGAGAGAAAGAGAGGGGGAGACAGTCGATAACCAATTAGACTACGGCAGCAGGACAACACAAACACAGAACTATGACGAATGCACGCACAACTTAACTATTGAATGCCCGTGGAAAGGAGAAAAGAGGGAGTCAAGAAGCACTTGGTGTCTAGAAGCAAGGAAGGGGTCGAGACAGCAAAGGGAGAGGAACAGTCACTGGCTAGCCAACTCGACGACACTCTCATACACAAACAGTAATGCACAATCAACTAACCCTGATTACAGCACTAGACACAAACAAATGAACACACTAAAACATAGGAAATTGAACATGTCACAATTCTAGAATTACGCTACTAAAAACTTGAATCAAAAAAAGTAATCCTAGAACAAGATAATAGATCACAAATATGCATCCACCGACCACATGCATACATCATTGTGCACAATTCACCAACACATATCACAACAGTAATTAGTGATTAAAATCAATTAACAGCAATTAAGGTGAACATGTTTTAGCCATCCAATTTCTGGTGAACTACAATGTGGTCCTTTCTTTTTTTGGATTTCTTCTATTCTAGCCCTTTTGAGCTCCGCTTTCATTGCAGGAAGATCCTACGCATTCACGATAACACGTACATATGTACGGAGTAGTCCCGGAATGCCAAACTAATCATTTATGCGCCTCGATTGCGCTGGCTTATAGAAAATGTAGAAAAATATAAAATGGTCAAATTCGAGTAATTAATTATACAAAAGCGTGTAAATGATGATAAATGGTCCCAAAATGTGAAAAATATATGGATAAAATAATACGTAAATATATATAAAAATGACACACGTCAAGAACCAGTGGATTTCCTCAACCCACACTTGATCTCTGAGCAATGCATTGATGATAATGCATCATTCGTCAAAAATTACATAACGAAATGATTGCTTGCTCAGAGTGACAAAGACTACATTCTGGCACCCTTCAACTAGGGGTAAGTGCTTCACTAGTTGCTATACAAATTTTATTTGTACTTTACATGGAATATGAACTTAGGTTTAATAACTATGTCGACATACATGAGTAGGTGGCATTGGATTGTGATTGTACCAAAGTAGAGCAAGATAATATACCTTGATTCCCTACTTGGGAACAAACACTTCATCCTTGTGAAGAAATACTCAACATGTATGCTTCATACATAACTCTATTGTAGTCTTCCCTTCAGTTTCAATGACCGAGGCTAACTTTTTGGAATCACGTAGGTCGTTCAGCGCTTACGTTTCCAAGAGAGGGAGACACAAAGAATCCAGCACCACACTGCAATACAGGACGTGATTTTCGGTACCCACTACTGTAGGATCGGAAATGGCAACAGAGGGGGGTGAATTGTACCATTAAAAGCGCCCCTAAGTATTCTCACAATTTTCTCCTCCGATAGCTACGGCAGCTATGAAGTCAGAAAATATTTGCTTGCTGGAAGAAGTAAGAACAGACCAATAAAATCGGCAAAAGGAGCTAAGATGAACTCGGCAGAAGAAGCACGTTTGTGTGCTTACTGGAAATGAAGGGAGGAACACAAAACAGAAAAGATCTTTGCCGAAAACAAAAAAAACTGAAGACTACAAAGAAGACTAACCAAGAACTTCTTTGAAGAAACAAAAGCTGACTGGAAACTACAAAGATCTGATGTTACACAACTCAAAATAAAACAGAGAAAGAAAGACAGAAAAGAAGGCATGTAGAGAGCAGCCAACAAGAACTTAAAAAGAACAGATACTGCAGATTAAAACAGGAAGCAAAAGATAAAAGCCAAACTAAAAAGGAGTCAAGCAAACTGAAGATAATAAAGAAAAGACAAGAGGGAAGAACAGGGAAGGAAATGCGCACTAACCGAAAACTACAAGGGCAGCCGATCCCAGAAAATAGAAGAAACAAAGAAAGGTAAATTGAAAAGAAAGAAATTCAGAGCCCAGCCAGCCGTGACCGGTCTGACCAGAGCCATGCTACCGGTCTGACTGCAGTGGCAAGCCTGGTCAGACCGGGTTCCAAAATAGTGAGCGCAGGCTGAGAAATCAGAGCAGAAAAAGCTAAAAAAACAGATGAAGTTTGAGAAGATCTATTGGCCAAAAAGAGCCGAACAAAAAGGAAAATACTTGCTACAGTTTGAAGATAAAAATAGCAGCACTGCCCTGATCGGCACAGGAGATGCAGCCGAGTGATGTGTGCCTGAAGACAACCGAAAATATAGAAAAGACAGAAGCTCCACAATCTGAGATTGCTGCAAGCTGAGAGAGCCAAAAACTGAAAAGACAAAAGCTATTCGACTGAAAAGAAATGGACTGAAAACCGAAATGGCAGATTGAAATACAGAGCAGGCCGAAAACACATAAATTACTGCATACACCCAGACCTAAAAAAATTACCAGTGCAAGCTGCTCTTTCTTAGCTCAAACACATTAGGACTACACTCTAAATACCAAATAGACCTCAAAGAGAAGAAAGTGCAGACCAAAATGGTTGAGAGACAGTGGATGCTGATTTTGTCAAAAGAGAAGCAGGAAAGAACAAATTTTAGATTTCTCATGAATCTTTGATTCTTAGCTCATGAAATTTTGAACTACAGCAGAAGATAGCCTCTAGACAAGAAGGCACAAATCTGAGATTAACTTTTGAAGAGAAATCAAAAGCTTCACACATGCTCTGGCTCCAAACCCTAGTTTTGGAAAACAGGGGAAATTAAATGCCTTAGCCCAGAAAAGAGAGTATTCATTGATTCTAGCTTTTGCTCTTAGGAATTGAATGACCAAATGGTCTTGAGGATTTCCCATCACAGAGCTAACCCATTTTGCAAGAATCAATCAAGAACTCAAAAACAGGGAAAACAACAGACGAACACGAAGAAGCAGAAATCAGTCCATCTCAAATAAAGAGTTTCTCAGATTGATTCATTGCAATGAATGATTACACAGGAGATACAAACAACTCACTGCGTCCCCATACGCAATTGTTACAAGAAGAACACACAACATGCTTCTCAGTGAGAACTCATGCACACACACAGAAGAACACACAACATGCTTCTCAGTGAGAACTCATGCACACACACACTCCCTCTGCTCACTCTCTTGCATGCTTGGGCATACTAGAAGGCAGCACCTCCACCTCCTCTTATCACCCAACACCCATCCTCAAATAGAATTTCAAGAAGTGCAGGCCACACCCCACTCCAAGCTCCACATTCAAATGAGGCAATGAGTCAAACACATGTAGAGAAGTGGAGGGAACCAGCCATTTCTCCCAAACTTGAGTCAATTCTCCAAATTGCCCTCAAGCACCTTCCCGGAAGCTTCCCGCAACCAGTACCTCGACCGTTTGGACCTCGACTCCTTCCTGAGTCTAGTCCCAGTCCGCTCCGCTGCACACGACCTCATCCGGCATCCTGACCGTCTGGACTTCTATCTCCTCCTGAGTCTAGTCCCGGTCCACCTCGCCGCTGCCCTTCGTGTCCACCTAACTCCGACCGAGACCTCCGACTCCACCTGAGTCTAGTCCTGGTCTATTCCGTCGCACACAACCACAACCGACATCCAACCATCTGGACCTCCGACTCCTCCCTGAGCCTAGTCCCGGTTCGCTCGTCGTTGCCTGTCGTGTCTATCACCGGTAGCTCCAGCTCTGGTTCCTCATCTCCCGACTCGCAACCACCTCAGCAGCCTCGATCATCTTCGGCATCACCGACCGTCTAGACCTCAACACCTCCTGTGCCTAGTCCTGGTCCTCCTCGCCTCACCATGACCTAGCTCCGAATTCCTGCAGTCACACAGACAAGCAAACCGTCACATAGCACCGTACAAAACAGCATAATCAACAATAGCATTAATGAAAGGTACTCAACCCTAGAATACCGAAAACAAACTCAAACTCTCTAACACAACCGTCAATTACTCATCACAAACATGGGGATACCTCCACATGGTCTCTCAACTACAATACAACAATCGTATACCACACTTCGCAATAATGCCTCTAGAACTAAATATACATATATATATATGTAATTCTAATTTTGCAACACCACCAACAGCTACAGGGCAACATATATGCATTCTACGTTTGCCGCCATATGCAGGAAATCATGGGCACTAAGAAGAATAGTCTAGAGGTTTGTCAATCTAGCAGTAATTATTTTGTGATTATCAATTTATACATATAGTATAAATAACAGGGCACCATGGTGCCCAGGCTCTATGATTGAGACTTTCTACCCATGATTAAGGCTTTCCATCCATGATTGATCAGCATGCTAAACCAATAACTTCCTTTCCAAATTGACGTCTTTTTGAATTAATGAATGTTAACGGGTTTGTCTAATATATTACACTTGCACGCATCTAAAAGCAATCCTAGCGACAGGGCATCAAAATTGACAAAAGAGCATTCAATCTTAACAAACTTGCCGAAGTTCAAGGACTGTTGTGTGGCTTCTTGATGGCGGAGGTCATTCAACCGAATGAAGAGTTCAACCACGACAAGAAATAATAAATGTTCAAATATTTGATTCAATTGTGCTTCATCAAACAATACGTTCAATATATTTGTGATATATCTGTCTATTTGTGATCAATATCTATGTACCTATGATATCTATGTATTGTGTTATATATCTATGATATCTATGTAAATGCTTGTTTTCAGAGGGCATGACTAGCATTTCCTAAGGCTAACTGAAAAATAAAAATTATTTAGGTATACAACGAACTATCACAAATGACTTTATGGTATAAACTGCCTATAAAGGTTGATATCACAGACGGTTGCGACCAAAACCTATCTGTGATATGTAATACATCACAAATGGTTCTATGTATGAAACATCTATGATATGTATACTATCACAGACGGCTGCAACCAAAACCCATCTGTGATAGTAATAAATCACATACAATTCAACATACAAACTGTCTGTGATATATATACACACTATCATAATCTGCTAGACCAAAACCCGTTTATGATATGTAATACACCATAGATGGTTCTATGTATGAATCATCTGTGATATAGACGTCTGTGATAGTCAATATTTACATATGGAACATAAACTATCTATGATAACCGTATGTTATCAAAGACACCTAAATTCAGATGATTCGAAAACCTGATGACGGTTTAGAATCATATATAATAATCTTTTATGTGGTAGTGATACATGCATGTTGCAACGTACAAAAACAGAATGGGTAATGGAGGCTGGACCATTGAAGCGCCTCATCCGTAGCAAGAGACAAGGGGACGCACGTATGTGCAGATGTGCTGCATCCAGGGTTCATAATTTCGGTGAAAATTCGTTGAAATTTTATTTTTATTGTTTAATACGTTGCCATACAAAATATAAGCAGTTCAGTCAAATAATTCACCGATATTTGGATTTAGGCCTGGCAATCCCATGGCCCAAACACTTCCCAGTTCCCACAGGCCTTAGCGCACGCCAATCGCCCAGCCCACAGCCCCCTTACCCAAACGCCTCAGGCTCTTAGCTATTCCCCTTACCCATCCAAATCCCTAATTCCCCTTCCCCATCCCAATTTCGAATAAAGCAATAGCAGCTGGCGTGCCACCAGGAACCAACTGCATCGGAGCTTCCCCGATCGATTCGACGGTGACACGGCTCCCGCCTTCTCCCCAATCTCCCCCGATTCTCCATCAGCACGCGGCGGCGATGCATTAGGCAATGCGCAGTAGTCCTATGTGGTGGACGACATCAGCGTGCTGAGATGTGTGACGAAGTCCGATGACAAGCGCCTCATCCATGACCTCGAGGCCTGTGAGAACATCCGTATCAACTTCATCACCGTCTGTAAGCTCACGGTATGTCCACAGCCCACCGACATCAAGCTACTCTACCGCTGGCACTTCACCGTTGTCAAGTTCTTCCCCACCGACATCAACACCGCGGTGTCCAACACCCTGTCGCTCGGGACGTTCTTGGCCATGCCGGCGGGGACGCGGTAGGACGGGGTCGAGGCCTCCCTAGTGGCCCATCGGCGTCGTGGGCGGTGCTGAGCGTGTGGAACTGCATGGACGCCTTCTGCCTTGCGGTGCACTAAGCGTTTGTCTAAATTTGGTTAAATTTTATCAAATTCAAGTGATGTTTGAAAATTTCATCCGAAATTTTGAACGAAATTCTGAAATTTCATTCATTTCATCTGTTTCACTGCATGACGGAAAAATTTTCAATCTGAAAGATTTCCCCTGGCTGCAACTTAGCTAAAATAAGCATGACATTCAGTGGCCTCCTGTAGGTAGCAGCTCAAGTGACGCCGCGATGGTTATTGACCATGCTGAGTTTTCTCGGATTAGGAGCAGGGACATGCAATACAAGCGCGGCGCCTTTTTCCCCGTGGAATTGACCCATCTCCCGCATTGGCCACTCGTAACGGTCAATAAGCAACGTTTAGTCCATATACCACTTCTGCCTCAAAGATGGGAAGAAATTGCCAGGATGACGATGAGCTCCAGAAGTAAATTGCTTCACGTACGATAACACGGGTACGACGCTCGTGCCATGAAAGCAATCTCACGCGTGGCGTCATCCGGTAGCTGGAGGATGCAGCCACCGCCAGTCGTCATCGCCGGTGGAAGGGATGGACAAGAGACAGTGGCGGTTCTTTCTGTTGGAGGCGTTGTGCAAAAACAATGATGGGAGGGTCGGTGCTAGGCTTAAGGAGGGATTTGACTATGTGCGCTGGCCTAAAAGGGCTAGGCCGTGTCTTTCAAATGTCCCTATACGTGCCTGTTGTGTCTAATACATATAGAAAAACTCCCGTACGTGCCTGTTGTGTCCAATACATATAGAAATACAAATTCTATTTTTTCGCACAGCAACGTTCGGACAGGCGCTAAATACATGTTCGAGCCGCATCCGCGTCCGATATGGACTTAGTGCGTGATTGCAGTGTCCATGCATCATTGCTCATGAATCATGATCGAAAGGGCACGAGGGAGGATAACGGTGGAGCGGGGGAACACAAGCTTACCAATGAGGAAGTCATAGTACTGATCACAGGTGTACTTGCTTCTCAACAGCAGCAAGTAGTGGTCCATGTTCACGTCGTTAGTCCCAACCAACACAAGAAACACCGACTGCTATACATTACTAATATCGTTAAGTTTCTTGTGTTACATGAGTGTGTTTCTAGAAACAGAGCTACTATACATATGACATCTGGTTTTAAATGAAAGAAGCATTGTAGGAAAACCATATTTTGAAAACGAAGGTAACCATTATTAAATCAACTTGGGCATTGCATAACTACAACCGCTTTATTAATAAGTGATTTTGTTCATCACTAATATGCTTTCTTGTCAACTCCTAAGCTATCACATCACAGGGCACCAGGATCACAGGGATGAACTGGCAAGCAACAAGGGGATGGTCCCGGGGAGGTACCGTGACCTAACACATCACGGGGAGGAACCGGACGATTGATTGGATTCAGGCCATCAGGAGATTGTCTTACTACCACCTATTATATAAGCAACAGGTGTTGTGATGAACTCTAGGCCATTGAGCAAGAGGAGCAATGCGAGGAATAGGTGAGAAACATGCACCATCATTTTACTTTGCATGTAGCTTGACTTTGCTTGATTTGTTTTTGTGGGTAAGAAGTTCCTGAGCATCATATATATAATGGAGTGATCACATGGCAACACATCCTTATCTTCTAGCTATAATTGTATGCTCTTAATTCATCCTTATCCTTTTTTATGTACTCCCTCCATCTAAGTTTATAAGGCATATTTTCTCTTGGCATATAGACTAAGGAGATATTGAAAATTACTAAACTATAATTATTTTCTCTTGGCCTATAATTATTACCTCTAAGTACTATATTCAATGCATGCTTGTAGAAAATATAAAGTAAAGCTAGATATTTATTAGGGGTATAATGGGAACATGCCATTTATTTTACTTTGGAATATGAAACATGCCTTATATTTGTGGACAAAATCATTCAAAAATATGCCTTATAAATTTGGATAGAGTGAGTACAATTCTAGCGCATGCAAATGCATGTTTATCTAAAATTTTGTCTATTCCACTAGCTTGTTCTCATTGTACTTGTCTTGAAATAAATGTGCCAACTTTATATTTTTAGTGGCATGGTATTACCACTATCAGAGACCGGATGTTTCATGGTGGCCAAGATTTTCCACGTTACTGAATGCCTAAAGCTTATTCCTAGATGGGAGTCCATCAAAAAATTATTTCATGAAGGATTTTCCCTTTTCCATGATGGTTTTTGGCCTCCACGAAAGAGCTGAAATTTGGTAGTGCACAGGTCTTCTTAAAAATGCACCCTATTTAGTTCATGTATGTACACACATAGATTTTGAAAGAATCCTAACTTTTCATTAACCCTATCAGTGCATTTAAATTTAATTATCATTAATAAAAATGTTATTAAGTAATTACAACACAAGGAATTACAAAGATTTCATTGCCTCGATCGGCCAATCACAAAAGCCAAGCCAAGCAGAGAGCCAACCTCAATGCCTCGCTCAGCCAATCCCAAGGCCCAAGCCGAACACCATCACCACCCACAAAGCCAGCCACCAAGAGAAAGTGAGGGAGAGAGAGTCAGAGGAGGGGAGCTAAGAAAGTAGAGGAAGACCAAGAAGCGGAGCGAGGACCACGGATGACCACTTGGGTTGACCACGACAACAAGATGACAGCAAGCGGACAACAAACATAGTGATAAGAGGCTAACCATGTCACCAAGCATGAGAGGACCACGCCACGACCACCAAGGGCGTCGTCATCCCTTGTTGTTTTCAGTCTGACAACCAAGTAGGCCCCCATTTCCCCTAACCATTTTCTCCCCTCCATCATAGCATAGCAAGCACAAACACACAAACACCCACTACTACAGACGGTGTTATCACAGACGGTTCAAAACCATCATCACAAACGGTTTCTGAACCGTCTGTATTTATGTGTCAGTGATAATAGCTGGTTATCACAGATGGCTCCCACACCGTCTATGATAACTTACAACACACACGATTTTTCAGAAAAACCATATGTGATATTCGACCATCACATACCGTTTTTTTGTATTAACCGTCTATGATATAAACGATATCACAGATGGTTTTTGTTATTAACCGTATGTGATATGTTGTATATCATAGATAGTTTGGTGTTCCGAACCATCTGTGATATACAACATATCATAGACGGTTAATAACTAAAACCATCTGTGATATGTGCATATCATAGACGGTTCGGAGTTTGAAACCGTCTGGGATATATATCACAGACAGTTTGGAACACCGAACTGTCTATGATAGCTATTTCAACAGCAATTTTATTTGCTCTTTTTCGGCTAGCCTCAGGATATGGTAACCATGCCCTCTGAAAACAAGCAAGATCATGTGTATATAGCACAGAATAATCATTACATAAATCACACAGATGAATGAAACAACACAAGCATATCACATATATAGCATGACAATCGTTACACGGATCTCACAAATGAATTAAATTGAATAAATTGTTTGATTAAGCACAATTGAGTGATTACAATTGAATCCAATGTTTCAACATCTAATCAACATTGCCGGGGTGGAACTCTCCAATCTTGTTTATGACCTCTGCTAGCAAGAATTGGGAGAGTTTACACGAATTTTGACGAGTTTGTCAAGATCAAATGCAGTTTAGTCGAAGTCCACACGCTGTCGCTAGGAGCAATGTTAAGTCATTAATTAGCATGTGTGTGTGTATATACATATATATAATCAAAAAATAATAATTATTGGAAGGTTGATAAACATATGGATCATTCGTCTTAGTGTCCATGATTTCCTTCATATGCGGCGAACATAGAATCCACATGTGTTGCCCTTTACTGCTGGTGGCACTACAAAAATAGAATTACATACATAGGTATTGTCAATTCTAGAGGCATTATAATAAAGTATGATATAGGATTGTTGTGTTGTAGCGGGTACTGAAAATCGCGTCCTGTGTCGTAGCGTGTCACTGGATTCCTTGTGTCTCCCTCCCTAGGCAACATAAGCAGTAAATGACATACATGATTCCAAAAAAGCTAGCCTCGGCCATTGCAAACGAAGAAAAGATTACAATAGACTTATGTATGGAGGAAATGAGTTTACCTGTCAATTGCTTCTTGCACATGAGTGAAGTCATGGTTGCTCCTAAGTAGGGAATCAAGGTATATTACCTTGCGCCACTTTGGTACAATCACAATCAGAATCTAGTAAGACCTAGTCATGTGTGTCGCCATAGTGATTAATCCTAAGTTCATGTTGCATATAAAGTACAAATGAAACTTGTGTGGCAACTAGTGAAGCACTTACCCTTGGTTGCAAGGCACCATGATGTACTCTTTGTCACCATGAGCAATCAATCCACTCGTTATGTAATCTTGGATGAAGGATACATTTTTGTTGATGGATTCTTTATAGACTAAGTGTGGATCAAGGAAACCCACCGGTTGTCGCCGTCACTGGACTTGTTGGATCATGTATCTATACGTAAGCAAAGAGTAATGACATTTATTGGTATGACGTGAATGTAGAACTTCATTATACAGTACACTTACAGTGTCCAACATCGTAGAAGTGGGGCGTCAAGTTCGTCGAGGTTGAATAGTAAAAATAAGTCTTCGAAGGTCACGACGAAGTAGCCCGAGTCGTGGAGGAAATACGCTTCTGTGTATCTCACAGTGAATCCACTGTGCCGGTTTGGCTTCATGTTGGACCTCTGCATGTACTATGTATGCAATGTATTGCAAACCAGACCAAGCCGGGGTAATTGTGACTCGGGGACCAATAACACTCCAAGAATGAACTTTCATTGCTCAGGACGTGCCTTAATCTTCTTCGATTGGGTCTAGAGCCTCACTTATGATATATTTTCGACATCGTCTCCACGGGAGCTGATGCAATAGGCTTCAGAATTAGAGCTGGAGGTGGAGCCACCGGAGCCGATGTGACTGGTCCAAGGTGATGTCCCTCTTGAGCCACTGGATGTGGAGATCGTGGCACGAACGAGTCGAGGGCAATGTCTCTCTTGGGCCACTGGATGAATGTGTAGACGGCATCCCCTAATATCGGGATCTCTTCATTGGGGGCTTCTGAAGAGTGACGGTCTTGAAAACATCATTAATTATGTCCACCTGAACCTTCACGAAACCGGTCTCTACTTGTACATCGTGTACCAACGTCCTTGACAGCCATGGATACGCCATCTCGTGCCAAGAATCAATGGGAATGGAGCCAACAAGCTTGACTTTGAGAATGCAAGGCGTGGGCTCCTACATAACGATACAAGATAAGCAAAGGCATCCACCTAGGAGATCTATCTATGTAGCATTCTAAAGAGGTACATCGACAGGTAAGTGGGCATCGCTATGTTCATTAATTGGCATGGACACGCAGCTACTCCGATGTTGAGGGGGACTGGGTACCGTTTTAATAGTGGTGAGTTGCAATTGGTTGCGGACTTGTCTCAATTCTTCCCTCAATGAATCTATCTCTCCTCGAAGTGAGGCAGTCTGCTCTTAAAGTGAGGCAAATAGTTGTTCCTCAAGTTGTGCATGAAGCTCCTATTTTATTTGTTTATTGTGACAGGCCTTGGATCTCTTCCTACTCCTATATGTCTCAGAGTCATTTGGAAACCTGTGCCTCCAAGATACGTAAACCCCCAGGCCTCGCATGCGACCTAGGTGCTCCTTGATTCCCAAAGCCTGTGATAGTATATCTCTCTCCCTGTATTCTTGAAAGGAGCCTCAGGAAGATTTGGTAGTCAATGACTACTGTAAGATACAATCATGTTATTTTCGAACCCATGAAGTTCAAGAGGGATTAACAACTATGTAGTCTAACATATCTTACCGGGCATTGGGACACTTCCTCGTCTATAGGGTTTTTGAAAGAGACACTTAAAGACGTGGTTGATGACCTCACTCTTACCAGTTTCGGGCACGCTCGTTTACGATCCCGGCGATCGGATTGCGACCTCGTCCTGCATCCTCCACTGCGGGATTTTACCCGTATACCCAGTGGTGCCAAGTCTGTGAGGGTGAGTATTTTGTGACTGGAGAGCCTTATGTGTCGCACTTTGTTGTTCAAATTCAGTCGTTGTCTTTATCTGCACAAAGGCCTCCCATGTTTCTGACGACACGAAAGGATACTTCGTGAAGGGTGTGAGATCCTTGACCATGTACTACATGATAAGAGTGCTCTTAAAGTTCTTCCATGCTTTTCCCGTTGTGAGGAGCACCTGCCATTGCACGAGTCCATGTACTTCTACTGGGATCTCGAACGAATTTGTTATTTCCTTCCACAGCTGATTTTTCTAATCCTTTGGCAAATCTTTCCAGCTTGCTATGATGATAGGGATCCGTTGCCTTCCAATTATCCTGCAAGTAGTATAAAATACTGGCGCTGCTTTCTTCGGTTGCAGAGGGATCCCATCCGAAGATACCACCGTGATGGTCATTTGGCCCTCTGGCCTTTTCAATACTCCTCATCCATGCTTAGTTATCACGATCTTGGGAGATTGAGACCCAGATGATGATGACGATGACTGTGTGGACGTCATCTCTCTTGTAAGAAAAAACTAACTGCAGTGAGTTATGGGCGTAAACAAATATCTATGAATCAAATTACACACCAGTGTCTCAAATTCATTGAACCTGACACACTGAAGTGTGTAACTTGCTTCATGCCCTTTGAAGGTCTATGTGGCATATATTATTACTACAAGTTCTCTTTGGAACAGTAACAGTAACATACTATTCCAAATAGATCTTGTAGCTAACAAGTGAAGCATATATCATGAAGTACTAAAGGTCATAAAACAAATTAGCCAAATACTGAAGATTACAAAACAAATTAGCCAACTATTGAGACAGACCACAAGATTTGAGAAATGACAGTAATAGTAAAAATTTAGATGAAACATTTCAAAATTTTGTTGCAACACTAAAAATAAATAGATGAAACATCTCAAAAGTTTTGGTCTAGTGTTATACCTCGCTAGTTGCGGAAGAGACCAGGAGTAGGAGTAAAAAAGGTAGGGAGGTTATCATGTGAGCATAGAAAAGCATCTATCGCTTTAATGGACTGGAGTGTTTTGAGTGGTTGGAGTAACGTTCATGCATCGTACATTCACCATTGATGTCATTTGTAACTCCTGCGATATTGGACTTTTTTTTGTACGAATAATCTATTTTATATTTGAAATTACAGAAATATACCCGTGGAAAATTTTTTTACAAAAATAGGCTCCAGTCGCCCAATGGGGGCCGACTAGAGCTAATCGCCCAACCAGGGGCTGACAGAATCTCTGTCGCCCCACCCTCGGGCGACTGAAACCAGTCGCCCCCCCCCCCCCCCATTGGGCGACTTGCAGTGCTGTCGCCCCCCCCCCCCCCCATTGGGTGACTGCACTCAGTGCCACGTGAATTTTTTAAGTTTTGTCAATTTTGTAGTTTTAAACTGGGAAACAATCTAGTAGAGTTGTAATAAAAGTTTATGTTCATCGTATGTTGTAGGTGCATAAAAAATTTTGGTAAACTTTTTTTAGGAACGATTGACCGTAGAACGATCGGTACATACAATGGTAAGTGATATTTTGATGTTACTAAGAATTCGTGTACAGAGAGAACCGGTATGTTAATATTGTTAAACGACTTGCTATGTGAATTATTGAATGCGAAAAGACGATATAATAAGCTTATCTGAATAGGAATAAACTTCATAATACAGTTGGGAGTAACATGCCACGTACTTTTTTATTACATGCATAACATATAGCATCATGTGCGACTAACCCACCCAACTGCTCGCACGACCTACTGTGTGGACCGGGGTCACTTTCCCTTCCTTGCCCGCTCGGCGTTGAACTCCTCGCGGCCTCTTTTGCCTTAGCCGCCATTTCCTTTTTTCTCTCGCGCTCCCTCTCGCGAGCCTCCCGCTCCCTAAGCGTTGTATACGCAAGGTTTGCTCATTCTTGCGGTGCTCCTCCTCCCGCAACTCCGATGACCTTGCGACATTCCACTCCTCGAAGTCGAAGGCTCATTGGTCCGCAGGGTGGATCTCAAGATCGATCCATTTGCGGTAGCCACATAGAGGTTCCGGGGACCATAAATACAGGGGAGAGATTGTTAGTGCGTGCTGTGAAGGAGAAAAGGTAGGGAAAAATAGTACATGTGGTCCTTACTGGCTGCCGATAGGTTGCGGTGTCTAGACGGCGGTTGGGGTAGTCACTGAGTAGTTGCGCAACCTTAGTAACGCATACCTAGGCTGATGCGGTGCTTAGACTTGAAGAACTTGCACGTGTCCCCACACCAACAAAGGGGGTGTCTCCTCCTCAGGTGGGAGTTGCGACAAACGCTCGGTAGGAACGTTCAGGATGGCGTTGTTGCTACGCGGCGGCTCATTGCGGGGAGCTGACCTTGTAGCATACTGGGCTTGTTCTGCCCAGGCCGCAATAGCCCTTATTTTCTCATCACGGGTGGCAGCTGACCGTGCTAGGTCACGGGTCTCCTCCCATTGCTTCACCATCTTGTCCCATTACTTCTTCTGGCTTTTGTCCATCCCGGTGTGGTGAAGAAAGCGCGGTGTAGTGTGGGGTTTGGAAGTGCAGTGTTCCCTGCGAAATGGAATGCACACCAATTTATAGGGTCCGTTTTCTCTACTCCTATGTGTAAAGCTGGTTTGCGTGGTCCTACCATTGAGTAAAGCTGGGCCGTGCTGCCATATCACTACAAAAAGGCTGCATCATCATGCCATGTGACTGTGCAAAGCTGGCCCTGTTTTGTCATGTCACTGCGCAAAGCTGGCCTCTGTTGTCATGTCACTGCGCAAAGCTGACCTCTTTTGTCATCTCACTGAGCAAAACTACCTCATTTTGTCATGTCACTACGCAAAGCTGCACTCTTATGTCATGTCTCTGCGCAAAGCTGACCTCTTTTGTCATGTCACTGTGCAAAGCTAACCTCTTTTGTCATCTCACTGATCATAGCTGACCTCTTTTGTTATCTCACTGAGCAAAGTTGCCCCGTTTTGTCATGTCGCTATGCAAAGCTGCACTCTTATATTATGTCACTGCGTAAAGCTGGCCTCTTTTGTCAGCAATACTCCATTGCAGTAAGTTCTCTCGTTCTATATAAAAAGCACGGGTGCGGTCCCATGAAGCTAGTAGTAGATAACCCTGCAAATCGAACGAAGAAGTATCTTCTCCGTCGTGCAGATACATACCATAGCGGACGCCGAGGGGCCAGCCGGAGCGGGGTCACCAAAAGAAGACCTTCCCTTGCAATGGAGGGAAGACTTCGATCCTAACTGCCGCTTGACACCCAGGAGGCGTGCTCAACCAGTGTGGCCAAAATGTTGTTAAGCATGTCATGGATTGATTGTTATTTTCACGCGGTTGTTATCACGAGCCATAAAAATATCGCATTTTAACTAACAGCAAATACAACTAGCAAGTAAACCGAGAAATACTAAGCTACCAGCACAACACCAACTACATTACAGTAAAGGGGATGTAACATAGCAGTTTTACAAATGGTACATGAAATTTAGTTGTAGTCTCCAACAACTACTAATCAACACATGCATTTCATCGTCTAGCTGTGTGCCCCTCCTGACTCCATCGCCCACAACGTGCCAGATGTTCCAGCTTGCGATTCATCCATATCATTTCTAATACGCTGGCTCTGTCGTTGACCCTTCCCACCCTTCAGCATGTTAAAATCTGGAACCCAGGTCCTCGCTGCAATGTCCAAGGTGGCAAAGTTTCTGACAACCCTGAACCCCCGGATCTCCCCACACCAAGCCTGCAGTACCCTCTCCTTAAAGAAGTACTCCGACATGAAGTTCGAAGGATCCATGCCCACGGTCCCTCATGCAGCGAGGACATGAGAGCATGGCTTGTGTAACAGCTTCAGCTTGTTGCACGTGCAGCTAGGTTCATTTGCATGATCTCCAAGACATACCTCGTGGGTAACAAGGGAACAAGCCGTCCCAAATCCGGCTCTATCACGGAGTATCACATCGAAACGATGCTCCCTATTGCCCCTGAGCTGCACTGTGTGCAATTGACCCTTCCGTGCCTTTGTTTCCATGTACACCGTAATTTTGGACGAATACAGGGCTTGGGGATTGGCCGCATGAAGTGCGGCACTCGCGTGCCTCTCCCTGAAGTAGCCGATTGTGCTGTGAAGAACACCTTCCACGATGGCGACAAGGGGCTAAGAACGGAGGCCCCTGAGAACCTAATTGTACACCTCAGCAAGGTTAGTTGTCATTATGTCATACCTTGCGCCATCCGTGTCGTGCAACAGCGACCGCTTCTCCAATGGTTCCCCCTCGATCCACTGCGAGAAGCACTTGATGTTTCGTGAGCTTCTCCTTCTTGGACCAGCTGGGTTAGGCTCATCGAGTGCTGGCAAGCATTGCGGTTATGCCGCCCCAGGACTGACCGGCCCCTTGCTCCTCTCTTCGACATTCTTCCTAGTGTGCTCATCCAACAACGCCCACAAAGTATCAAATTTCCTCCACTGGTTCTGCCTAGCTAGCCTCTTGAATAGCTTCATCAAAAGTTGTTTCAGGAATTGCTTGAAAAAGTTAGCCCCTAAGTGACGAATGCACCACCTGTTCCTCATATCCGGCCAAGAAAAGGGCTCCTCGGGGTCTTCCTGAAGTTTTTTATAGCCTTTATAATACCAGCGTGGCGATTATGAATTACGCACACACTAGGACGAGTGCTGATAACTCCAATTCTGACTGTCTGAAAAACCACAGCCAGCTCTCATAATTCTCACTTTCCACGAATGCGATGGCCAGCGGCAATATTTGGTTGTTACCATTAACGCCTATGGCCGTCAGGATTGGCCCCTTGTATTTGCCTGTCAAAAAGGTCCCGTCAACTGAGATCACTGGCAGCATATGCCTGTATGCCTCAATGCAAGCACCAAATGCTAACAAGGCTCTCTGCAACACCACATATCCTGGTGGACTTGTGGACAGTTTGTCTTGCACGGCGATATACGTGCCCGGGTTCCTATCCTGCAACACCTTAAGCATACGAGGAAGATTGTCGTACGCCGCCTCGAAAGACCCGAAATATTTTTCCAACGCCTTCTATTTGGCACGCCACGCCTTCACATAGCTAATCTTGTACTTAAATTTATTCTCGATAGCTACCACGATATGCGTGGCCTCCATGTCTTTCTACTCCACTATCTCTCCGTACATCAAATTGGCTATAAAGGTGGACGTTAGGTTACGATGTCTCGCCAAAATACTATTTAGAATGCAAGAGTGCGGCTCCACCTTTGACACAATCCAGTGAGTCTAATACTTGGGTCTACGTGCGTGCACCCTCCAAGGATCACAACCAGCCTGCTCGCACTTCACAGTGTACTGCTCCTGGCTTGATTTCACAACACGAAATATCCGCTGCATTGAAAGGGCCCACAGCTTGATGGCATCCTGCAGTACTGCCTTGTCAGCAAACATAGAATGCAACCGAACCTCTGTCTCATGATACTCCCACGCTGATTCATGCTCATCATGTGCGGAAACACCCTCAGCGTTAAACCGGTTCCATTCCTGCGGGATAGGAACTTCATCTTCATCCGAACTATCCTCCTCCTCGTCCTATACAGTTTCCTCTTCAGCCCATGCCATCTGGTCATCACAGTCCATCTGTTGCACGATGTACTCAATATGCTCCCCTTCGTCGGCTTGTTCAATTCCCTCTATATGGCTTAACCATTGTACCTCTCCTCCATGTACTGCATCAGCTTCATCACGAGCAACTTGATCATCTTCGCCAACATGCGGCCCGCCCGAGCTGCTAGCACCTCCCAGAGCAAGGGCGAACGCATGATTTTGCGCAGCTGCTTCTAGTAAGCACGGTTGCATAAACAAGACGCACTCGTATCCACGGCACCGGCACCTTTGCACAAAGCCCTTCCACGAAGCAGTGCGCACTAATGTCTTCAACTGCCATCTGATATCTGTGGGAGACTGGCTCCAAAGCCCTTGCACGACGACGCTGCACACCTTGGGGTCCAACGAAAAACTCCGGGTCAGCCAATGCAGCACATCTGCGATCCGAGCATTCTCGTCATCCGGATGTATGAGAGTGACTTGCGGAAAACCGCTCAAATCCACGCCATTCGGACCTTCACGGATGGTTCCAGCACCGTAATGCACTCTCAATGTAGTGGCTATTGCCATTGCTAATGTCGTCCTGCATATATGTTTCAATTTTGCGATACGTCAAATAACATCGCACAATACTAAACTTTCTATACTAAATATTGTGCTAAAATTTCTATACTAAAAATGTTCCATACTAAAAAATGTATACTAAAACTTTTCTATACTAACATTTCTATACTAAAATGTACTAAATTTTCTACATCTACAATTTTTACTAACACTAATATTTCATAAAAATAATACTGCAAATACAATATACTCAAAAAAAATACCTGGATCTGAGGATCTAAATGGATGGAATAGCTTACACTCCTCCTTCCTCCCTCACCTCCTCCTCTCCTGCTCCTCCTATCCTGTCCTCCACTCCCTCTCCCTCGCCTCCTCCTCTCCCTCTCCTCCCTCTCCTCCCCCTCTCGTCTTCTCCCTTTCCTCTTCTCCCTCTCCTCTTCTCCCCTCCTTCCTTTTCTCTTCTTTTCTCTTCTTCCTTCCTTTCTTCTCTGGGCGTAGTGAGTAAAGTGAAAATAATAAGCAGGGTGGCAGCGGCCGAGTGCGTTGTCTTAAAACCCCCCTGTCGCCCGGGCGTTGGGCGACTGAAACTCCAGTCGCCCAACCGTACAACGACTGAAACTTCAGTCGCCCAACGCTCGGGAGACAGCAATAATTCGCCCAACCGTTGCCATATTCCCCACGTGTCGCCTCCCGGTTGGGCGATTAGCTCCAGTCGCCCAATAGGAGGCGACTGGAGCCTATTTTTGTAAAAAAAATTCCGCGGATATATTTCTGTAATTTTGAATAAAAAATATATTATTCGTACAAAAAATTCTGCGATATTGCACTAGCCGAGTTACCATATCATTCAGTTATCCAGGGTCAGATCGAAGTGACTAATTTAGGAATTTAGGGACCGATATTATATACTACCATCTTGTTTTTTTCTGTTTTAAAAAATCTACTGTATTCGTTCATATGACAATTTCCAATACAAATATACAGTGCTGTGGAATCACAGGCATGGAAATTGCCAATGATAATACAAACTAGTCATCAACCCATGCTCCAGCGTGGTATACTAACAAAACTCATGAACATTGCAAGAGCTAAGCAAAAAATAGATCTTTCATTAACAACCCAATGGGCCACATGCACGGCACCAAACCTGACCTGTTTGGTTTGCTTCAAAGAGTTTGGCTCGAGTACAACTTCGCACAAACATACTCCTATCCATTTAGGAAGGATTGGTAGAATCGTACTACTGCATATAAATCAGGATTGGCAATTTGGATTGGATTAGAAACTAAGAATTAAGGAGAAAACTAGCGTCTAGACGTACGATACGAACGTCCTGATTGTACACTTCATTCGCCGTAGATCTCACTTAAGAGGTCAATCTCGTCTTGACCGTCCGTTCTATCCGATGTAACAAAAATCCGTAAAGTACAATAATTAGTGACGGAGCTTGTAACAAATCGATCCTACATCACGTGCAACAAGCAAAAAGTGCACAAAAAAACGTACAACCACTACTACAGAAAACCTAATACTAGACGCCAAATCACAGACAATTTGATAAAACCGTCTGTGATCGACACTAACTTAGACAATTTTAATTTGGACACCGTCTGTGTTGATGGCGTCGGAGAAAACGAGTATCACATACGGTTCTTATCGATGAACCGTATGTAATATTCCAGTATCACAAACGGTTTTTATTTAAAACTGTCTATGATGATCTGCAATTATCACAGACAGTTTTTTATTAAAAATCGTCTGTGCGTTCGTATTAAAAACCATCTGTGATAATTTGGAATTATCACAGACGGTTTTTTACTAGAAACCGTCTATGATAAGTTGATTATCACAGACGGTTCGTATTAAAAATCATCTGTGATATATTTCCCGCCTTGCAATTCTTCAAAATTTCATAATTTCCCGCCTGAGTTCGAGTAGGATTCAGTTTTGAGACACCTTTAGTAAAACGGGCATAACTTTTGTATACGGTGTCCGTTTTTGACGTTTTTGTACTCGTTGGAAAGTTAACGACAAGCCCGATCCAAAAAATGACCGCTTGCGCTAGTCGCCCTCCAAGACCCCGAAAATCGGCCATCTTTGGACCTAAATCTGCGTCGCAAGTGTTTGGTTTCTGTTTTTACCCTTTTTCTTGGTCTTCCTTTCAGAATTTGGATTTTGCTTCAACTGAAAAGTTGTAGATCTCATCGAAACCTTTTAAATGCGTATATATAAGCCATATAAACTTTGCTATTTTATCTTTTCAGACTAGTTGTTTATATTGCATCGGTATATAAAATTTTGTACTCTAATTCACAAACGGTTGGCATATAGAACCGTCTGTGATATTCATTCATCACAGACGGTTCTAGCTACGAACCGTCTGTTATAATCTTATCGCTGGGCCCGTCGATCCTCTTCAACCCAATCCTAACCAATAGAAATCCACCAATCCTCACTCCACGGATCGTAGCTCCGCCTCTCTGTCCCCCGCGCCAAAAACTTTCGCACTCCCTCCCATATAAATAATCACCAGAACCCAGCCTCCTTTCTATTCTCCTTCTTGATATTCTCCTCCTCTTTGATGTTCTCCTCCTCCTTGTTGTTCCTCTCCTCCTCCTCCTCCTTGACCCATACCATAATAGCCCCATGAAGTAGACGATACACAAGGCAGCACTCAATCAACGCCGACGATGGTGAGCGTCAAAGACATCCAGCTCGTGCGCTGCATCAAGGGCGAGAAGGCCTAGGCATAGATGATCTTTGCTTTTCTTTGTTCTTGTTGTGTTAGCTTGATGGGCAACATATTTGTTGTTCTCCCCCTCCTTGTTGTTTATTGTTTGTCTGTCTGTTCTTGTAATGGTAGGTTGTAATCTTAATAAAAATAAAATATGTACTGTGTCTCATACTATATTTGCTTGTTTTCATTTCAATTAATTGATTTGCGAAATGGATGTTTTATGTTTGTGAAATGAATTGAGATGTGAATTGGATGTATACATGTACATGTTGATCTGCTTATTTCAGAGGGCATGGCTAGCATTTCCTGAGACTAGCCAATAAGCTGAAATAGATTTAGGGGTAGATGAGAATAGCACAGACGGTTTTTAACTAAAAACCGTATGTGATTATCACCTATCACAGACGGTTTTTAGTTAAAAACCGTCTGTGATTATCAGCTACCACAGATGGTTTTTAGTTACAAACCGTCTGTGATATTTACACCACAGACGGTTCGAAAACCGTCTGTGATAACCTTTAATTATCACTGACCCATAAATTCAGACGGTTCAGAAAACCGTCTGTGATGATGTTTTTGAACCATCTGGGATACGGTTTTTTGTAATAGTGAACAAGCAAAAATTATTGGTGCTACAAACATAGAAAGCTATTACAACAAAAATAAAAACCTTCTTACAACAATAAAAAATCATTTAAACACTTGCAACATTCGGAAATAATTCCTATAACAAATCGACTCACCCATTGCAACATTTTGATACCATACTCGAAGCAGGAGGTGGCAACCAGTCCAAACCGCCGCCTCATCGTCGGCAAGCCTAGATCTGAGGGGGGACAAAGCCAACCCACACCACCACCTGATAGCTCTCACTGTAGTGTTGGTCATATGGGAGTACAGCGTCGTGAGGAGGAGGCTACGGTAGAGGTGATGTGCCAAACGGCTAGGTGTGGCCGGTGGTGGCATGACAGAGCTCAGGCGCAGTGAAGAGGGTCGAGGTGGCGCAATGGTGCCAGAGTTAAGAGAGGCGTGTCTGCACTAATGATGCGAGCTTTGGAGAGGGAGAGGAGAGGTGTGTGACGCAACCTAGTTAAAGATGCTGGTGAAGGCGCCAACTATTTCACAAAGCACTAGTCGAGCGAGTATGAAAAATGGTGGTCGAGCAAGTTAGGAAAGGAGGCGGGCGAAATGTTGGACGCAATCTATAGGGAATGAAGCTTCTAACCGACAAGGGAAATGGGTCATCTGAGCGAACACCTGTTGGGCGCTCGGCCCATAGCAATTCCCAAGAATTAATTAGTTAGGATTGGTGTATGGTAGGGTTTGTAGTACCGCACCTCCCATACGTATGGGCGTTAAAATGTAAGGTAGATGTAAATGCTTTTCTTTTTCTCATATTATGATAAGAATTTTTAGCTATTTTTCTTTTTCTATTATTAATGTAGGAATTTCTAGTTTTTTACTCCCCTAAGTTTAACGTGAGAGCTCCTAAAGGTGCCTCCAATTAGTATTAATATAGATAGACGAATAAGAGGCAGGTCATAGCCGATATTCAAATCCATACAATAATTGCAAGAAAAAAGTTTACTGCATATCAAGATACCAAACCTTACCGAATATCTTTGGATTATTATATGTTAATTCCTTTTTTTTTTGTATTTCACGGGGGACAATAATACATATCTTGATGGTAAGTTTGTGTCTGCATTAACATATGAGTTGGGTTTTTTTAAAAAAAACCTTAATTTATATTAAAAACTCATTGATAAAGTACATAAGTACCTAACTAATATATTGAAAATTCCAAACAAACAACATGCTACCATAAGTCCTTGAGTTGATGAATGTGCTAGACTTTCAATGAACTTGCTAGACTTCTTTATCTTCCTTGAGGTAGTGCCCTTATCTTGCAACAGTGTCATAACTACCAACCATCGCAGCGGCGAGAAATAGACTGTCAATGATCTCTATTGGTATGTATGACCTACGCTTTGGTAGCGGTGTTATTCGTTAGAGGTGAGTAATTTTGCACCCAACTCACACAGTCTCGGTATTGATAAAACCCATGAAGGGTAAAGAAAATTCAATCGAGAACTCACGTACAAAGAACAAAACTAGAAATTTGATCTAGAAAGGAAAACAAAAGATACTAAATAAAACTAAAATTATTTCTATATGGAGAACCTGCCGTCGGCTGCAGCTCCATCAACCACCGCAGGCTCCCTTCTTCGTTGGCATTCTCACGGGTGTTGAGTGAGTGGAGAACCCATTGATCTCCAGAGTTAATATTTTCCTTTAGAGTAAAGTCCATTACCGGTCCTTAAACTTTTTATTTTGTGTCATCCCGGTCCATAAACTTTTAAAGTATGTCATCCCGGTCCTTAAACTTTCAAAGTGTGGCAATTTCTTTTGAAAGTCTATGGACCGGGATGACACAGCATAAAAAGTTCACTGCTACAACTACATAGGATATTGCCACACTTTGAAAGTTTAAGGACCGAGATGACATACTTTAAAAGTTTATGGACCGGGATGACACAGCATAAAAAGTTTAAGGACCGGTAATGGACTTTACTCTTTCCTTTAGTATTCTTCTGTTTTTAGATCAAGTTGTTCTAATTTTTTTTTCTTCGTGGGTTCTTAGCCAGATTTTATTTACCAAGGGAGCACCGAGTGAGTATAAGGGAGTAAAAATAGCATTATTGATTACAAAGGCCTACTACCAGCTAGTAGCTAGCATAGCCAGTAGAGCGGACTGGAAACATGACTAGGGTGTTTGGTTCATAAGGTGGAACCATCCTGTTTCGGACGAGCCATCATCCCTATGTTTAATTCATATGATGGAATGGTTCCATTTAGTTGAGTTGATGAAGAATATTTTCTTCAGATATTGTACCGTGTTGGTTGATAAAATCAAACGTACCTTACAAGACCATGCCATTCAATTTGATGACACGAACCAAAAAGCACTTAGGCTCTGTTTGGAATGCGGGAATTTTTCCCGATTCCTGCGGGAATTGAACTGTTTCCTGTAAAATTCCTGCAAAATTCCTGTGAAATTCCTCTGTTCCAAACAGGCCCTAATTAATGAGTGAGACCGGAGTGTACAGTACTGAGGTCGTTTTCCATCACGTGCTGCAACGGTGCAAGCAGGCGCAAACCGGTGTGCCGCGCCGGCGGTTTCGACCCGATGGGGGATCGAGAGATTTTGCGCGCGACGCACGAAGAATCGCAAGTCAAACGAGTGGGAGTGATTAGGCGGTGTCGCTGGTCCGGGTGACCGGTGCGTTTATAGGATTTGGTGCGATCTCGAAGACGCAGCATCGGCGTGTGCAACTTTATTTGATTTGACAAAGTAAAGAAAGCTTAGGGCCTGTTTGGAACAGAGGAATTTCACAGGAATTTTACAGGAAACAGTTCAATTCCCGCAGGAATCGGGAAAAAATTCCCGCATTCCAAACAGGACCTTAGTTGTTAGATTAGTGGAAAACATAGTACGTTGGCAGCAACTAGCCCCCTAGTCCTGTGCTTTTCCATATCGATCAAGAACTGGCAGACAAGCGTGTGTTGAAATAGACAGAGATTCTAGCTGTATAAGTACTATTGAGTAGCTCCATAGAATAAATATATAACCCTGACCGATTCGATCAATCAATCACCCCACTATATCACTTTTACTAGCATTTATTAATTATAGTAAAATTAATATCATATACACATCAAGTTATCATCTATAATTTATGATGTTATTTATAATTCTCACGTGAGTTACTATCTCGCACACATAAAATCATCATCTATAATTCATAAAATTACTATCTCATGCAGCAGGACGCCAGGTTGTGAGCAAGGCTAGGGCGGGCTAGC
Source organism: Dendrocalamus latiflorus (assembly GCA_017311315.1). NCBI lineage: Eukaryota > Viridiplantae > Streptophyta > Magnoliopsida > Poales > Poaceae > Dendrocalamus > Dendrocalamus latiflorus. The sequence goes on along the minus strand of CM029614.1, from coordinate 19,857,230 downwards.
TCGCGCATAGTTGTTATCTCATGCACATAAAAGTTATTATCTATAATTCACAAAGCACTTACAATTGGCAAAGTTAATATCTTATACACATAAAGTTACTGGTTATTGACAACAAAATATTTTTGACTGGTGGTAAAATGACACGAATTTCGCAGTCTCAAAACATATTTAACATGAACCTTGTTTTGTTAAGCTTGTAATTTAGAATATAATGGTGCAGACGGATCGCAAATTTGAATTTTGGTGAAATGGTTATTGTATTTTTTAGCATGTAAACAAGATAAAAATTCACAAGCCAAGTGCATTTATTCTCTTCTCTCTCCTGCTGCATTTATATATGCCAATCAAGTTGCTATCTCCTGAACATGAAGTTATCGTCAATAATTCATTAAGTTACTATTCCTTAAATATAAAGTTATCATCGATTAACTTATAGATGTCAAAGTTACTATTTCATGCACATAAAGTTATCATCAAACATGAACCGTACCAAGATGCTCGTGCGTGCTGAAAAGTTGTTGTCGAGCGTGAATAAAGTTACTGTCAAATACATGTAGAGTTACTGTCAATTGTGTATCGTTACAATTAACAGTAACTCTATATGTGTTTGGTAATAATTTCACTCGTATATAGCAATAACTTTCTATATACATATGTGTGTGTATAATATAGGCTCATATAGTTTTAAATTGTTTATGCTATGGTTGTTGGAATAGTGGTAGCTAGTGGCAAACCCAAAATTAAATTTTCGATATGGCCGAGTTGTCAGCGTGGATCAAAGAGTTACCCAAAAACGAAGCATCTGTATTACACAAACTATATTACAATCATACTAATAAGAGTATATAACACTACATGGAATCAACAATTAGTTTTACATATTTTTTTCTCAAATTTCCATATTAGAAACATAACCACTTTTTCCAATAAAGGAAAAAAGGCGGCTGCATGTTGCTATGTAAAGATCGTATACTCATAATATATCACACAACCGAATCTCTTAGAGTTGCTATGTTGCTATGTAAAGATCGTATACTCACAATATATCACACAACCGAATCTCTTAGAGTTGCTATGTTGATGAGAGGATCAGATTTCACTATTCTCTTAGAGTTTTAGTTAGTTCATGACAAATTTGATCAATGCAAATTTACCACATGCTTTTCAGAGAAAAGCACATATTTTGAAACAACTTTGATCAAATCAACACAATGGCATTGCAATTGTTGATAAGAAACTATTAGATTGAGACACGGAGGACGAGGAGGTGGTGGAGAAGGAGTGCACCTCAGCTGGAGCAGGAGGAGGTCAACAAATCTTATAGCTAGTGGTCACCGCCGCACTCCCTAGGCTGCCACGCCCCCTTCCCCTGCTACACCTCCACTCTAGGGTTAGTCCTGGACGCTACGACCCTTCCCCCACTCTAGGGTTAGTCCTAGCTCTCTGCTCGCTCTGGAGGAGGGGATGGGGGGTCCACTGGTGATAGAGCTTGGGCAACTGCCCATCCTCGCTCGAAGGAAGGATCCATCCCTGGTGGTAGTGTTTGTTGTTTTAATTGATACTAGCTAGGATTTAGGCCATCCACAATGTGTAACCGGTGCTAGGAGAGAAATGGAGTTGGCACCAGTGCTAGCAACTGGACGGGGCTATGCTAGAAGAATGATTCTTAGCTTCAGTGCATCTACACTCCAGGACATGCAATATGCCAAGTTATTAAATAATTTGTGCAGACCCACCTGTCATCCTCATCACCTGACCTCAAGCCGAGTGGCGATGCCATGCCTCGACGCCACACCATGGAGGTTGCTACTTGCTACTCGAGTGCTCATCGAATACTGCCACACCATGGATTGAGTCCCGTCGCCACCGCATCGAGGCTCGATGCCATACCTCGACGCCACACATGGAGGTTGCTACTTGGGTGCTCACCGAAAGCTATAGCTCCATGGATCGAGTCCCATCTCACACCAAATTGAGGCTCGCCACTGTCAGATCCACGTGCCACGTGCACAACGGTCAAGTGTTGTACCACATGCACGTGTGTTATACAATCTACACTGCATGGGTGGATTTTCATGAGACCTATGAAAATACAACAATAAAGCCTTTTGTTCTAAACAAGTTGGGATAGTTTAGGAATAAAACATTTTTACGGTCAAAGAAATAAGAGCTTTGTAAGAAAACCTACAAGGCAAAAAACCCTAAGTCTGTATCCTGCCATCTGAGCAGACAACCTAAAACACCATCATAAACCTTCTTCTTATGTCATGGTTTCAGTACGTAGATCACTAACTTCCATGCGCTCCTATGCAAAACTAATTATTTGGATGAATTTCAATCCCTAAGTCTCTTAACTTTGAGACTTTTTTATCACACAGAACACTCGATGCTTGGCGCCATTTCACCCACCCCGCTCTTATATGGCTCATGTCTTCATCAATCTTGTTGTCCCACTGTATCATTGATCCCAAATATCAAAAAGTATCATTCTTAGGCACTACTTGTCCGTCGAGACTAACACCTCTATCATCTGCTCTAGCACCATTGAAATCACATATTATATACTCAGTTTTAGTTCTAATAAGTCTAAAGCCCTTCGCTTATAAGGTCTTACTCCACAACTCCAAATTTCTCTTGACACCTATCCTACTCTCATCAGTTACCACTACATCATCAGCAAAAAGCATACACCAAGAGATATTTCCTTGTATATCCCACATAACTTCATCTATCATTAGAGCAAAATTATATGAGCTCAACGCTAACTTTTAGTGTAGTCCTATCTTAATAGGGAAGTCATTAGTATTATCATCACATATTCTGACGTTAATCACAACATCTTTATGCGTATCCTTCGTACACAAATCTTCCAGTAGCTCCCTGCATTTTTGGTTTTAAGTTGAATTTTCTACTTTCGTTCCTCCTCTACCGCAAATCCGAAAACAATTGAAAACGTTTGTTGTTAATTAATTAATTAATTAAATTTTAACTATGTTTAAGAAATGCTCTTGTGCCAAACTTTTTTTGACATTAGCTATTTTATCAAGAAAAGACCATTGTTGCAATTTAGCTAGCTGCGCAGCGGTATTATGTTGCACAAACTGCCACGATTCCGATGGATGGACACCTGAAAGGGCGAATGGCGTGGAAGCGAGTTCTCTGAAGGATGACACTCCTCATTCACCGTTCATTCGATTGGCTCCGCTCGATTGGACTAAAAAATAGTGATTTATGACTGAATTGCATTATAGTTGGCTAAAATTATATTATAGCTGAAAGTGGCTTATTTGACGTAATTAAAGTTTAAAAAATTTTAAAATAAAAAATATGTTAACTCATTACGGACAACGCAAACAAATACGAAAAAAAGAACCAATAAAAAAGCTCAAAAAAGTCAAAAATTTAGAATAAATTAAAATTTATAAATAGTAAAAAAATAAATCAAAAGTTTAAATTGAAATGAGTAAATCAATCAAGGATCAGTGGCGGATCCAGCGGTGGGGCGGGGGGCTCGAGCCCCCCTACCGTTACCGGACCCTTGGAGCCCCCCTGGAGCCCCCCTATAAATTTTTAGCCATGGATGTATAGTGTAGGAGGAGCCCCCTGTTGCGCTTTTGTTCAGCCCCTCCTAAATTTTTTTCTGGATCCACCACTGTCAAGGATGCCAAGAGGTCTCACGTGGGACCTCCGCCATGGCAGTTTCTTCAAATGGCGTTGCCCCCATTTTCCTTTTGCATTTCGAAGGTGGCAAAATTGGGTGGGTGAACTGTACTTCGCAGTGGTTCTCCGTAGTACAGTTGAAAACATGGGTTAAGTGATCGAGCGAATAATACATCGTTGTGACAAGCATATAATTAATTAAGGGTATATTCTTTTCCTCAAAACTGATGGCTTTTAATTTTTACTACAGTACTTAACTTTTAAACAAAGTATTTTCTCAAAACGAGATTACAAGTTAAACGACGTACACATTAAAAGCCCAACATCTATACCAACCAAAATCACAAACAATACATCTTTCCGTAATCTGTACCATAGATAGTTAAAATTCAAAATTTTCAACCAAAAACCATAAACAAAAACCACAGTCATTACGAAACAGGCCCTAAACCCCGAAGTTGCAGCACCTTTCGTAGTAGCCTCCATCAGTCCAGTACAGCGTGCTATACATGCAGCACATGCCAACATCAACACGCTGCAAACTTGTGTGTTTTTCTAGACAGGTTTAACTCAGATGAAACATTTGGAAGCTTCACAACTTCACATTCAGGTGGCTACGTCCATTCATTTGTTCCATATTCTACCTTTTTCTAAAACCATTCGGTGCCATGCATTGAAAATTGTAGCAGACAATCTGCTGGGGCCCCGTAGCTCCGTTACTGACAGACCAAAGCAAAAACTACTACAAAATATACTAGTAATACTACTACAAAATATACTAGTAATTACTAATTACTACTACCATGCATCACTTGGCTATGCCAAGCAGCGAAGCCCTGGACCAGGAGGAGCTCCTAATGGAATGATCTGTTTATTTAGCGACAAATCTATCTGGATACATGCATAAGCATTCTAAATGAAACTGGCCACCGCGCGAACGGGCCAACGAATTGCAGAGGGGCTCCGAAACAACAGCGAACCCCATCGATCGATCGCGGCCGTCCGTCACGATGATACGGCTACTCCAACATGAGGTCGACGGTGTCCCAGGGCACGTCGTCGCCCTCCGCGGCGACTTCCTCGAGGCCCAGGAACGCCTCCAGACCGGACATGCACTCCCGTAGCCTCTCCGAGCCGCCGCCACCGGCCGCCGCCGACGCCGTCACTGGAAGGGAAGCCGAAGACCCCGAGCTCTCCTCGGCCGCGATCCTACGGCGCTTCTTGGCACCCGCCGCGGCCGGCTGCGCGTCCACCGCGGTCGGGAAGTTGAGCTTGGCCTTGGCGCCGCGGATCTCGCGTGCCGCGACGTCGTAGGCGCGCGCGGCCTCCTCCGCGGTGGTGTAGGTGCCCAGCCAGACGCGGGCCCCCTTCCTCGGGTCGCGGATCTCCGCTGCCCAGCGGCCCCAGGGCCGGCGCCGGATCCCGCGGTACGCCGTCTTCCGCCCCGGTGGCGGCAGCTTCACCGTCGTCAACTCCTCCCCTTACAACGAAGCACAAGCCAGTTGTTGTATTAGCAGTCAGCTCGCGTGCTCTTGCTCGACATATATATACAGGAGGACGCTAGCTACGTTACAAAACCATCTATGTATTCTAACCATTTTTATAGGATATGAGAATCTGCGGGAAACAACACATGAGTAACTAGACAACTTGCATGCGACTTGCTGCAAACCGCGAGTAAACAAGTTGATGTCCCATAAATTAAACTACGTCGGTGGCTAGGACGGTAGCTATCTGTGTACCTGTGAGGCAGGAGGCGGAGGTGTCGGTGGAGGTGGTGGCCGGGAGGCGGGCGCCGGCCGGGAGGAAGTCAGCGATGATCTTTCCGCCGCACATTGTCTGGCTCTTCTCACCGAATTGGCAGGGCGAAAATTTCTCTTGGCAGGCAGAGCAAGCAAGCGAGGTGCCTCCCTTCTCGAGGCCTGGGCGTCGACGGGTGGTCCTTCTCTATATAGGCAGTTCGTAGCTGTACACGGGCACAGTAGGTTCCTTCCTATTCTCCGGAAAAGCAGAGAGCTTAGAGTTTTAAGAAAGGACGGAATGGGGCAGTAGGCTTCACGTGCGCGCCATAAAATGTAGAGCAGCACAGTGACAGCGATAACACGGGATCGAGGGCGAGTGCGCAGTCGAACACTATAGGAGTAGTACGTAGTACTAGTAGCCGGCTGACATGTGTGATGATGGTACTGGAGCGAGCGTTGCGTCAGTAAAGGTTGTACGCGACGGCTGTGCAAAGCGGGGGCAGGGCCGCGTCGGACGGTGAGGCCGGTGGGTGGATCGCGAGGCGGTCTCCGCGGCGAAAAATTCTAATGTGTACCGGTTACAATAGATTTTGCGTACCAAGCAAATAAGACGGCGACTTGTGGCATAAATGCCTGTGGCAGAACTACGAAACAATATTTACAATTGCTTCTTGTTGGACCGAAATGGCGATAGAGGAGGGGTGAATGTCGACTTAAAATTCCTCTTAAAATACCCACTTCAGAAATTTTTCTCCAATAGCTACAGAAAACTATGAAGAGAAATACTCATGCACTCTGGAACATTCTCCAACCACCAAGAAGAGAAACAACTGGCCAACAAAAAAATTCAAGATCAAACTGCAGCAGAAAACACAAGCTGCCAGGGGGGCCGGTCAGACCGCACCCTGGCCGCCGGTCTGACCGCCCTTGAGTGGCCAGTCTGACCGCCCGGTCCGGTCTAACCGCTCCGAGAGCGCCGGTGTGACCGCCATGATTTCTCCGGTCAGACCGCCAAGGAGGGTTCGGTCTGTCCGCTCCTCGAAAAAATAGGGCAGATAGCAGACATCAAATTCAGACTGCAAACTCACAAATCTTCACAGCAGGAAAAATAGAGGCATTCCTCTGGTTTTCTCAACCCAGAAAGGTATGACTATGACCTAAATAGCTAGAGGAGCCTAGGGAACCAAGAAAATTCAACTAAAAAGCAAGAAATCAAGATTTGGGATAAATACCTGAAAACCAACAGAGGCAGCACCAAAATCCAAATTCCTCTCCAATCCTTGAACTTTTGCCCGTGAAACTTTGAGAATAGCTAAATAATAGCCTCAGGACACAAGAAACCAAGTTTCATACCATCTCATGAAGAGAATCAAAAGGAACCAAGAAACCCTAGAAATGAAAAAGAAGAACAGAGAAGGCTGAGAATTGAGTGGCTTTGATTCGTTCAATTTGCTCTTGGGGAAAATCGATCAAATGATCTTGAGGCAACATCCCAACATAGAGCAACCCATTTTGGGCCTTCTCAGCAGGAAACAATTCAAAAACAAGAAACTGAGAAATCTAGCAAAAAGAAGAACGAAGAACAGAGACAACAGAGAGCTCAAGAACTCAAACAACTTCTTGAATGATTCATTCCATTGAACACTAAGATCACAAAGGAGTCCCCATACATGATTGAATATAGAGGAATGATTACATAGTGACTCAACTCATCTCCAACCCCTCCCTCTCTCAAACTCAAGAACACATAGAGAAGACTACGAAGGAAACATACACTGCTGCCCTCAACCACTCATACCAACTACCAACTAAAGCCTCAAACCAAAACCAACCCCTAAAACCATGAAGACCATGCAGGAGACAACCTCCTTTTATAGCCTCCCACTAATGAGTTTGATCCTCTCTTTATTTACCCACTAAGCCTTCACCAACTCTAGTGCTTTATTCATAACCCGCTTCCTTTAGTGCAGCTTTGCGTATTCCCTAAAACGCCCCTCGTGCACCTTCCGGGAAGCTTCCTCGTGTCTTGTCGTTCAAGCATCGCAGCCACCTCGAGTCCTCGTCATCTTCGGCACACTTTGACCGTTTTTACCTCGGCACCGCCTGCGCCTAGTCTGATCCTCCGTGTCTCACCACGACTCCACCTCGATGTCCTGCAGCCATCACAGACAAGAAATACATCACATAGCACCGTTCGATAGCATGTAATCAATAGAAGCATTAAGAGTAATCTTAAGCAAGTAAAAGCCCAAACATGTCGAATCAACAGAATATGCATCCTAATCACCTTGACTAGGTTTGACCAAGTCCGACCGAGCCCGATTGCACTACGCAATGTCATGGACCGAACCACACAAACCAAACTTGACTTTCCTAAACTTTTGTCAATTACTCATCATACACATGGGGTCACAACCACATGGTCTCTGACTTCTACAGTACCAGACTATACGAAAAATATATTTTAAAATAGCTGCTACAGTAATTTCAATTACTTAGTTTTCTTTTTTTTTTCTAAATTTCACATAATGTGGACTTTCACTTGCGAAATTATACATAAATAAAAAATAATAATCTTTATATCCTTATTTTTTTAATTTTACTATACCTTTGTATTACTTTTCTGCTATTTTCTATTCTGATCATCCTAATTTATTTCCAATTTTAATTGTACAGGTTGTCTCCGGTGGTTCATTAAGCCTACTAATTCTAGCATTCTTGTCTCTAATCTAACTACTCTTGTTGTCACCTACATATGCTCTAACATAAATATTAACTTAATGCCTATACAAATGTAATTATATATGTTCACAAAAAAGCAAATTGCATTACAATACATAACTTCACAAAAATAAAGTACGATATTATTTACACTACAATACATCATGCGTTATATATAGATGTTTAGCTATAAATACACACCGTATGAAAGATTGGCATACAACAACATTAACAAAAGACGGTTTGCCTAATTATGGGCTAATGACATTCACAGAAATATAGTTGCACGGGCACAAAAATTACCTCTTTTTGAAGCCCACGAGGCGATCTACAACTTTCGTAATTGCAAAATCTGCTGATTCCAAACAAAATCAACTCGAAATTCTGTGTTTCGACTCTTTACTTTCCTCCCTTCACTCCTCTCGCTCTGTATTCACTCCAACTGCAAACGAGACTCCGTCTTCAGCGCATGCATCTGCTCACTAAGTGACCTCCAAGCCATTTTATTGCTCACACTCATCAGGCTTTAGCGTTTATTAGGGGGGCCATATCATCTGTTGCAGACACGTATATGAGCGGCATGCAAAAAACGTAGGCGCAAGCTCTTTCGGCGGACGGATTAGACAGCGTGGTCGGGAATTTTGGTCAATTCGTGCGATCGGGCACCGCATGTCTTCACGTGTAACAGTTCAATCATGCGCTCGTGCTACAGTGTAATCGTGCGGTCTAGGACCGCACGACTAACACATATCGGTGTTCTAGAGTCCCGCGGTAATAAGGGGCCAAAAATTAAAATTATGGGTTAGGGAGCTACATTTAAAAATTTTAGGATATATAGTGCTATAAATATCCAAAATTCCAATCGCTACATAGTAGAATTTTTCGCGGCGAGCCGCGGTCGCCCGCCCGCGGCGCCGTGAGGGGGCGGGCACACTTGTCGCGCGCCGCGCGTACACGCAGACGAAGCGTACGTACGTGCGTACGTGTGACAGTGCGTTGAACAAGGTCAGCGCGCTGGCGCGGACTTGAAAAGGACCGAGAGGTTGGTGCCAGACAGCCTGCCCCTCTCATCACTCCGCCTTCGGTTTTCGGGGGAAAACGGTGGGTCGGACCCCCTGGTTTCGCTCGGACTCGCGCCGTGCCGTGAGCGCCGTGTGCCGACGCCACCGTTGCCTTTTTGCTGCCTTGTTTTTTCCGCTTCTGTCACGTCACATTTTTTGTCGCCCAAGTGCGAATGCAGTGACCAGATACATGTGGACTGGATCGCTACCGGCCGGGTGTACCGCAGCAGCCCTGCGTGCATGGCTCGTCAAATCCTGCCCAGTCAGTCACGAGCAGGGAAGAGAAAGGTCATGGATAATTCATCTTATTTAATATTTATATATAAAAAATGAACGTGCTAATTAATTTTATATTTAAAATAATTTGTATTTATATTTGAGAAGATTTGTATTTATATTTAAGAATATTCGTATTCAAGACTATTTTATTTGTATTTGATTAGTTTCCAGAACCAGGTAAATTCGAACGAATTTTGTGATTCGAATTTTGAATTAGGCGATTTGAAACCGGTAGCCGATCAAAAATCGGTGAAAAACAGGGAAAACCGTTAGAAATTTATTCTACTGAGATTTGTTACAGAAGTTATAGAAGGATATTCGTATTCGACCAAATTAGTACATATTCGATTCGAATTCGTATCTGTTACGACATTCGATTCGTATTCGAGAATATTTAGATTTATTTTCGTATTTATTTTAAAATATAAATCTATATTTATATTTAAGGCTATTTAATCATATGTGATCCGTCTCAGTCCCTAGTCACGAGTATTGCTGTACTGCTACGTGAGTATACGACTCCTGCGAGAACTAGTACATTGGGCAAGCAATTCGATCTGTTTCGCGTTGCTTGTCATTACCTGGCATTTTTCGTTCAGCTAGTACTGTCGATCTATTGCCAGCTTGCCAATCCCACGAGAAAACTCCAACTGTTACAAATTTACAAAATACGGCCGGATGCCTGCAAACGAGCCGAAACATAACACATGTGGGCGCCGTGATCTAGGCGCGGCGATGAGTACCGCGCGTGACTACTTATCGAAACGAAAACGCGAATGGAGTGCATGCCAATTGTTCAATGCATCGAATCCCAAGCCGAGTTGAACCAGTACAGATCTGGTGATAAAAAAGTACGTAATTAAAGGACCTGTTCAGCTTTTGTCTTAAACCTTTTAAAAAACGAATGCCGGTTCGAATATGTTAGCTCTTTAATAAGATTTTTGTTTTTCTAGTTTTTCATTTTACTGATCTCTTTTTCCATTTTCTTTTCTTTTTTAGTTAAATATTTTAGCTAAAAGCTAACCGTCACTACATGCTGCCACCCCGCTCGTTTCGGCTTCAGCTTCTGACTTCTGACTTATTTTTCACTATTCATAAATTTCGTCTTTTTCTAAATTTTTGGCTTTTTTTGAGCTTTTTTGCCTGTTCTTTTTTTCCCGTATTTGTTTGCATTATACGTGATGGGCTAATATGTTTTTTCTATTTTTAAATTTTTTTAAATTTAATTATGATAAATAATCCTCTGTCAGCTACAATGTTTTTTCAGCCAGCTACAGTGCTTTTCAGCCATAAGCCACTGAAAAAAAGCCATATTGACCACAGCCGACTCCTTTCTGTTTGTCTGTCGGCGTAGGTAGCATCGATTGCAAGATATTCCTGAATTTTGGACACTGTTGGACCCCTGTGTACCCAAAATTCCCGTTTTGGCCCCGAACGAAAAAAATTCCGGTTTTGGACCCCTCCCGACCGCGCGTTTCTCCCGTTGCGCCACGCGTCCCGGTCGTACGATCTGGTACCGCACGACCGCATTGTTCACGGGTCGTGCGGTACCAGACCGCACAACCCACCTCCCCACCGCACCACTCCGGCTCCGACCGCACGACGCCCATTTTTGACCGCGCGACCTTGGCTCCAGCGCGCGTCTCGTTGCCCGACCGCGTGAATCTGTCTGCCGACCGCATGATTGACGTCGCGTCCCGTCCGTCCGCCGAAAGCAGCAAAGCAAGGAATTCCAAAGCGTAGTGCACTGCTTTCTCCCGTCCGCTCGCACACGCGTCTTCAGCGCAGGAAGGGCCCCCTCTCCATGAGTGCTGAATGCACAATTAAAAGAACCGGAACCTCAGCGCAAGGGAGGGAGAAGAACTGCTGTCGAAGGCATAAGCTCATTTGCAGCGCTTGTGAAGATAGAGCGAGGGAGAAAGTGAAGGGAAGTGAGAGTAAAAACACGTAGATTTGAGTTATTTTTGTTTGGAATCAGCGGATTTTGCAAGTAGAAAAGTTGTAGATCGCGTCGTGAGCTTCAAGAAGAGGTAAGTCTTGTGCCCGCGAAACTAAATTTTTATGTATGTCATTAGTCCATAATTAGTCCATTAGCACAAACAATCGTTTGGTAATGTTATTGTATGTGAATGTTTGAGACGCCATGTCAATATTGTAGTGTAGATCTGTAGGTAAAAATCCACATACGATGAATGCTTTATTGTAGTGTAGATAATGTCGTATTTTATGTTGAAGTTATGTATTGTAATGTAGTTAGTTTTTGGTGAAGAAAAGTGAGGAGCGAAAGCCGGAAGAGTTGAGTTGTTTTCGTTTGGAATCAGCGGATTTGGCAAGTACAAAAGTTGTAGATCGTCTCGTGAGCATCAACAAGAGGTAAGTTTTGTGCCCGTGCAACTATAATTTTATGTATGTCATTAGGCTTTAATTAAGGAAACCATGTTATGTTACTGTTATTTTATGTCAATCTTTTATACGCTATGTATGTATAGCAAATCTTGCATATGTTAGGCATGATGTATTGTAGTGTATATAGTGTTTTCCTTTTTTTGTGAATATACGTACTGTAGAGTAGTTTAAGTTAGGTGGAAAATATGCAGTTGTAGTGTGTAGACGTTGAGAAAATACATATTTATGTTAGAGAAATTGTAGGTGATAACAATAGTACCAGGATTAGAAGCATATGATTAGTACGCTTAGGGAAGAACTACATACAGTGCGGTAGGTGGTAAAAATAAATTAGAAATAAATTTGGTAGATTAGAATTAAAATATAATAGCTGTCATAGAAAGTTATAGTAGAGCTACATAAAGACTATATTAAGTGAAAGTTAGAAAAGATTGTAGTGTAAATAATGTGTAGGTGTTGAAAAAATAAATATTTATGTTGGAGCATATGTAGGTGGTAAATTTGTAGTAGTTAGATTAGAGACAATTTGTATAATTAGTATGCTTAGTGAATGACCGTAGTATGAAGGTCATTTCATGGAAATAAAAATGATACAAATATTTAATTTGATGTATGGTACAATTTGAAAGTAAAATAGTTACAAATAAATCGTAGATTTAGAAATACAAAACATATATTAATCGAAACTGTTAATTAGATGGTACGATTGTTACATACTGTGTACTAAAATGGTTGATTATGCACTTATGTTAGGTACGCAATGGCTGGCATTCAACAATTGTTCGTGTTTTATGGGAGTGGTCTCGTACGTGATGGGCCGTATGGGGCGGACCTGTCAAATTGCGAGCGGACCGTGATCTCGGCACCCGGTCTGAGCGCCATGAGCTTGTCTGAGCTACGGAGGTGTGTCCGTTCAACGTTCGATCGACACACCGCAAGGAAGAAGTTACGGATCGAGGCAGTCTATGCCTCAATAGTGGATGATAGAAGGGAGAGCATATGGCAACTTCTGAAGGTGACCAATGACGCGTCATGGGCGAACTACATGGAGGTCGTGTGCAACCCTGGTGCTGCGATATATGGCAGGCCAATGGTGTATGTCGAGTTCGTGGAGAGGGCAGAATCATCAGCCATGGTTGGTTCTGACGCCGTTGGTGGAGATGCAGTGGCTGGGTTCATCTCCGGCGGTCATGAAGACGCTTGTGCGGGAGAACATGTGGGCGAGGAAGTGGGTGATGAAGACGACATGAGGCGTGCGGAGAATTTCCAGCCCAACGAAGGTGTGGACGAGAGGTGGTGGGCCGCCCGTATTGACTGTCATGAGTATCTTGGGGACCAGGTGGGAGAAGAGGGCAGCGAGGACGATGAGGAGGTGGAAACAGGCAGTTCTGGAGAGGACGAGGATGGCGAATGTGCAACTGGAGGGGTGGTAGGTCGTGTTGTGACCACGGACGGTGCGTACGTGTCGTCCAGACTGGACGACAATGCAGCGGCAGCCCTAGTTCTGCCACAGGCGGAGGAGGGAAAATGGGGGTTCAGCGAGGGCGCACTCTTTTTGGGGCAGTGCTTCCGTAATAAGAGTGCTGTCCAGCAGGCTATTGCTAGACATGCCGTCAACATAAGCCAGACGTATCGGGTCCACAAGTCAAAGCCGGACACGTACGTTGTGAAGTGTGTCGACGGGTCCTGTGGTGGCAAAGTCCGTGCACAACGGTACAAGGGCGTTGGCACGGAGTTCCGGATAACGGTGCTGCAAGATCACAGTTGCGAGCTTGCGGGGCCAGTACATAGACACCGCAACATGACATCATCGTATGTTGCGGAGTTGGTCATGCACCTCATCCAGGCGGATGTGTCAATTACCCCGAAGGTTCTAATGGCAGAAGTAGCGAACACTGCGGGCTATGAAGTGAGCTACAAGAAGGTATGACGGGCGAAGCGAAAGGTGCTGCACCGTTTGTTTGGGACGTACGAGGAGGCGTACGACCTGGTCCCAAGAATGCTGCATCAAATTTCACAATCAAACCCAGTCACTTACATAAACAAGCAGGAGAGGGTCCATCCTACGGAGGGCCCGAACTGTTTCATTCTTGACAGAGTGTTCTGGGCCTTCCATCAGGCGATACAAGGGTTCAGGTGGTGCCGTCCAGTGCTAACCGTAGATGGGACGTTCCTATCCGGCAAGTACAAGGGTACTATTCTCACCGCAGTTGCAGCCGATGCAAATGGCCAGTTACTCCCAGTGGCATTTACAATTGTGGAGAACGAGAATACAGATAGCTGGCTTTGGTTCTTTTGCAATTTGAAGCATGCCGTAGTGCACGAACGCCCTGAAGTGTGCCTTATCTCCGACCGCAATGCAGGCTTGCTGTTTGCATTGCGAACGTTGCAGAATGGGACGCAGCCCCCCTTCCAGTGGACTGATGTGAAGAACCGCTGGTGCATGAGGCATATTGCAGCGAACTTCCACAGAAGGTTCCGTAGCAAGGACCTAATGAAGATGTTCAAGAAGCTATGCATGCAAAACCAGAAGCGGAAGTTCGACACCTTGTGGAGGCAGCTCGATCAGGAGGCTACGAAGCATGTGCATACAGAAGAAGGGGCCGTGGAGGGGGGCTCCACAAGAGTCGGGGTATTCTCACAATGGGTTCAGTCCAATGCATCTGACTTGGAAATGTAGTCTTTGTTGCACAACACCGGTGGGGCAAGGTATGGGATCATGACAACCAACATGTCCGAGGTTTACAATGGTGTCTTGAAGGGGGTCAGATCCCTGCCGATCACGGCAATCGCGGCCGAGACTTGGAACCGTACCGTCGGGTACTTTGTGAATAGAGCCATGATGGCGCAGAAGCACCTTGACGAAAACAAGCAATACTCTGAGGTCATGCAGGCCTTCATGGACAGGAAGATGGAGAAGGGTCGATCCCACATTGCTCAGCCCATTGATGGCTTAAGGAGGAAGTTTGAGGTCCGCCTAAGGCAGAAGTATGTCATGAGTCACATTAGAGGGGAGCGCAAGCAGGTATGCACGATTGGTGATGACGCATCTTGCACCTGCAACAAGCCCCATCTTCTCCACAAGCCATGCTCCCATGTGTACGCGGCCTGCGCTGTATGGAACCAGGCGTCGACACAGTACATCTCCAAGTACTACGACATGCAGCACTTGTATGCAATCTGGAGTTCAGAGTTCCATTCGTACGGGGTAGACATGCACTACAGGGATTTATGGCCAGGGGAGATAAAGTGGGTGCCCAACGATGCACTGAAGCATGTCGGTCGTGGAAGACGACAAAGCCATCGCATCCGCAATGACATGGATGACAGCCAGCGAGGGGATCGTGTTCGGCGCCCGAAGTGTAGGCTATGCAAGACGTTTGGCCACTCCCTCAGTCAGTGCCCAAACAGGCCGGCATCAAGCAATGCTCCGTAGTACCAACCACAATTTTTTGTTGTACTCATTGTTGCTTCCATGTGTTCTGTACGTTGCGATGTACCATGCATTATTCAGGAGGTGTACGCTGCATTGTTGGCTCCATGTATCTATGTCGTGCATATTACCATGTTATGTATGTTTTTATACATTCCATAGGTTTCCTTGGCCTGTGGGTCATATTCGTGTGCACATTTTATGTATATATGTTTTGGTACGTTTCCCTGTCGTTACATTTGTTGTTAATTATGTTGTCATTTGTTGCACATTTTGTTATAAATGTAGACTCACTTGTTATCCTTGTTTGGCAGGACATAGCGTTCGAGTTGCTAGACCCCCGTTGGGATGAGCACCACCGATGCCATGCGTGGTCATCGGGAGACGCACGAGGGCCTCCTTGCTTCGTACTTAGGGGCCCCCGAGAGAACTGGCGTCTCGACCAGCGGTACATCCCACTACTGCGGGACACCGGGCTGCTGCCCATTGCCCGCATGTTGGATCTACCGCATGCATTCCAATACGATGCGCCGCTGCTGTCCGCCCTCGTTGATCGATGGAGGCCGGAGACTCACACCTTCCACTTCCGGTGGGGGGAGATGACGGTGACTCTGCAGGACGTGACGATGCTTACAGGTCTACCCGTCCGTGGTGCTGCTGTAGTGCCACCCCCAAAGGCAGCAGATTGGAGGGTCCGTCTGGGTCACCGGTTCGGTCATCCCATCGCAGACAACGCAGCTGGTGTGCCACATGGATGGCTTCGTCGGTACATGACCTGTCCTGCAGACGCACATGAGAACGAGGTGTGGACGCACTTCGTTGCGTACCTGCTATATCTGTTCGGGTGGATCTTGTTTCCTAGCACCACTGGAGACTCCGTGCAGCCTAGCTACATACACCTAGCGGAGTCCTTGGCGGATGGCTGGCCTGGTCAGGTGCCACAGTATAGCTGGGGATCAGCAGTTCTTAGCGCCACATACCGAGGCTTGTGTGACGCCTCGCAGCGTAGCGCGGCCAGCGAGTCGGTCCTAGCCGTCTGCTACCTTCTCCTTCAGCTATGGTCGTGGGAACACTTCTCCGTTGGCAGGCCTGAGTTTGCTCGTGTTGTGCACCCTTATGACCTCAGCCCGCAGTTCTGCGGCCTCGATGGTGGTGATGACCCCGTTGATGGGCCCACAATGGGTACACGTTGGACACATGCTCAGTTGAGGTGGGCCAGGGATAGATCGAGACGTACGTACACAGATTTCCACAACAGGTTCGAGATTTTGCCCGACGACCACAGACTCTGGTGGCCATGGACTCCACAGTTCATTATGGACACGGCCCCCCACTCGTTGTCATCACAGTGCGGGTAGGATCACAGCTACTGGTTGACGACCTACCACTTGGTGTTCTCGCATTGCGTCGAGCCATACAACCCACACCGAGTCATGAGGCAGTTCGGACTGTACCAGCATGTCCCCCCCTTCCAGGACGCCCTCTTGCAGACAGCACCCACCGGTATGTCATTACACCATAAATTTAATTAATGAAGTAGTCTGTGCCCCTTCTAATTGTGTAATGTCTCAATGAACTTGCAGGCAATCGAGGAGAGGGCGAGCGACAGAAGACTGGAGAGCCACACAGCGACGGTGGACAGACCAGTGGCGTGACCAGGCGGATACGATGGTTGTGGACGAGACACGGCCGGACGACCCCGTGACGTATAGGACATACCTTGAGTGGTACGCTCCACGCATCCGCACTAGGCTTACTGCGGAGCCGCCACATCCTCCACTTCAGGTCGTTCACGAGGCCGCTCTACAGGCAGGTCCAGACCGTCATCTAGCGGCACGGATCGACCAGGCGGTACGAGATTAGTATGTCATTAAACAGTGCATGATTACATTTTAACTGACAGTTTGTTTCACTGCAGGTGGACCGCATGCATCGTATCGAGGACGAGGCTGCTAAGTCTATATGCCGTAGGAAGTCAAATACGATTGAGCGGTGGGTCAGTTCGATGCGCAACATCTGGGATGAGGCAAGGGCTACGATACGGTCCTTGAGGTGTGGCGGACGAGATGACGTAATCAGCAGGGGACGTGGCTAGGGACCACCCCCCTCCGCGCCGTCGTCAGCACCACCATCAGCACAGCCATCGTCGTCGCGTGCATCCCAGTCCGAGATTCGGCCCAGCTACGCTTGCTCGGCCTCCATGCGCTTCGGACCGGCGGTTCGACAATTGCCAACTATTTGTTCATGCACTCATTTACCATTTATGTCTAACCACATGTTCGTCTTGCAGCAATTGCGATAGGATAGCACGTTGCTATGAGCATCGTCATCACGGAGGGCGACGGACGAACGACTGCGCTCTCCAGGTCGACGGGGGCCCACTCCAGAGGGCGATCCTGAACCGCCGGATCAACCAGAGGGGGCGTCCGAGAGTCGGCCCAGCTACGCTCGCTCGGCCTCCACGCGCTTCGGCCCGGCGTTTGGACAATTGCCAACTATTTGTTCATGCACTCATTTACCATTTATGTCTAACCACATGTTCGTCTTGCAGCAATTGCGACGGGATAGCACGTTGCTACGGGCATCGTCATCCGGCGGGCGACGAACGAGCGACCGCGCTCTCCAGGCCGACGGGGGCCCACGCCAGAGGGCGATCCTGACTCGCTGGACCAAGCAGAGGGGGCGATGCCCTCGTACACCCCTACCGTGCAGACCAACCTAGATGACCGGGACAAGTGGTTTGGGCAGACGTATCAAGGCTTAACATCGCAGGACTACATGCGTGACTACCCGTCGACATCGTCATTTCGATAGCCACATACCCCCGTATGCAGTAACGTACTAAGCTAAACATGTCTATTTCAAAGCCATCTAATCGCACTGGCAAAAAAATGCAGGTTTACTCGGAGCAACAAGGACATGACATTTACGGTGGGTCATCCGCTTTTCAGAGTACCCAGGTAAATGCCTTGCGATATTACTACTCATTATGAACAGTTTTTGTACTTTCCATTGCCTAATTCAGCTGTACCATCTAAGCAGGACGTAGACCCCTCCTCTGAATTTCTGAGCTCTATTCTTGGCCAGCCGTCGCAACCCTCCACAGAGTTGTACCCACCACCGCCTCGGGCACAGCCCTCGCACTACGATCTTCGCGATGCACCGCGCTCCCCTAGTAGGTTCACCTTCTCAGAGGATCATATACGCCGTCCGAGGCGGCGATGAATTGACTATGATGAATGAATTTTTGTATTTGTGCTATTGTGACATCACATGGTTTGCTGTGTTACACATGTGGGCACTATACCTCACAAGACGCATGTGATGTTCTTGAAGTGCTGGATGGTTTGATGTTCAAAGATGGTTTCCTGTATAAAAAGGGTTGCTCTTAGTTCTTTGATTTACTAGGGCATACAACCAACAAAGAGATGACAACACGGGACAACATAATAAGAAGGCATCAGGCAATGACAACACGAAACAACACATACATTGCACGTACATGAAATGTAGCAAGTAGTACAACCACCAACACACCAACGAACACAACACAACCGTACACCTCGTTGCCTATATGCCAAACGAGCCTCGTGCCACCCAACTACACGATAACAATAAGTATGCACGCATGTTGTAACTAACAGCACCCATTACACATACATACATTACCTCTCCAGCGGGAGAAGACACGATAACAACAAACACAAGAAAAACAAGAAAGAAAATAGCTTGCCGACAACATAGCATAAAACATTACCAACATACACGAGAAGAACCTCCAGCACTACAACTTGAGGATAACAATAAACACAAGAAATAAAATAGCACACAACATTAAATTTATCTTCCACTCTAGTCTGTCGAAACGATGCCGCATCCCGATGGGGTCACAACCCCCCACGACAACTCTCTCATGGCGAACATTGTATGTCGTATTGCCCATTTCATCCTCGCACACCCAGAATCGGCAACCACGAAAAGCTTCATGCGATTCCATGACAAGAAGATTTTTAAACATACCACCACGATTTGCATGAACCCGAAACAATCTGACTCACCGAGTGACAGGGGCACTTGTAGTAGTGTCGTCCAGGATTCGCGGCCGTCTGTGATGTCCTACGTCTAACCACCGTGTTGCAATTTGGGAAAATCACCGTGGGTGCCCATGAAGACGTGCTGAGCTGACTCATTGCCTAGTCTGGGGAGTGAGCACGAAAGAAAACTACACAGATTGCGAACAACTAACTCAGGAGGTGACTGATAACAAGGCAAGAGAGTATGTGAGGGATGGCTCCGTTTTATAGGCTGTGTTGGGGGGGCAGCCTCATGCACAAAGACCACAGACAACACAAACCAGACACGCACATAAAGCGGCAGTGAGCAGACAAAAGATCACAGCTTTGCCCAGTGACATCATAAAACGAGCCAGCTTTGCTCAGTGAGAAGACAAAAGATGTCAGCTTTGCTCAGTGACATGACAACACAAAACAACACATACATTGCTCGTACATAAAATATAGCAAGTACTACAGCCATCAACACACTAACGAACACAACAACTAAAACACAACACAACCATACACCTTCGTACCTACATGCCAAACGAGCCTCGTGGCACCCACATGGAGAATTGCTGAGGGGGTCGCCTCGGATGTGGCTCGCCGTCCTGGTAGTGGCACGCACATATGCAGCTCGGGTTCGCGTAGCAACATGTGGGATCATAAGAGCTTCCTATGTTCACGACCTCCTCGTTACCCCTCTCGCGTCGTATCTGTTGGCGGAGGTCGTTGTTCGCCTCATTGAGAGTCTCGATTCGGTCCTGCAAGTCCAATACTCGATCCCATAATGTATCCACATAACGACAAATATACCATTCATGAGGAGGGTCGATCCAGCGGGAGAAGTCGCATTTCGCCATCTGCGGGACACGACGGTAAACATGGAGGGTCCATAACCAATAACAAAATATGTACTATTAGTAATTTGTACCCCGGAGCGTGGGCATCGGAAGAAACGGCGTCCAACATCGAATGGGCCATCCAGGGCCTGCACGACTGCGTACTCATTGTGTCTGCATTTCGGCCACACTGGTTGAGCACGCCGGCTTGGTATCAAGCGGTACTGTGGACCAAAGATCTCCCTCTTTTCGAATGGAAGGTCTTCCTTCGGTGACCCAAAATTGACTGGCCCCTCAGCTTCCGACATGGTTTGTTCCAGCACGAAAGAGAGGGTATTTCTTTGTTCGATTTACACGGTTCTTTGTCTACAAAGTGCTGGGACCCCAACCGTGCTATTTATACCAAACGAGGGACATGACGAAACGGGCCAGCTTTGCTCAGTGAGATGATAAAAGATGGCAGCTTTGCGCAGTGACATGACAAAACGGGGCAGCTTTTCTCAGTGGGATGACAATAGATGCCAGCTTTGGGCAGTGCCATTACTAAAGAGGACAGCTGTGCTCCGTGACATGAAAAGGAGAGGACAGCTTTGCTCAGTGAGATGACAACACAGGACAGCTTTGCTCAGAGACATAACAAAATGGCGCCTTTTGGCAGTAGTCTCGCAGCACTCCCATCTTTACTCACTGCTACGACCACGCGGACCAGCTTTACACGTATGAGTAGAGATAAAACGGACCCTATAAATTGGTGTGCATTCCATCTCGCAGCGAACATTGCACATGCAAACCCCATACTACACCGCGCTTCCCTCACCTAACCGGGATGGACAAAGGCAAGAAGAAGCAATGGGACAAGATGGTGAAGGATTGCGAGGAGACCCGTGACATGAGCAAAGATGTCAGCTTTTGCTCAGTGCCGCAGTGACATGACAAAAGAGGCCAGCTTTGCAAAGTAACATGCCTAAACGAGCCAGCTTTCCGCAGTGACATGACTAAACGGGCCAGCTTTGCGCAGTGACATGACACAAGTGGCCAGCTTTGCGCAGTGACATTACAAAACCGGGCAGCCTTGCGCAGTGACATGACAAAACCGAGCAGCTTTGCCCAGTTATGATTACTGGCCTCTGAGAAGGCAATGTTGTATCACTTATTTTGTGGAACGTACTATTTCCTGCAAACGACTGAAAAGGCTACGTTGTACCACATACATTGAATGCTCAAAAGCTCTGAATTTATTACGAGACTACAGGCTCAAAAGCCTTCATAGGGACATTTATTGCTATACTGGAAACCTGACTATGCTCAAAAGATTCCCATGTCCTCCTCTCCATGGACTATGCCCACTGCACCAGATAACCTGCCTACATAAAGGCCTCCTATGTCTTCCATACCACATCTCATTCTCAAGCCATCACAATACTACTACACAACAATGTCTTCCTGGAGGTCCGACCCATTTGGAGTGCCGGAGTGGCATGAGCGCCCGAAGTGCCATTGCGGCTTTAGGATGATGTTGTGCGTCTGGACGGATCCAGTAGAACGAGCCAACTACGGCCGTAGGTTCTTCAAGTGTCCAGACCTGGATGACGACTTCGTGGTAACGACGACAACTAAATCCTTTATTTCTCGTTATCGTTTTTCAACTTGATCCATGACATCTACCACGCCACACATAGCCTTGCAAGTTCATCGAATGGGTGGATCGGGTGCCGGCGGCATGGCCACAGAACCGCCCAATGCAGGTGGAAAACAAAGGACAATACTTTGTCAAGATGACTCAGGCTCGCGAGGTGGAACGACAGATTCGGCTTGAGCAAGAGCGCCGCGTGAGGGTGGACCAAATCCGTCTGAAGGGCAAGGAGGATGAGCTGCAAAGGAGGCGGGAGCAGTTAAGTCTGCGTGAAGCAGCCATCAAGCGTCAGGAGGAAGAGCTTCAAGCTCGTGAGGCAACTCTCAAGACCAAGAGTGACAGGAAGAAGGATGTAGCGGAGCCATCTTCACGGCGCGAGAATAAGGGGAAACAACCACGCTACACCCAGTAGACAAAATGTAATACACCCAGCAAGTTATATTCCCTAAGGCATGTTAGGACTAGTGGTGGAGTTCTGAACATTAGAAATACAGAGTTCCACACATGCCACTGGTCACATCACTTACCACTTTATGTATCGACCGTTCTATGGTCAATCGTGCCTAAAAAAATTTGGGTTAATTTTTTATGCATCTACAACTTACAATGAACATAAACTGTTATTACAACTTTATCTGATTTTTACGCAGTTTATAACTACAAAATTGACAAGACATACAAAAATCACGCGGATTGCAAACCCTAAAAACATACCAAACCCTAAAAGTCACTTACCACTTTATATATCGATCGTTCTACACACAATCGTTCCTAAAAAAAATTACCAAATTTTTTTATGCATCTACAACATATAATCAACATAAACTTGTTTTACAATTTTATCAGATTTTTTTTTCTGATTCACAACTACAAAATTAACAAAACTTATAATCATTACAGTTCCTGCACTCATTCCCACGTGTTCAATATCACTTTCTTTCATTTCGTCCAATTGTTCATATCACATTTGTGCTCAAATTTTTTTTCATTAAATTGCTTCCAATAAAACAACATACCATGATCGAAATTTGTTATTGTCACTTGAACACATTTTCCACGGTCAGCAATATATGAAAATCACAAATACACTAATCGTTACTTCACACAAATTTCGTTCGTACTCTACCAAACAATATTTTTAATTTTCAAAATTGCACAAAAAATTACACAATCAGTACAGTGGACTCCACTTCAAATTCATATTTTTTCACACATCATTTCATATATACACATAAATGTTTTTAAATAATAACTTTACATATGCATAAATATATATACACCTAAATTAAAACAGTAAACAGTTAATATATATGCGCGGTCGGGAATTGCAAACGCGCGGTCGGCACAGCGGTTGCGCGCTCAGGAGGCAGACGCGCGCTCAAAGCGGCGGTCGCGCGCTCGGGGCTGCAGACGCGCGGTCGGGACGGCATTCCGCGCGGTCGTGCGGTCGAGCGGGCGGGACGTGCGGCCGGCGCGGAGGTCGTGCGGTCTGGTACCGCACGACCCGTGAACAGTGCGGTCGTGCGGTACCAGACCGCACGACCGGGGCACGTGGCGGCATCCGGTGATCCCGCGCTCAACAGGGGTCCAAAAGCGGAATTATTTTCGTTCGGGGGCTAAAACGGGAATTTTGTGTGCACAGGGGTCCAACAGTGTCCAAAATTCGATATTCCTCTCATCTAGACTGAAGCCAAAAAGATGCCCGCCTGAATTAGTTTCTTTCTTTCGTTTTCTTTTATATGGAGGTCAACAATGTCATAATTATAAGCTGAATTGGTCGGACCTCTTTTAATTACTGCTCCGTTTTGCTATATTTATCCATAACTTATCATTTCGTTATATTTATCAACAGTCCATCATGTGTAAACATCAAGAAAACACTAAATTTTAATAAATAATAATAAGAAATGTCCATATATGCTCTTAGTAAATAACATAACCGAACCACTTAACCACTTCTAAAACATTGAAGTAAAGATAGTACGTGAAAAATTATAATAGCTATACTGTATATTTCTTTGCAGATAAATATATTAAAACAGATACTCTCGAGACAATACATAAATATTTAGCTGCAAACCAGAGCTCCTCACATACTTTAGAAAAAACAATAACATAAATAGTCCAACTGAATTAGAATATACCCCTATTTCAATAACACTACCTAGGTAGTAGCAGGCAGCAACACTGAATGAGAGTAGATTTTTATTTTATCTTTTTATTTACAGAAAGTGAATACACCCATGTCCTGCATATGGTATATGCAAAAAGAAAATAATAACACTACTCCATAACAGTGGTTTTATTTGACAAAGCAAGAAATAAAGGACAAACAAGGTTCAACAGTCACCCACCGTGGTTTTATTATTACATTTACTATTTATTTAAAAAAGTTGTTCCAGTACCTGCGGTTGTTGAAAAGAAAATTCCCAAAGGGTCCAAACATGCGGCCTGAACGGCCTAGGTAGAAGTAGACCCAAGGCTCACACTGGGCTCAGATTATTTAATTCTTGACAGCACCGGTAGATAGGCCATACTGAAATGAATGAAGGTGAGAACTTGGGCTTGCAGGAAACTGCGAGTCTGTGGCTTTGCTAAAATCAGCCTGTGTTCCTGATATTGCTGCAGGTTTGGTTCGTCGTCATATGTAGCTGTTCATATATAGGTTTCTATTTCTAACTTTTATTTAGATAAAGCAAAAATCATGAGTATATCACGCATCTCATTTCTATCTTATACGCGCATATTTTTTTTTTCACTTTCCCCACCGCTCAACCTTTCTTGAAACTACTTATTTTAGTCATTACTATTTATTTTTAACTAAAAACCATCAACCACAATCAAAAGTATCGCAATCAATAAGGTCCATAGACTAACACGCATCGTTTCTCTCCCTGTGGCCCAGTTATGCCCGTCCCAACAAGGCCCCATTGATCTAATGGGTAGCATCCGGGCCTAACAAGGCAGTATGGATCGAGTTGGCTTTTCATCGGCCACCCTTGCCTCAAAATTTGCTCACGTCCTACCTAATGGTGAATTTTTTTACAACTAATCTATTTTTTATTTGAAATAATAGAAATATACTCGTGACAATATTTTTTTTTACAGAAATAGACTCCAATCGCCCTCCCGTTGAGTGATTAGAGCCAATCGTCTAACAGCCAGGTGATAGCATTTCAGTCGCCCGACTGGACCCAATCGCTCAACCACAGGGCGACTGCATGTGGAGTCGCTCACCCATAGGGTGACTGCAAACTGCCACCCCGTGCACGCCTCGAGATAAGCTTGTGTCTCACGTTGTATACGCAAGGTTTGCTCATTCTTGCGACGCTCCTTCTCCCGGATCTCAGAGGACCTCGCGACATTCCACTCCTCGAAGTCGAGGGCCCATTGGTCCTCTGGGTGAATCTCAAGATCGATCCATTTGCGGTAGACATATAGGGGTTCCGGGGACTGTGAATACAGGGGAGAGGTTGTTAGTGCGTACTCTGAAGGAGAAAAAGTAGGGAAAAATAGCGCACCTGGTCCTTACCGGCTGCCGATAGGTTGCGGTGTCTAGACGACGGTCATAGTAGTCACTGGAGTAGTTTGCGCAACCCCAGTAACGCATACCTAGGCTGAGGTAGTATTTAGACTTGAAGAACTTGCACGGGTCCCGGCATCAACAAAGGGGGGCGTCTCCCCCTTTGGGGGGTGTTGCGGCGAACGCTCGGTAGGAACGTTCAGGATGGAGTTGTTGCTACGGGGTACATCATTGCGAGGAGCTGACCTTGCAGTACACTGGGCTTGTTCTACCCGGGCTGCAGCAGCCCTTACTTTCTCATTGCGGGCGGCAATTGACCGTGCTAGGTCGCGGGTCTCCTCTCATTGCTTCATCATCTTGTTCCACTGCTTCTTCTATCTTTTGTCCATCCCGGTGTAGTGAAGCAAGCGTCGGTGTAGTGTGGGGTTTGCTTGTGCAATGTTCTCTAAGAAATCTCTTCGACATCTTTTTATAGGGCCCTTTGTTGCCTTGTCGGCATATGAAGGTGCTTGTGTGGCCCTGTCACTGCGCAAAGCTACCAAGTGTACGTGTGCACGCTTTGTGGCAACGGTGGTCCACTAGTACCGAAACCGCCTGACATAGGCCAAACTGCCGCATCACACGTTGCGGCGCGTAGTCCTCCACAAAGATGTCGCACGCAAGCTTCCAGCGTGTCAGCCAGAAAGCCTGGTCACGCCAGTAGAGCGTGGACAGCCCGTCAGGAGCACAGTCTTGCAGTGCTGTAGGTGAGTACGGCTCCCAGCGCACGTCATCATGTTGGACCGAAATGGCGACATAGGGGGAGAGGTGAATGTCGACTTTAAAAACTAACCCCTCAAAAAGGAACCTCGAAAGAAACTTCTCTCCAGTATCTACAGAGCTACGAAGAGGGCATCAAATACTTAAGCTATCCTGACCCATGCAAAAGATGTGTTCACAACCAAATTCTTTCCGATAGCTATTCGGAGCTATGAAAAGAAGAACATGGGTGAAGTCATGAACTTACTAAAAACATAAAGCTCAGAGAGGAAAACAACCAAAGCATTAAGATAAAAACCAGGAAGCACAACCAAGGAGGGCCAAGCAAAATCAGCACAGCCGGCAAGAAAACAAAACTCGAATGGAGCAGGGCCGGTCAGACCGCCGGCATGAAGCCGGTTTGACCGCCCGACCTTAGCCAGTTTGACCGCCCTAGGAGCACCGGTCTGACCGCAGGCATTATCCCGGTCTGACCGCTCCTCGGGTTTCAGACAGGAGCAGGCTGACAAAAAGGCTTAAATGTAAATATACTCCAGAACTTCAGAAAAGCTGAGAAATCAAGGGATTACTCCCAATCTTCTTGGTCCAGAGAACCACAACTACAAAGTAAACACCAAGAGAGTTTTGAAAAACAGAGGAAACCAATTCAAAAACATTAATTTCAGATTTGAACCAAAAATATGAAAACCTACAGAAGCAACACCAAAATCCAAATTCCTCTCCAAACTTTGAATCTTTGATCATGAGCTTTTGCAGCTAGATTAGCAATGGTCACAGGACTCTCCAAACCAAATCTCAGCCCATCTCATGAAGAGAATCAAGATTCACATCAAAACCTACATGATTACATAGGAGAAAGAACTCACACCCTCTCTACTTCCCCCATACATGCTTGGATTGAGAGCACAAGCTACATGCTTCCCTCAAGAACAACCAAGAACTCACGTACACAGGAACACACAGGGGGACAGAACCAACAGAGCTCTGCCTCTCCTACCAACTGTCACCAACTAAAGCCCCAAAGCAAAACAATCTCTCCAAAGGCTCTTTTGACTAAAGCAAACTCTAACTCTCTCCCAAAGACATGCATACAACCATGAATTCACTCCTATTTATAGCCTTTGGCTAACGGGTCTTCAACCCATTACGCCCGCTAAATCCCGAACGGAACCGCCTCCACCTGTGCAGCTTTGCGCTTTTACCGAAACGCCCCTCCTGCACCTTCCGGGAAGCTTCCGCGTTCCTTGTCATCCAAGCCTCGCAACCATCTCGAGTCTCCGCCGTCTTCGACACATCCGACCGTTCTGACCTCGACACCGCCCGTGTCTAGTCCGGTCACCTCGTGTCTCGCCACGACTCCGCTCGACGTCCTGCAGCCATCACAGACAAGAAACACATCACATAGCACCGCTCGATACATGAAAGCATAAATAACATCAATGGATCATACTTATGCATGAAGGAGTCCAAACCTGTCAAATTACCAGAATATGCATCCTAATCACTTTGACCAGATTTGATCAAGTCCGACCGAAGCCGATTGCACTACGCAACGACATGGTCCGAACCACACAAACCAAACTTGACTTTCCTAACCCGACGTCAATTACTCATCACACACATGGGGTCACAACCACATGGTCTCTCAATCTCCCCTTGATGAGTATATTGACAAACACAGAAAAAACACAAAGTTGAGTTTTGAAAAGAAAGAAAATCAAACATGGTCCAAAAGAAATCAAAGAAGCTTATGACCATGTCGACAGAAGGAACAAAAGAAAGAGCAAGATTTCCTCAAACCTCCCAAAGCTCCCAAAATGGCGTTTTCTCCCACTATTCTCCCCCTTTTGGCAATAAACACATCAAAGATGCAAAAGAGATAATCAAATATGATCTAGGATGAAATGGCTGAAATTTATTTAACCTTAGCATTTAGAGCCATGAAGATTATCCAAAATGACCATGAAGTATTACACCAAGCCATAATTCATGAGTGTGCTATCAAGATCATGACAAGACATGTATAATCAAGCTAAGCTAAAGAGTTACAATCTGAAATTTAGAGGAATTGCTTAGCATATCAAGTCGATCATGATTCTAGTCTAGCTAAAGATATCCAAGGATGATGCAAGCCATGTCAATAGTCTAAGTGGAACCAAGAAGCTAGTATTGAGTCAATTTAGAGTGCTACAAGTTCAAGAATGAGACATTTGTTCATGTACTTGTAAGCCTTGTAATTTTTAGCAAAGTGAGCACTATTGACATGTTTTTCTTTTGAAATCTCATGATTGTTTCCAGCCAGATTTTTGTATAGTCACGTGCTAGATCTCAAGCCTTATGCGACCATTCCAAGCAAGAAGCTTAAGGAGATGATCTTGGTCATCCAAAACTCCCCCTGAGTTCATGCCTAGTGCAATGGCAAGCCGTCTCATGAGAAAGAATTGGCGAGATCAGTTTTTTCGCACAAAAGAGATCTTTTTGCATTTTCATGAATATAAGACTTGTACTAATTCATGTTTCATAAAAAAACTAGTATAGCTCAAACTAAAGCTCAACAAAGATTCAAGACTCAACTCAGCCTATTTGACATGGCATGAATCGTAAAGAGATAACTAAAGAGAGACTAGTCTCAAGTGCTATCATGACATGAATTAATTCAAGTTGTGCATTTTAATTAACCTATCATGACAAAGACTTAACTACACATATAAAGTCATGATCAATCTAGCAAGTAAGCACAAATCATGGTAAGATGTAAAGTATTGTAATCATGTCATAAAAGGATAATAATCAAGGCCCCCATGTAGTTATATTACAATGCAGAATGAGATGCAGAAAATCCAGCTCCCCTCAACATGAGATGCAACTTTAGTTCACGTTGAGTTATGTCAGTATTAAGCTCTAGAAGCTCCCAAATGAACTCCCCCTGAACCAAAGCAATAAACAAGAGAAGCTGGCAAAGAACATCCGAAAGGGCAGTCCTTAAAGCATAGATAAGATATAGAGAATACTATGGCCCAGACTGACTCTCATCTACCCCATATGGCTCCAGGACTATCAACTGATCATCTGACACACTAGAGAGCAAACACGTACCCCGTCTACCCGAGGGTGGCCCAACCCTCGCTAGAACCTACAAGAAGTGAGTGAACTCAACCTAGTGAGAAGAGAACCAGCTAATAATCAGCATCCTAGAGTCACAAGATGAGAGGAAGAAGTCTAAGCAACTTAGCAAGAGAACCACTCTAACCTATGCTAGAAGGGCTATCCCAAATGCACCCAAATGCAATGCAGCAAAAAGGAGTAAGAGCATAATAACATGATATATCAATGAAGTACAAAACTCCCCCTCACAACAGTCCATAAGGACAAACCACCCTAAACTCTCCCCGCAGAGCTGAAAACCTAGAGCTATCCAAAGGCTTGGTAAAGATATCAGCCAACTGGTGGTCACTCTCTACAAACTAGAGCACTATGTCACCCTTCTCCACATGATCTCTAAGGAAATGATATCTGATATCAATATGCTTGGTCCGAGAATGCTGCACTGGGTTCTTAGCAATGTTAATCGCAGAAGTGTTGTCACAAAAGAGTGAAACACTGTCGATAACTAACCTAAAATCTCGCAAGGTCGAGACCATCCAAAGCACCTGGCTGCAGCAACGTACTCGGCCTCTGTGGTGGACTGAGCAGCACCGGACTGCTTCCTAGAAGACCAAGAAACAAGAGAAGTACTAATGAATTGGCTGGTGTCGGAAGTGCTCTTCCTATCTATCCTACAGCCAGCAAAGTCTGCGTCCGAGTAGGCTCTCAAGGAAATACAAGACGAGGAAGAGTACCAGATACCATAGTCAATGGTAGCTCGAAGGTACCGAAGAATGCGCTTCACCGCCTGGCGGTGAGATACGCGAGGAGAAGCCTGAAATCGAGCACACAGACACACGGAGAAGTGTATGTCCGGTCTCGAGGCAGTGAGGTACAAGAGGGAGCCAATCATGCTGCGATACTCCTTCTGATCAACTGGCTTGCCGTCCTCATCTGGGTTGAGTGAAGCTGCTGAAGCCATAGGAGTGGGACACCGGCTTACCATCACTCATATCAAAGCGTCTCAGGAGGTCTCGAGTGTACTTACCTTGATGCAAGAAGATACCCTTTCGAGTCTGCTTGATCTAAAAGCCAAGAAAGAAGCTCAACTCCCCCATCATGCTCATCTCAGACTCTAAGCTCATGACATCGGAGAACTGAGAGACAAGAGCATGGGAGGAGCCGCCAAAGATGATGTCATCCACATAAATCTGGACGAGCAGAAGATCAGTGCCACGCCTACGAATGAACAAAGTCTTGTCTACTTTACCCATCGCAAACCCATGACTCAACAAGTAGGACTTAAGCCTCTCATACCAAGCTCTAGGGGCCTGCTTAAGTCCATACAGCGCTTTGGAGAGCTTGAAGACATGGTTTGGGTATTTGAGGTTCTCGAAACCTGGAGGCTGTCTCACATAGACTTCTTCCTCAATAAAGTCATTGAGGAAGGCACTCTTGACATCCATCTGGTAAAGCTTGAAACCCTTAGAAGCTGCAAAGGCAAGCAAGATTCTAATGGCCTCAAGTCTAGCTACAGGGGCAAAGGTCTCCTCGAAATCTAGACCCTCAACCTGGGAGAACCCCTGAGCTACCAGTCTAGCCTTGTTCCGAATGACAACTCCATCCTCACTCTGCTTGTTCTTGAACACCCACTTAGTCCCAATGACATTGTGACCTCGAGGGGGCTCAATAAGCGACCAGATCTTATTCCCCTCAAAATTTTCTAACTCCTCATGCATGGTATTGACCCAAGACTCATCAGAAAGAGCATGACAAACGTCCTTGGGCTCAAAGGAGGCAACAAAGGCAGAATAGAGACAGAAATAAGACATGCCGGATCTTGAGCGGGTGACTCACTCAAAAAGGTCTCCAATAATCTGCTCAGAAGGATGGTCTTTTTAGATATGTCGAGGAGCTCCTGGATGAGAAGAAGAAGTGACCTCTACCTCGTGAGCTGATGAGGTAGGAACAGAGCCACTAGCTCCAGAGGAAGCAGAAGGCATAGTCAGATCGCCTCGAGGTGCGGTGGAAGAAGGCACCTCAAGGGGTGGATGAAGGACTGGATCGGGTAGACAATCCTCATCTCCATCCTCCTCATCATCCACAAAGATGGTCTCGGACTGCTCTAAAGAACCTGAGATATCTGGCCTAGTCCCCGGACTGGCCTCGTCGAAGGTCACCTCACAAGTCTCTACCATTTTACTAGACTCGCAGTTCCAGACCCTATAAGCCCGCGAAGAAGTCGAGTAACCTAGAAAGATCCCATCACACGAGCGTGACTTGAACTTATCTAGGTTCCCGGACTTCAAAATAAAGCACTTGCAACCAAACACACGAAAATAAGATACACTGGGCTTTCGCCCATATCTCAACTCGTAAGAAGTGCGGTGCAAGTGTGCCCGAAGAAAAACTCGATTTGAAACATGGCACGCGGTAGCTATAGCCTCAGCCCAAAACTTCCGCGGTGTAGAGTACTCATCGAGCATTGTCCTGGCCATCTCGACCAAGGTACAGTTCTTCCTCTCCACGACGCCATTCTGCTGTGGGACGTGCGGAGAAGAGAACTGATGCTCTACACCTGTATCATCGCAAAACTTCTCAAAGTAGGAATTCTTGAACTCCGTGCCATTGTCACTGCGGATCGCTCGTAAGGCACCCGAAAGCTCAATAGAAAACCTACTTAAAAGACCTCGGAAATGTCTAAACGTCTCATCCTTCGAGGCTAAGAAAAACACCCAAGAATACCTCGAGAAGTCATCGACCACGACAAGAACATACCACTTCCCCCCTGCTGACTGCACTCGAGCTGGTCTAACTGTGTTCATATGGAGCAGCTGTCCTGGTGCATCGGTCATAGTCACTGTGACCGGAGGGTGAGAAGCGGTAACAATCTTGCCGTGCCGGCAAGGAGCACAAACTAGATCTTTGACCATCTTGAGTTTCGGCAAACCACGAATGAGGTCGCGGCCGCTAACTCGGGTCAAATGGTCAAATCTAATATGACCAAGTCTCCTATGCCAGAAAGAAAGGTCACGGGACTCAGAAGCAACCAAACACCGGAGAGGATCATCAGAAGACTCATAAAAATAAGCACAAAACATCCTCCCATAACGAGAAATCCCACAAACCAGACTACCCGAAGAATCAAGAATTTTGCAATTGTTTTTCTTGAAGCTCACCTCAAAACCGTCATCGGTAAGCTGAGAGACTGAAAGCAAATTATACTGCAGCTTACTAACCAAATCAACATCTTTCAAAATGAAAGAATCATTAACACGCAATGTACCTTTGGCGATGACGCGCCCAGATGAAGCGTCTCCGAAGGTGATCGTTTCATCACCCGGAGCGCGGGCAAGGGAAGAAAACCAACGGGAGTCTCCGGTCATGTGTCGTGAACACTCGGAGTCTACGAGCCAAACCTTTCCCTTCCCTGCCCAGCAAACCTGAGTCAAACAGAGAGTAAAGTCTCAGTACTGGGGTAAATCAAGAGTGATTTTGGCACGCAATACTGAGTAACACGTCGAGTAGAAGAAGTAGCCACACGCGACTGACCTCTATCTACCCTATGCTCTCTGTCACTCAACAAGCCGGGGCGAGTAGAAGAAGTTGCTGGGTCCGACTGCTACGGAGGAGCAAGTCGGAGCACCGGCAACATGCTGATCACGCCACGGGTAGCCATCTCGATGGAGAAAGCGAGATCTACCCGCAAAACGACGGAAGTCACGACCAAAGGGAGCATGATGACGAAAACCAGAAAACTCAAAAAAACCAAGTCCTCGATGCTGCCCAAACCCCTCAACAGGAGCAAACCTAGACCTCGTGTTGGTCTCAGGTGCACTCAAGGTCTGGGGCTGACCCTGAATACGCCTAAGAGACTCAACACAGTCTCTTCGCGTGATCTTGGCGCGCCTAAAGCATCGATCGATCAAATGCCCATCCTTCTGACAGAAGATGCAGTGATACTTCACCTTCTGAGAGGTAGAAGTAGCACGATCAGGCTTCGCCTTCTGAGAGGCCGAAGCAACAGGTGGAGTCACCTTACTGTCAGAGATCCCGTGGACAAAACCCGCAGATTTGAATTTGACTTTCTCAGTCTTGGGCTTGATCTTGATCACACCTGCGGCTGTGGGTCTAAGCACGGCAGGTGGATGCTTCCTCATATCCTCAGAAAAATCGTATCCTAGACCTTGATTGAATTTGCGAATCTTGGATTGGTCTAGAATAAGATTTAGCTTCTTCTTGCCTCCTACAAACCTCTCGAGAGTGTTCATAACATACTGAAACTCCCGAAAGAGAGAGGTGCAAGAAGAGCAGGGGAAGAAGGGACAACAGAAGGTAAGGGAGCAGAAGAAGAACCAACAGCAGAGGAACGAATGGCTTGAACACGCTCAGCCGACTCGGAAGGGACAGTCCTACTGCTAGCAATTTGGTTCACATCGCTAAGCGTCTCCACCTTACCCTTGGGTTTCTCCCCCACACCAGCACACGCATCACAAGATTGTGGCTTCTCTAGTAAGTCCTTAGTTAGCTTCACACATTTTTCATTCAATTCAGCGAGTTCAAGTTTTAGTTTGTCACAACTAATGCATGGTGAGCTAACAAGGTCCTTAGTCGCATACTGAGCCAAATTGTTGTTATGATCAACCATTTCTTGAAATTGCTTAGAAACAGATTCAAGCTCAATGGTTAATTTTGGACAATTGGTGCAAGACACAATAGGCTCAAGTAGAGAAGCACGCAACTCAGCAATTTTATGATCTGCCCGTTTTAGGTTCATCTTCAGGTTATTGCAATTTTCACAAGTCTCGGGCAGATCGAGGAGCATGGTATAAAGACCTCTAAAAGCATTATCCTTATCCTCACATGAGGTGCAAGAAATAGCCTCAACAGGAATGGATAAAACAGGCGCTACCCTACTCATCTCTAGTTCAGCAAGAAGGCTAATGTTCTCCACCTTAATCATGTTAAGCTCTGAGGACAGACTATCATGAGAGGTCCTTAGTTTCTCCATGTCACCAAGCAGAGCATAACATGTATCACAATCGTCACGGGAGGGAGCAGATATAAGTGAAGTAAGCTCCCGTGACAATCTATCTACTTCCTTCTCCAACTCGCTACACCTAGCTCTAGATCTAGCATGGAATCTACCTACCTTAAGAAAAGCATCATTAAGCTGGTCGTAGGTGGGGGATACCTTGTCGGAGTTGGAGTACAGCTCGCTGTCGCTCAGTTCGCCCTCAAGGGCCATGAAGCACATGCCGGAGAAGTCGTCGCCGCCCTTGGGGTCTTGCTCGTCCGTTCCATCGTCGTCGCTCCACCCCTCCACCTCGCTGAGGTCGAGGTCATCAAAGGCGGTGAGGACGCGGTGAAAGAGCTTCTTGGCTTTCCCAAGGTCGCGGAACTTCTTCTTGCCTTGAGCGTGAGCAAAGGGCTTCTTGTTGCGGTTCTTGTCGATGTAGTCGTTCTTGCTCACACCGCCGTAGTCGCCCTTGCCCTTTTCCAGCTTGGGGCAGTTCGCTCGAATGTGGTTGGGGCTACCACACTCGAAGCAGATCACGGGTCCTCCTCTCTTTCTGTGCCTCCTCTTGTAAGCATGGAAAAATTTTCTCGCTAGGAGGGCTAACTGGTCATCTGCAAGCTGCTCTAACTGATCATCAGTCATGTCACAGAGAGCAGCAAGCGAGAATCCACAAAGTGAATCAGAAGAAAGATCAAGAGCTGAAGTGGGACCGGTGACTAAAGCCATCGACTACAACTTCGACTTACGAGAGACAATGTTAATCTCGTGAGTCTTGAGGCGTGAGTACAACGTGTCAAGAGTCAAAGTCGAGAGGTCAGTGGTGTCCTTGATGGTAGTCACCTTCATCTCCCAAACCTGCAAATCAAGAGCAGACAACATTTGACGAGCATTGTCCGAGTCGGGGTATGTAAGACCGACCGCTCGGAGATTGCTCAGAATCTTGTGAAAACGAGCGAAGCACTCATCAAAAGACTCGCCAGCGAGCATTTCAAACTTGTTGTAATCTCGCTTGAACTGGTCCTGTCGAACTGTCTTAATCTGGGTGGTGCCCTCATGGTATGCATCGAGGGTCACCCAGATGTCGAAGGCCGACGTAAGATGAGAGATGCGATCGAACTCGCTTCTGCTCAACCCCAGGATTATGATGTTCTTTGCCTTCGCATTTGCCTCAACATCATGCATGTTTCCAGCGTTGATGTTCTCATCGGTAGGAACAACATATCGTACTTTGACCTTACGCTAGATGGCGTAGCCCTGAGCCTAGATGTAGGACTCCATCCGGCTCTTCCAGAAGGGATAGTCGATCCCATCGATGACCGGGGCTTGGTCGAGTACTTATCCGTCGCCATGGCTCTAGAGACCAGTTAAGATCTATGGAAAATAGCTAACCGGCTCTGATACCAATTGTTGGACCGAAATGGCGACAGAGGGGGGGGGGGGGTTGAATGTTGACTTTAAAAACTAACCCCTCAAAAAGGAACCTCGAAAGAAACTTCTCTCCAGTATCTACAGAGCTACGAAGAGGGCATCAAATACTCAAGCTATCTTGACCCATGCAAAAGATGTGTTCACAACCAAATTCTTTCCAATAGCTATTCGGAGCTATGAAAAGAAGAACATGTGTGAAGTCATGAACTTACTAAAAACATGAAGCTCTAAGAGGAAAACAACCAAAGCATTAAGATAAAAACCAGGAAGCACAACCAAGGAGGGCCAAGCAAAATCAGTACAACTGGCAAGAAGAACCAACAGCAGAGGAATGAACCAACAACAGAGGAATGAATGGCTTAAGCATGGGAAAATTTTCTCGCTAGGAGGGCTAACTAGTCATCTGCAAGCTGCTCTAACTGATCATCAGTTACATCACAGAGAGCAGCAAGTGAGAATCCACAAAGTGAATCAGAAGAAAGATCAGGAGCTGAAGTGGGATCGGTAACTAAAGCCATCGACTGCGACTTCGACTTACGAGAGACAATGTCAATCTCGTGAGTCTTGAGGTGTGAGTACAACGCATCAAGAGTCAAAGTCGAGAGGTCGGTGGTGTCCTTGATGGTAGTCACCTTCATCTCCCAAACCCGCAAATCAAGAGCCGCGAGCATCTGACGAGCGTTGTCTGAGTCGGGGTATGTGAGACCGACCGCTCGGAGGTTGCTCAAGATCTTGTGAAAACGCGCAAAACACTCATCGAGGGACTTGCCAGCAAGCATTTCAAACTTGTTGTAATCTCGCTTGAACTGGTGCTGTCGGACTATCTTGATCTGGGTGGTGCCCTCATGGTATGCATCGAGGGTCACCCGGATGTCGAAAGCCGACGTCAAATGAGAGATGCGATCAAACTCGTTTCGGCTCAACCCCTGGATTATGATGTTCTTTGCCTTACCGTTCGCCTCAACATCAGCCATGTTCCCGGCATTGATGTTCTCATCGGCAGGAACAACATATCGTACTTTGACCTTCCGCCAGATGGCATAGCCCTGAGCCTGGATGTAGGTCTCCATCCGACTCTTCCAGAAGGGATAGTCGATCCCATCGAAGATCGGGGGCTTGGTCGAGTACTTGTCTGTCGCCATGGCTCTAGAGACCGGTTAAGATCTATCGAGAAGAGCTAACCGACTCTGATACCAATTGTTGGACCGAGATGGCGACAGAGGGGAGGGGGGGGGGGTGAATGTCGACTTTAAAAATTTGCTCCCCAAAACGAACCCTCAAAAGATCACTTCTCCAATAGTTATAAAAACTATGAAGAAGACATGCTCAGCATACTGGTAACAAGACCTACCAGTGAAAAGAAAGGAGTAATCAAAAAGGAATCAAGAAGGCCTAGCAACAAAAGAAGCACTCAGACTCGGGCGGTCGGACCGCTGCCTTGAGGCCGGTCAGACCACTCATGAGCCGCCGGTCAGACCACTCATGAGCCGCCGGTCTGACCGCCTCAGTGCGGCCGGTCTGACCGCGGGCCGGTCTGACAGCTTCGATAGCTCCGGTCTGACCGCCATAGAGGGGGCGGTCTAACCGCCATGGAGAGGCCGGTCTGACCGGTCCCCTGATCCCAGGGCACCCGAGAGTGTAGACTGAAAACTGAATTTTGATAAAAACTTTAGAACTTCAAAGACTGAGAAATTGAAGGTTTCCTCCCAATCTTTTTAGCCCAAAGCACCACAACAACAAACTAAATAAGAAAAGGGCCTTGGGAAACAAAGAAATCCCACCAAAAGACAAGAATTTCAGATTTGAGCCAAAATCTGAAAACTACAGAGAGCAGCGACAAAAACTCAAATTCCCATCTAATCTCTGATCCTTTGACCATGAAACTTTGAGGATAGCTAATTAATAGCCTCTGGACTTAACATGCCAAGTTTCATGCCATCTCGTGAAGGGAAACACGAACTACACCAAAACCCTAGAAACAAGAATATGAACACAGGAGGAAGAAAAAAAATATGATTCTTGCAAATTGATCTAATTGCTCTTGGAACTAGATGACCGAAGGGTCTAGAAATGCAATTCCATCATAGAGCAACCCATTTTACCATTCCTCAGCAAGAATCAACACAAAAACAAAAACCTCAGAAATCACACAGAGAAATCATCGAAGGAAGAACACAAGAGACAGGGCATCTCAAAGTAAATTCATTCATTCCTAGAAGCAAGAGGATCACAGAGGAGTCCCCATACATGATTACAATCAGAGTAATGATTACATGGTGGCTCAACTCATCTCCAACCTCTCCCTCTCTCAAAATCAAGAGCCCAACTCAAGAACACATGAGCACTCAGGGAGACATCGAAGGAGACACAGCCAAAACTACCTCTCCTGCTCTCAACCACTAAAGCCTAAAGCTAAACAACCTCTCCAAAGGCCATTTTGACTAAAGCAAAACCCTAAAAGCCATGCACTCCCTCACACAAGGCATACATGCACATGAGAATCCATCTCCTATTTATAGCCCTTGGCTAACGGGCCTCCAGCCCGTTATGCCCGTTAAATCTCGAACGGAGCTGCTTCCACCTATGCAGCTTTGCGTTTTTACCAAAACGCCCCTCTTGCACCTTCCGGGAAGCTTCCGCGTTCCTTGTCGTGCAAGCCTCGCTGCACCTTCCGGGAAGCTTCCGCGTTCCTTGTCGTCCAAGCCTCGCAACCACCTCGAGTCTCCGCCGTCTTCGACACCTCCGACCGTTCTGACCTCGACACCGCCTATGTCTAGTTCGGTCACCTCGTGTCTCGCCACGACTCCGCCTCGACGTCCTGCAGCCATCATAGACAAGAAACACATCATATAGCACCGCTTGACACATGAAAGCATGAATAGCATCAATGAATCATACTTACGCATGAAAGAGTGCAAACCTATCGAATCAACCGAATATGCATTCTAATCACTTTAACCAGGTTTGACCAAGTCCGACCAGGCCTGATTGCACCACGCAACGTCATGGTCCGAACCACACAAACCAAACTCGACTTACCTAAACCTATGTCAATTACTCATCACACAGATGGGGTCACAACCACATGGTTTCTCAAAGTTTATTTCTAGTCTCGAACAACTAGTAGTAGAAACCATACCACTCTACCTTTTGATTAGCACATGCGTTGCATCGTCTAGTTCTGTGCCCCTCCTGATCGCATCGTCCGTAATGTGCACTAGATGCTCTGGCTTGCGCTTCATCCCTATTATTTCTAATACGTCGGCTCTATCGCCGACCCTTCCCACCCTTTAGCATGTTAACATCTGGAATCCATGTAGGATTGGAAATGGCAACAGAGGGGGGGGGGTGAATGGTGCCTTCAAAAATAGCCCCGAAGTATCCACATACTTCTTCTCTGATAGCTATAGAAGCTATGAAGAAGAAGATTCATGCTCACTAGAAAATCGCAATCAGATCGACAAAAGAACTGACAATAGCCGAGAGGACATCAAAGCTGATGGAATGATTTGATCACTGAAGGAGTAAAAGAACAGACCAACAAAATAACTAAAAGTCTCAGCTGAAAAACTGTGAAGAAAAACAGTGAAGCCATAACGAGACCGCTGAGCTTCTCTGGTCCAATAATCTAGACTTCACCTAAGGAGCAAATCGACAGTAGGAAGAGAAAGTTCAGAATGTGAAAACAATTCGGCAGGAGAACAATCAGAGAAAACACAAACATTTGGTTGCAAGAATAAAGCTTCTGAAAAATGAACAGGGAAAACGAAAGCATAAGCTGCAGCAGATTTAAAATAAATAGCAGAGAAACAGACTACTGCTCTGATCAATGAAGCAGAGAACCGGAAAGGAAAATAAGCAGAAACACAACAGCTAACACATGGATTGAGGCTTGTCAGACTGCTGTTTAACAGCCGATCTGACTGCTATTTAACAGCCGATCTGACCTTTGTTTTATAGCCGGCCTGATCTCTGTTTAACAGTCGGTCTAACTTGTATTAACCAACCGGTCTGACCTGAGAAAAATTCAGTGAAGACAGATTAACCATACGCCACAGAGAAAATGCAGAACTGAGTAAGCAATAGGTTGCAGCAAACTGAAAACTAAGCCACGGTAAGTACCGAAGAGGAGCTGAAAACAGATAGAAACCCGATCATTCATTTTTCTTTTCAGGCACAAGAAAACATAGGTTCAAGCTAAATAACCGACCCAACTCAGGAATTGAACAAAGAATAAAAGAGCAGATCGGTAGAGAAAAATGCAGAGTACGAGCAGGCACCTGACTGCAGCCGAAAACTGAATTAGCTGTCGAAAACAGGAGGCACAGTAATTACTGTGTTGCTAAACCGAAATGCAGAGAAAAGGACTAAAGTTTGCAGCTCTTTTCAAGACAAATGATTTAGTCTTCAAGCTAATTAGCAAATTGAGCTCAGAGGGAAGAAAATGCAGACTAAAACCAAAGCACAACATTGAATACTGCTTTTGCTAAAAAGAAAACAGCAGGAGAGACAAAATCAAATTTCTTGAGATTCTTGAATCATTTCTCCATGAACTTTTGATTTCAGCTAAGCAATGACCTCAGGGCTTGAAAACACAAATCTGAACACACGCTTTTGAAGGGAAATCAAGGATATCAAACATCCCCTGCCTCCAAACCCTAAGTTTTGCAAACAGGGGAAGTGTGGCACATGCCTGACAAAAGAAGGAACTCTCTGATTCACCTTTTACTTTCGAGAATGGATTGGCCAGAAGACCTAAAGGATATTCCCAGTTCTAAGCAAAAGAATCAGCAACTACTTCAAGAAGAAATTACCTCAAAACCAAAGGAGGGAGAGAAGCACAGAGAACAAACAAAAGAAGCAGAGGCAATACAGAGAGAAACAAAGGAGATCAGTACAACTCAACACAAGACTTCTCATATGGATTCAGCACGATGAATGATTACATTGTGAGGCTTACATCCAGCTCATGCCATTTCTCACTAGATGATTCCAACCTGGGATGAGCTCACGCAAGAGGAGAAACACACAGACACAAGCAACTACTCTTCTCTCTCAGCTCTTACGACCTGCACTGCCAACTCTCATTGATTAAATAGAGGAGCTCGCAGCCTCGAATAGCAAATCAAGAAGAGGTAGCCATCTCACACTACCAAGTTGTAGGATCGGAAATGGCAACAGAGGGGGGGGGGGGTGAATGGTGCCTCTTCAAAAATGCCCCCAAAGTATTCCACTGAAAGACATTCTTCTCCGATAGCTACAAAGCTATGAAGAAGAAATCATGCTCTCTGGAACCTCAAACAAGCAGGAGAAGAAGCGAGACAACAAACAGCTGACAAGACAAAAATAGCACAGGCTGAAAGGGGGGGGGGGGGGGGGGGCGGTCAGACCGCAAGCATCAGGCCGGTCTGACTGCACCCTGGTTACTGGTTTGACCGGTGTAGCTGGGCCGGTCTGACCACCTATGTGCCGCCGGTCTGACCGCCTCAGCCCGGCCGGTTTGACCACTAGGGTTAGCGGTCCAACCGCCGGTTGGGCTCCGGTTTGACCGCCATTTCATGTCCGGTCTGACCGCCCCTACATCCAGCAGAACCCGAGCGACAAGTCTGAAGACTGAAAATACTGAAACTTGATTTCTTCAAGAAAACTTGTGAAATGTTTATGTTCTCCTCAGGCAACAAGAGCCGTAACTTATTCTAAACAGCATAAAGGCCTTGAGAAACAAAGGAAATCAACAAGAAAGCTAAGAATCAAGACATGAGCAGATTTCCCAATTTCTCTCCAATCCGTAAGCCTTTGCTCATGAGGTTTTGCAATCAACTTAGCAAGGACAAGAGGATGTGAGGGCTTACATCTGGGCACTACTTATGAAGGGAAATCTCAAGAATCCAGATACCCCTGACATCTAACCCTAAACAGTAAAAAACAGAGGAAGAGCTTCACTTTGGATTTCTGGGAAAAATACCTTCATGGATTCGTTGCTCTTGGGAATAACTAGCCAAATGGCTTTGAGGATTCTCCCAGTTCATAGCAATTCATTTTGCAGCTCCTCCAACAAGGAATCAAACCAAAACACTTAAGATTCAGAGAGCAGCAAGAAAAAGAACTGAAGCACAAAGCACTGAAACTCAAACCATCTCAGGCATGAAATTTCTCATATTGCTTAGAGATGAATGATTACAAATAGATGTTCTACATCCCCATACACAATTGAGATGGAAATGCTACCTCCTCACTACATGCTTGAGAGGAACACACACACTACACGCAGAGCACACTCCCTTGAGCTACTTCTGGCTTCATTGCCCTTCCAGAGCCTCCTCCACTCCATATGAAGGCACTAGGCTCTCACCAAAAGAGCAAAACAAGAAATGTCATACTACCTCCACTCCATCCCTTCCAACCACAAGAGGCAAGGGTCAAACCCTTTCCAGGAAATGGAGGGAAAAATCACCCACTTGAGTCAAATCTCCAATTTGCCCTCAAGCAACTTCCCGGAAGCTTCCCGCGTCCGGTACCTTGACCGTCTGGACCTCGACTCCTCCCTAAGTCTAGTCCCGGTCCGCTCCGCTGCACACGACCGCACCCGGCATCCTGACCGTCTGGACCTCCGGCTCCTCCCTGAGCCTTGTCCCGATCCACTCATTGCTGCCCGTCGTGTCCACCCGACACCGACCGAGACATCCGACTCCACCTGAGTCTAGTCCTGGTCTGTTCCGTCGCGCACGACTGCAATCGACCTCCAACCGTCTGGACCTTCGACTCCTCCCTGAGCCTAGTCCCTGTTCACTCGTCGTTGCCCGTCGTGTCCTCCACCGGTAGCTCCAGCTCCGGTTCCTCGTCTCCCGACTCGCAACCACCTCACCAGCCTCGATCATCTTCGGCATCACCGATCGTCTGGACATCAACACCTCCTGTGTCTAGTCCCGGTCCTCCTCGCCTCACCATGACCTAGCTCTGAAGTCCTGCAGTCACACAGACAAGCAAACCGTCACATAGCACCGCACGAAACAACATAATCAATATTAGCACAAGTAAAGGTATTCAACCCTAGAATACCCAAAATAAATTCAAACTCCCTAAACCAACCGTCAATTACTCATCACAAACATGGGGATACCTCCACATGGTCTCTCACAAGCTCACACACACATGAGGCAAAACCCACTCACATGCAAAAAGAGGAGGGAAACAGGATTTGAGCCCACACACTCCAAACCCTAACCTCCTCCTTCTATAGCCTCCACAACCGGGTCTCCAACCCGTTATCTTCAACCGAATCCGCTTCCATTTTGAAGCCTTGTGCATTTTACGGAAATGCCCCTGCTGCACTTTCCTGGAAGCTTCCTACTTTCTTGTTGTCGATGCCTCGCAACCACTTCGAGTCCTCGCCATCTTTGGCATCTCCCAACTGCTTTGACCTCAGCACCGCCCGTGCCTAGTCCGGCCATCCCTGCCTCACCACGACTCCACCTCAAAGTCTTGCAGCCATCACAGACAAGAAACCATCACATAGCACCGCTCGAAACAGTATAACCAACATTAGCATCAAGAGAAGGTACTCAAGCATGAAATACCCAAATCAACCGATCGAGAAAAAGAATAAACGTCCTAAGCACGTCCGACCGCGTTCGACCAAGTCCAACCATAGACTGCGCCAAGCATGGACTTGGCGCGAACCAATCAAATCAAACTCAAACTTTCCAGGACACGAGTCAATTACTCATCACAAACATGAGAACACCTCCACATGGTCTCTCAATCCAGGTCCTCCCTGCAATATCCAAGGTGGCGAAGTTCCCCAAAACCCTGAACCCCTTGAGCTCCCCGCACCACGCATGCAGTACCCTCTCCTTGAAGAAGTACTCCGACATGAAGTTCGAAGGATCCATGCCTACGGTCCCGCATGCAGCGAGGACATAATAGCATAGCTTGTGTAACAGCTTCAGCTTGTTGCACGTGCAGCTAGGTTCATTTGCATGATCTCCAAGGCATACCTCGTGGGTAATAAGGGAACGAGCTGTCCCAAATTTGGCTCTATCACAGAGTACCGCGTCGAAACGATGCTTCCAATTGCCCATGACATGCACTATGTGCAAT
Organism: Dendrocalamus latiflorus; assembly: GCA_017311315.1. NCBI lineage: Eukaryota > Viridiplantae > Streptophyta > Magnoliopsida > Poales > Poaceae > Dendrocalamus > Dendrocalamus latiflorus. Next base: position 19,813,484 of record CM029614.1, on the reverse strand, counting down.
TGGCTCTTCTGTGCCTTCGTCTCCATGTATGCCATAATTTTTGACGAGTAAAATGGTCGAGGATTGGCCGCATAAAGTGCGGCATTCGCGTGGCTCTCCCTGAAGTAGCCGATTGTGCTGTGAAGAATACCTTCCACGATGGCGACAAGGGGTTGAGAATGAAGGCCCCTGAGAACCCAATTGTACACCTCTGCAAGGTTAGTCATCATTATGCCGTACCTTGCGCCGTCTGTGTCATACAACAATGACTACTTCTCCACTGGTTCTCCCTCGATCCACTGCGAGAAGCACTTGATGTTCTGTGAGCTCCTCCTTCTCGAACCAACTGGGTTAGGTTTATCGAGTGTTGCCAGGCATTCCAGTTGTGCCGACCCAGGCATGACCGGCCCTTTGCTCCTCTCGTCGATGTGCTTCCTGATGTGCTCATCCAACATCGCCCACAAAGCGTCAAATTTTCTCCGTTGGTTCTGCATAGCAAACCTCTTGAATAGTTTCATCAACAGTTGTTTTAAGAACTGTTTAAAAAGTTCGCCCCTAAGTGACGAATACACCATCTGTTCCTCATACCTGGCCAAGAAAATGGCTCCTTGGGGTCTTCCTGAAGTTTTCTTATGTCCTTTACAATCCCGGCGTGGCGATCATGGATTACGCACACACCAGGACGAGCACCGACAACTCCAACCCTGACATGTCGAAGGAACCACAACCAGCTTTCATAATTCTCACTTTTCACAATATTTGGTTGTTGCCGTCAACGCCTTTGGCCGTCAAGATCTGCCCCTTGCATTTGCCGGTCAAAAAGGTCCCATCAACTGAGATCATTGGTAGCATGTGCCTGAATGCCTTGATGCAAGCACCAAATGCTAAGAAGACCCTCTGCAACGCAGCATATCCTAGCGGCCTTGTGGAAGGCTTGTCCTGCACAGCAATATACGTGCCCAGGTTCCTGTCCTGCAACAACTTAAGCATACGAGGAAGATAGTCGTACACTGCCTTGAAAGACCCGAAATATTTTTCCAACGCCTTCTGCTTCACACGCCATGCCTTCGCGTAGCTAATCTTGTACTCGAATTTCTTCTCGATAGCTACCACGATGTGCGTGGCATCTATGTCCTTCTTCTCCACTATCTCTCCATACATCAAATTAGCTGTAAAGGTAGATGTTAGGTTACGATGCCTTGCCAAAACATTGCTGAGAATGCAAGAGTGCGGCTCCACCTTCGACACAATCTAGTGAGTCTCATACTTGGGTCTACATGCGTGCACCCTCCAAGGATAACTGCCTTGGTCACACTTCACGGTGTACTGCTCCTGGCTAGATTTCACGACCACCCGAAAAGTCCGCTGCATTGAAAGGGTAGTACTGCTCTGAATGGTAGCACCGAGCTCTGGTAGTACTGCTCAAGAGTTGTGGTCCTTCCACTCTGTGATAGTTCCACTGTTAAAATTTTGGTACTTCTGTTTTCCAAAGAAACAAAGTGATTCCAAGGGTGCTCTTTGGAAAAAAATATACTGCTCATTTTAATGGAACTTCTGGAATGCTGAAGTACCATTGTTTATACTCCAGTAGTCCCGATTTTCCTCACACTGTACAGTTGGCTATCAATTTTAATTTTAAGTGTATGCATGATCCTAAATTGATCCAAATGGCACAAGAACATGCTACCAAGTTACTAGCCATCATCTCTCTTAATAGACCGGTAAAAACAAAAGGATCCTAGACTACTTATAGCTTTGTCTTGAGCCACATTGATCTTCATGTTAACCCTTAACATTCATCTCACATTCGTTATCGGGACTAAACCTTTCAAAAACTCAATAAACATATTAGTTCTGTATTCACATAATGTCATTAATTACCAAAACTATTTTTAGGGCCAAGATGCTTTCAAATGGTACAAAAGGTTCTCTTAATGTTACAAAAATTTCAATGCATTTTTCTATAGTTTTACTACTAATTTTAGTGATTAAAGGTAATTTAAATAATTATGATTAATCAAAATAGTAAATAAACATAGGAAAGCATAGAAAATAATAACAACAGTGCTAAACATGCTTCAAATGCTAAAAACAATTCAAAATTTGAATTCCCAAGCCCCATTTATGCTAAAAATTAATTTTCAGTAAATTCTATAATTTCCGAGGGCTGATCCGCTAATTTAGGGTTTTGAGGGAATTTTCATGTAATTTGTCAATGTTCTGATGGCCTTTTTGCAAAATTCGCGCGCGGCACCCCTTTTTGCTTTTTTCTTTTCTTTTTCTTCCGACTAGCCCCTTTCTTTTTTTCTTTTTCCCCGGCCCATTTTGGCCCATGCTGGCCGGCTCAAAAGGAGGGGGTAGGGTTTCCCTACCCCCTGTTCATGTGGTGGTGGCTAGCGTGTCAGGAGTCGGCGGCCCGTGTGGGGGCGCGATGCCACGGCGGCGCACATGAGCCAAGCAGCGGCGGTGGCCATGCGGGGGCAACGGCGGCGCCCATGCGGGGCGGCGGCGGCTCTACCTCGGGGCCGTGCGGCGGCGCTCCGGCGTGAGTGCAAGCCGGTGTAGCGACTGTCCAGCCGGTGCGGCTACGGGCCGACGTGGTGGCAGGTCGGTGCGGCAGAAGGCCGATGCGGCAAGCCTCATGCGGGAGGCGTGTAGGCGGCGGCCGAGCCTCGTGCGGGAGGTGAGCGAGCGGCGGCTGCACCCATGGCTGAGTAGCAACGGCGCCTCATGGGGGAGACAGAGACAGGGGCTACGCCCGAAGCCGAGCGCCGGTGGCTTCTCATGCAGGAGATGGTGACAGTAGCATGACCGCACGTGCGGGCAGAGGCGTTGCCAAGGGTGAGTTGCATGTTGCCGGATATTGCCGCGTGTGGGCGGCAATGACAGCCATGGCCGTGTAGGGGCGGTGTGGCACGATTTTTTTTTCAATCTATAGTGCAAACCTATCGATTGGCTTGGCCAGTGACTCCAAGTCAGCTCACAGTAGATTAGAGCGGTTTTGCTCCGTAGAATAATAATCTAGAAAGCAAAATTTGTGAAAATTTAAAGCGATTTAGATAAGCAATTCAATCTACGAGTGCTTCGATAATTGCCCTTGATCCACCAGAGCAATTCGTACTGATAACGTATTGAGGAACCGTCGCTGGCGAGTCCAATCCGAGCGATTCCTCCTAGATAGAAGATGGATGAATCACAGAATAATACAAAAAAAAAAGATTGAACACAAGAAATGAGGGAACTCCTTTTCCTTTTCTTTATTACTTTCTCCTCCAAAGATACAAGTTACAATAGTTGGGATCTACTATTTATATACTAAGTGGTGAGATGCCCACCATGGGCTAGACTTACAGGTCTAAGTCCAGGTTTCCAACAGAACCCACCCTCTTACACCTAGAAAAAATTGCAAGCATTCTAAAATACACAAAATATGAATTTATGTTTTGTGAACTACTAAAAAAATACAAAGAAAAAATTCTACCTAGATAAACACAGAAACAAATAGAAATAAAAATCGCATATTACTTAGTACCACAGTCTTAGGCTCAGTATTTTATAACTTTAGGTGACATTTACATAAAAAAGGTATGGTGTTACCAAAAATTAACAAAACCATTGGAAGGGGGTGTTCAAAAAAGTGCCGCCATAGTTATGTTTTACCGACCTCAACAAAAACAAGAAGGTTAAAAAGAAAGACATGACCGGATGAGTTGGATGCTCCTCTGTTCATGCGTGCATCTGCGAAGGCAGTTGGTCCCGATTTGTTGTGCGTAGTTGGATCTGTGCCAAACATTTGGGATATTGTACCCCACTCGCTTCCGTTTTCCGCTTTCCGGCCGTCCGGAGTTGCGGCGCATGGACCGAGGAGGTCGAATCAAGGTCTAAAAACATCGTGATCCATGTATTTGATTACGAGAGCATCTCCAACAGTATGAGCTCTCCAATAGTACTAACTTTTAGCACATAGCTCATAACATAAATAGCCTTATATAACACTCTTATATAATCTTGGAATGTGTGTATGAGACTAGCTCTTGATCAAGAGATAGCTTTTCTCTCTCTTCTATTAAAATATGAAATAATATGTTTAGAACTAGCTCATAAGTCACTATTGGAGATACTCTGAAGGCATCCATGTACATGTGTTAACTTTTGTTTGTGACTGTCGGGCACAACGTAGCTGAGTCTGAACCACGTAGTGGTGGATTTTTTTTGACTTATAATTTATAATTTTTAAATAAATAAACGATACAGATTCTTTACTTTTTTTAAATCAACTTATTATGAGAGTATTTTTGAAATAATTTATCAGTATTCGATTTATTCACATAAATATTTATTCACCACCCATAATAAAAGTCTTCAATTACAGCCGAAAATAACATACTCAATAACAGCAAACATCTTCCACATTCAAGCTTCAGAGTTCAGATGACGTCTCGTGAGACAGGTATGATGCATTCTCGTCACAACCTGGGTATTATGCAAAATGGGAACTGCCTAACAGGATTTTTTTTAAAGTTATGATTTATAACTTTTTTAGAATAAATAAATAAAATGTTTTTTAATATTTTTGAAACAGTTTATCGGTATTTGACTCGTTTACATAAATATTGCCGCTATAGCTAAAAACCAGTCACAGCAAAAAAAAAAAACACCCTAATTGATTAAATGAGATCAGGTTGAGCACGAGATAATCAGCAGAGGTGCTACAGGTATATGGGCTGCTGCCTAGCGCTTTTAATTAATTAAGAAAGTGTCAGGCAACATAGGTAGTACGTGTATTGACCTTCGTTGGCTGCTAATCGATCCACGTTTTCTTCGGCCTCCCTAGATAATTAGAGATTTTGTTAATTATGTACCCTCCCTGCTCATAGACATGATGGCTTGGGTAACTTAACGGACAGTCAAACTTATCCAATTTTGATCAGTAATATATAAAAATATTGGAGTGGTCATGTAATGAAAATGATATAGTTAGATTTGTCATGAAAGTTTTTTTGTGATAATTTTATGTTTTTACTAACATATTCATATAATGAGCGACAGCCAGAGTTGCATGTTTGAGACTATACCAATGAGGAAAACGTTCGTGTATTCTTAAACTGAGTGAGTTGATCAGCCACATTGATACCACACAAAGGCAGCACAACACCAAGTGCATGTAATTTGGTCTAGTTCCAAATATTGATATGTATATTATATAATTTGAGCCACAGGAATTGTCTCCCAGCGTAACCCCTATAAAGTGTAAATCCTGCAATGTAAGAGCAACTCCAGCAGTAGCCCTCAAATCTAAGCCCCTACTTTTCATTTGAGGGCTCCCCTACTTTTGATGGCCCAATTTTTTTGCTTCTACTCCAACAACACCCCTCAAATCTAAGCCCTCAAATCTATTCCACCACACACTGACACATGGGACCCACTCCTGACAAATCCATTCGGGCAAGGAGGTAGCGGAGGCGTCGGCGACGGGCGACGGCGAGGTGACGGGCGAGGCGGGGAAGCGGAGGAGTCAGCGAGGGAGGCGACCGGGCGGAGGCGTCGGCGAGGGAGGCAGGCGGGGAAGCGGAGGAGGCGGGCGGGCGGAGGCGTCGGCGAGGGAGGCGGGCGGGCGGGCGGAGGCGTCGGCGAGGGAGGCGACGCGCGGGGCGGGAGGCGGTGGGGAGGGAGGCGATGGGGAAAGAGGCAGGCGGGGAGGGAGGCGCTCGGGAGGGGAAATAGGCGCCACTCCAACAGAAATTTGAGGGCTTGGTCTAGAGCCCCCAGGAATGAGGGGTGGGAGGGTGATTTGAGGGGCTCCTCAAATTTGAGGGCTCTAGTAGGGGCCCTGCTGGACCTCTATTTTTGCCTCAAGCCCTCAAATATGAGGTTTGAGGGCTCAAGTAGGGGCCCTGCTGGAGTTGCTCTAAGTACCATCTATCTCTATTTTAGTGTTGTAAAAGTGTATGATCGGATATGGCAATAGAGAGGGGGTGAATAGTGCCTCTTTTAAAATAAACAAACGCCCCTTAGAGTAACCACATGCGATTCACCTTTTCGATAGCTACGAAAAACTATGAAGTGGAAAAACTCATGCTCTCTGCAACCTTATGCTGAACACACAAGAGAAGGAACCAATAAAGAGGAAAGCAACAAGCACAACACAAGGAAGAACAACAGAGCTTTGCACAGGAACAATCGGCCGGTCTGACCGGTGTGCGTTGGCCCGGCCCGACTGCAATACGAAGACCGGTTCGACCGGAGCTACACCGCCGGTCTGACCGCCATTAGGAGGCCGGTCAGACCGGTCCTGGCCTGGACTGAAAAACAACACCCGACTGAAATTTCAGATCTTGCCCATTTCACTAAATTGAGATGAAATCTTTTGATCTTTTCACTCAAACAGAACAGGGACTTGATTTAAAGAGTAAAAGGACCCTAGGAAACAAAGGAATGCATAAGGAGAGCAAGAATTCAAGATTTTAGTAAAAAAAATCTAAAAATAGCATTGTGAATGAACTAATTTTCAGATTTCTCTCAAATCTTGAATCTTTTGCTCATGAGCTTTTGCATTTCAGTTACACATGATCTCAAGGCAGTGCAGCACAAATATCAAGTCATCTATTGAAGGGAAACACAAGAAACCAACCTCCTCTGCCATGAAACCCTAGCTACAGTAATAAACAGAGGAATTGCTCAAAAAGGAATCTTTGGATTTTCCATTGAACTCTAGGGATTTTCTCTGACCAAATGGTCTTGAGACATCATCCCATCACAGAGCAATCCATTTTGCTATTCCTTGCTCAATGAATCAACACAAACTCAAGAAATCAACTCAGACCAGAAAGAGCAGAATAGGACTGAAACTGAAATTCATTTCAGAAAGATTTAAGCAACTTCAATCACTCAGATTCTCATTGATATTGAGGAAGAGAGATGAATGATTACAAATGGATTACAACCTCTCACTACGTCCCCATACGTAATTGAGAGAACACACTACATTCTTCTCTCACAGAGAAGATTTACACAAGGGATGAACTCACACCTAGCTCACACAGGAGCTCACTCTCCTTACCCTCTCCATAATACACCTTCTGCTAGAATGGAATGCCTGAATACATACTATCCTTGAGCCTCCTCCACCCACATATGAAGGCAAAGACTCTCCCTCTAATAGCAAATCAAGAAATGGCATACTACACCCACTCAAACCTCACACCACAAATGAGGAAAGTGGGTCAAACCAGATTTTTGCAGGGAAATCTGCCTCCACCTCCATTGCTTGAGTCAAAATACCATTTTGCCCCTCAAACACTTTCCCGGAAGCTTCCCGCAACTGGCGCCTTTGACCGACTGGACTTCAACTCCTCCCTGAGCCTAGTCCCGGTCTGTTCCGTCACGTATGACCGCAACCGACATCAACCGTTCTGGATCTCTGACTCCTCCCTGAGCCTAGTCCCGGTTCTCTCGTCGTCGCCCGTCGTGTCCGTCACCGGTAGCTCCAGCTCCGGTTCTTCGTCTCCCGACTCGCAACCACCTCACCAGCCTTGATCATCTTCGGCATCACCGACCGTCTGGACCTCAACACCTCCCGTGCCTAGTCCCAGTCCTCCTCGCCTCACTATGACCTAGCTCCGAAGTCCTACAGTCACACAGACAAGCAAACCGTCACATAGCACCGCACGAAACAACATAATCAGTATAAGCACAAGTAAAAGTACTCAACTCTAGAATATGTGTTGGACCAGTCATGGCGAAGTAATGATCAAATGCCGCCGGATGACATCGCCGGTGAAGTGAATGATATGCCGCCGGATGACATCGCCGGTGAAGTGAATGACGTGCCGTCGGCTGATGTCGATTGTGGTTCGGATTCGGATAGGTTGCACGATGATAATCTGGATCAGATGCTTCGCGATGTAGAAGAGAACTATGATGAGAGAGAGAGAGTATGTTAAATTCCAGGGCTTGATGGAGGATTCGGAGAAACCTTTGTTCACGTGCTTCAAGTACACGAGGTTGTCGGCCGTGCTTGAACTGTTGAAATTAAAGGCAAGCAACGGTTGGTCCGACAAGAGTTTCACGGCGCTGCTAGGTCTTTTAGCGGACATGCTTCCAAAGGGAAATGAGTTGCCTAAAACCACGTATAAAGCCAAGAAGGTTCTTTGTCCGTTGGGAATGGAAGTAGAAAGAATACATGCATGTCCGAACGACTGTATCCTCTACCGTAAAGAGTATGCAAACATGCATGTATGTCCGGTGTGCAACGCATCCCGATACAAACGTAACAATCAATCAGATGATGGAGAGGGAACAGAGGCGAAGAAATGACCTCCTGCTAAGGTGGCATGGTATTTTTCTATAATTCCCCGTTTGAAAAGGTTTTTTGCAAATCCAAAAGAGGCAAAACTACTGCGTTGGCACTCGGAGGAGCGCAAGAAGGATGAAATGCTAAGACACCTTACTGATTCCGCGCAGTGGGGAAACATCGATAGGAGTTTTGCAGACTTCGGTGCAGAACCAAGGAATATAAGGTTTGGACTGTGTACAGATGGAATGAATCCTTTTAGTAGCATGAGCAGCCGACATAGCACATGGCCCATGACTCTCTGCATCTATAACCTTCCTCCTTGGTTGTGTATGAAGCGAAAGTATATTTTGCTGTCGGTACTTATCCAAGGGCCAAAGCAACCTGGGAATGATATCGATGTGTACCTAGCACCGTTGGTGGAAGATCTAAAAGTACTGTGGAACGAAGGGGTACCGGTATGGGATGCATACAAATGAGAAAATTTCACTCTGCGCTCCTTATTGTTCTGCACCATAAATGATTATCCTGCCCTTGGTAACCTATCAGGCCATAGTACAAAAGGTGCCAAAGCTTGTACTCACTGTTTGGATGGTACGGAGAGTGTGTGGCTGAAACACTCACGCAAAACCGTCTACATACGTCACCGCCGGTTTCTTCGGAGGGCTCACCCATACCGCAAGATGAAGAAACAATTTGACGGAGAGATTGAAGACGGTTCAGCTCCAAGGCATTTCAGGAGACATGAGGTTTATGATATGGTTAAGAATTTAGATGTTGTCCTCGGAATGGGACGTAAATTGAGGGCTCATGAGAAGAACACCTGGAAGAAGAGATCAATATTTTGGGACTTACCTTATTTAGAGTACCTAGATGTTCGACACTGCATCGACGTCATGCACGTAGAAAAGAATGTATGCGACAGCTTGATTGGTCTCTTACTGAACATTCGTGATAAAACAAAGGACGGCGTCAACGCACGGCTTGACTTGGCTGACATGGACATCAGGCCTGAGTTAGCACCGATACGCACTGATAATGGACGAACGTACCTTCCCCCTGCGTGTTACACTCTGTCCAAGGCTGAGAAAACAGAACTGTGCCAGTGCTTGCATGGTGGCAAAGTTCCGTCTGGTTACTCCGGCAACGTGAAGAAACTTGTTTCGATGCAAGATTTGAAGTCAAATGGCATGAAGTCTCATGATTGTCATGTGCTGATGACACAGATGCTCCCTATTGCAATTAGAAATATTTTGCCGATCAAAGACCGAGAGACAATCATGAGGCTATGTTATTTCTTTAACACAATTGCTCAGAAGGTCATCGATCCCGAAGGACTAGATGCTCTGTAGGACGAGGTGGTGATGAGTCTATGTCACCTTGAAATATATTTCCCTCCTTTGTTTTTCGATATCATGGTCCATCTCATTGTTCACGTTGTGTGGGAGATAAAAATGTGCGGGCCCGTATTCCTACGTAGCATGTACCCGTTTGAGAGGTTCATGGGAATTCTCAAGTCCTACGTACGAAATCGTTCTCGGCCGGAGGGCAGCATCGTCGAAGGTTATGCAAGCGAAGAGGTCATTGAGTTTTATGTCGATTATATGGCTCAGATTCAACCGATAGGTGTGTCTCAATCTCGTCATGAGGGGAGGCTGAAGGGCATCGGAACTATCGGAAGGAAAGTAATCACTCCAGATATGGACACGTATACTCAAGCCCATTTCACAGTCTTGCAACACTTGACTGAAGTGGCGCCTTATGTCGACCAGCACAAGAATGTGCTTTGGCAATAGAATCCGGAGCGGCCGGATGTTTGGATCATGAGGCAACACAACAGTCAGTTCAACCAATGGTTGAAGGAGCAAATCGCTAGGAGCTCACCAAGTGAGACGCTAACATGGTTGGCAAAAGGGCCAACATTTACAGTTGTGACATGGCAAGGATATGACATAAATGGGTAAACATTCTATACGCAGTCTCAGGATGTAAAGAGCACAAACCAGAACTGCAGTATCCGCATAGATGCGTTCAGTACCGATGGGTCGAGAAACTCGTACTATGGGTTCATAGAAGAGATTTGGGAGCTCGACTACGTGGTTTTCAAGATCCCCTTATTTCGCTGCCGTTGGGTGCATCTCCCACAGGTGAAGGTTGACAAGTACGGTGTCACTACCGTGGACCTCCAACGTGTCGGGTACAAAGACGAACCATTCGTGCTCGTCAACCAAGTTGTTCAAGTTTTCTATGTAACCGACCCGGCAAATAAGAAACGCCATGTAGTTCTTCATGGAAAAAGGAGAATTGTCGGAGTAGAGAATGTAGTGGACGAGGAAGAATACAATCAATTTGACGAGTTACCACCTTTTGGAAATGGCATAAGGGTCGACGACGAACAATGTGACGAAACTAGTTACGTACGCATTGATCATGATGAAGGGCTAATTTTTAAAGGAAATTAGCAAGTACAATGAAAATTGGCATTTATGTATATGTGTGATATACATGTGAATTGGCATTTATGTATAGAACAATGCTGCAGTGTGATGTATATGTGAATTGGCATTTATGTATATGTGTGATGTACATGTGAATTGTTATTTATGTATAGAACAATGCTGCAGTGTGATGTATATGTGAATTGGCATTTATGTATATGTGTGATGTATATGTGAATTGGTATTTATGTATTGAACAATGCTGCAGTGTGATGTATTTGTGAATTTGTATTTATGTATATGTGAAAATGTGTGATGTAGTCAATTTTGAGAATGAGAAAATGTGAAAATGTGAATACAGCTGGTTGGTGTTGTATATGAATGCATGCAGCTGTTTGGTGGTTGATCATGAATGCAGCTGGTTGGTGTTTGTCTTAATAACTACACAGCCGGGTAAAGGCTTATCACAGACGGTTCTAAACTTAGAACCGTCCGTGATATCAATATCACGGACGGTTCTATGTTTAGAACCGTCTGTAATAAGCCCCCCTATATATACCCTCTGGCTAGAGTTTTCCGTGTGCGCTGCAGTTATTCGATCTAGCTAGATCTAAATCAATAGCCCGTCGTCGTCGCCGCCTCCCCGAGCCCGTTGTCGCCGCTGCCTCCTCAAGCCCTCGCCGGCCGCCTCCCCTAGCACCTCGTTGCCGCCTCCCCAAGCCCGTCGCCACCTCCCCGAGCACCTCGTCGCCGCTTCCCGAAGCACCTCGTCGCCGCCTCCCCGAGCACCTCTTCGGCCACCTCCCGAGCACCTCCTCGACCGCCTCCCCGAGCACTTCTTTTTCGGTAATGATATTATGCCTTCAAACTTTGGTTTCAAATGTTGTTTTAAATCGTGAATGGAATGTAGTGAATCTTGCTTAATACTGAATACTCGGTGCATAATGGAAGGTGAAGAAGAAGATAAATTATAGAAACTTTTTTACAGGAAGATAAATTTAAGCTACTAATTGTATATGTTTTTTCAATAGCGAGATGAACCAACTTACAATACAGACAAATAATATTTGACGACAATTGATTAAGAATACACAATAGATGTTTAGTAGAAACGCAGGGCATCTGACTAGTTAAATAATAAATGAAGAAACAGACAGACAGGCATCTGCTACTACTAAACAAATATGCAAAGTTATATACTAGCTACTTGCAGCTTCATGCAAATATGCATCTTAAATATGTTAATGTACTTGCAGCTTTAGTCAGCATGTTAATGTATACTAACTCTACTCTATCTATATATCTATAAACAACTGATGAGCCTCTCCTCCTCTCCTCCTTCCTAACATTGAGCCTCTATTCCTCATCTTCCTCATCTTCCTCTCTTCCTCATCTTCCTCATCTTCCTCTCTTCCTATCATAAGCACAGTCCTCCCTTCTCCCCTCCCCCCTACTCCTCTCCTCTCTTCCTAACATTGAGCATCAAATGTATGTTCTTTGTTCACTTTCTATTTTTATGTAAACTATCTGGCTAAAGGTTATAGTTGGAACCAATCAATATGATCACTTTCTTATCTTATGGTATGACACTTTCTTATCTTGTTCTAATAGACCCACAAATTGAGCAACATGTCATCCGCGTATTCTTCAACACCATCGCCGGAGGCGTCCGCTCCAAAATCAAGATGCCAAGGAAGAGGGCTATCGAAGAAGCCTGAGGGCCAATTTACCATCACACAGGTCGATGTATCTGGGGTCCCTCTCCTGCCTCGCAAAGCAGTAAACGCATGGAGAAGCATGATCGGAATAGTTGCACGAGAACGAATTGAGATCACATTCAATTCGTGGAAGGACGTGCCCACGACTCGAAAAAGTGAGTTGCTGACAGAAATTATGGCATCGTTCGAGATCCCAGAAGAACACCAAGATGCCGTGCAACGACAAGCCTTGATAGGGGCGTGCAAAGCTTGGAAGAACTTCAAGAGCACGCTTGTCAAGGACTACGTGGAGATCGACGAAACGCCCTTTCAAAAATACCCATTCCTGGAACCACAATGGGAAGAGTTCAAGGCGATGAAGACGACCGAGGATTTCAAAAGTACAAGTGCGGCGCACAAGGCCCTCCAGGCAAAAAACACACACCCCCGCAGACTTGGCACAGCTGGGCATGCGGGTAAAATCCCGCAGTGGAGGAGCGAGGATGCACAGGCAGCCCTGCAGGACACCGCCCCGCCATTTGCCAATATCCTGGATGACCGTGCTTGAAATTGGATTAGAGCAAGGTCGTCTACAACGACATCGGGGGAGATCTCCTTTCGAAACCCTGCAGACCAGCAAGTGTCCCATCGCCTGGTAAGATATCGATCGAACTACGTAGCTTGTAATTACTCCACAACTTTGTACGAAGTGAAATGACATGTCGTGCTCTTGCAGGAAGAGCTGAGTGTTGAATCTTCCCAGGGATCATTCCAGGGAACAAGGGAGAAAGATATGCTCTCTGCGTCCCTGGGAAACAAGGAGCACCCGGGTCGTACGAGAGGCCTTGGGCATTACGTTCCTTGGAAACATGGTTTCCAAGATGACTCCGAAATGTATCGGCGCAGGAAGAAAAACAAAGTCGAGCGTGACGCACGGCTACCAGAAGAGATCAAGGCATCTCTTAGAGACGAGCTAATGGGTGAGCTGGCTTATGTAGTCAGAGATGAGGTGCGAAAACATACAGAAAGTCAGCAGGTCACCACCGCCGCTCCTGTGCTAGCTAGCCCGCACAACTGTCTGAATAGTTGCGCGTCCAATCCGACACAAACCAATGCCAGATTTCCTGTGGACGACATCCTGGTAATAATTATTATCTCTCGAATGCTTGCTCCATTGATAGGCCTATTCGAGTAGCTAATTCTGTATCGTTATGTAGGAGCCTACGAAGTGCAGGCTCCAAGTGAGATATGCCTCCGTTCCCTTGCACGCTGCTTGGGGCCAGACATATCCGTCTGGTATCGGGGCCATGCTGCATGGTCAAGCTTTAGCGCCAGGCTTCGCAAAAGTTAATGTGGATGGTGTGCATGTCAATTTTGAGGTCGTCCCGCTACCGAAGCCCCCCAACGATGAGATTGTGACTCTAGGGCAGGCCATTGGAACATTCATCCAGTGGCCCAAAAGCGACATCTCCCTAGAGGCTTCTTCACCGTTGCCAGGACAAGAAGGGCAGTGCGAACCAGATCTACATGCACTGGTGCCATCTCCACTACAAGACTTGTGTCCACCACCGCTAGCTACACCGGTGCTATGTCCACGGGTGCTATTCTCGCCAGAGCAACTTGCACCGCTGCTACCTTTACAGTCGACTGCCATTAAGTTGACCTACAGCCGAGGCAGCAAGGGCAAAGCAAAGAAGACCAATGATGATATCCCGTACCTACCATTGGCCCGCAAATTCGTGCTTGGCCAGCCATTGCTCGAGCATAAGGTCCTCCAACCCCTAGCATATAGTTGCCTGCAATTGCACAAGTGGTATATGCAGCAGTCCAATAAGCCAGAGGGAGAACGGATCTCAAGTGTCACTGTCAAATTCACGTCGGATCATTTACATCACAATCTTGAAGAATGTATCTTCGTGGTCGCCTTTGAGGATTTATTCGATCTTTTCACGCTCAATGCTCTTGACGTCTCACTCATTCGATGCTGGACGCTGTAAGTGTGTACAATCACAGTCTCCATCCATGTCATACTGATAAATGTCATATATAATTTGTTGCTTTCGTGTGTATATGTATAGACACATGCTGACTAAAGCTAGAACATCCAAATCATCATCGGTTGGTTTCTTGGACCCACACTTGGTCGCCAAGAGTACCATCGACTAGGAGTCATCCGTCTTCGAGAGGTACATTGCAGCAGCACTGTACCAATACCGCAATAAGGAATATGTACTATCATTGGGTTTTAATAGTAATTGTACCAAAATGGAACAAGGTATATTACCTTGATTCCCTAAGTAAGAATAAAATGGACTTCACAGTTGTCAGCCAAGTAATCGATAGGTAAGTAAATTTTCTCCATACATACCTATATTGTACTTTTTCTTTCCTTCCGAATGACTAAGGTTAACTTTTTTGAATCACGTAGGGCGTTCGACATGTACATTGCAATGGGAGGTGTCTCGAAGCAAGGGGCCAAAGGCCTAACACATGCTCGAGATTTTAAGGTACTCGCTATTACACATTAATTAATCCTATGCAACAGTTGGTAGTAATGCCTCTTGAATTAACACATTGCATTTTTTGCAGTGCCACCAGCAGTCGCCGGGCAACACATGTGGATTCTACATTTGCCACCATATGGAACTACTCCTCGATTCCTCGAGGATCACCAATTCCAAGGTTTGTCAATCTTTCGATAATTACTTCATACTTATCACGTTATATATATACGCACATTAATATTCCTATCGACAGGCTGCGTTCATTCCGTCAACTGCATTGAAACAGCCCGACCTTTCACACATTCGAGGAGAGATGGCGTACTTTCTAGTGGCTAACGTCATAAACCCAGCTAGAGAGTTCCACTGCGCACAATAATTTTTTATTGCTCTTATCACTCCGAAATCGAGGTCTCGCGAAAGGAACGGATCCATAATCAACGAACTTGTCGGCTCCACAAGCAATACCTGAATGGCAATCATGCACCATCCAAGTATAGCTTGTGTAGTCTGACAAGTTCGTTGATTATGGATCTGTTCCTTTCGCGAGACTTGATTCCGGAGTGATAGAGCAATAAAAAATACAATGTTACCATCTAAGTGCAAATGCAATGTAGATCTTTTTATAATTGTGTATTTGTTAATGGATATTTTATGTCATTTCAATTAATTGATTTGCGAAATAGATGCTTTATGTTTGTGAAATGAAGTGCGATGTGAATTGGATGTTTTATGTTTGTGAAATGAATTGAGATGTCAATTGGATATTTTATGTTTCTGAAATGAATTGAGATGTGAATTGTATGTATACATCTTTATCTTTTTGTTTCAGAGGGCATGGCTAGCATTTCCTGAGGCTAGCCAATAAACAGAAATAGATTTAGGGGTAGAAAAGAATATCACATATGGTTTTTACTTACAAACCGTCTGTGGTAGGTGATAATCACAGACGGTTTGTAAGTAAAAACCGTCTGTGATATATCAATATCACAGACGGTTTTTAACTAAAAACCGTCTGTGATAATCACCTATCACAGACGGTTTTTAAGTTAAAAATCGTCTGTGATAAGCAGCTATCACAGACGGTTTTTAACTAAAAACCGTCTGTGATATATCAATATCACAGACGGTTCGACAACCGTCTGTGATAACCTTCGATTATCACTGACCCATAAATTCAGACGGTTCAGAAAACCGTCTGTGATGACGTTTCCGAACCGTCTATGATGACCCTTTCTGTAGTAGTGTCCCATCGTTTCTGCCTTATTTGTTCATGTGTCTTGTTGCCCTTTGCTCCTTTGCCTGAGTCTCTCTTTTGTCCTTCCATCTCGGTAGGCAATTAATCTTGGGTTATCTTTACTACTCCTATTGCTTCTCGTCCATGGCACTTTCTCCCTCGTTGCATTTCTTTCCACCAACAATTCAAGCAAAATATTAGTGGATCTTATTAGCCATTGATAAACCTTATCTCCTCTTCATCCAACTCACCACTCACAATATTGCATATACATTAATTGATTAGAGCAAAAACATGCCCTAAGGAACCGTCTCATCAAGCTTCCTCGTACTCCTACTTTACCAGGCTCTGCCACCGATGATGAATCAGATGCCCTGCTCATCCTCAAGTGTGCTCTTGACTGCTTTGATCGCATCCTGTGGTGCCCCCACACAGACCTCACTGGACCCATGCCAGACACGCTCTCATGGGTGATCTACCTCAAGCTGCTCTACATCTCCAACAACCGACTCCAGTGGTGCATCCTTGCCAACTTCTCCTTGCTGCACTGTGCCACTGTCATTGTTTGTCTGGCAACCACCCCTCCAGCAAGATCCCTCACTCCCTCGCCATCAGGTCGCTACTCATCTTGCTGCTTCTCAATGGAAACCCAATCATCATTGTCATCCTGCCACTGGTGTAGCCCATGCTCCCGCAACAGCCCCTCCGACAAGAACCTGGCCATGCTCACACGGTTCAATCCATCTTCCTTCAAAATTTCAGCTTCATTTGACAAACATAAAACATCCAATTCACTTTCCGTATGAATTCACATACAACATCCAATTCACTTACAACATCCAATTCACATTGCACTTCATTTGACAAACATAAAACATCCATTTGACAAACATAAAACATCAATTTAGCAAATCAATTAATTGAAATGAAATGAAATATCCATTAATAAATATACAATTACAAAAGATGTACGTTGCATTTCCACTTAGATGGTAACATTGCATTTTTTATTGCTCTATCACTCCGGAATCGAGGTCTCGCGAAAGGAACTGATCCATAATCAACGAACTTGTTAGAGTAAACAAGCTATACTTGGATGGTGCATGATTGCCATTCAAGTATTGCTTGTGCACCCAACAAGTTCGTTGATTATGGGTATCTTCCTTCCGCGAGACCTCGATTCTGGAGTGATAAGAGCAATAAAAAATCATGGTGCACAGTTGAAATCTCCAGCTGGGTTTGTGACGTTAGCCACCAGAAAGTACGCCATCTCTCCTCGAATGTGTTAAAGGTCGGGCTGTTTCAATGCAGTTGACGAGATGAACGCAGCCTGTCGATAGGAATATCAATGTGCGCATATATATAACGTGATAAATATGAAGTAATTATGGGAAGATTGACAAACCTTGGAATTGGTGAACCTCGAGGAGTCGAGGAGTAGTTCCATATGGTGGCAAACGTAGAATCCACATGTGTTGCCCGGCGACTGCTGGTGGCACTGCAAAAAACGCAATGTGTTAATTCAAGAGGTATTACTACCAACTGTTGCATAGGATTGATTAATGTGTAATAGCGAATATCTTAAAATCTCGAGCATGTGTCAGGCCTTTGGCCCCTTGCTTCGAGACACCTCCCATTGCAATGTACATCGCGAACGCCCTACATGATTCGAAAAAGTTAACCTTAGTCATTCAGAAGGAAAGAAAAAGTACAATATAGGTATGTATGGAGAAAATGTACTTACCTATCGAGTACTTGGCTGACAACTGTGAAGTCCATTTTATTCTTACTTAAGGAATCAAGGTAATATACCTTGTTCCATTTTGGTACAATTACTATTAAAATCCAATGATAGTTCTGATGGAAGGGCATAAGTACATATTCCTTATTGCGGTATTGCAGCAGTGCTACTGCAATGTACCTCTCGACGACAGATGACTCCTGGTCGATGGTACTCCTAGCAACCAAGTGTGGGTCCAAGAAACCAACCGACGATGATTTGGTTTCTCTAGCTCTAGTCAGCATGTGTCTATACATATACACACGAAAGCAACAAATTATATATGACATTTATCGGTATGACATGAACGGAGACTGTGATTGTACACACTTACAGTGTCCAGCATCGAATGAGTGAGACGTCAAGAGCGTTGAGCATGAAAAGATCGAATAAATCCTCAAAGGCGACCACGAAGACACACTCTTGAAGATTGTGATGTAAATCATGCGGCGTGAATTTAACAGTGACACTTGAGATCCGTTCTCCCTCTGGCTTATTGGACTGCTCCATATATCACTTGTGCAATTGCAGGCAACTATATGCTAGGGGTTGGAGGACCTTGGGCTCGAGCAACAGCTGGCCAAGCACGAATTTGCGGGCCAATGGCAGGTACGGGATATCATCATTGGTCTTCTTTGCTTTGCCCTTGCTGGCCTTGCTGCCTCGGCTGTAGGTCGACTTAATGGCAGTCGACTGTAAAGGTAGTAGCGGTGCAAGTTGCTCTCGCGAGAATAGCACCTTTGGAGATAGCACTGGTGCAGCTAGCGGTGGTGGAGACAAGTCTTGTAGTGGAGATGGCACCAGTACATGTTGCTCTGGTTCGCACTGCCGTTCTGGTCCTGCCACCGGTGAAGACGCCTCCAGGGAGATGTCGCTTTTAGGCCACTGGATGAATGTTTCAATGGCCTGCCCTAGAGTCACGATCTCGTCGTTGGGGGGCTTCGGTAGCGGGACGACCTCAAAATTGACATGCACACCATCCACATTAACTTTTGCGAAGCCTAGCGCTAAAGCTTGACCGTGCAGCATGGCCCCGATACCAGACGGATATGCCTGGCCCCAAGCAGCATGCAAGGGAACGGAGACATATCTCACTTGGAGCCTGCACTTCGTAGGCTCCTACATAACGATACAGAATTAGCTACTCGAATAGGCCTATCAATGGAGCAAGCATTCGAGAGATAATAATTATTACCGGGATGTCGTCCACAGGAAATCTGGCATCGGTTTGCATCGGATTGGACGCGCAACTACTCGGATGGTCATGCGGGCTAGCTAGCACAGGAGCGGTGGCAGCGGCCTGCTAACTTTCTGTATGTTTTCGCACCTCATCTCTGACTGCATCAGCCAGCTCACCCATTAGCTCCTCTCTAAGTGATTCCTTGATCTCTTCTCGTAGCCGTGCGTCACACTCGGCTTTGTTTCTCTTCCTGCGCCGATACATTTCAGAGTCATCTTGGAAACCATATTTCCAAGGAACGTAAAGCCCAAGGCCTCTCGTACGGCCCGGGTGCTCCTTGTTTCCCAGGGCTGCGGAGAGCATATCATTCTCCCTTGATCTCTGGAATGATCCCAGGGTAGATTCAAAACTCAGCTCTTCCTGCAAGAGCACGACATATCATTTCACTTCGTACGAAGTTGTGGAGTAATTACAAGCTACGTAGTTCGATCGATATCTTACCAGGCGCTGGGACACTTGCTGGCCTGCAGAGTTTCGAAAGGAGACGTCCCTCGATGTCGTTGTGGATGACCTTGCTCTAATCCAATTTCGAGCGCGCTCATCCGGGATATTTGCAAATGGCGGGGCGGTGTCCTGCAAGGCTGCCTGGTCGTCCTCGCTCCTCCATTGTGGAATTTTACCAGCATACCCAGCTGTGCCAAGTCTGTGGGGGTATATGTTTTTTGCCTGAAGGGCCTTGTGCACCGCACTTGTACTTTTGAAATCTTCGGTCGTCTTCATCGCCTTGAACTCTTCCCATTGTGGTTCCAGGAGTGGGTATTTATGAAAGGGCAATTTATCCTCCTCCACGTAGTCCTTGACAAGCTTGCTCTTGAAGTTCTTCCATGCTTTGCACGCCCCTAGCAAGGCTTGTCGTTGCACGGCGTCTTGGTGTTCTTCTGAGATCTCGAACGATGCCAAAATTTCTGTCAGCAGCTCTCTTTTCCTCGTCGCAGGCATGTCCTTCCACGAATTGAATGTGATCTCAATTCGTTCTCGTGCAACTATTCCGATCATGCTTCTCCATGCGCTTACTGCTTTGCGAGGAAGGAGAGGGACCCCAGATATATCGACCTGTGTGATGGTAAATCGGCCCTCAGGCTTCTTCGATAGCCCTCTTCCTTGGCGTCTTGATTTTGAAGCGGACGCCTCCGGCGATGGTGTTGAAGAATGCGCGGATGACATGTTGCTCAATTTGTGGGTCTATTAGTATAAGATAAGAAAGTGTCATACCATAAGATGCGCAATGTTAGGAAGAGAGAAGAGGAGTAGAGGGGAGGGGGTGAGGTGGACAGAGAGAGGGGGTGATGTGCCTATCTTAGCACCTACTTTAGTTGTTAAGACTATATACTAACAATCACAACAAGCAAAAGACAAGCAAAAAACATCCAAGTTACTGTTAAACAAAATAAACAAAATAAACATCCTACCACCAAGATTTTTTATGTGATTCCAAAGTGAAATTAAGTAAAATTAAGTAACAGCATATGCAGTACTACATTACTAACACGAGATGTCAAGCTCTCGAAATATCAGTACAACAATGTACAATGTGCAGACAATATCAGTATAACACGAGATGACAATAGCAGTACTGCATTACTAACACGAGATGTCAAGCTCTTGAAATATCAGTATAACAATGTACAATGTGCAGACAATATCAGTATAACACGAGATGACAATAGCAGTACTGCATTACTAACACGAGATGTGAAGCTCTTGAAATATCAGTATAATAATGTACAATGTGCAGACAATGAGAGATAAAGATCTTTGGATCCTTGCCTTATACGGTGACAGCGGCGTGGACAGAGAGGGGCTCGGGGAGGCGACGACGATGAGCTCGGGGGAGGCGGCGGCGACAACGGGCTCGGGGAGGCGACGACCGGAGGGGACGGGCTCGGGGGAGGCGGCTGCGACGCCGGGCTCGGGGAGGCGGCGACCGGAGGGGACGGGCGACGCGGCGGGTGAGGCGGCGACTGGAGGAGACAGATCGGGATTTAGAACTACAATAACTGCAGAATAAACGGAAAACCCTAGCCGATGGGTATATATAGGGGGCTTATCACAGACGGTTCTAAGTGTATAACCGTCTGTGATATCAATATCACAGACGGTTCTAAGTTTAGAACCGTCTGTGATAGTAGGCTTATCATAGATGGTTCTACACACAGAACTGTCTGTGATATTGATACTCCCAATAAGGTAAGTCCCAAAATATTGATCTCTTCTTCCAAGTGTTCTTCTCATGAGCCCTCAATTTACGTCCCTTTCCGAGGACAACTTCTAAATCCTTAACCATATCATAAACCTCGTGTCCCCTTAAATGCCTTGGAGCTGAACCGTCTTCCTTCTCTCCATCAAATTGTTTCTTCATCTTGCGGTATGGGTGAGCCCTCCGAAGGAACCGGCGGTGACGCATGTAGACGGTTTTGCGTGAGTGTCTCAGCCACACACTCTTGGTACCATCTAAACAGTGAGTACAAGCTTTGGCACCTTTTGTACTGTGGTCCGATAGGTTACCAAGGGCAGGATAATCATTTATGGTGCAGAACAATAAGGAGCGTAGAATGAAGTTCTCTCGTTTGTATGCATCTCATATCTGTACTCCTTCGTTCCACAGTACTTTTAGATCTTCCACCAACGGTGCTAGGAACACATCAATATCATTCCCAGGTTGTTTTGGCCCTTGGATAAGTATCGACAGCAAAATATACTTTCGCTTCATACACAACCAAGAAGGAAGGTTATAGATGCAGAGAGTCACGGGCCATGTGCTATATCGGCTGCTCATGCTACTGAAAGGATTCATTCTGTCTGTACTCAGTCCAAACCTTATATTCCTTGGTTCTGCACTGAAGTCTGCAAAACTCCTATCGATATTTCTCCACTGCGCGGAATCAACAAGATGTCTTAGCATTCCATCCTTCTTACGCTCCTCCGAGTGCCAACGCAGTAGTTTTGCCTCCTTTGGATTTGCAAAAAACATTTTCAAACGGGGAATTATAGGAAAATACCATGCCACCTTAGCAGGAGGTCCTTTCTTCGCCTCTGTTCCCTCTCCATCATCTGATTGATTGTTACGTTTGTATCGGGATGCGTTGCACACCGGACATACATGCATGTTTGCATACTCTTTACGGTAGAGGATACAGTCGTTCGGACATGCATGTATTCTTTCTACTTCCATTCCCAACGGACAAAGAACCTTCTTGGCTTTATACGTGGTTTTAGGCAACTCATTTCCCTTTGGAAGCATGTCCGCTAAAAGACCTAGCAGCGCCGTGAAACTCTTGTCGGACCAACCGTTGCTTGCCTTCAATTTCAACAGTTCAAGCACGGCCGACAACCTCGTGTACTTGCAGCACGTGAACAAAGGTTTCTCCGAATCCTCCATCAAGCCCCGGAATTTAACATACTCTCTCTCATCATAGTTATCTTCTACATCGCGAAGCATCTGATCCAGATTATCATCGTGCAACCTATCCGAATCCGAACCACAATCGACATCAGCCGACGGCACGTCATTCACTTCACCGGCGATGTCATCCGGCGGCATATCATTCACTTCACCGGCGATGTCATCCGGCGGCATTTGATCATTCACTTCGCCATGACTGGTCCAACACGTATAACCCTTTTTGAAACCCCTCCGAATCAAGTGCGCTTCAATTTGCCCTCGGTTCTTAAACATCTTTAAATTCTCGCAGTCAGTGCATGGACAGTACATATATTCCACCCCCTTATTCAACATATCCTCCTCAGCAGCTCTTGTAAAAGCAGACACGCCATTAATGTACTCTTCACTCACACGCTCGCGGCATACATTCAGCTTCGGTCCTACGTTACGTACATATATAACAACTTAGTATTAAAAATTAAATTAACTAATTATTACTACATATATACCGGCAACATGTATTATATTGAGGCTTAATTTGCTAGCTCAATTCATATTACAAACACAACAGCTATTATATAACCAACAATTTTGCAAACCATCTTCAATTAATAACACTCACCAATTACTAATTAGATCTAAATTGTAATGCATGCAAAGAAAAATAAATTTCATTACTAACCATATCTAGAGCAACCAGGAAAGTATGAATCTTCAAAGCTCAATATCTGCCTCCTCCCACCAAATTAACTGGCCTGAAATCGCCTAGCTTGCCTCCTGAGCGAAAGAGTGCGCAGCAGCGGCTAGATCTGGATCGAAATGAAGACAGATGCGGTCTGAGCAGCGCAATAAATGCCTAGTGAGCATTATCACAGACGGTTTTTAATGAAAAACCGTCTGTGAATTATCACAGACGGTTTTTTGTTCAAAACCGTCTGTGATAACCAGCTTATCACAGACGGTTTTTAATACAGACTATCACAGACGGTTCATCGGTAAGAACCGTCTGTGATACTCCTTTTCTCCGACGCCGCCAACACAGACAGTGTCCAAATTAAAACCGTCTGTGTGAGTGTTGGTCACAGACGATTTTGTCAAACCGTCTGTGATTGACCGTCTAGTATTAGGCTCTCTGTAGTAGTGTAGAACACTATGGACTATATAATCAACTGTTTTCAGAATTTTCCATGTCGATTTGGTGCCAAAACTAAAAGTTGGTTGCATGTGTATGCACAAAAAAGGCGATTGCATAGAGTTGTATTCCAATGCTATAATTGTCTAGATCTAATCAATTCGTACCATTATAATATAAACCGACAAAAACTAATGGTGTAGATTTTTTTATTTTTCTCTAGTTAACTTGGAACGTAATTTTAATAATATATATAGATAAATAGTATATAATTTTACCCACTCAAAGGCTACGGTAATAGCAAAGAAAGACATGATTTATAGTTCCTCATCCTTAATGGCGCTTAGATTAATTTGAACATAAAGTTCAACCTAAGAGCACACGTGAGAACATGGAGTAAATCCACTCAGGAAGAATACATACATGCGTCCAAACCGATCCTAGTGACCATCACCAGCTTCTCTTAGCAGCCCACATGAGGCGTGGCGGGGTCATCTCAATGCATGGGCACGATCAGTCCGTCCACCCGTCCGTCCGTCCAGTGGCTGTGGCGATGTGTGAATAGACCGTGATTTCACGGCGATTTTGCATGGCCTGGACAGCATGCGAACACTGCTGCCGCCGCCTCTAGGTGCAGGCCGGCCCGTGTCGTCTCGACGTCTCCCATTGGCATACTCGCCAAAAAGCTGCCGAACGTTGCCACTAGCTAGGACGCACGCGGTGGTGAGCCGTCGTCGTTAGCGTCGTGGTGCTTTGCCGTGATCAGTCTTTGGTCGTGTGGTGCAATTGAGGTACTACGTGTTGTTCTCGGTGCCAGGTGCATGATATAGTTTTCGGCTAGCTGTAACGCGATTGCGCAGTGGTGTACGCTAAAACGGAACACTATAGTGTCCGGACAACAAGGCTCTCTGTCATTAGATTATTTTTAGATACGTGCAAGTGCAATAATATATAATATATCACGTAAATCCGTTAACATTATTAATTTGAAAATGTATCGATTTGAAAAGAAATTCATTGATTTAGCTGCTAAATTATGGATGAAAAGTCTTAATCATGGATGAAAATTCTCAATCATGGAGTCTGGACACTATGGTGCTCCTATATATATATATATATATATATATATATATATATATATATATATATATATATATATATATATATATATATATATATATGTGTGTGTGTGTGTGTGTGTGTGTGTGTGTGTGTGTGTGTGTGTGTGTGTGTGTGTGTCTTATATTTATTTGATCTACGCCGTTATAATATAGTGCCACTACGATCAACCGTATAGATTATTTTTCTACTGATTAATAGATAGATAGAAGTATATATGTATAGTTCAATCTCATCATCTATTTATTAGGTTTTATTCTACGTTGATTGGTTTGCACATCACTACAAGACTCGGGAGGCTCCTGGGTGTCAAAAAATTGTACCGTGTGTAACATCTAACACACAGTAACTTCCCGAGTGAAAATATAAACATTTACCCAAACAACATGCCGAGAGTTACGAAGAAAATCGTTTTGGTTACGTGCAGTCAAACCTTATGACCATTCACCACTACAGAAATTCATATTACAGACGATTCAGAAACGTCATCACAGACAGTTTTCTGAACCGTCTGAAATTATGGGTCAGTGACAATCTAAGTTATCACAGATGGTTTTCGAACCGTCTGTGATTATGCGATATCACAGACGGTTTTTCATTAAAAACCGTCTGTGATTATCCGATATCACAGACGGTTTTTTAAAAAAACCGTCTGTGATATCGGATAATCACAGACGGTTTTTAATGAAAAACTGTCTGTGATATCGGATAATCACAGACGGTTTTTAATGAAAAACCGTCTGTGATATCGCATAATCATAGACGGTTTTTAATGAAAAACCGTCTGTGATACTGCTCCCCCCAGCAGAATCTATTTCTGTTTATAGCTAGCCTCAGGAAATGCTAGCCATACCCTCTGAAACAAGCAGATAATCACAGACAAAAAACATACAATTCACACATCTCATTTCCTTTCAGATACATTTCACAGACATAAAACATCCCATTGACATCGCACTTCATTTCACAAACATAAAGCATGCATCCATTTCGCAAATCGATTAATTGAATTGAAATGAAATATCTATTCACAAATGCACAGTTAAAAAAGATGTGCACTGCATTTGCACTTAGTGATAAGACCAATAAGAAATCATGGTGCGCAGTGGAACCGTCCTCCTGGCGTTATGACCTGAGTCAGCAAAAAGTACGCCAACTCTCCTCGAATCCCTCCAAGAATAGGCTGTTTCAATGCAGTTGACGGGATGGACGCAGCCTGTCGATAGGAATATCAATGTGCGTATATATGTAACGTGTTAAGTATGAAGTAATTATGGGAAGAGAGACAAACCTTGCGATTGGTGAGCCTCAAGGAATCGAGGAGTAGTTCCATATGTTGGCAAACGTAGTATCCACATGTGTTGCCCGGCTCCTGCTGGTGACACTGCAAAAAATGGAATGTGTTAGTTCAAGAGGCATTAGTACCAACTGTTGCATAGGATTAATTAATGTGAAATAGCGAATACCTTAAAATCTCGAACATGTGTCAGCAGGGCTTTGGCCCCGCGCTTCGAGTCACCTCCCTTTTCAATGTAGGTGGCGAACGCCCTACGTAATTCGAAAAAGTTAACCTTAATCATTCGGAAGGAAAGAAAGTACAATGTAGATATGTATGGGGAATATGTGCTTACCTATCGATTACTTGGCTGAGAACTGTGAAGTCCATTTTATTCTTACTTAGGGAATCAAGGTAATATACCTTTTTCCATTTTGGTACAATTACTATTAAAATCCAATGAAAGTTCTGAAGGAAGGGCATAAGTACATAATCCTTCTTGACGCAACCCAGCAGTCCTGCTGCAATGTACCTCTCGACGAGGGGTGTATCCTGGTCGATGGTTTCCTTGGCGACCAATTGTGGGTCCAAGAAACCAACTGATAAGTTGGATGATCTAGCTTTAATCAGCATGTGTCTATATATATACACACGAAAGAAAAAAATTAGATATGGCATTTATCGGTATGACATTAACGGAGACTGTGATTGTACACACTTACAGCGTCCAGCATCGAGTGATTGAGACGTCAAGAGCGTTGAACGTGAAAGATCGAATAAATCCTCAAAGGCGACCACGAACATACACTCTTGAAAACTGTGGTGTAAATCTTCTTCGGTGAATTTGACAGTGATACTTGAAGTCCGTTCTCCCTCTAGCTTATTGGACTGCTGCATATACCACATGTGCAATTGCATGCAACTATATGGTAGCTTTTGGAGGTATTTTTCCTCGAGCAATGGCTGACCAAGCACGAATTTGCGGGCCAAAGGTAGGTACGGAATATCATCATTGGTCTTCTTTGCTTTGCCCTTGCTGGCCTTGCTGCATCGGCTATAGGCCGACTTAACGGCAGTCGGCAGCAGCGGTGCAAGTTGCTCTGGCGAGAATAGGACCCGTGGAGATAGCACCGGTGCAGTATCCGGTGGTGGAACCGACTGGTCTTGTAATGGAGATGGCACCAGTGCAAGTTGCTCTGGCGAGAGTATGACCAGTGGAGATAGCACCGGTGCGGTATCCGGTGGTGGAACCGACTGGTGTTGTAATGGAGATGGAACCAGTGCATGTTGCTCTGGTCCTGCCACCGGTGAAGAAGACTCCAGGGAGATGTCGCTTTTGGGCCACTGGATGAATGTTCCGATGGCCTGTCCTAGAGTCATGATCTCGTCATTGGGGGGCTTCGGTAGCGGGACCACCTCAAAATTGACATGCACACCATCCACATTAACTTTTGCGAAGCCTGGCGCTAAAGCTTGACTGTGCACCATGGCCCCGATACCAGACGAATATGCCTGGCCCCAAGCAGCGTACAAGGGAACGGAGCCATATCTCACTTGGAGCTTGCAATTCGTAGGCTCCGACATAACGATACAAAATTAGCTACTCGAATAGGCCTACCAATGGAGCAAACATTCGAGAGGTAATAATTATTACCTGGATGTCGTCCACAGGAAATTTGGACTGGATTTGCGTCGGATTGGACGCGCAGCTACTCGGACGGTTGTGCGGGCTAGCTAGCGCAGCAGCGGCGGTGGCGGCCTGCTGACTTTCTGTCTGTTTCCGCACCTCATCTCTGATTATATCAGCCATCGAACCCAGTAGCTCCTCTTTAAGAGATGCCTTGATCTCTTCTCGTAGTTGTGCGTCACGCTCGGCTTTGTTTCTCTTCCTGCGCCGATACATGTCGGAGTCATCTTGGAAACCATGTTTCCATGGAACGTAAAGCCTAAGGCCTCTCGTACGGCCCGGGTGCTCCTTGTTTCCCAGGGCCACGGAGAGCATATCATTCTCCCTTGTTCCCTGGAATGATCCCTCGGTACGTTGAAAACTCAGCTCTTCCTGCAAGAGCACGACATGTCATTTCAATTCGTACGAAGTTGTGGAGTAATTACAAGCTACGTAGTTCGATCGATATCTTACCAGGCGCTGGGACACTTGCTGGTCTGCAGGGTTTCGAAAGGAGACATCCCCCGATGTCGTTGTAGATGACCTTGCTCTAAGCCAATTTCGAGCGCGGTCATCCGGGATATTGGAAAACGGCGGGGCGATGTCCTCTGCAGCTGCCAGCTCATCCTCCAGCCTCCACTGCGGGATTTTACCCGCATACCCAGCTGTGCCAAGTCTGTGGGGGTGCGTGTTTTTTGCCTGGAGGGCCTTGTGCGCCACACTTGTACTTTTGAAATCTTCGGTCGTTTTCATCGCCTTGAACTCTTCCCATTGTGGTTCCAGGAATGGGTGTTTAGTAAAAGGCGTTTCGTCCGTCTCCACGTATTTCTTGACAAGCGTGCTCTTGAAGTTCTTCCATGCTTTGCACGCCGCTTGGTAGGTTTGTCATTCCACAGCGTGTAAGTGTTCTTCTGGGAACTCGAACGATGCCAAAATTTCGGTCCACAGCTCACGTTTCCGAGTGTCAGGCACGTTCTTCCACGAATTGTATGTGATCTCAATTCGTTCTCGTGCAACTATTCCGACCATGGTTCGGAATGCGTTTACCGCTTGCTTAGGAAGAATAGGGACCCCAGCTGCGTTTACCGCTGTGATGGTCTGTCGGCTCTGAGGCTTCTTTGATAGCCCTCTTCCTTGGCGTCTTGATGTTGGAGCGGACGCCTCCGGCGATGATGTTGAAGAATGCGCGGGTGACATGTTGCTCATTTTGTGGGTCTATTAAGATAAGATGAGAATGTAATCATATTGAATTGGAAGAGAGGAGTAGAGGGGAGGGGGAGAAGGGAGGGGGTGATATGGACATAGAGAGGGGGTGATGTGCCTATCTTAGCACCTACTTTAGTTGTTAATACTATAAACCAAATAATAGAATCAATAACAGTCTCCACATGAATATGTGCTCTCAAATTGTAGGGTTGCACAAGATTAATCTTGGCCGTCCCGCTACTAAATCATATACTCTTCCTTGATTGGTTATGCCAAATAATGAATTCAGTCTTTTGATCTCTAGATACAAACTCTACAATCTCAAGATCAAGATATATTCAGCATGCATATATTCAGACAGCAGTTAACTTTTAACTTGTCAAGATGAAATCCTAACAGATCAATTTAATAACACGCCATAACTGTAAATCCCACAGACAATCTCAGTATATGGAAGATTGTATATAACAGCTATTCGAGCTCAAAGACCGAATGAATCAATCTCAGTATATGAATTTATCATCATCGAGCAACTGTAAATCCCACAGGCAATCTCAGTATATGGAAGATTAACAAACTTGAATATACATGAATGCAACTAAGCAACTAACCATAACAGTAAGCATAACAAACTTGAATATACAGTAAGCATATACCATAATAGTAAGCATATAACAGTAACTAACCATATACATAACAGTAAGCAACTATCCATATACATAACAGTAAACAACTAACCATATACATAACAGTAAGCATATAACAGTAAGCCCTAAACCCTAACACTCAGTATGAAGTATGAAGCATCAATCCTAAACCCTAATAGTAAGCATGAAGATGGACCATGATATCGAAAAACGAAGGAGGGAAATACATTTCAAGGTGACATAGAGACATCACCACCTCGTCCTGCAGAGCATCTAGTCCTTCGGGATCGATGACCTTCTGAGCAATTGTGTTAAAGAAATAACATAGCCTCATGATTGTCTCTCGGACTTTGATCGGCAAAATATTTCTAATTGCAATAGGGAGCATCTGTGTCATCAGCACATGACAATCATGAGACTTCATGCCATTTAACTTCAAATCTTGCATCGAAACAAGTTTCTTCACGTTGCCGGAGTAACCAGACGGAACTTTGACACCATGCAGGCACTGGCACAGTTCTGTTTTCTCAGCCTTGGACAGAGTGTAACACGCAGGGGGAAGGTACGTTCGTCCATTATCAGCGCGTGTCGGTGCTAACTCAGGCCTGATGTCCATGTCAGCCAAGTCAAGCCGTGCGTTGACGCCGTCCTTTGTTTTATCACGGATGTTCAATAAGAGACCAATCAAGCTGTCGCACACATTCTTTTCTGCGTGCATGACGTCGATGCAGTGCCGAACATCTAGGTACTCCCAATAAGGTAAGTCCCAAAATATTGATCTCTTCTTCCAGGTGTTCTTCTCATGAGCCCTCAATTTACGTCCCTTTCCGAGGACAACATCTAAATCCTTAACCATATCATAAACCTTGTGTCCCCTTAAATGCCTTGGAGCTGAACCGTCTTCCTTCTCTCCGTCAAATTGTTGCTTCATCTTGCGGTATGGGTGAGCCCTCCGAAAGAACCGGCGGTGACGCAAGTAGACGGTTTTGCGTGAGTGTCTCAGCCACACACTCTCGGTACCATCTAAACAGTGAGTACAAGCTTTGGCACCTTTTGTACTATGGCCTGATAGGTTACCAAGGGCAGGATAATCATTTATGGTGCAGAACAATAAGGAGCGCAGAGTGAAGTTCTCTCGTTTATATGCATCCCATTCCTGTACCCCTTCGTTCCACAGTACTTTTAGATCTTCCACCAACGGTGCTAGGAACACATCGATATCATTCCCAGGTTGTTTTGGCCCTTGGATAAGTATCGACAGCAAAATGTACTTTCGCTTCATACACAACCAAGGAGGAGAGTTATATATGCAGAGAGTCACGGGCTATGTGCTGTGTCGGCTGCTCATGCTACTAAAAGGATTCATTCCATCTGTACTCAGTCCAAACCTTATATTCCTTGGTTCTGCACCGAACTCTGCAAAACTCCTATCGATGTTTCTCCACTACGCGGAATCAGCAAGGTGTCTTATCATTTCATCCTTCTTGCGCTCCTCCGAGTGCCAACGCAGCAGTTTTGACTCGTTTGGATTTGCAAAACACCTTTTCAAACGGGGAATTATAGGAAAATACCATGCCACCTTAGTAGGAGGTCCTTTCTTCGCCTCTGTTCCCTCGCCATCATCTGATTGATTGTTACGTTTGTATCGGGATGCGTTGCACACCGGACATACATGCATGTTTGCATACTCTTTACGGTAGAGGATACAGTCGTTCGGGCATGCATGTATTCTTTCTACTTCCATTCCCAACAGACAAAGAACCTTCTTGGCTTTATACGTGGTTTTAGGCAACTCATTTCCCTCCGGAAGCATGTCCGCTAAAAGACCTAGCAGCGCCGTGAAACTCTTGTCGGACCAACCGTTGCTTGCCTTCAATTTCAACAGTTCAAGCACGGCCGACAACCTCGTGTACTTGCAGCTCGTGTACAAAGGTTTCTCTGAGTCCTCCATCAAGCCACGGAATTTAACATACTCTCTCTCATCATAGTTCTCTTCTACATCGCGAAGCATCTGATCCAGATTATCATCGTGCAACCTATCCGAATCCGTGCCACAATCGACATCAACCGGCGGCATGTCATTCACTTCACCGGCGATGTCATCCGGGGGCATATCATTCACTTCGCCGGCGATGTCATCCGGGGGCATATCATTCACTTCACCGACGATGTCATCCGGTGGCATATGATCATTCACTTCGCCATGACTGGTCCAACACGTATAATCCTTTTTGAAACCCCTCCGAATCAAGTGCGCTACAATTTGCCCTCGGTTCTTAAACATCTTCAAATTCTCGCAGTCAGTGCATGGACAGCACATATATTCCACCCCCTTATTCAACATATCCTCCTCGGCAGCTCTTATAAAAGCAGAAACGCCATTAATGTACTCTTCACTCACACGGCTCGCGGCATACATCCAGCTTCGGTCCTACGTTACGTACATATATAACAACTTAGTATTAAAATCTAGATTAACTAATTATAACTACATATATACGGGCCACATTTATTATATTGAGACTTAATTTGCTAGCTCAATTCATATTACAAACACAACAGCTATTATATAACCAACAATTTTGCAAATTAACCATCTTCAATAACCACTAATGGATTACTTAGACCTAAATTGTAATGCAATTAAAGAAAAAATAAATTACATTACTAACCATATCTAGAGCAACCAGGAAAGACTGAATATTCAAAGCTCAATCTCTGCCTCTTCCTACCAAATTAACTGGCCTGAAATCGCCTAGCTTCCTCCCGAGTGAAAAAGTGCGCAGCAGTGGCTAGATCTGGATCGAAATGAAGACAGATGCGGTCTGAGCAGCGCAATAAATGCCTTAGCCATTATCACAGACGGTTTTTTATTAAAAACCGTCTGTGATAATCTGGGATTATCACAGACGGTTTTTAATACAGACCGTCTGTGATACTTCGGTAATAACCGCCTGTGATAATCCATTTTCCCGCCACAAATACCACAGACGGCCTCCTAATTACAACCGTCTGTAATAGTGTTCATCAGATACGGTTTCACAAAACCGTCTGTGATGAGGCGTCTACTATGAGGCTTTCTGTAATAGTGATTGGTTATCAATGTTTTTTTGAATATTTAGATTCGACATATAAAAATAATATATGTAGATTTGTCACAAAAAGTCATACATAATATTATAATTTTATTAGATTTTATAAATATATTATAATAAAAATTAATGGTCAAAGTTACATTTTAGAGATGTGTGGACATCCAAAACACCACCTTTTTGTAGCGGGAGGGAGTATATATTGTAAGCTAAATGCTTGAAATATACCACCTCTCTGTCGACGTATTACTTATGCACAATAATTAAAGAGGTGGCAAAAATATCCTTGTTGTCCTTCAATTATTCTACATTGGAAAAGATATTTATTCATAAGAGTGATAGCATTTATTTAGAAAGGGCATAAAAGGAAAACATCGCGCACAAGTGTCATAAAATTATAGAATGACTTATATATAGCCTTGTTCCAAAATACTATGATTTTTTGCTGAAATAACGCTGTAGCATCTATTAGATTTTTCTGAGTTATTCAATTAAATAAAAAATACCGTTATATCTTCACGAATAATAAAAAGAAAAAATCACGTTAAAAATCCAACGTATATCTAAAATAAGTTGAGAAGGCTAAAATAATCTTATATAATATGATATAGAGGGAGTATGCTTCTAGTAGCAGGACACTAGTGCAACCCATTAATGGCCGCCGTGAACTTCAAATTATGCATCACAAACTAAAAAAGGTTTATAACATGCACCTCGATCACCTTGTTGTCAGCTTCTGGAAAAAGTGCGAAACCACGCAGGATAATGCCATCGCTGGCGCCGTTTAAGTGCCTGTTTTTTTATATTTTTAAAAACGGTTTTTGGTTTTGCTATAATATCTAACTTTAAATAAAGTGTTTTTTAAGATAAGACCTACAAGTTAATTATAGTACACGTTAAAACTCCAACATATGTACCAGCTAAAATCACAAATAAGTATTTTTCTTTGTAATCTCTATCATAAATAATCTAAAATTTAAAAATTTCAGTTAAAAGCTATAATACATAATCATAAATAAAAAAAGGGAGTGTTTAGGTATCACCTGGATATTTTCTTCTTAACTATCATCCAAATTTATGACTCTTAGATTAGATATCAAGGGGCCCCTTATTTTTTAAGGGGTGAAATTTTTTTCAAGGGGGAGGGGTAGAATTCAAGGGGGAAGGGGGAGAATTTATGGCAATTGAATCTCTAATCCAACAGTCATAAATTTGAATAATAGTTAAGAAGAAAACATCCAGATAATGTTTAACAAAAACCCAATAAAAAAACAGACCCTTTGTTAATTGGCCACCCGGTCATCACTAGGTGCTAGGCGTGCACTACTCTTCGTGCACGCCCAACTGTGCGTGCGTGCATCACGCCTAAACTGAGCGCAAAATCTCCGTCAAAACTCGCAGCTGTACGCGTCACATCGGCCATATGCATCCATGCTATTGCCGTGTTACATCCATAGGCACTAGCCTTCATAACAAACAGCTATAGCTAGTGGCACGTACGTGCGTGCAAGTGCGCTACTAACGAACTTAACCCCCCGGGCTTGTATGATGGGGAGCTTTAGATGCAGATAAAATAACTCGGTGGGTTTTGATGATGCGTATCGACGGAGACACGAGTCGTCGCCGTCGTCGGCCGGCCTGCGCGCGCCTCCGTGGCCCTGAACGCAGTTGAGCATTTTTGGATCCGGCTGGCGTGTATGGTGGCTTTCTCTAATTTGCAAACCTACATCTAAGGTCTTGTTTGATTGGACTGAAAAATAGTATCTTATGACAGAAATTACACTGTAACTAGTTGAAATTACAATGTAGCTGAAGGTGACTTATTTGACGTAATTAAATTTTAAAAAATTAAAAATAGAAAAAATATGTTAACTCATCATGGACAATGCAAGCGAATACGGGAAAAAAGAACCGGTAAAAAGCTAAAAAAAGCCAAAGTTCAGAAAAGACGAAATTTATGAACAGTAAAAAATAAGTCAGAAACTAAAAGCTCAAACCGAAATAAGCGGGTCGTAAATTTTAGCTAGGACCAGATCCTCAACGTATAATTGGCCACTAAGCATATTATAATCTCTTGCACAGTAACTAAGCAAGTAGTATAAAATCTGCGTTATGGTAGTCAAAGCAGAGTTATGAATACTATTCTAGAGACTACTATTTCAGTTTGTCTGTTGGAATAGAATATTTGGGTATTGGATCGTTCCAGTATCCTATTCTAAAATTTTAAAAAAAATGTTTTTAATTATATATATATATATATCTTTATTTTATATCTAGCTTATGTATTAACAAAGGATATATTAACGTTTGATATTGTATATACTTTCTCGTGAGAGTAATTATACTCTTATGCCTCAAGATAGTTTGGTTCATTTAATAGAGTAAAAAAATTCCAACTACTGGTTTAACCTACTCCACGTTAATTGGCCACCAAAGTCCACCTTTCTTCTTCCTATCACTGCCCATCCCATGGCTCATTTCTTTCTTGCTTGCTCCTCTCTCTAGTAAATACTCCACAATCCCCCTACTCATCCACACCATGGCCTATGGGCATCAAGCATCACCACCCCTCTCTTCTTTTATCAAGATTCATATTAGACCCCCCCTCGGCGCAGAGTGGAACTGTTCAAGTAGTAGCTCATTGAGGTGGTAGAGCAGCACCACACTACTACACAAAGGGTAATACTGGACGTCTCATCACAAACGGTTGACCAAAATGTCAGTATTAAATACAATCACAGACGGTTTTGATTCAGCGACCATATGTGTTACTGGTTGTGCTAAAAATCATCTGTGAAGAGATAATATCACACACGGTTCATGTTGAACACATCTAAGAAGTACCATAGATGGTTATGAACAAGAACCGTTTGTGATATTATTACTAAATATCACAGACAATTCTAATTTAGAACCATCTGTGATATATACTTGTGATGTCCAACCCTATTTATATTTGGACTCTAGTATTTTTCCGCTCCCCCACTCAAACGCTTAATATTCTCTAACTCCCCCCGCCAATTGCCACCATCCTCGACGCAGCCTCCTCCCCAAGCACGAGCCACTGCCTCCCCGAAGCCAGTGCCCCTCCTCCCTCGAGCCATCCGCCTCCTCCCCGAGCACGAGTTGTATCCAAGGTATGGTGTGGTCTTAGATCATTTTAATTTCTAAGTAAGGATTTCTATGGATGGTATTGAGATCTTATTGAGTAGTTTGCAAATATGGTGTTTCCTTTGGAGCATTTGATATCCAAACTTGAAAGAAACCTACCCTGTTACTGGGCATCTAGGCCTGTTCTTAGAACTAACAATGACTAGCTGAATGCCCGTGCATTGCTACGGATTTTTAAAAGAAACTTACAGGTGGTAAAAAATTTTAGAATATGCATACAAACATGTTCTAAACATTTTTAAATCCATAACAACATACGTGCATTCAGCTAGTGTAGGTCAATTGTCAAAAGGCAAGAGGAATCAGGGGCATAATTCAAATGATGATGAGTTAATTTTTATCAGTTTCTAACTATATAAATTTCACAGATTTGCATCACCAAGAAAGATAGGGCATATAAAAAATTATACAGTCCAACCAGGAGGGGAGGGAGGAGAGAGAGGCTGGGTAGAAGAGGAGGTGGGAGATGGTAACTGTTGGTGGAAGTAGAGAGGAGGGGTAGTTAGATATGAGAGAGAGGAAAAGGGATGTTAGATAGATGGTCAAGATTTCAGTATTCAGATCAGACGGTTGAGAAGGGAGGAAGGAGAATGCACCAACCACCAACTCAAACTTATTAAATAGTAAAGATATATTACCATGGGTTTGGCTATCCAATATTTTGTTGTCTTCCTATGAGTTTGTGTGACTGTGTCAAACAGTTTGACATATTCTTGATTGTAACTTCTAAATGCAGTAATTGCTTGTTTAGAGTGAAGTAGATTGGAGTCTGATCCAAATTAGATAGCAGTGAAATATGATGATAATTTTGTGATTATGGGTTCCAAATTTTGATGTCGCGTATAAAAGCATTTGATGTTCGATGCTTCCTGTTAATGATGTTCTTTGGCTTGATTAGGCGAGGCTGTGGTACCTTTTTGTTTTGGCTTCTAAAACTAAAATGGTGCAGTACTATTAGAAACTTCGACTTACTTTGCATTTTATTGTCAACTAATTTTCTGCTATCCTAGTGTATTGTTGTATATATCCATGGGATGTGCTGATCTTTGGCATCAATGGGTACAAACCTTGGTTAAACAGTGTGAAGGGCGCGACAATCCAAAGATTCTTTTACACCTAAGATAGCAACCAATCCTAACATGTAGCAGGATGAGGAGGAAGAGACAGCAGCTATGACCTACTTCATAGAACCTGACACACTGGAGTGTGTGATTTGCTTTATGCCCTTTGAAACGTAAGTACAGTGGTTTAATGTTCCTCTTGTAGTTGTTGAGAAATAATAACATAAACAGTCTAACTACTTTCTAGAAGAATTTGTGAATAATTGATTCTTATTTTCTCATCTTGGTATATATTATTGCTACAAGATCTCATTGGAATGGTATTTTAAAACAACTACTACTCCGACTATCATAGTTTTCATTGTCAAATGTGATATACGATCTGACTTAATCACTATCTCTTTTAAATTGTGGGGTGTGCAAGACTATGTTAGTGTTACTATAAAATATGTATGCATCATTTATCTAAATCAAGAA
Source organism: Dendrocalamus latiflorus (assembly GCA_017311315.1). Taxonomy (NCBI): domain Eukaryota; kingdom Viridiplantae; phylum Streptophyta; class Magnoliopsida; order Poales; family Poaceae; genus Dendrocalamus; species Dendrocalamus latiflorus. Next base: position 19,776,090 of record CM029614.1, on the reverse strand, counting down.
CAAGTAGTGAGTTATAACTTTACGTTGTCTAGTTTACGACTTTACACCTCCTAGCAACAGGGCACAACGCATGACAACCAACTAAAATACATTCGATCTTAACAAACCTTTCGAGGATGGAGGATGACTCTCTACTTTCTTGATGACGGATGTCATTGACTCGAAGGGAGAGTTCAACTCCGGTGACAACAATCAATAGATGTTTAAACATTTCATTCAATTGTATTCATTCAATTGTAACTCATTCAGTTATAATTCATTTGTAAGATCTATGTAATGATTGTCATGTTCTAGAAACGCCATTAATGTACTCTTCACTCACACGGCTCGCGGCATACATCCAGCTTCGGTCCTACGTTACGTACATATATAACAACTTAGTATTAAAATCTAGATTAACTAATTATAACTACATATATACCGGCCACATTTATTATATTGAGACTTAATTTGCTAGCTCAATTCATATTACAAACACAACAGCTATTATATAACCAACAATTTTGCAAATTAACCATCTTCAATAACCACTCATGGATTACTTAGACCTAAATTGTAATGCAATTAAAGAAAAAATAAATTTCATTACTAACCATATTTAGAGCAACCAGGAAAGTCTGAATCTTCAAAGCTCAATTTCTGTCTCTACCTAAATTGTGATGAGGCGTCTACTATTAGGCTTTCTGTAGTAGTGAGTAAGCATGTGTTGTGCATTCTCCCTCTACTCTGAAAAATATCTGCGGGAGGCCACTAACATCCTCCTTTTGAAGTCCTACATCAGATCACGTCAGGTGGCATTAGCACGAATCTAAAAGCATTCTTCTCCCTACCTACTCCTTCCCCATCTCCCTCCTCATCCCATGCCCAAGCACTCAATAACTCATTGTCAGCAGACGAGGCAGGCAGCGGTGGTAGGTTGAGCTTGAACCCCAGACCTGCAGATAATGAACCTGTACCAAAGAGGACAATGACACCGGCAAAGAGGGCGGAGGTGGCAAGGAGTACACCGATGCGGTGCCCGACGATGACAATGCTTCCAGATCGGGAGCATCATGGTGACGGGGATAGGGTTGGGACAGGGTTAGGGATGACAAGCACGTGAGTGTACATGATGCCGGTGAGGAGCACAACTTGTCCTCATCGGCGGAGAAGGAGGCAGTGCGAATGGTTGTAAAGTCAAGGAGGCTGACTAGAGGGGTTTAAATAGGTGGTTTTAAAATTCCCTTTAGCCAAAACCAGGTTTTACATATGGAAACGTAAATCAAAATGGTTTTACACAATTAAGACCTAAATCAGTTAGTCTCAATTTGGTACACCAACAACCTAAGTCAATGTCAAGATTTGCAATCCTAGGGACACAATGTAACATCCTGATTTTCAAAGCCTTGTTGAAGCTTTCAAAAATAAAATTCACCAGTTGGATATTTCTGAAATTAATACAAGCTTAAGATGAATTTTATTTAGTTAAAAGGATTTAATATGGATAAATTAAACAATGACATTCGCTGGAAATATTTTATTTGGGTTTGTTGTGTTTCAAGAAATTTTCTGGAATTTTCTATTTTTTCTGGATATTTTTGCTATTTTCTAGAGCTCAAGAGATCTTATTTAAAATTTTGAAAATAGAAAATTCCAAAAATCCCTAAAGGCCAAGTGGGCCGAAGCCCACTAGCCGGCCCAACCTAGCCCGGTCTGCTTGTCCCTCTGCTCAGCCTGGCCTACCCCAGGCCACACAAGCGTTAGCCGTCCGATTGCCACGTGTCGGCTATCGAGAACCCTCGATGCTGTTCACCTGTGCCGTTTGCCGCAAGCCGTCCGATCTCGAGGTTGCCGCATGTCGCGCATCGGTTGCCAATGCACTGTTCATCATATTCGATGCGAACTCTACCGTCGCCGCTCGCCCGTGTCCGCCGCGGACTCTTGGTCGTGTTTGACCCCGCTACCTTGGCATTCACGCTATAAAAGGGCATGCCCTTTCTCGATCTTCATATCCCCTGAGCCGCCGCATCTCCGCCGCTGCTCGCTGAGCTCATGTGCCATTGAGCCAAGCCACCGTTGTCTCCGGTGTCATTTGCCCTCGCCGCTGCCGCCGTCCCCTTCCTCGCCGATGTCTCCCCGCAGGCCATCCACCATCCCGAGCGCCGTCACCAGTGAGTCCTTCACGTACCATAGAGCCACTTCTCCCTACTGATTAGTGGCTGCCATGCGAGCGCCACCCTGTCCCCTCAGTTTGCGAGCCCTACCAATGCTAGCGCTAACGTCACCCCGCACCAGCGCTGTGCAACCAATCACCTTCTCCGTGAAACCAATCCACCGTGCACCGAGTCTCTGACAGTCCAGTCCCACTGGTCAGCATCCCTATTCCATAGACCCGTAAGCCATCTGGCCTAGTCGGCAGCCACGTCGGATGCCACCTCAGCACTAGATCCGAGGTGTCACGCCACGTGTCAGCCACGTCAGACCTATCCACCTCGTCAGCACGCCCAGTCGCCACTGCACTATTCCATGAGCTGGGTTCACCATAGACTAGTCTTTTCATGCACCATGTTTACACATAGTAACCTTTTTCAATTTTGAGCCTTTTCCTTTAGATTAGATTTTTCAAGAGCCCGTTCTTCTCCATCTTAGCTCCGATTGACTTGATTCTTTTTCCTAAATTTATTTAAAATTGAGCTCTACATTTTGGTTCTAGTTTTGAAGTTTTTGAAGTTCATTTGAATTCATTTTGTGTTTTATTTTATTTTCTCTCTCGTCAGATCATGCTTTCGAAGGAGCTGAAGCAAGATTTGAAGATCAAGAGCCATTGACTGAGCAAGGCCAAGGCAAGTCACGTTCTTTGATCATGTTGAACCTAGTTTTCAAATCTAGTATTTATTATTTTGTTTTAAATTATCACGCATTGCTACTTTGTTATAAAATCTTTGTACCTGGTAGCTATTGTCTAAATTAATTAATTTCTCCTTGATAAACTGAATGCCATGGTTTCATTGTCACCATAGGGTGGGTAATTATCTAGTGATGCAATATTAGTTGTCACATAAGTTGTACGCTTAAATTGCTTAGCCATACTTATAGTTACGATTGGGCTCATCATCACTCGTAATCAAACAATTAATTTTTAACTTAATGAGATATTGAATTGTGGTTGTAGCCACAGTTATAAAATTTTAGTACCATGACGTGGGAGGTGTCATTGGCGTTGGTTATACAAAATTAGTTTTCACTTGGGCGAGTGATCGTGTAGTAAAGGGGAATTATGGATTCACTTCAAGGGATGTGGTTGTCTCGATTGGGTAATGTTTAAAGATTTAACTTTGTGCACCGTTGATCTGAGCCTTACCGTACAACCACATGTTTAGTATGGGATAGACCTGGCTGACTAATTTGTGATATTTCAATTTTGATGTGTGTTAATCGCGTGGTAATATGAGATTATCATGTCCTGTGGGTAAAGTTGTGCAACCTCTGTATAACATCCTGACTTTTAGAGCCTTTTTGATATGGCTAAATTAAACTTTAACATTTGCTCAGAGTAAATTATTTGAGTTCCTTGAGTCTCAAGGAATTTTCTTGGATTTTTCAGGGTTTATTTACTATTTTCTAGAGTTTAAAAGGATTTATTTGAAATTATAGAAAAGAAAGTCCCTAAAAATCCCTAAAAGGCCTAGTGAGTCGAAGCCTAGTCCACCTTCCCTCTTCAGCCCGCTCCACCCGCTGGCCCGGCCTGCCCACGCTTGCCACGCGGCACGCATCCGTGTCCGCGCCCGCCTGCCGGATGGCTGACACGCGTCGTGCATCCGTGTGGTCACCTTGCCTACGTTTGATCTCGGCTACTCATCGCCTCAGTGCCGCTAATAGGTGGGGCCTACCTGTCAGACCTTCTGTCCCCGGCGTGGACTCTTCCTTCTTCGTGTCCGGCGCGGACTCCGCCACCGCGCGCGTGTCTCCGTTCTCTGTCGTTGCCTCAGCGTTTGTACCTGACTCAAACTCCGTGCCCATGTCTGTCTTGGAGTCCTCGATGTTTGCGCCTACATAGCCGTGCTGTCCCCCTTGTCCTTTGCACCCCGCAGCCGCCTCATATTCCGAGCCTTGCCGTCGAGCGCCGTAGCCCTCGTCATCTTCGGCCGTCGCCATTGAACCTGAGCTACTAACTCTCTCGTCATTTCCCGCGCTGGCCGACTTCCGTTGCCCTCATCGCTGCTGGTGAGCTCTGTGGTAGTCCCCGTCTCGCACTGCGATCTTAGTCGCTGTCGACCAAACCTCGCCCACCGTGTCGTCCCTCGGTTCATGTGCTCGGAGTGCCGCTCGTCCCCTCGGTCTGCACGCCGTTGCCTCGATCTGCGCACCCGCACGTGTCATCCTGCACCACGCCAACCGCGCCGCTTGACTTCTCTGTAGGCTTTATTCATGTGCGCCATATCACTGGCAAGGTTGGCCCACATGTATAGTCTACTATTTTGTGAACCCACAGACCCTACCGAGTCAGCAATGCCACCTCTGTTGCCCCGCAAGCCCTAAACCCACATGGCTACCACATGTCCATCCACTATCACGCCCTGTCAGCCATCGATCTAGTCCATTGCCACGTCATCAACCGTGTGTTGGGCCACGTTAGCTTGACATGTCACCCTACCACCTCAGCCCTAAGTGCCACGTGTCATGCCATGTGTCGTGCCACGTCAGCCTAGATGCTCAGTCATCCTGCCATGTCATCTGCTGATGTCATAATTAGGATTTCCTTTAGGAAAATAATTCTAGTAAATCCTATTTTCCTTTTTCTTTAGATTTAAATATTCTGAGAGCCTGTTCTTCTCCGTCCTAGCTCCGATTGACCTGATTCTTTTTCTTAAATTTATCTAAAATTGAGCTCTATCTTTTGGTTCTAGTTTTAAAGTTTTTGGAGTTCATTTGAATTTATTTTGTGTTTCATTTCATTTTCTCTTTCGTTATATCACGCCTTCGAAGGAGCTAAAGCAAGATTTGAAGATCAAGAATTCTTAACTAAGCATGGCCAAGGCAAGTTATGTTCTTTGATCATGTTGAACCTAGTTTTCAAGTCTATTATGTATTACTTTGTTTTAAATTATCATGCATCACTATTTTATTATAAATCTTTGTATTGGTAATTATTGTCCAAATTGTTTAATCCCTCCTTGATAATTTGAATGCCATGATTCTATTGTCACCATAGGATGGGTAATTATCTAGTGATGCAATAGTAGTTGTCACATAGGTTGTACGTTCAATTTGCTTAGCCATGCTTATAGTAACATTGGGTTTATCATCACATGTGGTCAATTAATTAATTTTGACTTAATGATATACTGGAATGTGGTGGTTAGCCATAGCTATAAAATTTGACTGCGATGATATAGGTAGTGTCATTGGTGCTAGTTATACAAAATTGGTTTTCACTTGGACGAATGATCGTGCAGTAAAAGGGGTGCAGTTTCCACAAACGGATGTGGATGATTTGTCTGAGTAAATCTAAGGACTTAACTTTGTGCATGATTGATTTGAGCCTTATCACTCTAACCACATGTGGATAGACATGGCATAATAATTTGTGAAGTCTCAACTTTGTTTTCACTACTGATGTTGTTTTGGCGCAAAAGGCAGCAATTATTGACTAGGTGGCAACCTACTCGACGGCGAAACCTCAGCGAGCGAGATCAGGTTGAGATGGAGCATTGTAAAAGCTTTGTTGTGATTTTCTTACGTGAGGATTATCACATCGTGTGGGTACAGTTGTGTAACCTCTGCAAAGTGCGTGTCCTCGGTTATGGACAATGCTCGGTGATTTCACATGAGGGGTAGAGATTTCATAAAAACTGGGTTGGGTTAAGTTGGGGAGTGAATGGTTAGTTCACTAGCGGTTCATTACATGGATCTTGGTTCATTGGTAATTCATTGGGGTGAATGGTCAGTTCACTTGTGGTTGGTCTCAATTCCTTTGGTTACTTATTTATTATCATTTTCAAAGTTCGCTTTTCAATCTATTTATTGTGTTCATGTTAAATTGTTGCTTTTTGAAAAATTAACCTTTTAGCCATCCATTGGTAAGCCTTGCATACTATATTGCATTCTTTATTACAAACGACTTGTTGAGTATTTTATGTACTCACGGCTTCATCCACATTTGCTCAGTTGAGGAAGAAGGACCAGATCAACAGGAGGTACCTGGAGAAGGATACTTCGGTGACTTCACAGTTTAGGACTTTGCTGCCCAGTCAATTGCCTGTGGGCACGTCGAATGGCTACTACACTTATTTATGTTTTTCCGTTGCAAGTTTCTCAAGCCTTTAGGCTATTATTTGTAAGCTTGGCCATAAGACCGTACTTTAATATATGTTAATAATATTTGCGTCTTTTCTTAGTAAATCGTGATATGGTTGGTATTTCATATTTGTTTATACCGTGTGCACTAGCGTGATCCTGGACTAGTGCGGGTTACACAGGAGAGTCTGGATTTGCATATTCGAATCTTGACACTCTGCAGAGTATAAAACTATTCGAATAGCCGTGTCCCTGGTTATAGACAATGCTCGGTGATTTCACACGAGGGGTGGTTTTCATAAAAAATCTTGGTTGAGTTAAGTTGGGAAGTGAATGGTTAGTTCACTAGTGGTTCATTACGTGAATGGTTAGTTCACATGTGGTTCATTGAAGTGAATGGTTAGTTCACTTGTGGTTACTATAGGTTAGTTCACTTGTGGTTACTATAAATTTCTTTGTTTATTTACTTATTAATCAGTTTCAAAGTTTTTCTTTCAATCCATTTACTGTATTTACTTTAAATTGTTGCTTTTAGCAAAGTAACCTTTTGGCCATCCTTTGGTAAGCTTTTCATACTATATTACATTTTTATTACAAACGACTTGTTGAGTACTCTATATACTCATGGATATATCCATATTTGTTCAGTTCAAGGAGAAGAATCATACCAGCAGGAGGTACTTGAAGGAGGTTTCTTCGATGACTTCGTAGATTAGGACTTCGCTCCCCAGTCAATTACCTGTGGGTATGTCGAATGGCTACTACGCTTATTTCTATTTTCCGCTGCAAGTTTCTTAAGCCTTTCAGGCTATCGTCTATAAGCTTTACCATAAGGTCGCAACTCTGATTATTAATAATATTTGAGTCTTTTCTTAGTAAATCATTATATGGTCGATATTTCATCTTTGCTTATACTGTGTGCACTAGCGTGATCCTGGACTAGTGCAGAATACACATGAGAGTTTGGATCTGTAGGATCGGATATGGCAACAGAGGGGGGGTGAATGGTGCCTCTTTAAAAATCACCCCTCAAAAGTATCCACTAATGAATCCCCTCCGATAGTTATAAAAACTATGAAGAGAAATTCATAAGCTCACTGGAAACCTAAGCTTTTTAGAAGAAAAGGCAGGGCAGAAACACTGAAGCACAGCAAGCAAAGAGAAACAACAATCAGGGAGAGACAATAGCCAACACAGCCGACCGGTCTGACCGCTTCTCTTAGGCCGGTTGGACCGCCACTCTAAGGCCGTTCAGACCGCCTTGAGCTGGCCGATCAGACCGCCTAGAGAGGGCCGGTCAGACCGCCTCAATGGAACCGGTCAGACCGCCTTTTGGGACAGACAGGGGCAGAGAATTCAGAACTGCAGACTTAAAAGCTGAAAATGAATATCTTGCAGATTTCAAAGAAAAGTGAGCAATGCTTCAATTCTTTTTATCGCAAAAGAACAAGGTCTTATTCTAAACAACATTTGAAACTCTAGAAACCTAAGAAATCATCAAGGAAGCTTGGAATCCAGATTTTCACATCCTTTGCTCATGAATTTTTGCAATTAGATTAGCAATGATCTCAGATCTTCAAAACCCAAACCTCAAGCCATCTTTTGGAGAGAATGAGGAGAATCAACCAAGCCCTGACAAGAAACCCTAGCACAGTAATAAACAAAGGAAAATGGGTTGCAAGCTCGGGGAGATGAGAAACACATTGAATCTGGAAATTGCTCTAGGGAATGAATTGGTCAAATGACCTTGAGGCTTACCACCCATCATAAAGCAACCAAGTTTCATCTCCTCAAACAAAGTTTGCTCCAAATCAAAAGAAACAACAGAAAAGCATACTGAGGCTGAAAAACCAACAGAGAGCCAAATACTCAAAAGACTTCTCGAATGGATTCATTTCCATGAATGATTGCATATAAGGAATGATTACAAGTGTTCTACAACCACTACGTTCCCATACGCGATTGATACAAGGGATTCACTTCATGGTTCACTCCCAGAACACATGCACACACTCAGAGCTCTCAACCCTAGCTCATTCCCTCACAATGAGTTCTCCAGAATGTCTGCACTAGAATGAGCTCTCTAACCTGAATACCCTAGAATGGAATTCCTCTCCACTTCCTTGCCATCTCCTTTTAACAACCAACACTCACACCTAAAAGGAAATTCAAGAAGTGGCATACCACCTCCGCCCATTCTCCTCATATCCACATGAGGCAATAGGAGGTCAAACCATATTTTGGAGGGAGAATCACCTCCTCCACTCTTTTGATTGAGTCAATTTACAAAATTGCCCCTTAAGCACCTTCCTGGAAGATTCCGCCTCCAGTACCTCAACCGTCTAGACCTCGACTCCTCCCTGAGTCTAGTCCGGTCCGCTCCACTCCACACGACCGCACCCGGCATCCTGACCATCTGGACCTCAACTCCTCCCTGAGTCTAGTCCCGATCCTCTCGCCGCTGCCCGTCGTGTCCACCCGACACCGACCGAGACTTTCGACTCCACCTGAGTCTAGTCTTGGTCTGTTCCGTCGCGGACGACCGCAACCGACCTCCAAACCGTCTGGACCTCCGACTCCTTCCTCAGCCTAGTCCCGGTTCTCCCGTCGTCGCCCATCGTGTCCGTCACCGGCAGCTCCAGCTCCGGTTCCTCGTCTCCCGACTCGCAACCACCTCACCAGCCTCGATCATCTTCGGCGTCACCGACCGTCTGAACCTCAACACCTCCTGTGCCTAGTCCCGGTCCTCCTCGCCTCACCATGACCTAGCTCCGGAGTCCTGCAGTCACACAGACAAGCAAACCATCACATAGCACCGCACGAAACAGCATAATCCATATTAGCACAAGTAAAGGTACTCAACCCTAGAATACCCAAAACAAACTCAAACTCACTAAAACAACCGTCAATTACTCATCACCAACATGGGGATACCTCCACATGGTCTCTCAGGATCAGCAGATTTGGGTCTCGACAGTGGTCGTATCAGAGGTATGTCGACTGTAGGACGAAGCCCCAGTTAGAAGGGTCAAATTAGCAAAGTTTCAAAACCTATTTTTGAAATCAAATCAACCAAATGATTATCTAGTAATTCTCTATTCTTACCTTATTCTTAGAATTCTTACTCTTCGCCTTCTCTTGAATATTGTTTTCAAAGCTTAATTTGACTTCTTATTCCCACAATATCCATAGATGTCACGAGTGTCCCCTAATCAAAGAGGAGGTTGGCCCGGAATTCTTCAAGCCTTGTTGTGAAGTTTGGATCAAGGAAGCACCCAATATTTCAAGACAAGATTGAAGATTATTGTGAAGATTAGGAGGCATCAGATCAAAACCCTAACATAGTTATAGTATCGTGTAGATCGATTTGCCTTTTCTTGCCGTTGTGTGTGGTGTGAGCTGCAGTTTTGCTTTCTAGCATTATGATGCAGTCATGTCAAAAATCTTTATCTGTGGAGTTTATTGCTGCTTTTGTTAGCCTTTTTGGCTAGAGTGTTTTAATTTAGGGTTGCCATTAGTTATATTCCCCTTAGACAAGTTTACCTCTTGTCTTTGCTATTCCCTCTTTCCTTGTTAACCTGACTGTCATCCTGTCAGATGGTGGATACATGAAGTTCAGCTGGTCGCAATCAAACACCTTCAGAACCTAGCAATAGTACCTCAAATCCTTCAGCTCAGGGGCAGCAGTTAGTTGTAACAGGAATGGATCCAACTTTGAGTCAGTTCATGGCAGCTCAGACTCGACTCATGAACACGATGATGCAGAATTTAACCAATATGATGAATCAACAACATCAGGAAGTCGTTGCACCTCAGCCAAATCGTCCATGATCTAAATTTGTAGAATTAATGAGGACTAAACTACCAACTTATTCCAATTCATCTGAGTCTTTGGAAGTAGATGATTGGATTTGTTTAGTGGAAAAAAGCTAAACTTTGCTCAGTGCACCTGTAACATCCTATTTTTTAGAGTCTTTTTGAAGTTTTTAAAATAAAATTTACCAGTTGGATTTTTTTGGAATTAATAAAAGCTTAAATTGAATTTTATTTATTAAAAAGATTTAATATGATTAAACTAAACATTAACATTTGCTAAAAATATTTTATTTGGGTTCCTTGTATCTCAAGGATTTTCTAGAATTTTTATGGATTTTTTCGGTTTTATTTGCTATTTTGGAGGCGGAATCACCTCCTCCACTCATTTGCTTGAGTCAATTTTCCAAATTGTCCCTCAAGCACCTTCCCGGAAGCTTCCGCCTCCAGTACCATGACCGTCTGGACCTCAACTCCTCCCTGAGTCTAGTCCGGTCCATTCCACTTCACATGATCGCACCCGGCATCCTGACCATCTGGACCTCAACTCCTCCCTGAGTCTAGTCCCGATCCTCTCGCCATTGCCCGTCGTGTCCACCCGACACCGACCGAGACTTTCGACTCCACCTGAGTCTAGTCTTGGTCTGTTCCGTCGCGGACGACCGCAACCGACCTCCAAACCGTCTGGACCTCCGACTCCTTCCTCAGCCTAGTCCCGGTTCTCCCGTCGTCGCCCATCGTGTCCGTCACCGGCAGCTCCAGCTCCGGTTCCTCGTCTCCCGACTCGCAACCACCTCACCAGCCTCGATCATCTTCGGCGTCACCGACCGTCTGAACCTCAACACCTCCTGTGCCTAGTCCCGGTCCTCCTCGCCTCACCATGACCTAGCTCCGGAGTCCTGCAGTCACACAGACAAGCAAACCATCACATAGCACCGCACGAAACAGCATAATCCATATTAGCACAAGTAAAGGTACTCAACCCTAGAATACCCAAAACAAACTCAAACTCACTAAAACAACCGTCAATTACTCATCACCAACATGGGGATACCTCCACATGGTCTCTCAGGATCAGCAGATTTGGGTCTCGACAGTGGTCGTATCAGAGGTATGTCGACTGTAGGACGAAGCCCCAGTTAGAAGGGTCAAATTAGCAAAGTTTCAAAACCTATTTTTGAAATCAAATCAACCAAATGATTATCTAGTAATTCTCTATTCTTACCTTATTCTTAGAATTCTTACTCTTCGCCTTCTCTTGAATATTGTTTTCAAAGCTTAATTTGACTTCTTATTCCCACAATATCCATAGATGTCACGAGTGTCCCCTAATCAAAGAGGAGGTTGGCCTGGAATTCTTCAAGCCTTGTTGTGAAGTTTGGATCAAGGAAGCACCCAATATTTCAAGACAAGATTGAAGATTATTGTGAAGATTAGGAGGCATCAGATCAAAACCCTAACATAGTTATAGTATTGTGTAGATCGATTTGCCTTTTCTTGCCGTTTTGTGTGGTGTGAGCTGCAGTTTTGCTTTCTAGCATTATGATGCAGTCATGTCAAAAATCTTTATCTGTGGAGTTTATTGCTGCTTTTGTTAGCCTTTTTGGCTAGAGTGTTTTAATTTAGGGTTGCCATTAGTTATATTCCCCTTAGACAAGTTTACCTCTTGTCTTTGCTATTCCCTCTTTCCTTGTTAACCTGACTGTCATCCTGTCAGATGGTGGATACATGAAGTTCAGCTGGTCGCAATCAAATACCTTCAGAACCTAGCAATAGTACCTCAGATCCTTCAGCTCAGGGGCAGCAGTTAGTTCCAACAGGAATGGATCCAACTTTGAGTCAGTTCATGGCGGCTCAGACTCAACTCATGAACACGATGATGCAGAATTTAACCAATATGATGAATCAACAACATCAGGAAGTCGTTGCACCTCAGCCAAATCGTCCATGATCTAAATTTGTAGAATTAATGAGGACTAAACTACCAACTTATTCCAATTCATCGGAGCCTTTGGAAGTAGATGATTGGATTTATTTAGTGGAAAAAGGCTAAACTTTGCTCAGTGCACCTGTAACATCCTATTTTTAGAGTCTTTTTGAGGTTTTTAAAATAAACTTTACGAGTTGGATTTTTTGGAATTAATAAAAGCTTAAATTGAATTTTATTTATTAAAAGGATTTAATATGATTAAACTAAACATTAACATTTGCTAAAAATATTTTATTTGGGTTCCTTGTATCTCAAGGATTTTCTTGGATTTTTTTCAGTTTTATTTGCTATTTTCTAGAGCTCGTTTGATTTTACATGAATTTTCGAAAAATAGAAAAACCCTTTAAAATCCTTAAACAGTAATGGGCAGTGCCCACCATTGTTCTTCTGGCCCAATTAATCCCTAGCCATCCGATCTTTCTCTTGCCTCGTGTCGGCCATCCGAGCTGTGCCCCGCACCGTCCACTGGATCGCTCCAGTGGCACGTGTCACGCATCTGTGCACCCAAGCACTGTTCATCCATGCGGTCTGCTGGCAGTCGTTTGATCTTCCACCGTGCCACGTGTCACCCATCCGATGGTGCAGGCACTATTCATCATTTTCCTTGTGGATACCTTGTTGCCGTCATCCGCGTCGTCCCCGACTCGGCGTTCGTTCCCGAGCCGGTCTCTCTCACCACCATCCTCAAGGTCCGTGCTATAAAAGCTGTTCCCTCTTCTCATTTTCCTCGTCTTGCAGTGCCGCTGTCTCGCCTTCCGAGCCCCGCCGTCAAGCGACGTCGCCCTCGTCGTCTTTGGTGTCATTTCCGTCGCCGTTGAACCTGAGCTGTCGATGCCCTTGATGTCTTCTGTGCCAGCCACCATTCATCGCCCTCATCAGTTAGCTGCCCGCCACCGAGCCACTCCACCCAGCCGGCCGCCACCTGCCCTTCTTCATGCCGCCGTCGGTGAGCCTCACCCGTTGTCTTCTTCTGCCACTCACCACCCTCACTGTCGGCCAGTCTGTCACCATCTGGCCACCGGCAAACCCCATAGTCTCGCGAATCCCACCCAGTCACCTCGCCCACTCCACGCAGCCACGGTTTGTGTGTGCCACGCCTCGGTTCGTACACCCACCAGCTCACACCGCACCCGCGCCCGGCCATCGCTTCGTCTTCTTGGTGAACTTAGTCCACCGTGCACTGTGCCACTGACATCCCGAGCCCACTAGTCAGTTGCACTGTTACGTAGACCGTGGACCTTAACTCAGTCAGCTACCACCTCAGCCCCTAAATCCGACGTGTTAATGCCATGTCAGCCTTCTTGCCACGTCAGCAAGCCCAGTCACCATGCACTGTTTCATGAACCGAGTCCACCGTAGACCACCTATTCCGTGAGCTGAGTCTACAACACAGTAATCTTTTTTAATTTTCAGCCTTTTTCTTTAGATTAGATTTTCCAAGAGCCCGTTCTCCTCCGTCTGAACTCCGATTGACCCGATTCTTTTTCCTAAATTCATCTAAAATTGAGATATATCATTTGATTCTATTTTTAAAGTTTTTAAAGTTCATTTAAATTTTATTTGAATTTGTTTTGTATTTTATTTTGTTTTCTCTCTCGTTAGATCACGCCTTCGAAGGAGCCAAAGATTTGAAGATCAAGAGCCATTAACTGAGCAAGGCTAAGGAAAGTTATGTTATTTGATCATGATGAACCTAGTTTTTAAATCTATTGTTTATTATTTTATTTTAAATTATCATGCATTGCTATTTTATTGTAAACCCTTTGTACTTGGTAGCTATTGTCCAAATTGATTAATTCCTCCTTGATAATTTAAATGCCATGATTCTATTGTCATCGTAGGATGGATAATTATCTAGTGATGCAATACTAGTTGTCACATGGTTTGTGCATTTAAATTACTTAGCCATGCTTATAGTCACGTTGGGTTTATCATCACATGCGGTTAATTAATTAATTTTGACTTAATGGGATATTGAATTGTGGTTGTACCCATAGTGATAAAATTTGTGTGCCATGACATTTGTGTGTCATTGGTGTTGGTTATACAAAAATTATTTTCACTTGAGTGAATGATCGTGTAGTAAACGGGTGCAATTTGCAAATTGAGATGTGGATATTTTGCCTGGATAAATCTAAGGACTTAACTTTGTGCACCATTGATCTGAGCCTTACCGCACAAACCACATGTTTAGTATGGGATAGACCTGGCATAATAATTTGTGAAGTCTCAACTTTGATTTCGCTACTGATGTTGTTTTAGCGCAAGAGGGGGCAATTATCGACTAGGTGGTAGCCTACTCGACGGTGAAACCTTAGCGAGCGAGGTCGGGTTGAGATGGAGTATTGTAAAAGCCTTGTTGTGATTTTCTTTAATGTAAGGATTATCACATCATGTGGGTACAGTTGTGCAACCTCTGCAGAGTGCAAAACTATTCGAATAGCCGTGTCGTCAGTTATGGACAATGTTCGGTGATTTCACATGAAGGGTAGAGTTTTGATAAAAATCTAGATGGGTTAAATTGGGCATTGAATGGTTGGTTCACTGGTGGTTCATTACATGAATCTTGGTTCACGGGTGATTCATTGGAGTGAATGGCCAGTTCAATTGCGGTTTGTCTCAATTCCTTTGATTATTTATTAATCATTTTTCAATCTTGCTTTTCAATCTATTTATTGTGTTCACGTTAAATTGTTGCTTTCTACAAAATTAACCTTTCAGCTATCCATGGGTAAGCCTTGCATATTATATTGTATTCTTTGTTATAAACGACTTGCTGAGTACTCTATGTACTCACGGCTATATCCACATTTGCTCAGTTGAGGCAGAAGGACCAGATTAGCAGGAGGTACCTAGAGGAGGATACTTCAACGACTTCATGGATTAGAACTTCGCTCCCCAGTCGATTACCTGTGGGCATGTCGAATGTCTACTACGCTTATTTCTATTTTTTGTTGCAAGTTTCTTAAGCCATTCAGGCTGTTATCTGTTAGTTTGGCCATAAGGTCGCAACTCTTTGATAATTATTAATAATATTTGAGTCTTTTCTTATTGAATCATGATATGGTTGATATTTCATCTTTGTTTTTACTGTGTGTACTCGCATGATCCTAGACTAGTGCAGAATACACAGGAGAATCCGGATTTGCATGTTCGAGTCTCGACAGCACCGATTGAGAAAGAGTCCTCTACGCCACATTAGAATGGTGAAAGAACTACTGTGCTGCTTATGAAAACCAAGAGAACATTACCTAGACAGAGTTCGCCATAACTTGTCACCATGCCCATATCCTAGATGGAGTGTTGGAAATGAAGAAGGAAGAATTTCGTGAGCTACAGCAAGGTAGTATGTTAGCAAGTGAATATCTCAATAAATTCACCCAGTTAGCTCATTATGCTCCAGAGGACGTTGCCACCGACGGGGCACGATAGAAGCACTTCAAGAGAGGACTCAATCCAGTATTGTAGGTTCAAGTCGTCGGCAATGACTATGTTAGTTTCCAAAATATGGTAGATAATGCTATACTTATTGAAGAGTCTCATCATGAGATGGAAGAGTCTCACAAGCGGAAGATGATTCACCAAGGAGTTTAGTTGCAACAGTCACAGAGAGCCAGATTCAACACTACCACCCAGCTCATGTACCGCAACAGTCAGATTTCAGGACTCCAGCTCCAATGCCTCATTATGATATTTCAAGACCACACCCTATCACTATCAGCAATCAGCCTCAGAGGGATAGAAGCCCTATAACCTCATCTAATTATTTCAAGTGCCAAGAGATAGGTCATTTTGCTCACAAGTGTCTGCAGAAGCATCAAGCGATCACGCTAATTCCAATCAATCTTAGAAGTACCCCTGCCAAGACTCCAGGAGCAAGCCATGGAACATATTCAACTCAAGGCACCTAGATACCTCAGAGCGTTGCAAGGAGAAGCCTGAACAATGTTATCCCTAATGTCACACCTGGTAACCTATTCCTTTAGTGAGCCTGAATCTCAGGGTCGAGATTCCGTTTAAGGGGAGGTTTATAACATCCTAATTTTCAGAGCCTTTTTAAAACATTTAAAACAAAATTTATCAGTTGGGTTTTTTGGAATTAATAAAAGCTTAAGTTGAATTTTATTTAAATAAAAGAATTTAATATGACTAGAATAAATAATAACATTTGCTAAAAATATTTTATTTGGGTTCCTTGTGATTCAAGGAATTTTGTTAGAATTTTTTTATGATTTTTCTGGATTTGTTGGCTATTTTCTAGAGCTCAAGAGATTTTACTTGAATTTTTGAAAATAGAAAACCCCAAAAATCCCTAAATGCCAAGTGGGCCGAAGCCCACCAGCAGGCCCAACCCAGCCCAGTCCGCTTGTCCCTCCACTCGGCCCGATCTTCCCCAGCTCGTGCAAGCGTCAGCCGTCCAATTGCCACATGTCGGCTATCGAGAACCCTCGGTGTTGTTTACCTGTGTCGTCTGCCACAAGCCATCCGATCTCGAGGTTGCCGCGCATCGCACATCTACCACCGCCGCTCGCCTGTGTCCGCCGTGAACTCTCGACCATGTTCGACCCTGCTACCTTGGCATTCACGCTATAAAAGGGCATGCCCTCTCTCGATCTCTGTATCCCCTGAGCCACTACA
This sequence comes from Dendrocalamus latiflorus, assembly GCA_017311315.1. NCBI lineage: Eukaryota > Viridiplantae > Streptophyta > Magnoliopsida > Poales > Poaceae > Dendrocalamus > Dendrocalamus latiflorus. The sequence continues at coordinate 19,759,373 of CM029614.1, read as the reverse complement.
TCTCCGCCGCTGCTCGTCGAGCTCGTGCGCCACTGAGCCAAGCCACCGTCATCTCTGGTGTCGTCTGCCCTCGCCGCAGCCGTCCCCTTCCTCGCCGACGTTTCCCCACCGGTCGTCCACCATCGTGAGCACCGTCATCGGTGAGTCCTTCGCCCGCTGTAGAGCCTCTTCTCCTCGCTGACTAGCCGTCACCTCGCGAGCGTCGCCCCGTCCCCTTGGTTCACGTGCCCTATCGATGCCAGCGCCGACGTCACCCCGCACCCACGCCTTCTCTGTGAAACCAATCCACCGTGCGCCAAGTCTCTAACAGTCTGGTCCCACTGGTCAGCATCACTGTTCCATAGACCCGTGAGCCAGCCAACCGAGCCAGCAGCCACGTCGGATGCCACCTCAGCTCTAGATATGAGGTGTCACACCACATGTCAGCCCTAGTCGCCTCGTCAGCACGCCCAGTCACCAGTGCGCTATTCCGTGAGCTGGGTTCACCGTAGACTAGCCTTTTCATGCACCAAGTTCACAATATAGTAATATTTTTCAATTTTCAGCATTTTCCTTTAGATTAGATTTTTTAAGGGCCCGTTCTTCTCCATCTTAGCTTTGATTGACCTCATTTTATTCCTAAATTCATTTAAAATTGAGCTCTACCTTTTAGTTCTGGTTTTGAAGTTTTTGGAGTTGGTTTGAATTTTATTTGAATTTATTTTGTGTTTCATTTTATTTTCTCTCTCGTTAGATCATGCTTTCGAAGGAGCTGAAGCAAGATTTGCATATCAAGAGCCATTAACTATGCAAGACCAAGGCAAGTTATGTCCTTTAATCATGTTGAACCTAGTTTTCAAATCTATTATTTGTAAGCTTTGCTATAAGATCATAACTCTGATTATTAATAATATTTGAGTCTTTTCTTAGTAAATTGTGATATGGTTGATATTTTATCTTTGTTTATACTATGCACTAGCGTGATCCTAGACTAGTGCAGAATACATAGGAGAGTCCAAATCAGTAGATTCAGGTCTCGGCACACAAGCAATCAATTCATTTCTAGGAATTTAAATTGCACAAGGTAAAATACAAAAGAGCAAACCACGATAAGATGACACGGTCTCTTTTTACCGTATTGTTCAGAGACTTGCCGATCTCTCCTAATCCACATTGAGGTAAGCCCAAACAAATTGGACCAGCTCTATAAATTAAGACAACACATCGAGTGCACTAGTAGTAGCTTCTTGCCCCTTCGGGTACGTGAGTTCTAACCTTCACAAGCATAATGAGTCTCTTCACAAGCTTCTTAAAGAGATCACCGGGCACGACTCCTCCAAGGCGTCTTGGTGACGGCAGCAATCAAGAGTAGCAAGTCAACCTCTTGTTTGACCATCACCAAGTGCTGCAGAAGTATAAGTGGATACTTAATCTACCTCTAGATATAACTAGAGACCTCTCTTCTTGCTCACAAGGTGTAACACATACACAATTAAAAGAAGAAGTTCACACTAGTTTAAAAGAATGAAATAGGGTGCAAAAAATCTCTCCCAACTGGCCATAGTGCGTATTTATAGCCTCACCAATAAAAACTAGCCATTGGTAACAACTTCTTCCTAATTTACAAATTCAAACATTCCTAATTCTTCAATTAAGACATTACTAATTCCCAAGTTCAGATAGTCCTAATCGTCAAATTTGGACATTCTCCAATGATCACAAATCCACATGGAAACTAGCCGTTGTTGGCAAATTAGGACATTCCGAATTCACGAATTTGGACATTCCTAATTTCCAAATTTTGGACATTCCAAATCCTATAATCAAAATCAGCTCCAACTACATATGTTATGTCAAAATGTCCTAAAATGAAATTTGGACATTCCTAAGCACAATATTAGGATGATTTGCGAGAGCAACCAGAGCCATTGCTAAAATGTCCTAATTCACAAATTTGTGCATTCCTATGTCCAATTTCAGCACTACCATCTTGGAGAAATGATCATAACGTTTTACTCCGAAGTCCAATTGAGGTGATCTTAGACTCTATAGAAAACTTATTCAAAGGGCTACATAATCCATTTGCTTTCATGATGTCAAACATATTAGATCAAGGCAAGAAGCACAACTCCAAGAGCCAACACATGGTCTAAGTCCAAGAAAAATAGCATCAAGCAATCTTAGACCATGCTGAAGGAAAACGCATGAACTTCAACAATTTGCAAAATTTAGAATCATGCCACAAGGAGTGGGTGCATGGAATTCACTATCAGACTCTGAAGCAACACCTCCAGATCCTTTGTGTCAATCACACTAGTTCAGGAAAAACTAGTGCACAATGGATACATATCATGCATAAATGGCAACCTTCATTATATAAAAGAGTACGGGGCTTATGCCCAAGTTTACATCATCACGTCCCTAAAGCCAAACATAAAAGTAAATAACAATAGAAGATAAAATAAGAGAAGCATCCTAGCAAGCCTGCCCACAGGCAAATAACAGTAAGACGCAGCATATTCATCCTGATCCTCTTCGTAGTTGATGTAGTCCACCTCTGAGCAATAGAATTTAAGCAAGGGTGAGCACAATATTTGTACTCCACAAGTTACATGAAAATAATAGAATTAATTCATCCATGGATCATATCAGAGGAAGGCATAATATGGAGATTTGTGCATAAAGCCAATTTAAAGTATATACAGTCATTGGATAGAAAAGCTGAATTTTGATAAGTAAATAAACAACAGTTTAATCAAATAATACCATTAGTGTAGGTCCAACCTACCACTAACCTATCCACAAGTATCCCACCTAGACCATCATACCCAAAAGATCTCATCATTTCTAGTTTTAAAACAAGCCTTTGAAAATAAGGTCTAATCTTAAAAAACTTTACTCAGCTTGTCTATGACCGTGGGCATGACTATCCATCAGGGGCGAAGCCAAGTTGGGCTTGCCGAGTGCACCGGCACCAGGGAAAAAAATAATTTTAAGTAATTAGCAATTAAGTTCCACCGTTTGTGCACTCCCTTAGAGCTCAGTACGTGCACCACCCGGCCTGCAGCAAGCCCATATACGCATAACGCATGGAACATATGGCCCAACAGGCTTACAGCAGGCTTATGTGTGCACTTGGGTCCTTAGTGCTCTAGCTTCGCCCCTGCTATCCATAATAGTTTATACACTTTGTAGAGGTGGTACAACTTTACCCACAAGGCATGATCGAACCCGCGCCATCCGGGCCCTCAGTATTTCGCGATGTAATAGAGGGAATAATTTGAAGAAGCGAGCGGGGGCTGGGGGCTGAACTGAAGAGCTAGCCGGACGAAACAGAGGAGGCGCACGACGGTCGGGGCAGGTGGGCTCGCCGGCGCGTCCGGCGGCCGGAGGGGCAGAGAGCGGGCAAAATGAGTTGTAGGGGATGTGAGGAGACCGGTGGAGGGGGTGGCGCGGCTTAGGGAAGTGCTAGGAGGGGATTGGCGGCACCGAGAGCGGCCGGCGGTGAGGTAGAGAGGGGGCGGCGGCTCCAGCGGGGAGGAGAGGAGGAATCAGTGAGCGCATGAGCAAGGACAAGGTCGGAGGAAGCTCACCACGGTTTGGCCGAGCGGGGAAGGGGGTCGTGGCAGGCCGGCGACGTTGGCCTGCGGTGGCGCGGAAGGGCTCACGCCGCCGGCGAGCTGGGGTGGACGGCAGCTCCGACCGGTGGCGGGGATGACTTCGGGGTGTCGAGAAGTCACTCCCGCAGCGCGGAATCGGGCGGTGGTGCTCCGTGGAAGGAATGGCGTCGGTGGAGGCGGATTCGGCCGGAGGCGGGGAGGAGCAGTCGTGCGGTGAGCTTCAAGGCATGAGAGTCCAATTAGTTTGGAGGAGAGGTAGCTGGGGAGCAATGACCCACCATGACGCTGTCGGAATGGCAAGGCTTCGCCGAAGCGGCCGGGGCGGCGTGGAGGCGGCAACGGCGGCTCACGGGCGTGGGAGCGCTCGGCCTGGGATGGGGGGAAAGATGGAGCAAGGGGGCGATGGGGTTGTGCAGGGAGTGAGGGAGGGCCAAGACCTCTTATAGCCGGAGGAAGGGAGGCGTTGTTGGCGGGGAACCGGGCGGAGCGGGGGAAGGACCACCGGGCAAGGCGCCGCGCAGGCGGTGCACAGAGGCGCAGGGCTCAACGCGATGCGACCGAGCTAGCGGCCCATGCAGAGCAGGGAGGGGGCAGCGCGGCAAAGATTTGGCGAGATTTGGCGCAGAGCTGAGAGAGGGGAGGGCGACGTGGAAGCAGCTTGGCCATGGAAGAAGGGAGGAAGAAAGGGGGGCGCGCCTGCGCGAGGGGGTCCGGACGGCGCGATCGGCAAGGAAAAAGGGCAGGCCCGCTGGTAGTGAGGAGAACCGGCAGGGAGAAGGAAAAGAAAAGAAAGGGAAGAGAAAGAAAAGGAGTGGGGCCCACATGTAGGAGAGGAAAAATGTGAAAAGAATGAGAGAAATTGAGAAGCTTTTGGATTTGTAATTTGGGACTTCTATTTTCTGATTTAGGGTTATTGATTCCAATTTTCTTTTGAAATCTTAATTCAAGTATTTGTTCAATTATCCTGATACGAAATATGATAGTCCTCTTTTTTTGATTTTATTCAATTTTATTATGAATAGCATTTAAAAGAAGAAATTTTTAGCTCAGCCTTTTAGAGATATGTTTTAATGTTCTTTTCGATTTCATTTTATTAGTTTTGAATTTCAAATTTGAGATTTTAGTATTTGAATTCCTGATCTGCAATGTCATTTTCCATTTATTATTTAGATGATCTTATTTTTATTTGAGACTATCCTTAATTATTAATTTGCATGCCACCAAACCCTAAAGATTGCAAATAAATATTCAGAAGAAATTTGGAATGCCATCAAAATGCAAGAAAAGTTCTATAATTTTGAGTAACCAAATTTTGGGATGTTACAGATGGTAAGCCCGTGTCAACTCCCATGGCATCTTCTGCCACACTCGACCCAGATGAAGACGGCGAGCCAGTTGATCAGAAGGAGTATCGTAGTATGATCAGCTCCCTCTTGTACCTCACTGCCTCGAGACCGAACATACACATCTCCGTGTGTCTTTGTGCTCGATTTCAGGCTTCTCCTCGCGGTTCTCACCACCAGGCGGTGAAACGCATTCTTCGGTACCTTCGAGCTACCATTGACTATAGTATCTGGTACTCTTCCTCTTCCTGTCTTTCCCTTAGAGCCTACTCGGATGCAGACTTTGCCGGCTGTAGGATAGATAGGAAGAGCACTTCGGGCACCTGCCAGTTCATTGGCACTTCTCTCATTTCCTAGTCTTCGAGGAAGCAGTCCGGTGTTGCACAGTCCACCGCAGAAGCCGAGTACGTTGCTGCAGCCTCTTGCTGTAGCTAGGTGCTTTGGATGGTCTCGACCCTGCGGGACTTTGGGTTAGTTATCGACAGTGTTCCACTCTTTTGTGATAACACTTCTGCGATTAACATTGCTAAGAACCCAGTGCAGCACTTCCGGACCAAGCATATTGATATTCGCTATCACTTCCTTAGAGACCATGTAGAGAAGGGTGACATCGTGCTCCAGTTTGTGGAGAGTGACCATCAGTTGGCTGATATCTTTACCAAGCCTTTGGATAGCTCTAGGTTTTCAGCTCTGCGGGGAGAGCTTGGGGTGTTTTGTCCTTATGGACTGTTGTGAGGGGGGCTTTGTGCTTTACTACTTTATTATATTGATTATGCTCTTACTTCTTTTTGATTGCATGGCATACGGGTGCATTGGGTATAGTCCTTCTAGCATAGGTTAGAGTGTTTCTCTAATCTAGTTGCTTAGATCTCTTATCTTGTGATTCTAGGATGCTGCTTGTTAGCTGTCTCTCTTCACTCTAGGTTGAGGTTACTCACTTCTTGTGGGTTCTAGCGAGGGTTGGGCCACCCTCGGGTAGACAGGGTACGTGTTTGCTCCCTAGGTTGTTAGTAGTCCAACTGATAGTCCTCGAGTCATATGGGGTATATGAGTGTCAGTCTGAGCCATAGTATCATCTATATCTTATCTATGCTTTAAGGATTGCCCGTTCTGATTTTCTTTCCCAGCTTCTCGATTTATTGCTTTGGTTCAGGGGGAGTTCATTTGGGAGCTTCTAGAGCTTAATTTTGACATAACTCAACTTGAACTAAAAGTTGCATCACATGTTGAGGGGGGGCTGGAGTTTCTGCATTTTCAGCATTCTGCATTGTAATATACCTGCATGGAGCCTTGATTATTATCCGTTGATGATATGTTTACAATGCATTACATCTTGCCATGACTTGTGCTCATTTGCTAGATTTATCATGATTCCATATGTGTAGACTAGTTTTTGCCATGATAAGTTAATTAAACTTGCTCAAATTAAACTAAAACTTGTCATGTTAGTACTCGAGACTAATCTTTCTTGAGTTATCCTTTTATGATTCATGCCATGTCAAATAGGCTGAGTTGAGTCTGCAATCTTTGTTGAGAGTTAGATTGAGCTATGCTAGTTGTTGATGTAGCATGAGTTAGTACAATCATTCAAGAAAGCAAAAAAGATCTCTTTTGTGCGAAAAAACTGATCTCACCAATTCTTTCTCATGAGACGGCTTGCCATTGCACAAGGCATGAACTCAGCAAGAGTTTTGGATGACCAAGATCATCTTCTTAAGCTTCTTGCTTGGAGTGGTCGCATAAGGCTTGAGATCTAGCACATGATAAAACAAAAATCTGGTTGGCAACAATCATGAGATTTCTAAAGAAAAACTTATCATTTGTGCTCAATTTGCTTAATTACAAAAGAACCAAGTACTTTAACAAATGTTTCACTCTTGAGCTTGTAGCACTCTAATATGACTCAATACTAGCTTCTTGGTTCCGCTTAGCTTATTGACATGGTTTGCATCATCCTTGGATACCTCTAGCTAGACTTTGATCATGGATGACTTGACATGCTAAGAATTTGCACTAAAATTTTAGATTGTGACTTAATTGGTTTAGCTGGCTTATACATGTCTTGTCATGATCTAGATAGCATGTTTTTGTGTTATGGCTTGGTGTAACACTTGATGGTCATCTTGGATAATTCTCATGGCTCTAAATGCTCAAAATAAACAAATTTCAGCCATTTCATCCATTTTGTGACCTTATTCTCTCTTTTGCATCCTTGATGTGTTTATTGCCAAAAATGGGAGAAAAGTGGAGAAAAAGCCATATTCGTGGTTTCTTGGAGCATTTGAGGAAAACTTGTTCTTTCTGTCGTTGCTCCTGGTCGACATGGTCATTAGCTTCATTATCTTCTTTAGGACCATGTTGGGCTTTTCAAAACAAACTCTACTTCATGCTTTTTCTGGGTTTGTCAATATACTCATCATGTAACACCCCAGCCAAACAATGACCTGGAATGCTACTAAACTAACAACATATCAAGGAAGAACCTATATTCACCTTACAAAATTTCAGCAGAACCTCCTTTGTTTAATGAGTAAATCAAAGGTTTCAACATGCATAAACAAATGATCTGAATAATAGTAAACAATAAATATCCAATTCTAAACAAACTGAATTATGTTTGCCATCACAATCTTAGCCACAACACTTAAATAAGAACGTAAGCAATGTAAAAGTTCTAATCCTTTATTACATTCTAAACATGGTGATCTTTAATCAGTATCCACTTAAGCTATTCAACAAATAATGTTTAAGGTTCTTTATTTCTTCCAAGGTGAATGGACCGTGCAAGTGCAACAAAGCTAATCCATCTTTATCCCCATGCATGCCGGTCTCATGTAGGTACCTAAAAACAAACAGCAACCACAACAACAAACAAGTGTGAGTCCAACGACTCAGCAAATATAAATAGTGGCAACAAGAGTAAAAGGGAAACATCACTCCTCATGTTCATCCATCAATCAAATAAATAAATCATGCTATGCAGTATGTTCAAAAGAATCTCTTTATCTCTTCTCTTTCGCATTTTACCTGTAATGCGGAGTGTGCATCCGTCAATGCACACCCATGCCTGTACCATCTGGTACAGGGACCATTTGCCCATACTCCGCATGTATGGGGACCTTTAGCCCGTCGTGACATCAACATGACGGGGACCTCAACGCATGGTCGTCTCGTGACCAAGACCTCAATAATCAACATGATGCACAAACGTGAATATCTCAATAAATAAATTGCATTCACGATAACTATGCACCAGAAATTCTCTCATACGTTTGCAATCAGCGAAAACCAAATTCAACATAGCATTAACATGATCAAAATCAAATATTCTCATAAGATAGATCAAAACATCTACAAACCATCAATCATCCATAATCCATACTATGAAGTTTAGACCACTATTGTACTTGCCTTAACCACGAGAAAACGGGGAATGAGCAGAAGGTGCGGCTCCTGGAATCCGTCCTCCTCCTGAACAATAATTATAATAATTTCTAAGGCAACAGTAACGAGTCTTTATATTAAACAAAAACACCCCCAACTAACCCAACATGTTTAACTTGACTCAAAACCCTAAATCTTTTCGGGCACCCTGTCCCCCTCTACAGACAGTCAACTTCAAAAATTCTTATCTAATGGTACAGAAGTTCGAACAGGGCGTTCTCAGATTTTCTGGAAGGATAATTAAATTATCTAACTAAATCTAGTTGGTGAGTCTCCCTGATTCGGCCAACTTCTACCCGCACCATCTAACTTTCTAGAACATCAATTCCGTAACGAGTTCTCTGGACAGCACACTAAAATTGTCATAACTTTCACCCCGAGAGTCGGAGTCAGGATTTCTTGACGTTTCTGGAAAGCTAAGGAAAATATATGAAACTTTCATAATATGGAGACCCTCTGATTCTCCTGATTTCTAATCGCCCAAACCCATCTACCAAAACCTGACAGGAAATTCCCCGATCTACAGGACAGTCCGACTAGAAAAAATCATAACTTTTTCTACAGAGGTCCGAATGATGCGTTCTAGAACTTCATGGAAAGCTAAAGATGTCCTCTACAAATCTCTAGGAGAAGACCAGACCTGAATCCCCACGGATCTATATCAAAAAGACCGTCTAACAGAGGCTGTCCTGAGCAGATCCGAAAACCGACATTGCTAATCAACTAAATATGCAGCTAGCGGGGAGAATTAGGAGTAATTACCCTTAACGAATCGCTGAAGAACACGGAGAACTCCACACGATCTCTGCCTCCCTTCCTTTTCCCGTCCTAATCTCCACCTTCCGGATCCACAACCCTTCCCGGCGGACGTTTGCTCTCCTCCTCTCGAACCGCAGCGATCGGGATCCCTTCACCAATCGCAGGGGGCGTCCATGGAGGCGAGGGAGACGCTGCTGGCCAAAGGGGGCGCAAGGAGGAAGAGGGAGGTGCGCACAAGGGAGGTGGAGGGGCGGTTAGGGGAGAGGGGTGGCTAGGGTTTGGGGGTGGGGCGCCTCCCCCCCCTTCCCTTGGCCGGCCACCTCTTGGGCCTCGGCCCAAGCCCAGGTTGCCGCTAAATTGCATAATTCCCCCCCCCCCTTATTTCCCTGATTAAACTATTATCTGATGAATGTCGCCCGGGATATTACATTCTACCCCCCTTAAACAGAATTCGACCCCGAATTCTAACCGAACTTTCACAATGCTATAATTACAATTAAACTTAATCATAAACACACACCTGAAGTGAATAACTCTGGATATTGTTCACGCATGCGAGATTCCAATTCCCATGTAGCCTTCCTCTCGGACTGCTGCGACCAGAGCACCTTGACATATTTTAAGGTTTTATTCCTCAATATCTTCTCTGATCTTTCCAGAATTCGCATTGGCCTGGACTCGAAGGACAGATCTTGCTCAAGTACTAATGGTTCTAGTGAAACATGATGCTCCGGATCTCGCAGGTATTTCCTCAGCATAGACACGTGGAACATGTTATGCACCCCTCGCATTGACTCTGGAAGATCCAAACGGTATGCCAACTTCCCGACCCGCGTCAAGATCGTGAAAGGCCCAACATACCTCGGGCTAAGCTTCCCTTTGGTACCGAACCTCACCACACCCTTGGTAGGAGATAGTCTCAAAAGCACCTGATCCCCCACCCCAAATTCCAGATCCCTTCTTCTCACATCGGCATAGCTTTTCTGCCTGCTCTGGGCAGCCAACAGATTCTGCCTCACCAAGGCCACTCGCTCAACTGTCTTCTGGACCCAATCCGGACCCAAGACTGCCTTCTCACCCACCGCTTCCCAGCAAAGGGGCGACCTGCACTTACGGCCATACAACACCTCAAATGGGGCAGCTTTTATACTTGAATGATAGCTGTTATTATAGGCAAACTCCGCTAAGGGCAACTGATCCTCCCAACTACCCTTCCAGGACAACACACAGGACCTTAACATATCCTCCAGGGTCTGAATGGTGCGCTCCGACTGTCCATCCGTCTGTGGATGAAATGCCGTACTCAGGCGGAGCTGGGTGCCCAATGCACTCTGCAAACTCTCCCAGAACTTGGAGACAAACTTGGCGTCTCTGTCGGAAATTATGGTCTTTGGCACACCATGAAGTCTCACAACCTCTCGCACATAAATAGGAGCCAAATCACTTGCTGAGCTGGTCGTGCGGATGGGAACGAAGTGCGCTGACTTGCTGAGTCGATCCACTATCACCCAAACTGCATCCTTACCTCGTGGTGACCGAGGCAACGCAACCACAAAATCCATAGAAATATCATCCCAAGGCCATTGAGGGACCTCTAATGGCTGCAACAACCATGCTGGTCTTTTATGTTCTGCTTTTACTTGCTGACAAACACCACAAGAGGCCACATAATTGGCTATATCCACTTTCATCCGTTTCCACCAGAAATTCTGTTTCAAATCACGGTACATCTTTGTCTCTCCTGGATGAACAGTATACGGGGTGCGATGTGCTTCTCTCAATATATCATCTTTAACCTCCGCTTTCTGTGGCACACAGAGGCGTCCCTTAAAACGCACTGCACCAGACTTATCCAAACTGAAATCCCCTTCCTTGCCCATCTCTATACGCTTCCTGACCCTTTGCAGTAACTGATCATGTTGTTGTGCTTCCCGCACACGCTCGGGAATGGCTGACTCTAAGATCAACTGTGTCTCCACCCGTGCCGTGCCCGCGTAACAATATGATATTCCCATACGGTCAAAATTAGCAATAAGACAATCCAGAGTAGCAAGCGTCGCCTTGCGACTAAGTGCATCAGCCACCACATTGGCCTTACCTGGGTGGTACTGAATGGTGAGGTCGTAATCCTTAATCAACTCCAGCCATCTGCGTTGCCTCAAATTCAGATCCTTCTGGGTAAAAATATACTTAAGACTCTTGTGATCGGTGAACACATCACAAGACTCACCATACAGGTAGTGCCTCCAAAGTTTCAGTGCAAACACTACGGCGGCTAGCTCTAGGTCATGGGTTGGATAATTCTGCTCATGCTTCTTCAGTTGCCTTGATGCATAAGCTATAACCTTACCATCCTGCATGAGAACACATCCCAGTCCAACTCGTGAGGCATCGGAGAAAACCGTGAAACGATTCCCTGGTTCCGGAACAGTGAGAACAGGAGCGGTCACCAGCCTTTCCTTCAAAATCTGAAAACTGCGCTCACAATCATCATTCCACAAAAACCTCACATCCTTCTGTGTGAGCCTTGATAAAGGCTTGGCAATGATGGAGAAGTCTTGCACAAATCTCCGATAATAGCCTGCCATCCCGAGGAAACTCCTCACCTCCTTGACATTGGTCGGCCTTCCCCACTCCACCACTGTAGAAACCTTACTTGGATCAACTGATATTCCCTTATCACTGATGATATGCCCCAAGAACCCCACCTGTGACACCCAGAACTCGCATTTCTTTAACTTAGCAAAGAACTTATGCTCCCTTAATGTTTCCAATACAAGCCTTAAATGTCGTTCATGTTCTGCTTCAGTCTTTGAGTAAATCAAGATATCATCAATGAAGACAACTACAAAGTCATCCAGATACTCATGGAACATCCTGTTCATGGTCTCCATGAAAGCAGCAGGGGCATTCGTTAGTCCAAAAGACATAACTTTAAATTCAAAGTGCCCATACCTCGTGGAGAATGTCGTCTTCTCAATGTCCTCCTCTCGGACTGGAATCTGATTGTATCCCGATTGGAGATCAATTTTGGAGAATACCTTAGCTCCTCTCAACTGATCAAATAAATCTTCAATGCGGGGTAAAGGGTACTTATTCTTGATGGTCAACTGGTTGAGAGCACGATAATCAATGCACATGCGCCAACTCCCATCTTTCTTCTTAGTAAATAGCACCGGAGCTCCCCACGGAGACACACTAGGTCGAATAAGGTCCTTCGCTCTCAAATCATCCAACTGCTTCTTTAGTTCTTCCTGAAAAGGTCGAGCCAAATGATATGGGGTCATAGAAACTGGTCGTGCCCCTGGCACTAAATCAATCCTGAACTCCACTGGACGCGGTGGTGGCATCCCTGGCAACTCTGCTGGAAATACATCCAAGAATTCCCGAACCACCGGGATATTTTCTGCAATCAAAGAGGAATTTGGCTTTTCCACTAAAGACAATAGAAATCCACTCTTTGCTGCTCTACCACCAGGATACAAACTAGCCAGCACACTAGGTGAAAAAGAGGGAGCACTTCCCTGGAAAACTATCTCTTGACCCGACGGCGCTTGCAGAGTTACTGTCTTCCAAAAACATGATATGACAGTACGGTAGCTATGCAACCAATCCATCCCCAAAATAACATCAAACGGCTCCATCTTCATAACCATCAAATTAGCAATAAAGTCCTCCCCATCTATAGTGAGAACACACCCCGGACAGACTGTGGAACTGGAAAGAATTCCCCCAGGCGAATTAACTAGAACAGACTGAGCTATTTGCTGCATACTAAAATTTGCCCGGCTAGCAAACTCTAAAGATGCAAAGGAAAATGTAGCCCCGGAGTCAAACAAAATAAAAGCCTCCACTGAATCCACCAAAAGCGTACCTGTCACCACGTCAGGACGACCCACCGACTCAGCAGTCGGCATGGCGTAGGAGACTGAGGCTGGGGCGGCTGGTGCTCCGACACCTGGGAAAGGCGGTGTCGCCGCTGCAGGAGGAGCTGAAGGTACCACAGCTGGAAAAAATGCCGCGGGGGAAGGCGGCCAAAAGTACCCTGGTGGCATCCTCCAGGAGTAGGGTAGTAAGGCTGAGGCGGCACCCAAGGCTGAGTAGGAGCGGCTGCAAGCATCTGCACCGACCCTCGAGATGAAGCCGCTGGTTATCGATTTTCCCAAGAGCAAATAGCATTTAATCTCAGATTTGGTTTTTGGACTTCCTCTGTTCTTCATTTTCATTTCTAGGGTTTTGGTGAGTTTCATGATTTCCTTCTTGAGATGGCTTGAATCTTGGCATGTTGAGTCCAGAGGCTATTAATTAGCTATCCTCAAAGTTTCATGGTCAAAGGATCAAAGGTTGGGGAGTAATTTGGATTTTGGCTCCGTTCTTGCAAGATTTCAGATTTTTACTCAAATCTGAAATTCTTGTTTCTTGGTGTGATCTCTTTGTTCTCCAAGGTCCTTATCTTATTTAGTATGTTGTAGAGTTGATCTGGGCCAAAAGGAATGGAAAAATCCTTCACTTTCTCTGAGTTTTGAAGATCTAAATTTTTACCCGTAGTTCAGATTTTCAGAGTTCCCTCGGGCTGCCTGGAACATGGGGAGCGGTCAGACCGGCGTTTTGGGGGCGGTCTGACCGGGTTTAACCCGGTGGTCAGACCGCCCTCCCTTCTGCGGTCAGACCGCCCAGTCCTTTTGAGTCTGTCCAGCCTCTGTGATTTGTGCTATCATTTGGTTCTTCTCTTGGTTGTCTTTCTTGTTTCTCCTCTCGTCTGTGTTTCTCAAGATTTCCAGTAAGTTTGAGCATTTCCTTTTCATAGCTTATCATAGCTATTGGAAAGGTAAATCACTTGGGTTTTTGGGGGATAAGTTTTAAAATCGACATTCACCCCCCCCCCCCCTCTATCGCCATTTCGGTCTAACACTATGCTTTAATGAAAGTACGCATGCATAATAATTCAAAATAATAAGAATAATTTGAATTACTAGGATCAACATGATGAAAGGTGCAACTTGCCTTGCTCAGAGACTTGGTGCTATGAATTGTCAACGTAGTAGTATTCTCCTAGAACGTCGCAGTCTATACATAAAAATAACCAAAGCAAATAAATACAAATAAAATCTAAATAAAATCCAAAAAGTAAAAAAGAGGGTATAAATGCATAGTTTTGAATTTTAGATGAATTTAGAAAGAAAAATGGGTTCAATCGGAGTTAGAACAAAGAAGAATGGACTCTTGGAAGTTTTAATTCTAAGAAAAAGAGGAAGAAACCACTATTCATCATTTTTTGGATTTTCTACATTTATTTTTCTATAGGATAATTAGGATTGTGATGTCAGCAAGGGTTTTTTATTTTGGCTAGACTATTTTTCAAAAGGAAAAGGTTTGAGTCACTGATAGGTGGGCCCGGGTCTTTAGGCTAGGTCCACGGAAACTTGACTTGTCCACAGTGGGCCGGGCATATGTGCCGACTCAGTGTGACACACGGGGAGATGACTAGGTGGTTTTTGCTTATGTGGCCCGACACATGGCAATATGTGGCAGACATGTGCGCTGGTGTGGCATGCCATCGGTGGTGGCGCACGGATACCGATGGTCACCAGTGTTCCCGCACTCAGCGACGGACGACATGAGATGCAAAAGCAAGAGGGCATTGTGGGGATGCCATTTTACCTCAACACGTGCTTAGAGGGGGCTAGAAGTGGCCGATAGCGAGAAGGTGGCAGTGGTTGTGCTCGGCTTTGGTGAAGATGGTGCTTCAGCGATGTCTTTACTCGGCGGAGGGGTGCGAGGTGGTTGTGTAGGCATGGTGATGCCAAAGACGATGACAGTGATGTGCGATGTGGCTTGGGGCAATCGGAATTCCTCGTCAGAGCTTCAACCAAAGCTTGGATAGGCAGCACACCGCGTTGGAGGGCTTGATAAGTCTAGAGAGCGAATTGGATGTGGGGCAATGTATGGTGGTGCAAGGAGATGCCGAGGATGGCCTTATATAGGTTCGGGGAAGGGGGCTTGCCATGGGGGTTACTTGCCAGTGTTGATGGTGGCGCAAATGCAAATAATGGACTGAAAATATAGTTTAAGGTAAGGAAAACTAACTTGGCGAATGCGGGGATGAAAGAGGATTAATAATGGTAACAAATTCCTAGGGGAAGCATTAAAAGCTTTGAGGTACAGCCATGGCGGTCAGCTGGAGGGGGAAGAAAGGGAGGAAGAAGGAGGGGCTTATGGGTGCCAGCTAGTAGGAGGGTCCCGGTTGTTAGATGGAAGAGAGGGAGAAGGGAGACGAAGGCAGCTGACGGGGTGGGGCCGAACAGGAATGATGCGGGCCGGCATGCAAGTTGGGCCATGTGGGCTGAGGCCATGTGTCACATGCGTGGAGGTTGGGCCAGCCAAGTTTCGACCCAAGAGATTTTAAGGGATTTAATTTCCTTTTTCTATTTAAGTAACACTGCATATTAGAATAAGGCTTAGAAAATAGCAAATAAGAGCCAAAAATTTCAGAAAAATTCTTAAAAACAATACAACTTAAGATAAACTCAAGAAAAATAAAATAAACTTTTCTTGACTCTTAAATAATCAACTAAGGCTTTTTCTTAACATTCACCCATTTGCAAAACATATTTGCAAACTGTAGTCACATGCTATAAGGATTAGATGCATGGGCCTCAGCTATTTGGAAAATACATTCGCAAATAATAGCACTATACCACGGAGAGTTAGAGCAAGAGAGATTGAGATATCAATACATGATGAAACTCAAACTACTAGATAAAAGCCCTCTTAATAGTATAGCAACCTACAGTAGCAATCCGGTCTCCCAACCAAACACTAAGACCGGTAAAAGACGAAGAATACATTCTTAGTCTATGCTATTTATACCTTTGCCTTGAGAATTCACTTAGAACTTTCACTTAATGATGATCATCTTCTTTCCAAGTCAAGGTCCTTATCTTATTCATCAATATTTGATGAATTCTCTTCACTTTGGGATCTTATATTGATGCTCATCAACATATAATGACATCCTTCATCGCGAATCTTGACTTGATGACCATGAACATGTGATGCTATTCAAAGTCTTGTTCATTATGGGACTCAAACTATTTCACCAACTCATGGAAAATATTAGTCATACATATCTGATTGTCATTAATCAACAAAACATGTCATTAACACATAATGGAGGGACTAGATTCTTCAATTTCTATCTTTTTAGTGATTGATGACAACCTGACTGTAAATAATTGAATTTAAATCAAGATGAGTATATTACAACTACAAAAGCTTCACATGATCAAATGATGTGTGTTAAAGTAAAGATCCTCAATATATGTGGATAAAGAATATGGATCAATACTAGGAAAACCTCAAAACATAAAGTGAAATCCCCCCAAATGTGTGCTTGCAAGAATGTGTATGAAAGATGTATGCACATGTTCAAGTTAAAACTTTTGTGGAGTTAACCTTATATTTTGGATCCGAGAAATACCACAAGATATAATAATATGAAATCAGATATATACCTCCAAAGATTATCATCTTTCCATCCAAATGAGACTAAACAGTATCATACTTAACAAACATGTTAATCTCACATTTAGATTTTTCATTAATCACCAAAACCAAATTAATGGAGCTTGAACTTATAACGATTTGAGAGGAGGGAGAGTACATGCAGCAGCATGATAGCTGGAGAGGAGGAAGTGGAGCACATATCATGGTGGGAATGGTGGATCTGGTGGCACCAGTGTTGGGGGCAAGATGCGTCAGTGAGGATGATGGGATTTGGCGGAGTCGATATTGGGGGTGGAGAGATTCATTGGCAAAAAGGCTCAAGATGGCTCCAAGGTCAGGACGAACAAGAAGGTGGTGGCACTGCGTCCACCATTAACGACAACAACGATGCACCACTGATGATGACAAGCTCTTCATATCTTGGGTGTGGGATGAGGAGGGAGATGGGGAAGGGGTGCATAGCAAGAAGAATGCTTTTAGATTCATGCTAATGTCATGTGGGGTGATCTGGTGTAGGGCCTCAAAGGGAGGGGTTAGAGGCCTGCTCCAAATAAAAAATTCCCCCTCTCCTCTTAAAAAGGAGAAAATTGCACTTTAGCCCCCCTAAACTTGTGGGGTTATGCCACTTTACCTGCTGAACTTGCATTTTACTTTCATAGCCCCTGAACTTGTGTTCGTTTACACCACAGGCCCTTTGGCCATTTGCTAATGGACAACGCTGAGCTGGTATAGCACAAGGCTAATGTCGTAGGGTTGGGCTCGATTGTGTGGGCATAGTGCTAAGTCGGCACAATGCCCTCTTCTCCCTTGGAGTGTGTAGAGGGCACAATGCCCTCTTCTCCCTTGGAGCACGATAGAGCAGTGCATGGAGGGCACTGAGCGACAGCGGGTTGTCATGGCCGGGCTTTGGTGACATCGTGTGCATGGCGTGTTCCCCAGGCTTGCGTAGCTGTGCACATAAGAAGGTAGAGCGGCTCAAGGAGGCTCCATAGGGGCGATGGGGACAACATCAGTAAGGTCGACAGTGACGAGGAAGACGATAAATTGATGCCCAAGCACACCATCCTAACATGTTTGGCACTCCTTCCACCTCTTCCATCCAGCTACAACACCGTTGTACCCCCTTCATCGTCCCCAATCCAATGAACAATCGCTACTACTCCAAACTACGATGGTAAATATCCCAAATTCATTGTTAATTCAGTTCCTCTCCCAAAATTGATCATACCATCTTACTTCATTATGGTCCTATTAGTGCCACTTTCGATGCCGCACGACGACATCCATGTCATAGGGTGTGCTGCATCACACTGAACTCAAAACCCATGTCCTTCATTCATCCGTCTTGCCGTAGAGTGCCATCGTCATGGCCGCTGCCACCGCCGCTGGCTCTTCTCCACCACCCTCGTTGCCAACAGCCGATACCCCTAGCATCTCCATGAGAGGCGGTGCTTGTGCGCTCGATTCCATAGCTAGAGGTCATTGGATGTGATGTCGGCGACTTTATCCCCTCTGAGTCTAATGGACTCTTTGTCGCCTCGTGTTTGTCGTCCCAATTGCCTCACGTAGACAAAAAAGTATTTGTCTTGCTTGCAAACACACCGTGCTCACATCTTCGCGGAACTCCACCATGGCAGCTTGCTATCGCCCTCGCCCTAGCCTCCTCTGTGTCGGCTATGAGAGGGAGAGAAGTATTGTGCTCTACTTTGGCACTGTACTACACCAGCTCAACGTTTTTTATTAGCAAACGGTTCAAAAGACATGTGGTGCAAACGAACGCAAGTTCACGGGAGCTAAGAAAGTAGAATATAAGTTCAAAAGATAAAGTAGCATAACTCTACATGTTCATAAAGTTACGGTTCAATTTTGTCCATAAAAAGTGAGGCAGGTCAACCCAAACCCAATTACTTTGACCAAAAGGTATGAAAGAGCAAAAACAAAAGACCCCTATTTGAATCCAACCAAACCAACCCAAACGATCAGTTAATGCCTTCTCCATCCAAACATGTGCGTCCATGGTCCGTATAGCCTCTCCAGCTCGAGTGCTTGACGTACACGCACATTGCCCGCCAACTTGATTGCATTATTTCTTCTTCCACGCGCTTTTTCGAGACACAAAAAGCTCTCACTCACTTACTCAACACAAATTAATCCAAATCAGTTATCACTTGTCAGTTTCTCCGAGAAATTACCACGAAGCCCTCTCTCCTCTTCGCCTATAAAATGGTCACTTCACTTGTCCTGTCGATCACCACGTCAAACACACGCAGTACAACACACTTGACACATAGCTTAGCTAGCTAGCCGCCATGGCCGTCTACTACGACACCGCTCTCTCTATTATCCTTTTGCTGTCCTTCTTGGCTCTCTCGCTCTCCGACGCGCCGCCGTCCACGCCGGTGTCGCCGTCCGCCGCGTGCAACGCCACGACGGACCCGACGTTCTGCCGGACCGTGCTGCCGCCGCACGGCACCAGCGACCTCTACACGTACGGCCGCTTCTCGGTCGCCAAGTCCCTCGCCAGCGCCGACAAGTTCGTCGGCCTCGTCGACCGCTACCTGGCCCGCCACCGCCACCTCTCCCGCAGCGCCGTCGGCGCGCTACAGGACTGCCAGCTCCTCTCGGAGCTCAACGTCGACTTCCTCTCCGCCGCCGGCTCCGCGCTCAAGAGCACGGACACGCTGCTCGACCCGCAGGCCGACGACGTGCAGACGCTGCTCTCGGCGATCCTGACTAACCAGCAGACCTGCCTCGACGGCCTGCAGGCCGCGTCGGCGGCGTGGTCCGAGCGCGACGGCCTCGCCGTGCCGATCGCCAACGGCACCAAGCTGTACAGCCTCTCGCTGTCGCTCTTTACCAGGGCATGGGTGCCCACGGCGAAGGCGCCCAAGGGCGGCAAGAAGCCGCACCACGGCCATGGTGGCAGGAAGGCGCGCAAGAACGCGCCGGCTGCCGCGGCCGCGCACGCGAGGAGGGGCCTGTTCGACGCGACCGACGAGGAGATGGTCCGGCGGATGGCGATCGAGGGGCCCGAGAGCACGGTGGCCGTGAACGGGGTGGTGACGGTGGACCTGAGCGGCGCCGGGAACTATACGACGGTCGGGGACGCCGTGGCGGCCGCGCCGACCAACCTCAACGGCAGTGGCGGGTACCACGTGATATACGTGCTCGGCGGCGTCTACGAGGAGAACGTGGTGGTGCCCAAGAGCAAGAAGTACATCATGATGGTCGGCGATGGCATCGGGCAGACGGTGATCACCGGCAATCGAAGCGTTGTCGACGGCTGGACGACCTTCAACTCGGCCACCTTCGGTGAGTGCATATCCGTACAACCCATTACTACGTTCTATAAGAAAAATACAACCGTTGACATATCCTCCTCACACTTCGATTGTCAAGCCCCTTGGACGTTTAGGAACAATTTATATTTAGAAACCGGCAGTCCTTCCGTTCGTTTCTAAGTGACGGTTTTCGAATCCGTGATCAAATTTCCTAACATTTGATTATCAATATGTTTAAAATTATCTATATTTGTTACGTAAAAACTCTATTACTATTACTAGATATGTCAATGAAAGTAATTTTATAATATTATAATTTTATTAAATTACAGTATTATAAAAACTTATAGATGTAATAGTCAAAGTCAGGCCTCAAAGACCGTGAAAATTAATAACATAATTTAGGAAGGAATAAATGGAGGATGATGCTCCGATCCATCTGGTCATAAAAGAATGATGTCTTAGAATGCATGCAGTCAAAGCTTATTAGTATTGAACAGACATATTATCTAAAATATATGATTTAGATATATAAAAGTGATACGAGTGGATTTGTTATAAAAATATAGTTCATAATATTGCACTTATATAACTTTTTTGAATATATAATAAGAAAATTTATCTTGTTAACTTTGAAAAGTAAAAAATATCACTCTTTTTTTGTGACTGAAGTTAGCATTTATTTAGACATGAAGATACTTATTCTGTGTATGGTGACAATTAAAACGACAACATATTTCTGACTTGAGGTGGTAAAAATTGTAAAAAGTAAAACCACGACAAATATTTGAGAACGGGTGGTAAATATGTGAGATAAAAATAACTATTCTTTAAGCGTTAGATAAAACATAATTTGTTCGATTTGATGTTATTGGGAGACATGGACCAAAATTGGGGCCTAGCTAGAAACTAGTGGCCATTTGTGAGCTTGCACTTTCATTGAAAAAAAAAATCAAATAGAAGTATGACACCGGGCGTGCTTTTGCTTGCAAATGGATAGGGAGGATGATGCATGAAACCTAAAACGTCGCTTTTATTAATTTGGTCCCATGCCATGTTTCCGAGGGAATGAGTTGCTCTGTCTCCAATATCTCGATGTTGTGGTCTCATCATGTGTGTACATCATCATGCATGATCTAACACACATATGATTTTGCTCGTTGGTACCAAGCTTGTGGAGGAGCAAACCCACGATATATGTAGTTCGACTTCCACTCAGCTCTCCCTTGTACCTAACTGGAAAAGTGCATGCATACTATTTAGGGGATGTCTACTCGTAGGGTGACTTCCGCTTTTTTAAGAATACGTCACATTCTCAACTATCGGATGAATTTGGAATCAGTCACACACGTCAGGACGGATCCAGGATAAAAAGTCATCGAGGTTATTATAAACTTATAACACTAATTTGTAGTATGTAATAAGAGGATCATATACAGTATGTTTCATTATGAACTTATGATACTAAGGGTTATATGGCTAGACTAAAGGGCATCGGTACATCATTCACCTTTTTCTGAAACCAGATTACCAAGTTTCATTAATGAAACCACCATTACAGCAGTCTAAGAAAGCATGTACATCATTCACATGAAAAGAAATTGTATCGGAGGCATGGTTATGAAAATCGACAAAAACGGTTCTACCGGCCGTCTTCGGTTAAATTACAAACCGATTTTAAATATTTTGTTTTACACGGAGTTAGACTGATTTAGGACCGATTTCAACTGATTTTATTTAAAATTTGAAATTTTCAGTTTGAAAACTACCGAAATTTTCTGAAAATATATCAAACCGGTTCTATCAGACCCTTGTAAAAATTTAAAATTTAAAATCGGTTTTGTTTTCCCTGATCAAAGGTCCTTAATTCTTGTCACGAAGGAATTCTGACTTTGACGATCAATCTTTTGCTTGTATATATACGCATGCAGCTGTGGTTGGGCAAGGTTTCGTGGCGATGAACATGACGTTCCGTAACACGGCCGGGCCGTCGAAGCACCAGGCGGTGGCGCTCCGGTCCGGCGCGGATCTGTCGACGTTCTACAGCTGCAGCTTTGAGGCGTACCAGGACACGCTCTACACGCACTCCCTCCGGCAGTTCTACCGCGGCTGCGACGTGTACGGCACCGTCGACTACGTGTTCGGCAACGCCGCCGTGGTGTTCCAGGACTGCACCTTCTACTCCCGCCTCCCCATGCAGGGCCAGAGCAACACCGTCACGGCGCAGGGCCGCTCCGACCCCAACCAGAACACCGGTACCTCCATCCAGGGCTGCGCGCTCGTCGCCGCCCCCGAGCTCGCCGCCAACGCCGCCTTCACGACGCTCACCTACCTCGGCCGGCCCTGGAAGAACTACTCGCGCACGGTGGTCATGGAGTCGTACGTCGGCGTGCTCGTCGACCCCGCCGGGTGGATGCCGTGGGCGGGCGACTTCGCGCTCGATACGCTCTACTACGCCGAGTACAACAACTCCGGGCCCGGCGCCGACACCAGCCGCCGGGTCGGCTGGCCTGGCTACCACGTGCTCGGCAACGGCACCGACGCCGGCAACTTCACCGTCTATAACATGGTGCTCGGTGACAACTGGCTGCCCAAGACCGGCGTGCCCTTCACCAGCGGGTTGAAGTACTGATCAAAGCTGAGATTGACTATATTGTATTAATCACAGAGACATGATATATATTGGAATAATTAGTTGAGATTAATTATAAATAAAGTGGAATAGTGACATGTAGAGAGAAATATGCAAGTGGAGATACAGTAGTATTGTGTGAGGACGGCTACTATTGCTAGCTAGCTCTCTTAGCAGAGGAGAGAGATGAATTACTACGTACTCCCTCGAAACCAGGAATGCTGGTGTTTTTGATATTCTATGATCTTTAATACATAATTTTAACTAAAATTTATTATCTTAATATACAACTAAAAACAATAAAAAATATATGTTTTACAAAATAAATTTAATGGTACTATTTTTGTATAGTTAATTTATACACTTCAACGTATATTAATATTAAGGTTTGAAAAGTTTGACCATACGAAACTCACAGCATCTATATTTGTGGACATAAAAATGCTTTAATATATATTAATAGTTAAAATTTAAAAAATTTGACTTGTACGAAATTCATAATAACCTGTATTTATAGATAGGAAGTACATAGAAAGCTAATTATGATTCACAGCTTAACTCTACGGTGCTTTTGTTGTTTTGCCTTTGTTTTTAATTTCCATTGACTGTGATTCTGCATGACTTTCCATGGGGAAAATAAAATAGTTGTGGAAGTCAATTATTCAGATTAACCCCCACCTAGCTGGCTATAGCACTATAACGTCTTTCTTTTGCTAGAGCACTATAACGTCTTTCTTTTTTCTTTTTCTTTTTTTTTTAAAGAAACCGGGATCTCTCCTTCATCAGCATTGTGTGGAGTTGGCAACTTTTCCTAGATGTTCGATCTTGTGTTGTGACACAGATAAAGTTACGACACATATACCAGGAGAGCTAATCGTGGTTAACGGCCTAAATTTGCGGTGCTTTTATTTGTTGTTTTGCCTTTGTTTTTCTGTGCGATCGGTGAAAAGCGTCTCTCAATAAGAATATGTTTCGAGCTGCAGGGATATGTGGATCCTTAGAGTATGTCCAATGCAAACGCTTAGAGAGATGCTTAGTAATAAGAAATTAATTTTTCTTGCCACATAGGATAGATAAGGTGCTTATTTTGAAGCATCGATGCTTAAATAAGCACCGGTGCTTAGTAGGTGCTTATGTGTATAACTATATCTATTAATAGATAATATAGCATCTAAGCACCTATGGAAGAGATGCTTGCATTGGAGGAAATAACTTTTGCATGGATATTTGATGATGTAGTTATATTCTCTCTCTTTAAGCACTCATATATAAGCATCTTGCATTGTACATGCTCTTATGAAGGTAGACGACAGAGCAATTTTATACAGGGTCAACCCTCTAGAGATGGACCAGCTCTATTCTTTTGGTTTTTCATTTTGGTTATTTTGGTTTTTCAGTCAGTTTTTGGTTTTAGCATTTATCAGCTTATACTATTTATTAAATCTATTACCTACAGTCAAAAATCATCCGGCACACGCCAAAAATACACCAGATCTACGTCCCGTCGAGTGTCGGCCCGGATGAACCAAACCAATACCTTCGTCCGTAGGCAGTTAAGGCGTGTATTATGCTAACGCTTGAATTCCCTTGGATTGCCCCTTTGCTCCCGCTATTTTTTCGGCCATTTCAGGCCTATTTTTCGACGGGCAGGGATTGTTTAGGCCCATCCAAACGAGGCCTTGTAGTGCTCGCCACACGAACTGCTTGGACGACACAAAGCCATCTCTTCGTGTGGCATGCAACTGGCATCCATGGAGGTTGGTGCTGCTGTTGTGCATATTGAGAAACCTGGGTCTGAATTTGAAGTCTTGATCTATAGTGGACACCTCATCACTAGGTTGTAAATAGGAAGTACTATTGCTATTTTGTATACGTATGAGAAAAAAAGCAATAAAGAAAGACTAGAAGTTCTCCCTATATCTGTGTTTCATTCTACTATTTGCGTCTTCTGTAATTCTGTCTTTTGCATAGCAGAGGAATCGATCGGACTGGTCACTAGCGACGGTTCATTAACACGTTATCAGCACAAATCGCTCTAGTGAATCGAAAGGTAATCATCGAAGCATTACTAGATTGAATTGTCTACATCTAGATCGCTTTAAATTCCGCAGATTTTACTTCCTAGACTATTTTCTACTGTGCAAATCTGCTCTAATCTACCGCGAGCAGACTTGAAGTCGCCGACACAATATCGATCAATAGATTACATGAAAGAGTAGATGTTGATTGCACTGTAGAATGAAAAAAAAATCTTGCACGGCTGGCCCCGTACGATCCCCGTGCATGAATCCGCCGCGCACGCTGTCGAGCTGGCCCAAAGCCGCCGCTGGCCGTCGGCCTCCCCACATGACCACCAGACGCTTGAAGCCGCTGCTCGGTGTTGCCCGAAGCCCGCCGCTAGGCACCACTCGAGGCCACCGCCGCTCTCCCTTCCCCTCCATCGGCACCTGCGCCCGGCAGCTCGAAGCCGCCACTGCTCCCGCATGTCGCCATCACCTGGCTCCATGGCTCGTCTCTATGCCTGAAGATGCCATGCTTGAAGACGGCTGCCAACCCGCTTGCTCCCGCCGTCCCGAAGTCGCAAGCACGTCGCCGGTGCTGAACGCCGTCCCGAAGCCGCTGGCGCCACCCCGTCGCTGCACCGCGATCGAAAAACGGCCGCCGGCTCTCACGCGCTTGCGGGAGATGCACCGTCGCCGCTTGGCCCCTTCATCGGCGGAGGCCACCCACCAGCGCCCGGCTTCGCTCACTGTCGGTCGCCGTCACCGCTCAGATGGTCGCCTCCGAGCTCTAGCCGCCACCGACCCACTTGGATGGGGACCAGTGGCTACCCTAGCCACCGAGTCAAACAGGCCAGCGCAGAATGCGGGCCGAACGGGAAAAAAGTGGCCCAAAAGAATAAAAAGAGGAAAGAAAAGAAAAAGGGAAGCGGGCCGGTGCCGATAAATTTGCAAAAAGACCCCTATGAAATCTGGAAATTATAGGAGGGTCCTTAGAATTTTCAAACGGGTCCTGGATTTTGCAAAAAGGCCGTCAGAAAATCAAAAAATTACGCAAAAATGTTCTCTAAATAGAAATTTTATGTATAGTCCCTCGAAAATTTCAGAATTCACTGAAAATTCATATTCCGGCATAAAAGGTATCGAGAATTCAAAATTTGAATTATTTTTAGCATTTGAAGCATGTTTAGTACTGTCATTATTATTTTCTATTTTTTGTATTTATTTATTATTTTTATTAATCATAATTATTTAAATTGCCTTTAATCACCGAAATTAACAGTAAAATATATAGAAAATGCATAGAAAATTCTGGAACATTATGAGAATCTTTTTTACCATTATCCAATTTATTTACCTGTAGTAAATTTATTCCATGCATGTTTATCGGTAGTAAACTTATTTATTCCTTTCATGCACATGTATATAACAGGCATCACGAACCGAGAGTTCGAGGAGCTGGCCTAGCATGGCCAAAGCTACTTGACTTGGGCTTCTGATGTTGAGATAGTACTTGAAGCCAAGAAGTTCCGCGCTGCCATTGGGATTGGTGCACCATAGGATGTCCAACCCACCCCTGAGGAAAATGATCAGGCACTTCACTTCCTCAGGCACCATCTCTGTCTCGCTTTCAAGAATGAGTACATGGCAGAGAAGAGTGCACTAGCATTATGGATTGCACTCAAGAAGTGATTCAAGAGGCTAAAGTACACTATTCTTCCTCAGGTAGAGCAAGAGTGGATCCGACTGAGGTTTGCTGACCTCAAAACGGTCGGGAAGTATAATTCTGCTCTGCATAGAATTTATACCAATCTTCAACTTTGTGGCAAGCAAATCACTAATGAGCAGAAGATTGAGAAGACCCTATCCACCTTCCACTCTAATGCAGTGCAGTCTGCACGCAACTATCGTCAAGACGACTACAAGGAGTATGCTGAATCGATCGATATAATGCATGTTGCAGAGGCTTAGGATGAAGTTCTCTGCAAGAATTACGTCACACAGCCGCCCGGGAGCTCCGCTGGCTGTGAAGCTAACACTGGGAGCTACAAGGTGCGAAAGCCCATAATGAAGAAAAGGGGAAGGAGGGGTAAGGCTGCAGCCCAGAAAGGAAAGTCAGATGCTCCACGTGAGAATAAGACAAACAAGCCAAAATAGGACGGCAAGCCCTATGATCGGCAAGACCAATCCTGCTACAAGTGTGGTAATTGGAGGCACTGGTCGCGGATCTGTAAAGAGCCGTAGCATATCATCGATGCCTTTCAAGCTCAAAAGAAGAAGGATGGCAAATGATAGCATGAAACCCACTTCACATCTGTTGAGGGGGGAGTTCTGAGTAGCTGCCTGCGCTGATGGAGGTTGAAACCATTTCGGCAGCAGCACCCCCTTTTGACATTGCAGCTACCACCACCATGATTTCTCTGGAAGAGCATATCACCCCCGAGAAAATAGCAGTCGAAGTCTCTGATTTCTTAGCAGATTCAGTCTAATGCACAGAATGCATTTAGACTTTAATTGTCATTTACTTTTGTGTGGAAGAATAAGTAAGGATTTGCATGGATGGTACTCAAACAATTTTATTTTCTCGTGATGGTTGGAGAATATTGAATAATTCATTTATTTATTTAGATTATAATGGCATGATATGTTCTGATATTGAAGTATTTTATTTATGTATTGATTACCTTCTAATGCATATTAATAAAATACTTTATATTAGAACACGTGTGACGCCCTATGGAGCAAGTATGTTTAGCCGACAGCGGCACAACTGTTGGATCGAAATTGGCGACAGAGGGGGGTGAATGTCGAGATTAAAAATCGCTCCCGACGTTTTCTCAACAAGACTCTCTCCGATAGTTACTAGAAACTATGAAGAGAAGATCTCAAGATCTCTGGAAAAACTCACTGGACAGACACAAGAAAGATGCAGAGAGAAACCCAACAAACAAGTAGCATAGCAGCCAAGAAACAGGGATCTGCTCAGGCATGGCCGGTCAGACCGCCAGCCTTGGGCTGGTCAGACCGCCGCACCTGAGCCAGTCAGACCGCTCAGGCCGGTCAGACCGATAAGCGGCCGCCGGTCAGACCGGTTGCCCTGATATCAGGAGCAGAGCCTGGAGCCCAAAAACAGACTGAAACAGAAGTTATTCAGACTTAGGGAAATCAGAGAAAATGATGGATTTCTTCCATTCTTTTCAGACCACAAGCACTAGACCTTAAATTAAATACCAGAGAGACTCCAAATGATAAGGCAATTCAATCAAAAACTCAGGATTTTCAGATTTGAGCCAAAATCTGAAAACCACAAAGAGCTGACCCAAAAATCAAATTCCCATTCAATATGAGATTCTTTGCCCATGAAACTTTGAGAATAGCTAATTAATAGCCCCAGGATTCTAGATACCAAGTTTCATGCCATTTCTTGTAAAGAAACAGGATCCACCTCAAACCCTAGAAAAGAAAAGATGAACAGAGGAGTCCAAAAACAAAATCTGGAATCAAGAATTGGCTCTTGGGATTTTAACTGATCAAATGATCTTGAGGCATCATCCCAACATAGAGCAACCCATTTTGACCCTCCCCAGCAAGAAACGAGCCAAAACACAAAAACTCAAAAATCAATCATAGAGAGCAACGAAGCAGAGAACAGGAAGTCAGTCCATCTCAAGTAAAATCATATTTGATTGATATTGAGGAGAAGAGATACATGATTGCATAGAGTATCAACTCATATCATCCCTACAACCCCATACATGCTTGAATGGACATCAAACCATCCTCTCCCTCTCCCAAGACTCAAGAGCACAGGAGCACTACATGCTTAGAGAACACAAGAACAGTAAAGCTACGGGAGACAACACACACAGAGCCAAGCCTCCTCTCCTGCTCTCAACAACCCATACCAACTAAAGCCTCAAAGCAAAACAACCTCCCCAAAGGCTCTTTTGACTAAGGCAAAACCCTAACTCTTTTCCAAAGCCATGCACTCCCTCACAAGACATACATGCACTTGCACACACCTCTCCTATTTATAGCCTTTGCCTAACGGGTCTCCAACCCGTTACGCCTGCTAAATCCCGAACGGAACTGCTTCCACCTGTGCAGCTTTGCGTTTTTACCAAAACGCCCCTCCTGCACCTTCCGGGAAGCTTCTGCGTTCCTTATCATCCATGCCTCGCAACCACCTCGAGTCTCCGCCATCTTCGACACATCCGACCGTTCTGACCTCGACACCGCCTGTGCCTAGTCCGGTCACCTCGTGCCTCGCCACAACTCCGTCTCGACGTCCTGCAACCATCATAGACAAGAAACACATCACATAGCATCGCTCGACATATGTAATCACAGTTAGCATCAACAAAATGAACTTAAGCATGAAATCGCCCAAACGACCAACCGGGAAGACGAATATGCAATAAGACCGTCCAACCATACCCGACTGCGCCAAATGCCGACCTGGCACAAATCACTCAAACCAAATTCAATCTTTGCAACAAACTTGTCAATTACTCATCATAAACATGTGGTCACCTCCACATGGTCTCTCAATAATGAATACCATCTTAAGAGAGTCAAAATACTTTTAGTCGATTGGTAAGAATGCTGGCAGCCTTACAACAATCGCCGGTAGTGATTGTTGTATAATCGGTTCAGGCAGAGCCACAATTATACTCCCAATGGGCACAATTTTGGTCATTCAAGAAGCCTTATTGTACCCAGAATAGACTAGAACTCTCCTAAATTTCAAAGATATTCGCGCTAATGGTTTCCATGTTGAGACTGAAGAAGAGTATAGTAAATAATACCTACTCATTACGAAGCGTGAAGCAAATGGAAAAAGGGTATTAGAAATATTTCCTTCATTAGAAACCAGGCTATACTACACCAACATTAAGGCATCTGCACCCTATACTGCCCTGAAAACAATATTTAGAAGCTCAGAATTCTTTTATCTATAGCATGATAGATTAGGCCACCCAGGTCTTAAGATGATGAGAAATATAATTAACAATACACAGGGACATAATATTAATGTAAAGAATTTTTCGAACCACGAAGATTTTGTGTGCCTCGCATGTACCACCGGGAAATTAATTGTTAGACCTTCCACTCTAAAAGAAAAGGATGAAATCCCTACATTCCTGGAGCACATCTAAGGAGACATTTGTGGTCCCATATAGCCACTATCAGGGCCATTTAAATATTTCATGGTGCTCATTGATGCTTCCTTGAAATGGTCGCACGTATATTTATTGTCTACGAGAAACCATGTTTTCACAAAGCTGATCTCGCAAATATTTTGCATCAGAAATATTTTCCCTGATCATCACATAAAGTCCATCAGAATGGACAACGCCAGAGAATTTATTTCAAAGGCATTTGATGATTATTGCATGGCAATTGTAATTACAGTTGAGCATTCTGTACCGCATATCCACACTCAGAATGGTCTAGTAGAGGCATTAATCAAGAGAATTAAATTTATTGCCCGACTACTTTTGTAGAATTGTAATTTACCAACTACATGTTAGAGACACGCAGTCCTGCATGCAGTAACTCTCATCAACTTTAGACCATTGATCTATAACATCCATTCACCTATGCAACTAGCGCAAGGGTCAGCACCAAAAATTTCTCATCTCCGAAGATTTGGATGTAAGGTTTATGTACCTATACCCCTTCCACAGCGTACTGCAATGGGTCCTCTCCGAAAGACTGGGATATACGTTCGTTATGAGACAGCATCCATAATCAGGTATTTAGAACCCATGACAGGAGATTTGCATACTACCCATTTCACTGATTGTATATTTGATGAGGATAATTTCCCAACATTAGGGGGAGGAAATCAACCCCTTAATGAAAAATGTTAGGAAATAACATGGCAAGCCACGGGAATCCATGCCCATGACCCACGCACTAGTGAAACAAATAGAAAAGTCTAGGAGATCATTGATTTGCAGGCATTAGCAAACCAACTGCTTGACCACTTTAGTGATTTAAAGAGCGTGACTAAGTCATATGTGCCTGCACGCAATGCATTGGAGAGGGTTAAAATACCAAAGAAAGTTGAAGGTATGCCTAATCCCATACAGAGGCCTCATAATAAAAGGACGACAACTCCGGCCCCTCAAACCCTAAGTAATCGGGGACACCTGCTGAAAAAGGATAAGAAGGATTTGACATAGCTAATCACTGAAGTTCCCCAGAACTATAAGTGGAGCCAGTTGAGACCTTGCACCAGTATGACACCTTCAGAAAAGAACATACCGGATTTGAACATTCCCATAAAGGAAGAAATCAGCATGGATGTGTGCGCACACATCGAAGCTGAAAAACTAAAGGGACTTACCACCGCAACTGGAAGAAGCGATGAGCAAGTGGAAGCATAAGAAGAAGCAAGTCATGACAAAATAGCTATAAGCTATGTGCACACGGGAAAATCCATGAATAGGACAATAGTCAATGTTGATATCTACTTTGCAAAGAAAATTACCACAATTGTCAATCTTGATCCAGAGCCTGCATCGCCCACTGAATAAAAAAAAGATCAGATTGGAAAGATGGAAAGAAGGTAATAGAAACTGAATTATTATCTTTAAACAAAATAGATGTGTTTGGCTCTGTAAGCCGCACACCTCCCCATGTGCACCCTATAGGGCATAAATGGGTATTTATTCAAAAGAGAAACGAAAGAAATGAAAAACATAAAAGAAGCAAGTTCTTACCTGGAGTCAGAATTTGAAATGAAAGATTTGGGTAAAACCAAATATTACTTAGGCTGCAACTCAAGCATGTCCCTGAAGGAATATTAGTACATCGGTTAGCCTACGCCCAGAAGGTGTTAGAAAGGTTCGGCTTTGAGAAGGTATACCCATCAAAAGTACCAATGATCGGGAGATCTTTACAGCAAGAAAAGGATCCATACCGACCTAGGGAAGAGGGGGAGGAAGTACTGGGACCGGAATTCCCATACTTAAGTACAGTAGGAGCACTTATGTATTTAGCGAACTACACTAGATCGGACATTGCATTTGCTATAAACCTGTTATCAAGGCATAGTGCAGAACCTACCAAAAGGCATTGGTAGGGAATAAAGGACATCTTCCAATACCTCCAAAGAAGCAAGAACCATGGGTTATTCTACAGAAAGAATCATGACTTGAATATAACTGGCTATGCAGATGTTGGGTACCTGTCGGACTCGCATACCGCAAGGTCACAAATAGGCTATGTATTCCTATGTGGTGAAACTGCAATTTCATAGAAATCGGCTAAGCAAAGTCTTATAACGACTTCAATGAACCACTCAGAAATCATAGCGCTGTACGAAGTCGCATGAGAATGTGCTTGGCTCCGACGAATGATTCACCACATCCAGCAGTCATGTGGGATAAATATCATGCAAGCTCCAATAATTATCTATGAAGATAATGCAACTTGTGTTGCACAAGTGCAGACGGGCTACGTGAAGAGTCATCCCATAAAGCATATCAACCCTAAGTTCTTCTATGCTCATGAATTGCAAAAAATAGATGAAATTTAGGTACTGCACACTAAGTCATGTGAAAATCTTGCAAATTTATTCACTAAGTCACTCCCAGCATCTAGTTTTAAAAGATGCGTACGAGGAATTAGAATGATGAGACTTAGAGAAGTATAGAATTCAGGGGGAGATTTTTCTCAAGCTCTTTATTAAAACTTGATCACGAAGATCGAGTACCCAAATAATAAATCTTGAAGATTAAATGAAATTGGGTGGATTGTTCTCTTTTTCCCTTGACGAGTTAACCTGAGGTTTCTTGGCCAAGGTTTTTTATGAGGCAATTCGTGCAACGTAGCATAACATGTATCATGCACTCATTCTCCAAATTTTTCCACTGGATTTTTATGGAGTTTTGATGAGGCATGAACGTGTCGGATGAGTGGCCAAGGGGGAATGTTGGGAAACCTGGGCCTGAGCTTGAAGCCTTAGCCCAAGGTGGGCACCTTACCTCTAGGCTATAAATAGGAAGTATTATTGGCTATTTGTATACTCATGAGAAAAAGAAAGCAATAAAGAAAGACCAGGTGTTCTCCCTATCTCTGTGTTTCAATCTACTATTTACGTCTTCTGTGAATGATCTGTCTTTTTGCATAGCAAAGGAATCAATCTGATTGGTCGCTAGCGGCGGTTCCTCAACAGTGTAGACTGCCACACATTTGCTGGTCTTGAAGGCAAGGTATGGTCAAACAACCATTAGGAAACGTCAGGAATGGCAGATGATTGTGTTGAGGAACCGTCACTGGTGAGTTTAGTCTTATGATCGATTCTTCCTATGCAAAAGAGATAATCAAACACAGGTAATACAAATAATAGATTGAAAACATAAAGAGATATGGAGGAGAACTCCTGTATTTCTTTATTTTCTTTCTTCCTCACAAGTATAACTTTATAATGATTGAGACCCCCTATTTATAAACTAAGTGGAGGGGTGCCCACTAATGGGCCAAACTTGTAGACCCAGGCCTAAGTTTCCCAACACTCCCCCTTGGGTACTCATCCAACACATTCATACCTTATCGAAACTCTATAAAAACTCAGTGGAAAAAAATTTAGAGAAATAGTACATGATACATGTTATGTTATGTTGCACGAATTGACTTATTAAAAACCTTGGCCAAGAAACTTCAAAAAAACTCATCAAGGAAAAAAAAGTACAATCCATTCAATTTTATTTAATCTACATGATTTATTCTTTGGGTATTTGATCTTTATGATCAAGTTTTAATAGTAAGCTCGAGAAGAATTTTCCCCTGAGTTCTGCACTTCTCTATGTCTTATCATTCTAATTCCACGTACATATCTTTCAAAACTAGATGCTGGAAGTGACTTAGTGAATAAATCTGCAAGCTATCACATGACTTAGTATTTATTACCTTAATTTCGTCCATTTTTTGCAATTTATAAGCATAGTAGAACTTAGGGTTGATATGCTTTATGAGATGACTCTTCACGTAGCCCGTCTACACTTATACAACATAAGCTGCATTATCTTCATAGATAATTATGAAGCTTGCACGGTATTCAACCCACATGACTGCTGAATGTGGTGAATCATTCGTCAAAGCCAAGCATATTTTCGTGTAGTTTTGTACAACGCTATGATTTCTAAGTGGTTCGTCGAAGTCGATGCAAGACTTTGCTCAGACGATTTCTATGAAATTACAGGTCCAGCACATAGGAATACATAGCATGTTTGTGAACTAGCTGTATGCGGGTCTGATAGGTACCTGGCATCTGCATAGCTAGTCATATTCAGGTCTTGGTTCTTTCTATAGAATAGTCCAAGATCTTTGCTTTCTTGGAGGTTTTAGACAATGTCATTTATTCCCTGCCAATGACTTTTGGTAGGTTTGCACTATACCTTGCTAATAGGTTTACGACAAATACAATGTCTGGTCTAGTGTAGTTTGCTAAATACATAAGTGCTCCTATGCACTTAAATATGGGAATTCTGGTCCCAGGATTCCTTCCTCTCTTCCCTAGGTCGGTATGGATCCTTGGCTTGCGTAAAGATCTCCTGATCATCAGTACTTTCAATGGGTACGCCTTTTCAAAGCTGGACCTTTCTAATACCTTTTGTGTGTATGCGGATTGATGCACTAATATCCCTTGAGAGGTATGCTCAAGCTGCAAACCTAAGCAATATTTGGTTTTATCAAAATCTTTCATTTCAAACTCTGACTCCAAGTAAGAACTTACTTCCTTTATATCTTCTTGGGTTCCAATGATATTCAGATCATCTACATGTGCTAAGATTATACAAAATATAATCTGGAATCATCGTATAAATACGCAGGGACAATCCTCATTGTTCATATAGCCTTTCTTGCATAGAAAGTGACTTACGTGATTGTACCACATTATGTCTGATTGCTTAAGTCCATATAGTGATTTTTTGAGTTTTATACTGTACATATTTCTATTTGTTCTGTCTTGGTTCGGGACAGCGATACCTCCAGACATCTTCATATAAATGTCTGAATCCAAGTTTCCACAAAGATATGCAGTTACCACATCCATCAATTTCATTTCTAAATTCAGGTTTACTGCCATTGAGATTAAATATCTCAAGGTAATACCACCCATAACTGGGGAATAGGTTTCTTCATAATCAACTCCTGGACGTTGAGTGAAACCTTGTGCAACAAGCCTTACTTTATATCTTACAATTTAATTTTTCTCATTTCTCTTTCGAGCAAATACACACTTATGCCCTACGAGGTGTACATGGGGAGGCATACGGCTTATAGGCCCAAACACCACTCTTTTATTTAGAGATAATAATTTAGTTTCTATTGCCTTTTTTTCAATGTTCCCAATCTGATCTTTTTTACATTCAGCGAGTGATGTCGGCTCTGGATCAAGATTGATGATTGTAGAAATTTTATTTGCAAAATAAATATCAACATTGGTTATTGTCCTATTCATGGATTCTCTAATGTGCACATAGTTTAAGCTATTTCATCACGGGTTGATTCTTCTTATGCTTCTACCTGCTCACCGCTCCTTCCAGTTGCAGGGGCAAGTCCCTTTTGATTTTTCAGCTCCGATGTATGTGCACACACCCATGCTAGTTTCTCCCTCTATGGAAATGTTCAAATCTGGCATACCTTTTATTGAATGTGTCATACTAGTGCCACGTCTCAACTGGCTTCCCTTCTGGTTCTGGAGAACTTCTGATTGGCTGTGTCAAGTCCTTCTGATCCTTTTTCACTATGCATTCCAGGTTACTTGGGATTTGAGGGGCCGGAGTTCTCATCCTTTCTGGATAGGATTAGGGATACCTTCAATTTTCTTTGGTATTTCAACCCTCTTCGGTGTATTTTGTGCACGCACATGCGACTTGATCACACTCTTTAAATCCCTAAAGTGGTTAGATAGTTGGTTTGCTAATGCTTGCAAGTCAATGATTTTTTGGATTTCTCTATTTGTTTTATTAGTGCACGTGGCTTGCTATGTAATTTCCTGACATTTTTTATCAAGGGGTTGATTTCCTCCCCCTAATATTGAGAAACTATCCTCATCAAATATACAACCAATGAAATGGGTGGTATGCAAATCTCCTGTCATAGGATCCAAATACCTGATAATGGATGTTGTCTCATAACCAATATATATCCTAGACTTTCAAAGAGTGCCCATGGCAGTACAATGTGGAGGGGGTATAGGTACATAAACCTTGCACCCAAACCTACGGAGATGAGAAATTTTCGGTGCTGACCATTGTGCTAGTTACATTGGTGAATAGATGTTATATGCCGATGGTCTAACGTTGATGAGAGTTGCTGCATGCAGAACTGTGTTTCCCTAACATGTAGTTGGTAAATTACAATTCTGCAAAAGCAGTTGGGCAATAAATTTAATTCTCTTAATTAATACTTCTGCTAGTCCATTCTAGGTGTGGACATGCGGCACGAAATGCTCAACTTTAATTCCCATTGCCATGCAATAACCACGAAATGCCTTTGAAGTAAATTCTCCAATGTTGTCCATTCTAATGGACTTTATATGATGATCAGGGAAATTATTTTTTAATTTGAATTATTTGCAAGATCAGCTTTGCGAAAGCATGATTTCTTGTAGATAATAAACATATGTGCGACAATTTCGAGGAAGCATCGATGAGCAGCATAAAATATTTAAATGGCCCTGATAATGGCTGTATAGGACTGCAAATGTCTCCTTGGATGCGTTCCATGAATGCATGGACTTCGATCTTCACTTTCAGAGTAGAAGGTCTAGTAATTAATTTCCCAGTGGCACATGCGGGGCACACAAAATTGTCTTGATTTGAAAAATTCTTTATATCAATATTATGTCCTTGTGAATTGTTAATTATATTTCTCATAATCCTAAGAGCTAGGTGGCCTAGTCTATCATGTCAGAGACAAGAGTTCAGAGCTTTTAAATATGGTTTTCAGGGTAGTATAGGCTGCGGGTGCCTTAATATTTGTGTAGTATAGCCTAGTCTCAAATGAAGAAAGTCTTTCTAATACCCTTTTTCCATTTACTTCATGCTTCATAATGAGCAAATATTCATTACCATACTTTTCTTCAATCTCAACATGGAAGCCATTAGCACGAATACTCTTAAAACTTAGGAGAGTTCTAGTCGATTCTGGGTACAATAAGGCTTCTTAAATGACCAAAATTGTGCCCATTGGAAGCATAATTGTCTCTTCCTAAGCCTATTATACAAGCATCGCTATCTGCAATTGTTGTAAGGCTACCATCATTCTTTTTAATCGACTGAAAGAATTTTGTCTCTCTCAAGATGGTATTCATTGTGCCGCTGTCAGTTATGCACACTTCCTTCACAGGGCACAATATGTGTTCTAATAAAAAGTACTTTATTAATATGTAGTAAATGACAATCAGCACATAAATAAAATACTTCAAATATGTCGGGACCCCGGATTTCCGAATCCGGACCCTCTGTGTAATACAGCACTAGTCCCAGATCAAAGCTAGTGCACACAGTTAAACAGTGATGATTACATAACCAACATCGTTTCATTACAATAATAGAGAGTACCTACCAGAAGGTTTCATTATTACAAATGAGGTTTCAAGACCTCACACACAAAACACAGCGGAAGCAGAAAATAAATCCGGCAAAGACCCATCAATACGCCACAGGCAATTGACTGGGGAAGCGCGACCTAGTACTCCGGGAATCCTTCGTCGAATCCGCACGCGAAGTAGTCGTAGTCTCCCTCTTGAGCTTCATATTCTTCTGAGATGATTTTTAGTGCAACATGTGAGTATTTAAGTACTCCACAAGTCTTGGGAAAAATACAATAGATGCAAGGCTTAACAAAGGAAGGCTATATGGTTCGTTTGCGCAAAGCTATGTGTTATTTCAAATAGCATTAAATATTTTTGAAGGCATTAACTTTGTAAAGTAATTGTTTTAACTGAAACTAATAAGCATATTATAGTGAAGGTTCTATCCACCAACACTAATTAACCAACTCTAACCGTTAAGTTTCAAAACATCGGGTTCCATCCACCCGCACTGGCTCCAACCGCCAGGATACCCTTCCGAGAGTTCCCTCCACTCTCGGAATACCAAAATTTTGTTTTTAAAACGAAAACCAAAGATCTACCATGTGAATGCATTCCTTGCCTGCCCTTGACCGTGGGCACGGCTATTCGAATAGTTTGACACTCTGCAGAGGATGTACAACTTTACCCCCAAGAGATAAATTATCTTAATAGTCACCACGCTTCCTTTGGCATGTGACACAGATAAAATATCACAAAGCTTTTACCTCACTCTAGTCTAGCTAGACACCACCCGCTGAGATTTCACCGCAGAAGGGTTAAATCCACCCAGTCCGAAGCCCCCTCTTGCGCCATATGAGTACAGTAAGTCTCTGTCCCTCACTGCGAATAACCAGTAAATCCCTGGCACCCGCTTTCCACTGGTGGTACCTAAACTAAACTATCGTAAGTTAGTCAGCTAGGTCATATCTATATAGACATGGGGTTGTACGGTAGTGCTTAGTCTGGACAATCACAAGCGTCGGTCCTTAATCGACTAGGGCGGAACATACACTTTACAAGATCTCGTGCTTACCGCACCAATCCAAACTAACCATCCATCCTGGTCTAAAACAATTTCCATATTTTATTTTATTTTAGAATAACATTGGCAACATCAATCGCCACTAACTTTCTGAATACAAAGATTATTGAATGAATTATAATTTCCCATTTCAAAGCTACAACAAGATTAAATAGCATGGCTAAGCATTATACTACCGTCCTATTATTATCAAATATTAAATAATAATCTCATTATTGAGACCAAGATGATCCTAGGGTTACAAGGGTACATGGCGATCAATTTTCAAACGAGGGCATAACAAGGTTGGATTAACTAAATTGCTAAAACAAAATTATAGTTCTAAGTAATTAGCGATGCATTTAAATTTAAAACAATTAAAAACATTTCACAACATAGGTTCAAAATGTTCAAAGGAGACTTGCCTTCTTGAGCGCTGACTGGTTCTTCTTGCTGCGACTCGACGAATTCCTTGGCGACGGCGGAATCTACGCGCGAAAAGACAGACAAACAAAACAAATAAATTCAAACATAATTTAAATAAAATTCAAAAATTCAAAAAGCGGGCATATTTGTATAGTTTATGATTTTAGAAAAATTTAGAAATTTGAACGGCTCAAATCGAAGTTAAAATGAGAAAGTTATGGCTTCCGAAAGATTAAAAGGAGTGAACATGAAAACGGCCGATTTTCGGGATTTATTTTTTATACGGGAAAATTTTAATTATGACGTCAGCGACAATTCAAATTTTGAATTTTATGACACGCGGGCCCGGTCCACCGTGGACCAAGTTCACGGGGAAAGGATAGGGCTGAGGTGGCGCTCCATTGACTCGGCGCCACGCGGGCGCGAGGTGGCGACCACGCGGGCGAGACCGGCCACGCGGGCGCACGCACGGGCTGCACGGGAAAAGCACGGCCGGCGGCCTCGCCGGTGGCCGGCGGCCGGGGCGGCGAGCGGCGGCGGGGTGTGGAGAGGCGGCGGCGGCTTACCGACGGCGGCGTCGGGAGGCGGGCGGCCGGCGGCGGCGTAAGGAGGAGGCGGCGGCGGAAGTAGTTGGGGGCGGCGGCGGGGTGGTGGCCGGAGAGGAGGACAAAGGTGGTGGCGGGTGGAGGGGCCGAAGGGGAGAGAAGAGTGGTGGGGAGGAGCTTTTATAGAAAGAGAGAGGAGGTGAAGAGATTTCGGTTTTTAGAAGCATTAAAGAGGGGAGATGGCCGGGTTGGGTGGAGAATGATGAGAGCAATCAATTGCACGCTTTAGATTGGAGTTTAATTGAGAGAAACGGCCGGAATCAAAGCTTCTAATTCGGCTCTACTGGAGGAGAGAGAGAGGGTGGGAGGAGGAAAAAGGGGAGGTTGAAGAAACATATGACATGTGGGGTCCATGCGTCGGTGAGAGAGGGAAAGTGAAGGGGTACGGGCCGTCGGATTTGCGACACGTGGCAAGTGGATGATTTATGGCTTTTGGATGGATATGAAGGGGTAAGTGATCTTGTATGGCTAGGATTAAATCGTGGAGAGAGAATGATTCAATCTGAGAGCGACATGTGGCGGGCTTGGATTAATTTGATTTTTATTTTCGGAATAAATTTCATAAAATACTAGAAACTTTATAAATGCTTAGAATAATAATATTTAATGTCTCAAAATTACAGAAAAATCATAAAATATTCCTGGAAGCATTTTAGACTTAGGAAAAATATTTTTAATTTCAGATTTGCATTTAATAATTTTATAAAAATACTTTTTAACTTTGCAAATTGATTTTTAATTCTAGAAAATTCTCAAAAATTATTTGAAAATTTAGGGAAGGCTGGGAAAAATAAAATAAACTCTTTGTAGATTTAATAAAATATTTTAAATATATTTTCTTGCTTTAAACTTTGAAATAAAATCCAGATAAATTCAAATAAGATTCAAATACATTAAAATAATTAATTTAAAATTAAATTTTTCAGAAAGCGAATTTTTGGGATGTGACAAAATATTAGAACATATCATGCCATTATTGACTAAATAAATGAATGAACTATTCAATATCACTCAACCATTATGATAAAATAAATTGATTGAGTACTGACAATGCACAATCTAGCTTATTCCTTCCACACATTAAATAAATAACAATTAAAGTCTAAATGCATTCTATGCATTAGACTGAATCTACTAAATTCTGTTGCTATCTTGTTAGGGGTGAGATGCTCTTCCTAGGAAATCATGGTGGCGGCAACTGCAATATCAAGAGGGGGTGCTGCAGGAGTGGAATCAACCTCCATCGGTGCAGGCAGCTGCTTAGAACTCTTCCCCTCAACGAAAATAAAGTGGGTTTCATGCTGCCCTTTGCTACCTTCTTATTCTTGGCCTGGAAGGCATCGACAACGTGTTGCGTCTCTTTATAGATCCACAACTGGTGTCCCCACTTGCCGCACTTGTAGCAGATTTGGTCTTGCTGACCATAGAGCTTATCATCCCACTTTGGTTTGCTGGCCTTATTCTCCTGTGGAGTATTTGACTTGGCTTTCTGAGCTGCGGCCTTGCCCTTCCTTCACCTTTTTTCATTATAGGCTTTTGCACCATGTAGCTTCCAGCGTTGGCCTCACGGCGAACGGAGCTCCTTGGTGGCTATGCAACAAAGTTCTTACGTAGAATTTCATCCTGAGCCTCTGCAACCTGCATGATATTAATCAACTCAGCATACTCCTTGCAGCCGTCTTGATGATAGTTGCACGCAGACTACAGTGCATTGGGGTGGAAGGTGAAGAGGGTTTTCTCAATCTTCTGCTCATATTTGATCTACCTACCACAAAGTTGAAAATTGGTACAAATTCTGTGTAGAGTAGAGTTGTACTCTCCAACCGTCTTGAAGTCAGTAAACCTCAGTCAAATCTATTTTTGTTCTGCCTAAGGAAGAATGATGTACTTTAGCTTCTCGAACTGCTTCTTTAGTGTAGTCCATAATGCTAGCGTGCTCTTTTCTGCTATGTACTCATTCTTGAGAGTGAGGCAGAGGTGATGCCTGAGGAAGTGAAGTGCCTAGTCGTTTCTCTCAAGTGTGGGTTTAGCATCCTGCGGTGCACTATTCCCAATGGCACCACAGAGTTTCTTGTCTCCAAGTACGATCTCGACATTAGAAGCTCAAGTCAAGTAATTTTGGCAATGCTGGGCCAGCTTCTCGAACTCCCGGTTCATGATGCCTATCATCTACCTGTGCATGAAAGGAATATATAAATTTATTGCAGGTAAATATGCATAAAATAAATTGGACAATGGTAAAACAGGATTTCCGTAATGTTTCAGAATTTCTATGCATTTTCTATAAATTTTAGAGTTAATTTTAGTGATTAAAGGCAATTTAAATAATTACGATTAATAAAAATAGTAAATAAATACAGAAAACATAGAAAGTAATAATAATAGTGCTAAGCATACTTCAAATACTAAAAATAATTCAAAATTTGAAATCCTGAGGCCCCTTTATGCTGGAATATGTATTTTCAGTGAATTCTACAATTTCTGATGGCTTATTCGCTAATTTTTAGTTCTAAAAAAGTTTTCGCTCAATTTTTCGCTTTCCCAAGGGCCTATTTAAAAATATATGGGTGGCAGCCCGCCCCCCTTTTTTTCTTTTTTTCTTTCCCCTCCCGGCCCACTTCGGCCCAAGCCTATGCTGACTGGCTCAAAAGGAGGGGATAGGGTTTCCCTACCTCCGTTCATGCGGTAGCGATAGGCGTAGTTGGAGCTGGCGGGCACGATGTAGCAGCAGCCCGTGCGGGGGCACGATGTGGTGGCGGTCGAGAGGCCTACGGCGGCCTATGCAGGGCACGACGTAGTGGCGCACGCCGTGTGGGGCGGTGGTGGCACAGGACCGAGCGACGGCGATGGCGATCGGTGGCCCTCCCGGGGATGTGCGGTTGTGTCAGCGTTCGGTGGTCTGCTTGGGGCCGTGCGGTAGTGTTCGAGACAAGTTGGCCCTCGTGCGGGAGGTGGCGGTGTTGGCTTTATCCGGGGCTAGGCGGCGATGGCTTGTGCGGGGGTGGCACCGGTGGGAAGCCCATGCAGGGGTGGCGTAGCGCGGCTCCGGGCCGGTGACGGCGCGTAGGGGGCAGAACGACGTGTATCACGGCGACAGCTCATGCGGGGGCCAGTGGAAGTGGTGCTTCACTGGAGGCCATGTGGCGGTGCTTCTTCGGCTGGTGACGGCTACTACGTGGTGGCGGTCCGTGCCTCATGCAGGAGGCGGGCGGTGGCGGCGGTTGTGCTTAGCTGGCGGCTCAGGTGGCGCAGGCAACGGCGACCACGTTCAGGGCCAGCTTCGGTGCACAGAGGCACTGTTGGTCAGTGGCATGATCACATTTGAGCAATGCGCACGGGCAGCATGGTGACCGGCGGCCCGTTCAACCACGTGCAAATTTCCCTCTTCTTCTTTTTTTCAATCTATAGTACAATCAACATCTACTCTTTCATGTAATCTACCGATCGACATGTGCCAGCGACTTTAAGTCTGCTCGCGGTAGATGAGAGTGGATTTGCACTATAAAAAATAACCTAGAAAGTGAAATTTGCGGAATTTAAAGTGATCTAGATAGACAATACAATCTATGAGTGCTTTGACAATTACCTTTTGATCCACCGGAATGATTCGTGCTGATAAAGTGTTGAGGAACCGTCGCTGGCGAGTCCAGTCCGACCGATTCCCCCTATGCAAGTGAGATGATCAAACACAGGTAATGCAAATAATAGATTGAACATATAAAGAGATATGTGAGAGAACTCATGTCTTTCTTTATTGCTTTCTTCTTCACAAATACAACTTTACAATGATTGAGACCACCTATTTATAGACTAAGTAAAGAGATACCCACTAATAAGTCAGACTTGTAGGTAGGGGTGAACTCATGTCTTTCTTTATTGCTTTCTTCGTTCAAAGCTGCGGCTCAGCTCGGCTCATTCAGAAAACGAGCTAAAAGCCTAGCTCGGGTTGGCTCGTTTTTTGGCTCGAGCCGACTCGAACGGCTCGTGAGCTGTACCATGATTTCCAGCCCTGTAGGCAAATCTTTAACATAAATGTTGTAGTACTTCCAGAAAAATCCTTTGAAATCCTTATTACTTACCACAGGAGATGACATTCATCATCCTACCACTTCAAATAACCTTTACATCAGAAAAGCGATTAACCGACCCATATTATCTTGAAAATACGCACAAGTAAATTCTTTTCCAATGCAATCCTAACTCTAGTTGTCAATGTACATTCTGACATAAGGTTAAAATCTGCTGACATACAAAAATTGCAGAACCACTA
Organism: Dendrocalamus latiflorus; assembly: GCA_017311315.1. Taxonomy (NCBI): domain Eukaryota; kingdom Viridiplantae; phylum Streptophyta; class Magnoliopsida; order Poales; family Poaceae; genus Dendrocalamus; species Dendrocalamus latiflorus. The sequence goes on along the minus strand of CM029614.1, from coordinate 19,715,889 downwards.
TTTTATCAAGCGTTGCTGATAGATCACACGATTCAGACATTATACTCTACCATCATAGTTCAACATGAGTACATGATCCGTCCTTTTACCTATGCGCCATGGAAAAACCAATGCACCCTGCACCTCTCATAGACTGGTACAAGTATTTCTTCATAGTTCCCTTAATAAGCAGGCTGTAAAAAAGATTAATCAGCATGCAATACAGTAATAATCTTTCATTCATACTACACCAAACACAAAGCAAGTCAAACATTGCTATGGTGGTCTACTACAAATGAATATTATTACCTCAGTTGCTCCATTGCCAAGCCATCTTCTCCATTGCCAAGCCATCATCCTTTTGAATAAAACAACCAAAAATAATCGAGGGATTCCAAATATGAGGTAATACTGATACCATAAACATTACTATGGTGGTCTATTACAAATGAACTCACGTTAAGCCAAGCAAACTTGTAGGACCGAAATGGCAACAGAGGGGGGTGAATGGTGCCTTTAAAAACTTCCCTGAACCCACACAACAAATCAGTCGAAAGAAATGGCTTCTCAGATCGAACACACGTGGTCGTAAGCCAACTGGTGGTTGAATACCATGTGGTCGAAACCTTTGCCCGAACCGACAAAAGAACTTAAACAGAGAATACTGCGCGGTCGAAACAAGAACAGAGAACTTTGAGGCGCAAGACCATGGCAAGGCAGACTTCTCTGAGACGACCTTTGCTCCCGAGAATGTACTGGGCAAGTGGCCTTGAGACAAATTCTCAGTTCTGAGCACCAGGAAGCACACCAAAGCAAATATGGACTCACACAGGAGAGAAGAGAGAAAAGGATAGCAAGAAGAACAAGCCCTCAAAACAGATCGCAAACAAAACAATCACAACATCTCATAATGACAGAAATCAACTTTGAGGAAGAGAGATGAATGATTGATCATGGAGGTTCTACAGCCACTCCATCGGAGGTACAAGAGCAACCGTGCTCTACCCAGAGACAACTCACACAAATGGAGACGAAAAAGATCAGAGTGACTCGGGAACAACCTCACCGAGCATCCGAGCTCTACCTTCTCTATTTATAGTCTTCTGCTACCGGGGGGAGAACCCGTAAACCCCCACCTAACACCGGGTTTTACCATTCTCTTTACCCACTAGCGAGAACGAGCTCCAGTGCTTTACCCGTTACACCCAACGGCTCCACTGCTTTGCCCGTTAGCGCCAACCACTCCAGTGCTTTCGCAGAGACACAGCTTCCCTTTGCAGCTTTCCGCATTTCTCCAAAATGCCATCCCACTGCCTTCCCGGAAGCTTCCTCCTGCCTTGTCGATCACGCTTGCAACCACCTCACAGACCTCGTCGTCTTTGGCATCTCCCAGCCGCTCACGACCTCAGCACCCCCGTGCTTAGTCTCGACCATCCATGCCTCACCACAACTAGTCTCAAAGTCCTGCAAACCATCACAGACAAGCATACATTCATAGCACCGCACAAAACACTGTGTATAAACATTTGCATAAGAAAAACAGAACTCAAAGCATGTTCCACAAAGTCGTACACCCATTACGACCGGTCAAAGACACTTAATCATTCATGCACATGAGCTACGACCGCTCTCCAGGTCAAGACGACTAGCCCAGGAGTTGATACGACTGATTCTCAGGTGAAACGACCGATCCTGGAGGTCATACGATCGGTTACTAGATGTCTACGACCACGTTGAACTTTACCGGGGACTTCCGACCGTTTAGCGCATGATCGAAACACCTTCCGACCACGTACACCGAGTTTTACAGTGGTCGAGACCCTTCCCGACCACACCCGGGCACTTGAGAGCACAACTGTCCTACGCCCGCAAACGATCGCTTCACAATGTGGTCGAAGTCGCTTCGACTTCTCACAAGGTCGAAGTCGAGTTCTGCCGACTACCGACCACAGTGATCGAAGTCTCAACCTCTGAGTACCTCTCGCGGTAACGTGGTCGTAACTCACCTACTCCACAACATGATCGTAGCACGACTCTCAACCACAAGCCACGGCTAAACGTGGTCGTAACCTGCTTCGACTACGACCAGCATGGTCGTACTGGTCTTCGACCACGGCCAACGTGGTCGTAAAGGAGTCGGGAGACTTCCGACCTTCGACTGCGTGGTCGTAAATGACTCGCCTGGCTCCTGATTGACGACAACGTGGTCGTAACCTACCTGGCAGACTTCCGACCATGACCAAAGTGGTCGTAAAAGCATACGACCATGGCCAGAATCTACGACTTTGCACAGAAAGCGATTCCGAACAATTTTAAGGCTATGACTTAGCAGGAAACGCTCAAAACAAACTCAATCTTTCCAAACCAAGTGTCAATAACTCATCACAAACATGGGGACACCTCCACATGGTCTCTCAATCTCCCCCTTGATGAGTATATTGACAAACCCAAGAAAAACAAGAAGTTGAGATTGAGGAATCCAACATGGTCCAAAGAAAGAGATTGAAACTAATGACCATGTCGACAGAAGGAACACTAGAGCAACAACTGAAAGAGCAAATTGAACTCCAAAGCTTTAAACTGTTCCCAAAAGACTTTTTCTTCTCTATTCTCCCCCTTTTGGCAATAAACACATCAAGATGCAAAAGAGAGAATATGACATGTCAATGGATGAAAATAGCTGAAGTTTGTTTATTTTAAGCATTTAGAGCCATGAGAATTATCCATAATGACCATAATGAAGTACACCAAGCCATAACTCAATAAAAGGCTATCCAGATCATGACAAATTATGTATATCCTAGCTAGAGCACATAGATGACAATCTGAAATGTAGGTCATTTAGTGAGCAAGTCAAGTCATCAATTAAGCAAAGTCTAGCTAGAGATATCTAAGGATGATGCAGGCCATGTCAATAAGCTAAGCGTAACTAAGAAGCTAATATTGAGTCCAAATAGAGTGTTAGATACTCAAAGATGAAACATTTGTTTAAGCACTTTTAATCTTTGGGTAATTAAGCAGATTTTGCACACTTGACATATTTTCTTTTAAAGCTTATGGCTGTATTCAACCAAAAATTTTATCGTGTGCTAGATCTCAAGCCTTATGCGACTACTCCAAGCGAGAAGCTTAAGAAGATAGTCCAGGTCATCCAAAACTCCCCCTGAGTTCATGCCTAGTGCAATGGCAAGCCGTCTCATGAGAAAGAATTGGTGAAATCAGTTTTTTCGCACATAAAAAGAGATCTTTTGCTTTTTAACAAGTTGTGCCAACTTATGCATCATCAAGAACTAACATAGCTCAAACTAAGACTCAATAGAGATTCAACGCTAAACTCAGCCTATTTGACATGGCATGAATCATAAAGAGATAGCTCAAGAAAGACTAGACTTAAATGCTAGCATGACAAGTTTTAATTCAAGTTGAGCAATTTTAATTGACTTATCATGGCAAAAGCTAGTCTATACATATGAAGTCATGATACGTCTAGCATATAAGCACAAATCATGGCAAGGTGTAAAGCATTGTAAACATGTCATAACAGGATAATAATCAAGACTCAATGCAGTTATATTACAATGCGAGATACTAACATGCAAGAAAATCCAGCTCCCCCTCAACATGAGATGCAACTTTTAGTTCAAGTTGAGTTAAGTCAATATTAAGCTCCAGAAGCTCCCAAATGAACTCCCCCTGAACCAAAGCAATAAATTGAGAAGCTGGGAAAGAAAACAGCAAACAGGCAGTCCTTAAAGCATAGATAAGATATAGAGACAACTATGACTCAAATTGACTCTCATCTACCCCATATGACTCCAGGACAAGCAGCTGACAGTAAATTGCATACTAGAGAGCAAACACGTACCCTGTCTACCCGAGGGTGGCCCAACCCTCAGTAGAACCTACAAGAAGTGAGTGAGCTCAATCTAGTGAGATAAGAAACAGCTAATCCTGGAAGCACAAGATAAGAGTATGAGTCTAAGCAGCAAACAAGAGAAACACTCTAATCTATGCTAGGATGACTAAACTCAAGTGCACCCCACGTGCAAAGCAATAGAAATGAGACAGAAGCATAATCAATATAATAAAGCAGTAAAGCCCAAAGCTCCCCCTCACTACAGTCCATAAGGACAAACCACCTCAAGCTCTCCCCGCAGAGCTGAAAACCTCGAACTATCCAAAGGCTTGGTGAAGATGTCAGCTAACTGGTGGTCACTCTCCACAAACTGGAGCACTATATCGCCCTTCTCTACATGGTCTCTAAGGAAGTGATAACGGATATCGATATGCTTGGTCCGAGAGTGCTGCACTGGGTTCTTAGCAATGTTAATCGTAGAAGTGTTATCACAAAAGAGTGGAACACTGTCTATGACCAACCCAAAGTCCCGCAGGGTCGAGGCCATCCAAAGCACCTGGCTACAGCAGCTGGCTGCAGCAACGTACTCGGCCTCTGCGGTAGACTGCGCAACACCGGACTGCTTCCTCGAAGACCAAGAAACGAGAGAAGTGTCAATGAATTGGCAAGTGCCAGAAGTGCTCTTCCTATCTATCCTACAGCCGGCAAAGTCTGCATCCGAAAAGGCTCTCAAGGAAAGACAAGAAGAGGAAGAGTACCAGATACCATAGTCAATGGTAGCTCGAAGGTACCGAAGGATGCGCTTCACCGCCTGGCGATGAGATACGCGAGGAGAAGCCTGAAAACGAGCACACAGACACACAGAGAAGTGTATGTCTGGTCTCGAGGCAGTGAGGTAAAGAAGGGAACCGGTCATACTTCTGAACTCTTTCTGATCAACTGGCTCACCGTCCTCATCTGGGTCAAGATAGGCTGTAGAAGCCATGGGAGTCGACACAGGTTTACCATCACTCATGTCGAAGCGCCTTAGGAGGTCACGAGTGTACTTTCCCTGATGAAGAAATGCACCCCCCCCCCCCCCCGAGTCTGCTTGATTTGGAAGCCAAGGAAGAAGGTCAACTCGCCCATCATACTCATCTCAAACTCGGTGCTCATGACATCCGAGAACTGTGAAACCAGAGTATGGGAAGAGCCGCCAAAGATGATGTCATCGACATAGATCTGGACGAGCAGAAGGTCATTGCCATGACGGCGGATGAACAAGGTCTTGTCTACTTTACCCATTTCAAACCCATGACTCAACAAGTAGGACTTAAGCCTCTCATACCAAGCTCTAGGGGCCTTGATGTGACGATGGCCCGATCTTCCGAGAGGTACTGATAAGTCGATTGTGGAGATCTCGACGTTGATGATCCAAAGGCTCCGACCAAAACAGATCGAACCCCTCGCAATCACTACACCACTGCTCCGTTGGTTATCAACCGTGCCGAACACGATTGACCTCGCCAAGAAGGCTATCTCCTGCAAGCGAATCGAGAACACAAGCAAGAGAGTACAAGATGCAATCTGAAATTGCGAATAAATATTAAGTTCACAAGTTGGGGTCTCACAAACCGATGAACGGCGAAACTGTTCAAAGACAGATTAATCTAAGCAAAACCCCAGGAAAACTAAAGGGGTGTGGCCTCCTTAAATAGGGGAGGGGGAAGCCACACTTATCTAATGAAAAGGGATGTGGTACTATTCCTAGTTACTGTTCACACACGTGGTACTGTTCACGTGAACAGTACCGGCCCAAATAGCCCAAGTTACCAGGCCCTCGGCCCACTTTGAGTCGGACTGGAAAAGTGACGTGGCTTGTTTCGTAGTTTCTGATCTGCTCGAGTGGAGTTTGGAGGTGAGACCAGATCCATCTGAAAGTAGACTCCAAGATCTTTCCAACGAGTACTCACGGGCCCCGAGAAGCCTTCTGGATCAAAAGTTATGGCCGTTTGAAGTTGACTTGTCAAGCTGAATCCGAATTGATCTGGAGGCCGAATTGGATTCCAAAACCTGTCCATGTTGATTCCAAAACGTGGCCCATCCCTTTATAACGGTGGCACACAATGCCCGTCGTACAGCCCGTGGAAGCAACCAATGAAGAGCTCTGTGCTAGTGTTTGCACACTACTAGATTTGCTCGTCTCGGGTGCGCGTGATGGTGGCGGCGGTGCTGCTGAATGCGCCCTACTCACAGAGGGGGCAGCAGCTCGACAAATAGGAGGTGGGGCTATCTTGGCTTGCCCAGGCGTTGATCTCGATGTAGACGTACCTTCAAAGTTGCTCCTTGTCCTTTGTTGCCTACCCTGCAATTCTTTTTCTGCCAAACAAGCAAGCTGGAACAACTGGTTGACAGTAGTAAAATCTTTATAATAAACAATGTCCTGAATTTCACACCGTAACCCCGCATAGAAACGACAAATCTTATCCTCCTCATCTTCTACAACATTACAACGCAACAAGCCTATTTGTAGTTCTTGATAATATTCTTCGACGGTTTTATTACCTTGGTCTAAGCGCTGCAATTTCTTATCCATTTCATGTTTAAAAGCAGGAGGAACAAATCTAGCACGCATATCTACCTTCAATTTATCCCATGTATCAGGTTGTAAGCGCATGGTACCCAAATCATTCCACCAAATAATAGCAAAGTCCTTAAACTCACTAGTAGCTTGTCTAACTCTATGTTTTTCAGGAACCAAGTGAGAATTAAACTTCTGCTCTACCGTCATCTCCCAATCAAGATATATTTCAGCATCATAAAGACCAGAAAAAGATGGAATGGTAAATTTGACTTTAGCAAATGGGTCATCATTAGCACGAGCATTGTGGTGCTGAAAATTAGTAACTCCCATACCGTGACGGTTTTGATGTAGGCGGTGTCGTGCATCTTGGCCAGCAAATGAAGCTCCGGCGTCACAGTTTTGTCTCTCATTGATGGAATTGATGGAGCGCTGCCATGTATCCATCGAAGCTTGAAGCTTCGTATCGATGCGTGGTTCATCCAAGAGCTTCATGAACTCTCCCTTTAAAACACACTCTTGATCATCAGACGACTCACCTGTCATGGTTAGTAGAAAACAAAATACAACACAAAGGTATTATCCTTATCAACTACTAGGTGGTGGAAGGTGGAATCACACATTCTCAAGCGTCTTATCACACTCTTACAAGTGTTCTTACCAATGCAGCAGGTGGTACAACCGGTGGCTGGTTCGTGATACCATGTCGAGCGTGGGTACGATTGCAAGAGGAACCTGTTCTGATCAAGAGTATGTGGAGCTTGGAAGGCACAATATGGTAGCAATGGAGAACAATCAGTTAATTTCAGAATTGCATAGAATTGAATTATAGTCCGTATCTAGCACTTAGCCTATGTTGCTGATCAACCAAGAGTGGAATAAGGCTAAAAACAAGTGTATGTCAATGTGTAGGAGTGGTAAATACAAGATAATTCAATCCAATGCAATCTGGAATTGAAGAACACAAGGATTGACCCAAAACTAAAAACTGAATATTTCTGTCCACTGGACAGTACATCGGTAGTTTGGCTGTAACTTTTTGTCAGATGCCTCTTTTTCACTGATTCTTTTTTTCTTTGTTTTCTGACGGCTTTTTCTACAGATTATATTTTGGGGCCAACTTCGGAAACCCGACACAGAAATTCGTACAAAAATCACAAGTGCAGACTGTTGCAGATTCAAAACAGATAATTGGGTCAACTTTCACCGCACATATCTCTTGACTGCCTTGCTGGTATGACGTGAAATTTTACAGAAAGATGGATAAGGAATGTTTGAATCTAATGGCGGTGGTCCCACTCAAAAATAATCTCGGAATCAAAAGATATGACGTTTTTAGTGGCGGCTGCAGAGATATGACTAGCAACTAGACAATGCTAATATGGATACAAATTCAATTTAGCAAACCAAAACTAACAAATTGAAAGGCACAACGGGGTTTGGACAGCGGAATCAACTCTTTTTGTGGGGCAATTTTTTTTGGACTATAGGAAATAAAAACCAATCTACTAACTAGGGATACAAGAATTACCTCACGGGCAACCGTTGCTCTGATACCAACTGATGTGACGATGGCCCAATCTTCCGAGAGGTACTGATAAGTCGATTGTGGAGATCTCGACGTTGATGATCCAAAGGCTCCGACCAAAACAGATCGAACCCCTCGCAATCACTACACCACTGCTCCGTTGGTTATCAACCGTGCCGAACACGATTGACCTCGCCAAGAAGGCTATCTCCTGCAAGCGAATCGAGAACACAAGCAAGAGAGTACAAGATGCAATCTGAAATTGCGAATAAATATTAAGTTCACAAGTTGGGGTCTCACAAACCGATGAACGGCGAAACTGTTCAAAGATAGATTAATCTAAGCAAAACCCCAGGAAAACTAAAGGGGTGTGGCCTCCTTAAATAGGGGAGGGGGAAGCCACACTTATCTAATGAAAAGGGATGTGGTACTATTTCTAGTTACTGTTCACGCACGTGGTACTGTTCACGTGAACAGTACCGGCCCAAATAGCCCAAGTTACCAGGCCCTCGGCCCACTTTGAGTCGGACTGGAAAAGTGATGTGGCTTGTTTCGCAGTTTTTGATCTGCTCGAGCGGAGTTTGGAGGTGAGACCAGATCCATCTGAAAGTAGACTCCAAGATCTTTCCAACGAGTACTCACGGGCCCCGAGAAGCCTTCTGGATCAAAAGTTATGGCCGTTTGAAGTTGGCTTGTCAAGCTGAATCCGAATTGATCTGGAGGCCGAATTGGATTCCAAAACCTGTCCATGTTGAACCCTTGCTTCAATTGGTTCCAAAGTGATGTGGTGCTACAAATATGTATATTTTCATCATTAGGTAGCATCATATTCTCATTTAAAATATGTTGAAGTTGAAGAAACGAATTCACCTTTAGTTCATTCTTGATATTGGCCGCTATGGTCGTACGTGTTGGTGGCGTGGTCACATCAGGCCTGCTTAAGTCCATACAACGCTTTGGAAAGCTTGAAGACATGGTGTGGGTATTTGGGGTTCTCGAAACCTGGAGGCTGTCTGACGTAAACTTCTTCCTCAATGACTCCATTAAGGAAGGCACTCTTGACGTCCATCTGGTAGAGCTTGAAACCCTTAGAAGCTGCAAAGGCAAGCAGGATTCTAATGGCCTCAAGTCGAGCTACAGGGGCAAAGGTCTCCTCGAAGTCTAGACCCTCAACCTGGGAAAACCCCTGAGCTACCAGTCTAGCCTTGTTTCGAATAACCACTCCATCCTCGCTCTGCTTGTTCTTGAACACCCACTTAGTCCCAATAATATTGTGACCTCACGGGAGCTCGACAAGCGATCAGATCTTGTTTCTCTCGAAATTCTCTAACTCCTCATGCATGGCATTGACCCAAGACTCATCGGAAAGAGCATGAGAAACATCCTTGGGCTCAAAGGAGGCAATAAAAGCAGAATGGAGACAGAATTGAGATAAGCCAGATTTTGAGCGGGTAACACGCTCGAACAGGTCTCCAATCATCTGCTCAGAATGATGCCTTTTCTGGATATGTCGGGGAAGTCCAGGATGAGATGAAGAAGTGGCCTCTACCTCGTGAGCTGACGAGGTAGGAATAGAGCCACTAGCTCCAGAGGAAGCAGAAGGCATGGGCTGATCACCTAGAGGTGCGGTGGAAGACGGCACCTCAAGGGGTGGATAAGGGACTGGATCGGGTAGACAACTCTCATCTCCATCGTCCTCGTCATCCACGAAGATGGTCTCGGACTGCTCTAAAGAACCTGAGATATCAGGCCTAGTCCCCGGACTGGCCTCGTCAAAGGTCACCTCACAGGTCTCTACCAATTTGCTAGACTCGCAGTTCCAGACCCTATAAGCCCGCGAAGAAGGCGAATAACCTAGAAAGATACCATCACAAGATCGTGACTCGAACTTATCTAGGTTCCCGAACTTCAAAATAAAGCACTTGTAACCAAACACACGAAAATGAGAGACGCTGGGCTTTCGCCCATATCTCAGCTCATAAGAAGTGCGGTGCAAGTGTGCCCGAAGAAAAACTCGATTTGAGACATGGCACGCGGTGGCTATAGCCTCAGCCCAAAACTTTCGCGGTGTAGAGTACTAATCAAGCATCGTCCTGGCCATCTCGACCAAGGTACGGTTCTTTCTCTCCACAACGCCATTTTGCTGTGGGACGTGCGGAGAGGAGAACTGATGCTCTACACCTGTCTCACCACAGAAATTCTCGAAGTAGGAATTCTTAAACTCCGTGCCATTGTCACTGCGGATCGCTCGTAAGGCACCCGGGAGCTCAACAGAAAGCCTACCGAAAAGACCTCGGAAATGAGAAAATGTCTCATCCTTCGAGGCTAAGAAAAACACCCAAGAAAATCTCGAATAGTCATCGACCACAACAAGAACATACCACTTCCCTCCAGCTGACTGCACTCGAGCTGGTCCAATAGTGTCCATATGGAGCAGCTGTCCCGGTGCATCAGTCATGGTCACAGTGACCGGAGGATGTGAAGCGGCAACCATCTTGCCGTGCCGGCATGGAGCGCAAACAAGATCTTTGACCATTTTGAGATTCGGCAAACCACGAATGATGTCGTGGCCGCTAACTCGGGTCAGATGGTCAAATCCAATATGACCAAGTCTCCTATGCCAGAAGGTCAAATCACGGGACTCTGAGGCAACGAAACACCGGAGAGGATTACCAGAAGAATCAGAAAAATCAGCACGAAAGATCCTCCCATAACGAGAATCCCGCAAACCAGACTACCCGAAGAGTCAAGAATTTTGCAAGCGTTTTTCTTGAAGCTCACCTCGAAACCGTCATCGGTAAGCTGAGAAACGGAAAGCAAATTGTACTGCAGCTTACTAACCAAGGCAACATCCTTAAGAATAAAGGAAGCATTAATACGCACAGTACCTTTGGCGATGACGCGCCCAGACGAAGCGTCTCCGAAGGTGATCATCTCATCACCTGGAGCGCGGGCAAGGGAGGAGAACCAACGGGAGTCTCCGGTCATATGACGAGAACAACCAGAGTCTACAAGCCAAACCTTCTCCTTCCCTACCCGGCGAACCTGAGTCAAACAGAGAGTAAAGTCTCAGTACTGGGATAAATCAAGAGAGATTTTGGCACCCAATACTGAATAACACGTCGAGCAGATGAAGTCGTCAAGCACGACTGACCTCTATCTACCCTACGCTCTCTGTGACTCAAAGAAGCAGAAGGTCTGTGTGCAGACCTGAAGCTGTTGCTAGGTCCGACTGCTATGGGAAAGCAAGCCGAAATACCGGCAACCTGCTGATCACGCCGTGGGTAACTGTCTCGACGGGGGAAATGAGATGTACCCTCAGGACGGCGGAAGTCACGACCCGGAGCAGCACGAGGACGAAAACCAGAAGACTCAGAAAAACCAAGTCCTCGATGCTGCCCAAACCTGTCAGAAGCAAACCTGGACCTCGTGCTAGTCTTAGGTGCACTCAGGATCTGGGGCTGACCCTGAATACGCCTAAGTGCCTCTGCACGGTCTCTACGCGCAATCCTGGCGCGCTTGAAGCATCTCTCGATCAAGTGCCCATCCTTCTGACAGAAGGTGCAGTGGTACTTCACCTTCTGAGAGGCCGAAGCAACAGGTGGAATCACCTTACTGTCAGAGATTCCTTGGACAAAGCCCGCTGATTTGAATTTGACATCATCAGATCTGGGCTCGACCTCGATCACACCTCCCACTATGGGTCTGAGAATAGCAGGAGGATGCTTCCTCATATCCTCATAGAAATCATATCCTAGACCTTGATTGAACTTACAAATCTTGGATTGGTCTAGAATAAGATTAAGCTTCTTCTTGCCGCCTACAAATCTCTCGAGAGTGTTCATAAGATACTGACACTCCCGAAAGAGAGAGGTGCAAGAAGAGCAGGGAGAAGAAGAGACAGCAGAAGGTAAGGGAGCAGAAGAAGAACCAATAGTAGAGGAAAGAATGGCTTGTGCATGCACAGCCGACTCTGAGGGGACAGCCCTACTACTAGCAGGTTGGTTCGTGTCTCTAGGCGTCTCACCCTTACCCTGGGGCTTCTCTCCCACACCATCAATCACATCACAACCAGATTGTGGCTTCTCTAGTAAGTCCTTAGTTAGCTTCACACATTTGTCATTCAATGCAACGAGTTCAAGTTTTAGTTTATCACAACTAATGCATGGTGAGCTAACAGGATCCTTAGTCGCATACTGAGCCATTTTCTTGTTGTTGTCAATCATTTCTTGAAACTGTTTTGAGACAGATTCAAGTTCAGCAGTTAACTTTGGACAGTTCAAACATGAATCAATAGGCTCAAGTAAAGAAGCACTCAACTCAGCAATCTTGTGATCTGCCCGTTTTAGGTTTATCTTCAATTTATTGCAGTTTTCACAAGACTCGGGCAGATCTAACAGCATGGTGTAAAGACCTCTAAAAGCATTATCCTTATCCTCACATGAGGTGCAAGCACTAGTCTCAACAGTAGTAGATGAAACAGGAACTACCCTACTCATCTCAAGCTCAGCAAGAAGACTAATGTTCTCCACCTTAAGCGTATCAAGCTCAGAAGACAAACTATCATGCGAGGTCCTTAGTTTCTCCAAATCAGCCAGCAAAGCAGAGCATGTATCACAATCATCACTAGAGGGACCAGATGTAAGAGCAATAATCTCTAGTAACAATCTGTCTGCTTCCTTCTCTAACTCAGTACACCTAGCCCTAGCTCTAGCATGAAAACCACCTAACTTGAGAAAAGCATGATTGAGCTGGTCGTAGGTGGGACATACCTCGTCCGAGTCGGAGTATAGCTCGCTGTCGCTGAGTTCGCCCTCGAGGGCCATGAAGCACATGCCGGAGAAGTCGTCGCCGCCATCCTTGGGCTCTTGGTCACCCGTCCCGTCGTCGTCGCTCCATCCCTCCACCTCGCTGAGGTCGAGGTCGTCGAAGGCGGTGAGGACGCGGTGGAAGAGCTTCTTGACCTTCCCGAAGTTGCGGAACTTCTTTTTGCCTTGAGCAGGTGCTGAGGGCTTCGTGTTGCGGTTCTTGTCAGTGTAGTCGTTCTTACCCGAACCGCCGTAGTCACCTTTACCCTTCCCAAGCTTGGGGCAGTTTGCTCGGATGTGGTTGGGGCCACCACACTCGAAGCAAATCACGGGTCCTCCTCTCTTTCTGTCCCTCCTCCCTTTGTAAGCATGGGAGAATCTTCGAGCAAGGAGGGCAAGCTGCTCATCCGCAAGCTGCTCTAACTGATCATCAGTTATGTCACAGAGAGCAGCAAGGGAGAATCCGCAAGAAGACTCAGAAGAGAGACCAGAAGCTGAACTGGGATCGGTGACCAAAGCCATCGACTGTGACTTCGACCTACGAGAGACAACGTCAATCTCGTGAGTCTTGAGGCGCGAGTACAGTGCGTCAAGAGTCAAGGTCGAGAGGTCTGTCGTGTCTTTGATGGTGGTCACTTTCATCTCCCACACACGCAGATCGAGTGCCGCGAGCATCTGACGAGCGTTGTCCGAGTCGGGGTATGTGAGACCGACCGCTCGGAGGTTGCTCAAGATTTTGTGAAATCGCGAAAAGCACTCGTCTAGGGACTCACCAGCAAGCATCTCGAATTTGTTGTATTCGCGCTTGAACTGGTCCTGTCGAACCGTCTTGATCTGGGTGGTGCCCTCATGGTATGCGCCGAGGGTCACCCAGATGTTGTAGGCGGACGACAGGTGAGATATACGGTCAAACTCGCTACGACTCAACCCCTGGATGATGATGTTCCTTGCCTTTGCATTCGCCTCAACATCAGCCATGTTCCCGGCATTGATGTTCTCATCAGCAGGAACATCGAATCGTACCTTGACCTTCTGCCAGATGGCATACCCCTGGGCCTGGATGTATGTCTCCATTCGGCTCTTCCAGAAGGGGTAATCGATGCCATCGAACACAGGCGGCTTGGTCGAGTACTTGTCCGTCGCCATGGCTCTTGAGACCGGTTAAGATCTATTGAAAAGAGCTAACCGGCTCTGATACCAATTGTAGGACCGAAATGGCAACAGAGGGGGGTGAATGGTGCCTTTAAAAACTTCCCTGAACCCACACAACAAATCAGTCGAAAGAAATGGCTTCTCAGATCGAACACACGTGGTCGTAAGCCAACTGGTGGTTGAATACCATGTGGTCGAAACCTTTGCCCGAACCGACAAAAGAACTTAAACAGAGAATACTGCGCGGTCGAAACAAGAACAGAGAACTTTGAGGCGCAAGACCATGGCAAGGCAGACTTCTCTGAGACGACCTTTGCTCCCGAGAATGTACTGGGCAAGTGGCCTTGAGACAAATTCTCAGTTCTGAGCACCAGGAAGCACACCAAAGCAAATATGGACTCACACAGGAGAGAAGAGAGAAAAGGATAGCAAGAAGAACAAGCCCTCAAAACAGATCGCAAACAAAACAATCACAACATCTCATAATGACAGAAATCAACTTTGAGGAAGAGAGATGAATGATTGATCATGGAGGTTCTACAGCCACTCCATCGGAGGTACAAGAGCAACCGTGCTCTACCCAGAGACAACTCACACAAATGAAGACGAAAAAGATCAGAGTGACTCGGGAACAACCTCACCGAGCATCCGAGCTCTACCTTCTCTATTTATAGTCTTCTGCTACCGGGGGGAGAACCCGTAAACCCCCACCTAACACCGGGTTTTACCATTCTCTTTACCCACTAGCGAGAACGAGCTCCAGTGCTTTACCCGTTACACCCAACGGCTCCACTGCTTTGCCCGTTAGCGCCAACCACTCCAGTGCTTTCGCAGAGACACAGCTTCCCTTTGCAGCTTTCCGCATTTCTCCAAAATGCCATCCCACTGCCTTCCCGGAAGCTTCCTCCTGCCTTGTCGATCACGCTTGCAACCACCTCACAGACCTCGTCGTCTTTGGCATCTCCCAGCCGCTCACGACCTCAGCACCCCCGTGCTTAGTCTCGACCACCCATGCCTCACCACAACTAGTCTCAAAGTCCTGCAAACCATCACAGACAAGCATACATTCATAGCACCGCACAAAACACTGTGTATAAACATTTGCATAAGAAAAACAGAACTCAAAGCATGTTCCACAAAGTCGTACACCCATTACGACCGATCAAAGACACTTAATCATTCATGCACATGAGCTACGACCGCTCTCCAGGTCAAGACGACTAGCCCAGGAGTTGATACGACTGATTCTCAGGTGAAACGACCGATCCTGGAGGTCATACGACCGGTTACTAGATGTCTACGACCACGTTGAACTTTACCGGGGACTTCCGACCGTTTAGCGCATGATCGAAACACCTTCCGACCACGTACACCGAGTTTTACAGTGGTCGAGACCCTTCCCGACCACACCCGGGCACTTGAGAGCACAACTGTCCTACGCCCGCAAACGATCGCTTCACAATGTGGTCGAAGTCGCTTCGACTTCTCACAAGGTCGAAGTCGAGTTCTGCCGACTACCGACCACAGTGATCGAAGTCTCGACCTCCGAGTACCTCTCGCGGTAACGTGGTCGTAACTCACCTACTCCACAACATGATCGTAGCACGACTCTCAACCACAAGCCACGGCTAAACGTGGTCGTAACCTGCTTCGACTACGACCAGCATGGTCGTACTGGCCTTCGACCACGGCCAACGTGGTCGTAAAGTAGTCGGGAGACTTCCGACCTTCGACTGCGTGGTCGTAAATGACTCGCCTGGCTCCTGATTGATGACAACGTGGTCGTAACCTACCTGGCAGACTTCCGACCACGACCAAAGTGGTCGTAAAAGCATACGACCACGGCCAGAAGCTACGACTTTGCACAGAAAGCGATTCCGAACAATTTTAAGGCTACGACTTAGCAGGAAACGCTTAAAACAAACTCAATCTTTCCAAACCAAGTGTCAATAACTCATCACAAACATGAGGACACCTCCACATGGTCTCTCAATACTGAAGATACTCACCAAGCAAATAATCGAGGGAAAGGGGGCGCAACGGCGGATCAGGATAGCGAGTGGTGGCAGATCGGGGAATGTGCGATGACGGTGGGGGAGAAGGGGGCACAGCGGAGGAGCCAGAGGTGGCATTGGGGTGGAGGAAGGTGACAGCCGATGGCAGTCATCGTCTTCACCGAAGTCAGCGGCATCTTCTCCTAGCCGATGTCCTTCTCACCGTCCCTAACGCCCGGCCATCAGATGTCGCCGACGGATCTCGTCGTCTCGAGGCCAGCACCTACAAATCCACCGTGTGGATGGTGCCGTTCCAGCCCACCACCACTAGATCCCGCCGCCCCAGCCCTTGGTTGCCATTAGATCTCGCTGCCCTGGGTCTACCGGATCTTGTTGTAGTGAAGTAGAGCAGGGGGCCGTTGTGTGTGGCTGGAGGCGGAGGGGGAGGATGTGGCTCAGAGGAAGGGGAGGAGGAGAGGGCCGCCGGAGTGGAGACGGAGGGGAAGGATGTGAGGAGGAAGCAAGGGGAGGTGGGGATGGCTGTCGGTCGAAGACTCGAAGTGGAAGGGGAGGAGGAGATGCGGTGCGATGAATTGGGGAAGAAGGGGAGGAGGAGATGCGCTTGGGGTCTGGACGTCTGGTGGGGGATGACTCGCGGAGCAATGAAATGAGCGAGCCAACGAGCGGCTCGTGAGCAGCTCGGGCTCGGCTTGAAAATTTAATTTGCTAGGATTGAAGCTTAGCTCGCTTGTATATTAGCCGAGCTCGAGCCGAGCCGATTTCGAGTCCGAGCTACTCGCGAGCCTCAAGCTTTTTGCCCAGACCTACTTGTAGGTCCAGACTCATGTTTGCCAACAGATCGCAGGTACTTGTAGGTCAGTTTATCCTTCTATACGAGTGGGAATATGTGTTGCAGGTGCTTACTACAAGGCTGTGTCGACTAGTTGGTTGGGATACTTTGCGTATCTAACCAGTTTGTTATCCATCCGAGCAGGACTGACTGAATATGATTTTTGACCAAGAGGTGGTTTTAATCCTCGTCAGTTTTTGTCTTCATCAACGGTTACTATAACTCTTCATAGGAAAAATAAGCATTGACACACCAAAAGGTTCAATTGCTTGTTTACAATGCATAAATTTCATATAAATATAAAAATACCTCTTATTCCATCTTCGAAGGTAGGCAGTAGGGGTGGAGAACGGTAACGGATAATTCGTTTTATCTGATATTCGTATCCGAGAAAACGCGAATGTGGTAAGCAAAATCCGTATTCGAAAATGTTCGTATTCGTATTTGAGAATATTCGTATCCGTATTTAAGAATATTCGTATTCAAGAATATTCACATCCATATTCGTATTCGAGACTATTCGATTCGTATTCGATCCATTTCTAGAACCTATGAAAAATCCGTACGAATTTTGTGATTCAAAATTTGAATTTAGGCAATTTAAAACCGGTAACTGGTCAAAAACCGGTGAAAAATCGGCAAAACCGCTAGGTATCCGTTTTATCTGATATTTGTATCCGAGAAAATCCATATTCGAAAATATCTGTATTCGTATTCAAGGATATTTGTATCCGTATTTGAGAATATTCGAATTCATATTCATATTTGTTTTAAAAATATGGATTCGTATTTGAGACTATTCAATCATATTCGATCCGTGTTTTTCTATTTTTATGTAGAATCAAAAGGTCAATTTAAATTTATTTTGGACTTAGTTCTAGTTCCGAGTATGAAATTTCCAATTCATTTTTCAAATTTGTTTTTAAATATAAATTTGGAAATTTCCAAGTATAAATTCGTAGGTCAGACCAAGTTATAAATTGTACATATCCGGAGCATTATAAATTGGACCCACCAAATTTTACAATTACTCCCTCCGTTGATTTTCATAAGGCATGGTTTGACTTGGTGTCATTTTCAAATTTGAGCTTTGTCCATTATTTTTAAAAAAAAATGTTTTTTTAACTACAAAATCATGATTATAAGAGAGTACGTACATTCAAATATGAATCTAGCGATGCTACTTTGGTGTTGCAAATCGTTATATTGTTGGGCTAATCGTTGGTCAAATATTACAAAGTTTGGATCTAAAAACATGGACACCTAATAAAAAAATCAACAGAGGGGTACATTCTAAATTGTATCACTAATAAATGGATAGCGAGATTTAATGCACCCGTACAGGCCAAATATTCTATTTAAACAATAAATTTTAGTGATGTAAGCTTATACAAAAGCTAATAAATATAGGATGAAACCTAACGTAATTATCAACTAGGTCAAACTATATTTATTTAAAGCATGATAATACCAATTTTAAACAATAACTTGTAGAAATATTTAATAGTTAATATTGTGATTAAAAATCATACTGGAAAAAATGTGAGTTATGTGAGAGTAATATTAGGGTTTCTAATTAGGAGTGCAAATGGAGCAGATATTCTTCAACCGTCCATCTATCTGTATTAATTTAGATCTTATTCCGAGCATGTTTTCGGATATCTGGAAGATTTTGTCAGATACAGAAATGGAACTGGATAATTTTTGTTGAATACAAAAACGAATTCAAAAAAGACAGTATCCGAGGGATACGAAGCTATCCGAAATTTTTGTCGGATAGTCATCGAGCAAGCAGTCCTCCGAACGCCTCTCCAGGTTCAAGCTCTGGGGGCTCAGGTAGCTATCCGACACTGGCCTCGCGTCCCTCGCCGCCACTGCGCTAGTGCTCCACAAGCTCCCCGTCATGTCCTACATGTTCGGACCCAAGGCCTTCGTTGACGTGCTTTACTCATGCCCCATCCTCAAGGACCTCTCTGTCAGGCGCCTCCGCGGCCTCCCAGACACGGCCGGTTCCGCGACCGCCATCACCTAGGAGATCTTGTTCCCACCCACCTCGTTGCTGCGGTCGGTGTGCCTCAAAGATCTGTACAGTCCCAAACTCATGCTAGAGCATGTGTAGGTCAAAGGTGGTGATTCATGATGAAGCTATGGACGGTGCAGTCCAGGAGGCCTCAACACGAGCAATGATAGTGTGTAATGAAGATACATGCGGTGCTGTCCTGGAGGCTTCGTTACATGTTGGGTTGGCGGTTGTGGATAGAGTCCATAACTAAGAAGACTCGAAGAGTTTCGAATACAGTCCGTAACATGGAAGAGATAGAGATTTGAATAAAACATGTGTTAGGAAGGTTTTTGGGTCTCATGATTTGAGGAAAAGATAGAGTTTTGTGTTCATGTTTGAGGCAGACATGGTTGGACATTCGCCTATAAAAGCAAGAGAGGCTAAGGGCTGATGTGTGGCTTTTGTGGAAGTTTTTAGTGCAGTTCTGTTAGGGCTTTCGTCGAGAAGGTTTTTATGGATGCTTGTGAGGATACTTTGTAACTCCATGGAGATCCTGCAGTAAAGATAAGTCTTGAATCAATTTGTTCTTGTTTTGCTTATAGATTGGTTGTGATCGTAGGTGCTGTGGATCTTCTGACAACGTTCAAAGCGATCAGGCGAACAGTCATACAGAGCGATCATGTACGCAGTTGTAAGCTGAGCAACTGATCAAGTGGATTGGTTTTGAGTGGTCAAAATCATCTCTGACTGTTGAAAGACTCCAAGAAAGCGGTGACAATTATTCACCCCCTTTGATTGCTGTCTTCGATCCTACAGCTTTCTATAATAATAATGTACAGGGATTATGACTGCCCTAGCTCCTACTTGTTAGAATAAAGTTTGGTTGCCGCCCCCTTCTCTTTTTTTTGCTTGGGGTATCCCTGTTACCCTGTCTCCTATCGGAAAAAACTTGCCTCTTGAGACGGAGATTGTGAGTGGCACTTCGCTCAGGAGGCAAAAACGTCATTGTCCCCCATCAAAAAAACATGGTGCTCAAGACAGGTCCCATGAGCAGCACTTCGCTTGGGGAGATGAGAATGTCGTCGTCCCCCATTAGAAACAACTTGGTACTCAAGACGGAGTTCATGAGCAGCACTACATTTAGGAAAGTGAGGATGTTGCCCTAGCTCCTACAACCCCAAGTGAGATCACTCGCTTGGCGCTTGGTTTGTAGCTCACAAGAACATGAATATATTCTACAAAAGTGCAACAAGTGCATATGCATTTAAGGGTGGGAGCATCATAATAGGCCCGGTACAAGCAAGAACAGGCGGGAGTGTCATAGTAAGCCCAGTGCAAAAATATGCAATGGGTGCAATGTAACAAGCTTCTTAGACCATGTGGTGGCTGTGTATTTAGTGATGATAAATAATTGACATTTGGGTTTCATTGGAATTTGCATTTGTGAAAGTTCTAGTTGATGCACTTTTGTTGCTGGAGTATTCAAGAGAACAGGACGGCAGAATGACCACAAGTGAATGACCTCGGTTTGGAGTTTTTAGAGGAGTCAAAGACCTCAAATTCAGAGATTCCAGATAACCCGGTTGTAAGCTAAGAGGAACCGGTCATATGACTAATGAACTTGTCGCAAGATACAATGGATTACGGTCGGTAGTCAGTAGGCTTTGACTAGGATGGTTGGGGTCATGAGCTTTAATGAACCGGTCAAAAGTGACACTAATCGGTCGATGGTCGTTGCTACCATACCCGGTCGGTACTCGGCAATCGGTGCTATAGTACTTGTTGATGGTAGTCTGAGCTATAGTACCTGATCGGTACTTGGTAGTTGATGGTCGGTAGTCGTAGAGTGGGAGTGCTACGATGCTTGTGATTTACGAGTATTTTGATTAGTGGTAGTTCTTGAGTATTGGTGGTTTTTGAGTACTCTTTGAG
This sequence comes from Dendrocalamus latiflorus, assembly GCA_017311315.1. NCBI lineage: Eukaryota > Viridiplantae > Streptophyta > Magnoliopsida > Poales > Poaceae > Dendrocalamus > Dendrocalamus latiflorus. The sequence goes on along the minus strand of CM029614.1, from coordinate 19,695,228 downwards.
ATAGCAATTTGACTGGCCTATGCTTGGCAGTCAAATCGATCATATTAAGTGGTCGGAAATTGATTTTCTAGAGAGCTTGGAAATTGTGGTCGTGGATGACCTGGTTAGTGTTGATGGATGGTTAAAATTGTGGTTTACGTGTGTGGACTAATGTCGGTCAAGTTATGAAGAACTTGTGTCAGAAAAAATGTTAATTGGTCTTTGCATATGTAGGTTAGGCATGGAGACGATCATGGTCGGTGACGAGGAGGACGGGGACATCTGAGGTCCAGGCGATTGAGGATGTCACGAGGTGGTCGAGCTCACGCTGGAGCACGTGGAGATCAAAGGTGGTGATGCATGAAGAATCTATGGGAGGTGTGGTCCTAAAGGTTTCGATACGTGAGGTTGATGATGCGTGGAGAAGCCACAGGAGGAGCAGTCCTGGAGGCTTCATCACGAGATGATATTGGAGAAGTTATGGAAGGAGTCTATAATTTGGAAGGTTTAGAGATTGTGGAAAACCCATGTTAGGAAGAGTTTCGGGTCCCTTGATTTTTGGAATGGATAGAGTTTGGTTTAAAGATATTGGAAAACCCATGTTTGGAAGGGTTTCGGGTCCCTTGATTTTTGGAAGAGATAGGATTTTGTGTCTTGTTTGATGAGGACATGTTTGGAGCGTTAGGGTTAACGGAAGGGGCTTAAGAAGGTTTTTGGCGAAGAGATTGAAGAGGCTTTAGTTTCTGGCTGGGGTTTTTAGGGATGCTTGTGAGAGCACTTTGTAAATCTATGGAAAACTTACAATATAGATCATCTTGAATCAATGTGGTTTGTGATTTGTTTGAAGAGAGATGGTGATCGTAGGTGGATTTGATCTTACAATAATGGGCAAAGCTAAGCGAGCGATTGAATAGAGCGATCGATCAAGTGGTTGTGCACTAAGAGATCGATTGGAAGCTTGAGCACCTAGCGGTTGCAATCTTCACCGACCACTAGGAGACTCCAAAAAACAGTGACAATCAATCACCCCCTGATTGCAGTGTTCAATCCTACAAAGCTTAATAGCTACATGTAGTACTTATGGAGGTTATCCACATTCTAGCTATGCTTGAGCTCGGTTCCATCGAGTGATTGCAGTCAAAATGATCCAGGGTGGGTGGCTGGATGACTTTGTATGATCCTTCCCATTTAGAACTTAGCTTCTCGTCGAGATCTGGGTTGGCCTTCTTTTTTAGAACAAGGTCACCAACTTGGATGAGATGCTGTCATACTGCTTTGTTGTATGTCTTGGCCATCGTTGCCTGGTATCTATCAATGTTGAGAGTTGCTTCTTTGCAGATGGCGTTGGTTGACTCCAGCGAGACCTGGCAGGCGATGTCATCTGGGACCATCATGGTGCAATGAGATCCGAGCTTGACTTCCTCCGGCGTGATAGCCTCATTGTCGTACAATAGTTTGAACGAGGTGAATCCTGTGGCCTAGCTGAGCGAAGTACATGTTGACCATAGCATGCTTGGAAGCTCATCCACCCAGCGGCCTTTCAGGAGGTCGAATAGGTGAGTGCGGAGTCCCGACAAGATGATGCCATTGACGCTCTCCACGGCGCTGATGCCCATTGGGTTGGTGACTGATGTGAAATAGAGGTTGACGCGCAGACCCACACAGAATGTGGAAAGAGGCCGCATCAAACCGAGTCCCATTGTCGACGGTTACTTCCTTTGGCACTTTGAACTATCATACAATATTCTTCCACACAAACTTCTGGACTGTTGTGAAGGTTATCTTGGCTAGCAGCTCAGCCTCGATCCACTTGGAGAAGTAGTCATTGGCCACCATGGCAAACTTGTATCATCTAGTTTGCGGTTTGAAGGGAACAACTAGATCTATGCCCCATAGAAAGAGTAGCCATGATAGTGGTATTGGCTGCAGGTCATTTGCTGGAGAGTTTGTTCCATGGCACGGATGAGGGCCAGGTACTTTACCAACACCGTGTCCTTGGCTTGGTAACTCTTGTCTATGTGACAAGTAATAAGTTGGGAGTCGCTCTTCACCAAGAGTAGCTTGGTCCCCGACGCTCAGGCCTTGCATAGCCCGAGCAGCAGGGCCTCATACTCGGTGATGCTATTTGTGGCTTCAAAGCCCATGTGAGCAGAGTAGAAGGCGTGTGTCCCATTCGGGGACTCGAGGACTGCCCCAACCCCTACACCTTCCGAGCACCAAGAGCCCTCCACGTAGATTGTCTAAAGAGGGTCAACCAGTGGGGTGGTCAGAGGTGGTTCCACAGGGTCTATTTTACAACAAAGGCTGCCAGCACCTGGGACTTAATGGCAATGTGGGCGATGAAGGTGATTGAGAACAATGCCAGCTTGGCCGCACATTTGCCAACTTGCCTAGATGCCTTCTTGTTATGCAGCATCTCTCCGAGCAAAAAGGGCAATGATATCTGGATCTCGTGCGCTAGGAAGTAGTGTCAAAGCTTTTGTGAATCCATGAGAGTGGCATAAGTGAGCTTCTCCAACTCGGTGTATCTCACCTTAGCCCCTTGTAGAGCTTCGGACACATAGTACACAGGGTGTCGTACTAGAAAGATACTCACAGTAATGGGGGTTACCATGATGTAAGCAAGGAGGCTCTCCCCGAGCTTGGGGTTATGCAATAGCGGGGGCGACACTAGGCAATTCTTCAGGTTGTCATGGGTGATTTGACTCTCAGTGGTCCACTCAAAGGTGCCTGAGCTCTGCAGGATCTTGAAGAAGGAGAGCCCTCTCTCGGCTGAGTGGGAAACGAACCGCCCTAGCGCAAGTAGCCATCTGGTCAACTTTTGCACTTCACGGACATTTTTGCAAGGCTTCATGTTAAGGATGGCCCAGATCTTTGTAGGATTCTCTTCGATCCCACACATTGACACTAAGAACCCCAAGAGCATCCATGCTTGTACCCTAAAGATGCACTTCTTTAGATTGAGCTTCGTGCCAGTTCAGCACAGGTTGTCGAAGGTCTATTAGAGGTTGGTCGCATAAGCCCACGCTAGGACACTCTTGACAACAATGTCATCCACATAAGCCTCCACGTTGCGACCGATCTAGGAGTCAAGTGCCTTGTGCATGAGCCTAACGAAGGTGGCACTAGCATTCTTCAGCCCAAACGCCAGATGTAGCAGGATGTCCCGGAGGGCATAATGAATCTAGTCTTCTCCTCATCTTCCTTGGCCATCCATACTTGATGATACGCTGAGTAAGCATCGAGAAAACTCATCAGCTCGTACCCCGAAGTAGCATCAACTAGTTGGTCAATCCTGGGAAGTAGGAAGTCATCCTTTGGACATGTACGGTTCAAGTTGGTGTACTTAACGCACATGCACCATTGCCCGTTGGATTTTTCAACAAGGACCGGGTTGACTAGCCACTCAAGGTGCACCACCTCTTGGAGACCTGGATCACGCCAGCATTGTAAAGCTTTTCCACCTCTTGCCTTGCAGCGGCTTCATGCTCACTTGGCATTTTTCAGAGCTTCTTCTTGATGGGCTTGGCTCAGGCTTTAGGGAAAGCCGGTGTTTGATGATTTCTCTTAGGACACCTGGGAGGTCTTCAATCCCCCAGGTTAAGATGTTGTGATTAGCTTGTAAGGTAGCTAGCACCGCCTCGGTCGTCATGAGGTCTAGCTTTGCGCCAAGCAGCATGATCTTGGTTGGGTCGGCTTCTGATAGGGGTTTAGCTCGAGTCCTCATCGGGCAACGCCTTGGGGACCCATTTGCTGGAGGAAGGTGCCTGGATCTTTGGCGCGGCTCCCAGGGCAACTGAGTGTAGTGGAAACCTTAGCGGGTGTAGCCTCGCTAGAGAGATGCATTATAAAGGCCTTGTTATGGTTACTCAATTGCATGCCTAGGGAAGCGTGTAATGGCCGACATTATGAGATAATCATATCTTATGGGTAAAGTGTATGACCTTTGTAGAGTGAAAACTATTCGAACAGTCATGCTCACAATCATGGACGAGCATGGGAACTTACATCGATATAGTTCTATTTCAAAAACTTCATGGGTAGAATGAAAAAAGTGGAAGGTTGATAAAGTCCTGATTGTGTTGCTCTAGGCGATCAGTCCTGGTGATGATAATAAGTGGATATGACACTAAAAAACTAGCATATGAAAATTGTAGGACTGAAATGGCAACAGAGGGGGGTGAATGGTGCCTTCAAACCTCCCCAAGTATTCACACAACTCTTCTTCTCCAATAGCTATTGAGCTATGAAGACAAAAGGAGTTTGCTTACTGGAAATCGAGACAGGAAAGCAAAACTGACCGACAACAGAGAAGATCGACAACAGAGAGCAACGGCCGACAACAGAGCACAACTCGGCAGAAAACACGACAGAGCAGGAAGAGGCGTTCGACCGCAAGAACCAACACTCGTGTAACTTTTGATTCTCTGGTCAAACGACCACGAAACTCTAACTACAAAAAGATAACGACCTCTAGTCGAGAAATCACGGAGCTAAAGAGAGCTCTATGTTGTGGTCGTCGAGGAGAAAGACATAGTCGAACTCAAAACAGAGGAAGCAGTAGGAGCTCGACCGCAAAATCCAATTTCTGAATAACTTTTGATTCAAGGATCTTTTGGTCACGAGACTTTAAACACTGCAAGAACTCATCCTCTAAGAAATAATTTACAAAGAAAACAAGAACTCTCTACCGAGACCACAATAGACACCATACTCGAAATCTGAACAGAGGAAGACAGGAGGTGCACGACCACTCGGCAAAAATGCAATCCAAATCTTTGCTCTCAGGAAGAACTAGCCAAGATAGCCTTGACGAAGATTTCCAGTTCAGAGCAAGGCAAAACTAAGGCTACTCGAGCAAAGAACTCCACTCAAAACAGAATAGGGCAGGAGAAACCAGAGAACAGAGAAAGAACAGATACAAGCGATCAAAACATCTCAGACAAAACAATTCTCAGATAGATGCAAAGAGATGAATGATTGCATAAAGGAGGTTTCTCCAGCCACTCCATACAAGCTCTCAATCCCAGAGCAACGCACACAAAAATAGAGAGAAAAACCTGAGTGCTTGCCAGAAAACCTCAACCTCCCACTCGAGCTCTACCTCCTCTATTTATAGTTTCCAGATACCGGGGGGAACCCATTAACCCTAACCTGACACCGGGTTTTACACGCAGGCAACCCACTAGCACCGACAACAATGCTTTTACCAGTGCTTTAACCCGAGATCAGTTTCCTTTGCAGCTTTGCGCATTTCACCAAAATGTCCCTCCTGCACCTTCTCGGAAACTTCCTCCTCTCTTGCTGTCTAAGTCTTGCAACCACCTTGCAAGCCTCATCGTCTTCGGCATCTCCCGACCGTTCTCGACCTCAACACCGCCTGTGCCTAGTCCCGGCCATCCCATGCCTCGCCACGACTTAGCCTTAAAATTCTGCAACCATCACAGACAATAAAACATCACATAGCACCACTTGAAACAAAGATAACATCAATTTGCATCAGAAGAAAGTACTCAAAACCTACTCCTACAAAGTCGTATACCCATTACGACCAGTCGAAATCACAAGATTAGCCACGCACATAGCCTAGGACCGCATTGCACGTCGTTACGACCACATCAAAAGTCCATACGACTGATTTCTAGGTGTTACAACCGCTTCAGGAGGCCATACGACCGATTCCCTGGAGTTACGACCGCTTTAGGAGGCCATACGACCGGTTGGACCGAAGCTACGACCACGGCCAAGGGTTCCAACGTGGTCGAAGGGACTTCCGACCACGCTACGACTCAATCAGAGCGCTTCCAACCACTTCTGACCGCGTCCCAAGCCTGTCCGACCGCGTTCGACTACAACCGACCTCGTCCCGAGCACTTTCGACCGCGTTCGACCACGCTCCGACTACGTTCGAGCACTTCCGACCACGTTCGATCGCGCCAGACTGCACTATGACCATGACCGACCCCGTCACAACGTGGTCGAAGTCCACCGACTTCCCAACGTGGTCGTCAGCCCGACCACCAATTATCGACCGCTGTAGTCAAAACTTCGACTTCTGACCTCTCCTCACGATAACGTGGTCGAAGGCCGCCGACTCCTGATCGTGGTCGAAGACATGCTACCGATTACTGACCTCAGCCCGCTACAACGTGGTCGTAGACCCTTCCGACCATGACCATCGTGGTCGTAACCACGTTCGACCACGGCCAACATGGTCGTAGCAGCGTTCGACCACGGCCAACGTGGTCGTAGCCACGTTCGACCACGGCCAACATGGTCGTAGCAGCGTTCGACCACAGCCAACGTGGTCGTAACCGCTTTCGACCACGGCCAACGTGGTCATAAATCTGTTAGATGCTCTTCGACCACGGCCAATGTGGTTGTAAACCCATCTGGTGTCCTTCGACCACGTCCAATGTGGTCGTAAAACCTTCTGGCTGGCTTCCAACCACGGCCAAAGTGGTCGTAAACCAATCTAGTGACATCCGATCACTCGAGAAATGCCACTGCCGGCTTCGACCGGCGACAATGTGGTCGTAAAATTGGTTTTTGTCTTCCGACTGCTGACAAAGTGGTTGTAAATTGTCCAACCGGCTTCCGACCAGTTACAGAGTGGTCGTAAACCCTTCTGCTGACTTTTGACCACGGCCAATGTAGTCGTAAACCCATCTGGTGACCTCCGACCACGGCCAATGTGGTCGTAAATGGTCTTCCAACCACTCGGTAGGGCTTGCAACATTGTAGTGATAGTGCGACGTGGTCATAAGTCTTCCAACCGGTGTCAACGTGGTCGTACAAACTTCCGACCACTCGCAAGGGCTTACGACTTTGCAAAAATCACCCAAACCAAACTCAACCTTTCCAAAAATAAGTGTCAATTACTTATCACAAACATGTGGTCATCTCCACATGGTCTCTCAGAAATATTATTGTGATCCTTCACACCATTTAGAAAATACGTTTTGGTTAAAAATGCTAAGTCTCAGGAATTCCCTATATTTGTATCTCAAAATGGTGGCGTTTTCGCAAATAAAAAACCATAAGACTTTCTTCGATTAGGCTTTCATCTATTATTACTGCATTCTGTGTGGTGGCTTGTTGAATAGCTTTATACTCACTGTTGCTCAATTACAATTATTCAGTAAGCCTGAATGAGGAATTCAAGCCCTATGATCAGATGAGGGTATTAACAAAACTGGAAGACGATAAGGCTAAAAACTAAGTTGCGAACCCTGGTTGGCTACTTATGGGGATGTCTTGATATCTCACCTATGTGAAGTTTCTATTTTCGCTACTGCTTTTTACTGATTTTAATCTGATCGGCCCATGTGTAGGTTCACTACTATATTAGTTACGATTCCGCAAGATATATACTATATGTTCAGTAATATATCTGTGAGCACTATCTATTAATTTAGGGAATACTGTAATAGAATCACAGAGAACTATGGGTTGTAAAATTTGAGTCCAACATTTACAATGGTGTAGTATGAACCTTGAGAACACATACAATCTCTTATTTCATTTTTTTTCTTTTGGGACGGGAATTTTGGTTTCAAACGGACAGTTATTATAAAACGTAGCTACTCTCTTTTCAGAAAGTTTGTATAACTTTTTATTTAAAAAATGACAAAGTACATGTGTACATGACTTTTACACCGTATGATATGGGAGAACTTCTTACTATCAAGTTCTTTGAGTCGAGCAATACGCTGGATTTATTTGTCTCCCTGGCTGGAGTTTCAAAACCGAAGTTACTGGAGACCACCTATTAGAGCAAGTCCAATAATAGAGCCAAGTGTTTGGCTATAAGCCAAGTTATAAGAGCCAAGTTATACAATAATCTGTCTTCTATTTGTCTACAAAAGATTTTTTTATTATTATGTGGTACCATGTCTCACATTCTCTTTCCTACTCCTTCTCACATACATTTATTATCTGGACCCACCACTGCATAGGCTCCCGTGTGCAGTTTGTTGCTTGCATGAGAGCCAAGCTCTCCTCTCTCTCCTCTCTTCTCTCCTCCACATCAGCAAAAATACTGACTAGCTTGGCTATAAGACCATTGTTGTACTTGCTCTTATTAGTCAGTTGGTGGCGACGTAGTGCTAGACCATCACCAAAGTCCAAATCATAAATGCCTATGCTTTACACAGGCGCAAGTGCGCCAGGTCTTGGATTTACTAGCCTCATAGGCGCGACATCACGCCGCACCAGCCACCATGTGTACCGAAGTAAAAGAGGCGATAATTCGTGAGGGGTTTATAAAAAAACCGAGGGCACATGTGTATTTTCGGAAAAGGCAAAGGTCTTTTTCGCAAAAAAACCGAGGGCAAATAACGAAAACGAAAACGATTTAACTCTCTTCCGATCGTTTTCGAAAAATACCGTATATAATCGGTAATTACCGTCGGTAATTACCGATCAGTGAGCTATGAGCACCCCAGGCCCAGGCGGCCAGGCCCATTAGTCTCCCCAATCCGGCAATCCCCAATCCGTCTCGGCGTCTCTCCAGACGACCAGACCTCCTCCACCCATCCGCATCCGGCATCTCCAGCCGCCGTCGCCTCCATCCCCACGCACGCCTGACGCCTCCTTCCGGCCATCACAGATCCACACACATCACAGATCAACAATACTGCTAAATTTAAACAAAGAGATCAACAATTTAACAGATAACAAAATTAGCATTCACAATCTCATCGACATATATCACATTCACTCCAATTCACAGTAATCCAGTAGCAGTAGCAGGGGAAGCAGAGGGGAGGCTGTCGGTGGAGAAGAAGAAGCAGGCGGCCGCGCTCGTTGTAGAGGAAGAAGCCGGAGTCGATGAAGAAGTTGCTGTCGGAGATCGCCGGCGTCGGTGGCGACGGAGCAGTAGAGGCAGTGGTGGGGTGAAGCACCAGCGAAGAGGAGAACTGGAGAGGGAGGATGCGGTTGTTGGAGAAGGGGATCTGGCGGTGGAGAAGAGAGTGGTGTGGTGGAGCAGAGCAAGAAGGTGGCGGCCGAACTCAGGTGAGCGGCGGCGCAGAGATGGAGGAGCGGCGGCACCGGAGGTGGAGAAGAAAGGGAGAGGAAGGCGGCCGAGGTGCGCGGTGAGGAGGAGAGCCGGGAAGAGGTGGCGAGGTGGAGACGGGAGGTGCTGTGGAGAGCGGCAAAGGAAGAGGAGAGAAGCGGTGCGCTAGAGGGAAAGCAAGGCGGCGGCCGGTGAAGGAGAGCAGAGAAGGGAGGAGAAGCGGTGAGGCGGCCGGAAAGGAGAGCGACCGAGGGAGAGCAGCGGGGAGAGGCAGAGGCGCACCGGCGAGATGCGGCCCAGCGCTCGCCGGCGCCGGAGAAGAGGAAGGGGGAGGAGAGAGCAAAGGGGATGAGAAGAGAAGAACCGGGCTCAAGTTGTTCCCAGGCGGCGACGCTAGGGTTATGAGGGAATTGGGGGTTTTCGGCATTTTTGCGGTTTTGTCCTCCCGATTTCAGGAATTTACAATGAAGTCCTTCCCTCATTTGATTTCTTCTGATTTAGACCTCCGGAGCTCCGTTTTCTTCGCGGAAAGATCCTACGTGCCCGAGATGACACGTACATTTGTACAGAGCAGTTCCGGAATGCCAATTTTGCTATGTTTCTTTGCTATGTTTCTTCCGCACCTTCTTCCAAGAGTACAACACTTGTTTCATCAACTTCAGTTGTAGATCAGTTTATGGATAGTGTGGATGAAATGGGCGGTGATTATGTGCTTGGAGATGATGATGACATGCCGGAGGTTCAGCTATAGGAATCCTGCTCCTATCCTTTGTTAAGTTCAATTAAGAACTTGATTTAGTATTTTAGTTACTAGTGTACTAGTACTTTCTAGTTTGTGAGCTTGTGACTACGCCTATGTCATGTGGTTGTCAGCTTTGTGTGCTTGTGAGACCTAACTAAGTATTATTGTATTAAGACCATGATGTCACTTGTGGTTGTGGGCTTATGTCTTTGTGTCGTGTCTTTTTATTGCTATATAATATATGTGTCTTGCCTCTTGTGCCATAGATCATTACTACAGTATTATTTTTCATGTGATCTAGGTCAATATATACAGCTATTGTCATGCTGTGCAGATTGGTGTGTAATGTGTTTATTGTATTTTAGATATCGCTTTCATGATTTTCGATCGTTATCGATGCACTTTTGATCGAATAGTTTCGTTTCCGAATTTACCGGGATATCGATGTCGTTCTCGTTTCCGACAATATCGTATCGATTTCGTTTTCGAGAAAATAATGTGAAACTGAAAGTGATTTGACCTCCTACCGATCGTTTCCGACCGTTTTCAGCCCTAAGCAAGAGTGAGGAAGCCACTTCAGAAGGCCAAGTATTTATATTTGTTTTTAGTTTTTTTTAAATAGAAATCATAAGTAGAAGTAGACATAAATAGTGTCTTAATATTGTTGCCTGTGAACCTCCCAGCCCGGCCCAACTTGGAACAGAAGGACTATTGGTATGGTAACCAGGCCGGCCTAATTTAGAAAGGAAGAATGATCCAGTGCTCAAGTACTCCCAGCCCGACCGAACTTTCGCCTGCTTGAAGATATAATAGCCTGTGAATGGTGGACGAAATTAAAGAGGAGCCCAAATCCAGCCCAAGTCGGTGTGAGACAAGACGGCGGATCCAACAGAACTTGCCATCCCCGAACCCTGTAGCCCCATCAGCGCACACGAATCACGACAGCCAGCCGCGCACACTCGGCTGCTCCCTGTCTCCGTTTTACAGGACACATACGTCTGTCAGTTCAGTGCAGTGTATTGCTCGAGTAGTTCGAAGTGAGCGGTAAAAAAAACTCAGGATCACGATCCGCTCGAGCTTGATTTACTATAAATTTGATTTGAGCTTGACTTGAGCTCTAAATAAGATGAGTTTGAACTTAATTCCGAGCTCATAAGTTTCAACGAGTTGAGATCGAATAGTTTGTTATGACTTAATTTGAATTTAAATATTACCGTATGTTAATTTTTATGGAACTTACTCAAACCGAGTTTGAGTTTTTCTTATTATTAAAAATTAATACATATTAAATCGTTTGTTGACTATAGCCGAACTTATTCGAGACGAGATTGAGTCTATTTGAACTTAGACTGAGTCAAGTTTAAATTTAGATCCAAACCTAAGACTTTAACTTAGACTTACTCGTGTTTCGTTTAAGTTTCTATCGAGCCCAAGTTTAGAAAGCCAAGCTCGATTGAGCACGGTGGCTCGTTTACTAATCCGAAGCACAAACTCTTGGCACATTGACTTGTTGTCAATTAGAGATCTCACGAGTCCCATTGGAGTAGTATCATAAAAGGATTACACTACTCGACCTTGGGATCTAAGCAGGGAAGCGGCAGTAAGCTTGTTCCAGCAACACGAGTATCCCGCGAAGTTAATATTATTTAATCGTTGCAGTGTCAGATACAAAGCCAGGTACCTTCTCTTTTACAAAGAGGGAGGGAAGAGAGACGCATACTGCATACAGTAGTAGTTCTGAAAAGGGGAGGAGACGGGAAAGACGACGAGCCGCGCGCGTGGGAGCTGCAACGGTCACTTTACCTGCCCCCGCTACTCATCACTCCCCCCACGAATCTACTCGCCCACTCCTCAGCCCAGCTCGTCCAGCTCCATGCCATCTCGACTCTAATAAACTCCAGTCCTGTACTGTGCTCAGTTTCTCCCAAGAAACGTACCAACAAAAGAGCAGATCTTCCACGGGCTTCTTCTCCGTCTGTTTCTCATCCCAAAGAAACAAGCTCTGATTCGCTTTGTTTTTTGTTTCTATCCGTCACTCCATTTATTTTCTTTTGTCCTCCATCCATCGAATTGGCTGGTTCTTCAGGGGGGGTCGGTGATGGGGAAGAAGAGGCCCGTGCTCCCCTTCCCTGCGGCCGCCGACGAGCCGGAGCGGCAGCCGCACCACTTCAGCGACTACGGATTCGACCCCCAGCTCCTCCGCTTCTCCCAGGTTGGGGTCTTCCTCTTCCGTCCACATCGATCTCTGGTCTCTCTCGGTCTGTCTTAATTCTTGCAACGTGCTGTGCTTTCTTAGTCCGAAGCGAAGCGGCCGGCTGCGGCTGGGCGCCACCACCAGCCGCCGCCGCTGGAGTCCGCACGGTTCAAGCTCCAGAAGCCCATCTCGAAGAAGCACCACCTCAAGCAGCGCAATAAGCAGCAGCGCCGCCGGCGGTGGTGGAGCTCCGCTGCCTCCGCCGCGCTCCTTTTCTTCAAGCGCCCCACCTCCAACCCCACCGCCGCCGGCGCCAGCACCGCGTCACTGTACTCCTACAGTACTGCCGCTGCGTCCACCCCACGGCCGCTGTACCTTGCCGACGACGACGACGCCGCGGCGTGCACGTGCTGGGCGCCGGCCATGCGGTCCGGCCACCTGGCCGCCGCCGAGATCGGCGCCGCCTCGGCCGTGGTTCCCTACGTCAGCCTAAGAGACGCCAACCTCGGTGGTGGCGGCGCTGTAGGAGCAGCTAATCCGGCGATGCCCATCTACCTCGTGACGTGACGCTCTCCCGGCCGGCCGGCCGGCCGGCGGCTCTGGCTCCCTCGACGTGGGCGGGCCACATGGCTGCCTTTAAGATTTTTTTTCTTCTCCTTTTTAGGCTTCTTTCTGAGACTAGTCGTCGAATGGTCAAAGTGCAACAAGTGTTTAGACTTTTTTTCCTTTCTTTGCAGCGTGTGCTTTCCTTGTTTTTCCTTTTGTTTATGGTAACTGGATTTCACTTTTACAGACTGACGGTGGGCCTCGATTTCCAGAGTTGCCATGCGCGTGGACTGCTTGGTTAATTAGTTGCCGTTTGATCTCGACAAAACTAGCACCGTCGTAACACTCCAAACATATCACATACCTCCTCAAGCTAAAAAAAAAAGACATTTTAGATGTTAATTTGGTTTTTAAAATATAACTTTGATCACTAATTATTATTAAATATATTTGTAAAACTCAAAAAAAACTATAATATTTATGAAAAAAAATTTCGAGATGAATCTATGTATAGAATTTTTATATATCTAATCTAAATATTTAAAAAAATATCGATAGGTATAATTTTTAAAATTTGTTCATATATATTTTGAAACGACTTATTTTTGTGAGACGGAGAGAGTACGCTAGTAGTAGCTGCATTGGAGCACAAGAGGTGTATTTGTGTCATTTCCAAAAACGAGTACGCTAGTAGTAGCTGCGTTGGAGGACAAGAGGTGTATTTGTGTCATTTCCAAAAACTGCGATGGAAAATTCCACAAGAGTATTATTTTTCTCAATACTAACCTCATTTTTTTTCTCTTTTGATTTTCAACCACTATTTGGTTCGTGACTGTAGATGGCGTAGCGTACTCTCTTGGCATACTGACCTACCTACTGTAGGAATCACAGCTTAACTATAGCTGTGTTCTTTTGGTCTTTTAGGGTTAGTTTTTGGTTTTCACTTTCAAACCGAAATAAATAGATGGTTTTTTTCAAATAGCTGCTTAAAGCCGTTTCTCTAAACAGCTTTTCGACTCTGTCGGCACGTGCGAATCAATGATGGCTTGACATAGTTTGCTGTTTTTTCCTCAGCAATTCTCCTCTTGGCCGAAGACCGGATATTAATTGTGTGTTGATTGCAAACCATCTGTGATGTTTGTGTACAAAGTTAATAACAGATGCGTGTTATTATGGTGAATCTTGTTGTTGCCTGGGATTTTTCATGTTATTATGGTGAAGTACTTGTAAGAATTATTTGGTGAATCTTGTTGTTGCCGGCATTAACACCGAGGAGATGTCATGTATGATACGTAAATAACATGAGCTTGTGCATACACTGCAGAATGTTAGAAATTGTAAATAAGAAGTTTTTGTATGCGACATCGTATGATGTAAAGACCTGCAAGATATGGAGATCACTACTGCCTGTTCATTGCGGTTCATGAATGATATGAGCTAAGGACATGTGTTGTTTCAATTTTGCTCACTGATTTCCTGTTTCTCTGAATCTTTCATTATCCACTGTGATATGTATCTATTTTTAGCTATCGAAGAGATTAGGACAAATGCTTTTGATCTTATTTACAAACCATTTACCTATATCATTGTGATCTCATTCAATAATTGTGATAATTATATCTATATCATTTACCTACGATATTGTCATAAATTTGCATCTGTATAAGAAAATTGCTCTTAAACTCTCATAGGTATAACTACTGGCCGAGGTATTGCCGACCCTAGTTCGCCATGAGAATGTTCTACATAAAACTACACCACCGGTCAAAAAGGAAAAAAGAGAAAGAAAATCTAGTTAAATTGAAGTGTCAAAACTAGTGGTAACATGGTCTATTTCCCTCAAATCTCCTCTTTTATGAATCTGGAGCCAACTCACAAGCCAAACGCTTTTCAGAGGCAGCTCCAGATTCTCAGAGAAGTGGATTCTCAGAGAATTCAGAGCAGAAGCTGAAAAATGAGAATCTGGAGCTCTACCAAACAGGCCCTTACTTCAGAGGCGAAGATCATATTGTACTGACTAGTGGTATATGTAGAGTCAAAAGAGACCACGTCTCCAAAATGTGCATAGTTTTTTTCTGGATGTGGTATCAGCCCAAAAGACATGTTCCAACCGTCCCTGATCATCCAGCTTGTAACCAAAGAAAAAGAAAAGCAGGCTTCTTTCCTAGGTTGTCAGCAAACATCCGTGCATCTGAGATATCTATTGGCACATTTCAAGTAACAGTGATAATTTTGCATCTCTCTTTTTGTGCAACCTCCATTCTCAAATCCGTCCTAATTCACACGAAGCAATCTATATGCCGCAGAGGTAGCAATGCATGCTGTATGGCACGTGAGCAACGAACTCTTCGCCTTGTTACTATTTTTTTCTATTGGATTTCAGGTATTGAACTTTGCTAGGCGAGACAAGTGCATGTGTATGGTTCTCAACAAAATCTGACACGACATACCGATTATATTTCCATCTGAGGGTAATCATGGCTTAGTTCTTTTTGACTATAGCTTTAACTTTCACTTTCTGCTTGGCAGTCACCCCTGGTGATTGTTGCCTTACGTTTCTTCTTGCAGGCGGCCGTGCTTGCGTTGTTACGTTGCACTTTCACCGATCGGTGTTCCGCCTTCGAGTATAATAACCTCTTCCATACTTGCTGACCACCCTTCATACTTCTCTGGCCTATCCGTGGGGTGCAATCGGGATCTTGTTTCATATTTCTTTTTAGAGTTAGAGACCCTGTTCTTTTTTTCAGTTTTTGATTTTTGCTTTTAATTTTTCTACAGTAACTAACTTTTAAATGAAGTATCTTTTTAAGATGGAGTATATTAGTTAATTGTAGTACATACTGTACTGACTTTATTTATATCAGTAAAAACCATACGTGAGTTTCTGTTACTCTATAATATCTCACACATACAGTCTAAAAGCCATAAGGCACAGTCAAAAACTATAAGTCTTATCCAAAAAGAACAGGCCCATAGTTGATATGGATAATATCATATACTTATTTTTCCATTCCGTATTTATTTCATAAACTTTCAAACAGTCAGTCGGACGAAAATTATCTGCTTCTTTTGCACCCCTATATATGATATTGGATAGTAGAGTGCAATCGGAGTGAGCACAGAGAGATTAATCGCCGCAATATCGAAGTATTCCCCGCATGTTTAGATATAGCAATCCATCTATATTTTATATTGCTCCTAAGTGAAGTCACAACAGATTTTTTATATCACTTGATATACGAATATATACGGATGGATATCACTCATCCTATATTATATTCTATATTTTTTTATAGAGTTATAGTCGAATATAAATAGTGTCAGATATCTATTTACCCTTCTATATTTATTCTGCAAACCTTTAGCCGGTTGATCAGACAAAAATTATACGTTCAATTTGCACACCCGACCTATCCGGACAGAAAAAGGCAATAGTATGGGCATACGCCCTATAAAATTCCTCGGCTGAACCTTAGTCCTCGAATTCCATCTATATGGCCGGCTTTTTGGCATCATCACATTCTGGAGTACATACAGAAACCTGATATGCAACTACGGAACAAATCAATGTCACTTATAAGAGAGAACAGAGCATGTTCTTTTGGACTACAGTTTACGTTCTTGTGGATCATGACTTTTAGTTATAATTTATTAGTCTAATGAATAGTGATTACTGAAAGAAGCTAAAAGCCACTGTGATTTTGACTTTCAAATAAACATGCATGAATTTTCATAAATTTTAAATTTTTTGGTGCAATTTTAAAACTTTTCCCGAAGCTTGGTTGAGGTTTGAGATTTTTAAAATAAATCCCTTCACACAAAAATGTGAAATCAAAATTTCTAAAAAAGAATTGGAAGCTGAGAAATTTTACCTAAAATTTTCATGTGCAAATTCCCTGGGAAATTCAAACTTAAATTCAAATCGAAGCTAAAGTTCAAATCCTATTTAAACTCCCTCCAAGCCATTAGACTGGATCTCGCCTGCCAGCCTGACCCACTCCTTCTTTCCTTCCAGCGTCGTGGCCCAGCTAGCCGGCCCGCTCCACGCCACACGGCCCATGCACACGCCGTGCGCACGCTAGCCCAACTCGCTGCCTCACTCTCGCACAGCACCGACAAGTGAGCCCAGTCCACCCTTCAGTGCATTGTTCTTCTTCTTCCCCTCTTTCTTCCTTGCGCGTGCCCGACATCATCACCTCGCCTATTTCCGCGTGCAAGTGAGCAGTGAAAGCTCTGTGCCTTGAGCCAACTACGCTGCAACATTGTCTCATCGCCGCAAGGTAGACCCGTCACCAACTAGGCTCTCTCTTGCTCTCTCACACTTTCCCTCACTCAGCGCCCAAGACTGCTCATGACGTCCGAGCTCGTTCTCCCTCCTCCCATCTATAAAAGCCACAGGCAACCGTATCACCAAACGTGCCTCCCCTTACATTTTCTTTTCCCCGAACTCTCCCCTTCCCCCTATTCGCCTCTGGTTGAAGCCAATCGAGCCTCGAACTTCAACTCCACCCGTCGGCTTCCACAGCCAAATTGCTCTGCTCTAGTGAGGCTCCGCCGATGATATCGTGCTTCCCAAGTTTGCCTCATCTCCGCCTACCCCATGCTCACCCCCTCTCGTGCTCGTTTGCCCCTAGGAGCGCCAATCCCAAGACCTGTGACATGTGCCATTGACACCACAGCTATCAATTTCCCCGTCCACGCCATCCTCCGGCAAGCTTTCCCGTCCCATGTTATTCAAAGCAAAGCAAACCCATTGGACTAGCCTAGTTATCGCATAGCTTGCCGTCACCCTAGTCGCGTTGCCCCCGACAGCCATGGAGCACCTAGCTCACTGTCACCCTCATAACGCCAAGACACGTCGTAGCATCCCAATAGCATGTAGAAGCTTAAGTCCACCACGTATTGGAGTTTTGAACTCGCATTTGCCGTTGCCATTCACACCATAGCACCCATTGCCGCCCTCACCGTTGCGCCATCGCCTCACGCCGTCTCCAGCCTCACCGTCACCACTAGTACAGCTTGCCCCTCGCCACCAGTGCCAAGCTCGGCCAAGCCATCATGGCAAAGCCAAGGAAGAAGACGAGCGTGACTCACTGCTAAGTGGGCCCCGAGCCACTAATTAAACTAATGGATTAGTTACCATTAATAACACAATTAATGATAATATGACATGTGGGCCCTAGAAATTAGAGATTCTTAATTAATCTAGGATTTAAACTGTGGCTCACTGACATGCAGGCCCCACATCACTTAACCCGTCGCATAGATACATCCTATGGACCACTGTCACTAACCAGTGGGGCCCACCTCTCATTAAATGGCTGCATGAACCTAGTCTATATGAGTCGTGACCCTACCTGCTAGCTTCACTCGTTTTTCTGAATTAAAATAAATAGAAAACATAAATAAACACCCTTGGACCCCACCGTTAACCCCTCAATGATTTTCTTAAGGAAAATAATTAGAAAAGAAAATAAAACCCTTAGGCAACCCCACCTGTCAGCAACCGAGGCTTTTCCTTCAGAAAAATAATTCAAAATAAAAATAAATCCCATATGGCCCAACCTGTCAGAAATCTCTGAATTTTAGGAATTTAATTGTGATTCAAATTTTGAAAGGCTATAACTTCTTCATTTTAAATCCAATCCAGTGCTTTACATTTCTAAATTCATCAAAATTCAAAATCTTTCTAACAATATCAAAATCGTAATTTGTGGAGTTTATTTGAATTTTTGTTTGAATGTTTGATTGAATGTGGATGATCTCATGTATATAGACTTCGACGCTCCGGACGCCCTCGTCACTGACGAACAAAATCCCACCCAAGCCATATTTGATCAAGGAAAGTCCTTATAATTGATCATGTTGAACCTAGTTTTTAAGTGCAATATTTTTCTTTCAAATTACATGCATGCTTATTATGGGTAATTGTTAAAATGCTATGTTAAAAATTGATTGCCTAGTAATAGCCCAAGTGCACCGCGACATTGTCTTATCGCCATGAGGTAGTCCCATCACCAGCTGGCCTCTCTCTCGCTCTTTCACACTTGGCACCCAAGACCACTCATGGCGCCTGAGCTCATTCTCCCTCCTCTATAAAACTGCAAACCGTGTCACCAAACGCGCCTCCCTTCACTCTTCCATTTCCCCAAACTCTCCCTTCCCCTCTCCACCTCTGTTGAAGCCAATCGAGCCTCAGACTTTCAACTCTGGTCACTGGCTTCCATTGCCAAATTGCTCCACTTCGGTGAGTCTTTGTGGATGCCATCGTGCTTCCTGAGTTCGCCTCGTCTCCACCTACCCCGTGCTCACCCCCTCATGTTCGTTTGCCCCTAGGAGCATCGAACCTGAGACCCATGTTGTGCACTGTCCTCGCCATCGACACTGCCACCATTGATCTCCTCCTCCACACCATCCTACGGTAAACTTTCTCGTTCCTATGTAGTTCAAAGTAAAACAAACCCATTTGACTAGCCTAGTTGCTACGTAGCTCGCCATAGCTCCCCTGTGTCATTGCCCTCGGTGCGCTACCCCTAGCAGCTGTGGAGCGCCTAGCTCACCGTCGCCCCCATAGCGCCAAGACACACCTTAGCAACACAACACCGTGTAGAAGCTTAAGCCCGCCTCGTACTGGAGTTTTGGACTCACATTTGCCGTTGCCATGTACGCCGTGGCACCCGCTACTGCCCTCACCATCGGCTCACCACTTCACACCATCTTCGGCCTCGCCGTCACCACTAGTAGAACCGTAGAGGTCTCCACACCCATTTTACCCCTCACACCAGCACACCGTGCCCTCGCTACCCATGCCAAGCTCGACTGAGCCACCATGGCCAAGCCAAGGAAGAAGACTAGCGTGACTCACTACCAAGTGGGCCCTAAGCCATTAATTAAACCGATGGATTAGTTACCATTAATAACACGATTAATAATTGTATGACATGTGGGCCCTAGAAATTAGAGATTCCTAATTATCCTAGGATTTAAACCGTGACACACTAACATGTGGTCCCCACATCACTTAACCCACCGCATAGACACATCCTGTGGACCACTATCACTAACTAGTGGGTCCCATCTCTTGGTAAATGGCTGCATGAATCTAGTCTATATGAGCCGTGACCCCACCTTTAGTCTCACTCTTTTTCCCAAACTAAAATAACTAGAAAACATAAACAAAACCCATGGACCCCACCTATCCGCCGTTTAATGATTTCCTTAAGGAAAATAATTAGAAAAGAAAAGAAAGCCCTTAGCTGACCCCACCTGTCAGCCTTTGAGGCTTTTCCTTTAGAAAAGCAATTAAAAAATCAAAAAATTCCATATGGTCCAACCTATCAGAAATTTCTGAATTTTAGGAATTTCATTGCGGTTCAAACTTTGAAAGGCCATGACTTTTTCATTTTAAATTCAAATCCAGTGATTGTTATTTCTAAATTCATCAAATTTAAAACCTTTCCAATAGTACTAAAAACATAATTTTTAGAGTTAATTTGAATTTTATTTTAATGTTTCTTTGAATATTTGATTGAATATGGATGATTTCGCGTGTATAAATTTTGATGCTTCTGATGCCCTCGTTGTTGACGAATAAGATCCCACCCAAGCCATATTTGGTCAAGACTAGTCCTTATAATTGATCATGTTGAATCTAATTTTCAAATGCAATATTTTGCTTTTGAAATATACTTGCATGCTTATTATGGGTAATTATTAAAATACTATGTTAAAGGTTGGTTGCCTAGTTATACCTTGCTTAGCTTCGGTGTGAATCTTACGCTCATAGATTGGTTCGTGGATTTCTAGATTTCTAATGTAATTGGTAGGAGTGGCCCGAAACGGTCGCTGTCCTTATGGATTTTGTTGAGAAGGTCCATAAACTCCCTAACAACAAGGTCGCATTGGAAACGTAGCCTGCAAATGGGAACGTTCTAAGGGTGAGACATAACCCGGGAAAGGGGTGGTCACTATTGCCAGTGTTGAGGACTCTTCTATGGAGTGGGGTAAGCATTGTAGCTAAGCATTGTAAAAGTCTTGTTATGATTTTCTTAATCGCACGCTTACAGAAGAATGTAGTGGCCAACATTATGAGTTAATCATATCTTGTAGATAAAACTATACAACCTATGCAAAGTGTTAAAAATCCACTTGAATAGCCGTGCCCTGGGAAATAGGCAAAAGTGCAGAAACTTTACACTTGCATAGTTTTCATAAATAAATATTAGACCGGTAATGGTTATGATAAGCAACTCATGTGGAAGTGAAAGTGGACGGATTTTGATCTCACATCAATTGAATTGAAAATGGAGGGATTTCGCTCTCACATTAATGGAAGTGAAAGCAGAGTGGTTTCGCTCACAATAATTAACATGAAAGCGAAGGGATTCACTCTTATGATAGTTTTGACTCAAAGAAAAAAATGAATATTGGTTTTGATGTAAAAATGGTTAAGTCATAGGATTGGAATCCAAATAAATTAGTATATTTGATAAATTAGCTTTATTGTAAAAGAAGCATAAGACACTCACTTATATAAGCTTTGAATGTAGATTTATATATGTAGTTGCATTCTGCTATAGAGACTTGTTGAGTACCTTTGTACTCATTGTTGTTTAATATGTGGTTTTAGATGACGGAAGTGATCATTTGGTGTATGGGTTCACCTATGCATCTGGCAATGACATGGAAGACGAAGGCCGGGACTTAGTTTAGCCCAGTTGATTGCCTGTGATGATATATGGAGGTGCCTTTTGGTTTACATACTATTCCACTGCTTTACTCTGAACTATACTATTTGATCAATCGGTCCGTTATGTAAAACATAGTCATAAGACCTATTTATGGTTGTCTTTATAATAAGAAGTACTCCTTTATTTACTCGTGTGTATAGGTATGATATTTACCAATATTATTGTGTGAGTTAGCTACTGATGTAGAAACTAGCTCAAAATGCATGAAAGATTCGGATTATCAAATTTGAATCCCACACGCTAAGAAAACAAAAAGAACAGGAACGTAGACGGTTGTCTACAAATACACATAATGGCATCCTCCAGCAGCTCGTTGGTGTACTATAGCCGTCCGACATGTTTGGTGTACAGCTCATTCCCACCATGGATTGGGCATCAGCACATTCATTCGTTTCCATATGAAAAACACAGCTCTCGTTGTCCATAGTGTCCATGCAGGAAACTGCACAATCTATGCCCCCAGTTACAGAACGGGGAAAAATCAGAAACTACAGGTAAGAAATGGAAAAGGGGTGAGGCTCTTAACAACTAGCTACTGCTCCATTTAAAACAAAAAAATGTCCCTTACACTTCAATGTGTATTGGCTAACAACCAGCTACTCCCTCCGGTTTCCAAAAGCTTGTCGCTGGAGCCTTGGAACCTGAGGAGCCTAAAGGAAGTCGTTTTGTATTTTTTTACTCCAACATGGACTACTCTACCCTTCATTTATTCCGTGCGTGGGTATGTGAACGAGGCGCCGCTGCTCCGCTCGATTAATTCGCGCCGCTTCGCTTCTTGCTCTCGCCCTGCCTGCTCCGCTTCCTTGCTTGCTCGGCGCCAATGTTTGCTCATTCCACCACCAGGAGCCCAAGCACCAGGAGCTCCACGTCGCCATGGACCACGACATCATGGAGGACAACGAGCAGAGCACCAACGACGAGCTCGAGTGCAAGGTGACCGGCGACAACGAGCTCAAATGCGAGGAGCCCAAGAAGCAGCATGGCGACGTCGTGGAAGAAAAAGAGCCACGCGGCGATACGGAGCACCACGCGCCGGAGGTAACAAAAAAATGCATTCACTGCTGCAGAGTCCACGATGTCAAGGTTCCATGCTTGTGCAACATACCATGCCCTCGTTGTGGTCTCATTCACTGCGAGTACACAGTTTCGGCTTGGATCTACGGGTTCGACTTCTTTGACTGCAATGTATACATTCCCAATCTCAACGAACACAAGATGGATGGCAACACGATCTTGCTATCTGAGCGCGTCATCAAATTTCTTGACGACTTGGCCAAGAGCAAGCATGAAGGCGCCAAGGTCGACGACTCCGACGATGTTCTGTTCGTCGCGGACTCCATGGCCGGTGAGACCGAGGTGCCGGATTCACAGACGATGGAGGACGTCGAACTCCCTGCCAAGGAGCGTGGCGAGGTCGAGCTGCCTGCCGAGGAGCGCGGCGACGTCGAGCTCCACTTTGGTAGCAAGAGGTAGCCACGTTCAGGTTATAAAACATCAGGTAAGATGACAAGGTAAAGTTTGACACACTTCATCTTACAATGCTTACCAGCATACTATTTCTAATTGTGCAACTACTAATCGAGGTGGTTGTTCCATGCAGCAAGCTTGGCCATAGCGTCGGCTACCAACGATGCCTTGCAAGCGATTTGCAGACGAAAGAAACCCAAATCTAATATGTTGAAATCTGGTGAATTGGGCGGTTGACAAATAAGCCGGATGTCAAAATCTTGTTGCTTAGCAGCTTCACAAAAAAGTGGGTCATCAAGTTCTATATGAGATGGTGCGTTGTCTTGTTGAATGTAGATAGGTTTGTTGACATCCTCATGTGGCCACTTAGCTCGAATAGCCGGCAACACCTTCTCGATCATGAACTCTCTAATCACATCCCTAGTAATTGAAGCAATGGGCTTCACTTCCATTGTCCCAGCTGACCGGTTAACACTGCTCCTCTTAGCACGCTCAAAAGTAACTAGAGGAAAGCATCCAATCTTTCCATCAAAAGTGCATACTCCATTCTCATCAAATCTTGGCCGAGCAGTCACACATAAGAACATTATTTTAGGAATGTTGTTCTTACTCCTACATGTTCTTAAGGGCTCATCCTCATCTGCAAGCAAGTAATATCTCTCGGATTTTCTAGTAAGATAGAACCATTTCTCATCAATGAATATAACGTTAAACAATCCCTTAAACTTTGGATCATTTGGCATGCTATCTTGATCAAGCATATCCAAATACCATCATAGCCTTCCTTTCTTATTTTCATCCGTTAAGTGCGGTTTATACTACTTGAGTGTCGCTTAACGAGACCTTGACGCATGTATCGCAACAGCTTCTTTTTACTAATACGCAAGATAGCACAAACATCTTCTAGTGTGGTTCTATCCTTGAGCAACATTTCGTAATGGTTCGAAATTCAATGAAATTGTCTTTCGGCCAACTCTGCCACGCTTTCTGCTAGAAACATGCACCGGAATACCTTCATCTAGAGATGATTTACCTTGAATCCATATACGCTGAACCGTGCGAATATGTACTCCAAATTGCTCGGCGACTTCCTTGGTCACATGTCTCTTTAGTTTGCCGTTTGTGCTTGTTGCCAACAAAGTTTGGTAGATCCTTCTTCTAACTTCATCTAGTAGATCTTTCCTACCTACAGAAACGTCAAGAAGGATATTAGTTGTTGGTGCCGGCAATGGCAATGGAACACAATTGAAAAACAAAGGAAAATTATCACTTACGAGCTGCATTCACAGGTGGTTCCAAGTTCAAGTCGATCCCACCGTGATTCTCATCATCTAGTGGCAAGTTCAAATCCAAACCATCATGGGGTCCATCCAAGTTTAAATCCAAACCATCAAGGGGTGCCTCCATGTTTAAATCAAAACCTAGTACGTACAAAAATGTACACATGCAAAAGCTTGAGAATCTGGACATATAAATGCAAACAAATAGAAAAGAAAACGAACATGATTGCATGGCCAAAAAAGAAAAGAACATGGTGCTTGCACGAATGCAACAAGGAGTACACTACACTTACCAATGACATGATCTAACGGTGGCTCCATGTTTTGATCGAACTCTGCGAGGGCTTCATAATCTATCGGTGGCTCCATGTTCAGGTCCATCTTGACAAGCTAGCTAGTACTAGTCGGGTGTGTTTGCAACAGGATTAAATAGAGGGAGAAGGCAAGGAGTTTTCCAGCGGCAGCACGCGCCAAAGTAAATTCGCGCCGCGGCAAAAGCCAGCCACGACGTGCAGCGAAATTTTTGTGCACCGCCAAAAGATCGGCACCGCGCATAGTGAAAATACCAGCGCGGGCTCGCAGACATGCGCCACGATGCATGCAAAAACAGCGCCATGCAAAAAATATAATACCAGTGCGGACATGCGCCACGACGCCATGCAAAAAACCTGGCAAATGCAAAATATTTGAGGCCCAACAGGAGTCGAACCCTAGCCACAAGCTTTAGCAGTAGGGACAGTGGCCAATCGAGCCAAGAGAGATTATTGATGAGGGATTCCTCTTGACTCTATTTAATATGGGCAACACATGAAATATACCCCATAATTAATCACTCCTTGGTATGTGAAATCATGTCCAAAACGACTTCCTTTTTTGACGCTGCATTGAAATTTTTTTATAAATATGACTTGTGGTTAAGAAAATTTTAGTCGCCTTACGAGTAGACCATCCGTTTTTTTATAAAACCTGTGGAAATCATGTGTACCACTACCACCTGGGGTTAAGAGAAGTTTTACCTGACTCTCATTCCAGAATGCTTCGGTGCATATACCAGTCGATTTGAGCACGGCAATAGCCTATAGAAGAAATGTGCCTTTTCGGTTCGTTACCTGATTAATCAACACACTTCTTTTGGTTAAATTCGGCTGACATTAATATGCACCACATCATGTTGCATTGTTTGCAAATCTCAAAACGGAAATATCATGCATGAGCCTTAACAAACACTGTAACGTCAACCTGGCAGAGGGATACAAAACGACCCGTTAGAATCATCTCCGCATTATAAGACATGTTTGTACTGACTTCTGTTTAAAAAAGACAAAAACCAATACAAACATCCAGTTTTCAAAACAATTTCTCTATTTCTCTAACTACCGTCTCGTTTTGAAGATAAGACATGAGTCATGGCGACGCACACATCTCTCTATCACTTTTTCACTGCTCATCCTTTTCTTCTAAAAGTCACTTCTTTCAGTCACTACTATTCATATTCAACCAAAATCCATAAACCACAACTAAACCATCAGCAAAAACCAATACAAATGTTCCTAAATTGATCCTTAGTTTGAGCCATACAACCAGTGTCATACCATTTGAACTATAGATATTGAACATGGTACTCCGTGTGAGAAACGATAAAAAACACATACACATGTGGACCGTTTATATAAGTTTTTTACTTTAACTTATAAATAATAATTTATAGAAAAATTTATAGAGAGGTACTCGCTTACGATTTTGGCCGATACAAATAAAATCGTTGCAGTGTGTACTACAATCGACTAGTAGACTCTTTCTTAAAAAATACTTTATTTATAAGCTAAATACCTAAAAAAATATTTAATATAAAAAATAGCTTTTAAAAATTAATATAAATATGACCAGTATTTGTCACCGCCGCTGCTCCACCACCGCTATCCCAAACAATGGCCACACAAGAGCTGTTGGGCCAATTAATCCCACATTTATTTTACAAAACAACCCGATAGTAAATACGGATTTGCAGAGAAGCTCATGAAATTTTGGATAATCGACACCATGAAAATATAAAACGCGATATTTAACCCACATAATTCCTACTTTATAGTAGGCCCCCGACCACTTGTCCCAAACTCCTAGGCAGCCATCTGCCACTTGTCAGGCAGCAGACATCTAAGCTATGTTGAAAGTGCTATAACTTTCAATTTTTAATTAAAATGGTACTGAACGGTGATTAGTTTTCTAAAATATTTAATTAAATGAAAATAAAAACACCGTCATATCTAAATAGATAATACAAAAAAGAAAAGATCATATAAAAAAGCTAATATATTTCAAAACTTTTTTTTGGTTTCTGAGTCACAACAGAGCCTGTCGGTTCTTCCATTCCTGAAATCTGTAGAGTATTTTTCTTCCCCAATTTATTTTGAAGTCCAAACCGGCATAACCTGCCTGCCTTCTCTTCCCGTTGCACCCCCTCTTCCTCCTCGTATGTCCCGCACCGCCAAGGAAAACCACCAAAATCGATCGAACGAGCTAATAAAATAACTCGCGAAATTCGCCAGCCAAATCAGATCGAGCCTGTTCCAAGTGTTTGTTCCTCGCGAAGCTTCCTTCCATGAACGTCGAGCGGCTGCCGGCGGAGCGCCACGGCCACCGCTACGCGCGGATGCCGCCGGAGCCCGATAGGGAGGCGTCCTCGGCGGCGCCGGCCTGAGGTCCTGGCGGCGTCGGCGTCGTTCCGGCTGCCCGAGGCGGCGTGGGTGTTCGAGGAGCTCCCGCGCGCGGCCATCGTCGCCGTCTCGCGCCCCGACGCCGGCGACATCACCCCCATGCTGCACTCCTACACCATCGAGGCCAACTACAAGCAGGTCCGCGTATCCCCCTGCCTCCCTCCCTCTTCGCTTTACGATTCCAAATGTTTCGAGACTCTTTTTTATGGGTTGATGTTGAATTCAGCCCGGAATCCTGCAAAAATCATGTGGGCTCCGTGCGATGCGACGCTGATTACTCTGATTCGCGTACTTTTGATGGGTGAAATCCATGATCAGGTTAGACGTTCTAGTTCAATTGGATGGTGGGAATGATCGTAGCTAATGATTTTAGGTTTTGCGTGAAATGAGACGTTTGGTTCTAGGCCGGGGGCCGGCTGGCGCGGAGGCAGCGGCGCCGGTGAGGAAACGAGGGGGCGTCGGGTGGAATCGTGCGGGAGAAGAGAGAGGAGAGGGAGTTTGTGGCTTGCTGGTTTCACTTCTTCTTTTTTTTATCTTTGTTTGGACCTATTAGGAGAGGAGAAATTTGATGATTTGCCCCATCTTTGCAAACAAACAGCTCATTTGCTTCATAGTTGATGTCAATTGATTATTTGTCATATCTTTTAATTTTCAGTTGATCATTTGCCCTCTTTGCATTTCCAAACTATTTTTTATTTTTATAATGCTAAATTACCATAGAAAATAACCAAATTACCCTTTGAAGTAGCCCTTGTTCTCCTCACTTCCTTCGCCACACTCCTTGCTCTTCTTTTGCACCGACAGAAATTCTCGTAGGTAAGGAGAATGTTACTGCAACTATCCATGGATCCATTTGCTTCGTCATCTTCTTGATCTTGTTCTTGAAGTTTCAGGAGATTCTTTCACATTTTGTTTCATCAGGCTTGAGGTTTCATTGGCGAGGAGAAATGGTGGCTTAGATGGCTACCTGCCAGCCTTTTCAAGCAGGGAAGGAGCAGCAAGACCAGCACTGCATCATGGTGGCTGTGCTCTTCCTTCAGTGTACAGAGGCACGGTTCTGCTGCCCCGGCAGGCCAGCTTGGCGCCGCCTCAGACCACGCCGAAGCCGTCGTCGTCGTCGGGAAGGAGCGCGACAGAGGAGAGGGCCCTGAAGATCCACAGCGAGGCCGAGAGGCGGCGGCGGGAGAGGATCAATGCTCACCTGGCTGCGCTGAGGAAAATGATCCCTGATGCCAAGCAGGTCTGCAACATCTCTCCTAGCCTTGCCAAGTGACATATGCAGTTCTGGTTAAAATTAACAGAGCAACAGAATTTACAGCTGAAACAAGTTCAGTTCTTGAAATCAATAATTCATCAATATCTCTTTCAGACAAACTAACTATTCAGGTTCAATATAATCTTCTCTTACAAGAATATTATTCAGCAGCTGACAAAACACCTAAATTAGTGAATTTTGAAGGAGACAGCCTGATCGACAATCCTTCAATTCACAGTTAGTTTTTTACTCATAGATTTCCTTCACACCATCCGTGAAAGTCATGATCTGAATTAGCATTGCTGATACGTTTATCCATTTTGTGAGAAGATGGACAAGGCCACCTTTTAGCCAGGGTGGTCAATCAAGTGAAGGACCTGAAGAGGAAAGCAACTGAAGTCACATAGGCAATGCCCGTCCCTCCGGAGGCCAACGAGGTCACCGTCCAATGCTACACAGAAGACAATTCTTGTAGGAGATTTCTACAAGATTTCTTGTATCCATTTTGGAGGAGATTTCTTGTATTCTCGTTAAGGCAATTCCACAGAAGACAACAGAGCAGTCAGCAGCAGGATTCAGGAGATTTCAAAGGGTAATTTGGTCATTTTCTATGGTAATTTAGCATTATAAAAATAGAAAATGGCTTGGAAATGCAAAGAGGGCAAATGATTAACTGAAAATTAAAAGATATGGCAAATAATCAATTGATATCAACTATAGGGCAAATGAGCTGTTTGCAAATAAAGATAGGGCAAATCATCAAATTTGTCCTAGGAGAGAGAGGAGATACTAAACATTGGAGGGGAAAGAGAAAGTAGCATCTGTGGGACATGGCAATTCTTAGCGCTGGTGTGGGTACCTCTGTTGTGGACGCTTTTGTTGGCAAATACTATAAACGCCGCACAAAGCAATCTGCTCAGGCGCCCACAACAGAGTCCAGCTGAGTTAGTTTGTTTACATTCGAATCCTAGTTTGATAAGGAGAAGAGTTAGAATCCTAGATTGATAAGGAGAAGAGTTAGAATCCTAGTTTGATAAGGAGAAGAGTTATTGTTTAGGAAGTATGGCCTAAAGGCCTATATATAATGGTGTAAGCCTGATTCATGAGGCTATCAAGGAATTAATAAAGAAAAGAGGGATTACCTCAGAGCCTCCTCACGGAGGGCCTCCCTGCCCTAGCATCCAATCTACCACAACATCTTTGGTATCAGACTTCCGATCCTGCGCCCGGTTTTTTGCGCCCGGACTTCCGCCCCTGCTCTGCTCTGCGCCCGGCGCCGCCCCTGCTCTGCGCCCGGCGCCCGAACTTCCGATCTTGCGCCCGGACTGCCGCTCCTGCGCAGCACTCCTCAGCATCCGACCTGATCATGGGCGCTCCTTCACTATACGCACAGACCACTTCGCCCTCAAGTACCTTCTCGACCAGCGGCTCTCTACAATCCCGCAGCATACATGGGTGAGCCGTCTATTTGGGTATGATTTCCAGGTGGAATTCCGCCCCGGCCGTTTGAACACGGTTGCTGATGCGTTGTCTCGCCGGGATGAGGACACGACCGCGCTGGCCGCCTGTGCTCTCTCACGTCCTGACTTGGAGCTGTTCGACGACCTTCGGCGTGAGGCGGCGCACCTTCCCGAGCTGGTTGCCAAACTCTCAGAAATTGCGCAGGATTGCGCAGGCGCCTCCTGGACCACGGTCGACGGGTTTGTACTCCACCGCGGCCGCATTTACGTACCGGACTCTTCAGCACTATGGCCACAGATTCTTGCCACGGCCCATGGCACCGGACATGAAGGCGTACAAAAGACGCTGCATCGCCTCCGAGCTTCATTTTATAACCCTCATTCCAATCGGCTGGTGCGTGAATTTGTGCAGGGCTGCTCCGTGTGCCAGCAACACAAGACAGACCATCTGCACCCGGCCGGTCTTCTTCAACCTCTGACCGTACCAAGCTCGGTCTGGGCAGACATCGCTCTTGACTTTGTCGAAGGTTTTCCCAAGGTGGCCGGCAAATCAGTGGTTCTCACGGTGGTTGACCGCTTCTCAAAGTACGCCCACTTCATCGCCCTCAGTCACCCATACACGGCAATTTCGGTGGCCCGTGTTTTCTTCGACAACATCGTCAGGCTTCATGGTATTCCGTGCTCCATCGTCAGCGATCGCGACCCGGTCTTCACCAGCGCCTTCTGGACAGAGCTATTCGCTCTCTCTGGGGTCGAACTTCGTCTGAGCTCCGCATTCCATCCTCAAACAGATGGCCAATCCGAAGTGACGAATCGCATTCTGGGAGTCTACCTACGATGCCTTGCCGGCGACCGCTCACGTAGGTGGCTGCGATGGCTCCCATGGGCAGAGTACTGCTACAACACATCCTACCAGACGGCTCTGCATACGACCCCGTTTCAAGTGATCTACGGTCGCCCACCTCCGACGATAGCCAGCTATCAGCCCGGCTTGGCACGGGTAGCTGCTCTCGACAAGCAGCTGGCCGATCGCGACGCCTTCTTGACCGACATCCGCGACCGTCTTCTCCATGCGCAAGATCTCATGAAGCAGTACTATGACTCCAAACACAGAGACGTTCAGTACAAGGAGGATGACTGGGTATGGTTGCGTCTTCACCACCGATCGGCTGCTGGCATCAATGACAAGTGCGGAGGCAAACTTGCTCCTCGCTACTACAGTCCTTATCAAGTGGTGGAACGGATAGGCACGGTGGCATATCGCCTTCAGCTTCCGCCCAAGGCCAAAATTCACGACGTCTTCCACATTACCTTCCTCAAGCCGTACCATGGCGCCCCCCACCTTGCATGGCGCCTCTTCCCTCACTGGTTCGCGGCCGAGTAATTCCCACTCCGGCTTCCATTGCTCGCGCGCGCCTCAACCGTGGCACATGGGAACTGCTTGTGCGTTGGGTCGGGCGTCCCGACTCGGAGGCTACCTGGGAGCAACTTGAGGCCTTCAAGGAGGAGCATCCAACGTTCCAGCTCGAGGACGAGCTGTTTCTCCAGGAGGGCGGAAGTGTTGTGGACGCTTTTGTTGGCAAATACTATAAACGCCGCACAAAGCAATCTGCTCAGGCGCCCACAACAGAGTCCAGCTGAGTTAGTTTGTTTACATTCGAATCCTAGTTTGATAAGGAGAAGAGTTAGAATCCTAGATTGATAAGGAGAAGAGTTAGAATCCTAGTTTGATAAGGAGAAGAGTTATTGTTTAGGAAGTATGGCCTAAAGGCCTATATATAATGGTGTAAGCCTGATTCATGAGGCTATCAAGGAATTAATAAAGAAAAGAGGGATTACCTCAGAGCCTCCTCACGGAGGGCCTCCCTGCCCTAGCATCCAATCTACCACAACAACCTCACACTGTGGATGCTTTCACGCGCTTAGTTGATTTTAGTGGCCACTAATCCAGCATATGAAATGGGATGCTAAATTAAGGGATCAATTTTCTCCAGCTATGGCATTGTGGGGAGGTTGGTTTCATTATTTGGTGCTGGAACGACAACGCCTTTATGTTTGGAAGTTTGTTGGGTGATTACGCTCAAATGCGATGATGATCAGCGTAGTTCCAGCTCCTGCTGGTGGGCAGTTCTGCTCTTAAATTAATGTTCCAGGAAAATCAGCAATTGTCGGTTTCGTATCAGCATGTTCCATGAACTGAATGCTTGGTGCTTTCTAAGCTGGATGTGTATATGAAATTTGGGTGGTGAAGAATTGCCCCATCCAGGTGCAAGTGCAACAATGTGCCACTACTTCCTCACTAACTACTCACTAGAAGTTTGGTGTTTCCCTTACTTAAAATTTGCTGAAACTACATGGTTTTCGTTTGGTTACAGAAAGTTAGCAGAACATTTATTTCTTGAATTGGCTGTTTTTTATATAAAATTTGTTGAATTGGGTGTTGTTATCCTTAGTGATTAAAAATGATTCATGATGCAAGTTGAGCCAAATTTGTGTAGACAAGCTTCTTTGTTTACCTTTTAAGTTCTAATGTTTCATGTCAGCGACAGGTTTTTGGTCTTAAGTTCTTGGGCAAATATGATTATTCTGGTCTATTGGTACTTGCAATTCTTAGATTATCAATTTCAGACAGGGAACATGATTATTATAGTAGACATAAAAAATTTAGATTTAAGGACACGATGAGTTAAATACCTGATATCAATTTTATATATTTAAATGAAATCTATGCTAAATTAATATATTGCCACTATTTTGACTTGTCACATTGCATGTTAACTGTCTAGTGTTGACTATTGACCAATCTGTCCTTACCAATTTGGTGCATGCTTCAGTTGTCAACAGGTTGTCAAAGCAGTTTCTGTTACCTTTCACTTCACATCTTAACATGCATTAGGGACCTTTGTGTAGCACAATGTGGATGATCAGCTCACCACATGGTACAAACTTTGTGTGCACACGCACGGGCGCACGCGCACAAACAGAAGACCCCAAAAAAAAAAAGGAAAAAGTTGTGGAACACATGTGTCCTCAAATCTCTCACTGCTTGTCATGTATGGTTTTCTACTTGTGATACTTGTTTACTTGTGGTGCCTATTTCCTCCGTTGCCTTTTGTGGTGTTATTATTTCCATTAAATACAAATGTGGTATATGTGCGCTGAATAATGTTCACTACTTCTATCAGTTTAGGTGGCGTCTATACAAGAAAGCTTTGCAGATTCTGCATCTGCACTTTGCATTGAAGAGACATGAATTTTTTGAAGAATTCCATGAGAAGCAGGAACAGGTTGGTTATACCACCATGATTCATGAAAACTTTTTAAAACTAGATTTGAATATATATAGTGCCCATTAAAGTTGGTACAAGTGATGATAGCATTCGTATGAAATAAGTGGTAATAAGTGGAGGAATAAACATATGCGTGAAAATAGGAGGGAAGATAGAAGGAGAGCCGTTATATCTTAGTCAAATGGATTAGTGTGTTTCGATTATTGCACAGTTCCTGATCTTTCATCAAGACAACAAAGGGTTGAGATTACGTGTGTCAGCTAAGAAAAAGAGGAAACAATTTGAATTTGGCATTTTTTACTTTAGTAGATAACAGATGACAAGAGAGTTTACTTTCTATGATTCATAGCCGACTTAGTGGACCCATACAGGCCTATTTTTTTTTTTCAGTTAATCAGTTTTTTGTAAGGAAAAGTTAATCAGGTTTTGTGTTGTCAAGTTGTCTAATATAATACCCCAAACAAGGAGGTTCTGGTTATTTATTCTTGAGACACATTTTATTTTGGACTCCCACACCTGTTATGAATATTGTGTGTGTATTCATGAGGCTCAATAGGCAATATATATAGAGAGTATGCACATATAAGTAAATATGATAGAAATAAGCCTACTCTAACATCCCCTTCAAAATTATGGTGAATCACACACTGAGTTTGGAGAGAAAACACAAATATTGCACCCTAGTATGTGGTTTCGTGAAGTCAGCAATCTGTAAGTCTGAGGGCACAAACTGTAGAGCAAACACT
Source organism: Dendrocalamus latiflorus (assembly GCA_017311315.1). Taxonomy (NCBI): domain Eukaryota; kingdom Viridiplantae; phylum Streptophyta; class Magnoliopsida; order Poales; family Poaceae; genus Dendrocalamus; species Dendrocalamus latiflorus. The sequence goes on along the minus strand of CM029614.1, from coordinate 19,661,786 downwards.
ACCTCCTACACCTATGAGCAAGTATATAAAGCATCCACACCAACGTATTTGGCGAGCTCATACTTCACTGGGTCGCGAACAATACTGATAGCACATGTACCGTCAGACAAAAGAGTCGTAGGTCCCATCACAGGCACTCCAAAATATGCAAGTAACCACCTCAACCAAGTAACCTATGCTGTCATTGCTGCTATAACTCTCAACTCAGTCTCAGCACTCGAAAGAGAAACTGCAGTTTGCTTCTGTCTTCTAGGAAATCAGAAAGGAGCCAAGAAAAATACAATAAGCAAAAAGAGAACGATGATCAGAAGGATCAGTAGTCTAGGTCATATCAGAGTATGCCTGAAGCTGTGGTGAGTTGGAGTTAGGGAAAAACAAACGATGATCCTATCAAAGACAGGAGGCTTGTTGTTATACCTCTCTAACGCCATTGCTCAAAAGACCGATTAATATCTATGAAAAAGAGCTAATCTGGTTCTGATACCACTTGTAGGATTAGTATGGCGAGTTAAGGAGGGTGAATGACACTTTCAAAATCTCCCCTTAAGTATCATCAACAACGTGCAATAGAAACACGAAGTCACAAGCTTACAAAAGCCAAAAGCCAATGAGTGCAAACTCACAACAGAGTTCCCTGCCAAAACCAGTCTGACCATCGGCTTGGATGCGATTTGACTGCCAGGTCCCGGTTGGACCGCTAGCTTCGCCGGTCTAACTGCTTGGTGGTTGGATAGCCCTGGCACCAGTTGGACCACTCGGTTCCTTGTGGTCGGACTGCTCGCCGAGGGAAAGTGCAAAATAGCATTGCACAAGATCCAAGAAAAGTGTAACTCTCAAATCACTGATCCAAACGAAGAGAAACTTGACACAAGCCCTCCGTAGGATGTCCGGAACTTATTCCATTCATGGATCGTAAAGAGTGATGCCAAAGTTCTAACCTTTATCTAAGACAAGAAAGGTTGCACTAAAATCAAGCAAAAGAAAGAAATCTTGATATACTCTTGCTTGTGAGTTCTTGATGGTCTAGATGGCTTTGAATGGGTTCTCATATGTTATAGCAATCCAGATCACAGCACATTCAATTCAAATTGCCCACAAGAGCAAAACTCTAAAATCACCTCTCTCTTGAGGAAAACCCGAACTCTCCCTAGAAGGTGTCTAGATAGAGGGGATCTGATTTTCAACAGATATCTTCACCTCTTACACATTCTTGACACCAAGAAATATCAAGAAGAGAAATCTAAACAAGCGAGCCAAGCAAATCAAAAGCACAAAAAAAAAATCTATGGCACAACTCACTTAGACAAATTTTAGATGTTCATTTCACTTGAAGGTGAATGTTTTACAACCACTCCTTCATAGATGGTAGAGCTCTAAGCCTAAGGCGCACACACAAAATGCTCCACCACAAGGAAGCCCTAGAAACTCTCTCCAATTCTTATAGTCATTCAAGGCATATCTCTCATAACACACACATGGGTTTATATAGTGGTGACTCCTCACCTTATACCAAACCCTAAACAACAAGCCACTCCTTAGTGGATCACACTACTTACAAATGGGGAACCCAGTAACCCACACACAAACGGGTTTTACACATACACTTGCACACATTTCAAAGCGTAACTTCCATGAGGCTCCGATAGCTTGAACCACTTAGGCCAATGCCGCGGTTTTGCAAACCGCCATTCCACTTGGTATTGGATAATTTCCTCAATTGCCACCCACTGACTTCACATAAAGATGCAATGCCTAATGCCTCATTGTCAAGATCGTACGCCTGCTTTGAAATTGTCACCACTTGAAACGCGCGAGTCCTATGGCACATTACATCACACTGTAGTCCGTAATGTCTAATTACTTACCGCCAAGATCGTATGTCTACTCCAAAGGATGTCACCAATTGAAAACGGACAAGTCCAATTGGCACATTACACGTATGCACTTGCGTCACGGTTCTATTCTTCCTCCTATGTTTCTCCGCTTAAAATGATGCTCCTATTAGATGTATTATATAACTGTGTATTTACCCTGTTGTGTAGGGTTTTCTGCATATATGTCATACATGTATGCGTATATATATTGGCCCATTGGCCTCATGATGAATACAACGCTATTCATAACATGGTATCAGAGCCATACCTAGGGTTTCGTCTGGCCGCCACTATTCTTCCTCAGCCACCGCCGCTTCACCGTGCTTATCGTTGCCGTCTGCTGCAGATCATCGCCGGGGCTCTCCGCCCCGCTACAAGAGGCGCTCGGCCTCTTCTCCAGTCGTCTTCCTATCCAGATCGACCAGATCCGTTCTTCACTGCCGCCGCTGGGACCATCGATTTGCAGATCAGGCCGCCTCATCCACTGTCGACCGGTGCCGACCGTATCCGCCTAGTATTCCCTCTTTAGGTCGCTCGGGGTCGGCCGCCTTCCGACTAAAGTCGTTGTCTGGTGCCAGCCGCTGCCACCTGGACGTCTTCCTTCGGGCCGAGCTGAGCTCGCATCGACCGCCACCACTTGGTCATCTTCGAGCTCACGTCGCTGGTGAGGCAGGCCGCCGCTCCAGACTCCAGGTCGCCGCCGGTGAGGCCGGACGCCACTCTGAAGTCTACTCGGCTGTGGCTGTGTTTTCCTCGGTTGTGGTTGTGTGACCGAGTGTAGAGTTCGGTCGATTTTGTAAGCTTGTTGACTGACCGAAGAAGCAAAAAAAAGGAAAAAAAGAAAAAAAGAGGAAAAAATCTTCTTTTGTAGGCACTGTTTCTGTTCCTTGTTGCCCGGTGATCTTCGATTGTCTCAATTATCAGGACTGGTTTCATTACATGTGCCTCCGGATGTGTGGTCAGTGTATTTGGGAGTTTCTTACTGGCGCATTGCCTTGCCTGTCTCGCCCTACTCCACCTGCTGAGCCTGTACTCGAAGGATGCTTTCGAAAATGCTCATACAAAGATATCTGAGGCTTTTGAGGATGCTATGGAGGCTTTTCAAATTCAGTATGCTACTTATAAGACATAGATCGATGAGGATGCTCATGCTTCTGCTATTCTGGTTGCTAGCATAGAAGTGCATATCACTAGTGATGTTGGTTTGGCTTCCGCACAGGTAATGTGGGCGCATCTGCGCAACCGCCATGAGCCATCTGATGATTTCTTGTACCTTGCTGTTGTGCGTTAGGAGCAGTCGCTGCAGCAAGGAGATGCCACTGTGGACGAGTTCTATGCTTAGCTGTCCACGGCATGGTATCAGATTGACTCTTTTGGGCCAGATGTTTGCCGCACCTGTCAGTGCTGTTAGCGTCAGTAGTCTACTTCGCCGCATCTATGACATTTTTGACACGTCTTCGGTCTGAATTTGAGCAGACTCGTGCTTAGTTGCTTGCCCATCACCCACGTGTGACTCTGTTGGAGGCTCTTGCAGCTGTTCGTACTGAGAAGATTCACCTTCGTGGTGCGGGCTATTGTTATCATCATTTTGGTTTTGGCAGCTCTCCCAGCTTCTACACCTGCTGCGTCGCCGGTTATTTCACCAGTTGCGCCTCCACCAGTGACAGCTGCTGTTGGTAGAGGACTCCATTGCACCTATTGCAACAAGTATGGATATGTGAAGCAGTTTTGCTACAGGAAGAAGGAAGAGGGATTTTCATTGTAGTGCTCGTCCTCCGAGGGGCACTGGAGGTTTGTCCTCTCAGCGGAGTCTTGGTGCCTTTGATACTCAGCAGTTTCTCACACTGCTAGGTCACATGGTTGCTTCTGCATCGTCCGGTTCTACTAGTTCTGCTACTCAGTCTTCCGGTGAGAGACCTTGTTCTTCTCCTCCCTTGGATATATCACCTTGGATTCTTGATTCTGGTGCTTCCTTTCATATGACATCTGATTTCACTAGTCTCACCTCCATTAGCCCTTTAGCTGCTCCTATCACTATTAAGACAGCGTATGGTACATCTCTTTCTGTCACAAGACGAGGCACTCTTTCAAATTCATACTTTCATGTTCTTATTATTATTCATACTTTCATGTTCTTATTATTTCTCATTCCAAAACTAACCATATAGCTCATATCTGTCAGCCAGCTCACTGATCATGGTTGTCGTGTTTTTTCTCGATTCTCATTCTTGTTGTGTTCAGGATCGTCGCACAGGGACTCTGGTTAGTACTGGCCCTCGCCGCTGTGACTCACGACAGCTATGGGAGCTTGACTGGCTTCATCTTCCTTCCGCTGCCCCTGTCAATCTTGTCGCCTCCTCCACTACCTTCGCATCTGTTGCAGCCTCCACCATATCTTTTGCTCAGTGGCATCATCATTTAGGACATCTTTGTAGGTTACGTATGTCTTTATTACTTCGTCGTGGTCTTTTAGGGCATGTGTTTGGTGATGCTTCTCTCAATTGTCAGGATTGTAAGCTTGACAAACAGTTTCAACTCCTCTGTCCTTCTAGTGAGTGTCTAGTGTCCCTTTGTTCATTCTGATTTGTCTTGGCATACGTGGATATACTTTATGTCATCTCGTAGGAAGGTTTTATCCATCTACAAGACATTTGCATCCGTACTTAGTTTGACTCATATTCGTGTTTTTCGCGTTGATTCCCTCGGGGAGTACTTGTTGGGAGTTCATGGTTTTCTTGCTAAGCAGGGCACTCTTTCTCAGTTTTCTTGTCCTACTGCTCATGCTCAAAATAGTGTGGCTGAACGCAGGCATCCCTATATTCTTGAGATAGCTCATGTTCTCATGCTTGCTTCTGCTGCTCCACCACACTTCTGGGCTGAGCTTGTTTCTACTGCCACTTTTTTTATCAACATTTAGCCCTCCTTTGCTCTTCAAGAATAGTGTGGCTGAACGCAGGCATCCCTATATTCTTGAGATAGCTCATGTTCTCATGCTTGCTTCTGCTGCTCCACCACACTTCTGGGCTGAGCTTGTTTCTACTGCCACTTTTTTTATCAACATTTAGCCCTCCTTTGCTCTTCAGGGTGGGATCTCAGTTGAGCGTCTCTGTGGCAAGACTCCTGATTATTCTAGTCTTCGCTTTTTTGGGTGTGTGTGCTATGATCTTCTTACACCTCATGAGCGCACCAAGCTGACCGCTCAGTTTGTTGAGTGCGTTTTTCTGGGCTATAGTACTAAGCATAAGGGATATCGTTGTTGGGATCCTATTGACCGACGAATGCGGATTTCTCGGGATGTTACTTTTGATGAGTCTCGTCCTTTCTATCCTTGCCCTTCTCCTTCCTCCACTTCAATCTCTTGTCAAGCCATTTTCTTTCCTGACTTTTCCTTCCACCCCCGTAGTCACCACTCCTCCACAGTCTTTTGTCTCTCTGGTGCCTCCTTCCCAGTCGGCACCTTCTTCACTACCGGCACTAGGGGTAGAAAGGAGCCGAGCCGGCTCGAGCCAGGCTTGGTCGAGCTCGCATGGAGCTACGGCTCGGCTCGTTATGGAACCGAGCCAGAGAAGAGGCTTGGCTTGGCTCGATGAGTGGCTCGAACCGGCTCGTGAGGGCTCACGAGCCGAGTTGCCCAAAAGTGAACACAAATCCATCATCAGAGTCCGAATCCGTCGCGTCGGGGTCCTCGAATATGACGCAAATGTGGCGCCTTGGCTGCACCGCCACCGCCGGCTGCGACTTGGAGAAAGGAGTGGAGGGTTTAGGGCCAAAATCAGACACCTTCTTGGTCTTGGGCTTCTTCGCCAGCGCCTTCTTGAGGAGATTCTACTGCTGGTTCAACGAGGGCCAGTGCTGTTCTAACTCTGCCGGAAAGAACCCTAAATTTTCACGCCAAAATTGCCAAACCGATGGGAAAAAACTCTAAAAAAGGAGACTTTTCTCTTTCGTGTGCAAAAATTTGACGGAGCCAAGCGCGAATGGATCGAATCCGTCAGTCTCCTCGACAGAAGCCACACGACCTTATGTGGAGGAACCCGGAATACTTCACCCCGAGCCTGTCCCTGCAGCACCACAAGAAACAACAAGGCAATCTATCAAAACCCCATGAAAACCCCACCAAAAACCACCTAGATCTGGACGAACAGGCCGATAAAACCTGGTCAAAACCTCCTAGATCGGTTGAAAACTGCGTAAAAAGACGGGATTTTTATGGGGGAAAGGCGCACGGACCTGAACATCGACGAGTACTTGTTCCAGCCGTGGAGCCCCTGGTGCATAGATCGGCGGGGGCAGGCGAGGACGTGTCGGAGGAGGACGGCGACGAGCACGATTACCAGATCGGAGAAGGGGCAAGAAGACATATACGAGAGCTGGTGCGTGTGGGGACTCACGGCTTCTCCGACCGACGGCGTCATCGTCGCCGCCTCCGGCCTCCCTCGCACTCTGTTATAGTCTATAAGCGTCGGCCAAAGACTTAGGCTGATTAGAAGAGGCCTTAATGCAATTTATTTGCTAGTATAATACAACTCATAGGCGTTGCTGAATAAGACTCCAAGTAGGAGTTGGTTTCAGTTCTGGAGTAGGAGTCGGTTTTGGATTGTAATAGCATCTTATATATAGTTTGTAATCTCAGGATTTTGGGAACAAGCAAGTAATACAATAGAGTTACCTTCTGTCTTCTATCTCCTGCTGGCGACTCCAGGGCAAGGAGGGCTTGGTCACCGCCGGGGCAAGTCCCATCTGCCAGTGAGCCACCGTTACGCCTTGAGGTCCCGAGGCCCTAACAACTTGGTATCAGAGATGCCAGGCTCGGATTCAGGAGAAGAAGTCAGTTCCGTCAGCGCCATGTTTAAAGCAATCCAAGAGCAGATGGCTGGGATCGTGCAGCAGAACGCCGAGATGAAGTCCAAAATCGCAGAATTGACGCGGCAGAGCATCGCGGCCAACGCCAAGATCACAACACTTGAGTCCGGGGGCGTTTTGCCCATCTCTGCGCCGGGACTCTTGCCGATTCCATCTGGGGCTATACCGTCAATCATCAATCCTTCTTCAGCTCCACCGGCAGAGACATTCACCACCAGCTATGCACCTCCTGCACCATCCGCTCCCAGCTATGCACCTCCTGCACCATCCGCTCCCATCTGGGGCGTTGTAAGCAGCCTTTTCTCACCTATATTGACATGAATGAGGACAATGAGCTGGGGGAGGATTCGCTGGGGCTGCACGCACTTGACCTTGAGGACCCAGCTCCGGAGATTTCACTCCATGCAGTCACAGGAGCTTCCACCGGGGGCACCATGCAGCTTCTGGTAACCATTGGCACTCAGAACTTCATCGCGCTCGTTGACTCGGGGTCTACGCATAACTTCGTCAGTGCTCGAGTGGTCCAATCGACTGCCTTGCAGCTGCGCCCTTGTCAAGGCCTGCGTGTCAAGATAGCCAACGGCGACCAGCTTGACTGTGCGGGCTTCTGCAATAATTTACAACTCACGGTTCATCAGACGCCATTCATCATTCCAGCCTATGCACTACCGCTGGACGGTTTTGACATAGTCCTCGGTGTCCACTGGCTGAAGACGCTGGGACCAATTCATTGGGACTTTGATGATCTGACACTGGCGTTTTGGATGGAGGGCCACCGAGTTCAGTGGTAGGGTCTCTCCAAGGACCGGCCCATGCAAGTTTTGGTTCAAACAGGACAAGAATTGCTGCAGCCATTATTGGATGACTTTGATGATCTTTTTGCTGAACCTACGGGGCTTCCTCCTGTCCGGTCGCAGGATCATCGTATTCATTTAAGACCGGGGGCACCTCCTGTTTTAGTCTAGCCATACTGGTACCTCCACCACCAGAAGGATGAGTTGGAGCGTCAGTGCAACGACATGCTCCGCCGTGGAATTATTCGGTGTAGTCATTCTTGTTTTTCGTCTCCCGTCTTATTGGTCAAGAAACACGATAATACCTGGCGATTCTGTGTGGATTATCGTGCCCTCAATGAATTGATTTCACTGTGGAATTCTGTCTAGGCCGCTTCAATACAGTCGCCGATGCTTTTATCTCGCCATGACTGTGCCCCGACTTGTTTAATGGCTCTTTCGTCTCCAGCCTTTTCACTCTTTCCAGACTTGCGCAATGAAGCATTGACTGACCCGGCTTTACAACACCTGCAGTCTGAGATGGAGGCGGGCAGATTGGGTGCTCCTTGGTCCTTCAGAGATGGCCTGATTTTTCATTCCGGCCGGGTATATGTGCTTGCTGCATCGCCATCTATGTAGACAATTCTCTCTTCGGCTCATGCAGCCCATGAAGGCATTCAGAAGACATTGTGTCGACTTCGCCAAGATTTTTATATCCCAGGGGCTAAGCGTTTGGTTCAGGACTTTGGGCGGACCTGCCTTGTGTGTCAACGCAACAAAGTTGAACATTTACATCTAGCGGGCCTCCTTCAATCACTAGATGTTCCTTCACAACCATGGTCTGATATTGCAATGGATTTTATCGAAGGATTTCCACGTGTTCATGGTAAGACGGTCATTCTCTCCATCATTGACCGCTTCTCCAAGTATGCACATTTTATACCATTGGCTCATCCTTACTCGGCTACAACAGTTGCTCACGTTTTCTTTGCTGAGATTGTGCGTCTCCACGGCATACCCTCCTTAGTTGTCAGTGATCGAGACCCGGTTTTCACGAGCAATTTTTGGCAAGACTTATTCCGCCTAGTTGGAATTCGGCAATCCGATGGACAAATCGAAGCAGTTAATAAGGTTATTGCCATGTATTTGTGATGTTTAACGGGTGATCAACCTCGTCAATGGTTGGAATGGCTACCATGGGCTGAGTATTGCTATAACACGTCCTTCCACACAGCGCTTCATGAGACCCCTTTTAAGGTGGTTTACGGCAGGGATCCACCTTTGCGTTCTTATGAAAAGGGGGAAGCTGCAGTTCAAGCTGTGGAGGTCTCTTTGTTGGCTCGTGATCAATTTCTACGGGATATTCGTGAACGTCTTCTTCAAGCCCAAGAGTATGCAAAAAAAAGCACTACGATCGCCATCATCGCGACATTTCTTTCGATGTGGGCGATTTGGTTTGGTTATGTCTTCTTCATCGGCCAGCTGCTTCTCTATGACTTTCCATGAGTGGCAAACTAGGGCCAAAATATTTTGGACCTTATAAGATCCTTGCACGTATTGGGACAGTCGCCTACCGTTTGGAATTACCACCGGCTGCTAAAATTCATGATGTTTTTCATGTTGGATTATTGAAGAAGTTTCAGGGTGACCCGCCTTCCACTCCGCCACCCTTGCCGCCGCTCCATCAGGGTCGTGTGCTGCCTACTCCTTTGCGTATATTGCAGTCAGCCAGCCGACAGGGACAGCAGCAGGTCCTCGTGCAATGGGAGGGTACTGCTGTTGCCGACGCCTCTTGGGTTCCGCTGTTTCAGTTCCAGGAGAATTATCCAAATTTTCAGCTCGAGGACGAGCTGCTTCGCGAGGAGGGGAGAGATGTTATAGTCTATAAGCGTCAGCCAAAGACTTAGGCTGATTAGAAGAGGCCTTAATGCAGTTTATTTGCTAGTATAATACAACTCATAGGCGTTGCCGAATAAGACTCCAAGTAGGAGTCGATTTCAGTTCTGGAGGAGTCGGTTTTGGATTGTAATAGCGTCTTATATATAGTTTGTAATCTCAGGATTCTGGGAACAAGCAAGTAATACAATAGAGTTAATTACTATACCTTCTGTTTTCTATCTCCTGCTGGTGACTCTAGGGCAAGGAGGGCTCGGTCACCGCTGGGGCAAGTCCCATTTGCCAGCCAGCCACCGTTACGCCCTGAGGTCCCGAGGCCCTAACACACTCGCTAAAACCCCGACCCAAAGCGGCGAGAGGAGCAAAGGGGTTGGGCTAGTCTACTCCGATGTTCAAGCCCCATCCATCGCACGGGGAGTTGCACCACGCAACTTCTCGTCACGCGCCCCGTATCGTCCCAGCAAAATGACACATGGGACCATACCTCTCTTGGTCCCACATGTCACGCAGAAGTTGGGGCAGCTTGGCAGCAAGAGAAAAAGGAACGCATGGTCTGGGCAACTGTAGACATGAGCCAAATAGCTCATGAGCTGGCTTGCGCGGCTCGGCTCGAAATTTAACGAGCTCGAGCCGAGCCGGCTCGGCTCGTAACCAGCTAGAGCCGAGCCACGAGCCTCAAGCTATTTTTCCACCCCCTAACCGGCACCCTCTCCCGAAGTTAATCCTGACCTTGTTCCTTCCTATCCTCTCTACTATCTCGTCGTCTGCGAGTTGAGGATTCTTCTGATGTGCCCTCTCATGGGTCATCCTCTTCGGCCTCTTGCTATGCTCTTCGTAATCACCAGTCTATTCAGCCTCCTGAGCGTTTTGGTTTTGCTGCTGTGATGCTGCTCGTGCTGAACCGACTTCTTACCATGATGCTGCTGTTCATCAGAAGTGGCAGCATGCGATAGCAGAGGAGATTGCTGCCCTTGAGCTTACTGGCACGTGGGATCTCATTCCTTTTCTTGTGTATGTTACTCCTATCACGTGCAAGTGGGTCTATAAGGTTAAGACCCGCTCTGATGCTTCTCTCGAATGCTACAAGGTTCGTCTTGTAGCGTGTCGTTTTCAGCAGGAGCATGGTTGTGACTACGATGAGACCTTGCTCCTGTCGCTCACATGACCACTGTCCACACTCTTCTTGCTATGGCCTCTGTTCGATAGTGGTCTGTCTCAATTAGACGTCAAGAATGTCTTTCTCAATGGCGAGCTGTGTGACGAGGTTTACATGCAGCCGCCCCTAGGTATTCTGTTCCAGAGGGTATGGTTTGTCGCATTCATCGATCTCTTTATGGCCTCAAGCAAGCTCGTCATGTCTGGTTTAATCGTTTCTCTTCTGTTGTCACTGTAGCTGGATACTCTGCCAGTGCTCATGATCGTGCTCTTTTTATTCACACTTCGCCTCATGGTCAGACGGTTCTCCTTTTGTATGTGGATGATATGATCATTACTGGAGATGATTCTCAGTACATCACTTTTGTCAAGGAGCATCTTCATGAGCAGTTTTCATGTCTAACCTGGGTCCTCTTTGCTACTTTCTTGGGATTGAGACTATTTCTACTCCTGAGAGTTTCTATCTATCTCAAGAAAAGTATATCCAGGATCTTCTTGATCGTACATCTTACTGATCAACGCACAGCTGAGACTCCCATATAGAATGTTCATCTTTGTCCCACTGATGGTGAGCCTCTTACTGATCCTACTTGCTATCGTCATCTTGTTAGGAGTCTTGTTTATCTTGGTGTCACTCGTTCTGATATTTCGTACCTTGTGCCTATGTTGAGTTAGTTTATTTCTACTCCCACTCAGCTCCATTATAGTCATCTTTGGGTTCTGCGATACCTTCATGGAACTATCTCTCGTCTCTTTTTCCCTCGCTTTAGCTCTTTACAGCTCCAGGCATATTCTGATGCCACCTGCGCTAGTGATTCTTTGATCGCCGATCTCTCTCTGCTTATTGTGTTTTTCTTGATGGTTCTCTCATCGCTTGAAAGACTAAGAAGCAGAAAGCAGTTTCTCGGTCAAGTGTTGAGGCTAAGTTGCGAGATATGGCTTTGTTGACTGCGGAGATTACTTGACTACGGTGGTTAGTTGAGGATTTTGGTTTTTCTGTTTCTGCACTGACTTCTCTTTTGTCTGACAGTACAAGTGCTATTAGCATTGCTAAAGATCTAGTGAAGCATGAGCTTACAACGCAATAGGTGTTGATGCTTTCTACATGCGGACACAGGTGTCGGGCCAGGTTGTTGCTCTTCAGTATGTGCCTTCAGAGTTTCAGTTGGCAAACTTATTCACAAGGACACAGACCAGAGCCCAGCATAACTTCTACCTCTCCAAACTTCATGTTGATCCATCATAAGTTTGAGGGGTGGTTAGATATGTATTATATAGCTGTGTATTTACACTGTTGTGTGAGGGATTTTCTGCATATATGCTATACCTGTATATGTATATATATTAGCCTATTGGCCTCATGATGAATACAAGCACTATTCATAACAGGTCCACCCAGACTTACGTGACACACCATAACCTCAAGACCCTTTTCGTAGCCTTGGTCTTGCTGTTGGCCGCAACAATCATCAAGCACTCCGCACATCAAAGAATAAGCAAGCGATTCGAGCACAAATAGCATACACTTGACTCTCATTAGCAAATCACACATGTATGGACACACGTCATGACTCACACTTGCATGGATTACCCATGACTAACATGTATTGTGCCATGACTAACACAATCAAAACCCAAAACCTACTCCTTTAAAAAATAGGGACTAGTCTGACTACGGCCACCAAGCCGATCAGGTTGCCTAGCACACTCCGGTCAAACTGCCATGACAAGGCCGGTTAGACCACTCTCAGAGACCTCTCGCAACTCAACGAGGAACTCTCTTGAAGATAATTACTGTCAACTAAGGGTCGTTACTACCGCACGCTCGTCAGACCGCCATCACGACTAGTTAGACCGTAGGCCGGTCAGAACGCCACTTTAGAGCCGGTTAGACCGCCACCTACCCGACAGCAAAATCTAAAGATTAAAACACAAATAAATTCAAAACTATGATAACAATACAAAGTCAAATACTCATCATAAACAGGGAATGATCTCCACACGGTCTTTCACTTCCTTTTCTTCTAGCACTTGTTTTTTGTTACGAACTTGTATTTCCACTACTTACAAAGGCATGCCCATTTACTGTCTGTGTGTGTGTGCATGCGTGTATGTTTTCTGATGGAAAACATTAAAGGAGGCCCGTACATTATATATATTGATATCTAATAAAATAATAAATAATATGGAGTTTATGTACAAGAAGCAGAATAAAGAATTTACAAGCCCTTGGGCCACAATTATCAAAGATTAGCTAGCCAGGATCTCGTTGAGTCTGTAGTTACCATCTTTGCTCGATGGATAACCAAACTTCTTAAATTTGCCTCCATTCTATGACCGACAGTCTACCATTGTCTGTCTTTCCAAATAGTCCAGCAGGCAATAATAGTAATCACTGACAGAATCTTTCAGTAGTCATCACTGATATGAGTGTTTCATCACTTTCATGTGATGATGATTCCAGCCTTACTAATGTCTAATTTGGTGTGTGCATGTCCTCTTTCGAAACAAACACACTCTTGTTATAGCTACACTTGTTTTCTCTTTAGTGTTCTATGTAGAAAAAAATTGTTTGCATTCAGCTCTTACGCTCAATGTGCTAAAAATTATATTGACTATTTTTTTAAAAAGGAAGTAATGCCTCTGGTTCACAAAAACAAATCGTTTTGGGTAACGTGTTGTCAAATATTACAAACTTTGGCTATTAATATATTTTTAAATATGTAGATTGGACATTTGAAAATGATATGTGTAGATTTGTCTCGAAAAGTACTTTTATAATATTATAATTTTATTAGGTTTTACAAATATTTTCCAATGGAAATTAGTGGTCAAAGTTGCATTTTGAGAACTATGCTGATGTCCAAAACGACTTGTCTTTGTGAACTAGAGGGAGTAATAGCATATGCATTTATGAATGCACCTAGCTGTAGTGAAGACTGAAGAGTCTCGGCATGATCTTGCCAAAGATCGAGTCCCAAGTCAGTGCTGTGGTTGAATTTATGCCTGGTGTGGTTGAGTTTATGCCACCCATCCCAGCTCCTTTTGAACGCTTAGCCAAAAATCAGGGCCTCAGGAAGAGTGGGGATATGAGAAAATATTTCATATTGTTGTTCTAATTACTCACTCCATGACAAAGTACTACATTAATTTCACTGTGTATTTCTGTATAGAGTAATGCTTTATGGAACCCATTATTAATTGTTTGGCGTGAGATGAGGAATTTGGTATATGACAAGTATGCTTGATGATATTTTGTTCTCTTTATTGTAGCAGAGAATTACATATTACATGTGTATTATCCAAGTTGTTCACAAAATATATTTTTCACTTCCAGGTTAGCCACACTATGGATCCTCTGGATGATTCAACGTTCAATAATGTCTGGATGGCCACTGCTAAGGTGAGAGAAATAGAAATGTGGTTTCCTGAATTTAAGCCTAAGCAATAACATTCGACACTGCTACTACATTCTTCCTAGAAACCATTTTAAAATGACTAATCTGGCACCTCATTTTATATTGAGATGTTACCTCCTTCAATTGTCAGTCAGTTTCTAAAGTACACGATATTTACAATTTTTTGAATGTCTTTGATCATGTTGATCTCCTCTTATAAGTTAATTAATTGGCCGTGTTTGGCAGACAAATACCATGATTTACCAAGATGTATTCTCTTGTGTTCCCAATGATCCCATCCATTCAAGGTATGAATTGATCATTCCATTTGCATTTCTCATGAATTGCTGTGGTCTCTGAAACATAATGACCATGCAGGACCCAATTTCAGCAAAGCTTTGCTCACTGGAGGGACAAAATTGGCCACACCACAATCGATTTGGGCGTTGCCCAAGAGAAGCTAGAAACCTACCAGGACAGCGATCTTAAAGGTACTGACACTATGTTTCTTTCCCTTTGGATATCATGTGCGAAGAGGGACTTGAGACCATATTTCAGCGAAAGCGAGTATTACACATCTCCGCAGGTTTTCCATTAGGTTCTCTTTCATGGAAAATTTACTCCCCTACTGCGTTTGTTGTACATATTGCAGGGGCCAGCTTGTAGATGTTTTACATGTTTTTTCATATGGGAAACCAAACGATTTGAAGAAAATATCAGACCATGACAGAAAGGTTACGAGTATAGTTTATTCACTCGACAACTTGTTCATTCTTTTTGGGCATCAATTACCCCCTGCCCAATTTATTCTTTTTGAAAGCAAAGAATATAGGAGTATAGTGTTAGTTCGTTCGACATCCTTTTTTCTTTTAGGCAAGAAATTCCCCTGTTCAGTTCACTCTTTCCTAATGCAAAGAATAGGTTTGTTATTCCAAGCTGTCTCTGTACATGTACATTGTACATTGTTTACAAATAAACAAGTACATTTGACACATTCTGTTTGTTGGCAACTGGTGGGCCGGACAATGTATGTACTGCCAATGCCCCGGAAATATTTTGTTTTTTTTAACCTCTAATGTTTTGTGTTCTAGCTTATAAGGCTGATGCTTTTATGTACAATGGAAGCTTTTATATGAAAAGTATATATTTGAAGCCAAAAAAGGGGTGAATAATTATTATCCTGAATTTATGTGTGGCTGTGAATGATGTGATGAATGAAGATATTTCACGAACAGAAGGCCTCCTTAATTTACCTCTTCACCAGCACTCGCTGCATCATTGCATCTGTCCGGCAGAGACTGGTGATAAGGCCAAACTTTCTCTCTCTTTTTTACAAGTCTACAACCTTTTCTGTAGTCCGTGTCCGACCTGAGTTTAATCACTACCATTATCAATTTCGCCCATGGTTTCGCACAGAATACTCGGTGGTCTCTCGAAGGAGCAGCCACTTCAGCGGTTCAAGTCGGATGGTCTGGGCTAGTCGGCTAGATACCCTCCAGCACAAACTCCAAATGCCTTTGTTGCTTCGTGACGCAAACCACCAAATCCCAGCCCTAATTAATCAATAGTTACTCAAGTAACATTAGATATTTTGATCATTCTGTCAGCAACGTCATGCATGCATGATGCATCAACCAAGATCCGACACAAAAGAGGAGAGTTGTTAGAAAGGAACACGGTTGTAAGAACCTTTTCCTCGTTTATGAAGTGGTCAAAACGAACACGGTTACTACAGCGGGACACACACTCGCGAGTGTAGTGTTAGCGTTCTGAAAATAAAGGAGGAAGATTGCTAAGCACAACTTCTATGAACATTGTGTGTATATTGTGCAATCAAGCTATATTGAAGTTTCGAAAATGCCAGTGACGGATCTAGAATAAAAGTTTAGGTTGGATGGAGCGGAATGGACCAAAAACAGTAGCAAAATAAAAACATACACAATCCACATTGCAAATTCGCACGATTTATCAATAAAGTTGTAAATATAATGTAGAAGATGATACCTCACTAATGAAGTTAACACAATTTCCCGACAAAATACCAAATAATTGAAAATTCTAGTTCGAAGAAAAGACGAAGTAATAACTTGTCGAAAGTAGATCGATTAGTAAGTGTTAAGATTAATTTATCATAATTCAAAAAAAATATTGAATACGAAGAAACCGAAAGACAACCCAGGAAAGCACTAATTACAACTAGGAGCCCGAGGCAATTTCATTCTTCTAGATTTGATGTCTTGAAATCGCTTCTTTATTGAAATGGCTTCTTAATTCTACCATGATCAAGCCCTCTAAATATCTCGTGCTCAATATAGCACACCATCAAGTCATTCAACCACTCATCAGATAACATATTATGTAAATCAGTCTTAATAATGTTCATGGCCAAGAATACTCTTTCAACTAATGCCGTTGCCACAGGTAGGAGCAATGCTAACTCAATTAGACGGTAGACCAATGGAAACATAGTATGCCTTTCAGTTTCAACCATCTTCATGGCTAAACTTCCAAGATCATTATAAACAACAAAACCATCAATTCTTCGCACATGTAGAATAAAGGTTTCACGTTGATCTCTTATAGTTGCACGGTCAGCAATGGAGAAATCTTTATTATAGATATCCACGAGT
This sequence comes from Dendrocalamus latiflorus, assembly GCA_017311315.1. Taxonomy (NCBI): domain Eukaryota; kingdom Viridiplantae; phylum Streptophyta; class Magnoliopsida; order Poales; family Poaceae; genus Dendrocalamus; species Dendrocalamus latiflorus. The sequence continues at coordinate 19,645,197 of CM029614.1, read as the reverse complement.
TGAGCAATCTTATCCACAACAAACTTTGAGAAGGAGTTTATTGGATGAAGACAAGAAAAAGATACAAGCAGCTCCGAAGATACCTCATTGAAGTGATGATTCATCTCTGTGTTGATAGCATCAACAATAGCAAAGAAAATATCAACATGATAATGGTGATCTTGTGTGACCGTGATCCCATCTAGCCTTGCTTGGCCCATCTTGGCATCGCTTCATCCATATTTGGTATTGGAATCTTATTTGCGTCACAAAATGCTTTAACTTCTTCAAATAATTGCTCACAACCATGGTTCCTTAAACCAATCAAATGTACTTTCACATCAACAAGCAATGACATAGCCTGAACAATATTTTGATCGTTCCTTTGCAAGATAAGAGATAACTCATTTGTAATGCAAAATACTTTCAACATCATCTTTAAAATGAACACAAAGTTAAAACTCTCCATTAGTTGTAACAAACCAGCTGCTAGACTTGGCTGACGTCCATCTTCATGCACAATTTTCAACACCTCTGCCACTACATCCCACATTGACTCAATACAAAGTAAGGTTGTGTAATGAGAGCCCCATCTAGTATCTCTAGGTCTTGCCCTAACAGTGTCTTGATTCTTCCCTCTTCCTATAAAAATCTCACCACTCTCCAACCTATCCAAAATATTTTTACGATGCTTCTCAGTCAATACATCTCTCCTCTTACAAGACATACTAGTGGTCGCCATAATCAAACTCACATAGTTGAAGAAATCCCTAATAGACGAGCAACAACTTGTGACAGCAACAACTATCAATTGCAATTAATGGGCAAAGCAATAGATATAGAGAGCACATAGATTGTCATCACGAATCTGGCTTTGAAGGCTATTGAATTTACCTCTCATATTTGAAGCTCCATCATATCCCTGTCCTCGTATTCTAGCAATAGGTAAATTGTGGTTACCAAGCAACTGAAATAAAGCTCTCTTCAATGCATCCGCACTTGTATCTTTGACATGTTTAACACCAAAAAAATCTTTCAATAACCTTTCCTTTATTGTTGACAAACCTACAATATAATGTTTCAATTAGTTCAAACACAAAGCAATGAATTGTTTCAAAAAAAGAAACATAATTAGTCACTAACCTTACAATCACAGCTATTTGCTCTTTGATTGATATATCATAAGATTCATCAATAAGAATAGAGAAAAAATTATCTCCAATATCATCCAAAATTATCTTGGTGACCTCATGTGCACAATATTTTACAAGTTTCGTTTGAATTGTTGGGCAACTCATTCGGACATTTAATGGATATAACTCCTGAAATGCAACCCTCACTTTTTCCTTCCTTTCTTTGTACCAATCAATCATCACTCGAAAAATACCCTTGTTTATGGAAGAAGATGATTCATCATGTACATGGAATGCTTGACCTTGCATTAGGAGTAATGATGCAGAATCTAAAGAAGCTATCAAATGAGTTTCATATTTGATTTCAAAATCCTTGCTATGAGACTCCATCTTATGAGAAACACTAGCCCATTGATTCTCGGAAACATCACAAGATTTCCTTGCATTATTGTGGATACTATTACTCCCACCAACATGAAGAGGAAATGATGCATATGCATTTTTCCAATTACTATACCCTATTTTGGTGAAGACATCGTGACCGAATTTTTCATCTAAAGGTTGCTACCTAAAAAGAAAGCAATAAGCCAAATCCTTCTCAACACTATATTCCAACAAATCATGCCTCTTAAACCATATTTCACAAAAGCTCCTAAAATCCTTTCCGTATTATTTCCGAGGAAAATTATGACCAAAAGCTTGAGTCAAGCCCTTCAACAAATAAGCTCCCTAAGTTGATCTCTAATGTCATGATAAAATTCCTCAATTGGCACACGAAGTGCTGCATGAACCACAATGTACACATTCGGGTTAAAATCCATAATATCATTAGTTTCTTGTCATGTTTGTTCACCTCATGGTTGTGTATCTTTAACATCAACATGCAATTCATCAACTAAAGCACATTGAACATTAGCATCATCAACTTGCGTACCCACAACAGTTTCACTTGCATGAGTACTTGGTCTTGAGTTTGAGCCGTCGCTGCTCAATGTAGTACTAAAGTAGCTCTTCGAATCTAGCAAATTAACCAATGAACAAAAAATAAATTTATAATCCATTTGGTTTTTGACTAATTACACTAATACATCAAAGATCATCCTACATTCCTACCAATTACCTTTGGATTTAGGTTTCTTTTCGTGTTGTGGAGGAGGCGCCATACCTCTACCCGTAGCCCGCTAGACGCTGCGCGCGCCCACTGCCATGGCTCGCCTACACCGCGTGCTCCTGCCGCTACACGTTCTCACCTCCTTGGTCGACTCCACTCAGTCTAGGCTAGGGTTCATTGTTCACACTACCTCTGCAGGCCTGCCCTCTATTGCTTTTCACTTGGGACTGAGTTGGGCCTAAGTTGCTTTTTTTTACTTCAGGCCTTACCTTCAAGCTTTAGCAGTTGGCCCGAAAGACAAAAGGCAGGAGCGCGTGTTCGGCATAGGCACTTCGGCTAGCCATCGGGCAACGTGGTACCAGGAGAGATGGAGGCGCTAGGGGGAACCGGTGGCATGGTCAACCTCAGGCGACCGCCCATGCTTGCCCTATAGGTAGATCCACCCTTGTAAAATGCTATATCTCAATCGAATGAGCTTTTTTGGCAAATCAGTCAAATTTATATGCTCCTAGATTCGTGTGACTGCATTTCTTCTTCTACTCCAGCGAAATAGCCCATGTGTGAACATCATAGCCATGGCTGGCGAAGCGGAGCACACACGCTAGTGCTGCCATTGAAGTCACACGAGTTGTCATCATCTACCGAATGCACCCAGTGCCACATACCCCCTTCAAGAAGCATCTACTCTACCATATGCATATTTCTATTTCTCATATTAAGGTGATGCGCTGGAGGGCGTCGTATCCCATCACCTCTCTGGCGATGACAAGGAAGAGAGTAAGGCATGGGGGAGGACAAGTGGAGAAGAAGGCACGTGCGAGGAGGAGCAGTGGTGCGAGGGAGCGCGAGGAGGAAAGGTAGCATAGGGAGCTCTCAGTAGTGGTCCTTGCCGGTGCCGGTGAGGTGGCGGGGGCAGGGGGAGGCAGGAGGTGACAGGTGGCACAAGAGGTGAGATCGGGATGGGGCGATGGAATTGGGGGTGGTGGATGTAGTGGCTAAGGAGGGAACGTCGGCTGTTGGATCTAGATCCAAACTAACAAAAAAAACAAGCAAGAAATGAAAATGTAACTTTTGGGAAAGGCCATGAGCATACCTATAACATCCTCCGACTTTTTAGCATATTTAGCACTGTTTGGCACTGTATTTACAAAAAATGGCCGTATGCATAGCGTATTCACAAAAATGATGTTTTTGCTATCCGATGGTCGGATGGCAACGGGGGTGGGCTGACACGTAGCCGTTGCCATCCCGTGGTGGGACGGCAGGCGGCCTGCCGTCCCGTGGCCAGATGGTGGGTGGCCTGCCGTCTCACCTCCAGACGGCAGGGACCTGCTATGCCACAACCAGGCGGCAAGTGATGAGGCTAGCTGATTAGCTGACCTAATTACCTGTCCTAATTTATTTTTTTGTATATATTTGTTTGAATTTTTAAATATAGCAAATAAACTCAAAAAATTATGAAATTTTATGTGCAGCCTGCTGACACAATGTACTTAGCTATGTAATGTTTTGGTAAATTTATCCACTGTGAACTTTGCTAAAAAATTATATGAATTTAATATTTGTATGAGATGTTATATATTGCAAATGAGCTCCAAAAATTACGAAATTTTGTGGGAAGCCTCCCGACATAGTCGTAGTAATTGTGTAATATTTTGGAAATTTTATGTACTCTAAATTTTCCATATTAATTTATGTTAATTTAACCATGAAATTAATGATGCTCAAGCATCTTTTGCGGTTCATACATTATAAATATTTGTAGAAGTACATGTAATAGTATAAAAACTGCATTGCACGAGATGCGATATAGCTCACCCATCTGAGCCACTGGTATCTCCTCACTGCGTGGCCTTGTCCGTTGAGCACGAGCATGTCCCGTGGGGAACGTCAACCAATCTAGAGGTTGCATCTTGGTTCGGAGGAGGTATGGAAACCATTATGTTTGCTTAGTGGCCGGCAATTGTCCAGTAGGCTCAAGTACAATAGGCTGGGTCCAGTAAAGGTCAATGTCCTTCAGTTGAGACATGCCAAACTGCAAGCCACCAACAATAATATCATGAATGAATGACTCTAAAAATACCCCTCGTGGTGCAAAGGAGCTCTCGCCTTGACTGTACAATGTGGCAGTGAAGTTGGAGGAGCTCTGCCAACCAAAGTCTCCAAACTCTACGTATGATGTGAACGCTGAGCTCTGCCCTGCATACGCTGCAAACCCTGGTGCAGTGTACCGCTCTCTGGAAGCATCCGGGAGGCATGTATCATCATTGGTGGACTCGACGTCACCTCCATATTGAATTGGAGGCTGCAAGATGAAACAGTGTTAGTCACAATAAATATTTCGGATGTACAATGCGATTCTCATACCTCCCGGATGTGCAGCGAAGATGAACGACGAGGAGTGGTAGTCTGTGTAGGTGGTGTAGACGTCCAAAGTAATGCATCTCGACGATGGATTTGCGGCGGGAGAATGTCATGATGTTAGTGGAATGTAAGGTATAACAGGAAAACAAAATGTATGTTTGTACGTAATTTACCTCCTCGTTGATACGGCCCACGGATGATTGGCGGCAAGTACTACAACGCCGAGCAAACTCAATAGATTGCGATGGTCAGCCGGACTCGCTAGGTCGCAATGACCCGGCGGGCGAGCATGGTGCCCCCTCTGGGTGCCCGATGTGCACAGCATGGTCCATTGAATGGCCGTAACTCAGGTTGTGCACTATTTTTTGGCCTGCTTTAGGATGTACTTCAAAGTATTCTGGACAACCGGTGGTGTGTCCGGGCTAGTAAGGGTGGTCTCGGACGCACTTGCGATGCGTTGTGCCCGCTCCAACTGAAGTGACATACGAAACAAGTTCAGTAACAGCCAATATGAATTCCGTAAACGAGTCTCTCAGAAATTGCGCTCATCCCCCAAATTAATAACTCCTTGTCAACGAGTAGCATTTCAGGCAAGGGGGCAGCATGGTAACACTGACAAATGTACAAATGAGGGAGTAGCCGAGTAGGCGAGGGGGGACAGCACGGACATAACGACATTAATGCGAACGAGAGAGCGCCTGAGGGGGAACGACATGGATAGAGTGACAATTGTGCGAATGATACATCGTAAAAGAAACGATAGCAGTGACAGGCCGAATATGTGTGAAGGATAGAGGTCAGACACTGCAAAAGATACCTGAGTATCGTTAATTTTAGGATTAAATTAACATGAATTAACGTGCAAAATTCTGAGCATATAAAATTTCCAAAAAATTACACAATTACTACCACTATGTCGGAGGCTTTTCACAAAATTTTGTAATTTTGGAGCTTGTTTGCTATATGTAACAGCTTCTACAAATATCAAAACCATATGAATTTTTTAGCAATATTCATTGTGGATAAAATTACCAAAACATTACAGAACTAAGTACGTTGTGTCAGGAGACTGCACACAAAATTTCGTAATTTTCTGAGCTCATTTGCTATATTTAAAAATTCAAGCAAATAGTATAAAAATAAATTAGGACAAGTAATTAAGCCGGCTAATCACTTGCCTCCTGGTGGTGGGACGGCAAGTCTCCTGCCGTCTGGTGGTAGGACAGCAGAGGCTATGCATCAGCCCACACACGCTACCGTCCGATCACTGGACGGCAAAAACACTATTTGTGTCAATATGTTAAACATACGACCGTTTCGTAAATACAGTGTCAAACAGTACTGAATATGCTAAAAAGTCACATCCTCCGGATGGAATTCGGATTAAATTTATGAAAACACAACCTAGGTACCTATTCTAAGAGAAGCGTCCGGGAAGCATCATAGACACAGCATTCCCCTTGGAAAGTTCATAGGTTGCTTTGGACAAGCTCTCCACTTCAGGCATTACTTGCAACTAGAAAGACAAAGAAAGTGTAACATGCCAACCATCTGCTTCAAACAGCTTTATCTTCTAACTTATTTAAGACAAAAGTTATTTGGAACATATTAACTTCTAATTTCGGTTTATTTTAGCTTTTTTGTCTTATTCGTTTGCATTGTCCGTGACAATATAATAGTTTTTTCATTTTTTTCAATTTATTTATATTTTTCTCATTTTTTATAGAAAAAGCTAGCAACCATTATAGTATAATATCAACTAAAAACCAACATCTAAAATCAAAAGTTTAAGCTCTTTAGAGCGGTCTACTCCTTAAATCAAAAGCTACACATATAGGCCATATAATTCATGTTCTCTAGAACTGATCGTAGGCCACTAAATCACCTCCATTCCATGCCCTATGTAATATTAGTTGAGCAACCACTATCTGCGACTTAATCTAGGACTCTGATGATATGCCAGATCTGAGTAGGCATACAGCACAGTTGATCTGGACCCATTGCAATCACATCCACACTCATTGTCCTTGGCTGCTAGTTTTTTTTTCCTGCCGTCATTCTCAGTGCCATGCACGCCCACGGTACTGGGCTCACGCTTGTTGATGTGGATCCATGTCATCTTGGCTTCTCCTCCCAAGGAGATGCTACTACCAATCATGGGTCCTGATCGGCTCTCTATGCACTGCAAGTGTTGAGGTTCACGCTCTAACCGTCCGTTTTAGGTTCAATGCTATAACTATGGTTCTGTTTTTTCTCTTTCTTTTTTATGGCTGATGGCTTTTGATTATGGCTAATAATTTTTATTTATATTTTTCGAGACGATGACGTACGACAGAGATATCGATAGATATGACATACACGGTTTTAGAGTCGAAAAGTTCTTTGAAAAGCGGCTAAGCCACACTATTTGTTTCCGAAGTCCAAGGTACAAAAAAAACTAAAAAGAACCGGACCTATACCACAGTGGTTATGCCCTTTTGGAGATGTAACCCAAATCTCATTTCACACCTTGGGTTTGGGAACAATGGAATAAGATCTACCGCATGCGCCAACCTAGGAGCCTCCAATTTGTATCTTTAGGTTTATTACTTGGCTAGCTTAGGTGGATGCCTTCTAGGTATGCGTATTTATTTATTTATTATATTAAAGTGACGTGCTAGAGGGCATCAAGTTCCATCACCTCTCCGGCGATGGCAAGGAAGAGGGTAAGGCATGGGGGAGGACATCGGAGGTGGAGAAGAAGACACGTGGGAGGAGGAGGAGCGGTGCGACTCGTTTTAGCTTTAGGTTCTGACTTTTAATTCACTATTCATTTATTTCGTCTTTTCATTGTTTTCTTGTTTTTTTAGCTTTTTTGTCTTTTCTTTTTTCCGTATTCCTTCGCATTGTCCATGATGGACTAATCTATTTTTATTTTTAAATTTTTAAATTTAATTACGCCAAATAAACTATTATCAATTACAGCAAAAAATAAACCAAATATAATAAAAAGTCATAAATCATCGCCAAACTAAGCCACACCAAAATCAACACTGCAGGCATCACTCGCAACTAGAAAGACCACGATAGTGTAATAGGCCAAACCCCAGATCACATATAAACTACTCCTTAAATCAAAAGCTACACATATAGGCCATATAATTCATGTTTTCAAGGACTGATCGTAGGCCACTAAATCACCTCCATTACATGCCATATAGAATGTTCGCTGAGCAACCACTATCTGGGACCCTAATCTAGGACTCGATCATAGGCCAGATCTGATTAGGCATACAGCACAGTTGATCTGGACCCGGCGCAATCACATCCACACTCATTGGCCTCGGCTACTCCTTTATTGTCGTAACGTCATTCTCAGTGCCATGCACGCCCACGGTACTGGGCTCACGCTTGTTGACGTGGATCCATGTCATCTTCGCTTTTGCTCCCAAGGGACGCTACTCCCTAATCACGGGTGCCTGCCGGCCGGTATTTTTCTACGACCGATAACTTTCGACTATAGTTAATAATTTTTATCTATATTTTTTAAATAGTGTCATACGATGGAGGTGCCGACGTAGAGAAACTGTCCTATTCATTTCGAAAGCTAAAAATCAGAAGAAAAAAAAAGGTAAAAAGAACATGACCTATATCACACTGATTATGCCCTTTTACAGATGTAACCCAAACATCATTTCACACCTTGGGTTTCAGAACAATGGGATGAGATCTATTCGCAGTGGCGGAGCTAGGATTTTGTAGGAGCCTGGGCGGGGCGCGAGGCAAATATAGCTAGTAAGCGGCAGCGTGAATAAATCCATATGCACATGACACAAGGAAAGTGGACAACCACAATAGTTTTAAAATCGAATACACGCTTGAATCTCCATATATGAAAAGAAAAGCAAGATATGATAACAAATACATCAGTACGACATTATGGAACCTTCGATGAATCGTCAACAAAAGTCCAATCACACATCTAGAAGAGGCTTTTTGTATCAACTGAAACATCCTCATTTCTAAAAATTGACAATTCAAATATTCATTACTTTAGAAAAAATTTCACATACATATAACTACAACTATGAACCAATGTATCACAATTCACAAATATCATATCTAATTATCTATGACTGACTGAGGCATGATCCTCATTCCTCAATTCACTAACTCTCAACTCACAAACAATTAACAAATACCTTTCTCAGTTTCTTTGATTCACTCATTCACTGAAGCCAACCACCAGTGGCAGAGCTAGGATTTTGTAGGAGCCTGGGTAGGGTGCGAGGCAAGTATAGCTACTAAGCGGCAACGCGAATAAATCCATATGCATATGACACATGGAAAGTGGACAACCGCAATAGTTTTAAAACCGAACACACGTTTGAATGTCCATAGATGAAAAGAAAAGCAAGATACAATAACAAATACCTCAGTATGACATTATGAAAGCTTCGGTGAGTTGTCAACAAAAGTATAATCACACATCCAGAATAGGCTTTTCGTGCCAATCGAAAACCTCCTCGTTTCTAAAAATTGACAATTCAAATATTCATTACTTTAGAAAAAATTTTCAAATACATATAACTACTACTAGGAATTAGTGTATCACAATTTACAATTCACAAATATCATATCTAATTATCTATGGCTGACTGAGGCATGATCCTCATTCCTCATTTCGCTAACTCTCAACTCACAGACAATTGGCAAATATCTTTCTCAGTTTCTCTGATTCACTCATTCACTGAAGCCAGCCTCTAGTGGCGGAGCCAGGATTTTGTAGAAGCCTGGGTGGGGTGCGAGGCAAGTATAGCTACTAAGCGGTAGCGCGAATAAATCCATATGCACATCACACATGGAAAGTGGACAACCGCAATAGTTTTAAAATCGAACACACGTTTGAATGTCCATAGATGAAAAGAAAAGCAAGATACAATAACAAATACCTCAGTATGACATTACGAAAGCTTCGGTGAGTTGTCAACAAAAGTATAATCACACATCCAGAATAGGCTTTTCATACCAATCGAAAACCTCCCCGTTTCTAAAAATTGACAATTCAAATATTCATTACTTTAGAAAAATTTTTCAAATACATATAACTACTACTATGAATTAGTGTATCACAATTCACAATTCATAAATATCATATCTAATTATCTATGACTGACTGAGGCATGATCCTCATTCCTCAATTCTGACTCTCAATTCACTTACAATTGACAAATACCTTTCTCAGTTTCTCTGATTCACTCATTAACTAAAGCCAGCCTCAAAGCAACCTCAAGTAGTCATTGCAAGTGTCCCTGTAGCTATAGGACAATGAGCAGCAGTAAATATCATTTTTGTCATTGGCAAGCGATAGAGATAGCAGTTGAAGTGTCATGTAGTAAAACTAACCAATCGACACCCCGGGAGAGCTATTATTCCCATTTGTTGGTGTCTTCTTGACTGACATGTAGCTTGCCTTATAGACCTTGAAGTTCTTCCCTACCAAAATTTGAAGCACAACATCATTAGGTGCATGCTTCAATAGAGCTAAACACTATTGTGTCAATGGCATATAGTTTTTAGTATTCAGTCATGCAAAACATCACCACTTCAAACCACATACATGACTAATTGAGAAGGTCCAAGAAATAATGAAACTTTGGCCAAAAATGCTACCCACTAGGTATTACTATTTCAAATTTATCAAACCACATGAAAATGTACCAAAACATTTTAGTTCTCATTTATTATCAGGCAAACAATGTGGAATGAAAATTATTGGGAAATTTCAAGGAGGAGATTAATTAGTGTACATAGTCATTAGAAAGTTGCAAACAGATTCACAAAAAAAAGTAATAGAATAAAACATGGCAGTAAAGCCAGAAGCTCTGAGGCTACAAAGTACCCTACGCGCTGCGCCCCTTAGCGTGTGTTTGGTTTGGAGGCAGTAGGGATAGAATGGCTCCATCCCTGTTTTGAAGGACGGGACCGTCCCCGTTCTTTGTTTGGTTGTAAAGGATAGGACCGTCCCCGTTTTTTGTTTGGTTCTGGGACATCAAAATATGGGATGAGTCATCCGGCGTGTGGGGCCCTTTTGTCATCCTCTTGTTTTTGAGAGGCGAGGAAGAGGGACGAGCCCATCCCCTCGTTTTTGAGGGACGGGGGCATCCTCGATTTAGGGGAATATTCCCCAAAGGGGATGGACTCTGTCCTCGATTTAGGGGAATATTCCCGAGATATTCCCCAAAGGGGATGGACTCTGTCCCTGCTGACTTCAATCCAAACAGGTCCAAATCTGGGATCGCCCCGTCCCATCCTCTATTATCCCTAGAACCAAACACACCCTTACTGCCCCATCCACCCGACCGCCCGATGACCCGCCCCGTCCACCCAGCACTAGTCGCCCGCCCTGCTGGCCTGCTCACTTGTTCAGGTAGCTCAGCTGCTCTTGTTGCCAGTGCTGGATTGTCGGATGATAGATCTGAGACAGGCCTTGCTGCCTTGGCTTTCCACTTGCCAGATTGGGGAATCCCGGAATGGGGAATGAGATTAAGGTTAGGGGAGTTCGGACGCTCGCTTCGGGATGGAATGGCTGGCCGAATGGGAATATGGGATGGACTGATGGAGTTGAGAGTTGAGACTCGATAGTCACATACACATACTCACATGGTCACATGGGCCATGCCACCATGGACTGCTTCACTGCTAGTCTGCTACTTCACCCATGAGCCCGTCTCTCCCAGTAGCCCAACCTGACGCCTGACGACGCAGCAACGCCCCAGCCATGCCCAACTGCCAGCAGCAGTGCCTAGAAACTCGACGCTGGGGGGCTATGCCGGCACCGCACTATTCACTGTTCCTCCCCTTGCTCGGTGCCAGCGAGCCCAGGCTCGCCAGACGCTGCCTCCGCCTTTGTCTATTCGCATGCGCCCTTTTATATTTTTATATATATATATATAGGACGAGTGTTTCATGCACCATGGTGCCTAGGCACCAATATCAATACCCGTTGATTTGCTTCGAGATTCGCAACGTTTGATGTGGGTATCTTCATATACCCATAAAAAAGTATATTTGAGATGTCAAACTCCGAAAAAATTTAAATTTAACTTCAGTTTAATTAGTTTGAACTATTTTTATGGTATATACTCACTGTAGTTGCATTGAACTCAAAAGTAGTTCAAACTAGTTTGAACTGAGTTCAAAACTAACTTACCATAAATATATCAAGGGTATAAAACATTTTCATACCCAAACTCAAAAAAATTATCAATCATACACGTGTATCGGATGTTGGTGCCTAGGCACCATGGTGCATTATGTAATTTTCCATATATATATATATATATATATATATATATATATATATATATATATATATATATATATATATATATATATATATATATATATATATATATATATATATATATACCACGACACCGAAATGGGACACCATGGTGCCTGTGCACCATACCCCGCTACCTTTAGATTGCTTTATGATGTGTGCCATTGGAATGAGTACAAGAAATAACGGGTCAACCCAATTGCATTCCCAGATATAGAAAGAAAAGGGTGACGTGGTATTTAATTTGGTAGGTCTTCTTGCTTTGCTACCGCATTAATGTTGATTAGTTGAACCAGCTGGCAAGGCAATAAACAACTGATTTGTATTAATTCCAAAATCATGTGGGTATCTACTTATTGTATGAAGATATTTTTGCATAAATTATTTTTAAGTCTTTGACTTTAGAGTTTTATTTTTGAAATTAAACTCAATTGAATTATCTTAAAAGGGTTATATACTCACAGATTATCTCAAAAAAGGTATATACTCACAAATTATCTAAAAAGGGTATACACTCACAAATTCAATTCACAATTAAATTATCTTAAAAAGTATCCTTGACTTTGAGATCAGATTGACAATTATGAGTATAGGAAATTCAAAAGGTATGTGAAAGTATATACTCACAGATTATCTCAAAAAAGGTATATACTCAAAAATTATCTAAAAAGGGTATATACTTACAATTATATTTCACGATTAAATTGTCTTAAAAAGTATCCTTGGCATTGAGATCAGATTGACAATTATTAGTATAGGAAATTCAAAATGTATGAGAAACAACTGGCTTTCCGCAAATGTTTGTTGCCACTTGCAACTTTTGAATCATTTGTACAGTTGATGGCCAACATGTGTACTTTTGGACACACAAGTAAATCTGCATCATTTAAAAATAGGAAAGAGCATGCTCGGTTCAAACAAATTCAAAAGGAAACCATGATCCTCTTTAAATGGAATGTGCCGCATGGGTTATCAATGGAAAGGAATCCAAAAATCAGGGGATAATGCTCTTAACGGGTTGGATATTTGTTTTCTTATACAAACATGCACTTTAGCAAGTTCATAGTTTGCACGAATTGTAAAGCAATCCGACGACCGAAACTATTGGAGCCTGGGCACTATGGTGCCCCTGTTATATATATATATATATATATATATATATATATATATATATATATATATATATATATATATATATATATATATATATATATATATATATATATATATATATATATATATATATATATATATATATATATATATATATATGACGAGTATTTCATGCACCCAGGTGCCTAGGCACCCATATCAATACCCGTTGATTTGCTTTGAGATTCGCAACGTTTGATGTGGGTATCTTTATATACCCATAAAAAAGTATATTTGAGATGTCAAACTCCAAAAAAATTACATTCAACTTCAGTTTAATTAGTTTGAACTATTTTTATGGTATATACTCACTGTAGTTGCATTGAACTCAAAAGTAGTTCAAACTAGTTTAAACTGAGTTCAAAACTTACTTACCACAAATATATCAAGGGTATAAAATATTTTCATACCCAAACTCAAAAAAATTATTAATCATACACTTGTATCGGATGGTTCTTGATGTGGGTACCTAGGCACCCAGGTGCCTTATAAAGTGAGTCTATGCTTCGTGACTCACATACGAATCACTGGCAGATACAGAAACTTGGCACGGGGTGCAAGTACAAGCGGAAACCGTTACCTGTGCATGCATCTCGTGTTGCATTGTATCGTCACTCTGGATAGTGGCGGAACTAGAATTTGATTACATTTCGGATTTAGTGGTGGAAAGATTTAGATTATCTAGACTGGATTATAAAAATGTTATCTAAATTAGACTGAATTTATTCAAACTATACACTAGATATTTTTTCATACTCTAAACTGAAATCTACTCTATCGGAGATATGGTACCGTCCCTGAAACTGGATATGTAGGTCATGCATGAGGGCACGGCTTGGCTTGGGTCGTCATGAGTGGCTGGGTCCAACCGTACGTACGTACGGGCCAGCAACAACCTAACCAGTGTATATATAGCACGAGGAAGAAATTTAAACATCATCAACCTAACCAATCAACAGAAGGCAGAACAAATTTCTTTGAAAGCAAAACATCGCAAGAAAGTAAGAGAATCTCGTCAGATCTCGTACATCACATTATCGTGGTCCTGCGTGTACATGTATCACACCCAAAGGTACCGTTAGTTCGTACTAAATGCCTATCTCATGTGCGATTGGTCGTGGTTGTGGGTGTCATCGTCCTTCATGCATACATACATACATACATACATACATACATACATACATACATACATATATATATATATATAGGACGTTGAAATGAGACACCAGGGTGCCCGGGCACCAAACATCTTTGCCTTTAGATTGCTTTTAGATGCGTGCAAGTGCAATGATATATAATATCAGGATGGAAAGTCTCAATCATGGATGGAAAGTCTTAATCATAGAGCCTGGACACCATTGTGCCCCTGTTATTTATACTATATATATAGTATCGTATCTCGTAAAGTAAGGGAGTATCTAATGCAACGAAGGGTATTTATGTATAGCATATGAGTATATAAGACTATCTAAGTAGTATATATACTTTTTTAAGGTGGTATGTATAGTTTTTGAACATACTCCTTTTTATGTACAAATATGAAGGTATTAGCAAAATATACCAAAACCATATGCTCCCTTGTAATTTTTTTATGTGGCTAGCATCACAGTATCTTATGATTAGTATATGAGTATACCTAAGGTGATAAAGGGATACGTTAAATTCGCTTAGGTGGTATATCATAGGTGCGAGTAAATACACCTGGGAGTAAAATGTATTTTGCCTATATATATACGGGCGCGCTAACGAGCACTTGCGCGTTCTGTGCGAGCCAGTTTTATGTCGGAAAGTTATTGCCTGTTGTGAGGAAAGTTATTAACTACTGTGTACTGTGAATGTTCGACAGTAACTTCACTCACTACCAATAGTAATTTCATTCACAATTGATGGTAACTTTTCGGCGCGCAATTTATACCTGCGTGGTGATTAGTGTGTGTATAGCGCGCGTGTGTGTAACCATTGACACACTATAGCATTGGTAGCAATTTTTTTCCTTTAGTATATTCAGATGGAGAGAAAAAAATTAGTCTTCAAAGATGATCTGCTCCTAATTACATATGCAAATTTGGTTGAAAATTTTCTTTACCGTACGCAATCTCTCTTCTTCTTCCTTGCCTTTTTCACCAAATGATAGTGGTTTTTGACGTATGATTTGCAGCCGCGCGCAGGTAATTAACGCCCAAGGACGACGAAGCAAGCAAATTCCACTTTTGCCGATACCCATGGGGACTTCGCAACGTAATCGATCGATCGAAGAAAAGGCACATGTATCATCGCACCAATAAAACTAACAAACACAAAACCATGTGCTCTATATATAGTTCATTAGCAGCAAGAAAAACAAACAAATTTATTCGATGACGAAAATTTGTTTTGGACCATTTGGACCAACTTGCTGTAACTAAAGGTGACTAGCTGGAGTGAAGTGTGAATCTGTCAGGCTAATTCCAAGTGATGAGTGACAGTTGCGTCAATCTTTTTATCTGACGATATGAGCTAGCTACTGCAGGACAGTTTAGTTCTTCTAACACTGACTGGTTCCAATCCATAGAGCACAGCATATATTGATATAGGGACGGTTCATACTTCATAGTGGCGTCCAATACTGCAGATCGTGAACCTTAGTGCATTATATACTTCACTCCATTTACCAGTGGTTGATTGTTGGTTCCAGATCATACGAGAGGTTCAGTGCGCCCATTGGCTGTAAAAGTCCTCATGGCTATGCATGTAGAAGATTCTAGAGTCCGAGGCACACATGGACAACTTGCTAATTTACATGGAATACAAAAAGAGAATGATAGGACATAACTTTTAAAGCAAATTGCGGGTTTAATTTGCAATCACCCAGTACCTACAAAACTAGTGCAGTTTAGTTTTTGTTCAATAGTGCGTAGATGCATTGCTCGCATGTTGCAAGCAACTAATACGTACTAGTTGGTATTAAAAAGAGAAAAGTGACCGGGAAAAGAAACTGAACTGTTGATCTGAACAAATGAAAAGTGCAAAAGAATACTAGAAAAAGAATCCTTAGAGGGGGTAGGGGCGCATTTGGATATGAAAAGGGCCAATTGGGATTGAGGGCCATGACCCTGACTCTGAAAAACACAAAGGACAGAAGCCACGTCAGAAAGCTGAAGAATGTTGGCGTCGTCCGGGGAGAAAGTGTGGTCTGGTCCGGTAGAACCACACTTGTTGCTTGACTCATCTCTTCACTACTCTAGCAGCCTAGCTAGTGGACACATCTAGCTACCATTTGGCCGGATCCTTCTGCAAATTGCATGTTAAAATATGCGTTTGGAATTTCAGTTGGTATATTCACTGAATTACTGAACGATCCGACATCGTCACCGAAAGTGGGTGTCATAAATCTCTTGTAAGTTTTCAGGGTATGTAGCCCTCTTTTTTTGGGGACTGCCCCTTGTTGATTTAACTGGTTGTAAAACTCCCTTCTTTTTCTATTATTAATTGATTGGCAGAGCTTTTGTCTTACCGTTCAAAATAAAGCTTTCAGGGTATTGGATCTGCCGCGATCCTATTACAACGTGGATGCCTATAAGATATATACTAGATCAAAATAAACACTATGAACTGACCACTGTAAAAAATTATGATGAGGCAGGGTTTTTCTTCCTTATCTAGCTTGATACGAACAAGACTACAATATGTGTATCCTTGAAGAACTGCTCGTGACCTGCAAATTAGAATTAGATCGATTTATATAGTTCAACAAGAAGGAAAAAAACAGATTGGTAGCTCCCAACCATCAATCAAATCATTTGCCATTGGATACCTTGATGGATCTCATAAGACCACGCATATATACCCTGACCCGGCTCCAAATCGATCAACCCCTCTGCTGTGCGCCAATTTTTTAACCAAGAAAGGGGCTTGCAATCATTCGAGTCTGCCGAGCGGAACTAGAACAAAAATAACCAGGGTTCACCACTTCATCATATATATAACAATATATATAATTTTCAATCAATATTATGCCTAATAGTAATATGTCCGATAATTTTTAGCATCAATACTTCAATATGATCGATAACAGTATATGATAATAAAGAAGTAACGATCGAAATACTTACCAAAATAAATAAACCTGATAATAATATTAGTTAGTTGCAGCAAACTGAATTAACTAAGTACGAAATCACATACAAAAAGTTGTTCAGCATTAGTAAAATACATCATCCGATCTCATTGGCCTATAAAAAAGAAAAAGTTTTTAAGTAAAAAAAAAGAATGATCAAATATAAGTAAAAACATTACTTTTTAGTATTTGTGTTCTTTCAAATTCATAAAGCGATGAACCACAATATCATTGATAATTTTCTATAATTCTTATTTTTTCCACATAACAAATAAGTCTATCATTTATGGAATAATCATCAAATAATTGAAAAGGTCAATTAGATATTTATATGTTCAACAATTCAAGATGGCAACAAGGGCCAAGCGGCACTGTAGCCAGATGGCAAACGAGGGCCACCGGTGGCATCGATTTCTCACGTTTTCTTGTGAATATTTGCTGCCTGATTGGGTGTGGCTGTAGCGGGCGTGATGCACATCTTATGCATGACTTTATGAGGTGAACAGGTGTAGAGGGTTGTGCGAAGTGACATGCTTCAGGATTGATCAAATAGACACCATGACCTATTGCGATCCTCTCTCTTGGGCTAGGTGTTGCAGTGACCTCGTGTGTTGGGGGACAGTGAAGACTCCTTATGGATTACTGCTAGCTACTAAAAATTTAGGTTGCTAGTATTCCTTTTGTTTGGCTTCAAAAAAATACCGGGCGCACTAAGTTTAGATTAGGGGGTTCACGTATGGAATAGAGATATTAATACCTGTAGAAAAAATTTTTGGACCCGGTGTCCTGTGACACCGGGCCCAACCACGTAGCTCCGCCCGTGAGTCTGCGTACAGATGAAGAGCTGCCGGGGCCACGCACACCGCCGCTGGATGGATCATGGACGACGCATCAGTCCAACTAGACGCAGACAACTTACAACAACAGCCGAGCAGAGAGGACAGGGAAATGGATTAATAGCCAGACAGATAGATAGGTCACAACTCTCAGAGAGAATGACTACTGAGACAACCACTTCATCTCCTGATTGATGCGTCCATCGTGCACTCACTGATGCATGCATCCATTTCGTTCCATTCAGCATGTTGGTGAATTGGTGCTGGTTGTTGGTGACGATCACTTGCTGCCATTGCCAATCGGAGAGGCAGCAACCTGCCTGCTTTGGTCGACAGTGCCCATCCTTGTGACTCACACCCGTGTCATTCGCCACACATGTTCACTCACTCACCTAGTAGTGGTCACATGTCGTTGGCATTTCTGTCATGTCATGGCTGGTGTCCTTCAGTTGGGAAGCAATTTGCACCGACCCCTACACTATATCTGCGTGCTCACGTTCCTCTGGAGGAGCCAGATCTGAAGTCCTGTAGTTATAAGGTGGTTCTTTACATGTATTTAGATAATTTCCTGCTGCAACCTAGTTTGTCTATCCAGATAGATCTTGGTCAGTGAGTGGCTCTAATTTGGATTATATGTTTCGACCTTGTGTTGTTCCGTTCAAATATATAGCGGAGTGTAAGTGCAGTTGAATAGAAATCAATACAAGAGAGAGGTGATCGAGCCAGAATTTCAGGCGTCGTAATTTTCTCATAACCATGTCTTAATACAGACCATTCGATTTTCGACTCCGTAGGTCAAACGCTCGAAAAATGTGTTTGAGCTATAGGTAAAGGATTAAATATATCCAGGATGAAAGCATTACCACCAGAAACATGAGTTTTCCTTACAGGAGAGAGTATTCAACGAGATACCACCGTCAGGAAATGGTTCCTACCGGCTGTCCGTGTGGAAAAGGACTTTTCCCTAGGAGTCTATCCGCGACGATCGATTTCCAACGGCCATCGTTCATGAAGGTTTTCCTGACGCTTTTTGGACCTATTTGTGACATTTCGTGGAAACGAGTTTCGTAGCGAAGGTGTGTGTTTTCTTTGAAATATTAGGTGCATGCATTGTCCTAATTAGAAATAGGCAAGCATACTACTAGCTAGGGACAGAACCAGGCCTTAGGCTAGGTGGGTTATAGCCCGAGGCCTGAAAACTAAAGCCCATGGAGAATAGTGACTTGGGTGTGAAAGGCTAGGAACAAAAGCCCATATCGACCCAAAACCAGTTGGCCCAGCCCGGGACTTGGGTTGAGCCTGATTCCGCCCCTGCTACTAGCTATAGGGGTGGCAACCGCATGAAGAACTAGGGAGGCACCCGCGGTTCAGTCCTAATCCTCGCTAGTATGTCCTAGCCCTGTTAGACTAAACAAGAAAGATCTCCCTCCCCGGTTCCTGTAGAAATCCGATCAGGTAGAGAATTAAAAAATATAGATTATTTTTTAAAAAAATAATGATATAACTTTGTTTATTGCTTTATAATTATGTAGGTATGCCTATTTAAAAATATAGCTTTAAAATATATATTCTAACATGTAGATTCAAGTATTAGTCTAAATATACAAAAAAATATATAATTTTGCATAGTACAAAACTATAATTTACTATAAAAAATAGTTTTTTATTTTTACCGGATCCCGTAGGGGAGGGTGACTACGTCCCCACCCCGCTAACGTAGTGGGCCCTACCCCCATTCCCCCGTGAGGGAGATCTACCCCCGCCCCCGATGGGGAAATTCCCTACGGGGATACTGCCACCCCCTAGCTAGCTAGTAATGGTACGTACGTACTTGATATGGTGCAGGAATGGACATAGCACCAAAGCTGGTATCGGTGCAATACTTTCACGGATGAGCAGGCCTATATGGATGCATAGCCAGGATGTGGGAGCGAAGGAGCCATGGGCCGGATGGGCCGCCAGAAGTGGAAAATAGAGTAAAGGAAATGTGCCGGACCGTGAATAGGAAAGGACCAACATTAAGTTGTAACTATTGAGGACTTGGTATATTATAGACTAAGGAGCGGCTATAACAGAAAATATAGAGAATTACAATAGAAACCTAATCCCCAAATCTATCTCCGTCTTCCCTAATCTCCTTAGCTTTCCTTCCCTAACTCTCAAATCCTCTCTCGATCTATTTGATCTAACCATCGGAACGTGACAATTGGTATCAGAGCCATCCATTGCCCACTCTGGCTCCAAAGAAGAGACTTAACTAGTTTGAGGAGAAGGTGACTCAGGCCATGGCAGCGATGGAAGAGAAGAGCGATGCAACGTCTGAGTTGATGAAACAACTCTGTGATCGGTTCGCCATCTTTGAGATGACGCTCGGGGAGATCAAGACATGATTGACAATGCTAGAGACCCAGGCGGCGGCACCTAAGTCCCATGGCCCGTGGGGGGCACTGAGTCCATAGGCATCGGCATTGTCGTCGCCGCCGGTGCTCCATGAGGTGTCACCATTTAGAGATCGCAAGCTCAGATCTCAGGGTGACTGCAACAACGGGCCTCTTGGCCATCGCGAGAACATTCTCACTCGAGGCAATGTCGACAGGCTCTTCTGAGTCCCTCACCTCGCTCCGGTCATGAGTATGTTTCCGGCACACTCCCCTACATATCAGGTGTTCGATAAAAGGCACACAGAGAGTAGAGGGTTCAATCAGTTTCACCAAACTCCTCTGATTCGCCATAGGCCAAATCCCAGCCTCAGAATGGACTTCCCTAAATTCGATGGGGAAAATCCAATGTTGTGGAGGCAGAGATGTGAAACGTATTTTGAGATGTTTGAAGTGCAAGACACTTTGAAAACTAGGTTCGTTGCACTATATTTTGTAGGCACAATGGCCTCATGGCTGCAAAAGATGGAGGAGCTGGGTAGAATAGAAAGTTGGAAAGAGATATGTCAAATGGTAACCCATAGATTCACCAAAGACAAATATCAGCATTACCATCGTCAATTGGGAGCTCTTAGACAAACCTCCTCTATATAGGAATACACTGATCAATTTGAACATTTGCATCATCACCTTTATTTGTGCAATCCCACCTTAGATGAAACATTTTTCATTCATGAGTATCTAGAGGGCCTAAGAGATAATATTCATTCTGCATTGTGGTTGATTCGTCCTCCCGACGTCGATACTGCTAGTGCTTTGGCCTTATTGCAGGAGGAAGAATTGGAGGTGGGACCGAAGAGAAGTTTTGGGCGAGCTGATAATAAAGAATTGAATCGAACTCAATCCAAATTCAGTTCAGCAGGAGAGAAGCAAAAGACTACACTGAGAAGGGAAGATTACAAGCATTCTCAAGAGATGAACAAAAGAAACAAGAGGACAACAGAATTAAAGAGAAGCTGGTAGCTTAAAGTCATACAGAATGGCCAATGGACTGTGCTTTACATGCAGAGAGAAGTGGAGCAAAAACCACGAATGTCCAGAGATGGTTTCGTTGCATGTGGTAGAAGAGTTCTTTGAGGATAGTGAAGGGAAGGCGCTACCAGCAAGTATGCTCATGGCAATGAATAACCTCCCTCTCAAGACTCGCCGCAAGAGGCGTACTCTTCGACTATAGGGGTACATTGGCAAACAGGAGATATTGATTTTGGTGGATTTGGGCATTGTGAGCTCCTTCCTCAATGCAAAGCTTACGCAGGAGATTCAGTTAGAGACACAAACTATTGTGGAAACATGCTTTGTGGTGGCAAATGGAGGAACCCTAAGCTGTTTGCAAGAAATACTGTACTTGGAATGGTTTGTCAAGACTCACACATTTCGCCAAGATGTGAAGGTCATTCCACTTGGTTGCTACGACATAATTCTGGGTGCTGATTGGTTAGAGGATCACAGTCCTATGTGGATCCATTGGCGTAAGAAGCTGATGCACTTTGTCCACCAAGAGAGACGTATCCAGCTACAAGGTGTTCGAGATAAAGCAATGGTATGCCGACCCATTGGAAGTAAGTAACTCAAGGGGTTGCTCAAACATAATGATGTCACCCATTGTGTGCATGTCACCCCAGCCGTGGTAACAGGGGCAGCTAACAGTTTGGAGCCCCAAGAATTTCACCTTGTTAAGCAGGACAATGCAGAGGTTCTACCCGAGCCTATTCAACATGTTGTGCATAAGTATGAACAAGTCTTTCAAGAACTGAAGACACTACCACCCCTTCGACCAGAAGATCACTCCATTACCTTAATCCCGGTTGCGCAACCAATTAATGTGCAACCATATCGTTACTCGCCTCAACAGAAGACAAAGATTGAGCGGCAAGTGACTGAAATGTTGGAGACTAGAATCATCAGAAAGAGCCACATTCCTTTTGCCTCCCCAGTCCTACTCGTCAAAAAGAAAGACGACACCTCACGATTTTGCGTAGACTACCACCGATTAAACCTCCTTACAGTGAAGAACAAGCACCCCTTGCCAGTTATTAATGAATTGCTTGATGAGTTGGCAGGAGCTAAGTGGTTCACCAAATTGGATCTCCAATCCGGATATCATCAAATACGGATAACGGAAGGAGATGAACACAAAACAGCATTTAAAACCCACCATGGACTACATGAATTTATAGTTATGCCCTTTGGCCACACAAATGCCCTGGCAACTTTTCAAGGACTCATGAATCGCATTTTTGAGGATGTCTTGTGCAAGTATGTCATTGTATTCATGGACGATATACTAGTTTACAGCACCACATTGGAGGACCATGTGACACATTTGGTAGAAGTGTTTCGTCGGCTACAAGACAATCAATTGGTGGTCAAATGCTCCAAATGCTCTTGGCTCGATAGGAGTTAGAATACCTGGGTCACATCATTAGTCCTTAGGGTGTAGCTACTAACAAAACCAAGATTCAAGCGGTTGTGGACTTGCCAATTCCCCAAAATCCGAAGGAGCTTCAAGGATTCTTAGGACTCACAGGTTACTACAAAAAATTTGTCCAGCATTACGACATCATCAGTCGTCCTTTGACTGATCTATTAAAGAAGAATACCCCTTTTACTTGGCACCCAATAGCACATGAGGCATTTACAACTCCAAAACAATTCATGGTAAAGCCCCGATGCTAGCACTCCCAGATTTCTCCAAAGAGTTTGTTCTGGAAGTTGACGCCTGCAAGTCAGGGTGGGGGCAATTCTAATGCAAGAGGGTCACCCCATTGCATTCCTCAGTAAAAGTTTGAGTGTTCGAAATCAAGCAGCTTCAACATATGAAAAAGAATGCATGGCTATTTTATTAGCAGTGGAAAAATGGAGATCGTATTTGCAGCAGAGTGCATTTGTGATTCGAACTGATCACAAGAGTCTGATGCACCTAATGGAACAACGCCTTCACACCGGCATTCAGCACAAGGCATTCATCAAACTCATGGGATCAAACTATGCCATTCAGTACAAAAAGGGCTCTAATACAGCTGCCGACGCCTTGTCCCACCGACAAGAGGAGAACTCCATCACAGCCATTTCCTGCAGCACCCCTTCTTGGATAGAACATCTCATGGCTGGGTATCAAGATGATCCTACCACTAAACAATTACTTGCTGAGTTGAGCATCATTCAAATGCCGACAAGCATTTCTAGTTGAAAAATGGAGTCATCCGGTACGAAGACCGTATTTGGGTGGGCAACAACAAGTTAGCACAACAGCATATCATGCAGTCCTTACACAACAGTGGTGTGGGAGGGCTCTCCGGCTTCCATGGTACCTATCATCGGATTAAATCCATGTTTGCTTGGCCTAAAATGAAGGAATAAGTTCGCAAATATGTACAAGAATGTATTGTCTGTCAACAAGCCAAAGTCAAACATGTCAAGACGACAGGACTGCTTCAACCCTTGCCGATACCATTCAGGCCTGGGCAACTATCAGTTTAGACTTTATTGAAGGACTGCCAACTTCTAAGGATGTAATGTCATACTAGTCATCATCGACAAATTCACTATGGACATTTCATTTCCATGTCTCACCCATATACAACTCTCACGGTGGCTCAAGTTTATCTCAACCAGGCGTACAAGTTACATGGCATGCCTCAGGCAATCATCTCTGATAAAGACTAGTTTTTCATGAGTGCAATATGGCAAGAGTTGTTTAAACTCACAGATACTCAGCTCCTCATGAGTTCTACTTACCATCCCCAAACGGACGGGCAAACGGAGCATCTCAATCAATGTTTGGAGGGATATTTGCACTACTCCGTGCACTCATGCCTAGATAAATGGGTGCAATGGCTACTACTGGCCGAATTCTGGTACAACACCAGCTATCATTTTGCCCTGGGCCACACTCCATTTGAAGTTCTCTATGGTCATCCTCCACGACACTTTGGAATTACTGATATCACCACCTGTGCTGTGCCGGACCTAGAGACATGGCTCAAAGAAAGAGAACTCCTCAATCGGCTGCTCCAACAACAATTGCTCCGCGCGCAGCAACGTATGAAGCATCAGGCAGACAAGAAGTGCATAGAACGTCATTTTGAGGTGGGAGACCACACGTATCTGAAATTGCAACCATACTTGCAGACCTCTATTGCTCCTCGTCATAACAAGAAGTTATCATTCTGCTTCTACAGGCCATATGAGATTCTTCAATGCATTAGTGCTGTTGCATATAGTTAAAATTACCACCATCCAGCCAGATTCATCCGGTGGTTCATGTTTACCAGCTTAAGAAGCATGTTCCACCTTCAGAGCAGATATCCTCTAACCTTGCTGTGCTTGATCATCACTCACCATTGTCTTTAGTACTTGAAGTAGTACTGGATCATCGCATGTACCGGTGCGGAGGGGCGGTATCTACATGGGAGCTCATCCGCTGGACCGGTTTACCGACCACCTGGGCAACTTGGGAACTAGCACAGGAGGTACACCGTCGATTCCCAACTTCGCCGACTTAGGGTGAAGCCATCGCTCAAGGGGAGGGGATTGTCACAAATGAGCAGGCCTGTATGGATGCATAGCCAGGATGCGGGAGCGAAGGAACCATGGGCTAGATGGGCAGCTAGAAGTGGAAAACAGAGTAAAGGAAATGCGTCGGATCATGAATAGGAAAGGACCAATATTGAGTTGTAACTATTAAGGACTAGGTGGATTATAAACCAAGGAGCGGCTATAATAGAAAACAAAGAGAATTACTGTAATACCCCAAAACAATGCATAAGGGAAATTATAGCAATTAAAGAGTGTAGTTTGCCGTCAGACCCATTGACTTGTTGGAGTGTCGATTTAGTGTCGCGCGCAGTGGTTCCCAGACCATCCCAAGACAGCCGGCACCGTCTAGAGAGCCGTAGAATAAGCGCTCTCAGAGGTTCCCGGACCCCCTAGGGATAGTCAGCACCGTCTCGCATTGCGAGTGTTCATCATCCGGCAAATTCTTACCTTGCCTTTTACCGACTTACCGCTACAGTAGAACCCCAAAACCCCTTGGACCAAAACGCCCTTGGGCAGTCATGTATATGAGAGAGGAGTGGGAGGGCATCCCGGTCATTTCATAAGTGCAAAGGGCAGCCCCAACCTTGACCATATATGCTAGCCCTTGCTGCCAAGCCCACATTTCACCCCCCATTTCTCAGCCAAGGTAAGAACAGCACTCGTAGAAGCTCACTCCATTCCTTCCCACTGCCGAGCCAAGAAGCCAAACACAAGCCATCCTCCAAGCTCACCACAAGGAGTAGGAGAAGAAGATGAAGTCGACGAGGAGGAGGAGCTCGGGGGCTAGAGCGTGAGGACGGCGCCACTGACCACGGAGGACGTCGACGACCGCGGGTCACACGCCAAGCCGTCACCGAGTTTGTCCTCCATTCCTCATCCCCATGGCACACACACATAGAGAGAGTGAGGATTGGGGAGGTGGCCAGGAGCCGAGGGAGGCGAGGTGGCGCAGGTGGCAGAGGGCGGTGGAGATGGCCGGCGGCCATTGGCCGCGCCGGCCGGGCGGCGGCGCCCCAGCGTTTCACTGCCACCCACGCGCGCAAGGGGAAAGAGTGGGGGCCACCGGTAGTGGATGGGGGCCGACGACGCCGATCCGGCCAAGCGCCCCGCCACGCCGCCCGGTCCCGCACGCAAGAGAGAGAGAGAGCTTGGGGTTCCCGCGCGTGAGAGGAGGAGCGGGAGAGGAAGGCGGGGCGCTTGGCCAGGCCGGGCCGATTCGGCCAAAAGAGATAGGGAGGAGAGAGAATGCCGGGTAAGAAGGGAAGGAAAAGAAGGAAAGAAAGAAAAGAAAGGAAAAGAAAGAAGGAGAAGAGAAGAAAAAAAAGAGAAGAAGAAAAGAAAAGAGGAGAAAAAGAAAAGAAAAGAGGAGAAAAAGAAAGAGAGAGAAAAAAGGGGGGTTCGGCACCTGCGCGACAGGTCCCTCAAAACCCGTGCGATTACGCCCGAGGGCGGGGTACGAGCTTAGGGACGTGGTTCTCCGTTTAAGCTCCTGATTTTTGTTTTGCCGTTGAGTCAGGTTGATGTGTGCGCAGGTGGAGGTCCCGGGGCGGAGCCGTCCACGCGTCATCTCCGAGATTAACCAGGCAAGTGCATTGTAAAGCGGTGAATTCGGGTAGTGATTTCGGTTAAATGGAATGATTTGGGGTAAGTTTACCTTTTCCGGGTGCATATTGAGAAAAGATGAATGATGAACGTTAAGACAGGGCAAGTTGATATGCATAAATGATCTTGCAATTGCAGGGTGGAACAGTGGATTGTGATAAATGAGTGATATTCTATGTCTTTCGTGCCATGTTCTACAGTGACTTATGATTTCGTGCTAATCGTACTTTGATGAGTGTTGCTTATGATTAAGTGCCAACAGTGAAAGCATGTTGCATGTTGCATTGCGCTCATACACAGACAACAGGACCTACTTCGGTAGGTACTCCATGGGAGTGGAGCTTGGAACCCCGTATGAAAGAGGACGGGGATTGAGTGGTTCATCGACGGGTGAACACTCCGCTTTACCGGTATAAGCTACAGTTACAGATGCATTGCATTGCATGAAAACAGAACAAAACAGTGATACAGTTACAGATGCATTGTATTGCATACAAGGGTTAACTGTGAAACAGTTACAGGGATAGTGACATACAGTTCACAGAGATGGGAGGTGATAACAGTAGAGCAGTTACAGAGTTAGTGACGTATAGTTCACAGGGATGGGAGGTGATAACAGTAAAATAATTACAGAAATAGTGGTGTATAGCTCACAGAAATGGGGAGTGATGTTAGTAGAACAGTACAGAGATAGTGAGGAATAGCTCACTGAAATGGGAAGTGATGATTGTAGAATATTACAGAGCTAGTGAGGAGTAGCACACAGAAAGGGGAAGTGATGGCGGTAGAATAGTTACAGAGATAGTGAGGTGCAGTCCACAGAGATGGGATGGGATAACCGTTAAGTGGTATAGGCTAAAGTGTTGAGAAAGATGTGCATGTGCATGATGAATAGTTCATCGGAACGTAAAGTGGTTAAATGGAAACGCGGTTAGATGGAAACGTGGTTAATGAGAATGGAATGATTATGGTCTAATGAATGAACCTGTTATTTGCTGTTTTGCTTTGTACTTGCTGAATCGGTGGACTCACCCTTGCTTTGTTGATGTTTTTAGGCGACCGTTGAGGACGACAGGCACGGGCGGGAGTAGCACATGAAATAACGGCACGACTAGTAGCACTTTTGTATCACCTTTTGTCAGTGTACTTTAGCTTTGTTAGGCTAGAGTAATCACTAGAAATGCTATGATGTAATAGTATGAATAAAAGTTAATGTTGGCTTAAATTCTTCTAGTTGCTGATGAATTGGTAAGAGTATGCACAGGTGGTAGCACCTTGGCCCAGTGAGTGGGCAGGGTGTTACAATTGGTATCAGAGCGGGGCGTTAGGTCCGTGGTAAAGAAATTTGATAACTTAGATTAATTATTCAACTAAAATTTGACTTAGGCCTAAGAATTAAATTAAAACTTGACACACTAGTGCACCATAGGATGGGAATGGGTCTTGCAATGTATTTACGCTTTCGCTAGCTTTGATGTTGATTTGTGTTGAATGATTGTGGGCTAGTTGTGTGATTGGCTATCTGTCATGAACTGATATGCCGAGAGGTAGAGGTCGTGGACGTGACCGTGGAGACCGGGGCCGTGGCCGTGGCCGTGATCATGCCCAAGCGGAGCCACCGCTTGAGGTTCAGCAGGAGACACCTGGTACGAAGGTTGTTTCTGCTGAACATTCCATAGCTAGAGATCCGGCAAGGTCTTCAGCCTTGCTGCAAGAGTTCATAGAGGAAGTCCGTGCGCTTCGTCGTCAAGCGCCGGCAGCCGCTGCTGCGGTTGTACCCGCTGATGCCCCTGTTGTCGTTCTGGTCGTACAGGAGGCAAGAGTGGGCCTTCGTGAGAGGTTGGCCCTGCGACTAGTTACCTTTGATGGTTCGGGCACGCCAGTCCAGGTTGCGGATTGGTTGTGTTATACGGAAGCTACTGCATCACAAGACTTTAGGTCCGTGGCAGATCAGTCTAAAGGGCTGCAACCCTGTTGTGGTTCGAGCGCTTCTGGTGGTGACCAGAAGAGGAGCTTTACCAAAGGGGGTGGGTCATCTCAGCGACCCGCTCCTAAGAAATCCAAGTGGGGCCAGCATCCCCCACAAACGCCTAAGTCCAAGGCTTCGAGACCGTCCTCTTTTGTGCCTCGTTCGTCATCGGCGACCCCAGCTTATCGTCCTGTCCCAGGACAGGGCCGGATCTGTTTCAAGTGCGATAATGGACACCGTGCTGCTGAGTGTTTATGGATTGGGAACTGTCGACATTGTGGCCAAGCGGGCCACAAAATGATGGTTTGTCGACGGAATCCCACTAGCATCATAAAGTGGGAACCCGTATCTTCACCTTCGTCAAATGCTACACCTCGGGGGTCAGTCCAGATGATGGCGGCTGCCCCTATGCTGCAGCCTCCTCTTCCCTGGGCGCCACCTGCTGGGTATTACTGGCATCCTGCACCGACTCCCCCATTCCAGCATGCTACACTGTCTCCATTCTCGATGCTGCCACAGCAGAACATCGGAGCTCCCGCTGCCCCAACTCCACCCGGAGCCTACTCACTGCCTGCCACTGAGACCGCGGGTCGTCCTGACGTTGTGACAGGTACCGTGTTAGCATACCTATGTGATGCCTTTGTTCTTTTCAATCCCAGTGTTGCCTTTTATTGTATCCTGCGCGTTTGTTAGAAAGGCCAAGCTAAGTGTTCAGCAAATTTTCCTAACTGATCATAGTCAATACCTTGAGTTAGGTATCATTGTTAGCTCCACAGTGTGCCTTAGCTGTGTGGCTACAATAAACGGCAAGGATTTTGTTACCAAGCCAATGCCTCAACTCATGTGAAAGGGCGTGAAATTCCAGTGGACCAATGAATGTGAGCGAAGTTTTAGTACTTGAAATAGAAGTTGGTAACTGCTCTAATTCTCACACTTCCTAAGCCAGGGAAGCGTTTCATGGTCTACTTGGTTGCTTCAGTAAGTGAGCTAGCACCCATCTATTTGCGAGATCCAGAGCATGAGATTGTGTTAGAACCTGAGTCTATAAAGCAAGACCCCACCTTCAAGTCCCGTCCAGTTCGGATACTGGAGGAATTAGAGAAGGTGTTGAGGCATAAGACGATAAAGTATGTTAAAGTGCTTTGGGCTCATCAGTCTGAGAGAAGCGACATGGGAGTTGAAGTGCGCTAGAAGTACCCGGACTTGTTCTCCATGGGTATGAATTAATGTTATGTTATGTGTAGATTATTATATTTTGTTCATTCGTGCATATTGTTGAATGCCAGAATTCGGGGTCGAATTCTGTTAAGGGGGGTAGAATGTAATACCCCAAAACAATGCATAAGGGAAATTATAGCAATTAAAGAGTAGTTTGCCGTCAGACCCATTGACTTGTTGGAGTGTCCATTTAGTGTCGCGCGCAGCGGTTCCCAGACCATCCCAGGACGGTCGGCACCGTCTAGAGAGCCGTAGAATAAGCGCTCTTAGAGGTTCCCGGACCCCCTAGGGATAGTCGGCACTGTCTCGCGTTGCGGGTGTTCATCATCCGGCAAATTCTTACCTTGCCTTTTACCGACTTACCGCTGCAGTAGAACCCCAAAACCCCTTGGACCAAAATGCCCTTGGGCAGTCATGTATATGAGAGAGGAGTGAGAGGGCATCCCAGTCATTTCACAAGTGCAAAGGGCAGCCCCAACCTTGCCCATATATGCTAGCCCTTGCTGCCAAGCCCACATTCCCCCCATTTCTCAGCCAAGGTAAGAACAACACTCGTAGAAGCTCACTCCATTCCTTCCCACTGCCGAGCCAAGAAGCCAAACACAAGCCATCCTCCAAGCTCACCACAAGGAGTAGGAGAAGAAGATGAAGCCGACGAGGAGGAGGAGCTCGAGGGGCTAGAGCGTGAGGACGGCGCCACCGACCACGGAGGACGTCGACGATCGCGGGTCACGCGCCAAGCCGTCACCGAGTTTGTCCTCCATTCCTCATCCCCATGGCACAAACACACACATAGAGAGAGTGAGGATTGGGGAGGTGGCCGGGAGCCGAGGGAGGCGAGGTGGCGCAGGCGGCTGAGGGCGGTGGAGATGGCCAGCGGCCATTGGCCGCGCCGGCCGAGCGGCGGCGCCCCAGCGTCCCACTGCCACCCGCGCGCGCAAGGGGAGGCGGGTCTGAACCCAGCCTGCCGGATCCAAGGCGCAACAGGGGAAAGAGTGGGGGCCGCCAGCGGTGGATGGGGGCCCGTGACGCTGATCCGGCCACGCGCCCCGCCACGCCGCCCGGTCCCGCACGCAAGAGAGAGAGAGCATGGGGTTTCCCGCGCGTGAGAGGAGGAGCGGGAGAGGAAGGCGGGGCGCCGGTGGGGCCGCCGGCAGCGGGCCACGGGCCGACGCCGCCATGCCTAGCCTAGCCTCTCCGGCCTAGATCGGGCCGGCCATTCGGCGGCGCGAGAGAGAGAGGAGACCAGGGGGAAAGGGAGGAGAGGAAGGTAGATGGGGTGCGGCGGGAGGGGCCGCCGGCGGTGAGGGGACCAACCGGCCTTGCGCGCTGCCGTGCCGCCCCTGGGGAGGCCTGTTCGACCGAGTGGAGTATGGGGAGAGAGAGAGTGTGAGGTGAGGGGAAAAAGAAGAAGAAGAGGCCAGGCCGGTTCGGCCAAAAGAGATAGGGAGGAGAGAGAAGGCCGGGTAAGAAGGGAAGGAAAAGAAGGAAAGAAAGAAAAGAAAGGAAAAGAAAGAAGGAGAAGAGAAGAATAAAAAAAGAAGAAGAAAAGAAAAGAGGAGAAAAAGAAAAGAAAAGAGGAGAAAAAGAAAAGAGGAGAAAAAGAAAGAGAGAGAGAGAAAAGGGGGGTTTGGCACCTGCGCGACAGGTCCCTCAAAACCCATGCGATTACGCCCGAGGGCGGGGTACGAGCTTAGGGACGTGGTTCTCCGTTTAAGCTCCTGATTTTTATTTTGCCATTGAGTCGGGTTGATGTGTGCGCATGTGGAGGTCCCGGGGCGGAGCCGTCCACGCGTCATCCCCGAGATTAACCAAGCAAGTGCATTGTAAAGCGGTGAATTCGGGTAGTGATTTCGGTTAAATTGAATGATTTGGGGTAAGTTTACCTTTTCCGGGTGCATATTGAGAAAAGATGAATGATGAACGTTAAGATAGGGCAAGTTGATATGCATAAATGATCTTGCAATTGCAGGGTGGAACAGTGGATTGTGATAAATGAGTGATATTCTATGTCTTTCGTGCCATGTTCTACAGTGACTTATGATTTCGTGCTAATCGTACTTTGATGAGTGTTGCTTATGATTAAGTGCCAACAGTGAAAGCATGTTGCATGCTGCATTGCACTCATACACAGACAACAGGACCTACTTCGGTAGGTACTCCATGGGAGTGGAGCTTGGAACCCCGTATGAAAGAGGACGGGGATTGAGTGGTTCATCGACGGGTGAACACTCCGCTTTACCGGTATAAGCTACAGTTACAGATGCATTGCAGATGCATTGCAGATGCATTGCATTGCATGAAAACAGAACAAAACAGTGATACAGTTACAGATGCATTGTATTGCATACAAGGGTTAACTGTGAAACAGTTACAGGGATAGTGACATACAGTTCACAGAGATGGGAGGTGGTAACAGTAGAGCAGTTACAGAGTTAGTGACGTATAGTTCACAGGGATGGGAGGTGATAACAGTAAAATAATTACAGAAATAGTGGTGTATAGCTCACAGAAATGGGGAGTGATGTTAGTAGAACAGTACAGAGATAGTGAGGAATAGCTCACCGAAATGGGAAGTGATGATTGTAGAATATTACAGAGCTAGTGAGGAGTAGCACACAGAAAGGGGAAGTAATGGCGGTAGAATAGTTACAGAGATAGTGAGGTGCAGTCCACAGAGATGGGAAGGGATAACCGTTAAGTGGTATAGGTTAAAGAGTTGAGAAAGATGTGCATGTGCATGATGAATAGTTCATCGGAACGTAAAGTGGTTAAATGGAAAAGTGGTTAGATGGAAACGTGGTTAATGAGAATGGAATGATTATGGTCTAATGAATGAACCTGTTATTTGCTGTTTTGCTTTGTACTTGCTGAGTCAGTGGACTCACCCTTGCTTTGTTGATGTTTTTATGTGACCGTTGAGGACGACAGGCACGGGCGGTAGTAGCACATAAAATAACGGCACGACTAGTAGCACTTTTGTATCACCTTTTGTCAGTGTACTTTAGCTTTGTTAGGCTAGAGTAATCACTAGAAATGCTATGATGTAACGGAACGCAGTAGCATAAATAAAGTTAATGTTGGCTTAAATTCTTCTAGTTGCTGATGAATTGATAAGAGTATGCACAGGTGGTAGCATCTTGGCCCAATGAGTGAGCGGGGTGTTACAATTACAATAGAAACCTAATCCCCAAATCTATCTCCGTCTTTCCCAATCACCTCGGCTTTCCTTCCCCAACTCTCAAATCCTCTCTGGATCTACTTGATCTCACCACCGGAACGTGACATACTCCACGGCGTCCACGCACTCGAGCAATCTTCTCTCTGGTCGATACAGCGTAATTAATTGCATCGCATCGATTGCAAGTTGCTGTCAAGCTCAACTTTCACTATGGCATGGAACAGAATATATATGTGATGTAGAGCTTATGCGATACTAGATTACCCCAAAATCAGCGTGGCAAGAAAGCTACATAATTAATTAGTAAAGCCGGTTGTTCAACTCTGGAGACTGGAGAGTAGTGCTGTGAGCCGCCCATGCACTGCTAGCCACGAACAAGATGCGCAGCTAGATTTGGTCGTTATTGCACAAGATTTATTATATGATGTACCGTTCCTTGTTTTGATGGCTGTCAATTCCAGTTTGTTCAAAAAAATTGGTCACCTTTTTCCTGAACCACCTCTTGTGAGAGGGACGTCTACCATGCTTGCATGTGTTTTACTTGCCATGACCTTGCAATTAGGTAAACCATTTTGTGTTTATTAGATGGTCATATTATTGATTTTGATTAGGGTCGCTGTTATTCAAGTGCTTTCTTGATTATGGAAGGAACATGCCAGTCGAATTTTAGCTTGTGGACAAGATTGAATGGGCTAGCTTCCTGTCACGTACATATTTCATAATTAAATCTGGTTACGTCTGGAATGAGTGAGAGACGTGAAAGTGAGTTTATATGTATTTTCGTGAGATATTTTGAGTGATTTTTTTGATAGTTATAATTAGTGCGCTCTAAATAATGGGCTGCCCATTCATTTTCCTATATATGCAACTCTTTCTTAGACTGGACTGGAGCAACTTGTCATGTAATTATCTTAAGACTTACCTAACGTAAGAGGTCACTTTTGTCCAAATCCCAAAAAAAAAAGAATCAACAAATCAGCTAAAAAATTTCAAAAAATAACATCTAATATATTATGTGGTCGGTGGAAATCAAACTCTAACCCTTAGCAAATTCATTGCGCATGTACGTGACCACAAAGATCACATAGTATTCACGTTTAGTTAGGAAAAGTTGGCTTCTATTGAGTTACTCCATCTTTCTTTTTACTCGGCTTTCTAGAATTCATGCTATTGAATTTTTTTAAATTTGACCACCAATAAATTTAAAATTATCTAGACTGGCTATACAAAAAATATATTATTAGATTTATTGTTAAAAATACTTTTATAATATTATAATTTTGTTAATATATCTTAGTATAAAATTATAAAAAGTAGTGATCAAAGTCGCATCTTGAAGAAAATTATAAAAAGATAGTGATCCAAGTAGCATCTTGAAGATTGTGAAAAGTACAAAAACCGTCAAGTAAAAAAGAACTGAGGGATTACATGCTCCAACCAGTTCATCCAAAAGCCTAACCTATTAAGAAAAGACCTAATTGGATAAGAAAAGACGGACAATTCACTTATACTTCAACACTGTAGGCTCCTCAAGCCTAAAATGTGGAATATAAGTGTGTTGTAATTATTTTTTTAAATTGTATCAACCCAGTCTTGAACCCAAGATCTCTTGATTCTAATAACATATTGAGTTACATGTTCTAACTAGTTCATCTAAAATCTTAACTCATTTATACTTCAAACAGTTCCCAAGTGGCAGAAATCTCAAATGAAAACTTAAAGTGGTTTGTAATTTGGCACCTTATCGCCCAGGGCCAATGATGCATTGATGCACACACAGATGCAAGAAAAACAAAGCGGATGGTGTACTAGCCATACATATTGATCAGTCCTGCTACTATGTATTTGTGTGCAAATGCAATGTTGTAACTTTTTTTTTTTTTTGAGATGGTAATTAATCATGTAATGTTGTAACTGATGAAGCTCCATGGAGCCGTTCAAGCGAGTGCAAGTACATGCGAAGCGTTGGCCGTATCCTCCCAAAAAATATGTATTTTGTAACACCCCTTCGTTTTACCACTGTATCTTAACTGTTGATTTCCTGATCTATCGTGGCCCTACCCAAAATGGAGAGGACGCGACCTGAAATTGGCCAGAACTGTAGCCGCACCTTCGATATGCAGAATGTGCTGCCATGTGCAAGTAAAGGCAAATCCTTGCCGACAAATAGTTTTGTTTTTCAGACGAAAAGACAGGAGAATTCCCTTTATATTGATAAAAGCAGAGTAAAAAAAATAAGATATTACCGACAAATAATGATGCCTGGAACAGATCTGAATTGTAATGTTAATATTTTTTCCGCAAATCATTATATATATATATATATATATATATATATATTTGTGGGGGGGGGGGCTAGCTACCACAAATAATGATCGATCGATATTGTCTCAGAGCAAAAAAGGACATATCGATCGACGTGCGTGCGTCTGGCCTTTCCATTGCCACCAAGAAGAATTCAATGGATGTGCATGTTCGTGACACAGCGTTACGATTACGCTGGAAAATTAACGTCGATGTAAGTAGCGATCGATCGACCAGCTGTACTTAAAAGATATGTAAGCACAGTGGTCCTGATGGTGATGAAATAATGAGTAATGCATGCGTTTGCGTGCAGTGCTAGTTTCTCGACAGAACGAGATGCATGCGTGTGATGGTCACTCGACAGCCGCTGTGATCTGATAAGTGTCACACAGCATTTGCTAACGCGGCAGCGACACAAGCGATGCGCACCTTACGTCCTCGAACCATGGAACGGGGCGCTACAAGTGGCTTACAAATTACAGTTCATAATTTATTTTATAATGTAATTACTGTTTATTTATTTTATGTAATTAAATATAAAAATAATAAAAGTTATATCAGCACAAACAATGCAAAATAAATAAAAAAGCTAAAAAGCTAAAAAATATAAACCATAAATTAAAAATCAGAAGCAAAAGATCATCTTCTCAGAGCACAACTTCAACCCTGACTCGCCGCCGCCGGCAAACCTGCCAACTTTCCATCGTAGAATTAGCAACTTTTAAATGGCAGTGCTTCTGTCCTTACTATTTTTTTTAAACAAAAGTCTTTCAACTAAAGATTCGAAAAACTTTTAAAAACATTTCGACTGAGGATCGGGGGAAAAATTAACTAAAATTCCGGAACTTTCAATTGGAGATTGAAAACGCTATCGACTGAAATTTGACAACTTACTTTCAACTCAGATTCTCAACTTGCAAACCAATCTTCTGAGCTTTCGACTAAATTTTGAGAACTTTGAACTTTCACCTGAACCTGTTTTTTTTTGCTGCGGCTTATGGTTTTTGGGCTGTTTATACTAGAGATTACAAAGTAACAGAAACTCACGTGCGCTTTTTGCCGATATAAATGAAGTCAGTAAAGTATATACTATAATTAACTAGTAGATTATATCTTAAAAAATACTCTGTTTAAAAATTAGTTACTGTAGAAAAACTAAAAACAACTTTTAGAAACCGAAAAGAATAATACCCTAGATCACCCATGCATCTGCGCGCATGCATGCGTCGAACAGTCGAAGATCGAATGCGTACTTGTTGGACTGAACACGCACGGAAATGTGATCGAAATCCGATCGCACGCACATGGTAGTGTCGCCGACGGACGGCGACCAGCCACGTACCGCGTGCTTGTCACGTATGCTACCAAATATATGGCCTTCCTAGCTAAGCTTCCCTGTGCTTATCATGCCAGGTATCTGCACCGTTTAACGAAGACAAATCACCTACGGATTAAATTTGGTCACGCAGGTGCAATGGTTCATGTTCTCTTTTTCTTTCTTTTCTTTTCTTCTTTTTTTTGTGTGTGTGTGGTGTCTTCGTGGTCGATTGGCTATAATTGGTGCAGTACGCGCGTACTGCTGGGTGCAGCTACCCATCGATCGTTGTTAATCATCGGATGGGACGTACGTACGTGTATACCTGCTCGGAGATAATAATTAAATGAGTTAGGCTGCATGATCTGCCATCCAAGTATTCTTTTCAGCTTGTCTTTTATCATCTCTAAAAATCAAAACAATCAATACGATTTTTTAAAGTAGATTTTTTTAGACAACTTCTCAAACTTAAAATTATATGCGTTATTCATGTCAACGTCTTTACCGTCTACTGCCGTCTCGAAAAGTCATCAACTACAGTAAAAATCATCAGCTGCAGCCAAAACTAACAACCTACCATTGTGCCAACGACATTAGTTATGCTCACGCTTGTATCCTGCACGATTTAATTAATCATTAGTTATTTTCGTTAATCGATCGTGAAATTGAACATGTATGTGTTTCGTGACAGCTGCATTAGATCGATGATTGCGCCGAACTATTTTTAATTATATCCGCGCGAGCTTTGTGTTGCATATATGCCAACGGTTTCGTTTTTTAAGGTGATTCGTTTGGGTTCCCTTAATTTGACTTTTAGCTTATAATTGTACATGTGTAGACATCATTAGCACCATATATAATGCTATCGATTTGATGCGCATAAGGTATGTATCAACAACACATAATATCTGGGGAATATGTTTTGCTGTACCAAAGTAATCTACATATCATACGAATGTTGAAGGATTCCTTCTGCTTCTTCATTTGTGGTACTAGTGCCTGTAATTGTTGGGAAAACATACTATATATATATATATATATATATATATATATATATATATATATATATATATATATATATATATATATATATATATATATATATGAAAAATACTTTTTACTCCCGGGTGTAATTACACCCACCTCTAATATACCATCTAAATAAAATTGAAATACTCATTTATCACTTTAGATATACTCATATACTAATTATAAGATACTCCAATGTAAACCATACAAAAAAATTGCAAGGGAGTCCATAGTTTTTAGTGTATTTTATAAATACCTTCAGATACGCACATAAAAAGGAGTATGTCGAAAAAAATGTACATACCACCTTTGACAAAATGTTCATACCACCTATATGGTCTTAAATACTCGTATACTACATGTACATACCCTTCGTTACGCGAGATACTCCCTACATTGTGAGATACGACATAGGGTGTAATTACACCCGGGAGTAGAATTATGGTGCCTATACTCTATACCCGGGAGTAGGATATACTCATATATAGCATTATGGTGCCTATACTCTATAATTGAGACTTTTCATTCATGATTAATTCAGCATGCTAAACCAATGACCTTCTTTTCAAATTGATGTTTTTTCGAATTAATGAATATTAACGGATTTGCCTAATATATTACACTTGCACACATCTAAAAGTAATCCAAAGGTAACGAGACTTGGTGCCCCCATTTCGACGTAATCCCAACCATTAGCTAGATTCGCTCTGGATGGCTTAGTTTCTTACATGATTAATCTTTATCTTTACTATTATAAAAGTGTGAGTTGGTGGTTGGTCTTCTCAGCCATCCGATTTGATCTGCACCATACGTCTCTCTCCTCTCTCTCTCTTTCTCAGGATACAACTACCCACCCCCTCCACTTTCCTCATCTCCTCGCATATTCTGGCCACTCTTCTATCTCTGTCGCTTGCTCTCCAATGTTTGATGTGTGAAGTTGGCCAAGCAGTAAATTTTGTTTCACCATTTTTATGATTTTGTTGCAATGCACGGGTCTCTAACTAGTATTAAATAATTACAAATGAACCGTCTTGGTTTGTTGCTCAAGTTCTTGCTGGGAGATTGCTCATCTTAGTTTCTGATAGCAGTAGTTATTTGCGTAGAGATCCAGTTAGCTCATCTGCTTAGTGTTGGTTGTATCCAAACCCCTTGTTTTGCTTTTCAATTCCCTAAGTGAGAATGGTAAGCTACTCTGCTGTTAGAAGTTATCAGAACTTGTGACCTTCATGTACCTGAACAATCATCAGCTTTCATAATAAAGGCTGGGAGCTTCTCCTGCTTCTAAAAAAAGAACCATCTTGAAAATAATTAGAAATGAACTATCAATATGGAGTGGAAAACCACAATGGAAGAATAAATATGTGATTTTTCAGAACATAATTAAGAGAAGAAAAAGAAGTGGTTGATCAATAAATCCAGCCTCATGTGTACTCGTGCCTCTAATAGCTTTCCAAGATAAGTTTCTCTGCTCCAGACGAAACGAACTTAACACATTAAATAAGCAGCCAGATGCGAACTAGTCGCAGTTATCCGTACGTCAAACATTTCAATAATCTCAATTTGGAATTGATTGACGAACAGATTTATTAATTGAAATGTCTCTATCTGTTGGCATATCACTAGGCTATATATTGTTCTTTTTCTTTTCTTTTATTTCCCCTTTTTCCGTACTTTGAGGGGCTAGTGAGGAAGACAATTAGATAAAGATATCTTCTCAAGCACCACCACAACATTATAAGAAAAAGGCAACAGTAACGAGTGGTTAGAAATACTGATGCTAGCTGCCATCTTCTCTTATCATTTCTTCTCTTCTTTTTTCTTTTTGGACTAACACTAAGATGGATTTCTTAAGAGACAGGAGCACTGAGCTAGCTATCTGTAAATTATTCAAGGTTTGAGGAGCTAGCATATATAATTTCTGACTAGTTAAAACTATTGTTTGTTGTGTTAGAATTCATAGGTATGAATTAATTGATCCTAGCAGGGATGAGTTAGATATGGTCAATTTTTCGAAGAGATGATTATTTGTTTTCTAGCTCAAAGGAGAAGAGTACTCCATTTGTTACTAAATATAAGTGTTACTCTAACTAGACTTAATATTTGCGGTCATGCTCTACCAGTAACATTCACAAAGTGCTAGATTGACTGCAAAAGAAAAACATGTATACATATTTTATCAGAAGAACTTTCACAATATCATACTTGTTTATAATTTATACTAGATAGAGACACATATTTTTTGTTCAAATTAATTTACACGCATATTTTCAGCACACTGGAGTTTAGTGCGCACCAAAGTAAAATTCGGAATCCAAATCGAGAGAGCATTCCAGACAGCGGAAAGAAGAAGGGAAGACACATTTGGATTGGAACCCAAATCTATGGACCATCTCACTTCTGACTATGCGCCTTCCTCGACCAAACCAAAACCATCCTTTCACGAGAGATCAACAAAAAAAACAGCATGTGCTTAGACAGTGACCGATTTAGAAAATCTACCGTAGCCTTCTCGGCTTTGCAAGCAACACGCGGCAAAGAAGATTCACGGTCAAATCACAGATCAAAGCGGGTGATCACAACAGGCAGAAGAATCAACTCAAAGTGGCCTAACATCAGCTCGTTAGGCACCACAGAGAAGAATCTCGCCACAGTGACAAATATCTTCCGCCACGTGCCAGGTGAGAATTGTTACGTGAAAAAAGAAACTTCGTATTCACACAAGCTCTCACGGTGCGGTTCCCATTGGTGATTCCTGGCATTATAAGAAATCTCACCCACTAAATAATATTATCTTTCTTCTCTTCCTGATATGTTGGGATTGGATAAACAAACATATCAAGTGTTTATGGATAGCTTTAAGTAATTGCTAGTGCTGACCGTTATACAGATTACTTGCTGCTGTATGATTTGATTTGTCAAAAAAAAGCAACAAATGTCATAAATGAAATTCCGAATCATGCCATAATCTGGCTAGAAGATAATAGATCCTAAAGGCATTCCCAGTAGAGGAAATTGCATAGCAATATCTATATCTTCACATCATCAAGAAATAACTGTAGATGTTATTTTCCTAATGTATAATATCTACCAGTGGGCCTAATCAATAAATTGACACATTCTCTTACATTTCTCTCTCCCCTCTCTTCACTCCCACCGACCGGCCCCCTTCTCTTCCCTTCTTGCGCGCGCACACACACACACTCTCTCTCTCTCTGAAATATCACTGGCCGCCTGGCCCGTCCATCCTCACGGGCGTGGCGGCGTCGATGCCCTACTTTCTGCCAGATCTGGCCAGATTTGAGCTGGTAGCATCCAGATCTGATCGAATCTGAGGTGACGCCAGTGGATGGGGCCGTGTGATGAGGTGAGCGCATGGGCAGCGGTGGCGAGGAGTGGAGTGGGTGGTCTGGTGTGGCGCGTGGAGCAGTGCGGCACGCGTGAGATGGCCCGGTGTGGAGTGACCAGCACGAGCTCCGATGCAGTGACGGCAAGGTCAAATGCGACACCATGGGCATGGGGCTATGGTGGTCCCACCGGTAGACATCCCCTCCTACCCAATGGGTGTTTAGGCAATGTCTTGTTGTTGGATTGTGTGCCCAAACAATGTCTTGCATAAGACATTGCTTCTCTTTCTCTTCTTTATTCTCTCCTCTATTTCAGTAATAATCTTAGTTGGTATGCTAACTAATGTTATGGGTATTGCTAATGTAGAACCATTGAGAGTGCCCTGATCGATATAAAGTTTATTCTTGGATGAAATGCTAAAAAATCTACCAAAAAAATACCCCACCCGATTCCAAATATAGGTCATTTTAGCATTATGTAATGTTTTCTAAATGTAAGTCGTTCTATAATTTCAAGGCACTTTTGCCTCTTTTATTCCCATTTTACCTATCATTAATTTCATCACTAATAAATGAGCTCTTTTCGATGCCTTCATTCCTCGTATCTTCTCCCACCTAGCTATAAGGGCATGTACAACCCACAGACAGTACCGTCTTTATAATGCCAGCTTGTGCTGATTCATCCGACGTGGACCGTCCTCTCGCGAATAAACCGAAGGAATAAACCGAAGCCGTCCTCTCGCGAGGCGACGACACGCGCTCGTGCTCCCAGGCGAAACCGCCGGAGTTCCTCACGCTGTACGAGCCGTCGTCTCCTACCGACGCGAAGCGAATCCATATGCGGGCACGCGAAATGGCAGCGATTTCCTTCCAAGCGCGCCATTCTTCTGTTCCAGATACAGGGCGCGGCGGCGGCTCGAAAGATCCAAATCCAGATCCAGATCTAGAGAGAAAGGCAGCGGCGCCATGCCGCAGAAGCAGCACCAGGCGGCGGCGGCGCAGGAGAGGAAGGCCGTGGCGTCGACAGGGGAGCAGAAGCAGACGGCGGCGGTGCCGGAGGAGAAGGGTGCTGGCTGCGTGGCGACACCGCCGGAGCGAACTGGTGCAGGCCGTGCGCCCGTCGAAGCTGCGCTGTCCTTCACCGGCAGGAGCAGCGTCTTCACCGGTGCCCCCACCTCCCTCGGCTACTTTCCACACTCGTATCCATGGACGCATCCTCATTCTACGGAACCTCCAACCTGGTATCACATCATTCCCTCAAAATCTTGCTGTTTTTGCACCGAATTGAGACCGAATTGCTGAGATCCATCAGAAATTGGGAACAATTGAAGTGGTTAAAAATAATAACACCGAAAGCAATTGGAAGATGCCAAAAGAACTAACACCGAAAGCAAATGTGAACAAAACAAAGCTTTCCATTTCATGTGATCAACAAGCAATTAGATCACCAATCTGTCTTTGTGATTTACATCTCATTGACACCAAAAACTTTTGCAGTCCATTGATATGTGATTCTAATTATTCATCTAGTAATAATTTCTTCAGGAGTAACTATTACTCGTGCAAGAAAACTTTTGTGGTTAGCATTTTGATTTGTGGTCACACTGAACATATGTATCTAGCTGCGTAGGTGCACTAGAACTTTTGTGGCTAGTTACATTATATATCGAAAAATTTATAAAAATCAATCCAATTAAGCATCTCAAGTAAGTTAAACTGTGCACTAGAAAATATTTTGTTGAAGCTAGACATCCCTCAAGGATTTCATCATGATAACTAGCACATAATGGTAATGACTGCTTTCTTTCACAACTGTCCTGTCTTTGATCGATGGTTCTTGAGAAACAATGAAACAGTCTCCTCTTTGTTGTTAAGCTGATAAAAGTAGCTAGCTACACATAATGGTAATGTGTGTTCTTCTTGTCCCATATGAGCGGTTCTAAAACTGAAATATAACTAAATTCTCTAGTGCCTCACAATGTTTGGCTGGCCCTGGCCTGACAATGTTCCTAGACAATATGTGTTGGGGGCTTAACGTGAAACTGAAGTGTTGGATGAGACCGACATCAACTTTTATGACCTCGTTACATTTCACTGATTCCTATTGAGTGTTGTGAGAACAAATAGCATGGCACTTTGTTACTCCAAGCTTCCATGTTATTTAGACCATATATGTTGTGGATGTGGTTATGCTGTGGTTGCATATTGCTCAGAACCTGATGCTATTTTGATAGCAGTCCAATATAGCAAATATAGTCATTTGATAGCAGTCCATTGATATGTGATTGTAATTATTCATCTACTTTTGCAGGGACAACAACCCACATCCTCCTGGTGGATTTTTGAGTTTTTTCAACAACCAGTTGCAAATGTCACAAAATTTTCATTTAGTCGGTGGTCCTTCTCATTGTGCACCTTTCAAGGCTCCAAGGCCTGTGGACATTGGAGGTTCTCCAAGTCCAGACCAAGTTCCCATTGATGTGGACAGCGGGGATGAGGTCGGTAGGACTGAGAAGCGAATTCTATGGACACAAGAAGAAGAAGATGTTAGGCTGGTGAGTATACTTACAACAACATGGTTCAATAAACTTGCATCTCATTTTCGATGTGATAACATTTTTCTATACAATTGCAGATGAGCTCTTGGTTGGAAAATTCAACGGACTCAGCTGCTGGAGCCGATAGGAAGAATGATCAGTACTAGGGTGATGTTGCTAAGACATACAACATGGCAACCCCAGCACATAGGAGAAGGAATCCCAAGCAAGCTAAGGACCGGTGGCACAAGATTAATAAGTGGACTGACCTTTTCCAATGTGCTTGGGTGAAGGCTCACAGAATATATACTAGTGGTTATTCAGATCAGCAGTGGATTGATATGGTCCACAAGTTCTATGTGGAAGACAACAAAGAGCTGAAGCTAGGACATTTTGTGTTAATGGATGTTTGGTATGTTTGCCGAGACCAGCCAAAGTGGGTAATATACAATGATGAGCTCAAGAAAGCACGTAAAAGGAAGGCGTCGGGACAGAAAGACGTAATGGAAGACATAGAGCCTAGAGATCCTGATGAATGCCCACGACCAATGGGGCAAAAGAAAGCTGCATTTGAAGCTAAAAAGGAAGGCAAGTCGAAGGAAACTACGATAGATGTGGAAAATCTGGATAAATTCAGCAAAATTCAAACTGAAGCTCACACAAATCGCTTAAAGGTGCTGGAGGTACAACAAAAATTATCAACTGAGAAGCTTGAAGCATCAAGACTTGCCCATCTTGCAACAATGGAGAATAAAGAAGCTGGAAATGGAAGCAAAGATGATGGAGACATACAACTGTCTCCTCTCACGAGACACGGGAGGGTTCTCTGTTGAAGAAAAAGATGAGCATGTTGCTGCACTGAATGTTTGAGGAAGCGGCTGTTTCCTAACTGAAATTTCAGACAACAGCGCTTGATGCTTTTATTTAGTTGAGGTATGGTTTAACTAAAATTTCATACTTTTATTTAGTTCAGTGCAGCATTTTGCTCTTCTATTCCAGCATTCAGAGATATCTGTTGACCTTCAGCATTTAACTTTTTGTCTCCCTGCAAGAATACTATACACAAAGACTTGTA
The DNA here is from genome assembly GCA_017311315.1 of Dendrocalamus latiflorus. NCBI lineage: Eukaryota > Viridiplantae > Streptophyta > Magnoliopsida > Poales > Poaceae > Dendrocalamus > Dendrocalamus latiflorus. The sequence continues at coordinate 19,600,651 of CM029614.1, read as the reverse complement.
GTCCTGTCAGAAATACAAAAGACATCAACCATCAACCCAGTTCTCTTACCCAATTTTTTGCTTTTCTAATAGCTATGTCAAAGACTTCTGCAGTCCCTTTTTCACGGTCTTCTAATTTGTTATGTAGCAAATCCGGAGTTGTCAGAAATTTTGGCCTGCAAAAGGGCGGTCAAGCTGTCAGTGCGCAAGAAGCTCCAAGAAGAAAGCTTAGGTCGTTCAGCTTTTGGCTCACATCTTGCAGGGATCAAGATGAGGCTGAACCATTTTGAAGTTATCAGGGTTATGCTTGCTCATATGGTAGCTAAGGCTAGCTGCAAGAATAAGCTTTTTGCTGCTTAGTTTAGTGTTCCTCCTTCTTTTGTGTCAAGTTCCTTGATGTCAGACTGTAATGGAGTTGAACAATTGAGTTATGGAGTCAAGCACATATGGGAGCGTACTATATTTTATTTGATTTATGAAAAAACTATTATATTATATATATTAATATATCATTTATATTGATGGTTCTAAAAAATATTGTAATTATGTTCATCTTATTTATGCTTGATCTGTTTTGTATCAAGAAGCAACACAATGGTATACAGAAATCATATTCATGCTTGATCATGGTTGTATGCATGCATTAAACAGTTTCCAAACAGTCAAATAGACGACCCATTGTACAAGCTGTCTGTTCAGTTGTCTGTATGTGAAGTGGAAAGAACTTGCAGACAGCAACCCGTCTGTGGGTTGTACATGCCCTAATGAATACCAGTGAGAGTTTTGCATGTTGTGCATTGTAAACCGGAGGAGAGAGAGTGAATTCACAGCATTGATTGCGCAGTTAACATGAGAATGGTGTTCACCAACTTTTTTTTAATTCTTGTGCCCAATCTAAACCAACCTACAATTGAATTGGAGGAGTACGTCATTATACTATAATATGAATTTTAGGGGATAATCCATTTTTTTAAGGATGCTATAATCTGAATAGCCCTAGGATGCTATTTGTCGAAAGAACAGTGCGCTCCAAAATAGGGAAAATGGGTAAAAGTAGTCGCGTGTGAGTGAAACCCGATGGACTATTTCTAACCCTTTTCAAAATCATTATGATCGCAGGCTCCTACCACCCAATCAAATCTCAATCTCAAATTAGGCTTGAGCAAACCAAAAGCTAAAAAAAAACCCCAAGGAGGGTAAACATCGCACAAATTTGAGAAACAAAAATATATGCTTCGCCAGGTTCACGTTCTTTCCTTCTTTTTATAATGAAGACAAGGTTTGTGTTCCTTTCAATTTAGCAGTAAACTGTCACAGAGCTAGTTATACCCATAAATAAATGGAAAACGTCAACTTTTCAACTTTGAACTCTAGCTTCGGTTGGATTTTCAACGCTTAACTATGAAACTATTCACTTTACAACTCAAACTCTCAAAGCCATCCACTTCCCACCCTCATTTTCCTGTGACGTTGAGGTGATTTCGTTAATGTAGCGATGAGGCCCACATGTCGGCCTGTGAGCCCTTATTCTTTCTCTCCCTTCTCCACCTCTCTCTCAAGCCCAAGCCACTTGCCGGGCCTCGTTAGATTTGGGAAGTGTGGAGCAAGCCATGACGATGAGGGCTAGGAAGACGATGAGGCAAGCGATGATGGCAGCACACGAGTAGGGAGAGGTTGGTGGCAAAGAGAGGGGTTTGCTCGCGTATATGTGGTGACACAGACAATGCATGATGCGCAAGGAGGGAGAGGTCAACGGCAGCAAGGGGCTTGCTCACGTAGATAGGGTGTGACAGCATAGGCTACAACTGCATGGGCAGTGAGGTGGTGCATGAGCTGCTTGGCAAAATGCGTGAATGGGAGCCCAAAGGCTGCCACAGTGATAAGGAACTTTCTCGCGAGTAGCAACACAACCGCATCGTCCAATGCGGTGGCGGACAGGAGAACCCCGACGTCGGGCAAAGCGGGAAGAAGAGGATGGATGTGAACCCGTGCAGATCCGGACGCAACACACGCACCATTTCCCATAGGATCGATGGTAGTCGCACCGGTGCCTTTGCTCTGCGGCTGCGCCATCCTCCCAATCACCGCTTCTTGCACATCCTCCCCATTGATTTAGGGGAAGGTATCACCGAGACTTGGAGAGGGAGGGGGACGAGGTGGTTAGTAGGGAGGGAGAGAGGGAGCAGGAGTAACGGTCGACAAGCAGGGAAAGGGGAGTGCCATCGCCAGTTGAAGGAGAGAGGGAGAGAGAAGGAGAGGGAGAAAAAGAGAGTGGGGAAGAAGACCTTTAGAGGCTGAACTGTGTGCCCATCTACTTTAGTTATTTACTGACTAAGCTATACATGCACACATGGATGCCATATCATTAAAACTTGAACACGTAGATGGCACCTTAGTCAAAACCAAAGTGGTTTAGGGTGGAAGGAGTAAAGCGGACGGTTTCGATAGTTCTAAGGCTGCAAAGTAAACGGTTTCATAGTTTAGGGTTAAAAGTTGATCTTGTGCCAGAGTTCAGGTTGAAAAGTGGAGTTGTTAATAAATAAATTAATCCACACGTTAATCGGTCTCACACTCCATTGTCCGATGCCCATGTTAAGAAACCTAGTAGGTAGCATTGTGGACAAATACCGAAACTACCCCTGAGGGGTTTTGACTATAAATAGACAAGCCTATGTACAATGAGAGATGGATTTGAAATTAATAAAGGCTTTGATTCCCTAATGTTCTTTCTTAATTATTCTTTATCAATTCTCCGTTGATTGGTTGTGTGGATTGCATTGGGGGTTATTGTCATTATTTCTCAACACGTTATCAGTACGAATAACTCTACAAGGTACAAGGTATACAAATCAAACCAATCTATTATGCATTGCAATCTCATAGATCAATCTAGATTGGAATTCAATTGTTCACAATGCCATAGTTAGATCTATTGCTTTCTAATTCGGTAGATTAAATCTACTATAATCTAGATCATGAGGCATAGATAGATCGAAATTGGGTTTAAATTCAAACAATCATCTATGCAATGTGATGCCAAAGAAATAAGGATTCGACCACTGCCGCCTGAAGAGCCACTGCTGAAGCTGACGCCACGGCGCCCGAAGCTGTCGCCGCCGTGACTGGCCGCTGAGGTCGCCTGTAGTGCCACGGTCGTCCAAAGCCACCGCCGAGGCCACCCGCAATGCCACGGCCGCCCGAAGCTATGCTTGCCCGCAGACTGCTGAGGATGCCCTCGACTGTCGGTGCACTCGATGCCACAGCTGCTGGCCGTCAACGCGCTAGTCCACCGTCGACTCCACCCGTGCTCAGCTCTGTAGCCGCCGCTACCTCCACCAGTGCCTGGCCCCATTGGCCGCCCCCTCTGCCCACGCCCGGCCCCGCTAGCTACTGTCACCCGGTCGCCTTAGTTCATTAGTTCTTCTTGAAGACACAAAAAATCTAGTCAAATGTTAAATCTTAGAAGGATCATCTTGATTAGAAAACACTATGAACCTTAAATAAGTACAGAATAACTTACACCTATAGACTTGAAATCTATATATAACCCCATCTTTCATATCACAAAGTATATGTCGATTTCACGCCAATAAAATTTTACTCTTGAAGTAGTATAATAGCAATTTATTACTAAAACTCTTGGTTAATTCAAAGCAAATACTAGAAGCTGGCGCTTTCACTCAGAATTTTATGGTTGGTGTGAAAAGGGGGAGGAATTTGGGCATATAAGGAATATTGAAACCCTTGAGGCATAAGAGGAATAACAAGCATAGTGGCATATCCTAGGTCAAATCCAGAAGCAAATAAGCTTGAAGCTATAAATAATCTAGTTTATTTGAGAGATAATTGAAACTATTATCCACACTGTTAGCAAATGAAAATCATTGCAACCTTCGAAGGTAATTGATTTGTCCCCAGTAATATGTTAGCCATTGGCATGCGACCATGTGGGAATTACATGGTAGCTTGAAGTTTGTAAGTTCAAGTTACATTAAGTTGGTTTTAGTGATAATGACAAATACAATTGTGAAACTAATATGTTTATTAATTATAATGTTGCTTAGTCTCATTTGGATAAAAAAGTGAAAAACATAAGAGGTATGCATTCAATATCACATTCTTATCTTATTTCATTCCTCGGATCTAAAATATAGAATGAACTTCACCAAATAAGTTAAATTTGAATATATGCATATACTTTCACAATACATTCTTGTATACACACATTTAGGGGAAGTTCACTCTATGTTTTGTGGTTTTATTAGTATTGATCCATATTCCATTTTCACATATTAAAGATCTTTACTTTGAAACATATCTCATGAGTATATATAGCTTTTATAGTTCATATATACTCATAATTGGGTTGTCATTTAGTTTCCATCATGTGTTAATAGTTGGATGATTATGATAACCAGATAAGTAAGGTTTACTTTAAAAGTTTATCTTAGAGTATACAAGTGTTGTGTACATGATGTATAATCACAAATGAAAGTCTTAGAACCTGTTAGTTCAAACTTAGTAAGTCATTATGAGATAATGAGGTGCTGAAAGCGATTGTTCAAAGATCCCTGTAGAGATCGATATTCTCTGGTTATGAATGAAATACTGTTCCATTATATAATAACTCTAGCAGATGACATGAATATGATATGCAGTTATTAGATTCTGAAAATTCTTGATTAGATCTTTTGAAGGACTCAACGTTTGATCCTTGAAGGATGCGGTGTTTCAACAAGTAAATTGCAACATGTATATAAAACTCATACCTGATAAACTCTTACTCGAAGAAAGAGTATATCCTAGAAGAGAAAATATCTCCTAGAAGAGAGAACGTCTCTCTAACAAAAAATTAACTCACTAGTTGATCGAAAATACTCCAACAATTATGTGATCCCTAGAAGTGGATAAGGATCCATCCAAGACTCGACGGAATGGAATGAGGAAACTAAAAAAACTAGAAGTGCACCACATAAGCACATATGAAAGTGCATCTTCTACCAGAAGCTAATGGAGTGGCAATATCCTTTATTACCATGAAGGTATCATATAAATGACAAATTTATTAAGCCCCCTAAGTGCCAAAAATGTTAAGAATGGTTATATTGACTCTGTGGTGGTATGACCATGCTTTTAGTTCTACAGAATAGACTTTTGGTTGTACAATACTACTCAAAGATAGTTACTAAATATTAAGACCCTGAAAGGTTTTGATAAGTCATATTCTGAAGAAATGTGGCATTACAATTGATTTCTCCCATATCCTGATTATAAATTTTGCTTGTGTTGCACATATGGATAAGTGGTATTTTGGAAAGTTAAGTATATTGCTCCCAAATTCTTTTATCGTCTCTTTATCTGGATGAATAGTGAGATAAATGTCTAAAAGACTATATATTGTGGTAATCCAGTGGATATACTCACAATATATTCTGGCATGTATTCATTTCTTAAAATATATTAAAGGCATTGGAATATAAGACTTCACTGGAAGTGATCTTCAAGGAGAGCATATGCTGAACCTTTATAGTTATACACGAGATTCAGGAAATCATGACTTTAGTCTAACCTAGAAGGTATTGACTTGATGATCACTACCTTGAAGATCTTTACCATCTATCATTATAAATCCAATCAATGGATATGGTAAAGGTCTTAAAGATCATAATAAATCCTGAAAATAAGCATTGTGCTCTTTTTCCCTTAGTAAGTTTTTCCCGTTGGGTTTCTTACTTGAAGGTTTTTAATGAGACAACAAATGCAATACAATTTAACGTGTGTTGTATACTCTTTTCTCCATTCCTTTTTTCCCACTAGGTTTTTGGAAGGAGTTTTTAACGAGGCATATACATATCGTAGTATGAAGCCTCACAAGAATGTGCTTGGCTCAGACGAATGATTAGCCACATCAAGAAGTTATGTGGCATAAACACCATCGATAATCCTACTATTATTTGTATGGCATAGATGCAAATAGGCTACATTAAAATTAATATCATGAAGCATATTACTCTTAAATTGTTTTATCATCATAAACTCCAGAAGAACGGAGAGATAAAGATATTAAAAGTTAGATCTTGTGAGGCAGATATATTTACAAAAGCTCTCCCAGCCTCTAGCTTCGAGAAGTGCATACGAGGTATAGGAATGAGGTGACTTAGCGAGTTACAAAGTTCAGGGGGTAAATCCCTGAACTGTACCCCTTATTTAAGACTGGAAGACATATATGATTCTTAAGATCTAATATTGTACTCTTTTTACCTTTGTGAGTTTTCCTAAAGTTTTCTCACGTGAAGATTTTTAATGAGATAACAAGTTCAACACGAGAAATAGATGCGATGTACACTTTTCTCCATCCTTTTTTCCTACTGGTTTTTGGAAGGAGTTTTTAATAAGGTATATGCATGCCGTGGTATTCGCCCAAAGAGGAGTGTTACGAAACCTAGTAGGTTGCGTTGTGGGTAAATATCGAAACTACCCCTAAGGGGTTTTGACTATAAATAGATAAGTCTATGTATAAGGAGAGATGGATCTGAGATTAATAAGAACTTTAATTTTCTCTGTTGTTCTCTCTCAATTATTATTTATCAAGTCTCTATTGATTGATTGTGTAGATTGTACCAGAGATTACTGTCATTATTTCTCCACAGCCCATACGGCCATCGGTCCATCCAACCACCGATATCCACCACTAGCACATTCAGGACGGGGATAAAACACAAAGGAGAGGACTTATCCACATCACCGAAAAGGAGGGGGAAGTAAGGAATACGCGGAGTCCCCGAGGGCCTATCCGCCCTGTTTCCGTTCCTTCCTAGGGAAACGAACAAGTGCTGCTGTGCAAGCGACGGCCCGACCCGCGACGCGCGCGGCTGCTGACTCGTTCACTCGGTCGGTCGGCCGGCACGTCCTGTCCCCCCCTGCACCCACGGCTCTTCCACTCCCCCCTCCCACCCTCCTTTAAAACCTCTCTCATCAACGCTTTCACCTCACCTTCACGCCACAGCTCAATTCTCACCTCCGTTGTTCCCTTCCTTCCTCCTCCTCCTCCTCCTCCGCTGCCGCCGTCTCTTTGTTTTCTTTCGCTTGCTGTCCGAAGAGCTTCCTTCGATTGTTCAAGGAGGAGCTGCCCGCTGATCGATCCTTGTGTGGGTTTGTGTTTCTTGGTTCTTGTCGACGGGAGGGTAGAAATATTTAATTTTCTTTGCTCCTGCTCCTCTTTTGAGTTGATCGGTCCAGAGCTATCCGTATCCAATCGAAGAAGCTCGTTCCGTCAATCCGAAGGGACGCCCAGAAACGAGTAAGGTCCAGGTGAAACGACGGGGAGATCGCCAGCAAGCCGCCATGCCTCCCATCAATCACCATGGACGGTTGGTGCTCTGGTCTTGTCCATGAACACCACCCGTACCATCCATTTATTCATTAGTCATTACCTAGGGAAGGAAGAAACAAGCAGCTCGTCCTCCTCTGTTCGTAGTGGCTGAGCTCTGCGACTATCTGTATCAATCACCAAGGAACTGGGAGAGGTTCGGGAGAAGGAAGAAGATCTTGTTCTCGTGGGTTTTTCTTGGGCAGCGAGAATGCGGCACATCTCGTCGCTGCTGCAGGGGCTGGCCCGGTCGCTGTCGGTGGGGAGGGAGAGGAAAGGCGACGCCGGGGACGGCAAGGCGGCGGCGGTGCTGCGCACTTCGGGGACGCTGTGGGGCGAGGGATCGGAGACCTTCGCCGCCGTGTGCTCCCGCCGCGGCGAGAAGGGCATCAACCAGGACTGCTCCATCGTCTGGGAGGTCAGTTGCTGCTGCTGCTCTGTTTCTTGCTTGATTCTTGTTACTAATTTTGTGGCTACCTGTTAATGTTTTCTCCTCCCTCCCTCTCTCTCTCTCTCTCTCTCTCTCTCTCTCTCTCTCTCTCTCTCTCTCTGCATGTGAAACTTTAGGCTGGTTGCTATCATTGGTCACACATAGTTGCAGTAGTATCAATGGCACATGACAATACATGGAAGAATTCGAATATGCAATTTCCAAATTATTTTCTCTTCAACAGTTTTTCGATCTAGATTACTAGATGAACCGGTTTTCTAGGCAAGTAATTAAACCCAACTGACCGTAATAAGAAGCTGAATATATGATCATGGTGCCATACGAGATGGTTTTCATCGCTGAGCTATCGTATGGTTCTCGAGGTTCTAGGTTATAGTCGTCAAAGGGCGTGTTTAATTTTTTTTCTTCTCTCGAGCATGTTTTAAATATGGGGAGATATTGTGCATGGCGTCATGGTTCATTGCCTTGTTCCTCTTTGTTCTAGAGAAGATAAAAAAGAAAAGTCGGTGATAGTACAGCGTTAGGACTAGTTGCTGGCTTGTTCTCATTTCTGCCCGCAGAAGAAATCAAACAGCTTCTCTGTAGCTGGGGCCCTGTTATTTTTTACTTTTAGCTTCTCCTAAAATCAAAAGGCCAAACATTGAAATGGAGCGGCTTCTTGAAACAGCTTCTGGAGCCCAAAATTATATGTGCAATCTACATCGGTGTCTCTATTGTCCGCTGTTGTATCAAAAAATACAAATAAAAACCATCAGTCGTAGCCAAAAATCATTAGTCACAATTCGAAAGAACACCCGTGTACTAAATATTGACTTCTCTTTCTTATGTTCACCTATTCAATTTCTGATATTTTCTGAGGTGTTTTAGTTCGTTTTGTGCTCTTCACTAGGACAGTTTAACTACTAGGACATTAACTAGACTATTGGTATTGGATTAAGCGGATTAACTGATGAGGGTCAATTGCGAAGGTCAATTACCTAGATATAGGTTTTGGAGCTTGTTGTCCACCAGGTTCTTGGATCTGGTGTTCGCTTTTGGCTTCTAGGGGTTTCTCTCTGCCAAAAAGATAATATGTGATACGTGGCTTGATTTGCTGAAGAAACAAAGGTGTTTCGGTTTCTTGATGTAACCTTTTCGGTTCTTGGTATCTGAATCCAAAGTAGCTTTGGGTAAGTCCCAAACTGACGGACAAAGATGGAAGAAAAAGTAAATCACATCGCATAGTACTGTGGATTATTTTCCCTCCACATGCTGAGAGTTCTTCCTGTGCTACATATCTGTTCTCGTGCTAACAGGGGATGGATTGGGCCTTGAATATACGTATTTTTTGTGTTAGGCTTTACAAGTTTAATTTTTTATGCTTTCGCAAAATAAAACTACATTGGACTATTTTGAAAGACAGGCTGCAACTGAAAAAAATGATTTGGCTTCACAATTTTGCAAGCCAGACCAACCAGAAGGGTAAGTACCCAGGAAAACAATTTGGATAGAAAAAAATTTTGCAACTTGCCGAAAAACCGAATTTCAAACATTTAGGTTTTTTTAGAAAATTTTGGTCGAAATATTCAAAAGACAATAAATTCAAATAAAATTCAGAAATTGCCTTGCCGTGGCCACCGGCCACATCGGCCCCCGTCACTTGCCCGCACCATGGCCACCTCCCCCTACCTTGCCAGCGCCGTACCCGCCTTCACCTTTCTTGCCTGTGTTGCAGATTTAGAGGATAGGAATTGATAGAGAGATGGAGATGCCAAAACTTGGCGTGGGGCAAAAACTTGGTGAAAATTAGAAACGGGTCAAATTTTTTAACTGAATTGGGTTTTTCGGGGTGGACTGACAAAACCGAATTTAAGTGAAATTCATGAAATGTCAAGCGAAATTGATTTCCTGGTAAGGACAGCTATGACCCACCAGCTCAAAAAAGCTGGTTGGCCCAGTTGGTTATCCATGGAAGTCACACTGGAATCTTAAATTTTCAATTATCATGTACACTGGAACATTAAACAAGTCCTAAAAGCTGAGCCCCACGCACATAATGCCAAATTAATCGGGAAAAAAAGGAAACACACACCATAAATTCGCAAAATATCATGTAAAGAAAATTTTCAATGATTTGGTTTGATTCTCCACGAGAAATTTCGATATTTGACACTGAATACGTGCGCCTCTCAACTTTTAACCCCCAATTCGCATGCTTTTGAAAATTTAACCCTGTCACTGCGAATTCTTTTGATTCAAGGGATTCTCCTCATTTTCTCTCCTTTTATATTTTGACACTTGTCACTGCGAAAATGAAGAGAATCCCTTGAATCAAAAGAATTCGCAGTGACAGGGTTAAATTTTCAAAGGCGTGCGAATTGAGGGTTAAAAGTTGAGAGGCGCACGTATTCAGTGTCAAATATCGAAATTTCTCGATTGTCCACTCGTTCAGTTTTCATACTAACAGAACCACCGAGGGTCTACGTAGAACACATGAATCTCACTTGAATTTTTCAGAGAGTAAATAGTATAAATGCTTGTATTTCATATAGAGTTTATGCGTTACAAAGAGAACCTCGAACTAAAATGAGCTCACTTCTCTCTCCCTACAATTCTCTCTTTCTCTCTCTGCAGGGATTCGGGTGCCAGGAAGACAGCATCTTCTGCGGCATCTTCGATGGGCACGGGCAGTGGGGCCACTACGTTGCCAAGGCCGTCCGGGAGTCGCTGCCGCCGTCGCTGCTGTGCCACTGGCAGGAGGCCATCGCGCTGGCGTCCCTCGTCGACGGCGAGAAGAAGCTCTGCGACTGCCAGTTCGACCTCTGGAAGCAGTCCTACCTTGCCGCCAGCGCCGCCGTCGACGAGGAGCTCCGCCGCAGCCGCCGCCTCGACGCCGTCCACAGCGGCTGCACCGCGCTGTCCGTCGTCAAGCAGGGCGACCTGATGGTGGTCGCCAACGTCGGCGACTCCCGGGCCGTCCTGGGGACCACGTCCGACGGCGGCGGCATCGCCGCCGTCCAGCTCACCGTCGACTTCAAGCCCAACCTGCCTCGTAAGTCGTGGTGGCAGACACGTACTAGTACATGCATTCTTGTTTGCAGAGGAAGAGCGTATCACATGGATGGTGTGTAATCTGGTTTGCAGAGGAGGAGGAGCGTATCAGGCAGTGCAACGGCCGCGTGCACTGCCTCGCCGACGAGCCCGGCGTGCACCGGGTGTGGCTGCCCGAGCGGGAGGCGCCGGGGCTCGCCATGTCGCGCGCATTTGGCGACTACTGCGTCAAGGACTACGGCGTCATCTCGGCGCCGGAGGTGACGCAGAGGAGGATCAACAGCCGGGACCAGTTCGTCATCCTGGCCACTGACGGGGTAAGAGACCAATAATTGATACGTTTCCATTCTATGCAAAATTCTATTCTTTTCTCCAGTGCAGCACCTGATGATGGTTGTGGACAAACGTCAACTTTTCCGGTAGGTCTGGGACGTGATCTCCAACGAGGAGGCCGTGCAGATCGTGGCAGCGACGCCGGACAGGGAGAAGGCGGCGAAGCGGCTCGTCGAGTGCGCCGTCCGCGCGTGGAGGCGCAAGCGGCGTAGCATCGCCGTCGACGACTGCTCGGCGATCTGCCTCTTCTTCCACTCGCCGCCATCCTAAACGTACAGCTCCATGCCTACATCCACGTCAAGAGAACAGAATGCACACTGCTGAGAGAAGATTAGCACTAATTCCCATCTCATTCTTGGTAGAGTGCGCGATGTCGCCGTCGAAGCCTCAAAAGGTAGATCATTACAAATCAGAACGTGCAGTTTCTCTCATGATTGGGACGCTGCACGATTGACCTGAACGGGCCGTGAACTGCTGCTAGTGGATGACCGGAAATCTCCGGCTTTCACACCGTCCTTGTCAAAAATGTTCGAGAATCAACACCAGCCACCAGCAAAGGCAGCAAGGAAAAAAAGATGCATTTTGTCCTCATTTTCTGCGTGTATGGCTTTCTGTTATGATGGTAAATAGTGACAATTGTTGTTGTACATCAATCACAATAGGGTCATAAATCAGATCTTTGGCGCCATATGACGCGCCGAGAAATCGGAATCTTAGATCTTTTGCACTGAGGCATCATGCATTATTTAGCACATCCCAGTTCACACCCAACCATCGATTTGATAGACGGCAATGAAGATTCAACCTGTGGTGGCTATGATAGTCGTCGTCGAGTTAGCCACCATAGCGGCTTTTTAACGACTCAGGAAGCTCCTCTTCCATGATGCCAGCTCCAGTAGTGGCCAAGTATTCCCTTATTGTGGTTTTCCGATCACCAAGATAGGTGTGGTCTAAGAAGTTGCTATATGCTGGTTCTCCGAGATTTTTCGCAGCGAGAACACTGCAAAGCAATCAGAACCATCAAAGGTGCTTGTAATATCAAAAGGATCAGTCTTCTACATGCCTCTAATAAAGTAATGACTGATAGTGACAGTTACATAGAAAATGCGTTGCTACTGGATAAGTAGAATGTTCAAAGCAATGGTTTCCTTTTGCTTCAGAAATGCATCTCGCTTTCAGATGCCACAAAGCAATGATATCATTTTGCTTGATAAATGCATCTTGCTTTGAGATGTCATTGATGTGCTGTACCAGGAGAACAACAAATATATGCCTAAAATAATCGGTGGAGTTCAGGGGTGCACAGTGGTTCTAATTTGCACAATTTACGTTCTCTGATGTTAATCTTGGGTTTATCAAAGAAAAAGAAGAAGCAACTCTGTGGACTATGCAACATAAGTTGTTTGAACAGCAAATACTTACCAATGTCTAAGATATACACGACAGGGTAAAATATCATCCCTCCATATTTTATCAATGTTGTATCGTCCATAGTGTTGATTATATATTTCCTTGCTTCCTGCAGAAAGAATTGGTAAATGTTTCAATGTGTAATGAAATTACAAACAAAATTACAATTCTGAGCTGTCTCATACAATTCTCTAAAAGTAAACAACTTCTATCTACATAAGAATGCATCATTTTGCTGTAGAAGGGTAAAAGAAATGTTATGCTCAAAGCTTAATTTGTCATCATAAACTTGAGTATTAGAGCATTCCTCGGAAACCTGAAATTTTTAATGGAACAAGATAGTGATCTTGTGGTTAAAAGTATTATGTGCCAACCCAGTTTTAGAAGAAAATAATCTTATAAATTATCAAATTATTACTATGCCTAGTAAACAATTGTGGTTCTCTCATTGTATTTACCTAGAGCTGTGTCCATGACAAGTTATGTGATATTAACCTAACTGGTTCATAATTACAATAACAGAGGCAGATAAATATGTTATAAGCCCTAAACAAAAATCGCATAATACCATATCGTTCTCATAAGTTTGATACATTAACACAACCATGCAACAGAATGGGTATTTTTTTAATCACATGTTGCATTAAATCAATAGCTTTATTTACAGACCGATAGGTCAGTGAACACAAAAAGGTGAAGGAGGAGTACAGGTCACCATACATCTGTATAAAAGGGGTGCCAAGTCAAGAACAGGTTAGTCTTTCCCTCAAAATTATATCATACAAGTTCCATAAAAAACCAAACTGACAAACTGATATCACGACAACACAAATATCAATATCATTGTAGAGCAAGTGGCAAGTCATTAAAATGAAATACAGAATCGAAAGAAACTTGAGTGTGATATGGATTCAACCTTTGCATCTCACTTGGAAATATTCTTCATCGCTATAGCGTGCACAGACAACCTGAACCAATAAATCCCATCAAGAATGTAGAGAATTAGTATTTGGGGCAATTGGCCACACCTCAATGGGAGGGGGCGCCTTCTGTTTATATAGGGCCGGTTGGCCTGCTGTACAAGGCAAGGATAATTCCCCTGATTTACATCTGCTATCTATAGCAGCTAGGATATCCATAGACTATTTATAGTAACTAATCCCTGATTTACATCTGCTATCTATAGCAGCTAGGATATCCATAGACGGCATATTCTATTGCCTAACACCCGCCCGCAGTCGCAGCGGGAGGCTCCCGGACGCAAAGGCTGGATCGAAATTCTCGAAAGAGTGCTGTCGGAAGCCCTTTAGTCATGATGTCGGCGAACTGTTGAGAGGAGGGCACATGGAGAACCCGAATGTCACCAAGGGCCACCTTTTCGCGGACGAAGTGAATGTCGATCTCGATGTGCTTCGTTCGCTTGTGGTGGATGGGGTTGGTCGTCATGTAGACGGCGCTGACGTTGTCGCAGAAGACAACGGTGGCGGAGGGCAGCTGGATGTGGAGCTCCTGGAGTAACTGTCGAAGCCAGCAGCACTCAGCCACAACGTGAGCCACAGCCCGATACTCTGCCTCGGCGCTTGAGCGGGACACCGTGGTCTGACGCTTGGAGGACCAGGAAACCAGATTGTCGCCGAGATAGACGCAGAAGCCGGAGGTGGATCGTCGAGAGTCTGGGCAGCCTGCCCAGTCAGCGTCAGAGTAGGCAGTCAGTTTGTCGACAGACCCGGTGCCAATGTGAAGACCCGAGGAGAGAGTCCCCCCTTACAGCTGGATTTGGAAAAGGCACTCCATCCCGTCCTTCAGGAACAACCTAACAAAACATATAGACATAAACAAAATTAACTACAAACACTCGTGAAAATGTAGTCCAAATTACAGCTCAGGATTGAACAATCTAAACTCCAAACGGCTTCAGGCTTGAGATGAAGAAACTGAAAATCTAACAAAATCGGCTAGCATGCAATGAATTTATGGGTCACCCACCGCAAGAAATCTGAATTCATTTTCCCTCTCAATGAATGCTGGAACCTGCGAATGTCACACCTTTTCAGTCCTTTGCACCAAAAAGAAGCTCAGGAAAGCTCCACTTCTTTGCCTTTGAATAAAAATGACACATTGTCATAGTGCAAATAACAGTACCTCCTCCTTGATTTCAAACACAGTGACAACAATCAGTTCGTCTTCACATGGCTCCACGCTTAAGCTTGAGAACTCCTACAAGTCAGCCCAATACTCCAATGAAAAAGAGGATTTTATGGAAACACTCAAGATAATGCAACTTCCTGACAAAAGTACACACTAGACTCTACATCCTCAAACATACAAATCCAACATCAAACTGTTTGATATCTCAATACAACACCCAGCTTTCCTTTCTTCCATGATCATAGATGGCAAAGGCAAAGATACCCATATTATAGAAAAGCTCCTCAAGCAGAAACAAAATTCTCTTACACTTTTACAAGAGTCATACACCAATTTTATCATGCTATTCCTCTTTTAAAAAATCTCTTATGCTCGTAAACCCGTTTCAGCTGCCTCAATTTGGTTCAATGCAACCAGATTTCTCCCTTTTTGGTGTCCACATGCCAAATCGCAAATTCATTCTCAATTGACAAAGAGATGGTATTTGACTGACAAGGACAATTAACTTTCAAACACCCTTTAAGTGCCGGGAGATTGGATCATATACCCTCCCTTTAGTTGAGAAATTGAGGATTTACCCTCCACATCTCAATGACACGTGGGGTCATCATAAGTCACTGACACGTGGGCCAGGAGGATAAATCCTCAATTTCCATCTAAATGGAGGGTATATGATCAATTTTTTCTACTACAACACGGAACGGAACGTACGAATGAAGCTTCTAAAAGGCAGCAATGCTATCACAAAGGACACACAATAGATACCCAAATGTCCCAAACTCATCCAGAAGTCCCAAAGATCACACCCATTCACGCAAAATTACACATCTCAAACTCCAAGGCGTCCATGTCCAAATCGAAGTCTTATAGACCTTGAAGAATCACGAACTACACACGGAATTATACAGGAAATGTAACTAAATATGCATTCGCCAATACATACATACACTGAACATACGTGATACGTATACGCACCTTGGTGGCCTCGATGGCGATGCCACGCTCGAAGAAGATGGGGGCGGCGTGGGCGAAGACGCGCCGGAAGCCTCGGAGCACGGCCACCCGGAATCCCTCTAGCTCCGGGAACGTGCTCCTCGCGCTCCGCTCTGCCATTTGGAGCCTCGAAACGTTAGTTATAAGGTTAGGGTTCAGAAAATCGAGCGCTGACGGCCGCAGTGGCGCTCACCGGACAGGAGGGAGCCGAAGCCGACGACGGAGACGCGGCCCCCAGGGGAGGTGACGGCGGCGAAGTCGGCGGCAGAGGTCAGCTCGGGGAAGGAACCGCCGTTGCCGCCACCGGTGGCTGCGGACGCGGAGGGAGGAGGCATGAGGCGGCTGCGGCGGCGGGTGGACGGCCGCGAGGGCTCCGGCGATCGCCGGAGGTGGAGGTGGGGAGCGCGGAGGAGCAGCGGAAGGAGGGTGGGGCGGTCTGGGGCGTCGTATTTTGATCGGACGGCTGGGGGCGGCCTGAGGCGGGGCGTTAAGCCGGAGGCGGTGCCGCGCATTATTGGAATTTTTTGTACGGATAATCCATTTTTTATTCGAAATTACAGAAATATACCCGCGGGAAAATTTTTTACAGAAATAGGCTCCAATCGCCTAATGGTTGGGCGACTGGAGCCTTTCGCCCAACCATTGGGCGACTTTAATCTAGTCGCTCTACCGTTGGGCGACTGCATCCAGTCGCCCAACCATTGGGCGACTTAAATGCAGTCGCCCAACCATTGGGCGACTGCACTCAAGTCCCCTGTGAATGTTTTAAATTTTTTCAATTTTGTAGTTTTAAACTGGTAAAAAATCTGCTGGAGTTGTAATAAAAGTTTATGTTCATTGTAAATTATAGGTCTGTAAAAAATTTTGGGAAATTTTTTTTAGGAACGATTAACCGTAGAACGATCGGTACATACGATGGTAAGTGATATTTTAATATTATTGAGAATTCGTGTCTCTGGGCTAGGATTGGGTTGAGGAGGATAGACGGGCCAGCGGTCAGATTATCACAGACGGTTCTACATACAAACCGTCTGTAATACTCTTTATCACAAGTTTTATATACCGATGCAATATAAACAACTAGTCTGAAAAGATAAAATACCAAAGTTGTATATGGCTTATATATACTCATTTAAAAGGTTTCGACGAGATCTACACCTTTTCAGTTGAAGCAAAATCCAAATTCCGAAAGGAAGACCAAGAAAAAGGGTGAAAACAGAAACTAAAAACTTACGACGCAGGTTTAGGTCCAAAGATGACCGATTTTCGGGGTCTTGGAGGGCGACCGGCGCAAGCTAGTCGTTTTTATTGGATCAGGCTCGTCGTTAGCTTTCCAACGAGTACAAGAACGTCGAAAACGGACACTGTATGCAAAAGTTATACCCGTTTTACTGAAGGTGTGTCGGAAAACAGACTAAAACTGCTATAACTTTTGATCCCGTGGCCGAAATTGCTCAAATTTTTTTCTAGAGGCTGTTGGATGTATGAAGAACAGCTCCACCAATTTTCACTTTTTTTGGCGAAGGTTTGATGCACTTTCCAAATTCTCAGTAAATCAAAATATTACTTATCATCGTATGTACCAATTGTTCTATGGTCATTTGTTCCTAAAAAAAGTTTCCCAAAATTTTTTACACACCTATAATATACAATGAACATAAACTTTTATTACAACTTCAGCAGATTTTTTACCAGTTTAAAACTATAAAATTGATAAAATTTAAAACATTCACGGGGTCCTGAGTGCAGTCGCCCAACCGTTGGGCGACTTAAATGCAGTCGCCCAATGGTTGGGCGACTGGATGCAGTCGCCCGAGGGTAGAGCGACTAGATTAAAGTCGCCCAATGGTTGGGCGAAAGGCTCCAGTCGCCCAACCATTAGGCGACTGGAGCCTATTTCTGTAAAAAATTTTCCCGCGGGTATATTTCTGTAATTTCGAATAAAAAATGGATTATCCGTACAAAAAATTCCGCATTATTGGGGGCAGGTAGACGGCGAATTTTTTTTACGGATAATCCATTTTTTATTCGAAATTACATAAATATACCCGCGGGAAAATTTTTTGCAAAAATAGGCTCCAGTCGCCTAATGGTTGGGCGACTGGAGACTTTCGCCCAACCAGACCGCGACATAATATATCTCGCTGCACAGTAGAGCGACTGCATTAAGTCGCTCTTCCGTTCGGCTACTTAACGGTAGTCGCCATCCCGTTAGGCGACTAGCATGCAGTCGCCATCCCGTTAGGCGACTGCATGTAGCCCCCGTGATTGTTTTAAATTTTGTGAATTTTGTAACGTTGAACCGGTAAAAAATACGGTGAAGTTGTAATAAAAGTTTATGTTCATTGTATATTGTAGGTATGTAAAAAGTTTTTAAATTTTTTTTTATGAAAGATTGAGTAGAAAACGATCGATACATACACTATTAAGTGAGATAGTTTATGTGCGGAGAGAGATGATAGACTATGTAAATTTAAATAAACTTCATAATATAACTGAGAGTAACATGCCGCATGTTTTTTCATTACATGCATAACGTACGCCTCCAGGTGCCGCGAGACCTGCTGATCGTCTGCCTGCGGAACCATGCGCTCCACCTGAATGCAAAAAAGTTGTTATTAGTACGTAATACCACAAATAAGAATTTCGAAGACACGATCGATTTTATATACCACGTACCCGGTACTGTCTGAGCCACCTCAGTGTCGGCCCATGGGTCTGCTCCTCTCCGAACACGTGGTGGTCATCGGCCGGTGGAACGACACCCTGGAATCTGGCGAGCAGGTCAGCGCGCCAGTGGGCTGGGGCCTCCGGTAGGAAGGCAGCGTCTCCCGCGATCGGAAGCCCAAGGAGCAGGGACACATCCTGCAAGGTCGGCGTCATCTCCCCGAATGGGAGGTGGAAAGTGTGCGTCTCGGGCCGCCAACGGTCCACCAAAGCCGTCAGCA
The DNA here is from genome assembly GCA_017311315.1 of Dendrocalamus latiflorus. Taxonomy (NCBI): domain Eukaryota; kingdom Viridiplantae; phylum Streptophyta; class Magnoliopsida; order Poales; family Poaceae; genus Dendrocalamus; species Dendrocalamus latiflorus. The sequence continues at coordinate 19,581,990 of CM029614.1, read as the reverse complement.
GGGAACGGTCGAACGGAAAGCGTCGTGATCGCTCCCCGCCCGCCTCGTCCCCGCCCTCGTCCCCGCCAGCGGCGCCAGCGCCTCCATCCTCGTCCGTGGCCTGCACCATCCGGGCAAGAGGGAGTAGCCCGGCATCCCGCAGCCTGCAAACAAAGTGAAGGTCAGCACGGAACGAACTTACGGTCGCACTAAACGCTGGAGTAGTGCAAACCTGGCGGTCCAACGAGGGTCGAGTCCCCAGGCCACGCGAGGTGTGCGTGTCCGGACCACTCCCAGCTGAGGCGGGTCGTCCGTGCTCCCCGGTGGCGGGACTAGACGGGAAGCGCGATGAGAGCGGTCCACGTGCTCGTCCAACAGCGCGAACCGCCACTCCGAGTCACGTCCACCACGAGCTATACCTGAAAAATTTGTACAATAATTTCAACATTCAATGTTCTACATCTAAATTTCAACACTACATTTTCTATATCTAAATTTGTACAATGATTTCAACATTACATTTTCTACATGTAATACATCTAAATTTGTACAATAATTGCAAAATTAAATTTTGTACATGTACATTTAAATACTATTTTTTGTACAATAATGCATTATAAATGGTATACAAAATTTAGTTTATACATTTTGTAAACTAAATTTCTAAACTATATTTACTAAACAAAATTTGAAAATTAAATTTGTAAACTAAATTTCTAAACTACATTTTCTAAAGTATATTTCTAAACTAATTTTCTAGACTACATTTTCTAAACTAATTTTCTAAACTATATTTCTAAACTAATTTCCTATACTACATTTTGTAAACTAATTTTCTAGACTATATTTTCTAAACTAATTTTCTAAACTATATTTTCTATACTAATTTTCTAAACTATATTTCTAAACTATATTTCTAAACTAATTTTCTACACTACATTTTCTAAACTAATTTTCTAAACTAATTTTCTAGACTACATTTTCTAAACTATATTTCTAAACTAATTTTCTACACTACATTTTCTAAACTAATCTTCTACACTAACAAAAAAATATAACACAAAAACTTACCTGAAAAACGCGCACTCCTTCTCCTCCTCCCCCTTCTCTTCTCCTCTCCCTCTCCCTCTTTCCCCTCTCTTCTCTGCGCTGGCCGAACGGAAGAACAGTGCGGCGCTTCGTCGTCGCCGAGCGCGGCCTTATATCCACCTTCAGTCGCCGAACCGTTGGGCGACTGAATCACAGTCGCCGAACCGTTCGGCGACTACATTGAAGGCGCCCAACGGTTGGGCGACTGCAATTAATCGCCCAACCGTTCGTAGACTCTCCAGCTGTCACGGTCTGGTTGGACGAAAGTCTCCAGTCGCCCAACCATTAGGCGACTGGAGCCTATTTTTGCAAAAAAATTTCCCGCGGGTATATTTATGTAATTTCGAATAAAAAATGGATTATCCGTACAAAAAATTAGGTAGACGGCCACCCACCGGTTCGTGTGTTTCAAGATACGGTATACTCGCTTCACTATCGATTAGCCACCGTGGCAATTTTTATTTCCTGGCTCTCCTTGCTACCACTTCGATTTCCTAAGGTTGGTGATGCGCTTTTGGTTTATACGTTCGGAAATATTAATTATAGGCAAGAGCATAGCCACGATGACTCCTTTACGGGTATTTTAAACTGCTTCTGCTTTCAATTTCTAGTTTTTAGAAATCAAAATTAAATCAAACACTTAGTTTTTGGAAACAGCTTCGGCTGGATTAAGCTCCACCGTTACCATGCGTTCCATCGCCTCTACGAACTTTGCCTCCGCCCCGTCAAAGCCGCCACATGCTCCATCACCGGCCGACGCCGCCGCCACAAGCTCTGTCTCCATCACAGCCCGGGCATCCTCCTCCTCACCCACCGTCATCTTCCTCTACATCGGTCGAATAAACCAAAAACTTTAGCTGAATCAAACACCTCCTATTTTTAGCCACTTCTACATTCAGCTGGTACTATTCTAAAAGTAAAAGCTCCAACCAAAAGCCAGAAGCTCTAGCCGTTTTCAAACGCCCCCTAAAAAGGATATTTGGTTTGAGAAATGGGTTGATCTAGCATCAATTTATTCCTCATCATTTTAATTAACATGAGGAATGAAATTATATGGCTCATCAATAGTGTTAGAAAAAAAACTCAAGGCTCACAAACCAACTCAGACTTGTGGAATACACAAGCCAAGCCAAGCCTCCTTCCCTGCTCGTTATGCTCGTTGAGAAAATAGTCCTAGACAAAGTATGCTGACAATTGAGGCCCAACCCAGCCCATTATTCTCCTTAGCAATTGCCCTTAACCCTAGTCTAGCGCAAGAGAACGAGCAATAGCAATTCAAAGCTACCACAACGCAGCACACATGGTAAAGGCGTGTTGTGCCTCTTTCTCTCTGTAGGACCGAAATGGCGACAGAGGGGGGGGTGAATGTCGATCTTTAAAAATCGCCCCCAACAAGTATCCTCACTTAAGCTTCTTCTCCAATAGCTATGGGAGCTATGAAAAAGGAAAATAAGCCCTCACTGGAAATCACAGAGACAAGGAAAAACCAGATCCAAACAGAAGCAGTCAAGAAAAATAAAATCAGAGAAAGTCTGACTGCAAGCGGTAGTACCGCTGAGACGAGCGGTAGTACCTCTCGAGGAGCGGTAGTACCGCACGACGATCGGACTTGTCCGAACGTTCCTACGCTGCCGATCAGACTGGTCCGAACATAACCGGTAGTACCGCTAGGACGAGCGGTAGTACCTCTGAGCGGTAGTACCTCTCGAGAAAATCAGCAAACAGGATTTTCGGGCTGGAACTTTGAGACTTCGGATTTTTGGCTAAAAAGAAGATTTGCTCTCAAACTTTTCGACCCAAGACCTTACTACAACATACTAAATAGTAAGGGGACCTTGGGAAACAAGAGAATCAAACCAAGAAGCAAGAATTTCAGATTATGGGTAAAAACCTGAAATCTTGCAAGAACCGAGCCAAAAACCAAATAACTCCCCAACCGTTGATCCTTTGGCTATGAAATTTTGAGGGAAGCTAATGAATAGCCTCTGGACTCTTCATACCAAATTTCAAGCCATCTTAACAAGGGAATCAAAATCTGGACCAAAACCTAGAAACGAAGAACAAGAACAGAGGAGGCCAAAACTGAAATCTGAGAATCAAACTCGGTTTGCTCTTGGATTAAATAGCCAAATGGCTTTTGAGCATCACCCATGTCATAGCAACTCATTTTGGCACTCTCCAGCAAGCAAGAACTCAAAACCACGAAAATCAAGAAATCTTGCAAAGAAGAAAATGAAGAACAGAAGCTACGAACAGGGAAAACCAAACTTCAGATTTCATTTCTTGAAACACAGGGAATACAGAGGAGTTCAGATACCCCGACTTGATACAAAAGGAAAGATTACAAGCTCTCAACTCAATCCCTCTCCTCTCAATCCTCAAGAACACCAAGTGCCACACATACAACTTGGGAGGAAGAACACACAGAGAGAAAGGTTCACATCGAAACCATCGATGGTGGACACAGGGAGCACACCTCTGCCTCCACCAACTCACACCAACTAAAGAGCTAAAGGAAACAACCTTCCCAAAGCCTCTTTTGACTCTAAAACCCTAATTCTCACCCTAGTGCTCAAGGAGGGCATGCAGCCCCTCCTCTCCTTTTATAGCGCTTGGCTAACGGGTCTCTGCCCCGTCACGCCCGCTACGTCCAACGGAGCCCGCTCCCGCTCGTGCAGCCTTGCGAATTTCCCGATTCGCCCCTCCTGCACCTTCCGGGAAGCTTCTGCGCTCCTTGCCTCGCACGCCTCGCAACCACCTCGAGTCCACGTCGTCTTCGACACATCCCGACCGTTCTGACCTCAGCGCCACCTGCGCCTAGTCCGGTCCACCGTGTCTCGCCACGACTCCAACTCGACGTCCTGCACTCACACAGACAAGAAAACACGTCAAATAGCACCGCTCGACACATGAAAGTGTAAATACCATCTCACTTACCATATATGAAGTCCAAACCTGTCAACACATTAGAATATGCATCCTAAGCCCAAATGACCAGGTTTGACCAAAGTCCGACCGAGCCCGATTGCGCCACGCAACGACTCGACTCCGAACCACTCAAACCAAACTCGACTGACCTAAACCTTTGTCAATTACTCATCACTCTCATGGAGCACGACCACATGGTCTCTCAATCTCCCCCTTGATGAGTCTATTGACAAACGCAGAAAAAGCAAGAAGTTGAGTTTGATTTTGAAGAATCCAACATAGTCCAAAGAAGAGAATGAAGCTAATGACCATGTCGACAGAAGGAATACTAGAGCAACAACTGAAAGAGCAAATTGATCTCCAAAGCTCTAAACTATTCCCAACAGACTTTTTCTTCTCTATTCTCCCCCTTTTGGCAATAAACGCATCAAGATGCAATAGAGAGAATATGACATGTCAATGGATGAATATGGCTGAAGTTTGATTATTTCTAAGCATTTTGAGCCATGAGAATTATCCATAATGACCAACATGTAATACACCAAGCCATAACTCAATAAAACGCTATCTAGATCATGACAACATATATATAAGCCAGCTAGAGCACATAGATGACAATCTGAAATGTAATGCATTTTGTGAGCAAGTCACGACATCAATGAGTAAAGTCTAGCTAGAGACATCCAAGGATGATGCAGGCCATGTCAATAAGCTAAGCGGAACAAAGAAGCTAACATTGAGTCCAAATAGAGTGCTATAAGCTCAAGATTGAAACATTGGTTAAAGTACTTGGTTCTGATTGTAGATTAAGCAAATTGAGCACATTAAACATTGTCTTTTGAAAGCATATGGTTGTTTTCAACCCAATTTTTTGTTTATGTGCTAGATCTCAAGCCTTATGCGACTACTCTAAGCAAAAAGCTTAAGAAGATAGTCTATGTCATCCAAAACTCCCCCTGAGTTCATGCCTAGTGCAATGGCAAGCTGTCTCATGAGAAAGAATTGGTGAAATCAGTTTTTTTCGCACAAATATGGTGGTTGTCAACCAACATTTTGTTTTATCATGTGCTAGATCTCAAGCCTTATGCGACTACTCCAAGCAAGAAGCTTAAGAAGATGGTCTAGGTCATCCAAAACTCCCCCTAAGTTCATGCCAAGTGCAATGGCAAGCCATCTCATAGGAAAGAATTGGTGAGATCAGTTTTTTCGCACAAAAGAGATCTTTTTGCTTTTTAACACACTGTACTAACTCATGTATCATCAGGAGACTAAAACAGCTCAAACTAAGGCTCAATATAGATTCAACGCTCTACTCAGCCTATTTGACATGGCATGAATCATAAAAGGATAGCTCAAGAAAGACTAAACTCAAATGCTAGCATGACAAGTTTAATTTAAGTTGATCAATTTTACTTAACTTATCATGGCAAACGTTAGTCTACACACATGAAGTCATGATAAATTTAGCAAGCTAAGCACAAGTCATAGCAAGGTGTAAAGCACTGAAGCATGTCATAACAGGATAATAATCAAGGCTCAATGCAGATTGATTATAATGCTAGAATGCTGAAAATGCAAGAAAGTCCAGCTCCCCCTCAACATTAGATGCAACTTTTAGTTCAAGTTGAGTTATGTCAATATTAAGCTCCAGAAGCTCCCAAATGAACTCCCCCTGAACCAAAGCAATAAAATCGAGAAGCTGGCAAAGAAAACCAAACAGGCAGTCCTTAAAGCATAGATAAGATATAGAGACAACTATAGCTCAGACTGACTCTTATCTACCCCATATGACTCCAGGACAATCGGCTAACAATAAATCACACACTAGAGAGCAAACACGTACCCTGTCTACCCGAGGGTGGCCCAACCCTCGCTAGAACCTACAAGAAGTGAGTGAGCTCGACCTAGTGAGATAAGAAGCAGCTAATCCTGGAAGCACAAGATAAGAGTTAGAAGTCTAAGCATCTCGGCAAGAGAAGTACTCTAACCTATGCTGGAAGGACTAAACCCAGATGCACCCCGAGTGCAATGCAACAGAAATGAGACAGAAATATAATCAATATAATATAGCAATAAAGCATAAGCTCCCCCTCACATCAGTCCATAAGGACAAATCACCCCAAGCTCTCCCCGCAGAGCTGAAAACCTCGAGCTGTCCAAAGGCTTGGTGAAGATATCAGCCAACTGGTGGTCACTCTCCACAAATTGGAGCACTATATCGCCCTTTTCTACATGGTCTCTAAGGAAGTGATAACGGATATCGATGTGCTTGGTCCGAGAGTGTTGCACTGGGTTCTTAGCAATGTTAATCGCAGAAGTGTTATCACAAAAGAGTGGAACACTGTCGATAACTAACCCAAAGTCCCGCAGGGTCGAAGCCATCCAGAGTACCTGACTGCAGCAACTGGCTGCAGCAACATACTCGGCCTCTGCGGTAGACTGTGCAACACCGGACTGCTTCCTAGATGACCAAGAGACGAGAGAAGTGCCAATGAATTGGCAAGTGCCAGAAGTGCTCTTCCTATCTCTCCTACAGCCAGCAAAGTTGCGTCCGAGAAGGCTCTCAAGGAAAGACAGGATGAGGAAGAGTACCAGATACCATAGTCAATGGTAGCTCGGAGGTACCGAAAGATGCGCTTCACCGCCTGGCGGTGAGATACGCGAGGAGAGGCCTGAAAACGAGCACACAGACACACAGAGAAGTGTATGTCTGGTCTCGAGGCAGTGAGGTAAAGAAGGGAGCCGATCATACTTCTGAACTCTTTCTGATCAACTGGCTCGCCATCCTCATCTGGGTCAAGATAGGCTGTAGAAGCCATGGGAGTCGACACAGGCTTACCATCACTCATGTCGAAGCGTCTCAGGAGGTCACGAGTGTATTTTCCCTGATGAAGAAATGTGCCCTCCCGAGTCTGCTTGATTTGGAAGCCAAGGAAGAAGGTCAACTCGCCCATCATACTCATCTCAAACTCGGTGCTCATGACATCCGAGAACTGTGAAACCAGAGTATGGGAAGAGCCGCCAAAAATGATGTCATCGACATAGATCTGGACGAGCAGAAGGTCAGAGCCAAGCCGGCGGATGAACAAGGTCTTATCAACTTTACCCATTTCAAACCCATGACTCAACAAGTAGGACTTAAGCCTCTCATACCAAGCCCTGGGGGTCTGCTTAAATCCATACAACGCTTTGGAAAGCTTGAAGACATGGTTTGGGTATTTGGGGTTTTCGAAACCAGGAGGCTGTCGGACGTAGACCTCTTCCTCAATAAGGCCATTGAGAAAGGCACTCTTGACGTCCATCTGGTAAAGCTTGAAACCCTTAGAAGCTGCAAAGGCAAGCAGGATTCTAATGGCTTCAAGTCTAGCTACAGGGGCAAAGGTCTCCTCGAAATCTAAACCTTCAACCTGGGAGAACCCCTGAGCAACCAGTCTAGTTTTGTTTCGAATAACCACTCCATCCTCGCTCTGCTTGTTCTTGAACACCCACTTAGTCCCAATGATATTGTGACCTCGCGGGGGCTCGACAAGCGACCAGACCTTGTTCCTCTCAAAATTTTCTAGCTCCTCATGCATGGCATTGACCCAAGACTCATCAGATAAAGCATGAGAGACATCTTTGGGCTCAAAGGAGGCAATGAAAGCAGAATGGAGACAGAATTGAGATAAGCCAGATTTTGAGCGGGTAACACGCTCGAAAAGGTCTCCAATGATCTGCTCTGAAGGATGAGCTTTCTGGATATGTCTAGGAGGTCCAGGATGAGATGAAGATGTGGCCTCTACCTCGTGAGCTGACGAGGTAGGAACAGAGCCACCAGCTCCAGAAGAAGCAGAAGGCATGGGCTGATCACCTCGAGGTGCGGTGGAAGACGGCACCTCAAGGGGTGGATGAGGGACAGGATCAGGTAGACAACCGTCGTCTCCATCATCCTCATCATCCACAAAGATGGTCTCAGACTGCTCTAAAGAACCTGAGATATCGGGCCTAGTCCCCGGACTGGCCTCGTCAAAGGTCACCTCACAGGTCTCTACCATTTTACTAGACTCGCAGTTCCAGACCCTATAAGCCCGCGAAGAAGGCGAGTAACCTAGAAAAATTCCATCACAAGAACGTGACTCGAACTTGTCTAGGTTCCCGGACTTCAAAACAAAGCACTTGCAACCAAACACACGAAAATGAGAGACGCTAGGCTTTCGCCCATATCTCAGCTCATAAGAAGTGCGATGCAAGTGTGCCCTAAGAAATACTCGATTTGAGACATGGCACGCGGTGGCTATAGCCTCAGCCCAGAACTTCCGCGGTGTAGAGTACTCATCAAGCATCGTCCTGGCTATCTCGACCAAGGTACGGTTCTTCCTCTCCACAACGCCATTTTGTTGTGGGACGTGCGGAGAAGAGAACTGGTGCTCTACACCTGTCTCACCACAGAAACTCTCGAAGTAGGAGTTCTTGAACTCCGTGCCATTGTCACTGCGGATCGCTCGTAAGGCACCTGGGAGCTCAAAGAAAGCCTACTGAAAAGACATCGGAAATGCGAAAACGTCTCATCCTTCGAGGCTAAGAAAAACACCCAAGAATACCTCGAGAAGTCATCGACCACGACAAGAACATACCACTTCCCTCCTGCTGACTGCACTCGAGCTGGTCCAACTGTGTCCATGTGGAGCAGCTGTCCCGGTGCATCGGTCATAGTAACTGTGACCGGAGGGTGAGAAGCGGCAACCATCTTGCCATGCCGGCATGGAGAGCAAACAAGGTCTTTGACCATCTTGAGTTTCGGCAGACCACGAATGAGATCGTGGCCGCTAACTCGGGTCAAATGATCAAATCCGATATGACCAAGTCTCCTATGCCAGAAAGAAAGGTCGCGGAACTCAGAAGCAACTAAACACCTGAGAGGATCACCAGAAGACTCAGAAAAATCAGCACGAAAGATCCTCCCATAACGAGAAATCCCGCAAACCAGACTACCCGAAGAATCAAGAATTTTACAAGCATTTTTCTTAAAGCTTACCTCGAAACTGTCATCGGTAAGCTGAGAGACTGAAAGCAAATTGTACTGCAGCTTACTAACCAAGGCAACATCTTTCAAAATGAAAGAATCATTAATGCGCACAGTACCTTTGGCGATGACGCGCCCAGATGAAGCATCTCTGAAGGTGATCGACTCATCACCTGGAGCACGTGCAAGGGAAGAAAACCAACGGGAATCTCCGGTCATGTGTCGTGAACACCCGGAGTCGACGAGCCAAACCTTTCCCTTCCCTGCCCGGCGAACCTGAGTCAACGAGAGAGTAAAGTCTCAGTACTGGGACAAATCAAAAGTGATTTTGGCACCCAATACTGAGTAACACGTGGAGCAGATGAAGTAGTCAAACACGACTGACCTCTATCTACCCTACGCTCTCCGTGACTCAAAGAAGCAGAAGGTCTGTGAGCAGACCTGAAGCTGTTGCGGGGTCCAACTGCTACGGGAGAGCGAGTCAGAACACCGGCAACATGCTGATCACGCCGCGGGTAGCTATCTCGACGGGGAAACCGAGATCTACCCTCAGGACGGCGGAAGACACGACCCGGAGCAGCACAAGGACGAAAATCAGAAGACTCAGAAAAACCAAGTCCTCGATGCTGCCCAAACCTGTCAGAAGCAAACCTGGACCTCGTGCTAGTCTTAGGTGCACTCAGGATCTGGGGCTGACCCTGAATACGCCTAAATGCCTCTGCACGGTCTCTACGCGCAATCCTAGCGCGCCTGAAGCATCGATCGACTGTGTGTCCATCCTTCTGACAGAAGGTGCAGTGGTACTTCACCTTCTGAGAGGTAGAAGTAGCACGGGGAGGCTTCGCCTTCTGAGAGGCCGAAGCTGCAGGTGGACTCACCTTGCTGTCAGAGATCCCTTGGACAAAGCCCGCTGATTTGAATTTAACCTCATCAGATCTGGGCTCGACCTCGATCACACCTCCTACTATGGGTCGGAGAATAGCAGGTGGATGCTTCCTCATATCCTCATAAAAATCATATCCCAGACCTTGATTGAACTTGCAAATCTTGGATTGGTCTAGAATAAGATTAAGCTTCTTCTTGCCTCCTACAAATCTCTCGAGAGTGTTCATAAGGTACTGACACTCCCGAAAGAGAGAGGTGCAAGAAGAGCAAGGGGAAGAGGGAACAACAGGAGGTAAGGGAGCAGATGAAGAACCAACAGCAGAGGGAAGAATGGCTTGTGCACGCACAGCCGACTCTGAAGGGACAGTCCTACTGCTAGCCAGTTGGTTCACGTCGCTAAGCGTCTCAACCTTACCCTGGGGCTTCTCCCCCTTCTCCACAATCACATTACAAGCAGAATGTGGCTTCTCTAGAAGGTCCTTAGTTAGCTTCACACATTTCTCATCCAATGCAATCAAGTCAGATTTTAGTTTGTTACAATTAATGCATGGTGAGCTAACAGGGTCCTTAAAAGCAAACTGAGCCAACTTCCTATCATGATCAATCATTTCTTGAAACTGTTTGGAGACAGCTTCAAGTTCAGCAGTTAACTTAGGACAGTTCAAGCATGAATCAATCGGCTCAAGTAAAGAAGCTTGCAGTTCAGCAATTTTATGATCTGCCCGTTTTAAGTTCATCTTCAAATTATTGCAGTTTTCACAAGACTCGGGCAGATCAAGAAGCATGGCATAAGGTCCTCTAGCAGCAATGTCCTTAACCTCACATGAGGTGGGAGAAGTAGTCTCATCAGTAGTAAGTAGGGTAACAGCCATCCTACTCAACTCTAACTCAGCAAGCAGACTAACATTCTCCACCTTAATAGAATCAAGCTCGGAGGACACACTATCATGTGAGGTCCTTAACTTCTCCAAATCACCCAGCAAAGCACAGCATGTATCACAGTCGTCACGGGAGGGAGCAGATGTAAGAGAAGTAAGCTCCCGTGACAGTCTATCTACTTCCTTCTCTAACTCAGTACACCTAGTCCTAGCTCTAGCATGAAAACCTCCTAGCTTAAGGAAAGCTTCATTAAGTTGGTCATAGGAGGGACATACCTCGTCCGAGTCGGAGTACAGCTCGCTGTCGCTGAGTTCGCCCTCGAGGGCCATGAAGCACATGCCGGAGAAGTCGTCGCCGCTCTTGGGATCTTGGTCACCCGTCCCGTCGTCGTCGCTCCATCCCTCCACCTCGCTGAGGTCGAGGTCGTCGAAGGCGGTGAGGACGCGGTGAAACAGCTTCTTGGCCTTCCCGAAGTCGCGGAACTTCTTCTTTCCCGGCGTCTGAGCTGGAGGCTTCTTGTTGCGGTTCTTGTCGGTGTAGTCGATCTTGCCCGAACCGCTGTAGTCGTTCTTGCCCTTCTCCAGCTTAGGGCAGTTTGCCCGAATGTGGTTGGGGCCACCACACTCGAAGCAAATCACGGGTCCTCCTCTCTTTCTGTCCCTCCTCCCCTTGTAAGCATGGGAGAATCTTCGAGCAAGGAGGGCCAGCTGATCATCCGCAAGCTGCTCTAACTGATCATCAGTTATATCACAGAGAGCAGCAAGGGAGAAACCGCAAGAAGAATCAGAAGAGGGACCAGAAGCCGAGCTGGGATCTGTGACTAGAGCCATCGACTGTGACTTCGACTTGCGAGAGACAATGTCAATCTCGTGAGTCTTGAGACGCGAGTACAGCGCATCAAGAGTCAAAGTCGAGAGGTCCGTAGTGTCCTTGATGGTAGTCACCTTCATCTCCCAAACACGAAGGTCGAGTGCAGCGAGCATTTGTCGAGCGTTATCCGAGTCGGGGTATGTGAGACCGACCGCTCGGAGGTTGCTCAGAATCTTGTGAAAGCGCGCAAAACACTCATCAAGGGACTCGCCAGCGAGCATTTCAAACTTGTTGTAATTTCGCTTGAACTGGTCCTGTCTCACTGTCTTTATCTGGGTGGTGCCCTCATGGTAAGCATCGAGGGTCTCCCAAATATCAAAGGCGGACGAAAGATGAGATATGCGGTCAAACTCGCTACGACTCAAGCCCTGGATTATGATGTTCCTTGCCTTAGCGTTTGCCTCAACATCATGCATATTTCCAGCATTAATGTTCTCATCGGCAGGAACAACAAATCTGACCTTCACCTTCCGCCAAATGGCATACCCCTGAGCCTGGATGTATGTTTCCATTCGGCTCTTCCAAAAGGGATAATCCAGGCCATCAAAGACGGGAGGCTTGGTCGAGTACTTGTCCGTCGCCATGGCTCTTGAGACCGGTTAAGATCTATTGAAAAGAGCTAACCGGCTCTGATACCAATTGTAGGATCGAAATGGCGACAGAGGGGGGGTGAATGTCGATCTTTAAAAATCACCCCCAACAAGTATCCTCACTTAAGCTTCTTCTCCAATAGCTATGGGAGCTATGAAAAAGGAAAATAAGCACTCACTGGAAATCACAGAGACAAGGAAAAACCAGATCCAAACAGAAGCAGTCAAGAAAAATAAAATCAGAGAAAGTCTGACTGCAAGCGGTAGTACCGCTGAGACGAGCGGTAGTACCTCTGAGCGGTAGTACCTCTCGAGGAGCGGTAGTACCTCTCGAGGAGCGGTAGTACCGCACGACGATCGGACTTGTCCGAACGTTCCTACGCTGCCGATCAGACTGGTCCGAACATAACCGGTAGTACCGCTAGGACGAGCGGTAGTACCTCTGAGCGGTAGTACCTCTCGGGGAGCGGTAGTACCTCTCGAGAAAATCAGCAAACAGGATTTTCGGGCTGGAACTTTGAGACTTCGGATTTTTGGCTAAAAAGAAGGTTTGCTCTCAAACTTTTCGACCCAAGACCTTACTACAACATACTAAATAGTAAGGGGACCTTGGGAAACAAGAGAATCAAACCAAGAAGCAAGAATTTCAGATTATGGGTAAAAACCTGAAATCTTGCAAGAACCGAGCCAAAAACCAAATAACTCCCCAACCGTTGATCCTTTGGCTATGAAATTTTGAGGGAAGCTAATGAATAGCCTCTGGACTCTTCATACCAAATTTCAAGCCATCTTAACAAGGGAATCAAAATCTGGACCAAAACCTAGAAACGAAGAACAAGAACAGAGGAGGCCAAAACTGAAATCTGAGAATCAAACTCGGTTTGCTCTTGGGATTAAATAGCCAAATGGCTTTTGAGCATCACCAATGTCATAACAACCCATTTTGGCACTCTCCAGCAAGCAAGAACTCAAAACCACGAAAATCAAGAAATCTTGCAAAGAAGAAAATGAAGAACAGAAGCTACGAACAGGGAAAACCAAACTTCAGATTTCATTTCTTGAAACACAGGGAATACAGAGGAGTTTAGATACCCCGACTTGATACAAAAGGAAAGATTACAAGCTCTCAACTCAATCCCTCTCCTCTCAATCCTCAAGAACACCAAGTGCCACACATACAACTTGGGAGGAAGAACACACAGAGAGAAAGGTTCACATCGAAACCATCGATGGTGGACACAGGGAGCACACCTCTGCCTCCACCAACTCACACCAACTAAAGAGCTAAAGGAAACAACCTTCCCAAAGCCTCTTTTGACTCTAAAACCCTAATTCTCACCCTAGTGCTCAAGGAGGGCATGCAGCCCCTCCTCTCCTTTTATAGCGCTTGGCTAACGGGTCTTCGCCCCGTTACGCCCGCTACGTCCAACGGAGCCCGCTCCCGCTCGTGCAGCCTTGCGAATTTCCCGATTCGCCCCTCCTGCACCTTCCGGGAAGCTTCCGCGCTCCTTGCCTCGCACGCCTCGCAACCACCTCGAGTCCACGTCGTCTTCGACACATCCCGACCGTTCTGACCTCAGCGCCACCTGCGCCTAGTCCGGTCCACCGTGTCTCGCCACGACTCCAACTCGACGTCCTGCAGTCACACAGACAAGAAAACACGTCAAATAGCACCGCTTGACACATGAAAGTGTAAATACCATCTCACTTACCATATATGAAGTCCAAACCTATCAACACATTAGAATATGCATCCTAAGCCCAAATGACCAGGTTTGACCAAAGTCCGACCGAGCCCGATTGCGCCACGCAACGACTCGACTCCGAACCACTCAAACCAAACTCGACTGACCTAAACCTTTGTCAATTACTCATCACTCTCATGGAGCACGACCACATGGTCTCTCACTCTCCGTACAACGTGCGATCTCCATCTCCTCTCCGTACAACATGTTGGCACCGTCCTCCATGTCGTATGTCATGCGGTCTCCATCCACCCCTGCCATTTCCTCACCATTCACTATGCCATCTCCTCATTGTCCCTTCCCTTGTTTCCTTGTTTGGTTATTGAAAGACTTCACTTGTGTTTTTTTACAATCGTTGGGTGAGGCATCGGGCAACAAATTTGATGACAATTGGGACATATCAGATGCTAATGTTGATGTTGATGCTGACGGGGAACCTTCATATGTTTTGGTCGATTCTTCAAGTTCAAATGAGGATGAGGAAGAAACTAGGGTAGACGATGGTACTATATCTCAAAGATCAGAAAGAGAGGAAAAAGGCATCAAAGTCAAAGTAACTCATCTATTTAGATGAAGTGAATGAGAGTTTAGATAACAAAGGCTTCAAATTACTTAAATGGTGGAATTTAAATGCATATGATTCCCGTTAGTGTCAAAGATAGTGAAGAATTTCTTGACTATACCGGCTAGCACCGTATCTTTGAAATCAACTTTCGGTGCTGGAGGTAAAGTTCTTGATGACTATCGGAGTTCTCTAATTGGATAAGAGGTGCCCATAATAACATGAAACCTCCAATGTTTGTGGTATGTTCTTCCATACTGTAATATGTCTTTTCTATTCTTTTTTGGTTTATATCAAGCCTAACTCGATTAATTATGTCTCTTTTCAGAAAGAGGATGAGAATGATGTTGAAACCATTATATTTCTTTAAAGCATGGTAGGGAGCAACTAGTGAGTGTTACTACTACGAAGTTTTACATACTCTCTTATTGATGTTATTGATGCAAGCTTGTATCTTGTAAGCTCGGTTGGATGCGTTGGATGACAAGATGATACTATGACAAGTTGATAAGGGCTTTTTGTTTGGTGGCCTTTGCGGAATACAATACCTTTTAGATTTTTGTTTGATGTTATTGTTATTCCTAAACTATGAAGCTGATGAATTAGAAGTTAGAACTCGAGGTTGCAGATTTAGTGTTAAATATGAATGGGCCATTAAACATGAACTGTTAAACTATTTTGGCTATGTTTTTGTTACGTATTTATGTCATTGCCTATAACCTTTGTTTGAGTTATTTATTTCACATGATGGATGGTCTCTAGCCATTAGTGTTGGTAACAATGTTCCTGCTGTCATTTTGGAAGGAAGGCTGTCGTATCTCATTTCTACTTGCAGCAAGTAATTCATTTTTAGTATTTTTAAATCAATTAATGTTTAGTACGGCTTGGTGTAGCTTGGTTTAATAGATGGGAACTAGTTCACGGCAACTAGGCATGTGAGAAATTAATTATGGCAGCTACGCTCATGAGTTGTCACAAGCCAACTCAAGCCACCTTTTAAGCTAAGCCAAGAGAGATTTCTGACTAATTTCTTAAACGAGCATAGCCAAACCGTAGTTAAGACCGAGTCTGGATCGAGCTGGCTTGACTCGGCTCATTTACAACCCTACTTATCAATCATCGCCACCTTATGCTTGGTAACAACAATGCAAGCAGAACGATGTCGTCCAAGGGGAAAAATATCCTTTCGATGGAGCTTCCTCAAAACAAAACTTGCACTAACTCGATGGGTAGCTGCTAACTCGAGTTTTCCTGGATGATCCACCATCTTGTTAGTTCACTTCATAGTTCTAAAAAGCTGGACCGTACCGGCGTAAACGAAAAAAATCCATTTTGGTTTAATCGCTGGTTCATTGGTTACCGGTTAAACCAGAGGCCTCCAGATCGAGAAATTTTTTTACGAATAATTTATTTTTATTTGAAATAACAGAAATATACCTGCGCTAACATTTTTTTTATAGAAATAGACTCCAGTCGCCTAACCGTTGGGCGACTGGAACCTATCACCCAACAAAAAAGCGACCACAAAGTTGTCTACAAGCTGTTGGGCGACAGGTTCCAGTCGCCCGACAGTTGGGCGACTGGAACCTGTCGTCCTGTGGCTAGGCAACAACAACTACAGTCGCCTAGCCACAGGGTGACTGCAAACAAGTTGCTACTGCATTTCGTGAATTTTGTAGATTTTATGAATTTTGTAGATTGTGACTAGAAGATAATATGTTGGATTCATCATAAAAGTTTATGATCGTTGTATGTTGTTGTAGCGTAAAAAATTTGTGAAACTTTTTTTAAAAACGATTGAACTTAGAACGATCGATAAGCACGATGGTAAGTGATATTGTAATGTTACCGGGAATTCGTACACAGAGGAAAACTAGTCTATTAATATTGTTGGATGACTTGCTATGAGAATAATTAAATACGAAAAGACAAGGAAATAAGCTTGTCTGAATTAAAATAGACTTTATACTACAATTGGGAGTAACATGTCGTGTAGAGTTTGATTACATGCATAACATAGAGCATCATGTGCGACTAGCCAACCCAACTACTCGTACGACCTATTGTGTGGACCGGGGCCATTTTTCTTTCCTTGTGAGCTCGGCGTTAAACTCCTCGGCAGCCTCTTTTGCCTTGGTCGCTATTTTCCTCTTTTTCTCGTGCTCCCTCTCGCGAGCCTTGCGCTCCCTACGCGCGCATGCCTCGAGATGAGCTTTCATCTCCCGTTGCATACACTCAGTTTGCTCGTCCTTGCGATGCTCCTCCTGGTTCTTAGAGGACCTTATGACGTTCCACTCCTCGAAGTTGAGGGCCCACTAGTCCTCTGGGTGGATCTCAAGATCGATCCATTTGCGGTAGCTACATAGGGCTTCCAGGGACTGTAAATACACGGGAGAGGTTGTTAGTACGTACTTTGAAGGAGAAAAAGTAGGGTAAAATGGTGCACCTAGTCCTTACTGGCTGCCGATAGGTCGTAGTGTCTAAACGGCAGTCGGGATAGTCACTGGAGTAGTTTGTGCAACCCCAGTAACGTATACGTAGGCTGAGGCGGTGCTCAGACTTGAAGAACTTGCACGAGTCCCAGCACCAACAAAGGGAGGCATCTCCCCCTCTGGTGGGAGTTACGGCAAACGCTCGGTAGGAATGTTCGGGATGTGGTTGTTGCTACGGGTCACGTCATTGTGGGGAGCTGACCTCGTAGCACGTTGGGCTTGTTCTGCTCGGGCTGCAATAGCCCTTACTTTCTCATCGCGGGCGGCAGTTGACCTTGCTAGATCGCGGGTCTCTTTCAATTATTTCATCATCTTGTCCCATTGCTTCTTCTGCCTCTTGTCCATCCTGGTGTGGTGAAGCAAACGCCGATGTAGTGTGGGGTTTACTTGTGTAGTGCTTTCTCATAAATCTCTTCAACCTCCTTTTATAGGGTCCCTTGTGGCCTTCTCGCTACATGAAGATGCCCGTGTGGTCATGTCACTACGCAAAGCTACCACGTGTGGTATTGTGGGCATGCGAAACTGCCCAGTCAGGTCTTCGAACTGCGGAAAGTTGCACCCTTTAGTCTTGTCGCTGCGCAAAGCTGGGCCGTGTGGTCTTGTTGCTGCGAGGTGTCTCGTCTGGTCTTCTCACTACGCAAAGCTAGCGTGTGCGGTCTTCTCACTGCTCGAAGCTAGCGCGTGCGGTCTTCTCACTACTCAAAGTTGGCCCGTCCTATTATATCACTGCGAAAAGCTATGTCATCATGTCATGTCACTAAGCAAAGCTGGTTCGTGCGGTCTTATCGCTGCGCAAAGCTGGCGTGTGTAGTCTTATCGCTGCTCAAAGCTGACCCGTCATGTCATGTCACTGAGCAAAGTTGGCCCGTGTGGTCTTGTCACCGCGCAAAGCTGCCCTGGGCATAAATGACGCCACGACACCGTAATTATGCTATAAAATGAATGGCAGAGGTATTGATGGTAGGAACAACTATCTTCTCTGTCGTAGACTAAGCCACCATGACAAACGTCGAGGGGCCAGTTGAATATGGGTCACCAAAGGAGGACTTCAACGTTACGTACCACTTGTTGCCAAACAGGCGCACTCAGCCAGTGTGACCGAAATGTAAACACATGCAGGACACGATGGTGCAGGTGGCAGAAGGCCATATGGATGGCGGATGACGTTTCTTCCGATGCCCATACTCCAGGATACATGTAGCCACTCATCTATTTTGTAGTACTATTATAGAGTTTCAATGTTAACGTTCCTTTGTAGCAGATGGATAAATGCGAGTTCGTGTGATGGATTGATCCTCCCCATAAATGGTATGTTGCGAGGTACGTTGATATGTTGTGGGAGTGAATCGCTGATTGGAGGCACAGATTGAAAGTCTTGAAGAGCATAACGATAACCTCCGTCAGCAGATGGAGCACGAGAGGGGCAACAAGGAGGTCATCAACATAGGAAGTTTGTATGACCCAACATACTGCTGCGTGAACCCTAGTTGTATATATGCTTGCCACTATAACGACAGCCAGCCACGTCCGAGGCGGCTTCCTCAGCAACACTCCATGTGGGTACTACGAGACTCCTTCCACCTGTAGGCAACATTGTGTATGGTTGTACCATTGTAATCTCATCTGTTGTTCAAAATATTTTGCAATGTCGTTAAGCATGTAATCGAATGATTCGTACATAAGAAACATAGGCAGTATATGAACAACATGTGTACAGTCAGTACTAACCACCCCCAATAGCATCCCCAACCCCCCCTTCGTCGCCACCTTGGCCCCCTCCGTCTCCGCGTCTGCGTCCTCCCATACGGCTAGGGCTGGCAAAAAAGCTCGGGCTCGGCTCGGGCTCGTGAAGGCTTGGCTCGGCTCGTAAATGAAACGAGCCGAGCCAGCAAAAAAGCTCGGGCTCTAAACGAGCCGAGCCCGAGCCAGCTCGCGAGCGGCTCGGTTGGCTCGGCCCAAATAGGCCCAACTCCTTCCACCGAGGCACCGACGCCTCACTTCTTCCTCCCCTGCCGAACCGTCTGTCGATGCCTCCTCACCTTCCCCACTGGCCGCCACTCCCTCGGCTCTCTCTCTCCGGCTCTCCCTCTCGGTTTCCCTCTCTCCAGTCTCCACTCACGCGCCCCTCCCGTCGCTCCCGACTCTTTGCCCTCGGCGCCGCGCCTCGGGTCCTCCGTCCCCGGCTCTCTCCATGCCTCCCCTCGGTCTCAGCTCCTCCGACCCGGGCCCCGGCTTCTCACTTCACACCGCCGCGTCGCACCGGTGCAGCTTCCCCCTCCCGCGTCTCCTTGCCTTTCGGCGCCGCCTGATGAGCCACGGCCCGGCCGCTCCCGCCTTGCCGCTCGGCGCCGCCCGGTGAGCCATGGCCAGATCCGGCCGATCTGGTGCTTTTCTCCAAATCCTACCCCGATCTACCGGTTTTGGCTTGCTAATTTTGTTTGGTTTTGCCCGAGGTGTTAGGTTGGGAGGCAGGTTGCCTCGGCTGGCCATTGCCAGCTAGCCGCCGCCCGTACACCGGGGGAGTACTCGGTGGCAGCTAACGAGGTGGCTCGGCGCCTCGGCCGACGGTAGCACACAGCCGTCGTCCTCGTCGCCGTCGTCGGTAAGCCTCCTCTCGTATGATTGATTGCATAATGTCTCTAGTTCACTATTGGCTATGCTTGGATGAATGTGGGAATGGGATGAATCTCTGGGGTATACTGTTAGTTGGCTAATTGCGAGAAGGGGTTAGGGTTTGGGCGTTTGGCTGGTTGCTGACGCTTGCTTGCGGTGAGGTGGTCGTCTTCTTGGCCGTCGCCCGTCGGTTCCCCTCGGTGGCTCGGTGGCTGTCGACTCTGTTGGTTTGCATTGTTGGCTCGCGAGCCCTCGCGAGCTGGCTCGAGCCGCACCACGAGCCGAACTGAGCCCACAAAAAAACTTGATATCCTAACCAAGCCGAGCCGAACCGAGCCTCCATTCCACCAAGCTTTCACGAGCCGAGCCGAGCCAGGCTTGGCTCGGCTCGTTGCCACCCCTACATACGGCCCTGCTTGGACGTCTTCCTCAGCGCCGGGTGACGGTGCCTTGACAAGGTAAGACGACTAGGAGACCGTCGCACAGGCCCCTGAGCTGGTGGAGTGGACTGCACCGCTGTCTGTGTGGCCATCGGTGCACCGATGAGGGCACTCTCGAAGAGAACCTCTGGGGGTGTGGCCCGAGGTGCAGACCCAGTCGCTTGCCCGGGCCAGTCCAAAAAGTAATGGTACATGTCGTCCTTGCCTAGGGAGACCCCCTATCTCTGGTCGGGGAAAACAAGACCTAAAATACAAATATCGTTAGTTCGTTAGATAAAACAATGGGATAAAACCGACAAGAGGCGAAACCTACCCTCAGCTGGCGCCATGGCGTTTGGAGGGATGTACGGCACGGAGTATGCCCTGTGTGTGGGGAAGCTGGAGATGTACGGATGATGCACAAACAGCTGCCTTGGCGGTATACGAGGCCATCCCCAGGCTGACGCCCCAGACTCGTCAAGCTGAGGTGGTGTAGGACGTGCCCAAGTAGAACCCCCCACGTGGTGCCATGCTGGTTGGGGCGACCCTGGTGGATGAACCGTGTGTGCACCGGGCGTGGCTGTGCAGACCTCCGGTAGCCTCGTGCAAGACAACAGAGCTACGACACGTGCACATGACGCAAAGCATTCACCGACTCCTTCTGTGTCACCTCCACATCACTAGCGATTCTATCCACCATGGTGTGAGACTCCTTCCAAATCGCAGCACCGACGTCAGCCTGCAGGAAAAACATGAAATGGTCAATCATCTCAGTGACATTGCCATTAGGGAATATGTAAAAATTAGATGTAACGTACCAGGATGTGAGCGTCTCGCGCGAGGTGTGCGGGGTATGTATTTGTCGGTGCGGTAATGTGTGCTGTGGGCTGATCAACGACATGTACGAGCCTAGTACGTGTCCAAGGCTGGTACCAGCGCAGGTACTCCACGTACGCGCTGCTGTCATAGAGGCGCTCCTCCTGCACGCAATCATCAAGAGTGCCCTCCCACTGCGCAGTCCACCCCTCCATCTTCGCTGTCTAGTCTGTGCCGTGTTTTACTCCCTTCCTAGAGTGCCTGCTTATATGACCATTTCGTTAGTACTCATCAAACGAATAGTAAGTTCAAGGAGATTTCTGAGAGGCGGTCACTCACACGTGGACACTCTGTGGCACCGGTGGTCCGACTGGTACCGGAATGACCTGGCGTAGGCCAAATTGGCGCATCACATGCTGCGGCGTGTAGTCCTCGACGAAGACATCATACACGAGCTTCTAGTGCGTCAGCCAGAAAGCCCGGTCGAGCCCAGCAAAGCGAGGATAGCCCGTCAGGAGCACGGCTCTGCAGTGCCGCAGGTGAGTACGGCTCCTAGCGCACGTCGTCAACTATGAGGCGGTCAAATTGCTCCACAAAGGGCAGATATGCCCACGTGACCTGGACTTGCGTGAACTGTACCTGCAAGGAACAACAACTGTTATGTACGACCATCGTTAATACAAAGGAAATAGCTGATTGTCATACTACTTACCCATCGACGACACTAGAGAGAACCCATCGTAGGCCAGTCGACGTCACCCCTGGGGTACATCTCTGCCCCGTACGGAGTCATGTCCTCGAGCATGGGTCATCCGAGGCTAAAGCGCTCAAATGACCACAGCTACAGTAGCAGTGGACACCCCGCGAGGACTGAGTTCGCCCTGGTCTTAGTGCACGTGTCACATAAGCCGCGATAGGTCACGGCAAGTGCGGCCAAACCCCAGCTGACCTAGGGAGCTTCGCCGTTGGCGATGGCCCTAGCGTGAGCGATAAGGCGCGTATCGACGGTGTTACCGTGGCTAGTGGTGAAGAGCACCCAACCAAATAGCCACAGCAAGTATGCCTCCAAGTGCAGCGAAACCTACTGCTCGTTCGCCTCCGGATCCATCCGCTCCACCTGAATGCAACCCAAGAAGTTATTACTACGTAATAGTGAAAATAAGAGCATACAGAATGAGAGACCATGTGGAGGTATCCCCATATTTGTGATAAGTAATTGACTCTTGAGTTAGAGAGTTTGAGTTTGTTTTGGGTATTCCAGGGTTGAGTACCTTTCACTAATGCTAATGTTGATTATGCTGTTTCGTGCAGTGCTATATGACGGTTTGCTTGTCTGTGTGGCTGCAGGACTTTAGAGTTAGGTCATGGTGAGGCGTGGGAGGACCAGGACTACGCACAGGAGGTGTTGAGGTCCAGACGGTCGAAGATGCTGAAGATGATCGAGGCTGTTGAGGTGGTTGCAAGCCGGGAGATGAGGAACCGGAGCTGGAGTTACCAGTGGTGGGCACGACAGGCAATGGCGAGTGGACCAGGACTAGGCTCAGGGAGGAGTTAGAGGTCCAGACGGTTGGATGTCGGTTGCCGTCGTGTGCGACAGGACAGACCAGGACTAGACTCAGGTGGAGTCGGAGGTCCAGTCGGTCGGAGTCGGGTGGACACGACGGAGCGGACCGGGACTAGACTCAAGGAGGAGTCGAGGTCCAGACGGTCAGGGAGCCGGTTGCGGGAAGCTTCCAGGAAGGTGCTTGAGGGGCAATTTGGAGAATTGACTCAAGCCATGAGTGGAGTGGCTGGTTCCCTCCATTTCCTATGTTGTGAGAGGGTTTGACTTTTTGCCTCATTTGTGTGTGAGGCATGGAGTGGGTTTGAGCTGCCATTTCTTGATTTTCTTCTTGTGGGTGTGAGCTTGGAGATAAAAGGGGCAGCTGGTGTGTGTTCTGGAATTAAAAGCTGAGGGAAGAAAGCTGTGAGCTCTAGGCAGAGAGTGTGCTCTCCTGCGTGTGTGTCCTTCCTCATATTCAATTGTGTATGGGGATGTACTGAATTGGTTGTAATCCCCATGTAATCATTCATCTCTGTGATTCAATATGAGAACTATTTGTTTGAGATGCCGATTATTTGGTTTTTTCTTGTGTCTGAGTTTTAGTTCTGCATTTTGTTCTTCTCTCTGCATTCTTTGTCTTTGAGTGTGTCTTTGGTTAAAGAATGAAAATTGAGTTTGCTCTAAACTGGGGGATCTGCATCAAAGCTATTTGGCTAATTTATCCCTAAGAGCATTCTTGAAATCAATGGATTTTTCTTGATGGCTTTTCTGCAAGTTTCCTCTTTTCTTCAGTTCCTAGGGTTAGATGTTAGGGGATCTGTGTCCTGTTGATATCTTGGCTAATAGACTGCTATTTGCTTGTTCCTTCTTGTTATGAGATCACTCCCTGCTCAATTTAGGAGTCTCTTGATCAATGACTACAAGAGTCACAAGTAATTTGGGTTTTTGGACCTCCAGCAGACCTTTCTTGACAATTTCAATGATTCCTCTTTTCTTTTGTTCTTGGTCTGTATATCTTTGTTCTCTAGGGTCCATCAGCTATTTAGATTAAAGTCTAGCTCCTTTGGCTTGAGGAGAATAGCAGACATTCAGCCAAATTTCCAGTGTTCTGCTGTTCTCAGTAGTTTCTGTGCAAGAGCTTCAGTCCCTGCTCTGTTTTCAGGGGGCTGGTCAGACCTCTAGGGTTTGGCCCGGTCTGACCGGTCTGTGCATGGCGGTCAGACCGGCCTGATGAAGGCGGTCTGACTGGCCTGGTGAAGGCGGTCTGACCGACGGCTCGCGGATGATCTGACCGGCCAGTGCACTGCGGTCAGACCAGCCTCTTGTAGTCAGTACTGTTTTTGCTACCAGCTTCATTTCGATGCTTTATTTGCCGACTTTTCTTTGGATGCCAGCGAGCATGAACTCTCCTTCTTCATAGCTTCTGTAGCTATCGGAGAAGAGAGCATGTGGATACTTGGGGGCAAATTTTAAAAAGGCACCATTCACCCCCCTCTGTTGCCATTTCCGATCCTACAATTGGTATCAGAGCCGGTTAGCTCTTCTTCATAGATCTTAACCGGTCTGTGAGCCATAACAACGGACAAGTATACCACCAAACCCCCGATCTTCGATGGGATCGACTATCCCTTCTGGAAGAGTCGGATGGAGACCTAAATTTAGGCTCAGGGCTATGCGATTTGGCGCAAGGTTAAAACACACTTTGTTGTTCGTGCCGATGAGAACATCAATGTGGCAAACATACCCGATGTTGAGGCGAATTCTAAGGCAAGGAACATCATCATCCAAGATTTGAGCAAAAACGAGTTTGATCGCATTTCTCATCTTTCGTCGGCCTTCGATATTTGGGTGACCCTCGATGCTTACCATGAGGGCACCACCCAAATTAAGACGGTTCAACAGGACCAGTTCAAGCGAGATTACAACAAGTTTGAAATGCTCGCTGGAGAGTCCCTTGATGAGTGCTTTCCGAGATTTCACAAGATCTTGAGCAACCTCCAAGCGGTCGGTCTCACATACCCCGACTCGGACAACGCTCGTCAAATGCTTTCAGTTTTGGATTTGCGTGTTTGGGAGATAAAAGTGACCGCCATCAAGGACATGATAGATCTTTCGACTTTGACTCTTGATGCGTTGTATTCATGCCTCAAGACTCACGAGATTGATGTTGTCTCTCACAAGTCGAAGTCTCAGTCGATGGCATTGGTCACCGATCCCAGTCCTGCCTCTGGATCTTCTGCTGACACTATTTGGGTTTCTCTCTTGTTGCCCTGTGTGAAATTGATGATGATCATCTAGAGCAGCTTCCAGAAAACCAACTAGCTCTCTTAGCCAGAAATTTTTTTCATGCATACAAGAGGGTTAGGGAGAGAAAGAGAGGAGGTCGTGTGATTTGCTTTGAGTGTGGTGGCCCCAACCACATTCGAGCAAATTGCCCCAAGTTGGAGAAGGGCAAGAACGACTATGAGGTTCGAGCAAGAACAACTACACCGACAAGAACCGCAACAAGAAGTCCCCAAGCAAAGGAAAGAAGTTCTGCGACCTTGGCAAAGCCAAGAAGCTCTTCCACCGCGTCCTCACCGCCTTCGACGACATCGACCTCAGCGAGGTGGAGGGGTAGAGTGATGACAATGGGAAGGATGATCAAGAACCCAAGGATGGCGATGACTTCCTCGGCATGTGCTTCATGGCCCTTGAGGGCGACATCAGCGACAGCGAGCTCTACTCTGACTCCGATGAGGTATATCCCTCCTATGACCAGCTCAATGATGCTTTTCTTAAGCTAGGAAAATTTCATGCTAGATCTAGAGCTAGGTGTAGTGAGTTGGAGAAGGAAGTAGAGAGACTGTCACGTGAGCTTACTTCAATTATATCTGCTGCCTCCCGTGACGAATGTGATGTATGCTCCTCTTTGCTTGGTGATATAGAGAAACTAAGAACCTCTCATGATAGTGTGACTTCTGAGCTTGATATGATTAAGGTGGAGAATATTAGTCTGGTTGCTGAACTAGAGACGAGTAGGGTAGCCGCTCTTTCATCTAGTACTGGTGAGACTATTTCTTGCACCTCTCTTTTTCAGGAGTGTCAGTATCTTATGAACACTCTTGAGAGATTTGTTGGAGGCAAAAAGAAGCTAAATCTTACTCTAGACCAATCCAAGATTTACAAATTCAATCAAGGTCTAGGATACGATTTTTCTGAGGATGTTAGAAGGCATTCACCTACTGTTCTTAGACCCATAACAGCAGGTGTGATCGAGGTTGAGCCCAGAACTAAGAAAGTTCAATTCAAATATGCGGGCTTTGTCCAAGGGATCTCTGACAGTAAGGTGGTAACACCTGTTGCTTCGACTTTTCAGAAGGCGAAGCCCCATCATGCTACTTCTACCTCTCAGAAGGTGAAGTATCATTGTACCTTCTATCAGAAGGATGGACACAGGATCAAGAAAATGCTTCAAGTGCACCAAGATCACGCGTAGAGACCGTGTTTAGGCTCTTAGGCGTGTTCAAGGTCAGGCCCAGACCCTAAGTACACCTAAGACCAACACGAGGTCTGGAGTTGCTCATGTTGATGGGTTGGGTAGCATTGAGAACTTGGTTTTTCTGAGTTTTCTGGTTTTCATCCTCGATTTGCCTTTGGTCGTAATATCCGCCGTCCTGAGGGTAGATCTCGTTTCCCCCGTCGAGATAGCTACCCGCGGCGTGATCAGCATGTTGCTGGTGTTTTGACTCGCTCCTCCATAGCAGTCAAGCCCAACAACAGCTTCAGGTCTGCACATAGACCTTCTGACTCTTTGAGCGACGGAGAGCGTAGGGTAGGTAGAGGTCAGTCGTGTTTGACTACTTCTTCTACTCGTCGTGTGACTCAGTATTGGGTGCCAAAATCACTTTTGATTTATCCCAGTACTGAGCCTTTGCTCTCTTGTTGACTCAGGTTCGCCGGGCAGGGAAGGGAGAGGTTTGGCTTGTTGACTCCGGCTGTTCTCGACACATGACCGGAGACTCCCGTTTGTTCTCTTCTCTAGCCCGTGCTCCAGGTGATGAGACGATCACCTTCGGAGATGCCTCTTCTGGGTGCGTCATCACCAAAGGTACTGTGCGCGTTAATGATTCATTTATTTTAAAAGATGTTGCCTTAGTGAGTAAGCTGCAGTACAATTTGCTTTCTGTTTTCCAGCTTACCGATGACGGTTTCGAGGTGAGCTTTAAGAAAAATGCTTGCAGAATTCTTGATTGTTCGGGGGTGTCTGGTTTGCGGGATTTCTAAATATGGGAGGATCTTTCGTGCTGATTTTGTTGAGTCTTCTGGTGATTCTCTCAGGTGTTTAGTTGCTTCATAGTCCTGTGACCTTACTTTCTAGCATAGGAGACTTGGTCATATTGGATTTGACCATTTGACTCGAGTTAGCGGCCACAACTCATTCGTTGTCTGCCCAAACTCAAGATTGTCAAAGATCTTGTTTGCGCTCTTTGCCACCACAGCAAGATGGTTGCCGCTTCTCATCCTCCGGTCATAGTGACTATGACCAATGCACCAGGACTGCTGCTCCATATGGACACAGTGCAGTCAGCAGGAGGGAAGTGGTATGTTCTTGTCGTGGTCGATGACTTCTCGAGGTACTCTTGGGTGTTTTTCTTAGCCTCGAAGGATGAGACATTTACCCATTTTCAGGGTCTTTATAGTAGGCTTTCTGTTGAGCTCCCGGATGCCTTATGAGCGATACGCAGTGACAATGGCACGGAGTTCAAGAATTCCTATTTTGAGAGGTTTTGCGATGAGACAGGTGTAGAGCACCAATTCTCTTCTCTGTACGCCCCCCCCCCCCCCCCCCCCCCGCAAAATGGCGATGTGGAGAGGAAGAACTGTACCTTGGTCGAGATGGCCAGCACGATGCTCGATGAGTACTCTACACCTAGAAAGTTTTGGGCTGAGGCTATAGCCACCGCGTGCCATGTTTCAAACAGAGTTTTTCTCAGGACACACTTTCTCAGGCTGTCGGGTGCGATCGTGTGCAGCGGAGCGGACCGGGACTAGACTCAGGGTGGAGTCGAGGTCCAGACGGTCAGGGTGCCGGTTGCGGGAAGGTGCTTGAGGGGCAATTTGGAGAATTGACTCAAGCCATTAGTGGAGTGGCTAGTTCCCTCCATTTCCTGTGTTGTGAGAGGGTTTGACTTTTTGCCTCATTTGTGTGTGAGGCATGGAGTGGGTTTGAGCTGCCATTTCTTGATTTTGTTCTTGTGGGTGTGAGCTTGGAGATAAAAGGGGCAGCTGGTGTGTGTTCTGGAAGTAAAAGCTGAGGGAAGAAAGCTGTGAGCTCTAGGCAGAATGTGTGCTCTCCTGCGTGTGTGTCCTTCCTCATATTCAATTGCGTATGGGGATGTAGTGAATTGGTTGTAATCCCCATGTAATCATTCATCTCTGTGATTCAATATGAGAACTATCTGTTTGAGATGCCTTGATTATTTGGTTTCTTCCTGTGTCTGAGTTTTAGTTCTGCATTTTGTTCTTCTCTCTGCATTCTTTGTCTTTGAGTGTGTCTTTGGTTAAAGAATGCAAAATGAGTTTGCTCTGAACTGGGGGATCTGCATCAAAACCATTTGGCTAATTTGTCCCTGAGAGCATTCTTGGAATCAATGGATTTTTCTTGATTGCTTTTCTGCAAGTTTGCTCTGTTCTTCAGTTCCTTGGATTAGATGTCAGGGGATCTGTGTCCTATTGATATCTTGGCTAATAGACTGCTATTTGCTTGTTCCTTCTTGTTATGAGATCACTCCCTGCTATATTTAGGAGTCTCTTGATCAATGACTACAAGAGTCACAAGTAATTTGGGTTTTTGGACCTCCAACAGACCTTTCTTGACAATTTCAGTGATTCCTCTTTTCTTTTGTTCTTGGTCTGTATTTGTTTGTTCTCTAGGGTCCATCAGCTATTTACGTTAAAGTCTAGCTCTTTTGGCCTGAGGAGAATAGCAGACATTCAGCCAAATTTCCAGTGCTATGCTGTTCTCAGTAGTTTTTGTGCAAGAGCTTCAGTCGCTGCTCTGTTTTCAGGGGGCCGGTCGACCTCTAGGGTTTGGCCCGGTCTGACCGGTTTGTGCATGACGGTCAGACCGGTCACTACATGGCGGTCTGACCGGTGGCCCTCTGGCAGTCTGACCGGCCTGGTGAAGGCGTTCTGACTGGCGGCTTGCGGGCGGTCTGACCGGCCGGTGCACTGCGGTCAGACCGGCCTCTTGCAGTCAGTACTATTTTTGCTGCCAGCTTCATTTCGATGCTTTATTTGCCGACTTTTCTTTGGATGCCAGTGAGCATGAACTCTCCTTCTTCATAGCTTGTGTAGCTATCAGAGAAGAGAGCATGTGGATACTTGGGGGTAAATTTTAAAAAGGCACCATCCCCCCTCTGTTGCCTTTTCTGATCCCACACAGGATCAAACAGAAAGGGCACATACTTGGAACTATGAGAGCCACCTGAGCGACTGCCCATGTGCCTAAGCCGATTGGAAGACGTAGTACTCCTTCGTGGCACCAAGCATAAGGACCCCCTCGAATCTGGCGAGCAGGTCTGTGTGCCATCCAACTGGGGCCTCCGGTAGGAAGACAGCAGCTCTCGCGGATCGGACAGCCAAGCAGCCGAGACACATCATGTAGAGTAGGCGTCATCTCCCTGAATGGGAGGTGAAAAATGTGCGTCTTTGGCCGCCAAAGGTCCACCAAAGCTGTCAGCAAAGAACGGTCAAACGGCAAGCGTCGCAATCGCTCTGCGCTGTCGTCCCCACCTGCGGGCAAGGCCGGTCCATCCTCGTCAGTGGCCTGCACCATTCGGGTGAGAAGGAGTAGCCCGGCATCTCGCAGCCTGTGAAGCAAGTAAAGGTCAGCATGGAACATACTTACGGCAACAATACAACGCTGGCAGAGTGCACACCTAACTGTCCAGCGGGGGTCTGGTCTCCAAGCGACTCAAGGTGTGTGTGTGTCCGGACCACTCCATGTCAGCTGGCTCCTCCACGTTCCCTATAGGCGGGACACGATGGGAAGCGTGATGCAGCCGGTCAACATGCTCGTCCAACAGACCGTAAGGCTAGTCCGATCTGCGAAGATCACAAGCCATTCCTACAAAATGAATTGAAGTTAGTATTTATACAGAACCAGAAAACATCGCATGTAAAGCAACAGTAAATAGAACTTGTAAGTAAACAAACAAAATAAAACTAGGCCACAACACAACACCAACTACATTATTGAGAAGGGGAAAGTAACATAGCAATTGTACAAATGGCACATGCAATGTACGATACATTTAGTATGTAACATCCCGAAAATTTGAAATTTGAAAATGTGAAGCTTTTAAATTATTTTTGCAATATATTCTATTTGAATTTGGATTTTATGGTGTTTTCCTGAATTTGGTTGATGTTCCAAAATTTGAGATTCATAAAAGACAAAGACAAACAGTAGTAAAAGGAAATGTGCAAATAATAGAAAACTAAAATTGTAAAAGCGAATCTGAAAAGATGATCCAGTATAAGAAGAGAGAAACCCGAGTTAAAAATATAAGATCTCATTTGGAAAATAATGGCATAAATAGCAATAAAGGCAGGTGAATCGAGTACAAACACATATACATACATATATAGGTGTATATACAAATTGTGCAATAGGAAATAAAAATGTGCAAAATTAAATAGGCCAGCCAAATAACAATATATATATAATATAATATATATATACATCCATGTGCACATATAAATTAAAAAAAGAAAAAAAAAGAAAGAGGAATGCATTCGGCCGGCCGAATGGCCCGGCCCATTTCTTCTCCTCCCCGCTTCTTTCTCCCTGCGCGCGGCCCCTTTTTCCCGTTCTCCTCACTGCCGGCTGGGCCCTCTCCCCCGCTTCCTTCCCGCACGGACCAGCGCCCCCGCCCCTCCTTTCTTCTCTCCTTCCTCTCCCGTGCGCCCGAGCTGCTTTTCTTCTTTCCTCTGCCGCGCTCAGCTCTCGGCCTCCGCGTGGCAGCCATGCTCCAGCTCCCTCCTCTGCCAATCGGCATGCGCGGCTCCAGGGCATCATGCCGAGGCGACATCCCTGCCCTGCCACCGCCGCCTGCGCCTGCCGTTGCTTCCGCCGCTCTCCGACATGACAGCTCGAGCGGCCTCCCAATGCTAGCGTCGCCCGCGCGCCTATAAGAAGCCCCGAGCCCTCCAAAAGCTTCCCCAAGCTCTCCACTCCCTCTCCGATAGCTCGATTGGATACCCACCGCACGTAGCTCGCCGGTGCCCCCATCTCCCCCATCTCCCCCAACTCCGGCCACATCGAGTCCCGCCGATTCCCGCCATAAAAACCTGATTCCCACCTCTCACACCATCTTCGGAGTGCTGTGAGCTTAACCCCGGCCTTCCCCGCGCTTCCCATCGGCTGTACTTCGTCGGCGCCGAAGCCCCTCCCCGAGTCGCCGCCGCCGCACGACGCCGGCCCGCCACCGTGTTCCTCGGTTCCCACCGACACTCCCGGCAGCTTCCACGCGACGCCAAGGACCCGTTTTGCCCACCTCCGGAACCTCACCGACCCTCCCTCGCCGGCGGCGCCACCGGCCGTACCCGCCCCCACTACTCCTCTGCTCTGGGCTCCTGCGCTCGGCTCATCTACGTTCGCTGCCAGATCAGGTAACATTGCTTGTTCAGCTGGTTGGCCGTGTGCCCCCTCAATCAGCCGACCCGAGATCGATTTCCCCAGGCCGCATTATTTAGATGCTAGGTTTTTGCCCCTTTTGCCAGCAACTCAAGTGAAGAAAAATCAAGGAAAAATCAGAAATAAATTTCTAAAAGATGCTAAAATTTGTTAGGATATAAATGAGCTTATTTAATGTTCAGTCATGGATTAATCAATAAAAGTTAACGACTAATGTGCCTTCAATTTTTTTTAAAAGCATAGTGAGGGATTTAGCCATAACCTTGTTTAGGTTATACTCACATGAAATGACGACTTACCAAACGAAGATGGTCTAAAGAAATAAATCCTAAACCGTGGCATCCTAGTAAATGTTGTAGGGTTAACCATGGCATGGTTTAAAACATAACCATCATCTCTATGCCCCAAGCAATTAGGAGAACCCTTTTTGGACTCTTAGATGATTTTGATATTAAGCCACTAATAATTGGATTAGTTATCATGATAAATGATTAGTGTGATTTTAATGTTTAAGTTTTAAATCTAACTCTTTATTAAAGGCATTAATGAGGAGAAATGGCTTTGGATAAATATCTATATTTAATAATAAAGATGGCCCTTGATTAGCATATAAATATATGTGCCCAATAGATATCATGCCACCATTAAACAAACCTCAGAGATGTATTTTATTAAATAACAATAATAAAATATTACCTTGTACAATAATCTATGACTAGATAAATAAGTCTAAATACAGATAAAAGAGCATTAATAAAGGGTGGATTTTGGGTAGAAAGATCCATGCATCACAAGCACCTTTCATAAAATGAAAAGGTCAGGGTAATTAGCCAACCTGCGCATGCAAAACTAAAATTTATGGAGACCGTAAAAAGGTACTCTTGTACATACTTCCACTCATGAAGTCTTAAATGGTAGCTCTAGCTAATAATGATGACATCATGTAAATCAAGCTCGATTTAGAAAAGGATAAAAATACCAGAATTAGTAATTTTCAGAGAGCACTCCAAATTAAAAGGCCATAATAATACAGATGCTAAAACATAATAGCCTTAGGTCAACAAGTGACAAAATGATCTCATAGGCCTACAAATACCCTAAAATAAACATTCAGCCAATGACATGAGTAATTAGTGTCGCATAAAATACTACATCCCAAGCTCTGCCCCGATAACCGAGTTTAAACTAGAATTAGAAGTGGGGCTAAGCCTAATAATAGCTAAAGTATGAGCAAGCTAATAATAGTGCCATTAATTAAATCTTATTCCTATCACTAGCTTTAGTACATAATAGTATTGAGCATAATTGTATATATAACAAGTTAGGACCCATATGAGTGGATCCTAATTCAACTTAAACTTAGCTTAGCTATGAATGAAGATACATAAAATATGATAATGGGATTATTAGAGATTTAAATTTTAATTAATTACCATATATGAATAAATATTGAGCCTTTGCTATTTATCTTAATCTAATTAGTAAGTAAAGGCCTATACCAGAGATTATTCTAAAACTTAATAAAGATATCCAAGTGTTATAATACTTTCGACTAAAAGATTTATAGAATAAGTACAGATCTCATCCATCAGTCCAGTTTGCTTTTACCATAACCTAAGTTACAAGGAATACATACCCAGCCAGACTCGCACTTCGATACATAGGTCTAACCTAACTCATGGAACTTCCTTGATAAATACAAAAATAATAAAAGAGGTGATCAATAGAAAGATCGAACCATTATATCCTTCCACCGACCCTGTCTCAAATCACCCGAATCACCCATTAGCTCATAATGGAACTAAATCGAGTTTGCTCGGATTTATTTGAATCTTTTGAGTTATTTGCCTTTGTTTGTATTCTGTCATTTAGCACGTAATTAGATATGGGAATCCTGAAGAATCAAAGGATCAGACGTGATCAAGAGCGAATTGAAGATAAAGACCAGAAGCCCAAGAGAAAGCATTGTGTGAACTCAAGATCGCGGTAAACCGCGCCAGGCGAGTCAACACTTTGATCATATTGAACCCAGCATTTCAAAGCTATTTCCTTTTAAATTATCAACTTGCATGCTACTATTTCATGAAATATGTTATGTTGATTTCAGCAAGTTAGATAAATCCTGATGTTGCTGTTGTGTATATTATTCTCCTTGCCATACATGGAAATGTGAACCTTGTCGCCATAGTAAGAATTAACATATGATTTCACAAATTAAGTCCCTATTTATATGACATGCTTAGGAATGCTAGCTACTTGGGGTGACACTAATGCCCCAAGGTATACCCTTCAAAATATTATGATGGGAAACATATGGTGCGATGCCATATGTATTGTTGGTGCGATGCCGACAATTAGCGTATGGTGCGATGTCATATGCCGCCCTTGGTGAGATGCTAAGAGACAACTTATGGTGCGATGCCATAAGGTTAGTTGGTGTGATGCCAACGATAAGCATATGGTGCGATGTCATATGCCGCCCTTGGTGCGATGCCAAGAGGCAACTTATGGTGCGATGTCATAAGGTTAGTTGGTGTGATGCCAACGATAAGCATATGGTGCGATGTCATATGCCGCCCTTGGTGCGATGCCAAGAGGTAACTTATGGTGCGATGCCATAAGGTTAGTTGGTGTGATGCCAACATGTTTACATGGATTATTTCAACTAATGGGTTAAAAATGTGATTGCAAACCTGCTAGGTCATAAGAAATTTTAAGTAATTGTATTCAAAAGCACTCTTTGGCAAACAAAATAGCCCTATGCCTTTCCATTGACAAGCCATGCATATTATATATTTGCATTCTGTGTGTTGGCTTGCGGAGCACGGGGTTGGAGTGCTCACACTCGCCTTTGCGACAGAATTCAGAATCAGGAATCAAATCACCTCGCCTCAGCAACAAGATTGGACAAGCTGGCCGAGAAGATGAAGATGTCAAGGGCTAGGTCGCGAACCTCCAGTTGGCTGCCCGTGGGCATGTCCTGAAGGTCCCACCTGTGTACTTCGTTCCGCTGCTGCAATTTATTGATTTCGGCCTAATCGGCCCAAGTGTAAGTTTACTATTATATTTACGTTTCCGCATGATATGTATTTGATATTCAGAACTGCAAACTGTGAGCACTATCTACTGATCCAGGGAATAGTGCAGTAAAATCACAGTGTATTTGAATTGAAAAATCCGGGTCCGACATAGTACGACATTACGCACGTCAAAAGTGCCAACTAACAAAGTACAGTTTATAATAGAAATTTATTTGTAATCTCCAACAACTAGTAGTAGAAACCGTTCCGCTCTGCCTACTGATCAGCACATGCTTTTCATCGTCTAGCTATGTGCCCCTCCTGACCGCATCGCCTGCAACGTGCACCAGATGCTCTGGCTTGCACTTCGTCCGTATCATTTCTAATATGCTGGCTCTATCGCTGATCCTTCCCACCCTTTAGCATGTCAACATCCGGAATCTAGGTCCTCCCTATAATATCCAAGGTGGCGAAGTTCCCCATAACTCTGAACCCCCTGAGCTTGCCACATCACACATGCATCACCCTCTCCTTGAAGAAGTATTCCGACATGAAGTTCGAATGATCTATGCCCACGGTCTCGCATGCAGCAAGGACATGAGAGCATGGCTTGTGTTACAACTTCAGCTTGTTGCACGTGTAGCTAGATTCATTTACATGATCTCCAAGGCATACCTTGTGGGTAACAAGGGCACGAGCCATCCCAAATCCGGCTCTATCATGGAGTACCATGTCAAAATGATGCTCCTGTTGTACATAACGTGCACCGTGTACAATTGGCCCTCCTGTGCCTTTGTCTCTATGTATGCCATAAATTTTGACGAGTACAATACTCGTGGGTTGGCCGCATGAAGTGCGACATTCGCATGCCTTTCCCTGAAGTAGCCGATTGTACTGTGCAGAACACCTTCCACGATGGCGATGAGGGACTGAGAACGAAAGCCCTTGAGAACCCAATTGTACACTTTTGCAAGGTTAGTCGTCATTATGCCGTACCTTGCGCTATTCGTGTCATGCAATAGTAACAATTTGTCCAATGGTTCTCCCTCGATTCACTGCGAGAAACACTTGATGTTTCATGAGCTCATCCTCCTCCTCGGACCAGCTGGGTTAGGCTCATCGAGTGCTACCAAGCATTCCGGTTGTGCCGCCCTAGGCATGACCGGCCCCTTGTTTATCTTGTCGATGTACTTCCTGCTGTGCTCGTCCAACAACGCCCACAAAGTATCAAATTTTCTCTGCTAGTTTTACATAGCAAGCCTCTTGGATAGCTTCATCAATGGTTATTTTGGAAACTTCTTGAAAAAATTCGCCCTTAGGTGACGAATACACCATCTGTTTCTCATATCCGGCCAAGAGAAGGGCTCCTCGGGGTCTTCCTGAAGTTTTTTTATGGCATTTACAATCCCGATGTGGCGATCATGGATTATGCACACACCAGGACAAGCGCTGACAACTCTAACCCTGATATGTCTAAGGAACCACAACTCCAATGCCTTCTGCTTCGCACGCCATGCTTTCGCGTAGCTAATCTTGTACTTGAATTTCTTCTCGATAGCTACCATGATGTACATGGCCTCCATGTATTTCTTCTCTACTATCTCTCCATACATCAGATTGGCTATAAAGGCGGACGTTAGGTTATGATGCCTCGCCAAAACACTACTGAGAATGCAAGAGTGCAGCTGCACATTCAACACAATCCAGTGAGTCTCATACTTAGGTCTACGTGCGTGCACCATCCAAGGACAACTGGTCTGCTCGAATTTCATGGTGTACTGCTCATGGCTAGATTTTACGACTCGAAAAGTCCGCTGCATAGAAAGGGGCTACAACTTGATGGCATCCTACAGCGATGCCTTGTCAGCAAATATTGCATGCAACCGAACCTCTGTCCCATGATACTCTCACGGTGATTCGTGCTCGTCATGTGTGAAAACACCCTCAGCATCAAACTGGTTCCATTCTTGCGGGACGAGAACTTCATCCTCATCCGAACTGTGCTCGTTATCCTCATGTACAGCTTCCTCTTCAACCCATACCGTCTGATCATCGCACTCCATCTGGTGCATTATGTACTCCATATACCCCCTTCATCGGCTTGTCTTATTCCCTCACCATTGCGTGACCATTCTCCTCCTCCATGTACTGTATCGGCCTCGTCACGAGCATATTCCTTCTATTCGCCAACATGCGGGCGCCCGAGCTACTAGCACCTTCCGAATGATGGCTATACGCATGACTTTGCACAACTTCTAATGGGCATGGTTGCACAAGCATCACACACTCGTATCCACGGCAACGGTACCCTTGCACAAATCCCTTCCACGTAACAGTGCGCGTCAATGTTCTCAACTCTCATTTGATGTCCGTGGGAGACCGGCTCTAAAACCCTTGTATGACGATGCTACACACCTCGGGGTCCAATGAAAAACTACGGGTAAGCCAATGCATCACATTTGATATTCGAGTATTCTCGCCGTCCGAGTTTAGTAGAGTGGCTTATACAAAATCACTCAAATCCATACTATTCAGACCTTTACGAACGGTTTCAGCATCATAATACACTCTTAATATAGTAGGTATCGATATTGCTAATGTCTGCCTGTAGCCATAACGGTCTGGGCCTGGGTAGCAAGTTTAGGCTTGAAAAAAGCTGTGATTTTCTTCGGCCTAGCCTGAGAATGCTTATGGGCCTGTTTGGCAAGCAACAAGCCGGCCGGCTTTTGGCTTTTGCTATAGTACTTAACTTTCAAACGGAGTATTTTTTCAAAACGGGGTCTACAAGTTAAACGTTGTACACGTTAAAAGCCCAACATCTGTACTAGCCAAAATTATAAGTGAGTATCGGTCTCTTCGTAATCTGTACCGTAAACAGCTAAAATTTAAAAATTTCAGCCAAAAGCCATAAGCCGCAGCCAAAACAAACATGCCCTATGTCTGCTATGAACATGCTCTACTTTTGCCTTTGAGGCTATGACCCACGGCCCAATCCAGGCCCGAGCACCTTGGCCCGAACCCAAGGGAAGTTGGGCCTGTCCTGGTAGGTTTCCAACGGGTGCCGAGGCTCGGCCCAATCTCAGCTACGCTGGTAGAGTAGCAGTTTTTGGCGGCAGCCGCCTCGTCTTCCCGCCATCTCTCTGCGCTACCCTACCCTAAAGTACCTTGACCACCTCGTCTCTTTCTCTCTCTCTTCCCGCCGGCACGCAGCGCAGCGCAGATCCCCACTGCCTCTCGCTGTCCAGGTAAAGAATCTCCCCAGTTTTCTCCCAACTTCTCTCTGAATCTTTCGTCGAATCCGTGGAAACTGCCGGATTTGCAGCGTTGAGTCCGCTCTATCCCCTCCGATTTGGCCGCCCAAGCCAAGCCTCCACTCCCCTGCGCTCGCTGCCTCCCCGCCGGCCTCCTCCCTGCCGCTGCCAGCGCCAGGGCCGCTGCCAACCCTAGATCGCCCCGCCGGGTGCGCCTCCGCTCTCCACCTGCCGCCGGTCTCTTCCCCGCCACCTCCTCCGCCTCTCCCCTTGCTCCCAGCCGCCTCCGCCAAGCGACGCCGCATACCATAGATCACTGCCGGCCTCTCCTCCTCAATTCTCCATTAAGGCATTGATTTTGTTTGAAAAAGGAAAAAAAATTCAATCTTTTTTGCTCCTTCACCAAAGTTGGAACTTCGATCCAATTGCTGCCAATTCAAATTCAAGTAGAAATTGAAATGGAAACCATTTCTTTAGATTTTAGGGAGCCAAACGGGGCCTTGAATAAATTTGTGGGGCCTGTACATATCTTTGTGCAATCATGTTATTTTGCCTTTGCTTGACACAAGCAGTTCTTGATCTAGTAGGAATAGGATGGCTAGGGAGGACGAGAGGGTTGAGGCCATGGAGATCGATGGGCAGCAGCAAGAAACCCCCGTTGCTGTGCCCGACAGGTTCAACGCTGACTACCTCCGAATCTACTACGGTAAAGTAATGGGTGTGTTCTTTTTTTTACCGAAGTACCAATTTCTAGCAAACTTCAGTGCACTG
Source organism: Dendrocalamus latiflorus (assembly GCA_017311315.1). Lineage (NCBI taxonomy): Eukaryota > Viridiplantae > Streptophyta > Magnoliopsida > Poales > Poaceae > Dendrocalamus > Dendrocalamus latiflorus. Next base: position 19,543,853 of record CM029614.1, on the reverse strand, counting down.
TGATATGATGACCCAATTTAGGATTTGTTATGTGCTACTGCTAGTGCTGATGACTATAGTACAATTGCAGGAAAGCTCTTCCCGTATGGTGATTTCTTCAAGTGGCTTTCCTATGGAAATGGTCCGTGGTCACAGTTCTTTAGTTTAGAGCTACTTGTTTTTATTCTGTATTAACTGATTTTTTTCTTCTGTAGATGGAAAGCATCTAGGATGTGATCAGTCGTACATTGGGCGTCGGGAGTTTTCATTTACACTGGAGAATGACATCTACCTGCGCTTCCAGTCCTTTGACACTGCAGCTGAAATGGAGAGTTCTATCAAGGAGAAGTGCCCTTTCAAGATTGATATTGGACCTGTCTACAGCGTAGATGTATGATTTAGCATCATTAAACATGCCAATTATTTCTCTGCTTGATTTTGAATTTCTGTATTACAATCTCTATTCTGATGAAAAGTATTCTTTTTTGTAGCCTGCGAAACGACACGCCTATGCCCAATCTGGCAATAACGTATTTGTACCGGTGGAGAGGGAACTTATTTTTGATATTGTAAGAAACATTTCACTTTTTATCATTCATTTGTGTGTGCACATTCTTTTTTATTTGTGCAACTGTTGCAAGCTGCAAACATATTCAATCTCCAGGATATATCCGATTATGATGATGTTCGATACTGCTGCTCTGGTGCTGATGTGTGCTTGGACTGCTGGCCCTTAATGACCATTGCTATCAAAATCCTGGATACTTCACTTAGAGGCATGTTGTTCCATTATTCAAATAAAAGCATACGTGACATTCCCATTTTTACAGATTAGTTCACTTGAATTGCAGATTTGCAGTCACTTTCTTGGTCTGCTGTACTTGTAATAATTGAACACATATGTTTGCAGATGATTTTGGTTTCAATCACATATTGTGGGTATATAGTGGCCGCCGTGGTGTCCATTGCTGGGTCTGTGATAGCAGAGCAAGAAAGTATGCACAAAAGAACTTTTCTTAGTTTCCTTGGTTTATTGATCCTGAAAGTGCATCTTTATTCTCCTATTAGGCTCAGCAATGAACAAAGGACTGCAATTGCGGACTACTTTCGTGTCTATAAGGTGGTGCTTCTTCATTCATGATGCTTTTTCATTCATGACTCTAGATCAAGGTTCCAAAAGCCGAAACCGGGGGGAATACCGCCGGATGGCTGGTGACGGTTACTTGCCGATAACCGAAAAAACCGACCGGTAACCGGAAAAAACCGTCCAAATTTCAAGTGTCAAAATTTGAATTTGAAGTCGGTAACCGAAAAACTGGCCGGTTACTACCCAAAAAATCAGAGAAAAACCGCTAAAAACCGGTTTTTCAAATTTGAAATTAGAAATTCCTAACACATTCATAGCAAAAGCATGAAGTCAAGCACAGAAGGTGCATGCATCTTTCTAATACATTCCATTAGTGTTAAACAATGTAAATATCATTAGAGAAACTAATTTTTACATTCAAAATTTCAAATTTGAATAAATAAAAAACCACCGGTTTTTATTCATGCATATTAACCTCAAATAATAGGTAATCTAGCACAATAAAGATATTAACTAACCTACCAACTGCATTATGCAGTCCTAAATTCAAATTTCAATTTGAAATTTTTTGGCCGGTATTTTTTCTACCGGTAGGCGCCGGTATTTCCGGTTACCGCCGGGTTTTCTAACCCTGCTCTAGATGCTGTTTCCCCTCTGTGATCTGTTTAATTGCATGAATCTTTCTCAGGGTGGTGAAAATACATTAAAGAAAGTGTCACTGACTGGACCTGTCCTCCATCCTTTCCTTGCGTATGTCTTAATTATCTTGCTTACTTCTATATTGTGTCAGCACAAACTGAAATAGCCAAATAGGTTATAATGAAACTCTATTCTTCTGCAGACGGTCATACACTGATGTTCTGAAATGCTTCTTCGAAGATAAGCTTTTATTTAGCCAACAACTCTTTGCATCTGAGGAGAGATGCCAGAAGATATTTGATCTTATCCCTGATGAAAGTAAGAAAGAAACCTTAATAAACCAAAATAAATAAATAAATATCACTGCTATTGACCATTTCTCGTTCATCAAGTCTTGAATGTGTTCAACATCATCCTAAACTGGTGACATTTCTAGATGCTGCTAGTGAGCTCCATGACAAATGGCAAGGAAATAGACGATCTTCTATTTCAAAGGAAGATGTAAATGCAGCCAGATGGGAGCAATTAAAGATGATCTTGCAGTCAGGAAAACACAAGGTTAATGTTTAATCTCCTGCAGTCCTATTTGCTTTTATGTGCATATTTGCCAATTTGTCCACTTAAACTGCAATAGGTATTGTATACCTCTTTTGGTTTGATTAGAATATTTTGTGAGGTATTCCAGCTTCTGAATTACAATGGCATCTAGTAAATCACTTTCTTATGTAGATGGTAAATAGTTGTTAATGTCTCTGGCACAGGGGCTTCGCAGATGTGTAGAAGAGATTGTCTTCTCATACACATATCCTAGACTCGACATGGAGGTAAAAGCTAAATCATATTCATCTGTTTGCAGTAAGTGAATATCTTTGTTTGTTCTGTTCCCTAATCAACTTGACATTGAATCAGGTGTCGAAGCACATGAATCATTTGCTAAAAGCCCCCTTTTGTATACACCCAAAGACAGGTATAATTGAATAGAGTTCTATTTTTAGTTTCTGCTGTAATAAACTAATAAGACAGAACAGTTGTATGCACAAAAAGCAGCTGGTAATAGATACATTTTGCATATCCATTGGAAACTTTTACTATGTTTGTTCCTTGAATGATACACTTTTCGCATGTATGCATTCACTTTAACACTTATGCTTCTAATTTGTTCTCACTTTCTGGCGAGTTATATTTTTCTAGGTCGTGTTTGTGTACCAATTGATCCCAATAACTGCGATGATTTTGATCCTACGGCTGTTCCAACTCTATCACAGGTATGGTCGATAGAGCATTTCATGTTTCTAAGTGCCATCATTGTCATGATGCAATCCTGACTTGCTAATACTACCATACTTCCCCAGCTTTTAGGAGAGCTCAATGCTGCTGGTCTTCAGACCAACTCTGAAAATGGTATGTGAATAAAAACCTGCACCTTTTGGGATTTGTGTTCAATTGTACCATTTTAAAACTTGCAAAAATGGCAATTTAGTACCATACAGCCTTGTCTTCACGACTGCTTTTCACAATCCTGCTATGAATTACAGACTGGGAAAGAACATCCCTCAAGAAATCTATCGGATATTTCAGAACATCCTTTCTACAACCACTGCTGAAAGCTTGCAAGGTATGTGGTCTTTGCTGCTATATTTCTACGATCATCTCTCTATCCATAGGCATTGGTATTAACAAATTTGAACCCTGTGAAATTTCTTCTACTTGATCAATATGATGCCCAAAGGCAATATGGTAGAGACTTAGCCAAACTCGATGATGTTTTCCATACTGGAATGGTTGGAAGCATCCATCATGTGATTCGATCTGTCTCCTGAAAAGTAGGCATGCGTGTTTAGTTTCAGTCTATCCCGACCTCTTAAACTGAAAGGATCGATTTCACTATCAGTTCATAGCGTTGCACTCGAAGCTATTCACTCTTGCTATGGTGCATTTGCTTAGAAATTAGTTCTCTCTCTCGCGGTTGTCATTTTTCAAGTGCAAGTCTCAGTTTTTACCATGTAATTTTGCAGGAGGAACTGGAAAATGCATACAGTGCAAAGCTCCAGCAGTCCAAGAATTCCTTGAATTGGTAAATTTACATACAGAAAGGCGTGCCATGTTGCATGCCTCTTGCAGCGACGTCATTCTTTTCCAAGTGGCCTCTGCGACGTCAACGAGCACCTCCCAGAGTGTCGACGACCAACCTCCTTGCTTGCTGCCTGCTCCTACCATCCTTGTACTCCCTCAAGCATTACACCTTTGATGAATGCGGGATCATTCGGTTATGGTTCGTATCAACTGATCAACCGCTATGCTCCCAAGCTTCAGGTGTAAACACTCTTGAGATGCGACCCATGTGATGTTTGCCCGTCCTTGTATGCCGGCTATCATGTTAGCTCCAAGTTAGCTACGGGTTTGATGAACAAGTGGCACTGCATAATGTGTAAGTGCTGTATGCGTCTTAGAGCTTAGTGCTGGCTTGATCATTGATCTGTTATTGTCAGTGTTGTATTAGATACGTTCCCCTTACATTATGCCCTCTCGAGGAAAGTTGAGGATGTTTTCTGCCGGTTGGCCCAAGCTATTTCTTGTTACTCTGGCTTTCTATGGAGCAACGCAACAAAAGGATGTTTCCTGAAGAGATAGGTGGTCCTCGTTTCGTTGCTCACCCCCCAAGCTCGTCACCAACGCGTTATGCTCCTGATGTGAGAAAATAATGGAACGAACTGGCGAGGTGTGCTCAACAATTTTACACAAGCTCACATTCATCAGCTATTGAAGCCGCCGTTTGTAAGCAATTTCTCTCGATTTTGTCCAATAGCTCCTACCCACAAGACAACCAAAAAGGATGACAATCCTAATATTTGATCATCCGAATAATTTCCACGAACACGAAAAGTGGCCAACGGCAACTTTCATTAACAGATGTGGTTCTGCTACTTACAATATTGCACACGTTAGGATACAACACACACACAAGATCTCTACCTACCTGTACACGGTATTTACATTATGTACATGAGATTGCTTGCTGGAGCTCACCAAAACGGACACCACCTGTGGAACAAAATAGAAGCAAGCAGGAGGCAGTGAGTAAACGTAGCACAAATCAATAATTGTCAACTACACAAAAAAAAGATAGTTGCCAGAAACGGGATTCCTCTACAATCATCAATGGTCTAAACTTATCAATGATAAATTTCAATGCGTACCCGACGTAATTTTGACACAGGTTTTCATGCGAAGTAGCTTGAAGTACAAGTTTCTGAACCTGATCCTTCACGGATAAACCAGGTTCTACCTCCCGAGTAGGTTTCTGAACCTGATCCTTCACGGATAAACCAGGTTCTACCTCCCGAGTATCTCCCGAAGCCAAATGTTCACTAGCATGTTGGGTGGAGCTGCCAGCTCCTGACAGTGCTGACCCGGAAGAGAAGTCACGCCCTGTTAGCTTGTGACTCATCCGTGCCATTACAGCTACAGCACGCTCATTTAAAACCTCATTGGCGTCACCGAGTTGATTGACGGCCTGCATGGACAACATAAATGGTCACTACTATGGGGATGTGGATAAGACTACACATAATCGAACATTCGAGGATGACAGAGGAGTCAACCTGTAGCAATTCCCTCTCACGGGCTCCCCGAAGGGGTTGCATGAGCTCTCTATTTGAAGCAGCTTCGTCACTATTGACAACTGCGTGTGTGTGAGCATTTCCATAATTTGAAACTTGAGGAACTTCGTTGAAATTGAACAAACGCCAATTGATTAGCGGGTCATGTACAAACGCCTGAAAAAAAGTTGATGTTAAGGAATGCATAACAAAGAAATATCGCCAAACATGTAGGGAGGTACACAAGATGAAGCATAAAGGAGCACAATCAGGGATAGAAATCCCGCTATCGGAAATCCGCCAGGGGGCGTTAACGGTTACCGGAAAACCCAGAGAAAAACAGAGCAAAATTCGGATTTGGATTGTTTTGAAAATGGTAATTGGAAAAACCGGACGGTTACCGCCCAAAAAATCGGAGAAAAAACGCTAAAATCAGGAAAAACCTCTAAAAACCAATTATGAGTAATTAACAATTGAAAATTCCTCATACATTCATAGCAAAAAAGCATCAAGTCAAGCACAGGAGGTCCTATTACATTGGATTAGTGTTAAACAATGTAAACATCATTAGGGAATCCAAACTTTTTCGTTCAAAAATTCAAATTTGAATTTAAACAAACCCGACCGGTAAATTGTTTCCTGGTACCCACCAGTAAATCCGGTTATCGCCGGTAACTGGCCGGTTACCGACGAGATTTCTATCCCTGAGCACGATAATGCAATAGTTGAGGAAAATGTAATCGTGGTGGAACCAGTCCCAGACTGTTTTTTTCCATTATGGAGTTCAGGCCCTTAACCACACCCCCTTATCCCCATTTTAGGCCAAATAAATGTATTATTACTTGGTCCATATGATCCAAACATCAGGATTTGACAAACTTCAAAAAAGGAGACAACAAACCAGACAGTTCTTTTTTTCCCCAGGAACTGGCCAAAAACTAGAACTGCCCCAGGCACAATTTTAGCACCTGTTTCGGTATCCAAAACACTACGTTGGCACATGGGGGAAGAAAGTTCACATTACAAATGAGTTAAAACAGCATATGCCCGAACGTCTTTATTTGCTTGTGATTCTTCCATATTTGTAACTGAAACAGGCATGTGTTCATATCTGAAAACTTGAGGTGAAAAACAAGCGGCAACAGGTTCAAATTTGGCGTCAACAGAACCGTTTTTTATATCTCAACCCAGCTTGGAGAAATAGAGATCTAAAACCACTATATTACAAGACCACAAAACTCTGGAGGCCCCATGATATACAGATCAAGCACTGGCCTAATGAATAGGAACTTCAATACATGTTCAATCAGTAATTTACATCAATCAATTATATCGATTAGGTATCAGTGAAGCAAAAGTTCAATATATTCGGGGCAGGACCTGGGTATAAATCATATGCTTGGATTGGCATAAGAATCTGACAAGACTCAAATATGATAAAAAAACAGCTGGTATATCATATATGACACACATAAAAACCTAAATGTATTCATTAGCAAACAACATATAGGTTGAACTGCTCGACTTTTTTCAAAATTTGTGACAATGTCTTAGAAAATCTATTTTCAATTAATAAATATTTGTCCAGGCAAGATGCCACGTGCTATACAACAATGCAATTTCCTTACCTCCATCATAGCCATGACGCTGTCCTTGTTTGTTCGAAGGACTTGCATCACATTTTCACAAGTTGTTCTGAAAGTACCCTCAATACCACTAACTTCCATAGCTTTCACGAGCATTCTAGTCAAACGGAATGGTACCTATACCATACATTAAAAATCTGTAAGCGACAGTCTCAAACAAAAATGGACAGTCAATGACAATCTCACGAGGAAAAATGTAGGCATGACTGTACAAAAATACAGCATCAAATTATCAAGTAATTGGCAAGGAATAATGCCCAGAATAAGGCATACTTACTTTTTCAGGGAACTTTTCTCGATTCATTGAAGCCTCAAAACAATCTCCGAAGTCAATATGTAATATTTTCCCACTGAAGCAAGACACTATTTTGATTAGACTTCAAGACAATTAAAAGAATTTCACAACATTATGTATGGGTCAAGACTCAAGACAAGTTTTGTAGATTTACCTATAGCGATCTAACATAAGATTACTTGGATGCCGATCTCCTAAACCAAGCAAATAGCCAACCTGGAAAATTACCTTTTAAGCATCTTAAAGTGAAAACAAATGTCTCAATTGAAAATCAGAACAAGACAGTAGCTCGTACCATGCTCATAACAGCCAGACTTCTTGTATAATTTGTACGCCGCTCAAGCCATACTTCAGAAGTTCGACTTTTCAGCCAGAGAACCTACAACAATTTTGTTTAAGTAGAATAATGTTACAGCATTATCTAAACAAAGCACCAAATTGGCATGTTATCTTGAAAAGGCTGTAGTTTACAGAGACAAGAGATATAGTATACCTTCGCAAGGTCATTTCCTTCGGTATTTTGCAGAGCATGCTGAAATACTTCCACCTTTGCAATGAGGGGTAAGTGGTCATAATCGGGTGCAAAAGCCAGCATAAGTCTGTGTTCCTGATTTAAGAAAATCTGGAAAAAAAGAAACATTAATTGCTAAATGACATGAAGCAAAATACATCCATCTTTCCGAAGAAAACAAGCGATTGCAGCACACAAACCTTCCTGGCATCTCTGTATTCACGGATCAGAGCATGAAGCGTGTCGCAGTTTGGAACCCATCCAATTAAACCACTGTTAGGAGACAGAGGTATAACAGCATATCTTTGGATTGATAGATCTTTCTCGGATGTTTTCCTTGAGTTCTCCAGGAGAGTATTCACCAGACCAAAAAGCTAAATGAAGAGGAGAACTATTTAGATATAAAATAAAAATAAATAACTTGCACAAAAAGTTGGTAGTGTGTAATATCTAGGCTGTTCACCAAGAACATCAGATTAGCAGATTCTGCCCAAGTGTTAATTGTTGAATGCGCTTATATAGATCAGTGCTACTGGGGCTTAAAAATCATAATGCTGAGGCGGGACAGTGTTGTTTATGTTAACATGTACATTTTGTACAGTTTCAGCCACAACTGGGGTGCATATCAGTGGAGCTGCCTGTGCAACTTTTCACCTAGATTCAACCAGCATATTACTAATATTAAGTTTAGGCTATTTAACTAAACATGGGCATGCGAATGGTTTTTGTTCTGGATTTGTGTTGTTCTTCAAGCTGCCTATTTCAAATTCAATAAGAAAAAAAGATGCATAGTGATGAGGCATAAGGAATTCAGATGGCAAACCACAAGGGCGCTGGGAAAAGAATGGAGAATAAAAACATTTATAGGCATAATATGTAAAGATATGCTTGTTACTCCACGCTCTATTGCTACCAAAACAACCATCCAAATAAGTGTAAAAAAGACTCGTAATCCAAATACAGACCTGCATTACACGTTCATCTTGCCTTAAATCTTCATGACCTTTAAGTAAGAACGCATAATCTTTGCCATCACTTCCATGAATTGTCAGTTTTCTTGGTCTTTGTTTGGATGTTATAACAATCAATTGGGGAACAAAATACTCGATAGTCACGAGTGAATCTGGAAGCAAAGTTTCATTCTTAATGTCAGAATTCTATAATTCGAACCAAAAGAAAAATAAAACAGAGAATGTGAACAAATTGTCTTATTGTTGTCAGAGGCCCCAAATATCACTTAACATTTGTATTGCATGGATCCAGCTACATATCATGTAGGAAAATGAGATATTGATTACAAAAAATATCACACAAATTAGTAGATAATCAAAATGTCAATGCAGATAACATATGTATGCTACTAATAATCCCTCCCACAATTGCAAAGAAAAACAAAAATTAAGGGTTCTGGCGATGCAGTAATGCAAAGCACACAGTATAAGCTTCCCTAAGAACTAGAGAACTACTCCAGTCACAAATGAGTGACGTTTTTTTACTTTCAAAGCCAACAAGATGCTCCTTTGAACACTAAATTCTCTTATCATATATTCAGAAAAAACTTGTAACAGTGCAACATTTATAAAGTATTTTTATGACAAATTCACTCATATCATTTTCATATATCCAAACCATAAGTTTTAAACAAAATCATTGGTCAAAATTAATAGGGTTTTTGTTAGACAGGTTTTTGGGCTTATGGCCTTGGGCCCATGTGTGCTTACTGCTTAGTATAGGCAAGGATCTCTCTGATTGGCCTATGATTCTATTAGCCTAACCCTAGACATCCTTGCCTATATATATGCCTTGTACTGCTGCCTCTATAATTAATCTACTGATTTCCGTGCATACACTTTCCTACATGGTATCAGACTGGTCGATCCCCGACCATCCGCTTCCGCTACAACCCTAAATCCCCTTTTCCGGTCACCATGCCAGGCGGTTCACTGCCGCCAGCCTCCTCTGCTCCTGCTGCTGCCGCCGATGCCAACCACTTGACGGCAGAAGCCGCCGCCAGGGCTGAAGAAGCTGCTCGCGCCGCCATGGTGACCCGCGACGGGCGCCTCACTGCTGCCGCCAAGGTCCGCGCCGCCGCTCTCGCGCGGGCCGAAGCCGCTGAGCGCGAGGCCGCCATCGCCGCCCAAGAACGTGCGGCCGCCGCTGATCGGGAGCGTGCTGCCCTAGCACGCGCAGCCCGTGAGCGCACCGCCGCTACTGGGGAGGACGACACTGACGCCGAATCCGTCCACGAGGCCCCTCCTCCCCTTCACGACGCTCTTCTCCTTCATGAAGCCGCCGCCATCGCCAATCTTCATGCTCAAGCCGTCGGTGTACAGAACATCTGCCCCTCGTCCTCGACCTCACCTCCGGCCATTACACACGGTGGCGCGAGCTCTTCCTCCTCGCCCTTGGGAAATACTCCCTCGAGGATCATGTGCTCGGCGACGCTCCCAATCTGTCCCTTCCCGATTGGATTCGCATGGACTGCGTCGTCAAGTCCTGGATTCTCGGCACCCTCTCCACCGAACTCGTCGAGACTGTGCTGGAGCGCCGGGCCACCGCGCGCATCACCTGGCTCGCCGTCGAGACTCAATTCCTCGGCAACCGGGAGTCGCGCGTCCTCTACCTCGACGCCGAATTCTGCAATTTCGTCCAGGGAGATCTCTCCATTGTTGATTACTGCCGACGCTTCAAGAGCATGGCCGATGCTCTCACCGACCTCGGGGAATTCGTCGCCGACCGGACTCTTGTCCTCAATGTCATTCGCGGCCCCAACGAGAAGTTCACCGCCATCGGCCTGCATCTTCAACAGAGCTGACCTTTCCCCTCTTTCCTTGAGGCCCGCGCTGATCTCCTTCTGGAAGAACTCCACATGGGCAACCGCAAGACCTCTTCGGCCACCGCTCTACTCTCCGCCGGCGTCAAGTCCGCCCCGACACCCACCAACCGCTCCTCCTCTACTCCCAGCGGCTCCGGAGGTAGCAACGGGGGCGGGGGCGGCGGCTCTTCCCACTCTCGTGGCCGGCGCAGCAAGCGCTCTGGCCGTGCTGGCCAGAACGGCGCGCTCTCCCAGGTTTCCGGCGCGGGCGGCACCAGCACTCCAGGCGCGCCCAAACCCGGCGGCTGGCCCAGTTTCTACAATCCGTGGATAGGTATTATACAGATGTGGCCCGGCCCCCGGCCTCCTCTTGCTCCTCTTCCGCAGGGACGAGTCTCCGGGCTGGCCGTGTCTCCCCAGGCTCAGCCGCAACCTCATGCTCTGCTGGTCGCCGCCCAGCACCAGTGGGCACTTCCCGGCCAAGCAACTGGACATTACGCCAACCCTTCCTGGGACCAGAACAGCCTTGCGGGTGCCTTCTCCACCATGACGCTCACACCACCACCGCAAACCGAGTGGTACTTCGACTCAGGGGCTACCTCCCATATGGCCTCCGACCCTGGTATTCGTTCTCACTCCTCAGTTCCTCGGTATCCCACTCCTTCATTCATTGTTGTCGGTAACGGCTCTTTACTTCCCGTTACCTCCACTGGCACAGCCGACCTTCATGGTTCCCTTCGTCTTAATAATGTCCTTGTTTCTCCCACACTTATTAAAAACCTCATTTCTATTCGCCAGTTTACATCTGACAATAACTGTTCTGTTGAATTTGATCCCGCTGGCTGTTCTGTGAAGGATCTTCGGTCTCGGAATGTGATCATCAGGTGCAATAGCTCCGGGCCGCTCTACCCCCTGCATCTTCCTGTCGCCGAGTCCTTCCTTGCCGCATCCTCCGCTCCACTTTGGCATCGCCGCCTTGGTCATCCCGGTCATGAAGTTTTGTCCAAATTAGCGAGTTCTTCAGTCATTCCTTCATGTAATAAAACCACAGGTCATTCTATTTGTCATGCATGTCAACTGGGTCGACATGTTCGTCTTCCCTTCCCTGTGTCAGCATCTCGTGCTTCCAAAAAGTTTGATCTTATACACTGTGACCTCTGGACATCACCTGTTGATAGTGTTTCTAGTTACAAATATTATTTGATCATTCTCGATGATTACTCACATCATCTGTGGACTTTTCCCCTTCGGTTCAAGTCTGACACTTTTTCGACACTCGCTAACTTCTTCTCGCTTGTTTCCACTCAGTTCGGCGTCACTATTAAGGCAGTTCAGTGCGACAACGGCCGCGAGTTTGACAACTCCAGCACCCGCACGTTCTTCCTCACCCGTGGTGTCCACCTCCGCATGTCCTGCCCCTACACCTCCCAACAGAATGGTAAAGCTGAGCATATCAATCGTTCTATCAACAATGTCATTCGCTCACTTTTGTTTCAGGCGTCCATGCCACCATCCTATTAGGTTGAGGCATTGGTCACTGCCACTTATCTCCTCAACATCCTTCCCACCAAGACGTTGAATTTCTCCACACCACACCATGCCCTCTTTGGGTCTTCACCGTCGTATGATCATCTTGGCGTCTTTGGATGCAAATGCTACCCAAACCTTGCCTCCACAGCTTCCCACAAACTCGCCCCTCGCTCCGCCTTGTGTACTTTCCTTGGCTACTCCGCCCACCATAAGGGATACCGATGTCTCGACATGGCCTCCAATCAGGTCTACCTCTCCCGTCATGTCATCTTTGATGAAACATCCTTTCCCTTTGCCGATCTTCCTTCCACCCCATCCACGGCAGATTTTGAGTTTCTGGATGATTACACTAATCCTGTGCCGACACCCATAGGTCCGTCGTGCACCTCTTTGCCTGCAGGTTTTCCCACAGCACCTCCCGCGCGCCTGGACGTCGCGCGTGCTGACGTTTCCGCGCGCATGCCACACGCGGCACCGGACGATGCTGCGCCCGCCCCTCTGCCGTGCGCGTCCGTCGAAGACACTGCACCAACAACCCTGCTGCACACGACAATGGAGGTCGATGCGTTGTGCAGGGCATCTCCCACTCCAGCACTGCCACGTGCGGCAGCCTCGCCCGCATTGCCACATGCGGCCCCCGCCGAACGCACCTTTCGCCATGTCTACACACCGCGTGCGAAGGTGGCGTCCGCTACGGGCCTTCCACCCTCCGCCCCGATGCATTCCTTGGCGCCTCCTCCGGTCGCAGCGTCCTCCCCGGCGCCCCTTCCTCCAGGCGCAGTGCCGGTGTCTCCTGTGCTAAATCAGCACCCGATGACAACGCGCGGTAAGTCCGGTTTTTGGCTACCCGCTCTCTACCACGTCACGCCGCTGTCACCTGTACCTCGGACATACCGCACCGCCCTCGCAGACCCCAATTGGCGGACTGCTATGGAAGAAGAGTATGTGGCCCTCTTGCAAAACCACACCTGGGACTTGGTTCCTCGACCGAACAAAGCAAATGTCGTATCTGGTAAATGGATCTTCAAGCACAAACTCAAGGCAGATGGTTCTCTCGAGCGCTATAAAGCACGTTGGGTGCTACGTGGTTTTACACAGCGCCCGGGAGTGGATTTCGCCGAGACTTTTAGTCCCGTTGTGAAGCCAACAACCGTGCGGACAGTTCTGGCTGCCCTTTCCAGGAAGTGGCCGATCCATCAGCTTGATGTGAAGAACGCCTTTCTTCACGGGACCTTGTCTGAGACAGTTTATTGTTCATAGCCATCAGGATTCGAGGATTCTACTCATCCAGAGTTTGTCTGCCGCCTGAACAAATCACTATATGGTCTCAAGCAGGCTCCCCGTGCATGGTACAGCCAGTTTGCTTCATATCTGCTATCTCTTGGGTTCATTGAGGCCAAGTCTGACACATCCCTATTTGTGTACCACCGCGGCACTGAGATTGTCTACTTGCTTCTTTATGTTGATGACATCGTTCTCACCGCTTCATCTGCCGAGCTCCTCCGACGCATCATCACTGCATTGCAGCAGGAGTTCTCTATGAAGGATCTAGGTGAGCTTCATCACTTTTTGGGGATGCATGTGCAGAAGTGTCGTGGTGGTCTTCTCTCACAACGTCAGTACATGATGGACATCCTGGAGCGAGCAGGCATGGCAGATTGCAAGCCGTGCACCACCCCTGTTGACATCAATCCAAAGGTGTCAGCCTCAGCCGGTGATCCTGTTAGTGATCCCAGCGATTTTCGCAGTTTAGCCGGGGCCCTGCAGTATCTCATTCACCAGGCCAGACATCTCTTATGCAGTTCCGCAGGTGTCTTCATATGCACGACCCTCGCGAGCCCCACCTTGCTGCTCTCAAACGAATTCTTCGGTATATTCGTGGCACTCTCCATTTGGGACTCCTTCAGCCATCCTCGCAGTCTGATCTCGTGGTTTACTCTGATGCTAACTGGGCTGGTTGCCCGGACACACGCAAGTCCACCTCGGGCTATGCCGTATTTCTCGAAGATAACCTTGTTTCCTGGTCCTCCAAGCGTCAGAACACGGTGTCACGCTCCAGTGCAGATGCTGAGTATCGCGGTGTGGCCAATGCTGTTGCCGAGGCCTCCTGGTTACGCCACCTTTTGCTGGAACTGCATACTCCGCTTCAGCAGGCTACCTTGCTGTATTGCGACAACATCAGTTCAGTCTACATGTCATCCAACCCAGTCCAACATCAGCGCACCAAGCACATTGAGATTGACCTTCACTTTGTTCGCGAGAAAGTGGCTCTTAGCGATGTTCGTGTACTGCATGTTCCTACCACTTCACAGTATGCCGACATCTTCACCAAGGGTCTTCCTTCATCAGTTTTCAGTGAATTTCGGTCTAGTCTAAACGTCCGAGGTGTGGACGCTCCGACTGCCGCGGGGGGGGGGGGTGTTAGACAGGCTTTTGGGCTTATGGCCTTGGGCCCATGTGTGCTTAATATAGGCAAGGATCTCTCTGATTGGCCCATGATTCTATTAGCCTAACCCTAGACATCCTTGCCTATATATGTGTCTTGTATTGCTGCCTCTATAATTAATCTACTGATTTCCGTGCATACACTTTCCTACAGTTTTGACTGCACGCATTCTAAGGCATCACTTTTGTGACCGGAGGGAGTAAAAAATAGCATAATCCATGGTTGAATAACCTGCAGAATATGTTCCTGGTACAGCAAGCTCCAACTTCCGACAATTGAGCAGCTCAGGTGAAACAGACTGAAAGAAACATTAGGTAATCAATCAGGGGGAAATAAAAGAAAATAAACTGCAGGCCAATAATAATAATATAACATGCTTACAGGCAAATCAAGAGTTGTAAGACTTGGAAGTTGTTTGTCGATTCTCCTGAAAACATGGTAATACAAATCCCATGCCTAAAGAACACAGTAGTCATCCTCAGCCAGACTCAAGAAGAAACAATACACACGTTATCGCACTGACAATCAAATGTACCTTAGTTAGCTCAGCATCCTCTCCTGTAGCCCGATATTTTAAGCAGCATTCATGGGCTTCAAGTAATTCACGTCCATAAGCCTGAATTATTTTTTATGACATAGGTTATCAAACACTTAACAGAATAAATTCAATTGGAAATCAGAATTAAGCTTTACTAATTCAATGGGTCAATGCACCAAATGACCTACTGTTCAAAACAAACCGAGATGTAATGATACAATGCATATTTTCATGAAAAGCAACCCAAATGTTAGGCAAGAGAAATGGATTGATGTCAAGATATACTGTGCTGGGAGCTGGAACATAAAGTTTTGGTGATGACACCACCTGAATGAAAGCATCCTCTTTTATTGTCTCAGGCCCCCTCTCAAGCATTGCATGCAATGGCTCAAGTACTGCAAGCATTCCTTCAATATTGTGCTCACCAAAATACATCCTGCTAGCTTCCTCAAGAGCCTCATGCCACATCTCATGCCACAAAATGGCAACTCGTATCAGTTCCTTTGAAACAAGCTGTGCCTGGAACAACAAATGTTCATAGAATCAGGAGTGCTATGCATCTTCCTTGAAAGCTCCACAGCTAATGATACTAACCTGATCAACAAGACCTCCACTATGCTGGCGGATCTTATCAACGACCTCCTGTGCTGCACGTTGTCTTAATATACTTATTGATTTGCAAGCAACCAACAGAGGATACATCAATGCCTGATTAAGATGTCAGTGACAAAAAGAAAATTAGAAGATCTCAACAACATTGACAAAAAGCAGGGATCAACTTTCTGTTGGACATTGGCCAGTTATCAGTCATACTGGTTCTAACCGGTATGGCTCGTACCCACCAGTATTACGGTATAAAGGTCTGTTTCAAATGAACATAAGCACTAGAAGTCTAAATAAATTCGAAAACCTGAAGAAACACAGAAAAATGGAGAAAAATAGTTGTTATCAAGGAACTACTGGAAACCAGCCAGTTCCTGGCATACAAGGCCAGCTGGTTTTTGAAAAAGAAAAGGAATAAGAAACCCCGGACAAAATTAAAGACTGAAACAATAAATCTACAATGGTAAAACAAAAGTACTAGTTACTTTGCGGCCACCTTATGCAATGGTGTAAATAAACAAAGAACATTAAAAAAACAAAAGCTTTTGCCCACATTTTAAATCTCTCTCTCCTTTAGAATAGTATTCCAAGCCTCCTCCAATATAACTCCACAGTTCCTTAGATTTTTTAGTTGTTTCTCTAGATTACTAGATATGGATGGCAGGTCCTCTTGTGTCACTTCTTAGTTGTTAAGGCAACAACTATGATTCTGCTACAGTTGCTGTAGCAATGCATAACACATAGTAAATAGCACTAAAAGCCAGCACAGATACTCTAGTAGAAGTATAGAACATCCCAATCATAGCCAAAGTTGCTAAGGCTAAGAAGAAAAAAAAATGCAAACCTGTGGATGCCACTTTCCAATTTGAACTAGCAATGACTGTATCAGTTCTCTAACTACTCTATTGTTTGAATGAATCCTTGCAATTATCTGGGGCAGCACAACCAACCACATTTCAATCTTCACAAGTGAAAAGCCTTTCTGCAATGCCATTTGAACCTCTGAGGTAGCCCCATGGTTGAACCAAAGAGTCAAGAGACGAAGGATATCCTATAAAAGAAATTAAATAGAACTCATCTTCATCAGTCAGAACTCAGAAGTCTTCTATTTTTTTTTTTAAACAACGCATTGGAGAAAACAATTTTCTGCAGTCATATCATAGTGCACAGGATTTTCTCATGCCAGCAAGAAGATGCAATAGAATGATTTTTTCACTAGAGCTGGTCAGCAGTTGATACTTGATAGTTTAGACCAAGTCTATGCTGCTGCTTGGCTTTTCTAGAAGTTTATGGCTATGAACCACATTGATCTCCTTCCAACACTTCATAGAATATAGTATAATGGTGACTAACCAGACAAAATATTATAATTTGAGTTCTGCCAGTATTAACATTTAGAAGGGTGAGACAAAAGGCATTTTAAAGATGCCCAGCGATGAGCTCTTTTTCAAAAATGTTTTGCTCAGAATCAACTTTGCAGAACAAAAAACAGAAAAGAGCAGATTTACCTGTAAGCTGTCATCGACACCTTTGGTTGTAGATGCACAAGCAATAGAGTAGAAATATCCTGTTACTGCTGCAACAACATATTTTCCAGCAATATCTGGCCGGCCTCGCAAAGTATAGCGGGACATGACTTCAGTGTTGAACAAAGCCCATAAGTGCCATGCCTTGCCCCAGTCCTTGGAACTTAATGTGGCATTTTTATAAGATACCAATATTTCTGGAGAAAGAAATGAATAGTTATTTTAAATAAAGAGAAGGCAATGAGTGACAAAAACTGAAGTTTTTCAGACCTTGAATGGAATCATCATCTAACCCAGGTGACAGTGCTCTTTTCCAGGTAGCAAGTGTCAAATACACGCGAGCAATAAGTGGTACTCCAGCATTCAACGCAGCACTTTGGCTTGCTAATGTTCCAGAGTAACTATTCGTGGCAGTAGCAAGCTTCACAGACAGATCCTATCCCACCAAAAAGGAAAGTATGATACATCATATATATATATATATACATATATATATATATGTATGTATGTATGTATGTATGTACATATATATACATACATATATGTATGTATATATATATACATACATATATATATATATACATACATATATATATGTATATATATACACACATACATATATATGTGTGTGTATATGTGTGTGTGTGTGTATAGACACACATACGTATACATATGTACATATGTGTATGTATGTAAGTCCGGGCACCATGATTTCAAATGCATCAATTCCATCTAAATTCAGGTATATTTTTTGAAAATATCAGTTTTAGGGTATATACTTATCTATAATAATTCAAATGAAATGTATAAGTTTGAAAAAATATACTCAAATTCAAAGTTTTAAACAAATTTAGATCACATACTTTGTTGATTTATACATATATAATCAGCATATACCTACAATCAAATTATCATAAAAAAAGACAACTACAATTAGAAATTTAGTTCAAACTTGTTTGGACTAGTTAGTAAACTAGTTAAACTTGACATCCAAGAAATTTTAAAATTTTTCCTACGCAATATATATCTATTTTAGACTATGGTGCCCTGGCACCACCGAGCACTCGTTATTTTACTATACATAGGAAGTGTCTTTTCTACTCTCACTTGTAATTACACCCTATATCGTATCTCACGATGTAGGGAGTATCTCGCATAACGAAAGATATGTATGTATACCAGTATTTAAGACCATCTAGGTGGTATAAACAATTTTTCAGAAGTGGGATGTACATTTTTCCGACATACTCCTTTTTAGGTGCGTATATGAGGGTATTTACAAAATATACTAAAAACTATGAACTCCTTACAAGTTTTTCGTGTAGTTCACATTGGAATATCTTATAATTAGTATAACGAGTATATTTAAAGTGATAAATGAGTATTTCAAGTTTGTTTAGGTGGTATATTACAGGTGGGTGTAAGGGCATCCCCAACCGGTTCTTTATCCTGCTCTTTATTGTATATTTACCTAATATGACTCAAGAAATGAACTCCAACCGGTTCTTTATCCTCCTCTTCATTTTTATCGAGTCGCTATTTTCTCCCGGCCGCTAGCTAGATTTGGCGAGCGCCTCCTCACTCGCTTCTCAAATAGCTAAGCCATTGGAATGCTAACTCAAATAGAGAGCTGAAAATAATAGATAGCCTCTTCATCCTAGGAAATAGAGAGGGAGAAATGACTAATGGGATGGAGTTGCTCTAATTACACCCGGATATGTAACAAGGGCACCATGGTGCCCAGGCTCCATGTTTAAGACTTTCCAACCATGATTAAAACTTTCCATCCTGATATATTATATATCATTGCACTTGCACGCATTTAAAAGCAATCCAAAGACTGAGAGGCTTGGTGCCCAGACACCATGGTGTCCCATTTCAGTGTCCATATATATATATATATATATATATATATATATATATATATATATATATATATATATATATGAGTGCTGCAATGTACTGTCATAGAATAAGGACAAGGACAAGCTTACCTGTAGCCTAGAAAATGCCTCCTTTCGTTTAAGCTCATCTCCAACAGCATACTGGTACTTAAGGTAAGCCAGGACTACTTGCGGATGCCCATGATACAGTGTCAATTCAGGAGAAGATTCAGGATCAAACTGCATGTGGCATAAGAAATTAATTGTTTTATAGGGAGGAGTTACACAGGCACACACCAATTAACAATAACTACTAGCCTACCTGTAAGAGTTTGATTAAAGTAGATTTAGCCTGACTATTGCGGCCATTCTTCCAGCAAAGTTTAGCAAATTTTATCCAGGTGTCTATGTCTTCATTAGGAGGAAGAACCAACTCTCTAACAGCAAGTAGGGCTTGCCACACCTGAGATTCTTTTTGAAGTCAACATAAAAAATTGATAACAGTATAGGGCACAAAAATTGATAACAGAATAGGGCAAAAGGCAGCATTCATTAGCAAAGGCATCATATAACCTCAACATTTCGTTTTGTTCCTTTAATGCGCTCGTTCCACATATTACGGATAAGTTCTCTTCGGCCATCAGCAATTGGACTTTCCATTGGAAGAGTGCAGTAATCAATCACCTGAATTACACAACACATTTTGTTAGCAAAACGGTAACTTTCTTTCTTCAGAACATCATTAAAAATGAGAATACCTCTTCCAGTTCGGAAAGTTGTTGAACCCGCACCATGTTATTATAAGCACGCTCATAACTCTCAAGTACCTGAAAGGGAAAAAGGGAATTGTGATACAGTTAATAAACTTCTTCAAGAGCAGACTAGCCATCACAACTAAAAGCATTCATGTTTTCTTACATGTAAAACAAAACTCAGGAAAAGTATGTAAAATAATTAAAATCTCAAAACAGAATTAGAAAAAGACCTTTGTAGAACAGAGAAGAGCATGCTAACAATAATTCACTACAGAACTACATAGGTGTGATAGGTATTGCACCTATACTCTTATTCTTATAAAATGTATTGAGTTCCAAAAGTTTCTGTTTCATTGCTTCGCAGACACTTCTAATCTCAGCCATACATTCACTTTAAGATCAAATGCCAACCCTTTATTCCCTTGATCAAAGGATAGAATTTCCGTGACCATCCAATCCTAACAACCTAGAATCCTAGACCATTTGATTAAAATCAGATTCCCCTCCTATTTTCATGCTATCAATTAATGCACTCCTTATTTAACCCTTCAATGACAATTCAGTGGTATAAACTTTCATTCACTAGCAAAATAAACTCCTCTCATCCTGCACCTGGCCCATGTAGATTAATTGTCTGTTTCGCAAATTAATCCCTGATGTTTGACAAAATTACAATTACATAGAAACTTTTGTTTTGGGCCCTTGGAAGCCTGAAATGATGCACCACCAAGTCCTACATGCTCCTTGGCTCGCATGCCGCCATGATAGAATTGAATTGCATAATTACTTGCTTAGGATTGGATTGATTATTTAATCCTGTACTATCAAATCATTTTGTGATGCGATATGATTATTAAGAGATACAAAAAATATTTGCCAATAGTTTGTTCATTCACATGGGTTTCATACATATTTATCAACATTAGTATATTAGAAAACATCAAAACATCATTTTTTTTTCTCGAACAACGCAGGAGAGCTGCGTGTCATTTCATTAAGAAGAAAGAAAAAAATGGAGAGACAAGAGTCTACTCCAAGTACAACCCAACACTTAAAACCAAGAAAAACTAACACCCCTGCACACATCAAGCCTGTGTGCATAGCAGCTGAAGAAACATCTCATTAAGAGCAGAGGCTCCAGCCATGCACCACAAAGCACTCTCATTAGCCACAGCTTGTAGAACCAACTGGACATTTGGAGGAGCTCCTTCAAACACACAAGCATTACGATGCTTCCATATTTCCCAAGCGACCAAGATGATTAAAGAATTCAGCCCTTTTCTCATTTTTTTTATCAAACCCCTTGATAGCTTGGCACCACCAATTGGAAAAACGAGACTCTCCAGGCTGAGGAGCAAAAGTTAGTAAACCCAGTCTGCTCAAGATCAGAGCCCAGACCTGTCGAGAGAAGATGCAAGATACAAGGATATGCTGAATTGACTCCTCTGCTTGATCACATAAGGGGCAAGCTGAAGGGTGGGGTAACCCACGTTTAGCCAGCCGATCAGCTGTCCAACAACGGTTGTTGATGGCTAGCCAAATAAAAAATTTGCACTTTAAAGGAGCCCAACTCCTCCAGATCCTTTTCCAGGGAGAAAATCTGATCGTTCCCAGGAAAAAAGCAGCATAGGCTGACTTGCTGGAATAGATGCCTGATTGTGTCAACTTCCAACGAAATTGATCAGGAGTATCTTGCTGCAAAATTACCTCAAGACATCATATTTTTGCTTTATCAAGAAATACTAGCTCCAAAGGGTTGCTCATTTCTAACTAGAAATCTATCATTCCAGGAGGTGTAGATGTTAATTTGGAGAGAGACAAGAAAATGGCTTTTCACAACTATGCATCTTATTCATTGTGGCAGAGAGACAGAGAGAAGTTAGACTACTTTTTTTTTCTCGAACGCGCAGGAGAACTGCGCATCATTATATTAAGAAGAAAGGAGTCTAAGAAGACTCGTACAAGCCTCACCAATTAGGCGAGGTTAGAGAAAAAAACAGGAAAAGGCGATACAACTAAACGCCCACCAACTAAAAACAACACAGCCCTTAAGGCCAAATGGTACAAAGGCCTTTGGCCCCTGCCAAACACCACAACTTGGCCTCATCTCTAATGTCTTGCAAAACAATGCTGACATTAGGTGAGGCGCTGTCAAAAATGCACCCATTCCTATGCCTCCAAACCCGCCAAGCCACCAACACGACCAAAGAATTGAAGCCCTTGCGCTGTTGTTTAGGGACTTGGTGCAAGGCTTGACGCCACCATGTGGTGAAGACCATATCATCTGGACCTGGAGTGAGCCGCTGCAGTCCCACCAAGGTAAGCACTGAGAACCAGACACTTCTTGTGAACACACAAGAAGTGAGCAAATGCTGAATAGTTTCCTCA
Source organism: Dendrocalamus latiflorus (assembly GCA_017311315.1). Classification (NCBI taxonomy): domain Eukaryota; kingdom Viridiplantae; phylum Streptophyta; class Magnoliopsida; order Poales; family Poaceae; genus Dendrocalamus; species Dendrocalamus latiflorus. The sequence continues at coordinate 19,521,613 of CM029614.1, read as the reverse complement.
ACTTGATCGCACAGCGGGCAGTACTCAGGATGAACAAGACCACGACGGGCTAAACGATCAGCGGTCCAGCAGCGATTAAGCGAGGCCAACCACATAAAATATTTGCAACGAGGAGGAGCCCAGGTACGCCAAATCTGCTTCCAAGGTTCATAAACCACCGCCCCCACAAAAAACGGCGGTACGCTGATTTAGTTGAGAACCTGCCTGAGGAGGAAGGCTTCCATACATGCTGATCCTCCACGCCGGGGGTGAGCCTTACACATGCGAGAACCTCCCACAAGCCAAGCAACTCCTCCAAGATTGGAGTAGGGAGACTGCCTCTAATATCATTGACCCAAGTATTGTCAGTTAGAGCTTCTTGAACCGTCCTCCGATTGACTGTTCTTTGAGGCACTTTCGTACAAAGGAAGGGGGCAAGGTCCAATAGAGACTTGCCATGCAGCCATTTATCACGCCAAAAGAGGGTCCTGCGTCCATCGCCCACCATAGAGACGATCGATATGGAGAACATAGCTGCTGAATTGGGATGTACCTGAATGTCCAGACCCGCCCATGGGCGATCAGGTTGGGTCTTTTTGAGCCACAACCACCTCATACGCAGCGCCCAACCAAGGATTTCCAAATCAAGAATTCCCAAACCGCCGAGCTCAAAAGGTCTCGTGACCCGGCCCCAAGAGATAAGGCAATGTCCTCCATTTACACTCTTGCGACCCTTCCACAGGAAAGCTCTACGAATCTTGTCGATGGCTTTAAGTGCCCATTTAGGGAAATCCAGCGCAAAGAGCGGATAAATAGGAATTGAAGAGAGTACCGCTCGAATAAGTGTGGCTCGGCCAGCCGGGTTCATCAAAGCAGCTTTCCAACCAGGCAGTTTATTAGCAATCTTGTCAATTATCATGTAAAAGGCAGATTTGGGGAGTATTCTGATTGACAATGGGAGTCCTAGATACTTGCAAGGGAATTCTTGAACTTTGCAAGGAAACGCTACTTGCACTGCTTCCAATTCCTGCTGGTGGCATTGGATTGGGGTTACTGAGCACTTGCTTAAATTGGTGATCAACCCCGAAGAATCTCTTTGATCAACTCAAACTCCTCCAAACAGGGCCGCAAGAAAAGAACCACATCATCTGCATAAAGAGAGACCTGCTGACATACAATATTCTTAACCCCACCCCCCCCCCCCCCCCCCCCCCGCGGCAACACACAAACATCTCAAGGTCGATAAGAAGGATCTAAGGCACTGAGTTTGAGTAGATGAAGGTGATGTTATTCTAGAATCTGAGCCTTCATGAAAGAAACCTGCAACTTCAATGAGACTAAGTGAATAAAGCATCAACACCAACGTGCTTAATCAACTCATGCTTAACTGGACCGCTTGCAATCTGAATAGCCCTGGTGTTGTCATAGAACAACAACGTAGGAGCATCACTCGAGAAACCAAGATCAGCCAAGAGTCAATGAAGCCAGACAATCTCTAAGGTAGTGAAGGCAAGAGCCTGAAGCTCAGCCTCAGCACTAGAGTTTGACACTGTAGTGTGCTTATTGGACTTCCAAGCAATTTGCAAGTTACCAAGGAATATGCAGTAGCCAGTGATAGAACGCTTATCAATATGATCACTTGCCGAGTGGAGTTAAGAGTAAGCATAAAACAAGCGTTTGGATGCAATCCTTCTCAGTATCTTGGCACACAAAGATGACCATAATGGACTGATGCCGGCACATTTAACAACCTAAGAATATGCACATGCCTCTCCTTCCAAGCAAGCTAGAACTCACCTTAAGATGCAAACACACCCTTTACTATTAGCAAATTAATTGTGTAAGGGCCAGTTCGTAGTTACTGTGCTGCACTACAGAATCTAGTTAGTTGCATAATCTTTACTAATTCTAGTGAACTTTTGTTGTTATGGCACGAAAAAATAAAGAAATGGGCAAATTTCGCTAAACTACAACTTTACTGGATAAATTATCATTTCGTTACAACTTTGCGTGAGGATTTCAGGTAGCTGCACCATTACGAGACCAATTTTTCAAAAAACTGTAACTCTTGTCACAAACAGGATGTCCTAACAAACTGGGTCCACATGCAATTATGGGTTGCCATGCAAGCGCCAACCAGGATGCCACGCAAGCACCAACAAGGCTCACACATCAAAGGCACAAAAGTTGCGGTTTGCGAAATTTACTCAGAAGCTCTGCACCACCGCAGCATGTTGTAGTAGCCTAGATTCCCGTTGCGCTCATGTCGCAATCCCGTCATCACGCATGGCCTCGGTATAGCATGCACTCTGTTTCGCCTTTTCGCCTCACCTCTGCACTTGTGCGCTACCATGTTGAGGCTTAGCGACCCAATGTTCTTCTCCTTCCCCATTTTCCATCCCTAGCCTCACCTCCAGCCCTCGCGGTTCAACCAACGTTGGCAACCTCGTTCTGTGCACACGACCATGCCTCTGTTTCTCACTACCAAGGAGGGCTCACATGTCGGTTTGGTTTAAAAACCAATTAAAAGAAATGAGTCACTAACTAGTAGGCTCACATGATAACCTTCATTTTAAAGAGAGTAAATTTCGCATAACTGCAACTTTTGTGCCACTGATGTGAGGGTCGCATTGGCACTTGTGTGGCACCCCGTCATGGCTTTTGTGGCAGAGTTGCAGTTTTTTTTTTTGAAAAATTGGTCTGAACCCAAAATCCTCACATAAATGTTGTAACAAATTGATGGTTTCGCCAGCAAAATTGTGGTTTTGCGAAATTTACTCTATAAAAACTGCATATCTCCCACTCAAAAAGTGTGCAATTTGGGGTCTACCACAGTACCACCCATTCAAAACATGTTATTTTACCACTCCCAAGATCAATTTCCAGAAAATGCCCAAAATACCGTCCACCATTTCTTCCCTACCTTGTCCTGTCAAACTCTATTTCCCACAATTGCAATGGCACCACAGTAATTACCTTGTTTGTGGTGGTAAACGTACAAAATCTGAAAACCCTAGAGGAATATGTGTAAAAAGAAATATACTTTCAACTATTTAATATATCCAAGAGTAGAAAAATATAAGTGCCTTTGAAATGTCACCACAATGCCAACCAGGGCCTTAATTGATAACAGATTTTTGGTCCCAAAACAGCTCTCCAAAAACTTTCAGAAATCTGGAAACTGGAACCAGTAACCCTACCAGCTTGTCAAATCAGCATACTAGCGATATGAAATCATTCGAGCATAATATTTGTTTCGTTTGGAAATCTTCATCACAAAATGGTTTACCACTAATTAAGGTATGCATGTTCATGACTCTAAAAGATACCTCCACATAATAGAACAAGCACACTGGTACAGGGACCAGGATGAACCAAGGAAGAATGCAAACATGCCCACAGTCGCCTAAAAAATATATATTATTGATGCTCATATAATCGCACCATAGTCATCAGTTAGCTTGCCAAGTATCATAACCTGGCTGCATGAACTAATTCCAAAATATGAATAACAGAATGAAATATTTTATAATAAGAAAATCAGAAGAAATTTAATCATTGAAATTATAAAAAGAGTATATAATGGTTATATGTTATACCAATGCCGCAAGTTCTGTAGCCAAACACCGCCGCGCTCTCTCAACATATACACGAGCTTCGTCATACTGTAAACAAAAACACAAAGTTAACAAAAGTTACTATCAAAATTATGAAAACATGGTAATCAAAATTCACAACGGGCAAATAGTCAAATACTATACCTTTTTGCAACGAACAGAAAGAACAGCCCTAAAGAAAGCACCATTGCTGCTTCCATCACCACTAGCTGTTGTATTACCCAACATCCGGAATTTGTTTTCTTCCCCATCATCCAGACGAGAAACATATTCAGCCATCTGGTCCCACTCACCCATATGCCAAGCAGCATTAGCAGCCTATACAGACAGAAAAGGGAAATAATTTAAATTACATGTTAAAGATACACTATAAATAGATGATAAGATATATCCACAACCATTGGAGCCATTTCCAGTCGAGCAGATGGTTCTGCACCAGTCCATTGCTCTCTGCATAATGCACTTAAATCTTCCCAACGAGCCAAGGCCGCTAGACACCGCATTCGACCTAACATAAGCATGAATTTCAAGATTGGGAAAAGTGTTGAGTATTTGCGAATGGAGACAAGAAACAAAAATGTAATGAATGCCTTACCCAATGTAGCATCCAAGTTTTGCAATGGGCCAGATGCCTGAGATGACTTCTTGGTGTATGCCCTTAGGGCCTCAACCCAACGGTGCAATTTTTCGTACCTGCATTGCACAAAATTTAAGCAAGTGTTAAAACAAGATATTAATGCATCACCAATGATGGATCGTATTTCAGCAAATTTTCAACCATAATTATCATTACAAGGCATTCATAAAAAGTCAGATAGCAATCATAATGTGAAAGAAATTTAGTTCAAAAAAATGTGAAAGAAAACGATTTTTTTTAATCCAACAGCACAAAAGCAAATAGGCATGTGGTAACCATACCAAGATTCCTTCAATTGAACTTCTAAATGCTGTTGTGAGTAAGTCAATATCCCAATAGCTGCCTGAATAAATAATAAAAGGAATTAACAAATTATAACAGATAATTCTTTTATGCTTGCATATGACACAGGAACAAACCTCATGCTGGTGTAATTGATTGTTAATATGAATAAGTGATTCAACCACCGTAACAGGATTTGCACCCATCTTCTTGGAACATACAGCTTCAAACTCCATTTCTTTATAATGAAGGGCTTTTGCAAATGCTCGACACTGAAAAATTAGTTCAAAAGTTTCAATAAAAACATGCCCATTTCATTAGATCACCAAAATCTGCAAAAGCCAAACAAATAGCAGTGATAAAATTAACCTTCTCAGCAAGTGCACCAAGCAGCCTAGTATCAATTGGAAGGGGCTTCTCATCATGTTCCATAAACTCTGCCTATTTGCATAACGAAACAGTTAACAGACAAAACAACATGACGAAGTGTAAAAATGAAGAAAAAAAATCCCAAGACCAAATTTACCAAGTTCAACAGCGTAGCAAGAATTTCTGGAGGTATGTTTTGAGATGAGAACGCTGTTTTGAGACTTCTCACTAGTTGCTCCTGGGATGATTCATTCATTTGGGCCCAGAAACTTGCAAAACCCGCAGCAAACAACTCGCGACCAACAGAAGGCTGCATATTTGTGTCAGAAAATACTTTACAGCGTGTGTAACACATTCTAAAGAACTACTTCACCTGAAGCTGTGCTAGCCTTGCACAAGTACGTAAAGCTGGAGATGGTGACTCTTTGAGAAGTGCATTACTGAAGTGCCTCATCCATTCAGCCCAGTCTTCTCTAGTACTTCTCTGAGAAGCCTCACCGGCACTTCTCAGAACATCGTTGACCTGTAGCAGGCAAAAATAATTAATTATTAAAAAGATTGTAAGTGTCACGAACTTTAGTTCGAATAGGGTAAATACCATAAATAAGAGGGTCAAGACCAAGGAAAGAAAAACCGGCGGTTACCGGCCGGTAACCGGCGGTTACCGGAAATCCCGGTGGATACCAGGAGGGAGAAACCAGCCAAAATCCCTGTGGTTACAAATGCACTTCCTAACAGGGTTCAAAAAACTGGCAGTTACCGGCCGGTAACCGGATTTACCAGTGGGAACCGGTAAAAAAAACTACCTGGGTTACTTTTGAATTTATAACTGCATAATGCACATTCTAAGTTGGTTTAGACATTGTTTTTGGTAGATTAACCATTGTATGAAATAAAAATGCATGAATTATTGTCCTACCTTGTCTCCAAAAAAATTCAAATGTAAATTTGAACTTATGACTGCATAATGCACTTCCTAGGTTGGTTAAGGCATTATTTGTGGCAGATTAACTATTGTATGAACTAAAAATGCATGAATTCTTGTCCTAGGATGTCCCTACCAAGGTTCCAAAACCCAGTACCGGCCTAAATCCCGGCGGGGGGCCGGTACTGGTTCCCGGCCGGTAACCGGAAAAACTGGAAAAAAAACCCGGTCAAATTTCAAGTTTTGAGATTAGAATTTGAAACCAATAACCGGAAAAACCGGCCGGTTACCGCCCAAAAAAACCCGGAGAAACCACTGAATAACTGGAAAAACCGCTAAAAAACCCGGATACACAAGAAAAAGTTGAATTTGTGATGTTTCAAAGCATATTTAACTCATATAATAGGTAATCTAGTATAAAAAAGTTTAAACTAACCTAGAAGGTGCATTACGCAGTCACAAAAGACTCACAAATATAAATACACTTCGAAAAAACCCAACCGGTTTTTTATTTCCCAGTACCCACCGGGAAATCCAGTTACCGGCAGTTACCAACCGGTAACCACCGGATTTCAGAACCCTGGTCCTTTAATTTCGTAAGACATCCAGGCTAGGTAGTACATGCTAGTTTGAGATCATTCTCGGCCACAAGACCCTTCTTCCTATGAATCTCATGATAACTCAAAGTCTATTCTAACTTATGGATGTCGAGATTAATATTCCGCATATTACCAACTAGTTTATAATCATTGGGCACATTTTCTAATTAATATTTGCATTATTCCAATTTCTAATTATCCAAAACGGGTTTTCTACCGGTTTTTCCGATTTTTGGACTGTTACCGGTTGTCAAACCAAACAAAATTCGAATTTCGTTTGAAAAATTTTGCCCGGTTTTTCTCCAGGTTTTCCGTAACCGTTACCGGTCCCCCGGCGGGTTTTGCCCTGGTAGGCTGGTACCGATATTTCCAACCTTGCTTCCAAGGTTGGTTTAGGCATTTTTGTGCTAGATTACCTATTATATAAACTAAATATGCATAAATATGCTAGTCCCAATATTTTGTGCTAGTTTTCTCTAGTTTTAGCGGTTTTCTGGTTTTTATGCGTTTTTTTCCAGTAACCAATTTTTAGCGGTTTTCTGGTTTTTATGCGTTTTTTCAAGTAACCAGAACGATTACTGGTTTTTAAACCGCCCAAATTCAAAATTTGAAACGTGAATTTCATCCGGTTTTTTCCCGGATTTTCCAATAACGACCCGGTTACCATTACTGCCCGTCGGCAAGGTTTTGCACCGGTTCCGATATTTTTATACCTGGTCAGGATGGTGCGGCTTGAAGGAGATGAGATACTATAATAGAAAGAAATAGATCATAGATGAGATAGAAGACTTTTAATGAGAAATACTAATTATTTCTTCTTGCTTGATTTCATACGTTACAACACGTGGCATTTTATAGAGCTAACTTGACTTGTCCCCTAAGACTAACTCTTATCTCTAACAATTCAATCTAACCCAAACTCTTAGTATAACTTCCTAATCAAACTAACAGATAAAAACTGAAACAAACTAAATATGATGTTTTCGGTGTATGCTACAGCAACCGCGCTACAGTGCCATGTGTGCCACAGTACTCGCAGCAGGCCCATGTCCATGGCAACAAGAAAAAACCAGAGCTACATGAAAGAAATGATCAGAAAAACAACTTAAAAGTTGTTTATAATCTAGAAGTAACTGTCAACCGAAACATCCCAGAAGCCCTCCAACAGGTACTCCCTTTGATTGCAAATATAAGTCGTTTTAAATTTAGGCACAGGAATTAAGAGTAACAGAAAATGACCTTGGTGAACATCATTTATTCACACCAAGGATCGAAAAACCGTTACCGGGGCGAATCCCGGCCGCCGGGCGGTACCGGTAACCGGAAATCCCGGTTTTAAACCGGAGAAAATTTGTCAAACGAATTTTTTTGTCGGGGCGGGAGGCGGCCGGTAACCGGCCGGTAACCGGCCCGGTTACCGGTTTTACCGGTGAGAAAACCGGAAAAACCGGCCTGCTGCTCGCTGCTACTATCTGCTGCTGCTGGCTGCTACTCCCTGCTGCTGGCTGATGCTTTCCTGATGCTCTAGAGACAGAAAAATGCAATGCACATGCAGCCAGCTACCTTTTCTGCCCCCCCCCCCCCCACATGATGAGAACAAAACACTTCACATGCAAAAGAATGGGCTCCACATGTTCCTAACTGCATGCTAAAGCATCCAATGCCCCCTGGAACCATTTCCAACAGCTGCAATTTCAATTTTTCAAATTTTAATTCCGGCCGGTATTATTCTTCCCGGTCTCAGCCGGGATATCCGGTTACCGGCGGTTACCGGCCGGTAACCGCCGGTAATCCGAACCATGATTCACACACTTTACAAGCTCTTCTTATAAATATTTTGGGAAGGTAAGAGATTGGGAAGGAGACCTCATTTGCTGATGAGAATAAGAGCATCCATTTCAACAAGGGTATAATTGGAAGAAATGAGATAAATGTGCCTCAAAGTTGTATTCAGAGAAAAGTTCATAGGGTTAAAACGACTTATATTTGCAATAGGAGTATTTGAGAGCTAGGAGAAACACAACTTGATGCTTATCTTGCATCTCTTCAATATGACAAAACGACACATCAAGAATCCTGTGTACAGTCGAAGCCATTTGCAGTATTAAGAAGTCATCAAGCATTAGAGAGGATGTATCCTAGGAGTATGATCGGTGCATCTAGATGCATTGCAGTAAATATCCAAGTCACAGCCTTATAGTTTGACTTTAGAGTTTGTTAGACATAATTATCTATTCTAGTGAATGGTCAAGTTCAAACAGTTCCAATGTTCTGCTCTAAATAGCAGCAACTGGTTAGCAAGTGGTCGTCACACCTTTAAGCGCTAATGCAGGTTAGCGGTGTTGATATGCAGAGCAGCTGGGCTACCATGAACACTGTGGGGTGCATGTGCGGTTGTTGTGGCTGCTACTTAGAATGCTAAACAAGAACATTATGATTTCATGATTTCAGAAAAAGGACCAAAGGTCTTCACAGGTATGATATGGTCTTCAACAAAGTCAAACGGTTAACAAGGGTGAGCTCTGAAATCTTAAAACCAGGTTAAATAGTCAAAAGATCATTGAAAACAACAGTTCATAAGATGCAGATACAAGTGAGGAAATATATAACATCTCAATGGTTTCAAAACAACAAAGTATGTTACTTGATGACTTCTTGGTTGCCGCTGTGTTTCATCAGCTTCCTCAGAAGGAACGCCATCAAAATCATCAAGGGGGTCACTAATGACATCAGGTGGACACTGTGTGTACTTTTGTACTGACAAGTTCTCAGAGATGAGTGGCTCTCGTCTTAGTAACCGCTTTTCAATCTCATCCCATTTTCTGTACTGTAAGAAATGAAAATGTGAAGAAATTAGACCAAACCATCAAAAATGGTACATGCAGAAATTCAAAACAAGATACCCTCAAATGGTGCTTCACAAGAAGTTTGCGTATTGATGGTATGAAAATTGTAAATTCTTCCCCAAGAGCATGTGCGAGACAGCAGAGCGCCTCTGCAGCATCTTTCCGTAAATCATCATTGTTTCTAGTCATAGAAGGAACAAAAGAACAGTCTACTTAATAAAAGTGATGCACAGAAGTAGAAGTATAAAATTGACAAATAGATCATTATTGTTATGCTCATAAATATGTTCTAAAAACAAGAATCAGTAGTCAATAATAAAATTTATCAATTTTTTCACCAAGATAGCAACAATACACAAGAAATAACAAGTCACTTCTAACCATAAATCTTACCCATCCAAGACTAGCTTCAGATGATGCACCAAAGCCGATACATGAGTACCAACCTGGACAAGATATGTAGAAGACAAATTATGTGCATTACGAAAGCACAGAAGCTTCTACAATCTAGATCTTTTTGGTGAAAATTATATTGATATATCAACTGGATTAAAACATCAACCAACCTGCACCTTAGGTATAAGCTTAGTCAAAGTGACAATGGCACGCCTTCTAATATCAACAAGCTCCACTTTAAATAAACGAACAAGCACTGGAGCAACCAAGTGCATGTGCTCATCCAAATTTCCTAAAAGGTGCCATTAAACTCAAATATGTTAAAATTGACCAAACATCCATTATGACCATGAAAAGAGGTGGGAGCTGGATACAAACCGCCAAAAACTTCGAGTGTGTGCAATATGTCAGGAACATAGTAATAATCATTGCAGCGTTCAGCATCACCCAACACTTGAATACAACTTGGTAAAATGTGAAGTAAATACATTCTGAACTCATCATTCAATGCTAAGCATAGTTGCTCAACAAGGTGAAGAACCTGGAGAAGCAAGATGGTAATTAAGTAAACCATGATATGAAACACGAGAATCACAAAAATAGTACTCCACGATTTCCTGTATGACATGATAAGAGTCATAGGAATACATGAGAATTATAGCATTTAGACTAGACTTCTCACAGCTGACAGCAGGTTAGCAAGACACAGGCTAAACAATACAGAACTCACAGAGCTACATAGTTAATGTTTAACCAAGGCAATAACAAAATTTACTACTAAGGCAAAGTTTGGAATTATGGGAGTACATGATTCAAGTATTGCAAATAAAAGATCATAGGATGCAATGATGCTTTCCAAGTTGCTACATTTAAGGATGAGGATGCACATGCGTGAAAATAGTAATCATAGATAAAATAAGTGGGATAACTGTACTTAAGCATTAAATTTCCTGTGAGAAGGTAAGGCTGAAAAAAATATTTGCAGTTGGCTATTATTGCATGGTAAAATTTTAAAAAGAGATCACAATCTACTTCAAAGGGATTGAATTTCTGAATTTTTACAGTACTAATGCCCATGGTTTGGCGGGCACGGATTTGCATTTTGCTAACAAATGACATTACTGAAGTAGATTGGCCCACTGTATACCTTATCTAGGAAAAATTAGAAGCTGTGGTCTGCAGCAGTATTATACTGCCAACAGAACATAATGTTAGATGTGTATTTCATACCTGTGTATTTACCCCATTGTATAAGGGGTTTTGTGCATATTTGCCACACCTGTACATGTATATATATTGGCCTATTGGCCTCATAACGGATACATGCGCTATTCCAACATGGTATCAGAGCCAAGGCTTCGTCATACCTAGGGTTTCGTGCATACCTAGGGTTTTTGCCTGGCTTGCGCTTGTTCTCCAACGCCGCTCGTTGCCTGAGCCGTCGCTGTCGGGCCGCCCTTCATCAAATCTGCTCAGTCCGCCGCCGCCCAACCGTCGTCGTCGGCCCCTTTCATCAGATCTGCCAGATCGGGCGCCGCCGTCTCCGTCGCCGGTCCCGCCGCGCTGTAGCCGGCCCCGCAGTCGCTGGCCCTACCGTCGCCGGCTCTGCCGCAGTCGGTGAAGATCCGCGCCGCTCCGCCCCTGCTAGAGGCCGCCGCCGCCGGCATTGCGGGCCGCCGACCGGCGTCGGTGAAGATCGGCGCCGCTCCGCTCCTGCTAGAGGCCGTCGCCGCCGGCTGCTCCTCCCCCGCCCGAGGCCGCCGCCGCCGCTGGCTGCTCTTCGCCCGCCCGAGGCCGCCGCCGCCAGCTGCTCCTCCCCCGCCTGGCTTAGTGCTGCCTCGGTCGGTTTTTACCGACCGCTTCTCCTTTTAGTCGGTCAGGCCGGTCGGTTTGACCGGATTAAAAAAAAGAAAAAAAAGAAAAAAGAAAGTAAAAAAAAATGTCCTCTTCTACAGGCACCGTTTCTGTTCCTCGTTGCCCGGTGATCTTCGATGGTCTCAATTATCGGGACTGGTTTCAGCACATGCGCATCCACATGCGTGGTCAGCGTCTTTGGGAGTTTCTTACAGGCGAGTTGCCTTGCCCGTCTCGTCCTACTCCACCTGTTGAGCCTGTACTCCCGAAGGATGCTTTCGAAGATGCTCGTACAAAGGCTTCTAAGGCTTTTGAGGATGCCATGGAGACTTTTCAAACTCAGTATGCTGCTTACAAGACATGGATTGATGAAGATACTCGTGCATCTGCTATTTTGGTTGCTAGCATGGAGGTGCGTCTCACTGGTGATATTGTTGGACTGGCTTCCGCACATGCGATGTGGACGTATCTACGCAGCCGCTACGAGCCATCTGGTGATTCCTTGTACCTTGCTATTGTGCGACAGGAGCAGTCATTGCAGCCACTGTGGATGAGTTCTATGCTCAGTTGTCTGCGATATGGCGTCAGATCGACTCTTTGGGGCCAGATATTTGTCAGCGTCAGCAGTCTCACATGGAGCTTCGCCGCATCTACGATTTTTTGACACGTCTCTGGTCTGAGTATGTCTTCATTACTTCGTCGAGGTCTTTTAGGGTCTGTGTCTGGTGATGCTTCTCTAAATTGTCAAGGTTGTAAGCTTGGCAAACAGCTTCAACTCCCTTATCCTTCTAGTGAGTCAGTATCTCAGCGTCCTTTTGATCTTGTTCATTCTGATGTATGGGGACCAGCTCCTTTTGTTTCGAAAGGAGGTCATCGCTATTATATCATTTTTATTGATGATTTTTCTCGACATACATGGATATAGTTTATGTCATCTCGTAGTGAGGTTTTATCTATCTACAAGACTTTTGCCACCATGATTCGCACTCAGTTTGACTCCTATTCGTGTTTTTCGTGCTGATTCCGTTGGAGAGTACTTGTCGGGAGCCCTTCGTGGTTTTCTTGCTGAGCAGGGCACTCTCTCTCAGTTTTTTTGTCCAGGTGCTCATGCTCAGAATGGTGTGGCTGAACGCAAGCATCGTCATCTTCTTGAGACAGCTCGTGCTCTCATGATTGCTTCTGTTGTTCCACCACATTTCTGGGCTGAGGCTGTTTCTACTGCCACGTTCTTGATCAACATTCAGCCCTCTTCTGCTCTTCAGGGTGGGATCCCAGTTGAGCGTCTCTGTGGCCAGACTCCTGATTATTCCAGTCTTCGTCTCTTTGGGTGTGTGTGCTATGTTCTTCTTGCACCTCGTGAGCGCACCAAACTGACCGCTCAGTCAGTTGAGTACGTTTTTCTGGGCTACAGTGCTGAGCACAAGGGATACCGTTATTGGGATCCTGTTGGCCGACGGATACGGATTTCTCGGGATGTTACTTTTGATGAGTCTCGTCCTTTCTATCCTCGTCCTTCTCCTTCCTCCACTTCAGCATCTGTTGTTGAGCCACTTTCATTTCTGACTTTTCCTCCCAGTCCTAAGTCACCACCCCACCACAGCCTTTGGTCTCTCCGGTGCCTCCTTCTCAGTCAGCACCTTCCTCACCACCGGCATCCTCTCCCGAGGTTGCTTCTGATCTTGTTCCTTCTTATCCTCTCTACTATACTCGTCGTCCGCGAGTTGAGGTTCCTTCTGATATGCCCTCTCCTTCTGCCGAGTCATCCCCTTTGGTCCCTCCTCGTTATACACTTCGCGATCGCCAGTCTATTCGGCCTCCTGAGCGTTTTGGTTTTGCTGCCACTGCTCTTGCCGAACCGACTTCTTATCGTGATGCTATTGTTCATCAGGAGTGGCAGCATGCGATGGCGGAGGAGATCGCTGCCCTTGAGCGTACTGGCACGTGGGATCTTGTTCCTCTTCCTGTGCGTGTTACTCCTATCACGTGCAAGTGGGTCTATAAGGTTAAGACTCGCTTTGATGGTTCTCTTGAGCGTTACAAGGCTCGTCTTGTAGCGCGTGGTTTTCAGCAGGAGCATGGCCGTGACTATGATGAGACTTTTGCTCCTGTCGCTCACATGACTACCGTTCGCACTCTTCTTGCTGTGGCCTCCGTTCGACAGTGGTCTATCTCTCAGTTGGACGTCAAGAATGTCTTTCTCAATGGTGAGTTGCGTGAGGTCTACATGCAGCCACCCCCTGGTTATTTTGTTCCTGAGGGTATGGTTTGTCGTCTTCGCCGATCTCTTTATGGCCTTAAGCAAACTCCTCGTGCCTGGTTTGATCGTTTCTCCTCTGTTGTCACTGCAGCTGGTTTTTCGGCGAGTGCTCATGATCCTGCTCTTTTTATCCACACTTCCTCTCGTGGTCGGACGCTTCTCCTTTTGTATGCTGATGATATGATCATTACTGGAGATGATCCTCAGTATATCACTTTTGTCAAGGAGCGGCTTCATGAGCAGTTTCTTATGTCTGATCTGGGTCCTCTTCGCTACTTTCTTGGGATTGAGGTTATTTCTACCCCTGAGGGTTTCTATCTGTCCCAAGAAAAGTATATCCAGGATCTTCTTGATCGTGCATCTCTTACTGATCAGCGGACAGCTGAGACTCCCATGGAGCTTAATGTTCATCTTCGTCCCACTAATGGTGAGCCTCTTGCTGATTCTACTCGCTATCGTCATCTTGTTTGGAGTCTTGTTTATCTTGGTGTCACTCATCCTGGCATTTTGTACCCTGTGCATATCTTGAGTCAGTTTGTTTCCGCTCCCACTCAGCTCCACTATAGTCATCTTCTTCGTGTTCTACGATATCTTCGTGGAACTATCTCTCGTTGTCTCTTTTTCCCTCGTTCCAGCTCCTTACAGCTCCAGGCATATTATGATGCCACCTAGGCTAGTGATCCCTCTGATCGCCGGTCTCTCTCTGCTTATTGTGTTTTTCTTGGTGGTTCTCTCATTGCTTGGAAGACTAAGAAGCAGACAGCAGTTTCTCGTTCGAGTGCTGAGGCTGAGTTGCGAGCTATGGCTTTGTTGACTGCAGAGGTTACTTGGCTACGGTGGTTACTTGAGGATTTTGGTGTTTCTGTCTCTGCACCGACTCCTCTTTTGTCTGGCAGTACAGGTGCTATTAGCATTGCTAAAAATCCGGTGAAGCATGAGCTTACAAAGCATATTGGTGTTAATACTTCCTACATGCGGACACAGGTGCAGTGTTAGTCGCTGGATTCTTGCTCTTGGTGATAGCAAGATCCTTACTCTCATCGAGAGGATGACACTTGGAGATGGGGCAATTTTCTAGGTTTATTTCTCACACAATGTCATACCAACCTGAGGGGTTGGGGATACAAATTTATAGGCTGTTAACCAGTCAAGCATATGCTAAGATGCTAGTCTAAGATGCTGTCCTAGATGCTAGTCAAGATGCTACTCTGTGCTAAGATGCTAGTCTAAGATGTTGTCCTAGATGCTAGTCAAGATGTTACTCCTAAGACGCTTGTCCTAAGATGCTGCTGTCCTAAGATGCTTGTCCTAAGATGATGTCCTAAAGAGATGCTAACAGCTAGTCAAGGATGCTGTCCTTGAAGGGCAGCAAAAACACCATGTGCACCAGCCAACACAGAGACTTATCCATCATGCAGGACCAGATTGTTGCTCTTCAGTATGTGCCTTCCGAGCTTCAGTTGGCAGATTTCTTCACAAAGGCACAAACCAGGGCTCAGCACAGTTTTCATCTCTCCAAACTTCATGTTGTTGATCCACCATAAGTTTGAGGGGGGGTGTTAGATGTGTATTTCATACCTGTGTATTTACCCCATTGTATAAGGGATTTTGTGCATATTTGCCACACCTGTACATGTATATATATTGGCATATTGGCCTCATAATGGATACATGCGCTATTCCAACACATAACAGATAAGAGCTAAGGAGAAGTCAAGTATTATTACCGGAGAAGCCTGTGGACCCTGTATGGTCCGGTTTGGTGCAGGCAAGCTGAACGAGGAAGTCCACAATTCGGAGATAAGAGAAAGCATATCTTGTAAATATTTCCGAATGTGCTGTGAATAAGCAAATTAATTCAATATTCTAGATATCGACTGCACTAGAAAGAATTTTCCAAAAATGATCTGAAGCAAAAGTGCAACAGTAAAGGACCATGTTACCTGCCGAACGATAGATACCAATGTACCTAGCTTCCAGGTTATGAACTCTTTCAAAGCACCATCCTCGCACATGCGAACAGCACGGAATAGCTCAGGGAGAACCTTCGGGAGCAAAAGATAGTATTTCAGAAACTTCTGTGTGTTAGTATTTCAGAAATTTCTGTGTGTAGCACTCATTCTATCTTTTCGCACAAAGACACAAATGTACTTAATCGTTTTGCCTTACATCCAAGCTCAATGTTATTGAAACCTTGGAAGTTGGAACTACAAAGGTTTTAATTTATGGACAGTGATTTACTCAACCCAAGGAAAACTTCAGTTTAAAAACAATCTAGGACCCCCACCGAGATTTCTGAAAACCAGAAAATCTAGAAATTTCCGGGGGGAAACCCAAATTTTTTAATTCAAATATATTTTTTGGTAAAAACCAAAACAAAAATACTGTTCCTGGAAAACTATGGCCCCATGCTGCAGGTTTAATGCTTTGCCACTACACAGGCACACATTGTTTTGTTTTGGTTGGCGTTAAATGCATTTTATTCTTATGTTTAAAATTCAATTCAAAACCATTTTTTGCCCAGTTTTGTTGAATTTCGGGGGCCTAAAGAAATCCGGTTACCAGCAGTAACTTGATGAATTTTTCTTGGACCTATCCCCCATATTTTCTGCAAAATAATGTGTCTGAACATGTTCTGGATGGTCATTTGACATTCCTCGCAGCAATACATGAAAACTGCATTGAAATGCAAAAAAAAGGACAGAAGCAATGATGCTGATTTTTCATTCATATTTTCACTTCTGTTGTCAAATTGATGCACCCTTACTCGTGAGACTGCTTAGTTTGTGTAAGAAATATAAACACTGCTAAAAAACAAACAGAAAAGATGTATCCACAGCCTAACATAATTGTCAGGTACAATTCTCCAGTAACATAAAAGGTTCTCTGGCAATTAAACTAGAAATCTGCCATTGTTGCTAATACTCTCAAAATCACAGAAAAACGTGAATTAGTTTCAAGGACCGAAACACAAACTTCAATGTGCAATAAACTGGTTGCCGGCCCAGATCAGTTATGATACCAGAAGTAACAGGTATTAGTTAGAAAGCTAAAACAACTCAAGGTCTTGCATACCCTTGTATCAGTTAAAATGTGTCATGCTCATGCATGTGCATTGGAGTCAGTTTTAGACCATGGAGCATATCTGGATTGTACTGTGGTCAAACATGAGTAGAATCGAAATATAGAAGCAGCAACTGAAATGAAATAGAACTGCCATACAATGCATAGGACTTGCAGTACAGTAAAGCAAATTGAGAGGCTCTCACCTTCGGTAAATACGGAACACAGCCAAGGCCCATTGACTAGATCCAAATGTATCATAGAGAAAAAGAAAATTATTGAAGTGATTACAGCGCAAAAGAACAAAAGATTGTTCAAGGAAGAAACTATTTTAAAATATAAATATTACCTTAAAAATAAAGATAAGAGAGCCAACTACCATTTGATGATAACTTGAAAGGGAAGGATCTCGAAGAATTCGCATGAGAGAACTAATTGCAACCTAGAAATAGAGGAAGGTTACAAAGGCTAACACAGGAATCATTCAGAATTTCAGATTTCTAATAAAATAACACAAAACCATACTGTTGAATAGTAGTCCTCAGATGCTGAAAAAGATGGCCAGAAATCAGTTGGTAACTCTTCCATGGAAACAATATGGTGCGCAGTCTCAATTGTTGGACGTAGAAGCTCTCTATGTTGACCAGTTACATTATGTTGATTGCGCTTATGTGCGTGAGGGTCCAATGCACCCATAATGCCTAAAACCTGAAAAAAAAATACTGCTTTATTGCTTGATCAAGGGCATAATATAATTTCATGAAACATTAAGCATCAATCAAATAAATACCTTCAGCACTTCCAGTCTAGTCGACCATTCCAATTCACCATTGAGCAATTTCAAGAGTAAGCCAAGCAATGAAGGATACTCGTTATAGGGAGAGATAACATAGCTGGTGACCATCCATGAAAAATCAGAGAACGTAAGTGATGCCCATACTGCAGCAGTACACTTAATATAGAATGAAAATAATTACTACAACATATATGAAAACAAGTACGTAGGCTTTATCATGCAGCTATCTTTCATATTATCAAAAGTCAATAACCATTTTTACCCATAGGGTAGGAAGAAAAGCATGAAATTAGTACCATGAATGAAACCAATGTGGTAGTCGAATGTACAGCCCCCCACCCCCCAAAAAAAAAGAAAAATAAAATAATAAATAAGTAAAAGCGCGAAGCCACAAACACAAACGGCAAAACACAAAAAAAAAAGTTTTGAAAAATGAAGACTCTCATAGATATAAGACCTACTAAGGTCATAATTACCATGTCAAGCCTCAAGAATTTGATAATGCTAAAATAAAAATGCTACATTTATAAGAAGCTCAAAGAGATAACAAACTTCAAGGGACAGGTAGATAAAATTTAATGGCAAAAATCTTGTAATACAGAATTGAATTCATGTTGGGAACTTAGTGAAATACATGTAACTCAATATGCATTCAAATGAGAGGACAAAAAATAAGTACAAATACATGTAACTCAATAAGCACGCAAATGAGAGGACAAAAAAGAAGTACATACCCTGTGCTTTGAATAACTTGTCCAAGGGTTGCTACTGCTACTTCCCTTTTACTAACAGCACCTCCATCCCAAAGAGCATCCACAACTAGAGGCATTAGCTCAGGAAGATATTGCCTCATTGCAAAACCACCCTACAATGCAGCACATAAATTATCAACATTCAAGTTGTAGCAGTTTCAAGCAAATTAACCATAAATAAAAGGAAAAAAGTCCAATTTACATCCTCTACTTTCACAGAAGTCCAGATTGGATCCTCTACTACAGAACCGATTATTTAGCCCCATTAAATTTGAAAACCGGTACAAATCACCCCCTCGACAGTGGATTTCAAAGAGGTTTTGCCACGCTGGCCACTTATGTGGCATCACAATCAGCGTTAAGTCAGCAAATTAAAGTGAGACCCACCAGAGTGGATAGAAGCGAAAGAGAAAGTAAGAGAGAAGAGAGGAAGGTAAGTAGAAAGTAAGAAGAGAGGAAGGTAAGTTATTTTTGTTTTTTTATTTTTTTAATTAACTTGTTGACTAACTGTGTGAGGTGGCTTGCTGATTCAATAATCAAGCCCAATCAGATACCAAGTAAGAAAAACCACTACCAATGCCACCGTCAGGGTGTAAATTACACTGGTTTCGAAGTTGAGGGGGGTTAAAAAACCATTTTTATAGTAGATGGCCAATTCGGACTTTTGTGAAAGTAAAGGGGGTTAAATCAGACTTTGCCCAAAAGAAAATAAAATAAAAATCACAAGATGGAGGAAAACATACCACTTTCGCCAGTTCTCCAACAGTGGCAAGCACTCCCGAAGCAAGCACATTATTAGCATTTGGTCCAGTTCCTTCACACAGTCTAGCCGCTAGCGCCTGAAAGAAAACAATATGGGAACTGGGAAGTAACAATAGCATAAGAAATAATAAAACTGATCTCCTTTCTTACTAACCTTGTGAATTGGAGCAATATAAGGAAGTATCAGTCGTGCACAACTCCTAATTAAGCAGCCCAACAATCTAGCACTTTCCTCTCTACACTTGCTATCCATACTGCAAACAACATGAAGATTTTCAGAAGTATGATACTGAAGCAACATGATATAACTTTGGAACCAGCATTGATTATCAGAAGCAAATTTTTTATTGCCGTGAACCTTTGGTCAAGATACGTGAGCAACTGTATAAGATAGCGACGAAGGGCAGGTAGTACATATGCAGGGTTTTTTTCAGACAATCTGCCTGCAACCGATATTGCCAATTCTCTGACATCATACTCCTAGGTTAAACATAAAAAGAAGATTATCAACGATCACAAGGGCCATCATGTTTAGAAATTTACTATTAGCAAACATAAAGGGAATGGGAACTGACATTACAATAATCTGGACCAGTGAAAAAAAAAAGCAACATAATGTTCTTGTTCTAATATAGATATTTCCAATCATGGATATAATAATCCAGGACTATTTCTTTTTGTTTACAAAGACACAGACTATTAAGATTTAAGAAATAGGGCAACATAATAGTCGCAAGATACAAATGAAGTGCATCACACGATTACTGATCCAAGATTCAGTTTCTAGAAATATTTGCATAAGTAAACCATAAAGTTCTAGGAAAACATACGTTGTACACAGACCCTCTTACTGTCATACTTTGACAGTCATTAATGTGCCACCCTTTTTGCATAACAGGAACCCCACTGGTAATAGATCTAAAAAAGGCATACAAGTGTGCAAGCGCACACCACAAAAAAGGACCCATTTTTATCAAGGCTGCAGCCTTTTGACAAAATGAATATCACACTAACAAAGTAGGCCCTGAAACTAAATGAAATTCGGTTCTTACTCTTGTCTATTCCTAGTTCATTGCATTTAAGACAGTACATGATCACAATAAAAGATGCAACTAAAAGTAATGCCACTTTATGGAACAAGTAATGTCAGGCATTCATTTTTTTCCTACACTCTTTTATGAATTTGGTTAGTCATCATTTTCTACTTCCTGATGCTGGGACTTTACAAATATAAGTCACTATCTACAACTAAAGATCAAAAGAACACATGATCGGCTAGGTCAACATTCTAGCAGTATGGAAGTGCAGAAAGGCGACTCTCACATCCTGTAATACAAAAAGATTTTAACTGCACTTTCATAAAGAACCTGTACTTTTATGAAGGAAGCAAACAATAAACATAAAAGGTGAACCAAATTTGGCGTGGAAGCAGCTGGGAATAGATCTAACGGCCCACTCTATATGATAAACATGTAATACAGTGTACCTCGTCATTTAAGGCAACAAAAATTGAAGTCAAGATGTCAGCTTGGGCTAAAAAATCATCAAAAGTTGGATTCCGATACAGAGCTTTGAAGACTGAGCTTCTAACACCAACATCAGCATCAGCAACTGCAGCAATAAGAAGTTTTTCCACTATCTGCAGAGGAACATAAGAATGCCAATAGAAAATCAGCATTATGGCAATCAAAATGTATAACAGGGATTGTTATCATTAGTGTGCCTATGAAATAAGAACATAAAGCACACAACTGCCAGGAACCAAGTCCCAGTCTGTGAAGAATCCTGTGTCAACTACCAAAGATTGATGAGTTGAAGCATGAGTAACTGTCAAACGGGGCCTGTTAGTCAATGAATGACTAGCTCCTTTTTGCAGGTCCTTGTATGTAACCAATGTTGTGACTTAGGTGGAGTAGGTCCAATCATGAACTATGTCATGGGTAGGCTACGCCCATCAACATGGCAACCCTCATCCAAGTCGTGCGGATCAGCAACAGCAGGAGGCACAAGGCTGTTGGCTTTGCTATCTCATATGTTGGTTTAGTTAGTTTGTTAGTCCTCAGTTGCATTAGGCATATCTTATCTGTTAGTAGATGCATTTGTTAGTAGCATGGCTATTTAAAGGGAGTCTTGTGCTCATGAGAAGGCAGGCAAGAATAAAGTAAAGTCTTTCTCTCCCAAAGGTTCTTCTCCCCGGTCCATGGTCTCCTCCATCTCTTAAGTCCTTCCCCATCAGCTGTGCACCTGTGCCGTCCCAGGCCTCCTCTGCACAGTAGTTATCCCCGTCATGAACTAGGCTCCTGACAAACTATGTGAAGAGCTATAAGTATCCACCCAATTGTAACAAATAGCTATAATGTGAACTGCCTCCCAGTATCCCACTATTGTCTTCCCTCTCCTCTTCTCATATATAATTTGCTTCCATGCCATTCTATAATGAGAAATTTTGGTGCATGCCATTGATGTTTTCAGGCTTTTGGATTTTACTATTGCTTTTTTGCCTTATTGGTTTTATACCATCAGAATTGCAAACTTCTTTTCCAAATGCCACTAGTGACTCAGTTTTTCTAAAAATGCCAGAACTGCCCTTACCATTTTATTCTCCCCTTCCCTCTTGTATTATCCTCATGACCCACCTCTTTCTTTCTCTCTCCTTTCAAGGTGTTTGATGAAAACTTGAAATAATGGTACGTGAAACGAGCAAAATGGCAATTGGATACAAATTTGTGAATTGACTGGGCACAAGGGACATTTCAGCTTGGTCATCGGGTTTTGACCTTGCACAAGTGGCATTCCCCAAAGGAGTTTGCAATTTCGATGGCATAAAACCAATAAGGCAAAAAGCAATGGCAAAACCCAAAAGCCACAAAACATCAATGGCATAGACCAAATTTTCTCTTCTATAATTTCAAATTCTCCTGTTACATATAAGAAATTTTAACTCTGGAAGTATTTAAAAAAAGCCATTATTCATGCAATCATTCGCAAGTATAATGTTAAATGTCATACAGCCAAGCATGCAATAATCAAGTCATTCACTGCAATGGATGATAAATTACCCAATGAAATCCAATTATGTAGGGGCCATCTAAAAACCTGTTAATTGCATTTAATTGAAATAGATAACAGACTTAGCCCCCCATAACAAAAATAAAAAATGATAAAATGAAGTATTTTGAGACGTTGATTCTCTATTTCTCATATTCCATGTAAGTTATGCATTTTGAAGTAAAGCGTGTGACAGTTGATATTACCTGGACAGTCCAATGCCTCTAATATAAGGTTTCAACCCTAAAGCTACTTAATGTAAGGAGTAGCTAGTTAGTACAATTGTTAGATCTGTAATCTGAAAGTTGCATTGATGGTACACAGTGTTTTGATGGGTATGTACTCCCTCTGTTTCACAATATAGGCCCATTTTATTGGAAATTGTCATTTCACAATGTAAGTCCATTGAGGAAATTAGTTGAAGGGTAGAGTTCCCCAACACATGGCTGAAGCTTTGACTAGCTGGATTAATTGATTAAGAAAGGAAAAGGATTCGGTTGCTATTCTCTATCTGCTTGATGACTTTCAGCTGTTGACTAGTTGGTTATTTTCAATTTTGTTAGGTAGATTTTGGCTGTGCCTTAGGGCTTGTTTGGAACACATGAATGCAAAACAAAGGAATGGGGAAAAACACAGGAATGGAAAAGGAATGTGGGTTTAATACAGAGGATTGGGAAAACAGAGGAATGGGAAAGGAATGGTGTTTGAACACAGGAATGAAAAAGAATGAATGAACCAAAAGAAATATATGGATGATATATAAATATACTGGGTTCTAATTCATGACTCACCTACAAGTGGGTCCCACAAAAAACAAAAACAGCTATTCAGTTCTCTACGTACCAAAACAAATCAAAAGAATATCTTTCTTTTTTCCTAGACTCGAAGCGTCCTAAATCCTTATCTCTTTGCTTTACTTCACGGCTGTTAGATTTTCATTAGAGTTGATCCCCTTTCTCGAATACAAGTCAGAAAGCTTCCTCTCCTCTTTCTTGGTCATGTTGATATCAATTCGGTCTCCATGGATGGCGCAGCGGCAACGTCCATCCTGTCTATCCTCTATCCATGGCGCAGTGGCGGTGGCAGGCCTAGATGCTGCAGCGGCAGGCATCAGGGGGGTGGGCGGCCACGATCGCTGAGGCATGGCGGGAGCAGGCAGCGATAGGGGGGTGGGTGAGCGCTGTGACAGCGGCACGAGGTGGCGGCGATACAACCGCCCTGTCCTCTCATCTTCTCTCTCTTCTTGCCTCAATCCTACGTGAAAACTTGAGCTCAGAGTGGATGTTTCAATTCCTGTGAAATCGATGGATTTGTGAAACTTTCGTTTAGTTTAGTGTTCAACTTTCCTCCATTCCCAACGACAAATTGGGGTAACATTCCACAGGAATGGATTCCTTTGGAATTCCTTTGATCCAAACAGGGCCTTGGTTCCTTTGGAACTTTGTATATTACAACATAAAATATTTTACATAGGAAAAATTGGTTTGGTGACACTGAAAGATCACAAGTTTTGGTTTATACCATCAAAAGTTTCTAGTACACTTTAATACCATCGAAAGAATGTGTCGCTCCCGCTTTTGCCATTCCATCCAACTTGAGTGTCCCTACTGTCAACCGTGACCATTTTGCCCTCCAATCTATTCATTCACCCAGGCCATTGCCTCCTGTGAGGCAGCGCCATTGGCGTTCTCGTCTAGCGCACCCCTCTAGCACCTCCCTCCGCATCCCCTCCTCCAGCGGTCTCCCCTCCCCCTCCGCCTCCCCTCCACGAAACCTGTCCTCCCCCGGTCCCCCCCCCCCCCCCCTCTCTCCCTCCTCACATTCTACTCCTCCAACTCCCGCTAGACATTACGGCCATGGTCGCGGAAGAAGATGGCGAGGAACTCAACAGCGAGGCGGAGGTAGCCAGCGTAGAAGGTGGACAAGAAGCATACCGTCTTCTCCAACTCCAACACCTCAACCCATCGTGAAGAAGGTGGAAAAGAAGCGGCGAGATCAGAATGTGGCTGGCTTGGGGGTGGGGTGTTAGATATGTATACATAGTTGTGTATTTACCCTATTGTATGAGGGGCTTTCTGCATATTAGCAAGAACTAGTGGTGGCAGGTCAGGGGAGGCAGGCCTAGGGTGATGCAATTCCGTGGCGAGACGTTTGGGGCCAGCAATTACTGGCATTGGCCATCGGCTAGAGGGAAGACAATGGTGCTTGGCTAGCTTGGACAAAGTCGACACCGGCTTTGGTGAACACAATGGCTACTAGTGGTCATCACCCTCCTCCCCGACCGTCACCCCTGTTGCAGCTGACTCATGTCTGGACAGAGAGTGCCACCAGAGAGGATGGGGAGAGATGAAGAGAGAAGGGTACTTGTGGAATTTCACATAGTATTTTTGGCAAAAAAAAGAAGGAAAAAAGTGAAAAAAAAATGCTAACGGGAACGGACAGAATGGTATAAAAAGGAACGGAGAGATCTTTCGAAGGTAATAAAGTGTACTAGAGAACTTCAGTGGTACCAAGCAAAACTAGTTATCTTTGGTTATTACAAAACCAGGGTTCCAAAAACCGACTGTTGTCGGCCGGTAATCGGAAATCCTTGTAACAACTGGGGATGGAAAACCGGCCAAAAACCCAGTGGTTACAAATGCACTTCCTAAATTGGTTTAGAACTTTTTTGTGCTAGATTACCTATTATATGAACTAAATATGTATAAATATGCTAGTCCCAACATTTTGTGTTAGGTTTTCTCTAGCTTTCCCCGGTTTTTAGCTGGTTTTTCGGTAATCAATCCGATTACCGATTTCAAACCGTTCAAGTTCAAAATTTGAAATATAAATTTCGTCCGGGTTTTTCTCAGGATTTCCGGTAACCGGCCAGTTACCGTTACCGATCGCCAGCCGAAAAAACCCCCAGTTCCGAGATTTGGAACCTTGCACGGAACCAAATTTTCCTTTTATATATGTTAAATCTTAATATATATTTTAGTAGGGCTCTCCCCTTATGTTCTAAAAAAAGGAAATCCATCGAGGAAATCAAGAATGTAGTTATTGCAATATTTACACCATGGTTGTCACGGCGTCGCCTAGGCGACGCCAAGTCGTCCTGGCGGCCGGAGGGGGACGCCGAGGC
Source organism: Dendrocalamus latiflorus (assembly GCA_017311315.1). NCBI lineage: Eukaryota > Viridiplantae > Streptophyta > Magnoliopsida > Poales > Poaceae > Dendrocalamus > Dendrocalamus latiflorus. The sequence continues at coordinate 19,496,307 of CM029614.1, read as the reverse complement.
TGTTCACCTAGCCTGCTCCCACCGTTGATGCCGATCTTCGCCTGCTCCCGCCGCTGGCGTGGATCTTTAGCCTCCTTCCGCCGCCGGCATCAATCTCCAGCCTACTCTCGCCGCCAACGCCCCTCTCCACTATGACTATCATGCTGGGAGCTGGAGGCGGGAGGGAGGCGGTGGGGAGAGGGGGCGCCGGGCGTGAGGAGGGGAGGTGGTGTGGGGAGGAGGCAAAGGGGAGGGGAGGCGGTGGGGAGAGGAGGGCCAGACGCGGGGAGGGGAGGCGACGGAGAGGGGAGGCGGCAGCAAGGGGGAGATGGAGGGAGAGAGAGGGAGCCGAAGAGCAGTCGGGCGAACTAGCTGGCAGCGGCTAGGGTTAAGACATAGGAGTTATAAATTCTTGGTTTTTTGCGATTAAGTCCTCATAGTTTCTAAAAATTACGAACAGACCCTTTTCTCAATAGATTTCTTCTAATTTAGACCTTCAGAGTTTCTAAAAATTACAAATAGACTCTTTTCTCAATAGATTTCTTCTAATTTAGACCTCCTGAGATATGTTTATTTAGATAATTTATGCTATTATGCTGCATTGTTATTTATTTTTCAGTCATATAAGATATTATTTGTCGTGTAACTACTATCGTCTAATTGTCGCCATGACGAACGCCTAGTCGACTAGGCGTTCAGGCGCCTCGGCCTCGCCGTGACTTGCCGGAGCGCCGTGACAACCTTGATTTACACTCATACACCTGCTTTAATGATGTGAAAGGGACCATTTCATAGAGGTGTACAGTCAAATCTTATTAACTATTTCTAGATTTGGTGCCTCCTTGCAACATGCGCATGGATTGGTGGGCTTGGACTTATACTACGAAACAGTGTATATGGGATCAGTTAAGATTTGAAAGCCACTAACATCAGACAAATTTAAGTTTGTTTGATAGCATGGCACCATATGTGCGGCGGGACCATGGGCCTATGGGAGAATGTTAAGCAAGGCAATAAGGCATATGATGAACTACCACGCTACCCCACACTACATATGTTGACATGTTTTTTCAAGGGACAGGTGTTGGCATGTTCTAGAACAGAATAATAATTTACCACTTCAAAGCAACATCAATATATGGTCGCCAAAGGATTAGATCTTTTATATGGCTCTTCAGAATGCTACTACCAGCTCAACTTACGTTTTTTTTTCAAACTGAACTATGTTCTATGTTAAATGAATTGTGAACAATTTCTGCTTAACTGTAACCAAAAAAATATTGCTCCAGTTTTTCAGCTAACAATTTATAATAACATATTTATTTTGTAATGTCCTTTGAGAGACTTTTGCATGATGGGTTCAACAAACTATTTACTTCACCTCAAATGCAAGGGTTAGAGGAGAAATGATCGATGTGTTGTAATATCACAGGAAGTAGCCCAAAAAAGAGTGGGCAGTATTGAAGTTTATATTTAATATTTAACGTGGCAACACTAAAATAGTTTAAATCTTCAATAAATTAGAATTAAATAAAGGAAAAGGCCCATATAACACTCCGAACTTTACTCAAAAATTCGTCTAGCACCCCAAACTATGACACCGGACATTGGACCCCCCCCCCCCCTCCAAAAAAAATTCGCAATCCAATTTAGATAACACCCTAACTCAGTTTTGAAGGTATTGCCCACGTAGCGCGATAAATGGGATATTTTACCACGTAAGATAACACGCTAACCAAATTTATGTAAATGATAGGTGGGGCCCACAAAGCCTTCTCTCCCAAATCAAAACATAGAAGGAGGGAACTACAAACAAGCCCTTATGACCCCACATGTCATTAATCCAACTTGGACAGCATGCCATCCTACGTGGCAAAACCGCCTATTCATCACACCACGCGGATAATATCACCATACGAAACCACGTCAAAGTGTTATTTAAACCGGATTGCAAAATTCTGAGGGGGCTCAAATATCTAGTTTCATAATTTAGGGTAATGGATGAATTTTCAAGCAAAGTTTGAGGTGTTATATGTACTTATTCTTTAAATAAATATAGTTCAATCAAGAAAGGTATGCTTCACCACATACTTGCATTGGAACTAAAATTCTGATATTATATTATGCAGTTAATAATACGTCATTTGAAACTATTCATTATAACATTATATGTGGAGTTAATAATACCCTCATTTCAAATTGTTTACCTCAGCTATGCGCTCTTCCCAAAAAATATACTATAACAAGCACGTCTAGTGTTAAGTATGACACAAGATAGGTTTCCTGGAATACATGTAACAGAATTAATGAGTGCGCGATAAAGTTTGAGACAAACCTCCTCTATAAGCCGACGACGCTTAGCTCCTCCCATACGATTTGACCTATTTGAACTAAACTGTGAACCAGACGAAGCAGAAAGGGAGTGTGCAACCAATCTGGAACAGCATATGGCAGCAGCTTTTCGGGTACTGCTATCCTCATCTTCCAGATAAGGGATGACACACTCTCCGGCAAATTCCAGGAGCTCATGACCCTGAAACCAATGCACATTTTGAGGTCCAAAGACACAAGCAATCACACAGCTTTGCAGAGCATTTCAAACCTTGAAGTTGAAGTGTGCTAGAGTCCGCAGTGCAAGCTGCACAAGGACAGGACCACTAGAATCCACAAACTGCTGCAAACTGCTTAATCTGCTTGCTCGACCAACAGCAGCACCTGACCTCATAGAAGACTTTGGAAGTGCTTGAGATATACAATCCAACAAACGCTCCTGTATTGTTGGCAGTAGGGATGGGATGCTGTAGAAAATGGAAAGGTAACATTATAGCCCTAAAGACAGAATAAAGTGAGTGGAATTCAATGCAGGAAACAGTACCTAGTACTTATAGACTCAAGTGCCTCTACAAGTTTATCGGAAAGACCAGCAGTAAACATGGCATCTAGCAGTCCACCACGAATATGTGGTTCCATCACAGAACCCATAGCTTTTGCAAAGCTTCCTACACAAGAAATTGCCTCAAGAGATGGCCGTCCTCTGCGAGGAGCTATCTGCGAATAAAAGCACTAATAAGCAGGACAAAGTTCAAGTAAGCACCAGAGTACAATAGGGGTTCTGAAGCATACTGCATCATGCAAGTGTGGGGTGATTAGGGGCAAATAGAGCACAAGTTCAGCACCCAAAGCACCAGCCATCTCTCCAAGAGCAACAAACCCACTAGCACGCTCATCCGGTGTACGTAGAACAAACAGGATATGATCCATGCAAATCTGGGAATAAGAATGACACCCATCAAGATATGGCGCGGATTTAAATTTTTTCTTTCTATTATGACTTCAGAATTAAGAGGAAAAAGAAAACAAGATACAAGATAAGGAAATGTAAAAGGTGGAAAGGAGAAGAGAAAAATTGAGTTTTAAGATTTGTGGTAGTGAGAAAACCTTTAGGTAGTTGGTCACGAATCTGTCACGCAGGAAGTGGGCAATTCGAGGAAGAAGCGCTGTTATACTACGACGAACAAGCTGATCCCGGTGTTTTAAGTAGTTGAGGACTATATCAGCCACTTCTCTGTACCTAGACATCATAAACTCCCCAGTATTCCTGTAATATTTTCCATGCAACAACAGGATTAGAGGATGAGAAGTTGTGCATTGTTACCACAAGTAAACTATTTTGTCTCATGCTGTTTTGCAACACCGATGTTCATAAATGAAAATATTAGACATGTGTTTCATATTTGAAGAAATATAAAGAAATATGGTACACAAGCAAACAGACAAGAAAAAAATCATTGCAAGAAAAACTATGAATATTACAACATTTAGGAAAATTAAATCCCTCACAATTAAACTGTGAGTTACCTCAACAATTCTCCAACAGCCAATAATGAGCCATGAATGCTATGAACAGAAGCACTTCTGCCTAGTCCAACTTGTGCTGCTTCACACATGCGGTAATACCTAATAAAATCATGAAATGAAAAAATAAGATAGACAATATGGTGCTGCAGAAGGACATGAGCAGTGATTTGCAGCAAATAAAGTATTAGAATGTGCTTTGGACAATATCCCTAACAATATAGCATAAATAGGTTGCTGAGAGCAGATAATTATTCACAACCTTCAGATCCAAAAAAAAGGTGTACATAGTTCTCTTTAGACTTTGGAGTAGGTTGAACCCATCTCTTTAGACTTTAGAGTAGGTTGAACAAGGATTCAAAAACCCGGTAACTGGTTCTACCGGTGGCTACCGGTAGAATAAAAACCGGTGGTTTTTTATTTAATTCAAATTTAAAATTTTGAGTGTAAAAGTTAGTTTCCCTAATGATGTTTACATTGTTTAACACTAATGGAAAGTATTAGGAAAATGCATGCACCTCCTGTACTTGATTTCATGCTTTTTGCCATGAATGTATTAAGAATTCATCAAATTCTGACCAACAGACTGGAAAAATGGCAGTCTTAAGTGATCCAGTTGAGGCAGGGAAAAGCTAGCTGAAGGTAGTAGTGTGGGCCATGGATGGGATTGGATGTAATAAGTTACCAAAGGCTGATATCAGTTTGTATGCAGTTAGTGTAAAATTTTTAGTACATGAGACATTTTCCTACAAGAAAAACCTTGGTAATCAAAGGACTTGTGGCTTCAGGATGTCTAAGTTGATGCAACAGAATTAGCAGCTGGTGCACCAGCGCGGTGCCTCAACACACCACAGCAATAACCATTGTAGCATTCATGGTGACACTTCAGCCGATCGCACAATACTAACATATTTGTAATAACAGATAATGTCAGCCGTTCCACAAAAAATGGAAGCTACATTGACAAATATCACTGACAATTCATAGACGATGAAACTAATTACTAATGTGTAGAAAAGTTGTGGAGCCTCTATCAGCATTCTCCAGTTAAGGTGCCGTTTGGCCGGGCTCCAGAGCCATTTTTTGGGCTTCAAAGCCAGTTTTTTGGCCAAACGCACAGGGCTTAGAAGCCCAAAATGGAGAAGCCAGTGGAGAAGCCGAGCCCATGTTGGCCTGGGGTGAGAAAGGAGTTATACTACTAATATGTACATGACACGTAACATCTCCAACCATGACAAGTATTTAATATCTATCAATGCTATCGTTACAATATTAGGCATTTAGGCCTAACCAACCATACATGGGGCATTAAAACTTATTGAGAATCATACTTTCAATTTTGCCATTGGGTTCCTAACGACTTTCGTCAACCTCTCGTTAAGTCACTAATGAAGAGCATGCTAAATTATTAATGTGGAGCTCAATGGTGGAACCGGAACATCTAGCAGATGTGGAGATGGTGGGTTAATGGCACGAGCCGACTCACTAGTAAACAAGTGTGCTCCTCTGTTGGCATTCAATGTCGAGCCGACATGCGTAGGCACAAGGGGAGCACACAGAGTCGGCACGTAAAATGAGTGGAACATGCTACTGGCAAGATCCAAATGTTGGGGGATCATTTTTACTTCAAAAATTAGAAATAGCAACGATGGCTAAGTAGTGCTACTCTGACACGGGAATAGGAATCCAACATGGATTCAGGTGTCCGATTCGGCAAGTTCTAAAAAATAGGATTCAAATATTTGTCTAACATAATTAATTTTATTATAAAAATTAAGTATTTCGCTATAATTACGAGTATGCGACATATACTTTACATCATTTTAGCCACAGAAGATCACTCTTATCTGTTTATCCATATCAGCACATGTAAGTGTTGCATCCCTTGTCCACAAAAGACCCCACTATCCCTCAAGAGGAGAGAAAGTTCGCAGCAGACGCAAAAAGCTAAGGCTCCTGCTGCATAAAGGTGCCAGAAAAGACTTCACTTCTCACTCTTCCATCCCAATACTTCTTCTCTTCCCTCCCCTGACAATCCTCACCAAGGAAACATGTTTCTTCTCTCAAAGCCAGCGAGACTCAGCCAGGAAGTGTCATATATGTGTCGAACCGAGTCAAATACGCACTGACACTGTGATACACATCGACGCGGCAATTTTTTCCAGACTCACAAGACCGTGTAACACTGTGCACAAGCACAAATTCAGCACTCGCCGTGTCTAGCCCAACGCAATTCTAAAGGTCCAATGAAATATTAGGAGAGATCATTTTTACTGGCGCTCGGTCGTTTAGTTCAGTTCATTTGTTGATTGATTATCAAATGCAAGGCATACACAATTAGAGCTCTTGAGATAAGTCTTCCCAAACAAGATGCCGGAACAACCAAATTCTAATATGCCATTTTTGGTTCAGTTGTATGTACACTCTTGTTTCTTTATTCTGTTGTGAAATTAATAAAACTAAATTTTGCTACTTTGGCTGAAAAATATCCTTAAACTGACCAAAGTGGATGAATAATCACCCCAAGTTAAATGCGTGACCACCAGGGGTGAAAACGGATCGGATTCGGATCGGATAGTGCTCAAACCATATTCACATCCATGTTTTTCTCGGATTCAAATACGGATCGGACAAACATCAGATACGAATATGGACCGGACAAATGTCAGATACGAATTTGGATCGGATTACACTCAAAATCGGATCGGATTCGACTATTTTTCGGATTCCAATAATTATTTGTAGCCTCTCCTATTGAAAACATGGCACCAAATTATTTTAATATTTTAAATTGATAAATAACTGACTCCGTGACTCTAACATGTAACTGTGTATTAAATGTTAACAGCAACAAATGAATCATTCATCTCACATATTTGTATATTGCAGCTTTTGAGGACAGCTTCATATCCTATGATGCAATAAAGTTTAACAAATCAATATCGGTTTTATAGTAATATTTATGCCCCTTTTCCTCTAGTTTATCACATAATCATTGATTATTGCTGCTATTTTGTCACTAATCCTAACTAATTCTAGATATATTGCAAATAAATCGGTTATAAAAATATCAAATTTGACTAAAAAGAGCATGCAAAAAGCTTTATTGGAGGATATGCCAAAATAAAAAATATGAAATGACAAATTAAAGCCCACCATGATGATGGGCTCGTCAAGATGATCGAAATGCATATATAATATGCCTAATTTGGAGGTTAAATGCAAAAGATACGTATTAGTAAGTTGCTGCTATTATATCTGCTGAATTTGGATATCCAGATCTAAATCCGAGATGACCCATGCCAGATCCGCATCTGTATCCAAATATGAGGTATCCGGATCCGACACAACCGGATCCGTTTTGTATCCGGATCCGGATATTAGGTATCTAGATCCGACATATCCGGATTCAGTAGCCGGATATCCGAGTAATATCCGAATCCATTTTCACCCCTAGTGACCATGTATTAATATGAGTAGATCAACAGATGAACCATTTCAACCATAACAATCCTCTTAACCATCGGACTATCTAACTGAATTGCTTCAAATGCTGGTTCCATAAAATAATAGTGAAGACAAAACTATGCTTACCATTGTACACGCCATCGTGTTTCCCGTTTTTCAATAACATGAAGACAAGCACGCAAGGCTTCCACTGCTCGTTCACGAACAGCCTGTTTGGGGTCTCTCAGTGCTACCCATATAGCATCAACAAATTCAGGAACATGAACATTGAAAACTGTGGATGCATTTTCAGCCAACTCCTATAATAAGAAAAGGCACAGATTTTATACAAATCGTAGTATAGTCCATCTGGGAACAATATTAGAGTAAAATTAAACTAATATCATCATAATAAAGTGATTTTTAAAATGTAACAGCCCAGAATGCTAGTGATACATAGCAGGGAGGTGCTTATATGCACCAAGTGCACAGTGATTTGCACACATTGATGCACTTCCAACTTCCAAGGGGTGATTCTAACTACTTACCCCTTGAAGTGCATCAAGATTGGTGCAACTTAGTAGGGAGGGAGATGCATAGAAGCACTACTCAATCAGTGAATCAACTCATTCACACCATATATCGATCCAAAAGATTTATGATACACTAAACCTAAAACAAGACGGGTTATTTCAGTGGCTGACTTTTCAGATGGAACAGACACAGAGCCCCTTAAGTCTAGTTGCATATATCTGCTTAGTTGAGATTTGAGAACAATATAAGCATTAAGGTTACAGGATTGCAAATTTTGCTACTACTGAATTTTCTGTGAGACTATAGCATAACACAATGAATTTGTCACTGCATGCCATGGAGCAGGGTTGATAAGCCCAACTGCCTCATTGCTATTTTCTCCTGAAAAGGTTGAACAGAAAAGTCCTACAATTTGCACAGCTCATGTTTAACATTAACAACACAATTCATTATCTAGTTTTGCATAATTGCATTAACGATCATTCTAGAATCCAGGGTGTACAAATATCAACATGCAAAGTAACAGGAAAACAATATAAAAATTTGTGTAAAAGGAATATTGCAAAGGAGGAGGTTGTCTACCATCATAATCTTGATTAAAGCACGTAATGAATATAAAAGCTGGTCAGTTCAACTTACTTTGAGAATAAGAACAGCTGCAAAGCGACGATACTCCACTCGATCCCCACCAAGCCATCCTAAAGCCGTTTTAATCTAAAAGAAGTGTTTGTTAGCAAATTGAAAAACATATGTTGAAGCAAATTGGAACCAATTATAGCTTACCTGTTGCTCCACTTCATCTGCAGTCATTGCTCCCCCAGCTTTAGCTAAATGACCAAGCACTGTGCTTGCTGGAACTAGGATTTCAGGGTCACGCTTTACTTCAAACACATTTCTCAAGAAACTGGCGAACTTCAAAACCTTTGATGCACCTTCCCCAAAGGGCATATCAATCAAAGCATCGATAGCACGAAGAGCCAGTAAATTTTCAGCAACATCGTTGCTTTGCAATAAACTAGATATCTGCTCATAGAGCTGTTCCATAAACCTTAGAAAAGCTTCACCACTGAGATCTCGAGCTTCCTCCTCAACATGTTTCCGTAAGGCAGCAGCAAGAACATCCTAGTGCCAACCAGCAAATACAATTATAGATAACTACAAAATATATCAACCTAGAAACGCATATTGTTCAACATTAAGGAAGTACCAGTCTACATAACCAATGAACTACTATGTCAAGTACCAAAGAACCTGGATGTTAACATCCCAGGGAGCTAAATCTTCAAATAAACCCCAAAGGCACGAAACTACGAATGACATCTACAGTGCATTACCATCAACACACAAATCATATATGGGGAATATTCACTTCACAATAATTCCCCCCATGAGACCAGTATCTCTTCCTGCTACATCTGTCAGCCTAACAGGCTCGTGGACGCCCGACAACACCTCAATGAAACATATATCGGGAAGGTACAGAACTACAATACTCCAGACATCAAATGCGCTGATTTCATCCGCTACAACTAACACAGGCAAAAGAACCCCCGCTATCAATACCAATACCAGCAAACAGCGTCAACGCGAGCAACAATACCAATTAATCCAACTAGCTTCCGGTAAGAAGATAAAACCTCATGCTCGTCCGTCCTTCCATCCATCCCTCGCTAACTGATGCGGTGCCCTAACGAGAAACAATCAGCTAGGGCTAAATCCACGCACTCGCTGATTAGGCTAAATAAACTCGCAGAGCAAATCAACCAAATCAGCACACCCCCACCCAACAAAACCCAACACCACCCAAATACCTAGCTCCAGCCTAACCGCGCAACAACAACAACAAGAAGGAAATATAAAGGAATCTGAACACGAGAAGGTGAGGCACGAACCGCTCCGGACGAGATGTAGGCCGCGATGTTGAACCCGTGGTCCTTGGCGATCAAGTCTGCGCACCAGACGAGGCGACATTTAGCCACAGAAATTCCGGGCAAAATCGACGGGGAGTAACCCGCGGGCGCCAGGAGGGGCGGAAGGGGGAGGCGTACCTTTGGGCTTCTTCCCGATCTCCGGGAAGTGCGGAGAGGGCTTCATGGCGGGGGCGCCTCCAGAGCCGGCGCGGCGGCGAGAGGCGGAGAGGGGAGAGGAGGGGAGGGTTGAGCTTTCGCTGCGTTGCGCTTGCGCGACAGGAGTGGCGGCGTGGAGACGAGCCGTGCGTGGAGATGCGGGGGTTTGTCAGGGAGCGGGGCACGAGGTTTTTCTTTGGTTCTTCACTCGTTTGTTTGATCTGAGGCGGCGTTTGGATCCTGGGTTACGTGAGGTGGGAATGGGAATCGTTTAATGAGATGATTTTAATCCACTGTTTGTTCGGTGGGATAAGAAAATGGAGCGGATTCGGGAATGGATACAGCAAACTTGTTGGTACTGTTCTGGTACCGGTCGGTTATGACCGATGTGTATCATTTCGCTAACTAAATCGGTACAGGGCCTGTTCTTTTTGGCTACGGTTTATAGTTTTTGGCTGAAATTTTTGAATTTTGGCTGTGTTACGGTACAGATTACGAAGAGATCGATATTCACTTACGATTTTGGCTGGTATAGATGTTGGGCTTTTAACGTGTACTATGTTTAACTTGTAGACCCCGTCTTGAGAAAATACTCCGTTTAAAAGTTAGGTACTATAGCGGCTGCCAAAAGCCGGCCGGCTTGTGCCCTACCGAATAGGGCCATATAGAGCAGTCATGCGTTTTGTACTGACTTCAATACTAGTCCATTGGCTCGATACCGGTCAATACCGGCTCTAATACCATATAATACCGGTTATCCGCGGAATTGGTAATACCGTCTATTAAACACATTGAACTATATGTTATATTCGATCATAGTATTTAGAGTAATATTACAAGTAAAATTTTATGTGCATAATTAAACATATATATACTATTATATTAACTCCAGAACAATACGTCATTATAGATTCATTCCAAGAGCTAAATCCATATGTTCTCTAGAATAGTACTGACAAGTATAATACGGAGAGGTCTAGTGTTAGAGCAACTCCATCCCATTAGTCATTTCTCCCTCTCTATTTCCTAGGATGAAGAGGCTAGCTATTATTTTCAGCTCTCTATTTGAGTTAGCATTCCAATGGCCTAGCTATTTGAGAAGCGAGTGAGGAGGCGCTCGCCAAATCTAGCTAGCGGCCGGGAGAAAATAGCGACTCGATAAAAATGAAGAGGAGAATAAAGAACCGGTTGGAGTCCATTTCTTGAGTCATATTAGGTAAATATACAATGAAGAGCAGGATAAAGAACTGGTTGGAGATGCCCTTACAAGGGAAGGGTTCGAGGTGGGATATGGGTAAGGTGAAAAATTACTGCCTGTTGTGGACTGGTCCGTCGGCTCATCACTCATCTGAGCCCCACCGTCGAGCTCGAGCATTGGTCGTCTAAGCCGTGTGGCAAACTCTGCCGCTACCGTGTTGCAAGCGCACCAGATCGCTATCCACCGAATTGCGACATGCTGAAACATCGTGTGTTGCTCGGGCGTCCGTCCCACCACAAAGCACGGCCGCCACATCCATCCCCTGCCGCGAAGAGGCTATAGGCCACCGTTGCCGCTACTGACAAAGCCACGACATAGCCGCTGCCTTCTTGATCTCCTCGGTCTATCTTGATTTGTTTTTCTTTTTTCCCTATCCACCAATTGTTTGTCAACTACTCGACTATGTAGGTAGTCTGGCTATGGGCTAATGGCTAACATGTATTACGGCTTACGAATCATGGGCTTCAATGGGTTTCAAGAAAAAGACGGCTTTAAATGTCAACTTAAAAATATGTCTGATTTCTGCCAAAGAAGACAGGCCCTGTTTTGTTTAGACTTTTCTTTCAACTTACAAATGAAAAAGTCAAAGCCTAACACAAAGATAAGGCTTTTAAACTAGGCTTCTAGAAAAGCCAAAAGCCTCTCATAAATAAAAGCCATTAGCCAGCACTGAGATGCTTTTTTGGAATAACACTCTGCCACTCAACTTCATAAAAATTAAGCATGAAATGCCATTATATATATTCACAATTGTTCACTTTTTTCCTCAATCTCTCCCTTTCCCTACCGAATCCCCTCCAAGGCAACTAGTGGCGGCGGCGACCCACGACAATGACCCCGCTGGCCTCCCGCAACCCCACAATCCTCCTCTCCGTCCCAACACCGCCAACTTTCTGCGGCCCCATAGTCCTCCTCCCTACCCCCAACGCCATCATCGAGATCCATCCCGTCACCACCTTCCTTATCGTCGATCCCACTGTTCTCATCCAGGTATTGCTGCTCACCTGCTCCTCCTCCATATTCACTATGGAGTTGTTCTTTTGGGCTATGGTTTATGGCTTAAATTTTTGAATTCTAACTATTCACGAGAGAGTACGAAGAGAGACACTTGCGTGTGATTTTAACTGGTATAGTTGAAGTCGGTATAGTGCTTACTACAATTGACTTGTAGACTCCGCCTTGAAAAGACACTCTGTTTGAAAGCTACTTATTGTAGCATAAATCATAAGGCATAATCCGAAAAGAACGGCCCCTATATTTTGCTCTTAATGATAGATGGCATAAATTGAGCTCCCCCATTAGCTGACATCGTCGACGCTGCAGACCTCCTCCCCATCCCCAGCATCGTCACTGAAATCGATCCCGACTTTGTCCCCACTTCTTCCGCACGAGATCCATCCCAATGCCACCCTCCTCATCCCCGACCTCGCCGTTCTTATCCAGGTATTACTGCTCACGTGCTCCTCTTCCATATTCACTAGATTTGTTCTTAATGGTAGATGGTACAAATTGAACTTAATTTCTTAAGGTCCGGTGGGAAATCTCTCAATGTTTTCTTGATATTTTTGGCTAACCCAAATCCCTATTTTTGGTAGAGAGCTCTTCTTGTCACTGGAAGCCTACGTAGCTGGCTATGCTAGGAATTATGAAGCAGTTAGTGCAGCTCATACATAGGGCCGAGTTCTTTTTGTCTTACGGCTTATGGTTTCTCTCAAACAAATAAACAAACAGGAGAGCCACGAAGGATCATACCAAGACAACCATTACCCTTTAGGTTAAGTTGTTAAGCTAGCCAGTAGGTGAGGTTATGAGCTATCAGTTTTCTCTTTTGTCGGTTACCATAACTATTACTTGTTATTTGCTTAATAAAGATTTTACTAAGTTGGTGTTTTGTGGTGGATTGTGCAAAACAACCCATGTTCCCCCTTTGTCTTCAGTCTTCTCTTCTAATTCTTGGAAGCATCAAGCAGATGGTGAACACTAGGAACAACGGCAATGGCAACAACACTGGAACCCAAGGAAGTCACTCCGTTTCTATCCCTCCACCACCACCTGCTGGAGGATCTGATTGGGCTCATATGAAGGCCAACTAGAATCAGCTCATTCAACAGCTAGTGTAGACCATCAACAACCCCGCTCAACTTGCTCATCAGCCACTACTATCAGCCCAGGCTCTACAATCAAGACTATCAGAATTCATGAGAATGTGTCTTCCAACCTTCTCCAGCAGTACCGAACCCATAGACGCAGATGACTGCCTCAAAGCCATTGGGAAGAATCTAGACATATCCAATGCAGTGATAGGGAAAGATGTGACGACCCATATTTTTATCGTGGGGATAAAAACACTAGTTAGCAGATTATTATTCCTTTTAGCCAGTAGAATATCGCTCTAATGAATAATAAGTCTATCAGAGTGTTGCAACAAAATAATAATTAAAGACAGTATATCATATTACATAAAAGTAGCCACGCATGGCTAAAGTCTGATACAAACATTCTAGTTAAATTATTACAATGTCAAATGTACAATCTAGTTCAACTTCGAATTATACAGGGACTAATAAATAAAAGATAATAAGTTAACTATATCAACACCCTCCCTAATCGTCCCAAACACCATGAAAAGGATCCAACTCATACGGTTCGTTCTCATAATCATCTCTTTCCCCCTCCTAATAGAGCTCCCCTGGGAAGGTATCATCCACCCCAAGTGAAGACCTAAGCTGGCGATTATCTAAATAAAGAAAAATAATAGCAAGAATGAGTACAAAAGTATTCAGCAAGCTTATTTAATATGTCAGAGCTATCTCTTGAGGACCCGTGTGTAATTAAAAAAATTTGAGGAAAAAGAGATGTTTGAAAATTTAGAGGGGAATCGGTAGTGGATCAATCTTTTAGCGAGTTGGGATCGGAAGATCGCATGCCAAGATAAATAGGACACGTGGGGAGAGAAACCCTAGTTGCCTTTTCCCCCCTTGTTTCCCTCGTCCCGAGCGCCGCACACGACCAGCCATCACCACAGGAAATCCATCTTCTCGTGTGCCATGCTCCCGCACGTCGACGCTTGCGTTTGCACTCGCGCCCGCCGTCCTCGCCACGCGCCGGCTGCGCGTCGCTCGTTTGACCGCGTGCCGCGCGTCTCCTGCATCGTCGCGTGTTGTGGGTCTCCAGCCACGCCTTCGCTTGCTGCTGCCGCAGCCATGCGCTCGCGATCGCCGTGAGTTAGACGCACAAGCCAGGTCCTGCCCACTGTGTGTCCGTGCACGCGCGCGACTTCCCGCACCTTCCCGCATGAGCCCGGCCGCCCTCGTTTTAGCACAAAGCCGCCTGCCCCTCGTCCAGCCCGCTCGCGCACAGTGCGTGCGTGCTGCGCGACACGTTCGGCCGTGCACAACGGCGCAGCGTAGCCAGTCCACGTGCGTGCGAGACACACTGTTACTGTGCTACCGACAGCCAATGTCGTGTGCCAAGGGGGAACATAAAAAGGGAGACTAGACCAGTGCGGCAAGGGGGAGTAAGGGAAGGAATTAGAAGGGGGAAGGCAAGAAAAGTAAGGAGGAGATCGGGATTTTGCCGTTCATGATATGGGTAATGATATGTTATTCGTTCATGATATGGATAATGATATGTTATTTCCTCTCTGTTATGTTATCTTCATTAGAGATTTAAAACCAAGATTAGAGAGAAATTAGCAATTTCTAGACAAGAGATCGAGTAGTAGATCTCGGTTTAATATGTTGTATCGTTGTACTATTATTTCGGGTATTGTATGGTCAAAATTTCGAGATTTTATCTACTAGAAAGTTAAAGCGAATGTTGATAGCTTTTAGAAGAATTTTTATTTATGTCGATCAAATGAGTGGATTATGATATATTAATTTTATAATCCTGGTGCCATGTAAGTTTGTCTTGTTTTGGCAATATGTAATAATTAGTAGATTAAAAATAGTAAGTAAACTAGTTTACTAGTTTGGTCAACATAAACATTTTAGGTAATTTCTTAAGTTTTCCAAAAAAAATTCAAGAATATAATTTTTAGGTAAGTGTAATAGAAGTTATGAATTTTTGGAGGCTGCTATCTGGTATCAGGTTGTGTTGGACGTAGTCATGGGAAATCATTAAGTTGACTAATTTAACGGTAGAATTAAATTTTAGGAATAACTAGAAAATGGTAGATAAATTCCTATACGTTTTGAAAATATCATTATTTAATATATTTGCACATGTAGATTAAAAGATGTTAAATTAATAAATCTGTTGTCTGGAATCTGTTTTATGGGTTAAAAATGGGGTTTATATGATTTAATCTGGACATTTGATCAATTAAAAAACATAGGAAATTTTGTATAGATTCCAGAACTGGTATGGTTTGTTATTTTACAAGGTGAGAGTTGAGAGTTATGGTAATTTTGGTATCGGGATAGCGGGGTTGACCGTCAGGTAAAGAGGGAAAGTTGTGGGTTCAGGAAGAATGTAGGAGTGCTGTCATTTATTTGTTGCCTTATAATATTGTGTCATGTATTGAGAGTGAGTAATTGCTATAGAATAAGTAGCAACAGGTGTGTTGTCATCTTCTGTTCAAACCGGCTGTTACAACTAAAAAGGGCAAGTACATGGTAGAATAGTATTTAAGTGTTTGAGCTTATTGTTTGTTTAACGAATTTCTTGCCATGATGATTCATATGATGATACTTGGTTCTTAAATTTCTCATATGAGTATGTTTACAATGATGATTATGTTTATTGATCCATGTTGTTGATTAACTATCAAAAAGAGATAATCATTACATTACATGTGAGCATTAGTGTTGCAAAACCTACTTGGTAGGCACTCCACATAAGTGAAGGTGAGACCCTGTATAAAAAAAGACAGAGCAATCCTATATGAAAATGGATAGTGCAAGAGTCCGAGTTGTGACCTTGTATGAAAAGGGATAGGACGAGAGTCCGAGTTGTGACCTTGTATGAAAAAGGATAGGATAAGGGTGTGTCATTGATGGGTGAACACATAGTTGTACTGGTACATGTAGAAAAGGAGTTGAGTCTTGTGCATTACATTCATGAAAAAGAGAGTTAGAAAAGAGGCATATGTATGGAACTCATGGATAATGAGCATGTGATAATAAGAGAATGGTGAATTAAGATAAAATATTAAGAGGATGCTTACCTTGTTTATTATTCAACTTTGTATTTGCTGAGTCGTAAGCTCACCATTGCTTTGTTGTTATTTTTGGGTAAATGTGGAAGGTGACATACATGAGTGGAAGTAGAACATGAAATTTTGCACTTTTGTAGCTCTTCACTTCACCTAACGATCCATTCACTTATTGCAGTAGCTAATTAAGTTTTATCCATAAAATGGTTAAATGAATAATGGTTTCACTTAGCTATTAATGGTTCTTAATGATGCTATATGAAGCATTCCTTGGTTTGGACTTACATATGATCATTTTAGTAACTATATAGTTCATCTTAGTTCAATTTATAGTTTATAATGTTGCTGAAGTTAATGTTTAATATTATATTGGACATTTAATCTTGAAGTCTAGTTGTTGATAATGCTTGATTATTGGTTAAAATTAGTAATTTAATAAGTAAATACTTGTTTAACTGAAAATAATCTAATCATATATCAAAAGATGCTTGCCTGGAATTTAACCATTGGTTTAGATTCAAGTAAGATCGGGTGAAGCCCTTCCCATGCCTTGAATTGTGGCCTACGATCAAATACGTAGGCTATGGCTTAATTTATGAAAACATAATAAAATGTGTTATGCCCATGTGCTTGTGCTCTTAGGGTGACGCTTTAGTCAACTAAAACCAGTCGCGGTAACTATAACTAATTTCTATTCGATACTCATTGTTTGACATTATATTAATAGCGTTCAGGGGTGTTGCTTATCTATGAGGTATGCTCGTCATTGTATTGATTGTTAGGTAATTTCCCGCTCGAACGCGATTAAGTAAACACATGTATAAATATAACTGCAAAAAAAATTTCCTATCCGATTTTACGCATGCAATTATGTCTATTCAATTTTACGCAAGAGTGTCCATATTTATCTCCCTCCCTAAATAATTTTGGGTCTCAAGGTCACTCGGATAAAATCTTCCCTCCCAAAACTGGTGCTTTTCCTGTAATTAGTCGATTAATCTCCGCGTACTATCTTAAATCATCACATACAATTTTAAATCTTTTGATGGAAATTAGTTTATTCTAATAATCCTAAATAATTATTAACGGGTTTCTATAACTAATATGTGACTAACAAAATTAACTTGATATTTAAAAATACACTAGAGCGATCTAGACACCAGTACATGAATTTAATCTGTACACATACAAATTTTAATATACTGATGACACTTAATTTATCCTAATAATCTTGAATGAGTAATAGTGGGTATCTACATTTTAAATGCAACTAATAAAATTAACGAAGCATTTAATCATGCAATGGAGCGATTTAGACAACGACAGTACGAGAATTTGATTCTACATGCTTAATCTCTCTCTTTATTCTCTGTTTGGTCAATCGACCAAGCCACCCCTGGCTTCTCTCTTCCCTCAATTTTCTTTATTTAGCTGAACCATCCCTGGCCACGCATTGGTTTATCTCTTTGCCTCTCTCCTCTCTATTTGCTTTTTTCCCTTTTTCTCTTTCTTCATTTCTTCACTCTCTTACCTTACTAATCTCTTTCTCCTCACTCTCTCTTTATCCTCATTACTTTCAGCCGAGAGGCTTCTGGCCAACCACCCTGCTTCCTCTTTTCCCTTATTCTTTCTCTCTCTCTCCATTTCTTCCTTTGTCGCCCACTTCTTTGCTGCTCTCAGGCTTCAACTTAGCTGCCTACGCCTCCAGTCTAGTCTAGCCACCTTCATCTCTGGCCCAGCCACTGTGCCTCCAACTGTCGCACCGTTGGGCCCAACCCTGGCCATTGCACTGTCATGGCTAGCCCCTTGGCCCTGGCTTCCACATCGTAGCTCCTAGCTCC
The DNA here is from genome assembly GCA_017311315.1 of Dendrocalamus latiflorus. Lineage (NCBI taxonomy): Eukaryota > Viridiplantae > Streptophyta > Magnoliopsida > Poales > Poaceae > Dendrocalamus > Dendrocalamus latiflorus. The sequence continues at coordinate 19,478,169 of CM029614.1, read as the reverse complement.
GGCCCTCCAGGGCCGCCTACTCACCTTTGGCCTAGCCATGGCCGGCTCAGCCCTCCCTCTAGTGCTTCTTCCCCCACCTCCATTTCTTCTTCTCTTTCCCCTATTCCTCCCCTTTACTTCTCTTTAATTAAGATTTCGCTTGATTTTAATTCTATGACTTGGGTTGATTTTATTTGAGGATGGTGAATGCATTGGTTGGATGCTGCACGGCTTGCTACGACAGGGCTCAAGGCCTTCCTGTGTGTCGGGGAGCAAGGGTGGCTATTGGGTGCACGTGACTTGCTGGTGACGGCTCTTGTATACTCCTCACCTCTCTAACCTTTCCTCCTCTACTCCCCCTATTGCTCTTTGATGGTTTAGGTGATGTTGTGGTTATTGTTAGATGTGTCATCTTGGTGGTTTCGTTCACGTGGCGTGGTTCCTATGAATCAATGGGAGAAGTGGTGAATGAATGGTGGTTTACTTTGGTAGTTTGTCGACTCCATTTGAGAATGGAAGGAGAGGTTGAAGTAGGTTATTGCTTTCTTGGCTTGATGGTGTTGTAGTCAGCTAGAGGTATTGGTCGTCACCTCTGGTGACCTCCAGTGCTTGTTTCCCTTGGCTTTGCTTTACCTCTATTAGTGGCTTGGTGCCTCCTGATCTGGCTGCCTTGATCTTGGTCTCCTTCGGTTGGTGAAGGCTGTGGGAAGGGATGGATATAATGGGGGGATGAAAATGGGGGAAACATGGTTTTGTTGTTGGCTTGCGAGCTCTGGTGGCTTCTGGTCGTGCAAAAATAGCACACCCGCAAGTGCACGGGTTGCCACTGAAATAGCGGCGAGTGTCGTGTTCTCCACAGGGACTAGACTGAGGCTACCGATGCTCAGCTAAAGCTAGGTCAATCGAAACTGGGGGAAAACTAAACTACCGAGCGAACTCTAACTCGCACAGACTAAACTACGAATGAACTAAATAAATGAACGAACAAAGGACAACGGGAAGAACGACTGTACGAATGGACGTCGTACGACCGAACGAACAACACGACAAAACTACACGAACGGGACAATTACCGACCGACGACCTAACTAACTACCGACGCGAGATAGAAAGGAGTCGAGAAGCACTGGGGGAGTCTAGAAGCACGAAGGAAGTCAAGAGAGAACGAGGAAGAAGACGGTCGACGGCTAACTAGATGACGGCGGCAGGACAACATAAAACACAGAACTACGAACGCTCGCACGACTTAACTACCGACCGACCGCGCAAAGAAGAAAGGGGAAGGTCGAGAAGCACAAGAGAGAATGTAGAAGCTCTAGGTGGGTCAAGACAGCAAGGGGAAGGAACGGTCACCGGTTCGCTAAATCGCACACACAAACATCACGGAAACTAACACCCGCACAAGCACAAACACGAACACTAAATTAAACACAGACAAAGACACTAACCACTTACACTAGAACAATTGACAAACTAACACCTAATCACAATAACATCTCAGTGAATACATGCACAATCACAATTCTCAGAAAATATTCCACAATTCATCAACACAGTGCATAATCCACAGTGCAATAACAAGTCACAGTAAGAACAATTCGCAACCACAGAAAAATTAGTGCATCATGAAGCTTTAATTAACAGCGCATTAGTACCAATTCAGTGAATCAATACTTGAGACTAGCAAATAGAAAATGGGAGAGGAAATAGAGATAACCGAGGAGTAGAGAAGAGGAAGCAGAGCAGAAGAGGTCGTCGGTGAAGTGGAGTCGAGGCAGAAGTGGTCGGTGAGGGAGTTAGCCGTAGCGGAAGTAGAGGGTTGCCGTGCCTTCGCCGTCGGCGTCGGTGGAGATCGGCGGCCCGGCGCTTGGTGGAGAAGCGGCGGCCGAGAAGAGGTAGATCGGCGGGAGGAGAGGCGAGGCAGCCGTGATGAGGTGTGGCCGCCGGTGGTACGGTGGATCTTGGCGGCGCGGATGGGGCACGGGAGTAGGCGACGGAAAAGTGGGTGATGGAGGTCGGCGGTGCTAGGGGTCGCCGATGACCGGAGACGGTGGATGGGAAGAGGCAGATGGAGGAGCTGCGGTGGCGCGCCGGCAAGCTGCGGCGGCAGTATGGCGACCGGAAGCGGAGGGAGAGCAAGACGGCGGTGGAGAAAGTGGCGGGTGGCGGCGCGCCAGTGGAGAAGGAAGAGGGGCACTGCGGTTGACCGCCGGCGAGTCTGGCCGACCCTCGCCGGCGCCGACGGTGGGAAGACACGGGGAGGTGAGAGAGAGAGAGCAAGGAGAGGTAGGAGATAGGAAATGGCCGGCTCGGTTTCTCCCAGGCGGCGGCTGGGGTTTTTGGGGAGATTAGGGTTTTCGGCAATTTGCGATTTAGTCCTCGTGGTTTCTGGAATTTGCAATCAAGTCCTTCCCCATTTGATTTCTTCTGAATTAGACCTCTGGAGCTCCGTTTTCAACACGGTTTGATCCTACGCATCCGTGACGATGCGTACATCGGTATGGAGTAGTCCAGATTTGTTGTTTATGCGCCTAGATCGCGCCGGCCTGCGGAAAAGTACAAAAAAAATGTAAAATGATCCAAATTGAGCAATTAATTATAGAAAAGCATGTAAATGATGATAAATGGTCTCAAAATATGACGAATATGAGGGTAAAATGACGGGTAAATATATACAAATATGACGCATATCAGCTTCGTTGTAATGTTCTCTATCCATTTCTTTTAGGTTGCCTCCTACCTTATCTTTGCCTTGTGGGTTCCTATGCTCTCCTATGTCACTAGTGCTACTACTGTGATGGGGGCGGGATGAATTGAGAGATTTGTGTGGTTGGGGTTGGAAAATGGAGTTCGGACTAAACTCAGGTTTGTTTTATGTTGAATGATGGAACTTATGGCTATGAGAGGAGTCGACTAGCCTCGGACAGTCTGGTATCTCGATAAGTGGAATGACTAGGCCAAAATTAGACTTTAGAGTCCTGACGGTAATTCTTTCTTTTAATTCTTTTCTTTTGTTAAGTCTTTGTCAATGTTTGTACATTCACTCTTTTCGCAAATGAAACTATAGCTATTTTGGAAATCAGGTAATTAGTAAATGTTGTATGAAATGATCTATATGTAATTTATATTCTCTTTAGTTTCCGAGTAGTTGTAAATGTATGAGTTGCTCCTGGTATAATTTTATTTTTATACTTGACGTAATAACTACAACGCACCGTATAATTATTGATTACAATGAATGGCATAACTTATATTCATTTACTTTATTGGATGGTATTCAATGGAAGTTTTTTTTGTGTGTATAAGGGTTTAGTTTGAGCTTGAGTTAATTAATTCATTTCATGACATAAATTTTCACTGTTGATTAATATTGTTAATCCACAATTCATCAATTACATTAGGTCTGAAAACGTGGGCATTACAAAAGAGTTCTGTTTGCTTCTCATTAGCTGAACATACCTGCTTTAGACTAGTGGGACAACTTCACCGTTGCTCATGCCCCACGCACAAGCCATTACATGGAACGAGTTCGTGCAAAACTTTTGAAAGCTCATGTTCCCACCGACACCATCACTCTCACGAAAAGGAATTTCGAGCTCTACGACAAGGGGGCCACTCTATAAATGAGTATCTTTAGAAGTTCAACCAGCTAGCGCGTTACACGCCAGAAAGCATCGCTACAGATGAGGTCAAGCAGGAAAGATTTCTCGAAGGACTCAACGACAACTTGTCTATTCAACTCCTCTCCAATGACTATACTAATTTCCACAAGCTTGTCAGCACATCTATCTACTAGGAGTCCAAGCACCAAGAAATAAAGAATTGAAAGAGATTGATATTTGCCTAGCACCTGAACCCTAAAAGTTTTCCTAGAGCAAGAAGAACTTCACAGCAAGCCATCAGGTTCCAGTAATCATCGTCAACAGGAAAGCTAGTTTTGTCCAATCCTTCTCCTAACAACGAAGACAATAAAGCCTTGATAGTTAGCTTTCCACAAAAGAACCCAACCTCAGTAGTGTCGGACCCCGAAGCAATGACTCCCATATCCTCTATATAATTCGCACCAGTCTAGGACCAGCTAGTACACACAATGGATAACAAAGATAAATATCAATCATAATGATATTTATTCATTAACTAAATATGGGCATGATGGCCTAAGTTTACATCCATGGCCCATAGGCCAAAATTAAATAATAGTAGCAGAAGAAAAAGGCGAAGCTGAAGAGACCCAATAAACCTGTACACAGGTAAATGACAGTAAGACGTGGTCTACTCGTTCTAATTCTCACCGAAGTTGAAGTAGTCCTTCTCTAAGTATAGATAGCAAGAGTGAGTACAAAATTGTACTCCGCAAGATATACGGAGAATGCAATAATAATGCAAGGCTGACAAATGAAGACATATAGAATTAATTGAACATAAAGCATAATTTAAAGAAATACAATAAGTATATTGAAAATTGCTGAATTTTAACACAGTAGGCAAAGACAATAGTTTAATCAAAATAATATTGTCAATGTAGGCACCGACCTGATGCTAACCTAACCACGGGCATCCCATCCGGACCATCTTTTCCAAAATATCTCATATGGATTCCATCCATTCATAAGCCTTTGATAAACCATTTAGAAAAATAAAGTCTAATCTGTAAAAAACTTTATTCAGCATGCTCATGACCACGGGCACGGCTATCCAAGATAGTTTATACTAACAGAGATGCTATAACTTTACTCACAAGACATGATCAACTCATATTGGCACGTAATTAGCACACTTTCTTGGGTGTGTGGTGGAGAGATCATGACAAGGTCTTTATAATGCAAAGTCATTAACTTGGCTATGCCTCCACTAAGGTTTCACTCTAATAAGGAATTCGCCAGATCGAGACCTCCTCTTATACCGTGTGTGACTTCTCATGGTCTATGCCATGCTCACATTCAACCTATAGCGAGATTCAGGTTGGGACCCACAAATTAGTCAGCCATGACTATTGCATACCAGCCTTGTGGTACTATGGTAGGACTTTGTAGCATTATCTCATAGACTAGTCCATAATTAACTTAGGTTCTTCCCACATACCTCTTGTGCTTAGAATCACCATTGTGTTACTGAACAACAAAATGTGCCAACAAACACCCACCGTCTAACCATTTGTCTAAGTATAAACCAAGTTTTATATTTTATTTTCAAATATTTCATAGACTTTCTCGACTCACTGAAGTCAAGAATACAATTTAAAAGCTCATCATTTTATGTGAAAATGTCATCCTAAGCCAAATTATTTCTAAGCAGGTATAAGCAATTGCTACAAAATTCTATAGCCATACTAATGTACTATCTAGAGTTTTATTCTAGGGTGACAAGGTATCTTGGAATCAATATCAATGCAGTATTAACAAGAAGGCAATAACTAAGTTTAGTACTGAATTGAAATACGTTGAATAAAAATGTGCACGCAGAATAATTTAAAATAACATAATTTTACTTTGCAATTTAGGATCAATATAATCAAGGTGTGTAACTTGCCTTGCTCCATGGATTTGCGTGAATCATTGAAGTAGAATTCTTTCGAATTGTCGCAATGTACACGTGAAAATAATCTGCTTAACTTAAATAAAATCCAAATAAATCCAAATAAACTTAAAATATTAGAAAAGATGAAAGAAATGGATAGATTGAAATTTTTGATGAATTTAGAAAGTTTAATGGGTCCAATCGGAGCTAGGATGAAGAAAAAAGGGCTCGTAGAAGCTTGAAATTTAAAGGAATTTTTAAAAGAGAATTTCTGAAATTATTTTTCAAAAGAAAAATGAATTATGATGTTAGCAAAGGAATTTCGAATTTGACTATTTTACTTTTCTAAAGGAAGTTCGGATTATGATGTTAGCCCTGTGTTTGACTTTTTGGGCCTAAGGCCGACATGTGGGCTTGGTCTATTGTGGATCGAGTCCACAAACCAACAGTCAGCTAAGGTGGTGAGGGGGATGGCGTGGTGCCTATGTGGCAGATGACTCGGCTTATTTTGCTGATGTGACCGACATGTGGCAGTGGAGGGGTCGTGGGGCTAACGTGGCAGGCCACGTGGGGCTAACGTGGCAGGCCACGTGGTGCTAACATGGCACGGGTTGGGCCTTGAGCTGACGTGGCATCCACATGTCATCCACGTGGACCTGTGCTTTGAGTGGTGCTACATGTGGCTGGCTGACACGTATACTGGAGGGGCTGAAATGGCTGATGGCTGTGCACATGGCCGTTGGCAGCTGGTGTGGTAGACATGCAGCTGCTGTGCGATGAGCTAGTGCACCATTTGGCGGACATGCAGCTGCCATGTAGATGTATGCGCTGATGTGGCCTTGGCCAGCATGGGGTGGTGCACAGGACCCCTAGGTCGTCGGAGTTCTAGCGGCCGGCGGTGATATGCAGTGGGTGCAAATGAAGGAGAGGAGTATGAGGAGTTGATTCCCACCTAGAGCAGGCTTGAGTGGTGGATGGAAATGGCCAGTGGTGATGAGAAGGTAGTGGTGGCGCATGGGCATCGGCGACGAGGTGGCTCCAGTCAAAGGAAGTCGGGGAGTGTGCGGTGATGCCAAAGGTGTCGAGCTCGGGCTTCGGGGATGGCTGAAGCGATGGGAATTCCTCGACGGAAGATCGTCGACGGTTGAAGAGAGATGGGCACATCGCAGAGAATCCTCAAGCACAAGGAAAATGGGAGGAGGCGAGAGGGAGGGTGATATGGTGGTGATGGTGGAGAAGGTTAGCTTTTATAGGCTTGGGGGAGAGAGAGACCTGCGGAATTCATTGTCGAAAATTGGGAGGAGGTGGCGATGATTGCGGGGAGGTTCGACAAGAGAATGGTGGAGTTGGGCACGGAAAAGGAGGAATTTGGGCAAGGAATGGGGGAATTGGCGCGTGGGGTGAGGAGGAAGAAAAGGGAGGCGGGGGCGGTCGACGGGGAATTGGCCGGAGATAGCGGCGGCAGGTGAAAGAGGGAGGGGAGGGAGAAGGGGGTGTGTAGAAGAAGGAGCCGGCGGGTGGGCCCCAGCGGCAGGAGAGAGAAAGGGGAAGAAAGAGGGAGGTGGGCGGGTGTGGGATGGAGATGGTGACATGCGGTAAGGGGGAAGTTTCCAGGACGTCCACGAAGAGAGAGGGGGGAGGAAAAGGCACGGGCGGGTGGAGATTCCACTGCGTGGCTGAGAGGAGTGGATCCAGCCGGCCACATGTCACCCCAATGTGAGAAAGGCTTTTTAAAATCTGATTTTCTTTTAAACAAAAGCTAGAAGACACAAATAATTTTGAGAAAATAGCAAATAAATCTTGACAATTCTAGTAAATTTCACAAATTTTTTTGGAATTATTCTAGACTTAGGAAAATTATTTCCAACTTAATTTCGTATTTAATTATTATACTAAAAATATATTTGTTTCTAAAATTGATTTTAAATTCCAGAAATTCACAAAAAAATCCAGATAAAAGCCAAATGAGTTCAAATTATTAATTTGAGTTATCATTTCTATAAAAATTCAAAATATTCTTTATTTAATACTATTTTATGTTTTACTTAAATTATTTTTTGAAAGAAAGGCCTTTTTTAGGGCAAGAAATCGGGGCAGATAAAATTCAAATTCAAGTAACCAAATAACATTGCTTTTTTAAATTAAATAATTTTTCATGAAAACTTTCAAAATAAATAACTGGGTTGTTATAAACTACCCTCCTTAAATAGAATCTCATCCCCGAGATTCGGACGTGTTAGCAAAGAAATGGGTTTGGGTCTTACTCTGTGTGGCTTGAGTTGTGATCTGGTTCAGACGTCCCTTCATAAACTTTTGTTGCCTTCTATTTGCTATATGTAGGTTATTGGCAGTTGGTGTACCAAGTGTGCCCTTCCTTGCTATTTATTGCTTCTTGGGGCAGTTGTTGGCATAATGTCCCGTCTCATGGCAGTTGAAACAAGTAACTCCTATTGCTGAGTTCGGGTCCTTCTGGGGAAAGCCAACTGTCACAGCTTTGCTATCCTAAGTGTTAAGAGAAGGGCTAGCCGAAACTAGCTCTCTTGCTGACGATGATAGCTGGAATCTGTTGGCTTGTGCTAGAGTTCTTCTAGCTCTGGGATAGCTTCCGGTGTTTAGGTGCTGGGTAGACATCCGTCTCTTTTAGTTCAGAATCTCCTGATGCTTGGACTCTGGACGGATAACCTTGCTGACAAGCTGGTAGAAATCAGTGTAGTCATTGGAAAGGAGTTGACCGATAGGTCATCGTTGAGTCCTTCTAGAAATCCTTGCTGTTGACTTCATCATTAGCAACGTCTTCTGGTGTGTAACACACCAGCTGGTTGAATTTCTACAGGTACTCACTCACTGCTCGTCCTCCTTGTCGCGAGCTCAAAATTCTCTCTTCTTGATAGTGATGGTGCCAGTGGGGACATGAATTTTACGGAAGTTCTGCATTAACTCATTCTAAGTAATGGCTCGTGTATCGGCATGAGCAGCGGTGTAGTTGTCCCATCACTCTAAAGTAGGTCAGTTTAGCTGATGAGAAGCAAACAGAACTTTTCCCAATCACAAAAGTTTCTGGAATTACTCTAGACTTAGGAAAATTATTTCCAACTTAATTTGGCCTTTAATTGTAATACTAAAAATGTTTTTAATACTAAAATTGATTTTAAATTCTAGAAATTCACAGAAAATCTAAATAAAAACCAAATGAGTTCAAATTATTAATTTGATTTAGGATTTTTATAAAAATTCAAAATATCCTTTATTTAATACTATTTTTATGTTTTTACTTAAATTACTTTTCAAAAGAAAGGCCTTTTTAGAGGCAAAAAATTAGGGCAGATAAAATTCAAAATTCAAGAAACCAAATAACATTGCCTTTTATTTTAAACTAATTATTTTTTCACTAAAAATTTTCAATATAAATAGCTGGGCCATTACAACAGTAGAAGTTACTTGTTTTAACTACCATATGATGGGATATTGCCGTAAGAAGCAACAATAACCAGGACTGGTACACTTGGAATGCCAACTGCCAATACCCTCCAAGCAACAGCAAGAACGCCACATAAGTTTACGAAGAGATGTCTGAACCAGATCGCAGCTCAACCCACAAAGGGTAAGATCCAAACCCATTTCTTGCTAGCCCGTCTGAATCTTGGGCATGTGATTATTTTTAGAGGGGTAATTTCAAACAGCCCACCTGTTCATTTTAAAAAATAAATTTAATTTAAAATAAAAAATAAGTGTTATTTGGTTGCCTATGTTTTGAATTTATTTTCCTATTTTTAACTTTTAAAAAGGGCTTCTCTTTTGAAAAGTAATTTAATTAAATAAATCAATTATTAAATAAAAGATAAATTGAATCTTTGTAAAAAATCTAAATCTAAATTAATTATTTGAAAGTATTTGGCTTTAATTTGGTTTTCATAGAATTTAAAATCCAATTTTAGAGTTAATAAAGTATTTTATGTATAAAAATATAGACCAACTTTAAGTTGGAAATAATTTTCCTAAGTCCAAAATAGTCTTAGAAATTTCTGTGAATTTTTCTAAATTTTTTTGACTCTATTTACTATTTTCTATATTTATTTGTATTTCCTTGTTATTTCTAAAATCAAAAGGGCATTTAAAATCCCAAAATCCCTTGGGCGGAATTCCTCTCCACGGTGCATTTCCACCTCCACGGCCCACTTCTTCCCCGTGCACCACAATGCCTAACCTGGCCCACTCCTTGCACCACCTTTATCTCTGACCTCTCGAGTCCATGAGCTGGACCCTTCTCCTTCCCTCATTTCTTCTTCCCCGTCTGCTTGTTCTTCCTCCTGTGGACACCCTCCACCTTCCTTTCTCACCGATTTTCTCCTAGCCACATGTCAGCCACCCGACCGTGCTCCGCACCGACCGCTGGATGACCCTGGTGAAATGTGTCAGTTATCCGAGTACGGGGGCACTGTTCATCTGTGTCATCCATTATCTGCCGTCCAATCTCCCGAGCCACCATGTGTCGCGCATCAGCGAGCGAGGGCAATGTGGATCTTCCCCGACTCGGACTCCTCCTCCATGTTTGCTCAGGTCACAGCACCACCGCCTTCTTGGCGTCCGTGCCGTGCACGATGCGGTCGTCTTGGCCTCCGTGCCTTTAAAGCATGGCCATCTCCTCTCGGTTTTCCTGTCCTGAGCCTTTGCTGCTCTCATTGTCCGTGCCAAGCCATTGTGACCAAGTCGCTGTCTTCGTCTTCGACCCCGGTTGCTGCCGACAGTGTCACTTTGCCGTGCTTGTTGCCTCCGGTCTTGCTGTAGTCAGACGATGATTTGCTCTTTGCACTAGTGGTGATATCACAGCCTCATTCAACTACGGTCAGATGACTGAAGACATGTTTGTGTCTTTCTTCATCGACTACATGCACCACAACAATGTGGCATTAAGGCATAAGAGTGTGGGCTACAAGATTTTTTTGTCCTGGGAACTTTTGGTACATATTTTCTCAGGTAGTAAACTTTTTGTGTTCTGGCAGCAATTGTTAAATATATATATGCAATAAATATCAACTATATGGTTGTGACTTCATATTTTTGTAGAGGCTGCTAAACATTGAGGAGTTGTTGAAAGATGAAGAGCACAACAGCGCACTCAACGTGAGTATTTTGGGGGGCTGAACTTAACAAGATGGACCTTAAGGCAGCAAATTCAGTGAGTTATAGTAATTTTACATTATACAAGTAATCAATTTTGTCTGCATGTGGTCGTTAGCCCCTTTTATTTCAATTGTCAGGTCTTCCTCCGCTTGCTTCACAACTCTCAATGGTCGGTGTACTGTATAAACATTATGCACAGGCACATCGACGTGCTAGACTTGAACGACCATGTTCAAAAATGCACCGATCTGATGACAATTATCATGTAGTAGACAACAAAGTAGTTGCACGTTTGAATGACGCCATCCATGCCACGATCGTTGGGGAGTTTCCAAAGTTTGTGGACTAGGGGAAGTCACTGTTCACCACGCCAAAACAGGTTCTCTCGAATGACTACGCCTTCTTCGGTACGAAGTTCCTGAAATTTTACGACGGTGAAGGACACAAGATCCAAACCACCATAGAATTGGTAAGCAGTAACTTCGTTTTTGACATGCAGTAAATTGTATCATAATATGTTGTAATTTTATGTTATGATGTATTTCTTTCGTATGCAGGAGAAGGGCAGCATATACAAGGCAGAGCTACTATTCTACATGCTCTTCCATGCGCTTACATTGTCAAGCCCCTCCCTGATATTCTGGAGATCCTTAGGTCATGTAGCTCATCGGATTAGATGTTCTGAGTTCGTTTCTGTATATTATGGAAAGTAATTTATTACATAAATATCAGTAAAATTGTGTACACAACATGGTAAAACCGCTGAAATAATCACTCTTCGAAGTAATCACCGCCTTCAGCCTTCTCCTCTTGCATGGGCGGCAATGGCGGCACGGCAGTTGCGGGTAGCAGTGGCAGTGCCAGATGGGCCATCGTACTCAACAAGCCATCAGTGCCCTATTTGGCTAAGCGTGCCCAAGTCGGCCTAGCATGACTTGACCCCTCTATGCTGTGAATGGATCGGAGGACAGGCACATGGGCCGGCATGGTAACCTATTCAGGCCAGCCATGCCAAGCCTAGTCATGTTGGGTCCTATCCAAGCCCGTGCCGTGCCATTGTAGACGACCCATTTGGCTAAGTCTAGGTTGTCCATTTGTAACGTGACTGAAATGGTAACACTAGTGGTAGCCCTAAGACAAGAGGTGGGCCAATAGTTAGATTTCGATTTCACCGTGCTACCTTTAGATATTAACCAAGACTCCCAACTATGGCCCCTTCCAAACAACCACAACTTCTGGTTTTCAGAATCCAAAACTCGTTTAGAACGCATTGGCTTCTTTAACGTGGTTTTATTATTATTTTTTCCCTCTTTCTTTCTTTGTTTTTCCATTTTTTGCATTATCCGTGGAGATATAATGATATGTTTTATTTTTCCAATTTTTTATTTATATTTGTTTAATTGAATGCCTCAGAAAAAAAATTAAAAGCTACTACAATGTTATTTTAGTCAAAAGGCACAACACTTTAAAATAGGACCTTTACATAGTAGAGCTATAGGAGAGGCTGCCGACGGTGACTGACTGACAAATTAATCCTGCACGGGCAGGCTGCCATTATTGAACAGGAAGCAAGAAAAAGAGAGACCTACACAAACTCTTGGTTATCTGTCGTGTTATGTGAGCTTTACTTGAGATCCATAAACAAAGCATTCTCATTTGGAAAGTATTAAATAGAGTTGACAGAAGAAATGGATCGAGAAAAAGAAACAGAGGTCATCACGCTGTTCAGGGAGAAGATGGTGAGCTAGCTAGGTTGTTTGCTGAGTGAAAAACTAGGTGCCAAGCCCTGGCGAAATTGTAAAGACGAGCAGCATCAGGGCCAAGCCGCTGACAGAAGCAAGGCAACCGTTTTCAGCAGGAGGAGGTGGGCCTAAAGCATTGCTACCTATCAGGCCGGATGGGCTTTATTTGTTTAAACCCTTGCTGTACAATAGTTGTCACAGGGAAGCATACAGTGCTATCATTCCCCGCTCGTTTCGGCTTCAGCTTCTAACTTCTGACTTATTTTTTACTATTCATAAATTTCGTCTTTTTCTGAACTTTTGGCTTTGTTTTGAGCTTTTCTGCCGGTTCTTTTTTTCTCTCGTATTCGTTTGTGTTGTCCGTGATGAGCTAGCATATTTTTTCTATTTTTAAATTTAATTATGCCAAATAAGCCACTTTCAGGTACAGTGAAATTTCAGCCGCTACAATGCAATTTCAGCCATAAGCCACAGCTTTTCAGCCCATCCGAGGCAATGCTTCAAACGGCTTAAAAGCCATGCCTTTTGATTTCTACTGTAGCCGTTTGGTTGTAAGTATATTGTAGTGGTTGCTACCTTTTTTGAGTCAAAAAAATGAGAAAAAAAGAGAAAAATAAAAAACATCGCTATATCTTTTGGGACAATGCAAAGAAAAAAGAGGGAAAAAGAAAAACAAAAAGGCCAAAAAAATCAAAATTAAGAAGTCAATGTGATCCAAGTGACTCTGGCAGAAGCCAAAAGTTGAAATCGTTTGGAACGAAGCCTTAGTCATAGCAACGAGAACATAACTTGGCGTCTCCCTCTCCTAACCTAGCTACCGCCAAGAGCTTTGCCACCAACATCCGTCACCGGCCCCTCTCCCCTTGTCTCCGGTGTTATTGTCGAAGTTGAGTGGGTTGGGAATCGGTGGTTTTCCAGAGTAATTTTAGATTTCTTTAATTTCTTTTGTATTTTTTTAGATCAAGTAGTTCTAGTTTTTTCATCGGCTATTTCTGTGCTGGATTTCTTTTATCCGTGATGGGTTTGCTGTACCAACTCATTTGAATGATGATGGTGACGAATACACCAAAAATCATTACCCGGCCAAGTTGGTTTAAAATAAACTTCTCTAATTTTCTTCCTACGAACAACCATGCTATCAAGGCGCAGGTCCTACACATCCATAGAGATTCTTAATAATCTACTTTTTGTTTGTGTGATTGTTGATAATCCTGTTGTTGTTGCAAAATCCGGAGTTTTCGTTGATGAAGAAAAAAATGATGATTCTTGTGGATGCTTAACAGTGCCGTATCATTGAACCTGAATCGGTTCAAATGCACTAGAGATGCCCTGATACCTTGAGTTCCATTCCACTCATGGCTGCCAGCAACGTTGGGTGGCTGACCAGCCAGCCCCAACGTTGACTCATCAGTGGTTTGTACTCCACAGTTGACTTGAATTTGTATAAAAGCAGTCAAAATTGTGAATTGTGACTCAATTAATCATGGTATGTTGCAGCTTGGGAGTTCTGGAATTGTCTTCCATGTATTTATTTCTATAAGCCATCTAGATTTTTTGCACCACTACATATCTTTATTCCATGAACTTAGTTGGCATATGTTTTCTGTGTAAAGATTTCGCTTTCATATTGGCTCAAGAGATTTTTAATATGCGCTGGTTTAATATCTCGTGTTTCACTTACTAGGACATAAGCTGGCCATTAGTACATGTCTAAAACGACGACTGGTGTTCAGAACTTCAACTGTGTTGTGTTTGCAGTTTGCGTTTGGATTGCACAGGTGGTAAAGCTGCGGTGGTAGGTCCATTTGTAAGAACTACTAGCAGCAGAAGTGCAGCATCACGGCATCACGTTACGTTAACTATCACATAGTCCGAAGCAAAATAGCGGGTTGTTCATATAACTCTGTAGCGGTTTTTCTTAAAAAATAGACCCCGATCACTCGTTTTTGAAAAAAAGAGCCATTCTCTAAGCTCAAAAGGTATGGTAGATGACATGTGTTATACACCGTGCCACCGTACGTCGAAAGGTCGGGTGGCCCACGGGTAGGCCGTAGGCGGAGACGGACGGCGTAGGGAAAAACACATGTGTTGAGTTTCTTTTTTTTGTTGCATAGTACGGAATAAATTCCAGCGGTGAATTTCTTTGCCACGTAAGTAGTTCAAGTGAAACTCTTGTATGAAATTTTTAATTCATTTGCACAACAAATACTCGTTGGTATGGTTTGCATAGATGAATGGTGTAGGGGAAAACATGTGTATTGGCTTTGATTATTTTTGTTTCACGATACGGAATGAATTCAAGCAGCAAATTTCTATGGTACGTTACCAGTTCGAGTGAAAGTTTTGTATGAAATTTTTAACTCATTCAGACAACAAATGCTCGCTTATAAATTCTAAATTTTATCTTGCGAAAGACTTGTAATTTTAATTACACTTAATTAGCACTAGATGATTAGTGCTAATTAAATGCGAATAGGATTAAATGGAATACTATTAGTTTAGTGCTTCAATTAGAACTAATTAATTACTATCAGTACTAATCAGTGTGTTTAACGCTAATTAAGTGCATAGATTAATGTGGAACAACGCCACAGTAGCAGTGCCTTAGTTTAGTGCTTCAATTAGCAACAGCGCTACAGTACTAGTGTCTTAGTTTAGTGCTTCAATTTGCACTAATCAATTACTGGCAGTGCTAATTAGTGCGCTTAATGCTAATTGAGTGAACTAATTATCGGGGAGCAGCGCTACAGTAGCAAGCCAAGACACGTGGATGAGGGCATTGCCCAGGCATTCCCCCAGGTTAATATAGGGACTATACTGGTAGTGCTAATCAGTGCGCTTAACGCTAATTGAGTGCACTAATTATCGGGGAGTAGTGCTACAGTAGTGGGACAAGACACGTGGATGGGGGCACTGGCCAGGCATTCCCCAGGTTTAATATAGGAACTAAATTTTATTTCGCGAAAGTCTTGTAATTTTAATTACACTTAGTTAGCACTGAATGATTGGTACTAATTAAATGCGATTAGGGTTAAATAGAATACTATTAGTTTAGTGCTTTAATTAGAACTAATTAATTACTATTAGTATCAATCAATGCATTTAAAGCTAATTAAGTGTGTTTAATGCTAATTAAGTGTGCTAATTAATGGGATACAATGCCACAGTAGCAGTTCCTTAGTTTAATGCTTCAATTAGCAACATTGCTACAGTATCAGTGCCTTAGTTTAGTGCTTCAATTTGCACTAATCAATTACTGGTAGTGCTAATTAGTATGTTTAACGCTAATTGAGTGCACTAATTATCGGGGAGTTGCGCTACAATAGCGAGCCGAGACACATGGATGGGGGCATTGCCCAGGCATTCCCCAGGTTTAATATAGAGACTATATTGGTAGTGCTAATCAGTGCGCTTAATGTTAATTGAGTGCACTAATTATCTGGGAGCAGTGCTACAGTAGCGAGCGAAGGCACGTGGATGGGTTATTGCCAAGGCATTCCCCATGTTTAATATAGGGACTAAATTTTACCCCTCGAAAGACTTGTAATTTTAATTACACTTAAATAGCACCGAATGATTAGTGCTAATTAAATGCCATTAGGATTAAATGGAATACTATTAGTTTAGTGCTTTAATTAGAACTAATTAATTACTATTAGTGCTAATCAGTGCATTTAACGCTAATTAAGTGCGCTAATTAATAGGGAACAGTGCCACAGTAGCAATGCCTTAGTTTAGTGCTTCAATTAGCAACAGTGCTACACTAGCAATGCTTTAGTTTAGTGCTTCAATTTGCACTAATCAATTACTGGTAGTGCTAATCAGTATGCTTGATGCTAATTGAGTGTACTAATTATCAGGGAGCAGCGCTACAGTAGCGAGCCAAGACACGAGGATAGGGACATTGCCCAAGTATTCCCCTAGGTTTAATATATGGACTATACTGGTCGTGCTAATCAGTGCGCTTAATGTTAATTGAGTGCACTAATTATCAGGGAGCAGTGCTACAGTAGCAGCTAAGACACGTGGATGGAGGCATTGCCCAGGCATTCTCCCAAGTTTAATATAGGGACTAAATTTTATCCCACAAAAGACTTGTAATTTTAATTACATTTATCGAATGATTAATGCTAATTAAATGCAATTAGGATTAAATGGAATACTATTAGTTTAGTGCTTTAATTAGAACTAGTTAATTACTATTAGTGCTAATCAGTGCATTTAACGCTAATTAATAGGGAACAGGGTCATAGTAGCAGTGCCTTAGTTTAGTGCTTCAATTAGCAACAGCGCTATAGTAGCAGTGCCTTAGTTTAGTGCTTCAATTTGCACTAATCAATTACTGGTAGTGCTAATCAGTGCACTTAATGTTAATTGAGTGTACTACTTATCGCGAAGCCGTGCTACAATAGCGACCCAAGACACGTGGATGGGGGCATTGCCCGGGTATTCCCCAGGTTTAATATAGGGACTATACTGGCAGTGCTAATCAGTATGTTTAACACTAATTGAGTGCACTGATTGTTGGGAGCAGTGCTACAGTCGCAGCCAAGACATGTGAATGGGGGCATTGCCCAGGCATTCCTCTAGGTTTAATATAGGGATTGTTAAGGCCAGTCTCAGTGGGGGTTTTATGGAGTTTCATGGGCATTAAATACGCTGACATGGCACTGTATTGATGAAGAGAGAGATGATAAAAATTTCATGTGAGTAGAGAGAGTTTCATGGTGATGAAACTCTTCTGCACTGTTTCCAAAATATGGGTATGTTGGAAACTGGAACATGAAATCTACATTAAGACTGGCCTAACTGCTCTGCAATCTGGTACCACAAATACATGGCTCTGTTCCATATACTCGGTTATAGTGCCCTATAAATTTATTTAGTGTTTGAACTGGCGTCATGTCATCATTTAAGACTAAAGTCTCCTTGCAACAGCCCTCACTAATTTCATTCGATTTGCTATATTGTAACTGATACCGACATCATGCACACAACCGCCTATTAATTTACACAGGCTAATTGTGTAATTGGGCTTCTGCAAATTGTATTGGGCTGCCAATGCACTTTTGATCTTCAACTAAGGTAAATTACCATGATAATCCAACAACATGTGAAACTACACTCATAAATGTCTTACGGGGTTTTTTCCCAGTTGAACTGAGAAATATGGTCATTGGTTGTTTCAAGGTTGGAAACCTCCAATCCCTATTGGTTGACTACATTTTAATTGGTTCAGTGATTGGATGATGACCAATGACTCAAATGCTTCGTTTTTTTACTGTTTGTTGCCATTTGTAGATATCGTGGGTGATGTTCTAGGTGATGACACGTGTCTGTAATTGATAGTATGATTTAGGGAAAAATTTTGTTCCAATCACGGAAAATATATGCAATATCATTTCTGTCATAAAAAATCTGTTATTTTGTTTTCGGCATCCTTTTGTCCGTGCACATTACTTTTTGTCATTCTGTTCAATTTTTGGTCAAGTTAAAAGGCTTTGATCGTGCGCGATACGTGACACATGTCGCAAAAATTGATGAAAAATTGGACAGAGTGGCAAAACGAAACGTGCATGGACGGAAGGCTGTCAAAAACGAAATAAGTAGATTTTCGATAACAGAAATGATATTACACATATTTCAATGGCATAGACAAAATTTTCCCAGAATGTGGATGCAAGTAAATAAATAGCATGTCATTACCTGATATATTGTTTGATCCAGATCAACCACATAGACTTCATCTACATCATGCTTACATATGTTTTTTTTTAAGAAAATGATTGTTCATAACATTTGGCTGGGGGAGCTACCACAAACTTCTGATAAACGATACGTTCCTCATTGTAAGTACGAAGTTTTGTTAATGCCATGTCTTCATAGTGATAAACAAGTGCACAGGGAAGAGATTAGCTTTTTGGAATCATAAAACATGTTGAAGAGATTAGCTTTTTGGAAATAATAAAACTCGTTAACTCTGTGACTAGATTGCTAATCAACCCTTATATTTTCCATGTTGTTTGGAGGCTAGAACCTGGGAGGAAAATAACCTCAATTCATGAGCCAACAATCAACTGCTTCAAAAATCACATATTTTAACAGTGCTGGTTCTGTTGTCTGAACTTTTATGTGAGTGAGTATAATTCTAAACTAAAGAATTTTCCTTCTTTTTAATTTATTGTATGCCTTTTCTAAATCCTTATGCTAATTATGGAATTGTAAGTGACAAAATTACTGCGCTGATTAAAGGAGTTATCTCATTTATAGTGTTAATTCGTACCATTTCTATTTTTAGATATTCTAGATATTAATTTTTCACGGAGCTGGTTAAGATCTAAGTAGTCTGTATCTATGAACATGCAGCAGTATAGACGTATGTTTCTTCTTAAAGAAAAAAAAAAGAGGAGTCGCGCTATCGCGCAACTTATTTGGTAGTATTACTTATAAATCCCGTCAGTCAGGGGTAACAATCACCGGTTCATAGGATCTACCAGGAGGTAACCAAGAGCGGAAGCATTGGCTCTACCGCTAGCGCCTTTGTTTGTTTTGGTTTTTGAAAATTGTTTTTTATGGTAAATAATTTTTTATAGTACTAGTAGTGTGCCCGTGCTAACGCTACGATAAAATACAAAACAAGATAAAATTTGTAAAAAATAAAATGAACAATCAGATTCATTAAGATTCACGTATCATATATTGTATAACCAAATATTTTTGTCACATAATATAGTAATATAGGGGAGCGGAGCGGGAGGTAATATAATTATAGTAAGGTGCCCGTGCTTTGCAACGGATTTTATTTAAACGTTACCATAAATTCTAAACTTACATTATTTCATTAGTAACTAACTAACAAAAATCATGGATATCACAATTGGTGCCGCTGAATTTCAAGAATCATATAATTCTCTCCACTACCTTGGAGATGTACACAAGTACCCTTTTACAACCTTTTGTACAACCGATATAGAATCAACACATAAAATTCAAATAATATACAGGTTTTATGCAAATGCAATGAACACAAGGTCTGAAATTTCAAGTCAGCGCTTTAACAAACAAAATTCGTACTATTGTTTTCCATTTCTCCCACTGGCTGCCAAAAGCATATATGGCCATGAGTTAAAGATTAAGTATATTTTCTGCTAGTAAGCCCTAGAATCTGCTACACCACCAACAAAAAGATTACTGGCAACCAAAAAAACTACCAAGAGAAATGTGAACAGCTAGGGCTTCCCCCCTGTTTCAGACTATAACAATCTGAAGGGTGCAACCTACAGCAAAATGAAAGCAATATATAGCAACCCAAAAAAGAAACTTCCTCACCTACACTATCTAGAAAGGACAAAGCATCTGATTCAGAATGTCGCTTCGGCATCCAGTCAACTTCTCATTAATCCCTCTAATGAATCCTAATCCATGCCATAATCGATGTTCAGCTCCTGCATAAGCGGGATGGTCTCCATGGCAAACACCATCAAGTGAGGATATGATTTATCCTCATTGCTACGAATAACAAACTGGAGAAACTGGATATGATAGAGAGATGCATGCACGTCGCGTGAAGCTGTGATGTTACACACTGTTTTTGCTGCGATTTATCATATTAGCAGTAGTGGAGCAGCAGCAAGCGTCATGTTGGCTGTAGCTGTGATTTGCCGGGCAAAACCGTGTGCCGCCTCGCCTCGCGTGTCCTGCCGGAGCAAGTCGCGCGCTACCAGTTATGCCGTAGACATCGGATTATTTTCTTTCACAGCATATACCTGCGTCCTACGGAAAAAAAACATTTATTTTTCAACACTACTCATCTTCTTTCATTGGCAAGACTACACAAACACTATATATTGCTCACTTCTTTTCTTTTCACCTAACTTATTTACAGTAATAAATTTTCAAATGATATCTTTTTTAAAATGAGATCTCTAAATTAATTATAATAGATATTCTACCAACTTTATCTATATTAACTAAAATCTCACATAAATATCTATCTCCGTGTACTTTCTCTTGTGCACACCAAAATTCAAAATTTTAAGCTAAAAATCATAAACCACAGTAGAAAAAAAACCTTGCTATGAGTCGGCAAGATCAAGCTATAGCTAGCATTCCATGTGCACAGGGCCCCTCGGGCAAATTAAGCCAACATGCACGTTTTGGATCAGTGCATTCGAGATCCCAACACAGTTGAGTCCACCTCTCTTGAGTCGCACAAGAAGTGAGATGATACACCTTAACTCTATTGAAAATCCTTAATTTTTTTTCCTGTATTTTTTTTTCAAAGTTCTAAAAGTCTCCAATTCTTCTTTCCATCTTTACTCTCCCACAAAAGATTACCTACACCAGACAACTTATTGGAGACAAGAAAAAGTAAGCATATAAGCTTTAACTGATACAGCCCCCGTACAAGAGGACACTCATTCCTTCCCTATGTGCCATAAGGTGTGTTCAAGGCAGCTGAATTCAGACGGCAAACACTCATGGCTAGGAAGCATTTACAGTCATCTCCACGTCGTACCAAAATGGGTGGCGAAAAAACGGAAATCAGGATGGTCCACTTGAATGCGGCGGAGCCAATTGTCAGCCTCCTGCATCAGCAAGGTGACGCGCTGCCGTTCTTGGGCCCCGTTAGACGCCCAAATGGAGCTGCGGAATTTGTAAGAAGCCAGTCCAAAGACAGGCAAAGATAGTTTGCCCGTTGCATTGGTGCAGCGGTTGACTCCCCCAAAACCAGGGCATGCTGGTGTGGTGGGATTGCTATCTGCAAGACGAATAGGAATGTAAGCATTCTATATACCAATGGAGAATGATCGGTGCAATCTACAAGTTACATCTAGAAAAGTGAACATTAAGCTGGTGCCATCTATCCAAAGCAAAACGAGCTCCCTATTTCATATGGCACTTGAGAGTACTTGGGAGTATTTTACCCTTGGAAGGTGTTGCTAGACAATGGAATGTCAAGAAACAGGCATCAAGGTCCTTCAATGTTGGTCCTGTTGGAATTCTATATATGAGGTACCTGCAATCGGAAGCATGAGGATGAAACCAGTAATGTATAGAATCATAGCAACACTATATTAGAAGTGTTGCTCTTCTACACTATATGATGCTGAAATTCAGCACAGTAGGCATGCCATTGTTAGGCATTGCAACTGGTAGGCATCCTCTGCATGGGCCAGCACAGTTGGCAAATGTCAAAATTCTGACCATTGCAACAGCATCATTCTAGTTCTTACAAAGCAAAACGTTGTATACATACCAAAAAAAGTGCAATATTATGGCAGTGAAACTATATATTGTCAGGTTATAAAACATGAGTTGAACTTAGCACGGATATAGTCTGGAAATGATAAACTGCATTCGTATGATGGGGAAATCACAACAAAACAGGCCTTAAAATCTTATAGCAATCTCAAACTTTTATTACATAGCATATATATGGCAAGAGAGAACCATAGCACATCAACGGAAAAGAACACATCTTACCATTGGAAAAAGGGAAGTAGAAATGGAGTGTACAGAACTCAATAGTATTTGAAACATACCATGCAACAGACATCCAACTGGATGGCAGCAAATCACAGCTTTTGAGTGTCTGACAATCTGTGGGATCGACATGTACATAAAAATTAGGTAAACCATTTGAGCATGCAGTAAATGTTTAGAAAAATATCAGAATCTCTCCAAACTCTGAAGACATCAACTGAAATCAAGTGGTCGCCATGGACCAAAACAATGTAACAATTTTCTTTGGGGGCGAATGCATTTTAAGAAACATATTGAGAGAACCATACTGGATCCAGTCCAGCATCCTTTGCTGATCTGAAGGATGGTTAACTCCAGATACAGCTAAACAAACTGCACGGACAGCAGAACGATCTGTGTTGGCCATTGTCAGGGCCTGTGTCATGACCAGCTCTAGAGTTTCCAATGCAGCATTCTCTGAGAAATGAAGGACAAAACGATTAGCATGTCTTGAACAAAGGCTTTGCTGTTTGCTCTGATACACATATGTACCATGACAAGTGAAAAAAATAATAATAACCAGCACTCAGCAAACATTCACAATATCCAATTTTATACTGTCATACTGTGCGGCAAGCATATAAGATTTGTGTAGACTATGGTTAAACATGGGCACGCATTATTTTAGAAGCAACGAGGAACTTAAACAATGATGGTATCAACATGAGGTTAAAGTAAAATGCTATGAATTAAAAATCCGCATACACATATAAATGTATGTGTTCACCATCAATAAAATCTACCATACAGTAACTATAGGCAACATGCTTATTAAAGGTAATTGCATTTTATCTTCAATAACTTCATCGAATGATTGAAAAGGCGGAACACGTACAATTGATAACAATCAGGACGAACAACAAAATGACATACTTTTCTTAAATGGACGAACAAAAGTCCACCTTAGAAAACGGAACATAAACAAGCACAATTATGCAAACAATTCATCTACTTCCCTGAAACTCTTGCCTAACTGCCGAGATCCAATATTTCTGGTAAGTCCTAAGACCAAGGGGCACACTATCTATCACCAATTCACCACAATTAGGCATGGCTAGTGACATTCACCGAGACCGCAATTCACCGAGATTTAACCCGGGGACCAATCATAAGTTTCCAAGATCCAATTTTTAACACAAGGCGGACATCAAGAACCCCCGAATTAGGCGACCCTACTACCTCCGACGGAGTTGCGGTTGGAGCATCCAGCGACGGCGCGGGAGAGCATAATATATATGTTTTTATATATAATGAAGAGAACCATAGACTAATGGCATCCAAAAATCCATGAGAACAGATCTATGTAGTAACTTATCATGTTTGGCATCTACTACGAACTAAATAAATCTGATGTGATACAACATATAGTGATTACATTAGAAATTAACTTGCTACAATCAAGAAGGGGATCGGTAGAGAGATGGGTCCAGCAAGGCAATATGGCGTCCGGATCCGCACCTTGATGGCCAAAATCGAACGAGCAAAGCAAATTAAGCAACAAAACTAAACCAAAAGCCAACACGTGAACCAAGAAATGCAAGAATCATCTAACCAATAAACTACCAGGGGGTGAGGATGAAGACAAGAAGCCACTATGGACCTTGAAGGACAGGAGCTAGCAAGTCGTTAAGGTGGAGGGACGCTTCGAGGTTGAGGTCGTCGGCGCAGAAGCGACGCTCGAGCGCCTAGCTGTAGGCAGAAGTGCGGTGGCTTGGGCTAGTGCAGGTGAGCACGGCGTAGGGAGGCAGGCGGTACCGGGGCGGCCTGATGACGAAATTAACGAATTGCTCAATCATGAGGAGGATGGCCGCCTTCTCCTCCTCGCCGAGGCGTCTCCTCCGCCGCATCCGCCGCCGCTGCTTGAGCACCACCTCCTTGCTGAACCCCACCATGCGGAGCTCGACCGTCACCTCCTCCCACTCCCTCTTGGTCTTCTTCTGCTGCTAGCCTGGATGAGGGAGGGGAGGAGGCGGCGCGGAGAACGGGGGGAGGAGTAGGCGAGGGCGCAGCGGCAGATGAGGGAGGGGAGGCGGCGCGGGCGGAGGAGGGAGGGGAGGAGGCGGCGCGAGCAGAGGAGGGAGGGGAGGAGGCGGCGCGGAGAACGTGGGGAGGAGCGGATCTCGTGGGGAGGCGGAGCGGCGGATGAGGGAGGGGAGGAGGCGGCGCGGAGAACGGGGGAGGAGCGGAGTGGGTTCTGCGTTCAAAGATGTGCATGATCCAAATAATTTGGGCCTTAGGATCTTCAATGAGTAAGAGAAGAAGGCTTGAGGAGAAATCCAGACCATTCATTTGTATGAAGTTGGATTACTTGGGTACACAAATCTGGGTGGACTTAGATTAGACATGACTGTGGGGGTGATTAAGAGGGTGGATTTAGTAAAGAAAATTTTGGTGTATTATAGAGTAGGGTAGATTTAATTTTTAAATAGAGTGCCCTTTTTAAGGCGGGGTCTACTAGTAGATTGTAGTATATCCTGTAGTGACTTCATTTATATCGTCTAAAATTACACATAAATATCTCTTTCTCTACAAGCTATAACTATTCATAAGCCAAAAGCCAATATTAACAGGTCCTATAGACCTGAGACTAAAGAAGCGCTTCATATCACACTAGTTATGTAGGCACGGGCTATGGCGCAATTGGCTTCTACTTCTGGTTTTTGTTTAAAAAAGACAATCCTAATGCCTGGCTTTTCAAACCGACTTCTCTAGTCCTTTCGCTATTGCTTTGCTTCAGGGATAAGGCAGAGGATCATGGATATATCACTTATCCCACTCCTCTCGTCTCCGTCACACGCACGTATCTCCCTCACTTTCTCCACCGCTCATGCCCTCCTTCTTAATGTCACTTTTTTTCAACCACTACTGTCCATTTTTAGCAAAAGTCAATACGAACGCTCCATATATTTTAGGCTCTATTCAAAGTGCTATGGCTTTTGGCTTTCGACTGAAATGGCACTATAGCTGTTGTTAGCTTTTCTAATGTATTCAATTAAACAAAAATAAAAAAGGAAAATGTAAAACACAATTCACAGATAATGTAAAAGGAACAGGGAAAAAAAAGAAGAAAAAACCATGTCCCCGTTATATGTTCACGGATAATGTAAAGAAAAACGAGAAAAAAAAGTCATGTTAAGAAACTAACGTGTTTCAAATGACTTTTTGCTTCTTATAGCCAGAAGGCATTGCTGCTTGGAGCGGGGCCTTAGTTTTGAGTCCACCACAATGCTCTCCTGCTATGCGTGTAGATGATATTCTTCCTAAATTCTTTACAAGCCATAGGGGAACTAGTACCCAGAATTTTTTTATAAATAATCCATCTTTTATTCAAAATAACAGAAATATACCCGCGAGATTTTTTTTACAGAAATAGACTCCAGTCATCGAGCGGTCGAGCGACTAGAACCTATCACCCAACGGCCACGCAACACGCAAGCAATCCGCTGGCCGTTGGGTGAATTGATTGCAGTCGCTGATCCGCCGGGCGACTGCAACTCTAGTCGCCGAAGGATTGGGCGATTGGAAGCGTATATAAAAGGACCATGCGGTCAGCGGGTGAGCCCGCTCGGCCGCGCGGTGAACAGAGGCGACAGAAAGAAAAGAAGCGGAGAGGAGAGGAGAAAACAAAAGGAGAGGAGAGGAGAGAAAAGGAGAGGGAGAGGAAATAGGAGAAGTTTTGTGACTTTTGTGAGGTAATTTTTTTGTATGTTGTAATATAAATTTTGTATATGAAGTAGATAGTTTATTTAGTGTTAGTATCTGTAGAAAACTGTAGGTGTAATAAAGAATAGTAAAACTTTAGTATAGAAAATTTAGCCAATGTAGTTTTAGAAAATTAGCAGCCGTAGTAACCTGTAGTTGTAAAACATTTAGTGAATATAGTTGTAGAAAATTACCATCCTTAGCAAATTACCATGTGTCCAAAATTATAGTTGTAGAAAATTTAGTCAACATTATGTAGAAATTTGTAGTTATTCAAAATTTAGTCAACATTTTTGTAAAAATTTAATAATTTGCTTTGTATAAAACAATAATACGTAACATTTATGATTAATTATGAATGAATGTAATGTCGTTAGTACATTAAAAAATGTGTGTACCGTTATAACTAGTATATAGGCATTTAAATCGATATGTCATGCAAATTATCGAAACCCAATAGGAATTATTTGCAGTAGGGGAGAGCTCGAGTAGCGAGACAATAGCGGTGTCGGTGCACGGTCTGCTGATAGGGAGTTAATACTACGGGGGTAGTGAAGTTGGTTACGATAGATGAACGGTCGTTAAAATGTAAATTACAGTACATCAGTACTTTCGTAATGTGCGATGCGATTTAACTAGTTGCAAAATTGAAAATGATGAGGCCATGGGGTCCCGATCTTCTGATAGGATGATAACTTCGATTTTGGTGGAGGTGACCCTTGTGATCCGACTACAACCGTACGACGTCGCTTGCGCCTTAGCAATCGCTGAACCAACCCCAAGTTGTTATCAACTGTGCCAAGAATGCGGTTGACCTGACCACGAAGGTTTATTCCTGCATGCAATCGAAGAACACACAAGAATAAGATAACAAGCAATCTGAAATTACAAATATTTATATTGAGTTCAAAAGGTGGGATTCCGAAGGCTGTCTTGACAGGTGGTCGTCCGACACAACTGAAGAACAGAAGTTTGCACAAGAGCTAAACCTAAATTTAACGAAATCCAAAGAGTTCAAAGGGGGTAGAGGGTGAATATATGAGTTGGAGAAGAGAGAGGGGTGGCCAAGGGTCATCCTAGGGTTGGACACCCACACTAAAAAAATTACAACCCTTGGGCCCAATTGGAGGTGGCGCAGCACCTTTAGACTCGGATTCAAAAATAGTCCTGACTTGTTTCAGTGATATCTTTCCGCACAGATGGGATTTTGAGGTGAGGACAAATTCATTGGACATAGAATAAGATAAGCTTTCCATAAAGTACTCATTCATCCCAAATGAACTCCGAATGCGAATTCTATGCATGTTGGAAGCCGGTCATGTCATGCTGAATCAGCGTCGGATTGTTTTGGCGATTGCGACATGACCAAAAGGTTTCTAAAGCTGAGGCCTTACCCATTGGATGGGCCATGGAATAAGATTTACAACAAGCATAAGAACACCTAAATCGGACTCTGTTTGTGAAAGTTATGGCCATTTTATTACAAGCCTGTCGGGCTGTCCCGAACCGAATCCGAATTGACTTTTGAGTTGATTCCGAGTTTGGTTTTGGTTGGGCTTGAGGAAATTCTGAATTGGTCTTAGAAACCTCATCCAAAACATGAGCTTTATGTTCTTGAACCTCTCCCCTTTTCCTCTCCCACTGCATGGCTTCTCCTTGGCTTTATTCTTCCTTGTTTTTCTCTTTGGCGCCAGCCTCCCTCTCGGTTTGAAAGTATTCCATTTGTCAAAACTGAGAATGAACAAAATAGTGACATGAGGTAGTATTCTATTCTCATAAATAACATGGGTAGTATTAGATAGAAATGAATTCACCTTTTGTTCAATCTTTATATTGGGTGCTATGGTCATATGCGTTTGTGGCATTGTTACATCATCCTCCCCTTCTTGACAAAAAAAATCGTCCTCGGTTTTAACAAATGTGTACACTCACGTATTGCATGATCTTGATCATAAATCTTAGTATATAACAATAGACGCAACAAACTCTCATTATGTAATATCATAAGTTCATTGTCAAACAAAGTGAAATTTGTTTGAAACGAACTCACTTGATTATTTAAATGATGCGTAGGAACTCTTGTAATTGGAACAACAAGCATAGCAAATATGGTTGTATCCATAGGGTACATGTTCTTAGCATCCTCCCCTTCTTGCAAACAAAGCCGTCCTCGGCTTTTGATAAGCTAAAAGTATGGTAACAAAGAAGTCAAGGTGTATGCATGGCATATGTATATGTCATCTGTTTTAGTAGTTCTTCGTTGTTGTACCATTAATGTTATAAAACAACATCGATCATAAAAGCTCATTGTATTATTAACCCAAGAGTAATCATATATGTTAATGAGCAAATCAAAATTTCTCACACAACAATTGTTAAAACTAGTTTTGCAAATGTAAGTGAAGCATTTATGCAATTCAAATCTCTGAAGTTGTAGTAAACTTGCAGTGGTGGCACATATGGGCAAAGCTACAACTTTTGGAATCAAGTAAAGTTCTTCCATATAATCATATCTCAATTGAGCAATAACAAATTTAATTATCTAGCAAGGGTGAAAAGATTTGTAAGTTCTTCCATAATTCACCAACTTTATTCAGATTGTCCATACTAGATGGTGCAAAAAGAGATGAACAAATAGGCATTAGATGAGTACTAAATTTTACTTCCCTCTCATATTGAACAAGATTCAGTACACAAAAATTGTTGTCCAAAACAGTAAGCTTCAATTCATCCATGTGATCACAAGTTATGCATATTTGATATACAAGAAATTGATTTTCTACACCATAATCTTCAATCAAATTAAACTTATACCCGGGGGTGTAAGCACTAAACAAGACTTTTGAACATGCAAGTTCAGAAACTTTCTCTATAGCATATGACAATTTCATAGGTAGATCCAACATAATGTAACACAACGAATTAGCAAGAGAAATGCTAGTCAAAACATTTTTATATCTAATCAAAGCCACATGATCATTGTATGTGATTAATTCATCACATGAATCACTCAAAATAGCAGGCAATTTAATTATTCTTTGACAAGGTGCACTCAACTCATTCTCAACACTCAAATAGAGAATGATGACCGGATGACTTGGGCTGAAGAGGAAACTATATAGGAGGACGATGAGGACTGTTCGGATAAGGACGAAGCTCCCATCTCACAGGAATGGAACTGGTTTGATGTTGACGATGTTGCCGCACATGACGAGCATGAATCACCATGGGAGTATCTCTGGCTTCCCCACGTAGGGCGCGTACGCCATGCCGTACGTCCCTCTAGACGGCTTTGACCACGCAATGGCGCTAGCCGAGGGTACGCTTTGCCTCTTTTCGGTTTTCTCCCATCTCTTTATCTAACGAACTAATGATATTTGCATTGTAGGTCTTATACCCCCCGGCGAGGGATGTGGGGTCTCCCTAGGCCAGGACGACACGGACCAGTACTTTTCAGACTAGGTCGGCCAGACGACAGGCTCCGCACCTCAGGCCACACTCCTGGAGGTTCTCTCTGGGAGTGTCCTCATCGGTGCACCGGTGGCCACATAAGCAGCACCATAGTCCACTCCTCTGGCTTTGGGACCTGTGCGTTGATCTCCTGACCATCTTACCTTGTCGGGGCGCTGACACCCAGCGCTGAGGAAGATGGCCAAGCAGGGCCATACAGGAGGACGCGGACGCGAAGACGGAGGAGGCCAAGGTGGCGATGGAGGGGGGCTAGGGATGTTGGGGGGTAGTGCGGGTTGTACAGTTGTTGTTCATGTACTACTTACATTTTTTATTTACTAAGTGATGTTTGCAATATTATTGTGATATTAGTTGTACTTCTCTTTTCGATATTTGTTTGTTCGATACGTGTTGATGTCCATACTACTCAATTAATGGCACTCGCACCACTCGAATAGTGCACTCAATTAGTGGCAACCGCACCGACGTGTAAACCATTCGTTTACATGCTTACAAGTGGAATGAATCTCATGGTACCCACATGGAGTGTTGTAGAGGGCGCCGACTCAGACGTGGCTGGCTGTTGGATCCCGGAGTAACGACTCCGAAACTCTCTGTGTAAATCGCACTAGTCCAGGATCAGCTAGTGCACACAGTACAACAAAGATAAATACCAAGCACAAATGACCAATTATATTAAATAAAATAGTATGGCCTTATGGCCAAGTCTTACATCAACGCTTATTGGCAAAATAAGTAAAGGAAATAACTGCTTGATCGTGCAAAAATAGCACACCCGCAAGTGCACGGGTTGCTACTGAAATAGCGGCGAGTGTCGTGTTCTCCACAGGGACTAGACTGAGGCTACCGGTGCTCGGCTAAAGCTAGGTCAAACAAAACAGGGGAGAACTAATCCTAAAATGACTAGCAAATCAACCGAACGAACGAACTACTGAACGAAGGACGACGGGACGAACGACCGTACGAATTGACGGCGTACGACCGAACGAACAAAACGACGACTAACTAAAAGAACGACAACGACGCACGAGAACGAACGACACGAACGATACAACGACTAAACGAACGAACACGACTATCGATCGACGATCTAACTAACTACCGACCGCGAGAAAGAAAGAGGAAAGTCGAGAAGCACTGAGGGAGTTTAGAAGCACGGAGGGAGTTGAGAGAGAAAAGGGGGAAAAACGGTCGGCGGCTAACTAGATGACGACGGCACACGACAAACACATAACTACGACGACATGCACGACTTAACTATCAATCGACCGCTGAGAAAAGCAAAGAGGGAGGATTCAGAAGCAAAGGGAGGTTGAGACAGCACGGGGAAGGGAGACGGTCGCCGACTCGCTAAATCGCACAGGACAACACAAAGACAACCACAAATACTAACACTGACTACTAACACATATCACAACTGACAGACCTAAACAAGCATTGAACACAAACACACTCTCAAGTCACTAACCTAACATCTCATTAAGATTGCACTGTTTCACAGCATGACCATAACTCAAAATCGAAGATTAACATTCACAGTTCAATAGATCAACATCCACAATTCACCATCACACCCACATAGCACAATCTCAAAATAACAAGCACAGATCATAAAGCATAAATGAACAGGGCATTAACAGCAATCTATTTCAAAGTTAATTGAGAACAGCAGAGAGATGAAGGGAGAGGAATTGAAATTTAACCGAGTAGAGCAATAGTAGAGGAAGCAGAGCAGGGGAAGGTGTCGGTGGCGATGGAGATTCGGCGGCCGTCGGTGTCGGTGGAGAGGAAGCAGTGGGAAGTCGCCGTCGGTGGAGAGGCGATGTAGAAGTAGGCGGTGGGCTCGGTGAAGGTGTTGGCGGAGATCGGTGCGGTCGGCGGCCGTCGGTGTCGGTGGAGAGGCGATGCCGACGCTGGAGCAGAGCGGCGACCGGAGAAGGTTGGAGGTAAGGGGTGGCGCTGAGGTGGGCGGTGGACTCGGTGGAAGAAGTGGGGAGGAGAAGAGGAGCACAAGGAGTAGGGGATCTAGGGGGCTGCGGGCACCAGGGAAGAGAAGCAAAAAGGGGGCAAGGGGAGATAGAGCTTGCAGCAGCCGGAGAGTGGGGAGAAGGTGGCGGCGCACGGGTGGCACGGAGGAGCTGGCAGCGCGGTGGATGGCGGCGCTTGGTGGCGAGATGGAGATCGGGGGAGGAGAAGCGGTGGAGTTGGCGGTCGGAGGTGATATGGAGGCGGTGGCGCGGGTGGCGCGCCGAAGGGGAAGCGGATGTGGAGAATGGAGAAGGCGGCGGTGTTTGGTGGCGTGGAAAGATAGGGGCGGGCGCAGGTGGCCGCCGACGAGTATGGCGCGGCCCTCGCCGGCGCCGGAGAAGAGGAAGGGGGGAGCAAGGATAGAAGAGAGGAAGAGATGAAATGGCCGGGCTCAATCCCTCCACAGGCGGCGGTGCAAGGGCTTTGTTGAATTGGGGAATTTGGCATTTTGCAGTTTGGTCTGCATAGTATCTAGGGTTTACAAATAGATCCTTCTCCCTTTTAATTTCTTCTGTTCTGGCCCTCCGGATATCCGATTTCAGCGCGGTTTGATCCTATGCATCCGTGACGACGCGTACATCTGTACGAAGCAGTCCAGATTTGTCGTTTATGCGCCTAGATCGCGCCGGCCTGCGGAAAAGTACAAAAAATGTAAAATGGTCCATTTCGAGCAATTAAATATGGAAAAACGTGTAAATGATGATAAATGGTCCCAAAATATGAAAAATAATAGGGTAAAATGATAGCTAAATATATGCAAATTTGACGCATGTCATACCCCCAAGCTTAAACTTTTACTTGTCCTCAAGTAAATGGCATGATATTATCGAACCCGGACAAAAGACTAGTGTCATGATTGTAAAAGACTAGTTAAATGCATGTGATAAGCCAAGAAGCATACAACAATGTAAAATGAGATCATCTAACTTGAGTTTTGAGAACCATCCAAGATGTGAATGAAACATTCAAGCAAAGATACCAAAGTGATAACCATAGCATTTAACCAAATCAAGTTATAAGTGTCGAAATGCACTAAGTGATCACATGAATTCAACCAAAATTGTAAGGCATCGGAACTAGGTATAACATCTAGAATGAGCATAGCAAAGGATCATGCTAAGGCATATGCTATTTGAGACAAAGAGGCTAATACTCGCATGATATTTATGAAAAAAATCCACACTTGAGCCATGATACTTAATTTTTGTTGATTTTTAGCAAATTTAAAACATACATTGGGCACAAGTGCCACTTATTCCAGTCCTTGGGCAAGCTTGCCACTTATTCACACATTCAAACTTCAATTGGGCAAAAATGCCACTTATTCAACACATTTCCAAACCAATGTGACATAGTCACTTATTTCCACACACTCACACATTACAAAACAATTTTTTTCTTTCTTTCTGATTTTGATTAAGCATCTTTAACCGGTTTTCATTAATGCTAAGTAACACGTGTCCCGAGACATGGATACCTAGACAAATCAACCAAGTTATTGGCTCAAGATAGGACTACCCCTTTCACAAATTTTACATTCAAGTAAAGTATTAATATCTAAAATAACATATGCCAAAGCATGAATCTAAGATATAATCATTCAAGAGGCTATCACTAGAACCAATTCAATCCGCAAATGGTCAAAACACATGCGTAACTCGCAATGAATCAAATGCTATAGGATCACAAGGTTTCTAAGCACAACAAGGATAATAAACAAAACCCAAGCTTTTATATGATGCTAAGTGACTTCAAACATTCAAAAACTAGTGACAATATAGCTCAATGAAAATTTCAGCATGACCTTTCTTAATTAATCATGGCATGGGCTCACATGGCCAAGATATACAATCAAGCATAACATGAGAGCAACAGTAAAGGTCATACGTCATCACACAAGCACAATATGAAGCATAAGTATGACCATATATCATCAACTACACGACAATAAGCTCAAATGCTCACAAATATAATACAAACATGCTAGAGCATCATCCATACACATACAAGTCCTCCCCCAAGCTTAAATTAAGCAATGAATCAAGAATGTGCTTAAAGGGGTAAGAAACAGCTCACCGAGCGTATATGATGTAATGGTAGTAGGCAAATCATCCCATGGCTTCTCGCACATATAAGGATGGAGATCTAGCATGGGACCTAAAATAAAAAGAAAGAAAAGAGGAGAAACTAACAAACAAAACGGAAATAAAAGGAAAAAAAGAGATGCTCATTTGGATGTAGCGGGAGGAGGGCTAAGGACGGGACATGGAAAAGGCACATGTCCGCCCTCCTCATGAAGCGGCATGCCTCAAATCCACCTGGATCCCAAGGGATGTCGACTCGAGTCAAGTACACTCGTAGTCGATGGTACACAAGCGTAACCCTGCAAATAGACTCACAGATATGGCATGTATCTGTGATAGGGTTGACACCCTCTAAGTCATCAATCGAATATCCAATCATGTAGGTATATCGATAAAGTACATCATGAGGTCTATCAGTGAGATGAGCACAACTAGTAATAGCATATGTCTCGTCTGAGCCAAGGAAATCAAACCTGAGGTGATCGGGGAAGAGTTTCCATACTACCTGAAGTGTAGGTGAAGTAGAGCGTACGGTAGTAGAAACCTCCAGAGGGGCGATGTCGACGAAGGAAGTAGCTGGTGGTGGATCAATAGAAATATGCTCCTCGACATCGGAAGTAGCCCCCTCATCATCAAGAATGAATATCTCCATCTCAGGCTCAAAGATTAAATAATCATCTAAGTGGTCCACATCCTCAAAGATGAATCTCTCCATATCGGTCTCAGGAAGCACAGGATCGAGGTCAAAACAGTGAGAGTCTACCACATCAAATCTCTGAGTCTCAAGCTCGGGCTCATCAACACAAGTATCAGGGTCCATATATGGTGAGTCCATGGCATCAAAAGTGACTAACTCTAGCTCAGGTCCATCAATAGAAGGATCATCATCAAAGCGGGGCACCTCTAAGGGGATAGGGAGCGTCTCAGTGGCACTAAATGAAGACTGTGGTGTGGCATGATTGTCCAAGCAACTACTCAATGACTGAAGTGAATGTCTATGGTCATCCACTTCTGAAATCAATATGCTCAATGCACTCAACTGGTTTTTTATGTCACTAAACTGAGTGTCGACCCTAGTAATATATGATGCCACCATCGCCTCCAACTTGGACATATGATCAGATTGAGGGGTAGCAGGTGGATGCTGAGGTACAGAATAGTGCTGGTGTGACCAATAAGAAATATCATAATCTCCATATCTAAAACCCTGCAATGGTATACTAGAAGAAAATGATGAGATATCAGAGTTGTTTCCATATGACAAACTCGAGTGCTCAGGCCATCCAGGGTAGTAAGTGTTAGGGTATGGCCCACTCGGCTGAGCAAAGCTCATCCCATAACACTCTGGAGTGGACAAATAACCACGCTGGCACTCAGTGGGTGAATGGCCCTGAAAACCACAAGTCTGGCATATAGGAACAACTAGAGAGTGAGCGCCTGCTAAACAACTATACTGATCATGTCCGCTCTCTAACACAATACCTCGCTCTAAAGCATAGCGTTCTAACTGACGAGACAATAGATTTACCTGTTCTTGAAGAGAATCATAAGTGCTAAGGGTGCTCATAAAACCACGAGAATCAGAGTAGTAAACCATAGCCTCAATAAGTACCAATATCAATTAACCTGCGAGAATGGATACGGAAATCGCGAAAGAGAGAAGTAACTAGAGAAAGGGTTAGGGATTAGCAATATATCACAAATAACAATGACAAAAGGAAAGACAAGATAGCACAAACACAAAACAAGCAAAAGAAAACAAACGACCTAGTCTATAGCCTAACACTGTCGCTCTAAGCTAATCCCCGGCAACGGCGCCAAAATGCTTGATCGTGCAACAATAGCACACCCGCAAGTGCACGGGTTGCCACTGAAATAGCGGCGAGTGTCGTGTTCTCCACAGGAACTAGACTGAGGCTACCGGTGCTCGGCTAAAGCTAGGTCAAACAAAACAGGGGAGAACTAATCCTAAAATGACTAGCAAATCAACCGAACGAACGAACTACTGAACGAAGGACGACGGGACGAACGACCGTACGAATTGACGGCGTACGACCGAACGAACAAAACGACGACTAACTAAAAGAACGACAACGACGCACGAGAACGAACGACACGAACGATACAACGACTAAACGAACGAACACGACTATCGATCGACGATCTAACTAACTACCGACCGCGAGAAAGAAAGAGGAAAGTCGAGAAGCACTGAGGGAGTTTAGAAGCACAGAGGGAGTTGAGAGAGAAAAGGGAGAAAAACGGTCGGCGGCTAACTAGATGACGACGGCACACGACAAACACATAACTACGACGACATGCACGACTTAACTATCAATCGACCGCTGAGAAAAGCAAAGAGGGAGGATTCAGAAGCAAAGGGAGGTTGAGACAGCACGGGGAAGGGAGACGGTCGCCGACTCGCTAAATCGCACAGGACAACACAAAGACAACCACAAATACTAACACTGACCACTAACACATATCACAACTGACAGACCTAAACAAGCATTGAACACAAACACACTCTCAAGTCACTAACCTAACATCTCATTAAGATTGCACTGTTTCACAGCATGACCATAACTCAAAATCGAAGATTAACATTCACAGTTCAATAGATCAACATCCACAATTCACCATCACACCCACATAGCACAATCTCAAAATAACAAGCACAGATCATAAAGCATAAATGAACAGGGCATTAACAGCAATCTATTTCAAAGTTAATTGAGAACAGCAGAGAGATGAAGGGAGAGGAATTGAAATTTAATCGAGTAGAGCAATAGTAGAGAAAGCAGAGCAGGGGAAGGTGTCGGTGGCGATGGAGATTCGGCGGCCGTCGGTGTCGGTGGAGAGGAAGCAGTGGGAAGTCGCCGTCGGTGGAGAGGCGATGTAGAAGTAGGCGGCGGGCTCGGTGAAGGTGTTGGCGGAGATCGGTGCGGTCGGCGGCCGTCGGTGTCGGTGGAGAGGCGATGCCGACGCTGGAGCAGAGCGGCGACCGGCGAAGGTTGGAGGTGAGGGGTGGCGCTGAGGTGGGCGGTGGACTCGGTGGAAGAAGTGGGGAGGAGAAGAGGAGCACAAGGAGTAGGGGATCTAGGGGGCTGCGGGCACCAGGGAAGAGAAGCAAAAAGGGGGCAAGGGGAGATAGAGCTTGCAGCAGCCGGAGAGTGGGGAGAAGGTGGCGGCGCACGGGTGGCACGGAGGAGCTGGCAGCGCGGTGGATGGCGGCGCTCGGTGGCGAGATGGAGATCGGGGGAGGAGAAGCGGTGGAGTTGGCGGTCGGAGGTGATATGGAGGCGGTGGCGCGGGTGGCGCGCCGAAGGGGAAGCGGATGTGGAGAATGGAGAAGGCGGCGGTGTTTGGTGGCGTGGAAAGATAGGGGCGGGCGCAGGTGGCCGCCGGCGAGTATGGCGCGGCCCTCGCCGGCGCCGGAGAAGAGGAAGGGGGGAGCAAGGATAGAAGAGAGGAAGAGATGAAATGGCCGGGCTCAATCCCACCACAGGCGGCGGCGCAGGGGCTTTATTGAATTGGGGAATTTGGCATTTTGCAGTTTAGTCTGCATAGTATCTAGGGTTTACAAATAGATCCTTCTCCCTTTTAATTTCTTCTGTTCTGGCCCTCCGGATATCCGATTTCAGCGCGGTTTGATCCTATGCATCCGTGACGACGCGTACATCTGTACGAAGCAGTCCAGATTTGTCGTTTATGCGCCTAGATCGCGCCGGCCTGCGAAAAAGTACAAAAATGTAAAATGGTCCATTTCGAGCAATTAAATATGGAAAAACGTGTAAATGATGATAAATGGTCCCAAAGTATGAAAAATAATAGGGTAAAATGATTGCTAAATATATGCAAATATGACGCATGTCAATAACTGCGGAAGCAAATTAATAAAAGCGAAGCCTAAGCCTGCCCATAGGCAATTGACAGTAAGACGCGGCCTCTGTGTAGGGATTGTGCAAGGTGAGTACAAATTTGTACTCCGCAAATCACACGGAGAAATGCAAGATAATGATAAAGGCTTCAATGGAAGGCTTATAGGGTTAGTTTGCATAAAACAGCATTTGATGAAATACAGTAAATAGATTTGAAATTGCTGAATTTAATACAGTAAGTAAAAACAATACTTGTGATAGAAAATAATACCGTCAGTGCAGGCTTCGACCAAACACCAACCTATCCACGGGCATCCCACCCGGACCATCTTTTCCAAAAGTTCACGTATGGATTCCATCCATCCACACATTTCCAAACACTCGTGGATTCCATCCATCCACAAGCTTCCAATCTCTCTCATGGGTTCCATCCACCCACAAGGTTTTCCTTCTCTCATGGATTCCATCCATCCATAAGGTTTTCAAAAATCATTTTTGAAAAACAAAGTCTAATCCATGAAAAACTTTTACTCAGCATGCCCATGACCGTGGGCACGGCTATCCCGGATAGATTATACACTCTGCAGAGGTTGTACAGCTTTACCCACAAGACACGATCATCCCGGATTGCCACGCGAGTTACACACTTCCTTAGGTGTGCGGCAAGGAGTCGTGACAAGGCCTTTACAATGCAAAGCCTTCAACCTGGCCAAGCCAACTCTAAGATTTCACCCCAGTATGGAATCCACCAGACCGGAACCCCCTCTTGAGCCTAGACGAGACTTCTCATGGCTTAACCACGCTCGCCCAAGTGAGACTTCACATGGCACCAACCACGCTCACTTTCAACTTACGACTTGACTCAGGTTGGGACTTTACGAATTATTCAGTCAGGACTGTCCCATACCAGCCATGTGGTAGTACGATAAGGGCTTTGCAACAGTAGCTCACAGACCAGTCCTTAATCTAACTTAGGCCTAACCACATACCCCTGTGCACGACAATCAACCACTGCGGCTCCAACCAACAAGGCATGCCTGCACCCACCAATCTAACCAATTGCCTAAGTCTAAACCAGGTTTTATATTTTGTTTTCAAAATATTTCATAAACCTCCTTGACTCACCAAAGTCAAGAGTACAGTTGAAAAGCTTATCATTTCATGTAAAAATGTTATCATTTTATGTGAAATAATATCCCAAAACAAATAATAGAACTAAGCAAGTCTAAGCATTTAATATACAATCTCTCTAGTCAATACTAATGTACTAACTAGGGTTTTTCTAGGGTGACAAGGTATATGGAATTCAATATCAATGGAGGAATTAACAAGTAGGCAATAACTAAATTTAAAACTGAATTGAAATACGTTGAATAAAAATATGCATGCAAAATAATTTAAAACAACATAATTTTATTTTGAAATCTGGGATCAACATGATCAAGGAGTGTGACTTGCCTTGCTCTTCAACTTGGTTCAAACCTTCGTCGTCGAATTTTCCTGAATCGTCGAAGTCTACACATGAAAATAACCCACCAAATTCAAATAAATTCAAAAGAAATTTAAATTGACTTCAAATATTTGAATTGAGGCTAAAAATGGATAGAGGGGAACTTTTGATGAATTTAGAAATTTGAATGGGCTAAATCGGAGTTAAGATAAAGGAGAACGGGCTCCGGGAAGTTTAAATTCAGAGAAAAAGAAAAAGTGGAGTTTCTGGAATTATTTTTTTATAGGAAATTCTGCATTTATGGCGTCAGCAGGAATTTAATATTCGGCCGAATTATTTTTCAATGGAAAAAAGAGATTATGGTGTCATACTTGCGTCAGCTTTGGGTGGACTTTTCGGACAAGACACTAACAAGTGGGCCCGGGTCTATGGATCGGGCCCATGGACCAAATGCCGCGCTGAGGTGGCACGGGGGTGTGAGACGGCGCTGACTGGGCGGGCATCGCCGACGTGGCAGCCACTGAGCGCCAGGTGGCGTCCACGCTGGCCGACCAGGATGAGGTGGCCGTCGACCGGTGGCCGCGCACAGAGACGACGACGGCGGCGGTGCTCCGGTGCACGGCGGTGAGCGGCGAGGGCCGGAGGAGGAAGAGGGGGCAACGGGGAGTGCAGCGGTGAGGTGGGGGTTACCGGAGACGGTCGGAGTAGGGCTGGCGGCGAGGGCGGCTCGGGTCTCCGGGGTGGACGGTGCTCCGGCGGTCTGGGAGCACTGCGGAGGGGCGGGCGAGGTCGAAGGCGGCGCGACGAAGAAGGAGCGACGTCGGCCGGGCGCGAGGGGGCTCGAGCCGACGGCAATTGCTCACCGTCGAGCTCACCGGCGCGCACACGGTAACTCTCGATGCGGGGCACTCAGCTCACCGGAGAGGGAAGAGGAGGGCGGAGGGAGGATGGGTGGAAGAAGGCGGTGCTCGGGGAGGGTTTTATAGGGTCGGAGGAGGAGGGAGGCCACGGGAATCGCTCGCTGGAGGGGGAGGTGGTGGCGGTGGTTACGGGAGTTCGTGCAGCATGAGGAAAGAGGGAAGTGGGGAGCGCGGCTTGTGGAGGAGGTTGAGCGCACGGAGAGGGGCGGCGCGCGGAAGAGAGGAGGTGGCCGGGTAGGGCGGGGCCGGCGGTTGCAGGCGGGGAGGCGGCGCGAGGAAGAAGGAGGTGGTGGGGGAGATGGAGCCGACAGGTGGGCCCGGCTAGCAGAGAGAGGGAGAGCGGGAGGGGGCGCGGGCGTCGGATGTGAATCGGGCGGCCAAGGGGGAAGCGCGGGGCGGACGGCGCGGATGGGCCAAGCGCGCAGGGGAGGCCGATCTGGGCTGCCACGTGTCGGCCGATGAGGAGGAGGAGGCGGGATCCCGGGCGGGCGGCGTGGGCTGATCCCGGCCGTCCACGCGGCGGCCGGAGGGGAGGGGAGAGGGAATTTATTTTTGATTTTTGATTTCAGATTTTCAGAAATTGCCTGGAAATTCATTTAGCCTCAGAAAAAATATGAAAATACTTCCAAAAATTCCAGAAAAA
This sequence comes from Dendrocalamus latiflorus, assembly GCA_017311315.1. Lineage (NCBI taxonomy): Eukaryota > Viridiplantae > Streptophyta > Magnoliopsida > Poales > Poaceae > Dendrocalamus > Dendrocalamus latiflorus. The sequence continues at coordinate 19,438,106 of CM029614.1, read as the reverse complement.
TTCAGAGAACTTTCTGGAGACATTTTGGACTTAATAAAAATATTTCCAACTAATGTTGGTAATTAACTGTCATACTTAAAATTCTTTTTATTTTCAACATAGATTTTAAAACTCTAGAAAACTCAGAAAATCCCAATAAAAGCCAAATAACTCCAAATAATTAGTTTGAACTAGGATTTTTATAGAAAATTAAAATATCATTTTATTTAATAATATTTTTAGGTTTTCACTTAAAATACTTTTCAAGTACAGCTTTTTTTCAAAAACAGAAATTCAGGAAAAATCCAAATTTAAAATTTAGGCACAAAAATACTTATTTAATTTAAATTTTACTTACATTACTTTTTTAATTAATTAATTATTTTTTTAATAAAAACCTGGGCTGTTACACTGGCCGTCGTTGTAGTGGCAAGCACATATGCAGGTAGAGTGCGCGCAGCAGCATGTTGGATCGCACGAAATTTCTATGTTGATGACCTCCTCATTGCCCCTCTCGCACTGCATCTGCGGACAGAAGTCATCGTTGTACTTTTTGAGACTTTCAATCCATGCCACCAAGTCAATGATTCGCTTCCACAACATATCCACGTACCTCGCAATGTACCATTCATTAAGAGGATCAATCCATCACATGAAATCGCATATAGCCATCTGCTAGAAAAAATGTTAGCATCGAAACTCTAGTAATAGTACTATAAAATAGACGATTGCCTAATTGTACCCTGGAGTGTAGGCATCGAAACAAATGTCATCCGCCATCCAAATGGCCTTCCGCCACCTGCATGACCATGTCCTCCATGTGTCTGCATTTCGGCCACACTAGCTGAGTACGCCTATTTGGCAACAAGCGGTAGTTAACGCTGAAGTGCTCCTTCCTTTCGAGTGGAAGGTCCCCTTGGTGACCCATGTTCGACTGGCCCCTCGGCGTCAGTTATGGTATCTTAATCTAGAACGAAGAAGATAGTTGTTCCTACTATCAATGGCTCAGGCATGTATTTTATAGCCTGTGGGTTGTCGCGGCGTGCTTTATGACATAGGTCAGCTTTGCGCAGTGACATGACCACACGGATCAGCTTTGTGCAGTGAAATGACCACACGAGCTAGCTTTGCATAGTGAGAAGACCAAACGGTCCAGCTTTGCACAACGACTACACCAGACTGGACAACTTTGCGCAGCGACAGGACCACATGGGCCAGCATTGTGGAGCAACAAGACCAAAGGGTGCAGCTTTGCGCCACGACATGACCACACGACCGGCTTTGCGCAGTGAGATGATCACATGGGCCAGCTTTGCGCTACGATATAATCACACAGGCCAGCTTTGCGCAATGACAAGATCACACGAGCCAGCTTTGCGCAGCAACATGGCCATATGGGGCAGCTTTGCACAGCGATATGACCATATGAAGCAGCTTTGCGCAGTGAGAAGACTAGATAGTCCAGCTTTGTATAGTGTCTACACCAGACGGGGCATCTTTGCACAGCGGCAAGACCACACATGCTAGTTTTGCGTAGTGACAGGACCAAAGGATGCAACTTTGCGTAATGGAAGACCTCACTGGTAAGTTTTGCGTACCGACAAGACCACACTAGGTAGCTTTACGCAGTGACAAGATCACACGGGCTAGCTTTGCGTAGTGGCTACACCAGACAGGGCAGCTTTATGCAGCGAGAAGACCATACGGGGCAGCTTCATGCAGTGAGAAGGCCACACAGGGCCCTATAAAAGGAGGTTGAAGAGATTTCGGAGAGAACACTACACAAGCAAACCCAACACTACACCGAAGCTTGCTTCACCACACCGGGATGGACAAGAGGCAGAAGAAACAATAGAACAAGATAATGATGCAATGGGAGGAGACCCACGACCTAGCAAGATCTGCTGCCGCCCACGACGAAAAAGCAAGGACTGCTGCGGCCTAGGCCAAACAAGCTAAGTGTACTACGAGGTCAGCTTCCTGCAATAATGTCACTTGTAGCAACAACCCCATCCCAAACGTTCCTACCGAGAGTTCGCTGCAACACCCGCCCGAGGGGAAGACGTTGCCCCTCTGTTGGTGCTGGGACCTGTGCAAGTTCTTCAAGTCTAAGCACCACCTCAGTCTGAGTATGCGTTACTAGGGTTATGCAAACTACTCTAGTAACTATCCCGATCGCCATCGGGACACCACCAGCTATTGGCAGTCGGTAAGGACCAGTTACACTATGTTCCCCCTATTTATTATCCTTCAAAGTACGCACTAACCTCTCCCGTGTACCCACAGTCCTCGGAACTCCTATGTGGCTATCGCAAATGGATTGATCTTGAGATCCACCCAGAGGACTAGTGGGCTCTCGATTTTGAGGAGTGGAACATTAAAAGGCCCTGCGAGATCCGAGAGGAGGAGCGCTGCAAGGACGAGCAAACCGAGTGTATACATCGGGAGACAAAAGCTCATCTCGAGGTGTACACATGCAGGGAGTGCGAGAAAAAGAGGGAAATGGCAGCTAAGGCAAAAGCGGTCATCGAGGAGTTCAACGCCAAACTCGCAAGGAAGGGAAAATGGCCCAGATTCACGCAGTAGGTCGGGCCGTCCAGCACTAACTACTCTCCGGAAGGTCGAATTTATTTCCATTCAAAAAAGACGCATATATATCGTAGGAGTAGTTCGGATTGTTACATCGTACATGATGATCTTTGTTTTGCATGTAATCAAACCCTATGCACCGTGTTACTTCTAACTGTACTATGAAGTCTATTTTAATTCGGACAAGCATATTTCCTCGTCTTTTCACATTTAATTATTCCCGTAGCAAGTCATCCAACAACATTAACAAACCAGTTCTCCTCTGTGTATGAATTCCCGGTTACATCACAATATCACTTACGTTCATACTTACCGATCGTTGTTATTTCAATCATTCTTAAAAATTTCACGAAATTTCTTACACTACAACAACATATAACGATCGCAAAATTTTAGAGAGAATCCAACAGATTATCTACCATTCATAATTTATGAAAATCACAAATAGATTAACCCTCGCTGCCTCTTATTTGCAGTCGCTATACAACCGAGCAACTGTAATTGCAATCATCTAGCCGTTGGGCGACTGGAACCTCCCGCCCAATGGCCTACAGACAGCTTGCGTGTCGTGCGACCGTTGGGCGATAGGTCCCAGTCGCCTAACGGTTAGGCGACTGAAGATCATTTTGTAAAAAAAAATGTTCGCGCGAGTATATTACTATTATTTCACATAAAATATAAATTATTAATACAAAAGATTTCCAGTACCCATAGCAGGACTAGTCGCGCCTCCTAAAAGGAAGTTATTATGCCAACATTTTCCATGCGGAGGCCTTAGTTTTGCGTCCACCACGACGGCTCTCCTGCTATGCGCATAGACAGTATTCTTCCCAAATTCTTTACGAGCCGGGAACAAGTACATATCGTAGGATTAGTCGTGGCTCATAAAAGGAAGTTAGTATGCCCAACATTTTCCTTGCTGGGGCCTTTTGCGTCCATCATCACGGCTCTCCTGCTATGCGCATAGACGGTATTCTTCCCAAATTCTTTACAAGCCATAGGGGAACCGGTACCCATCGCAGGACTAGTCGCGGCTCATAAACGAACATACTGTGCCCAACATTTTCCTTGCTGGGAATACAATATCTTGTATTTTGTTAAAGATAAAATAGAATCAATTAGAATTTATATCCAATAGAACCTCTTTTATATCTCTAATAACCTTGCATATATATAGCAGATTGACTTGATCTCCATGAATCACATTTACTCTATGTATATGCCCTTGGCTCAAGCTATACAACAACAATTATTCCAGTAATTCTATCACCTACATGGTATTAGAATAGATTCACATCTAGATCTATTTTTAGCCACCATCAAATTCTACTGCACACCGCCCTTAGGAGAGTTGATGTAATCTCCTATGGGCCACGCCATTGTAGATAGATGCCACCCCTTCTTCATCAAATAGATTGGTTTCTTCGTCTTTGAAATCGTGTATGAATTTCAAAGTAAATGAAGAGATAAGTAATATTTATCCACTATTTATTAGAGCAACTCCAGCAGTAGCCCTCAAAACAGGGCCCCTACTTTTTATTTGAGAGCTTTCCCTACTTTTGAGGGCTCTGTTTTTAGGCTACATTTCAGCAGGAGCCCTCAAAACAGGACCCTCAAATTCATTCTTAGAGAAGATGACACATATGACCCACCCTCATCCTCATCCTACTTTTGAGGGCTGAGGGGCAAAAAACTCACTCCAGCAGGGCCCCTACTTGAGCCCTCAAAGTAGGGGCTCCCTCCAGACCCCCCAGGAATGAGGGCTCGAGGGGGAGATTTGAGGGCCCCCTACTTTTGAGGGCTCAAGTAGGGGCCCTGCTGGAGTTGCTCTTATACTTTAAAAATTGTACAAATCACTATTAAGGAAAATATAGAAACGTCACCCACTATATCCTCCTACATAAAACACATAGTGATTGTTGCAAACAACAATTATTCTGATTATTCTATCCTCCGACATACAACACATAGTGATTGTTGCTGGCACTACTACAGAAAACCGTATTACAGACGGTTCAAAAACGTCATCACAGACGGTTTTCTGAACCGTCTGAATTTATGGGTAAGTGATAATCAAAGGTTATCACAGACGGTTTTCGAACCGTCTGTGGTGTAAATATCACAGACGGTTCGTAACTAAAAACCGTCTGTGATAGCTGATAATCAAAGACGGTTTTTAACTAAAAACCGTCTGTGATTATCAGCTATCACAGACGGTTTTTAGTTACAAACCGTCTGTGATATTCTTTTCTACCCCTAAATCTATTCCTGTTTATTGGCTAGCTTCAGGAAATGCTAGCCATGCCCTCTGAAACAAGCAGATCAACATGTACATGTATACATACAATTCACATCTCAATTCATTTCACAAACATAAAAACATCCAATTCACATCACACTTCATTTCACAAATATAAAGCATCCATTTCGCAAATCAATTAATTGAAATGAAATAAAATATCCATTAACAAATACACAATTACAAAAGATTTACATTGCATTTGCACTTAGATGGTAACATTGCATTTTTTTATTGCTCTATCACTCCGGAATCGAGATCTCGCGAAAGGAACAGATCCTGTAATACCCCAAAAGTGATTCGAGAGTTAATCGATTAATTGGAGGGAAGGACCATATAGAAAAGAGTTAAATAAAGATTTTTAGAGGGGGAATTTCTGAAAATCCTGGCAACCTGGGCCTGAGCCTTGGCCCAAGAGGTGGCTGGCCAAAAAGGGGGGAGGCACCCCTCCCCAAAACCCTAGCCACCACCCCTTCTCCCCTCTCCTCTCCCCTTGTGGCCGCCACCCCCTCTCTCCACCTTGCGCCTCCCATGTCCAGCAGCCCCTCTCCCTCCCCTCTCCTCCATTGAAGCCCCCTACCGGTGAAAAAGATCTCCATTCGCTGCCGGTCGAGCGGAGGAAGGAGATCAATCGCAGCGAGGCGTTTGGATCCGGAGGAAGGAAAGAGGAAGGGAAAAAGGGGAAAGGAAAAGAGAAGGAGTTTGTGGGGTGTTCCTCGTGTTCTTCAGCAATTCGTCAAGGGTAACCCCTGTTTCCCCCAATTAGATGTATATTTTAGTTGTAGTAGCAATGTCGGTATTCTGGACTGCTAGGACAAATTTCGTTGGACGGCTGTTTTGGGGTAGTTTTGTGGGGATTCAGGTCTACTTCTCCTAGAGAGTTGTAGAGGATGTCGTTATCTTTCCATGAAGTGCTAGAACGCGTTGATCGGACCTTTGTAGCAGAAGTTATGATTTTTCTTGTAAAGACTGTTCTGCAGATCGGGAGATTTCTGTCAGATTTTGGTAGATTGGATTGGGCGATTAGAAAACGGGAGAATCAGAGGATCTCCATATTATGAAAGTTGTAGATAATTGTCTGAGATTTCGAGGAAGATTATGAAATTACGATTCGGACAGTCGGGCTGTAAGTTATGGCATTTTTAGTGCTCTTTCCAGAGAACCCGACGTGAAATTGGTGTTTTAGAAAATTGGATGGTGCGGGTAGAAGATGGCCGAATCAGGGAGGCTCACCAACTAGGTTTAGTTAGATAATTTAATTATCTTTCCAGAAAGTCTAAGAACACCCTATGCGAACTCCTGTACCAATAGATATGAATTTGTGAAGTTGACTGTCCACAGAGGGGGCGGGATGACCCGTAGGATTTGGGAATTGGAACCAAGTTAGACGAATTTATTAGTTCGTGATTGTTTTTATTTGGGAAAAGGTCCGCTACTGTTATCTTAGCAAATATTATAATTATTATTCAGGTGGAGGACGGATCCCAGAGGCGGCACCTTCTGCACGTTCCCCGTTTTCTCGCGGTTAAGGCAAGTATGATGATGGTTTAAAATTGATAGTGTGGAGTGTCGATGTTTGATTTATAATATGAATATATGTGTTCATGGTTATGGTAAGGATGTATTGGTGTTGTTTATGGGTGATTGCAATTTACAGTGTTCATGAGTATTTCTGGTGCATAGATAATGCGAATGCAAGATTTATTTTATTGATACATTCACGCATATGCATCATGTTGTTTTATTGAAGTCTTTGTCACGAGATGACTAAATGCCGAGGTCCCCGTCATGTTGATGACATGACGGGCTAAAGGTCCCCATACTTGTGGAGTATGAGCAATTGGTCCCTGTACCAGGTGGTACAGGCATGGGTGTGCATCGACGGATGCACACTTTGCATTACCGGTAAAATGCAAAAGAGAAAGAGATAAAGAGTTTTTGATCATCTTGCATAGCATGGCTTGTTTATATGGTTGATGGATGGATTTATGAAGTGATGTTCATAAATGTACTTGTTACTATCTATTATATTTGCTGAGTCGTTGGACTCACTCTTGCTGTTGTTGTGTTTTTTAAGGTACCTGTCGTAGCTACAGACTAGACAGGAAGAGAGGGGGATTGGTAGAAGAGGAAGAGGGCTAGATCTGGAGAGGTGGTGAGAATGAGGGAGATGTCCCCCCCTTTGCCCCTCCTGGGGGCTTATATATATGTGAGTGGGGTAGAATGGGAAATCCCCATTCTACCCCTTAGTATTTTACAAAGGATGGGGGTACACTGGTATATTTACACTGTTATATTCCTCTACCCTATTGGGCCTATTACATGCTTGACTAGTTGCACGGCCCAGTCACGGGGGGTTGGGCCACCCCTACAACAGTACTCCCTCGACAGCAAGCGCTGAGGTCCCGATGGGCGAGCTGACGCGATCAACCACCCCAGCCCCCCGTTCCCTGACAGCAAGCACGAGGGTGCCGATGCAACTGATAGCTCGCAGACCCTAGAAGGAACCGGTGAAGCGCCGGAGACGTCGTCGAGCACCGAGGACGTGCCGTCGCGATGCCTACGAGGCGGACGGTGGAGTCGAGTGCCGAAGACGTGTCGTCGAGCGCCGAAGACGTGCCGTCCCGCCGAGGCGATGCCTACAAGGCGGACGGCGGAGTCGAGGCCGAAGGCGTGTCGTCGAGCACCGAAGGCGTGCCGTCCCGCCAAGGCGATGCCTACAAGGCGGACGGCGGAGTCGAGCGCCGAAGACGTGCCGTCCCGCCGAGGCGATGCCTACCAGGCAGACGGCGGAGTCGAGCGCCGAAGACATGTCGTCGAGCGCCGAAGACGTGCCGTCCCGCCGAGGCGATGCCTACCAGGCGGACGGCGGAGTCGAGCGCCGAAGACGTGTCGAGCGCCGAAGACATGCCGTCCCGCCGAGGCGATGCCTACGAGGCGGACGGCGGGGTCGGGCGCCGAAGACCTGCCGTCCCGCCGAGGCGATGCCTACGAGGCGGTCGGCGGAGTCGAGCGCCGAAGACGTGTCGTCGAGTGCCGAAGACGTGCCGTCTCGCCGAGGCGATGCCTACGAGGCGGACGGCGGGGTCGAACGCCGAAGACGTGTCGTCGAGCGCCGAGGACGTGTCGTCCCGCCGAGGCGATGCCTACGAGGCGGACGGCGGAGTCGAGTGCCGAAGACGTGCCGTCCCGCCGAGGCGATGCCTACGAGGCGGACGGCGGAGTCGAGCGCCGAAGACGTGTCGTCGAGCGCCGAAGACGTGCCGTCCCGCCGAGGCGATGCCTACAAGGCGGACGGCGGAGTCGAGGCCGAAGGCGTGTCGTCGAGCCCCGAAGACGTGCCGTCCCGCCGAGGCGATGCCTACAAGGTGGACGGCGGAGTCGAGCGCCGAAGACGTGTCGTCGAGCGCCGAAGATGTGCCGTCCCGCCGAGGCGATGCCTACAAGGCGGACGGCGGAGTCGAGGCCGAAGGCGTGTCGTCGAGCACCGAAGACGTGCCGTCCCGCCGAGGCGATGCCTACAAGGCGGACGGCGGAGTCGAGCGCCGAAAACGCTCCGATACTGTTGTTCTCCTTCCTTTGAAAAGATTGCCCGCGGAGGGCGGGCGCTTGCGGCGTAGGCCGAGGGCGCTACGTACGCGGAGGTAGGGAGGCGAAGCCGCCGTTCCCCTACCTTCGAAACCGCTTGCGGCGTAGGCCGAGGGCGCTACGCACGCGGAGGTAGGGAGGCGAAGCCGCCGTTCCCCTACCTTCGAAAAGGGTGCCCGCGAAGAGCGGGCGCTTGCGGCGTAGGCCGAGGGCGCTACGCACGCTGAGGTAGGGAGGCGAAGCCGCCGTTCCCCTACCTTCGAAAAGGGTGCCCGCGGAGAGCGGGCGCTTGCGGCATAGGCCGAGGGCGCTACGCACGCGGAGGTAGGGAGGCGCAGCCGCCGTTCCCCTACCTTCGCAAAGAGTGCCCGCTAAGAGCGGGCGCTTGCGGCGTACGCCGAGGGCGCTACGCACGCTGAGGTAGGGAGGCGAAGCCGCCGTTCCCCTACCTTCGCAAAGAGTGCCCGCGAAGAGCGGGCGCTTGTGGCGTAGGCCGAGGGCGCTACGCACGCTGAGGTAGGGAGGCGAAGCCGCCGTTCCCCTACCTTCGAAAAGGGTGCCCGCGAAGAGCGGGCGCTTGCGGCGTAGGCCGAGGGCGCTACGCACGCTGAGGTAGGGAGGCGAAGCCGCCGTTCCCCTACCTTCGCAAAGCGTGCCCGCGAAGAGCGGGCGCTTGTGGCGTAGGCCGAGGGCGCTACGCACGCTGAGTTAGGGAGGCGAAGCCGCCGTTCCCCTACCTTCGAAAAGGGTGCCCGCGAAGAGCGGGCGCTTGCGGCGTAGGCCGAGGGCGCTACGCACGCTGAGGTAGGGAGGCGAAGCCGCCGTTCCCCTACCTTCGCAAAGAGTGCCCGCTAAGAGCGGGCGCTACGCACGCTGAGGTAGGGAGGCGAAGCCGCCGTTCCCCTACCTTCGCAAAGCGTGCCCGCGAAGAGCGGGCGCTTGCGGCGTAGGCCGAGGGCGCTACGCACGCTGAGGTAGGGAGGCGAAGCCGCCGTTCCCCTACCTTCGCAAACAGTGCCCGCCAAGAGCGGGCGCTTGTGGCGTAGGCCGAGGGCGCTACGCACGCTGAGGTAGGGAGGCGAAGCCGCCGTTCCCCTACCTTCGCAATGAGTGCCCGCGAAGAGCAGGCGCTTGTGGCGTAGGCCGAGGGCGCTACGCACGCTGAGGTAGGGAGGCGAAGCCGCCGTTCCCCTACCTTCGCAAAGAGTGCCCGCGAAGAGCGGACGCTTGTGGCATAGGCCGAGGGCGCTACGCACGCTGAGGTAGGGAGGCGAAGCCGCCGTTCCCCTACCTTCGCAAAGAGTGCCCGCGAAGAGCGGGCGCTTGTGGCGTAGGCCGAGGGCGCTACGCACGCTGAGGTAGGGAGGCGAAGCCGCCGTTCCCCTACCTTCGAAAAGGGTGCCCGCGAAGAGCGGGCGCTTGCGGCGTAGGCCGAGGGCGCTACGCACGCGGAGGTAGGGAGGCGAAGCCGCCGTTCCCCTACCTTCGCAAAGGGTGCCCACGAAGAGCGGGCGCTTGCGGCGTAGGCCGAGGGCGCTACGCACGCGGAGGTAGGGAGGCGAAGCCGCCGTTCCCCTACCTTCGCAAAGCGTGCCCGCGAAGAGCGGGCGCTTGCGGCGTAGGCCGAGGGCGCTACGCACGCTGAGGCAGGGAGGCGAAGCCGCCGTTCCCCTACCTTCGCAAAGAGTGCCCGCTAAGAGCGGGCGCTTGTGGCGTAGGCCGAGGGCCCTACGCACGCTGAGGTAGGGAGGCGAAGCCGCCGTTCCCCTACCTTCGCAAAGAGTGCCCGCGAAGAGCGGACGCTTGTGGCATAGGCCGAGGGCGCTACGCACGCTGAGGTAGGGAGGCGAAGCCGCCGTTCCCCTACCTTCGCAAACAGTGCCCGCCAAGAGCGGGCGCTTGTGGCGTAGGCCGAGGGCGCTACGCACGCTGAGGTAGGGAGGCGAAGCCGCCGTTCCCCTACCTTCGCAAACAGTGCCCGCGAAGAGCGGGCGCTTGTGGCGTACGCCGAGGGCGCTACGCACGCTTAGGTAGGGAGGCGAAGCCGCCGTTCCCCTACCTTCGCAAAGAGTGCCCGCGAAGAGCGGGCGCTTGTGGCGTAGGCCGAGGGCGCTACGCACGCTGAGGTAGGGAGGCGAAGCCGCCGTTCCCCTACCTTCGCAAAGAGTGCCCGCGAAGAGCGGACGCTTGTGGCGTAGGCCGAGGGCGCTACGCACGCTGAGGTAGGGAGGCGAAGCCGCCGTTCCCCTACCTTCGAAAAGGGTGCCCGCGAGGAGCGGGCGCTTGCGGCGTAGGCCGAGGGCGCTACGCACGCGGAGGTAGGGAGGCGAAGCCGCCGTTCCCCTACCTTCGCAAAGGGTGCCCGCGAAGAGCGGGCGCTTGCGGCGTAGGCCGAGGGCGCTACGCACGCGGAGGTAGGGAGGCGAAGCCGCCGTTCCCCTACCTTCGCAAAGCGTGCCCGCGAAGAGCGGGCGCTTGTGGCGTAGGCCGAGGGCGCTACGCACGCTGAGGTAGGGAGGCGAAGCCGCCGTTCCCCTACCTTCGCAAAGAGTGCCCGCGAAGAGCGGGCGCTTGCGGCGTAGGCCGAGGGCGCTACGCACGCTGAGGTAGGGAGGTGAAGCTGCCGTTCCCCTACCTTCGCAAACAGTGCCCGCCAAGAGCGGGCGCTTGTGGCGTAGGCCGAGGGCGCTACGCACGCTGAGGTAGGGAGGCGAAGCCGCCGTTCCCCTACCTTCGCAAAGAGTGCCCGCGAAGAGCGGACGCTTGTGGCGTAGGCCGAGGGCGCTACGCACGCTGAGGTAGGGAGGCGAAGCCGCCGTTCCCCTACCTTCGCAAAGAGTACCCGCGAAGAGCGGGCGCTTGCGGCGTAGGCCGAGGGCGCTACGCACGCTGAGGTAGGGAGGCGAAGCCGCCGTTCCCCTACCTTCGCAAACAGTGCCCGCCAAGAGCGGGCGCTTGTGGCGTACGCCGAGGGCGCTACGCACGCTGAGGTAGGGAGGCGAAGCCGCCGTTCCCCTACCTTCGCAAAGAGTGCCCGCGAAGAGCGGGCGCTTGTGGCGTAGGCCGAGGGCGCTACGCACGCTGAGGTCGGGAGGCGAAGCCGCCGTTCCCCTACCTTCGCAAAGAGTGCCCGCGAAGAGCGGGCGCTTGCGGCGTAGGCCGAGGGCGCTACGCACGCGGAGGTAGGGAGGCGAAGCCGCCGTTCCCCTACCTTCGAAAAGGGTGCCCGCTAAGAGCGGGCGTTTGCGGCGTAGGCCGAGGGCGCTACGCACGCTGAGGTAGGGAGGCGAAGCCGCCGTTCCCCTACCTTCGAAGAGGGTGCCCGCGAAGAGCGGGCGCTTGCGGCGTTGGCCGAGGGCGCTACGCACGCTGAGGTAGGGAGGCGACGCCGCCGTTCCCCTGCCTTCGAAAAGGGTGCCCGCTAAGAGCGGGCGCTTGCGGCGTAGGCCGAGGGCGCTACGCACGCTGAGGTAGGGAGGCGAAGCCGCCGTTCCCCTACCTTTTAAAAGAGTGCCCGCTAAGAGCGGGCGCTTGCGGCGTAGGCCGAGGGCGCTACGCACGCTGAGGTAGGGAGGCGAAGCCGCCGTTCCCCTACCTTCGAAAAGGGTGCCCGCGAAGAGCGGGCGCTTGTGGCGTAGGCCGAGGGCGCTACGCATGCTGAGGTAGGGAGGCGAAGCCGCCGTTCCCCTACCTTCGCAAAGAGTGCCCGCGAAGAGCGGGCGCTTGTGGCGTAGGCCGAGGGCGCTACGCATGCTGAGGTAGGGAGGCGAAGCCGCCGTTCCCCTACCTTCGCAAAGGGTGCCCACGAAGAGCGGGCGCTTGCGGCGTAGGCCGAGGGCGCTACGCACGCGGAGGTAGGGAGGCGAAGCCGCCGTTCCCCTACCTTCGCAAAGCGTGCCCGCGAAGAGCGGGCGCTTGCGGCGTAGGCCGAGGGCGCTACGCACGCTGAGGCAGGGAGGCGAAGCCGCCGTTCCCCTACCTTCGCAAAGAGTGCCCGCTAAGAGCGAGCGCTTGTGGCGTAGGCCGAGGGCCCTACGCACGCTGAGGTAGGGAGGCGAAGCCGCCGTTCCCCTACCTTCGCAAAGAGTGCCCGCGAAGAGCGGGCGCTTGCGGCGTAGGCCGAGGGCGCTACGCACGCTGAGGTAGGGAGGCGAAGCCGCCGTTCCCCTACCTTCGCAAACAGTGCCCGCCAAGAGCGGGCGCTTGTGGCGTAGGCCGAGGGCGCTACGCACGCTGAGGTAGGGAGGCGAAGCCGCCGTTCCCCTACCTTCGCAAACAGTGCCCGCGAAGAGCGGGCACTTGTGGCGTAGGCCGAGGGCGCTACGCACGCTGAGGTAGGGAGGCGAAGCCGCCGTTCCCCTACCTTCGCAAAGAGTGCCCGCGAAGAGCGGGCGCTTGTGGCGTAGGCCGAGGGCGCTACGCACGCTGAGGTAGGGAGGCGAAGCCGCCGTTCCCCTACCTTCGAAAAGGGTGCCCGCGAGGAGCGGGCGCTTGCGGCGTAGGCCGAGGGCGCTACGCACGCGGAGGTAGGGAGGCGAAGCCGCCGTTCCCCTACCTTCGCAAAGGGTGCCCGCGAAGAGCGGGCGCTTGCGGTGTAGGCCGAGGGCGCTACGCACGCGGAGGTAGGGAGGCGAAGCCGCCGTTCCCCTACCCTCGCAAAGCGTGCCCGCGAAGACCGGGCGCTTGTGGCGTAGGCCGAGGGCGCTACGCACGCTGAGGTAGGGAGGCGAAGCCGCCGTTCCCCTACCTTCGAAAAGGTTGCCCGCGGAGGGCGGGCGCTTGCGGCGTAGGCCGAGGGCGCTACGCACGCGGAGGTAGGGAGGCGAAGCCGCCGTTCCCCTACCTTCGCAAAGAGTGCCCGCGAAGAGCGGGCGCTTGTGGCGTAGGCCGAGGGTGCTACGCACGCTGAGATAGGGAGGCGAAGCCGCCGTTCCCCTACCTTCGAAAAGGTTGCCCGCGGAGGGCGGGCGTTTGCGGCGTAGGCCGAGGGCGCTACGCACGCGGAGGTAGGGAGGCGAAGCCGCCGTTCCCCTACCTTCGAAAAGGGTGCCCGCTAAGAGCGGGCGCTTGCGGCGTAGGCCGAGGGCGCTACGCACGCTGAGGTAGGGAGGCGAAGCCGCCGTTCCCCTACCTTTTAAAACAGTGCCCGCTAAGAGCGGGCGCTTGCGGCGTAGGCCGAGGGCGCTACGCACGCTGAGGTAGGGAGGCGAAGCCGCCGTTCCCCTACCTTCGAAAAGGTTGCCCGCGGAGGGCGGGCGCTTGCGGCGTAGGCCGAGGGCGCTACGCACGCTGAGGTAGGGAGGCGAAGCCGCCGTTCCCCTACCTTTTAAAATAGTGCCCGCTAAGAGCGGGCGCTTGCGGCGTAGGCCGAGGGCGCTACGCACGCGGAGGTAGGGAGGCGAAGCCGCCGTTCCCCTACCTTCGCAAAGGGTGCCCGCGAAGAGCGGGCGCTTGCGGCGTAGGCCGAGGGCGCTACGCACGCGGAGGTAGGGAGGCGAAGCTGCCGTTCCCCTACCTTCGCAAAGAGTGCCCGCGAAGAGCGGGCGCTTGTGGCGTAGGCCGAGGGCGCTACGCACGCTGAGGTAGGGAGGCGAAGCCGCCGTTCCCCTACCTTCGCAAAGAGTGCCCGCGAAGAGCGGGCGCTTGTGGCGTAGGCCGAGGGCGCTACGCACGCTGAGGTAGGGAGGCGAAGCCGCCGTTCCCCTACCTTCGAAAAGAAGTGCTACCCTCCCTGGTGTAACGCGCTCGAAGGTGCGACATCCAGGTGCCGCATCACTAGGGCGAGGCACTCCCTAGTGTCTCGGCCATCACGCAATTTTAATACTCCGTAGAGTGCGTGAGGGTAATTGGTGCGTGCGGAGGCGGACCTCGGCGCACGACTTGATTTATAGTCCGCGGACTCTCGCGTGCGGAGGCAGACCTCGGCGCACGACTTAATTTATAGTACTTGGACTCTCGCGTGCGGAGGAATGCCTCGACGGTCACGTCTTTTTTATAGTCCGTGGACTCGCGCGTGCGGAGCTAGGCTCGACGCTACGTCTTATTTAGAGTCTGTAGACTATTGCGTGCGGAGCTAGGCTCATACGCTACGTCTTCTTTATAGTTCGGAGACTCGCGCGTGCGGAGCTAGGCTCGACGCTACGTCTTATTTAGAGTCCGTAGACTATTGCGTGCGGAGCTAGGCTCATACGCTACGTCTTCTTTATAGTCCGGAGACTCGCGCGTGCGGAACTAGGCTCGACGCTACGTCTTATTTAGAGTCCGTAGACTATTGCGTGCGGAGCTAGGCTCATACGCTACATCTTATTTAGAGTCCGTAGACTATTGCGTGCGGAGCTAGGCTCATACGCTACGTCTTCTTTATAGTCCGGAGACTTGCGCGCGCGAGGGCGTCCCCCCGGTGCGTATTTTGTTTATACTCAGTCCCGCCACCTTGGCGACGGCGAGTGCACACGCTAACGTGCGTCTTTGGTTTATACTCAGTCCCGCCCACCCTGGCGACGGCGAGTGCACACGCGAACGTGCGTCTTTGGATTATACTCAGTCCCACCCACCCTGGCGATGGCGAGTGCACACGCGAACGTGCGTCTTTGGTTTATACTCAGTCCCGCCCACCCTGGCGACGGCGAGTGCACACGCGAACGTGCGTCTTTGGTTTATACTCAGTCCCGCCCACCCTGGCGACGGCGAGTGCACACGCGAACGTGCGTCTTTGGTTTATACTCAGTCCCGCCCACCCTGGCGACGGCGAGTGCACACGCGAACGTGCGTCTTTGTTTATACTCCGTAGAGTACGCCGACGCTCGAGGCAGCCGGGCGATTTAAATCAAAAACGAGAACCAAAACAGAGGCAGCGAAGAAATGGCCAGAGACTTGCGAGAATGAAACGCTCCAGAACGCAGTACCAGAAAATCATTAAATGCTGCGATGACCCAGAACAGGCCAAAACTGGAGAAGCAAATACACGGCCAAATCCCACGCTCTCAGAATGGAACTGCAGCCTCAATAAATAATATGATGCATAACCATTTTCTTTGTTGCCATGCACGCAAGAAATGCAACGGCGATTATTGAAGCTTGGCTATGCCCGTACTGACCTCTGTATCAGTTGACATGGAGATGAGCGGACTCCCACTGGGCACAGGGGCAATGCGAAGCCGAGACCCTCGTCGCGAAGGTGTGGTCCTGCGCGGAGCCGAGCACACGGGGGCGAGCGGAGCACCGGGCGACCTCGTCAGAGTCGTCTCCGTCTCCGTCGGAGGTGATGGCTCGGCCTGAAGGCTCGCTGCGAGGCACTCCAGGCGACGCACCAGGATCGAGGTCGTGGAGCCTTGAGATGTACTGAAGCGAAGTCCACCGCGTGGAGTCGAGGCTGACGCTGCCCCTGCGAAGTCCATCGCGCGGAGCTGGGGCCCATGTCGCGGACGCCGAGCGGAGGCCGACACCGCCCCTGCGAAGCCCGTCGTGCGGGGTCAGAGCCCTTCGGAGGCGCTCGACGATGCGGAGAGGCCACTTCGGCCGTGGTGTGGACGGTTGAAGGTGAGGCGCCTAACGACACGGAGGCTTCGGAGACGAGGTCCGAGAGCTTCGTCGCGGAGGCAAGGCGAGGTGAGGCAAGGAGGCAAGCGGAGCCGAGGCTGGTGCGGAGGCCGACGAGGAGCTCCTTCCGTGGCTTGTGCTTATCTGTCGAGCTCGGTCGTGTAGAGCAGCGTGGGCGGCGCGATGAAGAGGTAGCGCGGGACGCCGGGACGCCAGGCTCCACGACGTGCCGCTCCAGGCTGCCCTCGCTGTAGCTTGCTGCATGCATGGGCCTTCCCCCTGGATTCCGGCGACTTCTCACGGGCGGAAGCTTTCGATGCCGTCGCCATGCATGCGTGCGCGCATGCACGCGTCTTCATCAACCGTCTCCATTCGTCACGCGACGCGGAGGCCTGACGTCGCATGGAGAGTCGATGCGAAGGCTCGTCAGCTTGCTGATATACGGAGACTCGGCGGAGGCTAGCGAAGCTCGGCGAGGTCTCCGGGAACTGGGGCGACGGCGACACGGGCGGAGGCACGGCGAAGGCCGGAAGCTCGACGGAGAGCGGAGACTCAGCGCGAGGACCACGGAGCGGAGGCTCGGCGAAGTCCTGGTCGCGGAGTGAGGCCATGTACGGAGACGACGAAGCTGAAGGATGCCTTGCTTGCAGATGGATCTGCACGGGGTCTCCGCTTTGCCTGCGGACGCCTGGAGAGGAAACCGCGTGGCCGCGGGCGCTGCTGGCGGAGCCTCGGCGCGGAGGCCAACGCCAGTCTCTGCTAGTGACGCCTGGGCGCTCTTCCGCTAGCTCATACCATCCATGGAGGGAGGTTCCATGTACGCGCTCATGCATGGATGCTTGGACGTAAGCTCATGCCATGCATGGAGGTTTCACGTATGCATGCACGGATAGATGCTTGGGCGGATATCTTGTGCACGTATACATGAATAGGTATCTTGTTGGATTAATTGGGATTGGCCCATTTTAATTTAGCAATTAATCAAATGGAATTCCTAGGCCCACAACTAATGCTAGGTGGAAAATTGTTTAGTCCCATATGGAGAATTCAATGGGAGTTATACCACTTTAAAAGGTGGAACGAGGTAACCCCCTTGTGAAATTGAAGAGAGCTAACACGCGCGCGCGCGCTCGCTCGCTCGCCTCGCCTCGCCACGCCACGCCACGCCACGCCACGCCACGCCGAGCCGAGCCGAGCCGTGCTGTGCCGTGCCGTGCCGTGCGGTGCGGTGCGGTGCGTGTGCGTGTGCGTGTGCGTGTGCGTACGTACGTACGTACGTACGTACGTACGCGCGCAGGCGTGTCGGGTGCGGGCGCGTTTTTCTTTATCTATTCGAAAATCGAAACGCACTGACTCGCTGGCAGTAACGGTGCAGTTACTAGTGGATTATGGCTGCGGTTACTTTCGAGTAATGGGTGCGCAGTTACTAGTGACTAATGGCGGCAGTTTCTGGTCTCTTCATTTTTGCTGTTACAAGAGAACAGCATAAGAAGGCTCTCCTCTCCATACGAAAGAACAGTTCTCTCTCCCTCTGTTTTTGTGCTGCTCTCTGCAATCTCCGGTCCAGAACTTTGCGCGCACAAGTTTCTGGGCGAGTAGGCCTCCGGAACTTCGTCCGTTTGTGTACCTGCACGGGTAGGCGGGCGATCAAGTTTTTGGGGAGCGCATCGGCGCGACTACTCAATCTGCGACGTCTCCTTCCTGGTGGTGAACCATTCGCGGGACTGCACTGCGAACATCTTCCTGCATCAAGCTTCGTCCTGCATCGCGTCTTGATCGACTACATCGAATAGGCCATCATGTCGACTGATGGTAACGGCGCCTCCGGTGTCTCCGACACTGGCCCCGCCCGAGGGTATAAATCTAACACTTTTCTGGTGTATTTGTTTCTGTGCGCTACGAATATGTTAATAGATATTTCTGTTAGCTTGTTCGTTAGCAAATATGAATACATCGTTAATAGATCACTCATGCATGTTTATGTCATGTTTTATATGCTGAATTTCTGGATTAAAATATGCCGAAAATTGACTAGATTTCCAACAATCCAAAAACTTGATAGGTCTTTTTCGGTAGTTGGCTTTGCTGCGTCGCTTAAACCGCACCCTCCGTTTGATGGTTCCAATTATAAGAGATGGCGTGCACGTGCGATCCTGTGGTTTACTGCCATGGAATGTTTTCATGTTGCACAAGGCAAGCCCGCTGAGCCTCTGTCTGCAGAGGACGAACGCAAGTTCAATTTAGCGGATAACTTGTTTCGAGGTGCACTTGTCAACATACTGGCAGATAACATTGTGGATGTGTACATGCATTTGCCTACGGGCAAAGAGATGTGGAATGCACTTGAGGCCAAGTTCGGAGTTTCCGATGCTGGCAGTGAGCTGTATGTCATGGAGCAGTTCTATGACTACAAGATGGTCGATGACCGTTCTGTAGTAGAACAAGCTCATGAGATTCAGGCGCTGGCAAAGGAGCTTGAGAACAATAAGTGCGAGTTACCGGACAAGTTTGTGGCTGGCGGTATTATCGCCAAGTTACCACCTTCTTGGTCGGATTTTGCTACTTCTCTAAAACACAAGAGGCAGGAGTTCAGTGTTACTGATCTCATTGGCACTCTTGGTGTTGAAGAGAAGGCGAGGGCAAAAGATACTCGTGGCAAGAAAGTTGCTGCTGAGGGAGGTTCTAGTGCCAATTTGGTGCAGAAGAAGAACCCACAGGCTTCCCACAATAAAAAGAAAAATAAGCCTTTTGTCAAGCCCAAGGCTACTACTGAGTTTAAGAAGAAAGGCAAAGGAAAGGGCGGCTGCTTTGTGTGCGGTGATTCTGGCCATTGGGCTAAGGATTGTCCAGACCGCAAGGATAAGCAGAAGAAGTCTGCCAACATGGTTATTAGTGATGCTGGAGGAACATCGGGGTATGGTAATTATTTACCTACAGTTCTTTCTGTTTGTCAATCACCTGAGTGGTGGGTTGACACTGGTGCTAATATTCATGTGTGTGCTGATATTTCCTTGTTTTCATCTTATCAGGTCTGTCGAGGTTCCTCCTTGTTGATGGGAAACGGATCGCATGCAGCTGTTCATGGTGTTGGTACGGTCGATCTGAAGTTTACTTCGGGAAAGACCGTGCAGCTGAAGAACGTGCAGCATGTCCCCTCCATAAAGAAAAACCTCGTCAGCGGATCTCTACTGTGTAGAGATGGTTTTAGGCTTGCATTTGAGTCCAATAAATGTGTCGTGTCTAAGTATGGAACATTTGTTGGTAAAGGCTATGAGAGCGGAGGCTTGTTCCGTTTTTCTTTGATGGATTCTTATAATAAATTTGTGAACCATGTGTGTAACGATGATGATGAATCTAATGTTTGGCATTCACGACTTTGTCATGTTAATTTTGGGTGTATGACGCGCTTAGCTAATATGAGTTTAATCCCGAAATTCACTTTGGTCAAAGGTTCTAAGTGCCATGCGTGTGTTCAATCGAAACAACCTCGCAAGCCTCACAAGGTAGCAAAAGAGGCGAGGAATTTGGCACCGTTAGAACTCATTCATTCTGATTTATGCGAAATGAATGGCGTGTTGACTAAAGGTGGAAAGAAATATTTCATGACGCTTATAGATGATTGCACTAGATTTTGCTACGTGTACTTATTAAAAACAAAAGATGAAGCGTTGGATTATTTTAAGATCTATAAAGCTGAGGTAGAAAACCAACTTGAGAGGAAAATCAAGCGGGTAAGGTCTGATCGTGGGGGAGAGTATTTTTCAAATGAGTTTACTTTATTCTGCGAGGAACATGGAATTATTCATGAGAGGACGCCTCCCTATTCTCCCGAGTCAAACGGGGTTGCCGAAAGAAAGAATCGCACTCTAACTGATTTGGTTAACGCCATGTTAGACACTGCGAGACTTTCTAAGGAATGGTGGGGTGAGGCTATATTGACCGCGTGTCATGTCCTGAATAGAGTTCCAACAAAGAATAAAGAAGTAACACCATTCGAGGAATGGGAAAAGAAGAAGTTGACTCTCTCATACTTACGCACCTGGGGATGTTTGGCCAAAGTTAACGTGCCAATTGTCAAGAAGCGCAAACTTGGACCAAAAACCGTAGATTGTGTATTTCTTGGTTATGCTATGCACAGCGTGGGTTATAGGTTCTTAATTATAAAAACTGGAGTACCTGACATGCGTGTTGGTACAATCATAGAGTCCAGAGACGCTACATTTTTTGAGAATGAATTTCCTATGAAATGTGATGTACCTAGCTCATCTAGTCAAGAACCTATAATTTCCCTTGATTCTTTTGTGCCGATAGAACATGTTAAGGAAACGCCTATGGAAAATCCTGAGGAGGATAACGATGAAGTTACTCGAAAGAGTAAGAGACAGAGGATTGCAAAATCTTTTGGTGATGATTTCATTGTATACCTCGTGGATGACACTCCTAGAACCATTGAAGAGGCATATTCTTCTCCTGACGCTGACTATTGGAAGGAAGCAGTACGGAGTGAGATGGATTCTATTATGTCTAATGGAACTTGGGAGGTCGTTGACCGTCCTTATGGGTGTAAACCTGT
This sequence comes from Dendrocalamus latiflorus, assembly GCA_017311315.1. NCBI lineage: Eukaryota > Viridiplantae > Streptophyta > Magnoliopsida > Poales > Poaceae > Dendrocalamus > Dendrocalamus latiflorus. The sequence continues at coordinate 19,417,539 of CM029614.1, read as the reverse complement.
AGGATGTAAATGGGTTTTCAAGAAAAAGCTTAGGCCTGATGGTACAATTGAAAAGTACAAGGCAAGGCTTGTGGCCAAGGGTTATACCCAGAAAGAAGGCGAGGACTTCTTTGATACTTATTCACCTGTTGCCCGATTGACCACAATTCGAGTACTACTTGCCCTGGCTGCCTCTCATGGTCTGCTCGTTCATCAAATGGACGTTAAGACAGCTTTTCTAAATGGAGAGTTGGAGGAGGAGATTTATATGGATCAGCCAGACGGGTTTGTGGTAGAAGGTCAAGAAGGAAAGGTGTGCAAGTTGTTGAAGTCTTTGTATGGCTTAAAGCAAGCACCTAAGCAATGGCATGAGAAGTTCGACAGAACTTTGACATCTGCTGGCTTTGTTGTGAATGAAGCCGACAGATGTGTGTACTATCGCTATGGTGGGGGAGAAGGAGTGATCTTGTGCTTGTATGTTGATGACATACTGATTTTTGGGACCAACCTCAATGTGATTGAGGAGGTCAAGGACTTTCTGTCCAAGAGTTTTGAGATGAAAGATTTGGGAGTGGCTGATGTGATTCTTAACATTAAGCTACTGAGAGGAGGTGATAGTGGGATTACACTTGTGCAATCTCACTATGTAGAGAAGGTCTTGAGTCGCTTTGGTTATAGTGACTGCAAGCCTGCTCCTACTCCTTATGATCCTAGTGTGTTATTGAGGAAAAACCGAAGAATAACAAGGGATCAATTGAGATACTCCCAGATTATTGGCTCATTGATGTATTTAGCTAGTGCTACGAGGCCTGACATCTCGTTTGCTGTGAGCAAGCTAAGCCGGTTTGTTTCAAATCCGGGAGATGATCATTGGCGTGCTCTTGAGAGAGTAATGCGCTATCTAAAGGCAACCGTGAGCTATGGAATTCACTATGCTGGGTACCCAAAGGTACTGGAGGGCTACAGTGATTCAAACTGGATCTCTGATGCTGATGAGATAAAAGCCACGAGTGGATATGTGTTCACACTTGGAGGTGGTGCTGTTTCCTGGAAGTCTTGCAAGCAGACCATCTTAACAAGGTCAACAATGGAAGCAGAACTCACAGCATTAGATACCGCTACTGTTGAGGCTGAGTGGCTTCGTGAACTCCTTATGGATTTGCCGGTGGTTGAAAAACCGATACCAGCTATCCTGATGAACTGTGATAATCAGACTGTAATTATCAAAGTGAACAGTTCTAAGGACAACATGAAGTCATCTAGGCATGTTAAGAGGCGGTTGAAGTCTGTCAGAAAGCTGAAAAACTCCGGAGTGATAGCGCTGGACTATGTCCAGACAGCTAATAATCTGGCCGACCAATTTACAAAGGGTTTATCACGTAATGTGATAGATAGTGCATCGAGTGAGATGGGCCTGAGACCCACATGAGTCATACCACAGTGGTAACCTGTTCTACGTGATCGGAGATCCCGTGAAGTAGGATGGTGAAACAAGCTGTTGATTGACTGGGAGGAGAGATCTTTACAGGGCTCATTTCTTCAATGATGCACTTCTCTCCTATTCTGTATGGCAGGTTGGTTTTTACCTTAATGTGATCCGAGTGGCTTATTTAGAGCAGAGATGTCGGCCTACAGGACATCTTAGAAGGAACACACCTATATGAGTTCGACTGCTGGTCACAGTCTATGAGATTTGGGTGATCTCTAGATACTCATGAATAGGCATGGAGTATGACTTATACGCTCCAACCAGAGGGGATGCTTTAGGCAGCCTAGTACTAGTAAAGGAATTGGGTAAAGCTTGTTCGCACAAAACTGTCAATTCAAGGCATAGTCCATTGTTCAGTTGTGGATGAGTGTAACTCCTTTCCTAGGTGGATGTTCAACTTAACAGTCTCCATCGAAACACTGGTATATCAAACATCAGCAGAACTGAGAGCATTTCTCGTGTGCCTTGAAATTTGGTGGGGATTGTTGGATTAATTGGGATTGGCCCATTTTAATTTAGCAATTAATCAAATGGAATTCCTAGGCCCACAACTAATGCTAGGTGGAAAATTGTTTAGTCCCATATGGAGAATTCAATGGGAGTTATACCACTTTAAAAGGTGGAACGAGGTAACCCCCTTGTGAAATTGAAGAGAGCTAACACGCGCGCGCGCGCTCGCTCGCTCGCCTCGCCTCGCCACGCCACGCCACGCCACGCCGAGCCGAGCCGTGCCGTGCCGTGCCGTGCGGTGCGGTGCGTGTGCGTGTGCGTGTGCGTGCGTACGTACGTACGCGCGCAGGCGTGTCGGGTGCGGGCGCGTTTTTCTTTATCTATTCGAAAATCGAAACGCACTGACTCGCTGGCAGTAACGGTGCAGTTACTAGTGGATTATGGCTGCGGTTACTTTCGAGTAATGGGTGCGCAGTTACTAGTGACTAATGGCGGCAGTTTCTGGTCTCTTCATTTTTGCTGTTACAAGAGAACAGCATAAGAAGGCTCTCCTCTCCATACGAAAGAACAGTTCTCTCTCCCTCTGTTTTTGTGCTGCTCTCTGCAATCTCCGGTCCAGAACTTTGCGCGCACAAGTTTCTGGGCGAGTAGGCCTCCGGAACTTCGTCCGTTTGTGTACCTGCACGGGTAGGCGGGCGATCAAGTTTTTGGGGAGCGCATCGGCGCGACTACTCAATCTGCGACGTCTCCTTCCTGGTGGTGAACCATTCGCGGGACTGCACTGCGAACATCTTCCTGCATCAAGCTTCGTCCTGCATCGCGTCTTGATCGACTACATCGAATAGGCCATCATGTCGACTGATGGTAACGGCGCCTCCGGTGTCTCCGACACTGGCCCCGCCCGAGGGTATAAATCTAACACTTTTCTGGTGTATTTGTTTCTGTGCGCTACGAATATGTTAATAGATATTTCTGTTAGCTTGTTCGTTAGCAAATATGAATACATCGTTAATAGATCACTCATGCATGTTTATGTCATGTTTTATATGCTGAATTTCTGGATTAAAATATGCCGAAAATTGACTAGATTTCCAACATATCTGATGTACGCACGCATGAGAAGATGTACACATACGGCTCGCCGAGTAGACTTCGCAGTGGAGGCCATGGCGTGGCAGCGACCGCGCAGCTGCGGAGACCCTCAAGAGCTCGGGGCAGGCGACCTCGTCGGAGGTTGGCGGAGACGAAGTCCACAAGCGCGGAGGTCGCGGAGCATCGCGCGGGGTGGTGGTGACCTCGCACGGGCAAGTAGATGGATCATCCATGTCCTCCGTAGACGCGGAGATGTGCCGGGCGAGATGTCCCCTGCCCGCACGACGTCGGCGAAGACCCAGGGGGCCCGGCGAAGACTTCGGAGAGCTCGACGCGGACTTCGGCACTGCCCACACGACGTCGGCGAAGACCCAGGGGCCTCGGCGAAGACTTCGGAGAGCTCGACGCGGACTTCGGAAGCGAGGCACTCGACGACGCGGGGCTTCGGAGGCGCTCGGCGACGCGGAGTCCAGGCAAACGTGGAGACGAGGAGGTCGGAGCCCGCCTTCAAAGTCAAGCACGTGGATGCAGCCGGTGCCGCCGGGCTCACTGAGCACCACTTGGACGGAGCGCCATCGTTGACTGAAAGCGCCCCACGCTCCGCGCTAGGAACTTCACCGGCGAGCAAGCACGTCGCGGCGGGTACTTGGGCGGACGTCGTCGCCGAGCTACGATGCTGCGACTCATGCATGCATGGATGGGTGGGCGGATGGGTATCTATGCATGGCTCCCGTACGAATGCATGGGCTGGTTCATGATTGCAGGCACGGGTTTTTTTTATGCTTGCCTAGATGGGTAAACAATAATGCATGCATAGATGGATAAGGCATAGTACGTGCACGGAGGGGTAAAGTACTTCGCGCCTGCCCGAACTGGAGACTTCGGGGCCTGGCGGGAGACTTCGCGAAGCGTGAAGCTTCGCGTGTAGACGCCTGGGGCACAGACTCCGACAGTGTACCAAGTTAGCCCTCTCCATGGTCCAACACATCGCTCCCCTAAAAAATCTGCCGCTGACGACGCTCCCCAGGACAGCGGCTTGCGGCTCCTTTGCGGGGGCTTGACTCGGAGACCATGAAGTGGAGACGCATCGCTGCGCGGCGACTCCCAGGAGCTCGGCGAGGAGTCCCGAACTGAGCTCGATGACGTACTAACCTAGCCGGGAGAATCCCGTCTCCAAGCCATCCAAGAACACCTCCCGACCAGATCTGCCAAATCTAGATCTAGAAAAAAAAGAAAAAAATGAGAGCTCACAACACCCCTGCCATGTATCAGCGAGATGTGTACACTTACATCCCAAAACGAACAGGCTGACGACAAGATGAACTTATCTGTGATCCTTGCGCAGCTTCTCGCCCAGTCCCCACGGACGGCGCCATCTGTCGTAGCTACAGACTAGACAGGAAGAGAGGGGGATTGGTAGAAGAGGAAGAGGGCTAGATCTGGAGAGGTGGTGAGAATGAGGGAGATGTCCCCCCCTTTGCCCCTCCTGGGGGCTTATATATATGTGAGTGGGGTAGAATGGGAAATCCCCATTCTACCCCTTAGTATTTTACAAAGGATGGGGGTACACTGGTATATTTACACTGTTATATTCCTCTACCCTATTGGGCCTATTACATGCTTGACTAGTTGCACGGCCCAGTCACGGGGGGTTGGGCCACCCCTACAACAGTACCATTATGAGATCGACATGTTTGGGAAAAAGGACAGATTAGTTTTATTGCACTTTGCACGATCTATCCACAATGGAAGAGGGGAGAAAATAAAATGCTATTTGCTTGAATTGCTTAATTAGTAGATGATTATTGATTGTCGGATTTAAATTGTAATAAAGGATTAGAATTCTTTTATGACGCCTCCGTTCTTTATTTAATTATTATATCTATGAATGCTTTAGTAAACTTAAACCATTTTGCTTAGAATTTATTATATTCATGATGTCATTCATTTCTTCTATTTATGCTTGTTGCAACCTCTATCTTGAACTACAATACAGGGGAGATTCTGCCGAATTTTTGTATGGCGTAGTTAGTTTATCCTTGTTTTATTTCTAGATTGGTAGCATTCCGGGTCATTGCTTGACTGGGGTGTTACAGATCCATAATCAACGAACTTGTGAGGCTGCACAAGCTATAATTGGACGGTGCATGATTGCCATTCAAGTATTGCTTGTGTAGCTTACACGTTCGTTGATTATAGATCCGTTCCTTTCGCGAGAACTCGATTCCGGAGTGATAAGAGCAATAAAAAATCATTGTGCGTAGTGGAACTCTCCATCTAATCTTATGACTTTAGACCACAAAAACCAAGCGAACTCTCCTCGAATTTTTGCAAGGTCCAGCTGTTTCAATGCAGTTGTAGAGATGGGCGCAGCCTATCAATAGGAATATCAATGCGCGTACATATATAATCTGACAAGTATGAAATAAATGTGGAAAGATTGAGAAACCTTAGAATTGGTGATCTTCGAGGAATCGAGGAGTATTCTCATATGGTGGCAAATGTAGAATCCACACGTCTTGCCCGACTGCTGCTGGTGGCACTGCAAAAAATAGAATGCGTTAAATCGAGAGGCATTACAACTAAGTGTTGTATAAGATTAATTAATGTGTAGCTAGCGAATACCCAAAAATTGCGAACATGTTTCAAGGGCTTGGCCCCTGTCGTTGAGCCACATGTTTGTGTAACGTATGTGGTGAACGACCTTCATTATTCGAAAAAGTTAGATTAGTCATTCGAAAGAAAAGAAAGTGTACAATGTAGTTATGTATGGAGAAAATGTACTTACCTATCGAGTATTTGGACGATAGCTGTGTACTTGGATTTGTTCTTACTTAGAGAATCAAGGTATATAGCCTTGTTCCATTTTTGGTATAATTACAATTAAAATCCAATAGAAGTGCTCATTGTATGACATAAAAACAAATTCCTTATCATGGTGAGCCAGTAGTGTTGATGTAATATAGCTCTCGACGAAGGATGGATTCTCGTTGATGGTATCAATGGCGACCAAGAGTGGGTCCAGGAAACCAATTGGTGATTTCGATGATCTAGCTTGGATCAGCATGAATCTATATATATACACAGAAAAGCAACAAATTGTGACATATATCGGTATTACATGAACAGAGACTGTGATTGTACAGACTTACAGCATCCAGCATCGAAGGAGTGAGACGTCGAGAGCGTTGAGCGTAAAAAGATCAAATATATCGTCAAAGGTCACCGCGAAGACACATTCCTGAAATTCGTGCTGGAAATGATCCCGCCTGAATTTGACAGTGATACCTGAGCGCTGTTCTGCCTCTGGCTTATTGTACTGTTCCATATACCAAACGTGTAATGTTTGGCAACCAAGTCCTAGGGCTACGAGGTGCTCTTCCGGGGTTACCATCGGCTCGCCTAGTACGAATTTGCGGGCCAATGATAGGTACGGGATATCATCATCATCCTTCGTCTTTGATTTGCCCTGGCCACTGCCTCGACTGAAGGTCGACTTTATGGTAATCGACTGTAATGGTAGCACCGGTGCAAGTTACTTTGGCGAGAATAGCACCCGTGGAGATAGCACCAGTGCAGGTAGCTCTGGTTTGCACTGCACTTGTGGAGATAGCACTAGTGCATTTAGCTCTAGTTCGCACTGCCCTTTTGGTCCGGCCACAGGTAAAGAAGCCTCCAGGGAGATGTCGCTTTTGGGCCACTGGATGAATGTTCCAATGGCTTGCCCTAGAGTCCCCTTAAATGCCTTGGAGGTGAACCGTCTTCCTTTTCTCCGTCAAATTATTTCTTCACCTTGCGGTATGGGTGAGCCCTCCGAAGGAACCGGCGGTGACGCATGTAGACGATTTTGCGTGAGTGTTTCAGCCACACACTCTCGGTACCATCTAAACAGTGAGTACAAACTTTGGCACATTTTGTACTATGGCCCGATAGGTTACTAAGGGCAGGATAATCATTTATGGTGCAGAACAATAAGGAGCGCAAAGTGAAGTTCTCTCGTTTGTATGCATCCCATACCTGTACCCCTTCGTTCCATAGTACTTTTAGATCTTCCACCAACGGTGCTAGGAACACATCAATATCATTCCCAGGTTGCTTTGGCCTTGGATAAGTATCGACAACAAAATATAATTTCGCTTCATACACAACCAAGGAGGAAGGTTATAGATGCAGAGAGTCACGGGCCATGTGCTATGTCGGCTGCTCATGCTACTGAAAGGATTCATTCCATCTGTACTCAGTCCAAACCTTATATTCCTTGGTTCTGCACCGAAATCTGCAAAACTCCTATCAATGTTTCTCCACTGGGCGGAATCAGCAAGGTGTCTTAACATTCCATCCTTCTTGCGCTCCTTCGAGTGCCAACGCAGCAGTTTTGCCTCCTTTGGATTTGCAAAAAACCTTTTCAAACTGGGAATTATAGGAAAATAACATGCCACCTTAGCAGAAGATCCTTTCTTCGCCTCTGTTCCCTCGCCATCATCTGATTGATTGTTACGTTTGTATCGGGATGCGTTACACACCGGACATACATGCATGTTTGCATACTCTTTATGGTAGAGGATACAGTCGTTCGGACATGCATGTATTCTTTCTACTTCCATTCCCAACGGACAAAGAACCTTCTTGGCTTTATACGTTGTTTTAGGCAACTCATTTCCCTCCGGAAGCATGTCCGCTAAAAGATCTAGCAGCGCCGTGAAACTCTTGTCGGACCAACTGTTGCTTGCCTTCAATTTCAACAGTTCAAGCACGGCCGACAGCCTCGTGTACTTTGACCTGCATCACGTGAACAAAGGTTTCTCCGAGTCCTCCATTAAGCTCCGGAATTTAACATACTTTCTCTCATCATAGTTCTCTTCTACATCGCGAAGCATCTGATCCAGATTGTCATCGTGCACGCTATCCGAATCCGAACCACAATCGACATTATCCGGCAGCATGTCATTCACTTCACCGGCGATGTCATCCGGCGGCATATCATTCACTTCACCGGCGATGTCATCCGGCGGCATATGATCATTCACTTTGCCATGACTGGTCCAACACGTATAACCCTTTTTGAAACCCCTCCGAATCAAGTGCGCTTCAATTTGCCCTCGGTTGTTAAACATTTTTAAATTCTCGCAGTCAGTGCATGGACAGTACATATATTCCACCCCCTTATTCAACATATCCTCCTCGGCAGCTCTTGTAAAAGCAGACACGCCATTAATGTACTCTTCACTCACACGGCTCGCGGCATACATCCAACTTCGGTCCTACGTTATGTATATATATAATAATTTAGTATTAAAAATTAAATTAATTAATTATTACTACATATATATATACCACATGCATTCAGGCTTTGCTAGCTTAATTCATATTATAAATACAACAGCTATTATATAACCAACAATTTTGCAAACCATCTTCAATAACACTCACCAATTACTTACATCTAAATTGTAATGCAAAGAAAAAAAATTTCATTACTAACCATATCTAGAGCAACCAGGAAAGTATGAATCTTCAAAGCTCAATCCTTGCCTCCTCTCACCTAATTAGTTGGCCTGAAATCGCCTAGCTTGCCTCCTGAACGAAAGAGTGAAGCACTGGCTAGATCTGGATCGAAATGAAGACAGATGTGGTTCTGAGCAACGCAATAAATGCCTAGCGTCATTATCACAGACGGTTTTTAACACAAACCGTTTGTGATACTAAAGTATCACAGACGGTTCATCGGTAAGAACCGTCTGTGATACTCGTTTTCTCCGACGCTACCAACACAGACGGTGTCCAAATTAAAATCGTCTATGTTAGTGTCGATCACAGACGGTTTTATCAAATCGTCTGTGATTAGCTGTCTAGTATTAGGCTTTCTGTAGTAGTGTGGATTAGTGACCTTCCAACGTATCCATGACATGAATCACACAACAATTGTGTACATGTAGTAGAATGTATCAAACTATGCTGTCCATGTGAGGTTTAGTAGGATATATAAAATTATACATAAACAACCTTATCTGATGTGCCACATGTGGAATCATGTGCAAATGATGTACGCAACCAACAACATGAAGCTTTCAAAAATAGCTACTACGTGGTAAGCTCAGTAAGAAGCAAAAAAAAGGTTGATGGTCAGAGTACCAGAGTAGTGCCAAGCGGAGATAAGCAAAGAATCATCGGGGAATCCATTTACACAATTAACTGACACCTAATAAGGACCTGCTAAGATACCTGATATTGCATCGCGGTAAACCTACCTACTAGGTATGGTGCTGCCCCAACCAGAAGATATTAGGTTGATGTTAATTCTGTCCTCAGATATCTTCAAAGAACTTAAGATCTTGGTTTGTTTTATAAGGACTAAAACGTGACCATAGTAAGTACATGGATGCTGGCTATATGTTTGATCCCTGTAATACCAGATATAGACTAAGTTTGTATTTCTCTGTTGTGATACAATTATTTATTAGCGGTCTTTTAAGCAGACACCAGTAGCTATTTCTACCAACCACAAAGAGATAATTGCACTATATTAAGTCTCACTCTCACATTAATATGTTTGGCTCAGATGGATGGTTAGCCACATCCAGAAGTCATGTGGTCTTAACACCATTATTACCCCACGGTTATCTATGAAAATAATGCTTCTTGTATTGCACAAATGCATGTGGGCTATGTCAACAGCAATTTCACGAAGCATATTGTTCCAGAATTCCTCTACCCTGTGAACTTCAGAATAGCGGGGAAGTAAAGATCCTTCAAACTAATTCCTATGAAAAACTTGTAGATTTATTTGCAAAAGTCTCTATACATATCTAGCTTTCATATATAAGTTCGTGACATTGGAATATGATAACTTAGAGATTTGCAGTGTTCAAAGAAGTAAACCTCTGAATCATAAGGGCAAGTACAATAGAAGAGGTGACTGCCACCTCTAAGACTAGTCACATAAGCAAAAAGATTACATATGGCTCATGTGGAGGTAGCTAATACAATGAGTAGAGTAGAGGTTACCTCTACTAAAGCACTCAAACATTTAATACTTACATAAATATATCAGGGGTCACCTCTTGCATGAGGGGTAGTTTATTTCTCTCTCCTCGTATAATGTGCTAGAGGTCACCTCTTGCATGAGGGGCAGCTTGCTTCTCTCTCTTCTTTTCTCTCTCTTCCACTTAGGATTGTGCTGATGTGGATTTCACTAGAGGCAACCTAGTCAGCACCATTGTACTTGCTCTAACCCATACATGAGATCTTGAAGATCTCATTATGACACTGAAGATCGTACCTTGATCCTAAAGATCAATTATGATCACGAAGATTAGCTGTTGCACTCTTTTTATTTAGTAATTTTTTTCTATTGAGTTTTTTTATAAGGTTTTTAACGAGTCAATAGGTACAATATATCTTATAGATACAACGTACTCTTTTCTTTTATCCTTTTATCCTTTTCTCACTAGGTTTTGGAGAGAAGTTTTTAACGCAGCTATAGACATGAAGCAGTATTTCGCCGAAGGGGTGTTCTGAACCTACCGTGGACAAGGGTAGGCGGTAGATGCCTTAAATGGCACTTATTATGTGTAGGCGAAATGACCAAAATGGCCTTCTCCATTTTGGCTGTTTGCCCCAGAGGCATATTGATGCAAGATTCACACGTTCTCGAAGGAATAGTAGTACTAATCAGTAAGTGCAGCATTTTAGTCTTCAATGGAGTACTACAGACAGTAAACAATTAAGTGACGTTCTAGAGTGTAAGCAGTGAACCTATTTTTATTTCGGCCAACAATATATTTTTGACTATTTAGATTGATTACATAAAAATAGTATAGATAGATTTATCTTAAAAATACTTTCATAGTACTGTACAATTAAAAGAAAAGAAGAACTAAGAGCGCCACATATACACGGTAAAATAAAAATATATACATAAAGTTCGGGGGTACAGAAATGCCTAATCTCATATATCAGCTGAAAAATTGATATGAACCGTCACCATGTATGACATGCTAACAAAATAAGTGGGCTAATCAATTATGAACGCGACCACCATTTTAGGCCACTTAGCAGAGTCAAACAACATGGTCCATGATTGATCCCTACCTCATAGGATGACCAAAGCATAATTTCAAGGCTTTTGTAAACTTTGTAGTACTAACTTGTTTGGAATATATAAATTTTATAGTAAACCATTCTATTTCAATAGGAAATTTAAAAAAAAATCCCACGTTCCAAATAGAGCTTAAGCAAATAAAAAAATTCTCTCTATAAAACAAGCTACTAAAAATATCTCAAAATGCTCATTCTAGCTAGTCAAATGTAATACTCTTGATTGGATATGGTCTATGCCTAAGTAAAATATTTATATGGCCCTTTACTCTCTCTCTCTCTCTCTCTCTATATATATATCTATATATATATATATATGTATGTATGTATGTATGTATATATGTGTGTGTGTGTATATATATATACATACATATATATATATATATATATATATATATATATATATATATATATGTATGTATGTATGTATGTATGTATGTATGTATGTATGTATATATGTGGGCATTGATACCAGTCATACATCCAGCACCAATGCTTTGTATCGTACGTAACAAACCTATCGTCCACTCACGCTCTCCATTCCTAACACTCCGCCTCCCCTACTGCTCCCCATAGCCCACACCTCCATTCCCAAAATCTTAACAGCAAATTCATCTCCCTCCCTTTCATGCTCCCTTCTCCAGGCTCCAGTGGGCTCACGGGTCATCGGCGCTTGAAACTCACCACTGGAGCTTGTCACAGGAGACCTGCTCCTTCCTTCCCCTCAACTATTTCTTCTCCCAAATACCTAGTCTCCGGTGATCCGACTCTCTGCCTCGTACACGCAGTCGAGCACGATGGGCTGTAGTTGTCGTCCCAGTAGGCGCCCTGTAGTTCGTTCAAGCCCAAACCGCCCCTATTCCAAAACCAAACCAAGATTCGAAGTGAATAGGCTACTACGAGTGATCAGGGCAAGAATGTACCATGCTGACATTGACTTTGTTAGGGGATGGGTCGGCGAGGAAGGCCTCAGTGATATCGAGGATGGGTCCTTGGGCGCCAGCTTGACATGCCCAAACAACGATGCCATCACCCTTGCTGATGCATCCGAAAGCAGGGCAGGTGCCTCCCGCGCCGCCCTCGAAACAGGAGGAATGTAGCTAGGTTGGATGTTGTCATGGGAGATAGGTATTATTTTTGTTGCAACATGTTGATTTCATGTGTGCAATATTTTTTATTTCATATGTGCAATATTTTAATTTTATATATGCAATATTTTGATTTCATATGTGTAACATGTTGATTTTATGTGTGTAACATTGGGATTTTTATCAATTTTTTTGTTGCATATATGGTCAAAAAATGTTACAATCAATTGTGCGGAGTTGGCACTCGGATCGAACATCCGGACTCTAGCAAATCTCTATACATACACTATCGAAGAAGTGTAGAAATTATTGTCAAGAGCTGGATCTAGCCGGCCCTCTACTCCGAAATCCATTAATTCCACACCAGGCTGTCCAATGATGTTGATTATGGACAGATCTTTGCAAGTTGCATGTAGCACCATCATGCCGAGTGCATATGTTTTCGAAAGTTAATTATGTTGTATAAAATTTAGATTGATCTGCAGTAAATAATGAATGAACTCTAACCACTAATTCTCTTTGCAAAAGGCTGCCTTTTATAAAAAGCATAAATCTGGCCACGCTCTTCATAATTGCTCACCCATCGCCTGTTGAAATTATAAATGGGATCCTTATTTTGGATTGTGGTTTATGATTTATAATTTTAAATTTTAAATTATATCTGTTCGCGAGAGAATATAGAGATATACTCGTGTACGATTTTGACCGATATAGTTGAAGTCGGTATAATATCTATTATAATCGACTTGTAGATCTCGTCTTTACAAGATACCTTTTTAAAAACTAATTACTGTAACATAAGTATTATTTTCAGCGTGAACCTTTTGTTCCAAACAAGGTGCAAACAAATAGCACATATAACATCCAGAAATTTTTTTGGAACAAAACGAAAAATTAACGGATGGAAATTACCAGTAGAGTTTGTACAGTCCAGAGACGGCAAAGCTGGGCTCTGTACAAAGCAATTGGATTTGAGTTGACACTGATACAAGTGCAGATATCGAGCTACGCTACGCCTCCCTTCCCATTACATATACACCACGGCGAGCTCGACAACTAGAACGCCTTCAAGAAATCAAGAAGCTAGCACACGCGCAGCCATGGCCGGCGCCGGCGCCACCTACAAGGGCGGCATCAAGGCCTACTGGAAGCGCCGGGGGTATGACCGCCTCGACGCCGCCTCCGCACAGCGCCGCCCGCGCCTCCCCACCGCCGAGCTCGGATCCGCCGGAGGAAGTGGCGGTCCGCAGCCCGGCCGGCGGCGCGGGTGGCGCGTGCGCCGCCGGGGCCTCGGGCGCCGGCTGCTGCGCGCGCTCTCGCCGCGGCGGTTGCTGGCGCGGCTCCGCGACGCGTACGTGAACGCCATGCTACGGTTGGCGTCCTCCGCCGCCGTCGGCTACGGCGCCACCCCCTACTGCCCCAGCGCCGACCCCTTCTCCCGGCCGCGGCCGCTCAGAGAGTACGACGAGAAGGTGCTGGTCGAGATCTACCGGTCCATCCTCGCGCGCGGCGGGGTCATCCCCGCCGCCGGCGACGCCGCCCCGGTGGTCGCCGCCACCCGGCTGCCGGCGGCCGAGGTGGTCTGACCACGGGCCGTTGCTGAAGCTTGTCACGCTCTTTCCCCCTCGTTTCGCCACGCAAGACTCGTGAACCAAATCGTAGTACAAGTCAACTAGAATTTCCAATCGTGTACGCTAATTAGAATTTCTGTAATACAAGTTGGGATTATGGATGCTCATGCTCGTTAATTAGACACAAATTGGAGCTATACATTATCTGCTTACTGAAATCATTGATGTAAACATGTAGGCATGCTATCACGTATTATTGTAATTAAAATTTAGTACGGCCACTATCTTCTTATGAAGTGATGACTCTACCGGCACTTGGGCGTCAACTGTGCGCTCTTACATACGTACGTAAGGCACGATGCCTTGTCGGGTTTATTTTAGGAGACAGGAGAGAGTTGTCCACGATGCCTTGTCGGGTTTATTATCGATATGGCACATACGGTGGATGGGTGTCAATTCGATCTCATTCCATATTCTAGAAGAAGAGGAGAAATGGTTTAATGCTACTTAGTTTTTGCTCTTTTTAGTCTTTTATGGTTTTTAGCTTTAGCCTTTTACCGAAGACTTTTTAAAGAAATAACTTTTTTAAATAATTTGTCAAGTCTAAAATTATTTGTGCTATCTATGTCGATGTCTTCGATGTCCATTGTTGTCTCAAAAAAACACAATCAAAAACTATCAATTGAGCCCAAAAGAACAGAGCTTTAATTGTGTCCCTTGGTAAGAAGGAATTAGCTGGTCAAAGATTTCAGTAGAGAATAACACTGCCAGAGTTCTCATGGTAATGGCATAATGGTATCCCATGCTGCTGTTTTTTTTCGAGAGTGGCAGTGCTAAAGGGTGGGCTCTTTTAGATTTATAGTTTCGTTTTCTATAGTAATTATCTTTTAAATGGAGTGTCTTTTTAAGACGAAATTTATAAGTCGATTGTAATAGATATTATCTTGACTTTATTTATATCTGTTAAAATCGCACACGAGTATATCTCTCCGTACACTCTGTCATAAATAAACAGAATTTACAAATTTAAATTAAAAACCATAAGCCACAAATTAAAAGTACCGACCGTTTGTTTAGTGTGCTATGCATGCAATTGGCAGAGGTATGCATTTTCTTTTTCCGGCCCTAGCTCTACTAGAGGCCAGGGTGAGCAGGGCAGCAACAATTTAGTGAGAAACGATATATATGGGTTGGATGCTACTGCAGGTTTGCTGTACCAATTGAACTACTAAACTCTTTAACTGATTGGCACAAATCACACTTGACTTTATTAAATGGTGGCGGCTATACTGCGGTACATTCCTGTAACAGCCCAGGTTTTTATGAAAATAGAAATAATTAAATAAATAATTAAAAATTGGTTAAAATAAAATCTGAATTAAATATAAGTATTGTTGTGCCTAAATTTTAAATTTGGATTTTCCCTGAATTTCTGTCTTTGAAAAAGCTGGATTCGAAAAGCATTTTAAGGAAAACCCAAAAATATTATTAAATAAAAGGATATTTTGATTTTATATAAAAATCCTAATTCAAATTAATTATTTGGAGTTATTTGGAGTTTATTTGGTTTCCTGGATTTTCTGGAGTTTGAAAATGTATTTTTGAAATTAAAAAGTATTTTAAAGTATGAAAATTAAATACCAACATTAGTTAGAAATATTTGGTTTTAAGTCCAAAATGTCTCCAGGAGATTCTATGAATTTTTCTGGGATTTTTGGTATTTATTTCATATTTTTCTGAGGCTTAATGGAATTTCTAGGCTTTTCTGAAAATCCAAAATCAATTTCCAAAAATAAATCCCCTCCTCCCTTCCCCGGCCGCCACGTGGACGGCCGGATCCCCGCCACGCCTCCCGCCCGGATCCACCGCGCATCCCGCCTTCCCCTCTCCCCTGCCCGCCATGTGGCTGGCCCCGATTGCGCCACGTCGCCCCTCTTCATCGGCCGCCCGATCCGCCCCCTCTTCCCCCGCGTGGCGACATCTCCGCCGTCCGCGCCTCACCCCTCTCTCGGCCGTCCGATTGCCGCCCTTGCCATCTCGACCGCCCGATCCCCATTCGGCCCACCCGGCAGTCTCTCTCTCTCCCTCCTTCTCTCGCTGCCACCCCGGGCCCGCATGTCAGCTACCCGCCCCCTTCTTCCTCCCGGTCATCTTCTTCCTCCGCGCGTCGCCCGCAACCGCCGCTCCGCCCGACCCGGTCTCCCCCGCCTTCCGCGCGCGTGCGCCGCCCCCATCCCCACTCCGCGCACGACTCCCCCTTCTCCGCGCCCGTCGCCCACCTCCCCACGTCTCCCTCCCCGCAACGGCCGCCGCCAACACCTCCTCTCCGGCGACGAATTCCCACGCCCCTGCCTCCCCTCGACCCTATAAAAGGAGCTCCCGAGCACCCCCACTCCTCCATCCACCTCCCTTCGCCATCCAATTCCCTCCTCCGCCGCCCAAGCTCCCTCGCGCCGTGTTCTCTCGCCGCCGCCGCCACCAAGCCCTCCGGCGAGCAATCGGCTTCGTCTCGGGCCACGCAACGCCTCGCCGTCCCCACCGTTGCCTTCGCCGCGCCCGTGCGCACCCCCGCCGCCCCTCGGCCGCGCCTCCCCGCCACCGGAGCCTCGTTCCCGTCGCCGCCCGAGCCACGCCGCCGCTCTCCCCTGCCGCTGGCCGTCTCCGCTCGCCGCCGGTAAGGACCGTGCCCCTCTCTGTGATCCCCGCGACTTCCCCTTCCTCCTCCGGCCCTCGCCGCTCAACGCCGGCCACCGGAGCGCCGCCACCACCGCCGTACCCGTGCGCCACCCCGACTGGCCGGCCACGTCAGCTTCCCCCGCTTGCGTGTCTGCTGACATGGCGCCACGCCAGCGCCACCTCGTCCCCTCCGTGCCCTGTCGGCGCCACGCCAGCCCGGCCCCGCCACCCGTGCCACCTCACCACCCTCTCTCTTCTGTGGACTCGGTCCATGGACCGAGGGCCCACTGTCAGCCCCTCCCCCTCATTTCCTGTACAAAAATAATTCGGCCGAAATGAAATTCAGTGCTGACGCAATAATTCAGATTTTCCTTTAGAAAAATAATTCCAGAAATTTCCTTTTTCCATTTTCTCCCTTCTCAAACTTCTCGGAGCCCGTTCTCCCTCGTTTTAACTCCGATTTGGCCCATTCAAATTTCTAAATTCATAAAAAATTCCCCTCTATCCATTTCTAGCCTCAATTCAAATATTTGAGTTCATTTTGAATTTAATTTGAATTTATTTGAATTTGGTGGGTTATTCTCACGTGTAGACTTCGACGATTCGGGAAATTTCTTCGACGAAGGTTCAAACCTATTTGAAGAGCAAGGCAAGTCACCCTCCTTGATCATGTTGATCCCAGATTTTCAAATAAAATTATGTTGATTTAAATTATATTGCATGCATAATTTTATTTAAGGTATTTCAATTCAGTTTTAACCTTAGTTAATACCTGTTTGTTATTACCTCCTTTGACTTTGAATTCATCAATACCTTGTCACCCTAGATTCAAACTCTAGTTAATACATTAGTGTTGGCTAGAGAGTTTAATCAAATGCTTAGCCCTGCTTAATCATATAATTTTGTTTTGGGATATCTTTCACATAAAATGACAACTCTGTTTACATGAAATGATATGAACTCTTGACTTTGGTGAGTCAAGGAGTGTTATGAAATTATTTTGAAAACAAATATGAAACTGGTTTAGACTTAGGCAATTGGTTAGAATGGTGGGTGCAGGCATGCCCTGTTGGTTGGAGCCGCAGTGGTTGATTGTCGTGCACGGGGGTATGTGGTTGGGCCTGAGTCAATTAAGGACCGGTCTGTGAGCTACTGTTGCAAAGCCCTAATCGTACTACCACATGGCTGGTATGGGACAGCCCTGGCTGAATAATTTGTGAAGTCCCAACCTGAGCCGAGTTGTAGGTTGAAAGTGAGCGTGGTTGGTGCCATGTGAAGTCTCACTTGGGCGAGCGTGGTTAAGCCATGAGAAGTCTCGTCTAGGCTCAAGAGGGGGTCCTGGTCTGGTGGATTCCTTACTGGGGTGAAACCTTAGAGTTGGCTCGACCAGGTTGAAGGCTTTGCATTGTAAAGGCCTTGTCACGACTCCCCACCGCACACCTAAGGAAGTGTGTAATCTAGTGGTATAACGGGATGATCGTGTCTTGTGGGTAAAGCTGTACAACCTCTGCAGAGTGTATAATCTATCCTGGATAGCCGTGCCCACGGTCATGAGCATGCTGAGTAAAAGTTTTTCATGGATTAGACTTTGCTTTTCAAAAATGTTTTTGAAAAACCTTGTGGGTAGATGGAACCCATGAGAGAGATTGAAAGCTTGTGGATGGATGGAATCCGCGAGTGTTTGGAAACGTGTGGATGGATGGAATCCATACGTGAGCTTTTGGAAAAGATGGTCCGGGTGTGATGCCCGTGGATAGGTTGGTGTATGGTCGGAGCCTGCACTGACGGTATTATTTTCTAACTCAAGTATTGTTTTTACTTACTGTATTAAATTCAGCAATTTCAATCTACTTATTGTATTTCTTAAATGCTGTTTTATGCAAACTAACCCTATAAGCCTTCCATTGAAGTCTTTATCATTATGTTGCATTTTCCCGGGTGACTTGCGGAGTACAAGTTTGTACTCACGTTGCTTTTTTCCAAACAGAGGAAGATGATGTCAACTACGGTGAAGATCTGGACGAATAGGCCGCGTCTTACTGTCGTTTGCCTGTGGGCAGGCTCAGTGGGCTTCTTCCGCTTCGGTTTTTCTTCCGCTGCTTATTACTTAATTTTGGCTTATGTGCCGTTGATGTAAACTTTGGCATTCATGCCCATATTCAGTTAATAAATGCCATTATGGTTGATATTTATCTTTGTTGTACGCTGTGTGCACTAGCTGATCCTGGACTAGTGCGATTTACACAGAGGATCCAGGAGTCGTTGCTCCGGGTTCCGACAATTCCACATCATCTTTTGCATAATGACAAGCAAAACCATATTGAATTGTGGCGGCTATGGTATGTGTTGGCATCAGCTATATAAACTCAAAGCGGCATAAGACTTCAAAGTTTGGCTTTTAGCTAAAATTATATTATAGTGCTGTTAATTTTTAATAAAAATAAAAAAAGAAAAAATTGTTAAAAATTTGGGAAAAAACCGTTGTATCGGCACAGACAATGCAAAGGAATACAAAAAAAGAAAAGAAAAACTAAAATAAACCGAAATTAGAAGCCGATGCGTTCCAGTGAGACCCGCGGAGTACAAACAACAGTTGTAAGTATTGTCTCTTTAAGTAGATGATACGAAGGGCTATATAGACAGTAGTTATCTATATTGTTGTATCTGCTCTTAGATACCGACAACCATGTCAAATGGTAAGACAACTCTGGAAATTCTATTTTGGTAGCGTTGTATATCTATTGAAAAGCCATAAGACAACCACGTTGCAAATCAGGCTCCCAAAATCAAATCAAATTAATCTAGACAAGCGATAGAGTTGGTATTATATCAAATAAGTTGGAAAGAAATTTAAAACATACTCCATAAGACCAACGATATCACTAACAAAACTTCGTATGACAAATAAAGTCTCACAAATGCTAACTGCAAAAGGCCCCAGACGCTGCTAGGTGAACAATGCCTAAGGCCATCTGCAATGCTGTGCTTAAGCCGGTTCAAAGAACAGACAAGATGACGAATCCATTCAATACATCGGAGGAATCCATGCTAAGAAAACTTTTCCTGGAATCAAACCCAAAATATGAGTCGATGCCTACACAACAATAAAAAAAAATCGAATTGGCCCACCTGTTAGCACAGTTGCATCATTGCAGGCGACACGCGGCCGCTGCTCGAGCCCCCGTCGTCAGTTCGCAGTAGTCGCCGCCGCCATGCCTCATCGCTGCCGTGGAAGAGACGCCATGCCTCGTCGGTCGTCACTACAGATCCCACCATCGGCAGGACAGAAAAAGGCGCCGCCGTCAGATCCAGCTGCTTGGGCGCTCGCCGGATCGAGGCTGAGGAAACCCACTTCCCAATTCCACTGATGGCTGCAACGTTGGGTGGCTGAGCAGCCAGCACCAACGTCGACTCATCTCTGTATTGTATTCCACAGTTGACTTCAATTTGTATAAAAGCAGTCAAAATTGTGAATTGTGACTCAATTAATCATGGTAATGTTGCAGCACCATGCAGCGACTATGATATTGGTGCCACGTTTAAGTCTAAATGCCTCAACATCGGAGAACTGAAACCTCAGCTTACCGGGGCCGTTCTAAACAGTAGTGATTTTTGGCTTGTGGTTTCAAAAATCAAAAGCCGTTTAGAATGCGTTGGCTTTTTTAGCGCAGCCTTTTTTCCTTTGTATTATTTATAAAGTTATAACAGTGTTATTAATTTTTTTTCTTTTTTTTATCGGATACTTTAGAAAAAACTAATAACCGTTACAGTACCATTTCAATAAAAAAATAAAAAATCGAAAACCATAGTTATTATTTGGAACAACTAGCTCCATCGTCATCGTAAACACATCCGTCCGAGTCGCATCATGCTTGTTGCCACGACGTGACGCCTAGCGAACTTTGTAGGTGCCGCATTAGTGGCATCCAACCGCCGGTTGCCATGTTAGCACGAGTTACAGCGCAAATCTCAAAGCGGACAGGAGGATCATGATCTCTCCTTGGTGGGCGATGCGAAATGACGGGTGGAGGAATGTGTGGTTGGCGAGGGAAGGTCGCTTTCCAGAGGTTCCCTTGTATCTAGGGGTAGAAAAAAGTTAGTTAGTAGAGTTTATTGGTTTGAGTCAAAATTACTTCAATTACATTCATTAATTGGTTAAACATTGAATGAGTCGATTTGGATGAAATTAAATTTTTCTTTGACTCGCCTCGGCTCGTTAGCTCGATTCTAAGAATATTGCCGAAATATCAATAAAATGATATTAAATCAAACTATAGCATATAAAAGAATGTTGTATTATTGAGTTTCCTATGTATAGTTTAAATTCCACATGTTTGCACTACTCACAAACTATTCTTATGTTAGTTGAAAACCCGCGTGTTGTTGCAATACTCTCCTGACTATTACGGAGTGCTAACAATGTCATGAGTCATGACACTCTTTTTATAGCACAAATAAGCTCCATTAGTTAATAGTACAAGTTCTTTAATTATTTCCATATCTCTTTCGCTGGTTTACTAATACTTAGTTCTAGATTAACAACTAATAAATATTATTTCATTTGTTTCAAATTCTTTTTTATTCTTTTGAAAAATCTTCTGATACAAGGATGAATATTGGCAATAGTTAAGCCCATTTTTAGCCATTTCATCAAATAATTAAGCCTAAAATTTAAAAGGAAGCTGGCGAATATGAAACACATGTAAAGAAGAAATGGTAGAAATGAAATAAAATTATGACAATTGGTTCTAAAAAAATGACAACTAAACAAGTAGTTATTATGGAATATGTAGCCAGCATGATTCCTACACCGCCTTAACATTGGTGTGTTATTTGTATGTAATCCTAGATCAATAACTTAGCTAATTAAGTCAGTAGAAAGAACATCCATCAGTAGAAAGAACATCCATCTGCTAGCTAAGTCTCACCGGAGAAAGCTAATTGAACTGGCCAGAAGTATATGTTGTTCCTACTCCTCCAGTCACCACCTTTTGCTTGAGCTACATGCCTACATCATGCATATAGTGAAAGAAGAAGCCGTCGATATTGCACATCGATCGAAGAAACTAACTCCCTACATGAAGAAACAAACTGCAGGTTTAAAAAACAAGCATTAGTTGACTAAAGTTGTGTGATGTGAACCCCATTTAGTATCCTAAGTCTAGCAAGATTAGTTTTTTGATGCACGCCTCTTCCTGTAATATCTCACCTCTCTCAAACGTTTCCAAAATACTTTTGTGATGGTTTTCCATCAATGCATCCCTTCTCTTGCAAGATGCACTTGTTGTTGTCACAATAAAGGGGACATACTAGAAGAAATCATGAATAGATGAGCAACAACTAGCAACAGATACAACCACCAATTGCAATTGATGTGCAAAGCAATGACATAGAAAGCATAAGAGTTTTCATCTAGAATCTTTTTCTGTAAGCCATTAAATTCACCTATCATATTTAAAGCTCCATCATATCCTTGCCCTCGTAGCCTTAAAATGGGTAACTTATACTTGTCAAGAAGACCACCAAAGCCTTCTTGAGTGCATCAGATGTAGTATTGGTGACATGTTTTAGAGCAAGAAATCATTCAACAACCTTGCATTCATTATTCACATACCTACAACATAAAAATGCAATAAGATTCAATGAAACAACACATACAAATGTATAAATGGAATAATGAATCAACGAATAGTCTACTAACCTTAACATTACCGCCATTTGCTCTTTTACTGATATATAATGTGACTCATCGATAAGCACGGAGAATTATCTATCACCAATCTCTCTCATAATCATCTTGGTGATTTCTTATGCACAACATCTTACAAGATCCTTTTGAATTTAGGGTGCAGTCATTTGGCAATTTAAACCACCACGGTCAAAAGCATGTCTCACATTTTCATTCTTATGTTTGTACCAATCTATCATCTCTAAAAAATTGCCTTTGTTTAAAGAGCTAGACGATTTGTTATGGTCACGAAAGGCCATGCGTTATGCTATGAGAAATCTTGCACACTTTAGAGAATAGGTCAAATGAATTTTATGTAACTCTTCAACTACCTAAGTTGCATTAGAGAACACACTTGACACACGTTGTCTTTGATTTTTTAAATCATCACCATGCTTGATACACTTGTTGTGGGCACTATCTATACCACCAACATGTTGAGGTAATGCTTTATACGCATGCGTCCAATCAGTTACCCTGTTTTCTTGAAGACATCACAACCAAAGTGTTCCGCCCTTCCTTCTTGCTTAAAGAGGAAGTAATAGAAACAATATGCTGCATCTTGGGACTTGCTATATTCCATCTAATCATACTTCTTATACCATGCTTGTGAAAAGCATCTTTTATTTTTGCAAGAAAATTTCACATTCAGTTCGGTTGGGCTTTTCAATATGTATGCCCTCCTAACTTGGTCTTGAATATCAGGGGCATACTCATAAATTTGCTTCCTAAGACCAGGATCACTTACAATTTCATCCGGATTGAACTCCCTATTTGATTGTGGTTGTGGTCCTTGTGGACCTTCATCTTCTGGTTGTGGAGTTTGCGGTTGTGATAAATTTATGCTTCCATGAGTTTAAGTATTTCTAAGGCTTTTCGTATCAACCAAAAACCTCCTCATTTTCTAAAAATCGACAATTCACAATTCTTTCAGACATTAAGCATCACTGATAATACAAATGTATTCGGTATTCCAGTGCCAATTTCTCATGAATTGATGAATAGAATAGCAATGCCAATGTTCACATAATCACATCTATGATGTATCCCAGATCTAGTAAGTAGTACTGATTTTCATGGTTCTAATTTCTAAAAATTTAAAAAATACCAACTTTGAACTTTCCATTCCATGAATACTTGAAGTCTTGAATAACAATGTTCAGATTTCAGAATCTTTAGATAATCATAATCAGATATTCAGATGTGATGATAGACTTAGATGTAACATGACTATTGATAATTGACTCTAGCAGTCTGCAGTCTACCAATGGTCAATGGGTAACCACGAATGGAAATACGGAATGACGAATCAGTTGTCGATTTGAGTATTTGACTCCATACCTAGCTACCTGCGGCCCTCCTCGTTGTGCCGCCCAGGCTCAGTCGCTCAGCCACCTGCCATGCGCTGAGTGGCTGACAGGCTAAGGGAACAGAAGCATCGGTGCAGCAGCCAGCCAGCCAGCTAGTAGGGTTGGAGGGGGTCGACCGGTTGAGGCCTCCGCCGCGGCGCGCCGGATTGGACTTGGGGAATGCCGAAAGATTTTTTTTTTGAACTGGAACACAAAAGTTTCCACTAACCAGTGGCTCTGGGCATATCGCCAGAGACCAAACTGGTCACAAATTCGGGGACCTGGTCCATGAACACCTCCGAACCATAGCGCACAACGCTCGCCCCATAAGCAGCAAGGCTATCAGCCACTTTGTTGCAAGATCTCGGGCATGACCGGACCTCACAATGATCAAAGGAATCATTCATAAAATACTTAATACGTCGAAAGATGCCGCCTTCTGGACTCCTATCCATTGAGTCAGACCCCAAGGCCTTCTCCAACTCTGTTGCATCAGTCTCAAGAATAATTCTAGTCACTCCCAATTGAGCCACCCTCTTTAGACTATTCAGAGCTGCAAGAGCTTCAGCATGTAAGGGGCTTGTGAGTCGCTCAAGATGTCCACATCCCCCCTCTAAGAACTCACCGTTGCTGTTGCGAGCAACAAAGCCCCAACCGCCTGACCCCGATATAGCACGATAGGAGGCATCAATATTGATCTTGTAGCAATCAGGATGTGGTGGCGCCCATTTCTGTTCTTTCTTTGGTCTTTTCTCTCCTTCCCTTATCTTCAGCTTCTCAAATTCAGTCTCATAGTAACTCACAAGGGAGCATAATTCTGCTGCGGACATTCTTTTCTCCCCCACATTTGTTTTATTTCTGACCGACCACCATTTCCAGAGTAGCACCCAAACTATCTGTTGTGTAGCAGCATCCAGCTTCCAAATTTCCATAATTGCTTCCTTTCCTGAATTGCACTCTGCAAGTTTCAATCTGATTTGCTCTAGGTCCATTAAGCGCCAAACTTCTTTAACCCCGTGGCATTTGAAGAAAAGGTGACCACAATCTTCATCCATTCTGTGGCACATGGGACAGATTGTTTCGCGCTTCACTCCTCTTCTAGCCACGTTCCTTCGGACTGCCAAGCTATTATGTGCAAACCGCCATAAGAACATCTTGACTTTGTTTGGTAGCGGTAATTTCCATAGTTTCTTCCAATCAAAGGCTTCCTGGCTTTGTCCCCCCATTTCTGAAACTGACGCATCTCTTCCCCTCTCATGCTCCCTCCTCTTTACAGCCACCTTGTAAGCAGATTTTACAGTAAAATCCCCTTTCGGGTTGTAGTGCCAAGCAGGCCAATCCTCAGTATTTTCGTCCGTCGCCATTGACAAAATCATATCTGCATCCCGCTGCCAAAAGGTATCCTTTACCAATTCTTCATCCCAGGTGCCAGTAACCGGGTTGATAAGTTCGGCCACTTTAGTCATTAGCGATGTGCCTCTCGGAGTGGCCAGCTGACGGGTAGCCCCAAGTGGAATCCAAGGATCAGCCCAAATATCCAGAGAATTTCCGTTGCCCACCCGCCAAATAATCCCTTCTCTAAGAAGTTGAGCGCCTTGAAGGATACTCCTCCAGGTATATGAGATCCCATCTCGAGCATTGCATTGCAGAATATTGCTGTTAGCAAAATACTTAGCCTTAAGAAGCTGGCTGCAGAGATTGTCAGGATTGGTTAGAAATTCTCCATGCCTGTCTTGCTAGCATGGCCAGATTGAATAAATGTAAGTCCCTGAATCCCAAACCACCCTCCTTCTTTGGCAAAGTCAATTTGTCCCAGCTTAACCAATGGATTTTGTTCTCCTTATCATTTTGATTCCACCACCACCTGCCAATTAGAGAGTTTAACTCCTCGCAAAGACCTTTTGTTAGATCAAAACAAGACATGGCATAAGTGGGAATAGCTTGTGCCACAGCTTTAATCAACACCTCTTTTCCAGCCTTGGAGAGCATCTTTTCCTGCCAACCTTGTATTCGCACCCAGATCTTCCTTTTTATGTATTCAAAGGCCTTTTTTCGTGATTTGCCAATCGAGACCGGGAGTCCTAGGTATCTCTCACTTTTTGCTTCTGACTCAATATGCACTTCAAGTTTTACCTGCCTCTTGTTTACTTGATTTGTGTTGGGGCTGAACAGAACAGAGGACTTGTCCCTATTAATCATCTGACCGGAAGCTCTTTCATATACATCAAAGATTCTTTGTAGTTCTTTAGCATCCTCTGTTCGTGCTCTCATCAAGACAAGGGAGTCGTCAGCAAAGAATAAATGATTTATTCTGGGGGCCGCCTCACACACTTTGATCCCTTCAATTTTCCCATCATCTTCAGCTCGTTGTAGCATGGCAGAGAGGGCTTCCGCACATATAATAAACAGATATGGACTAAGTGGATCCCCTTGCCGGAGCCCCCTCTGTGGAATCACTGGACTGGTGTAATCGTCATTGACCTTAATGCGATAAGAAACTGTTGTGACACACTGCATGATCAATTTGATCCACCTCTCATGGAAGCCCAATTTCTCCATCATTTTCCTCAGAAAGGTCCATTCCACCCAGTCATAGGCTTTACTCATGTCCAGTTTTATTGCTGCTAACCCTACTTTTCCTCTTTTTCGCTGGTGCAGATAGTGAGTCAGCTCATAGGCTATCAGCACATTATCAGTAATTAGCCGACCCGGGACAAAGGCACTCTGCGAATGAGAGATAATCTTCGGCAGGATGGACTTCATCCGATTTGCAGCAGTCTTTGAAATCAGCTTGTAGGCCACATTACAGAGACTGATCGGCCTAAGATCTTTAAGCTTTTCCGGTTTATTCACCTTCGGAATTAGAACCACAACTGTATCATTCCAGCCCTGCGGCATAATACCTCCATTCAACACATCCAGTACCTCCTGTTTTACTTTCTCACCCACTAAAGACCAGAATTTCTTGTAAAAGATTGACGGAATTCCATCAGCCCCCGGAGCTTTCAATTCCCCCATCTCTTTCAGAGCTTCCCATACTTCTTCACTTGTGAACGGTGCAGTCAATCTCTCATTCATTTCCTGAGAGACCCGAGATTGCACACACCCAATAACCTCCTCCATCTGCTCACCTGCACTTGACATGAAAAGCTGTTTATATTGGTTAGCAATAAAATTTTTCAGATGCTTCCCCGCCGCCACTTCTCCTCCCTCCCCCATTAATTTTTCAATACGGTTTTTCCTTCTCCTCTTAGAAGCTTGGGCATGGAAGAATTTTGTATTTCGATCTCCTTGAGTTAGCCATGTAGAATGGGCCCTCTGCTTCCAATAAGTATGCTGCTGGTCCAGCAGCCTCTCCAGCTTGTAGCGGAGTACATGCTCTCGGTTAATTTGAGTTTGGCTCAAGCTTCTGCAGCGGCAAATCTCCAATTCCCTCTTGGCAGCTGTTATACGCTTCTCCAACTCTCCCAAAACACACCTATCCCACTCCCACAAATCCCTTAACAGATGTTTCTGGATCTCCATCAGCCTTGTCTCCCCATTCTCCAAAGCCTTACACCAAGCTTCCTCCACTCTAATTGGACCCTCCTCCTCCTCCTCCAACCAACGCGCCTCAAATTTCTTCAACGTTAACAAAGTTCTCCCCCATTCCTTTCCCTCCCCCCCTAATTCGACGATGATTGGTCTATGATCCGAGTGCCTTGGATCTCCATTTATTACACGAACCAGCGGAAAGTGAGCCCTCCAGGAGCTATTGGCCACCGCCCTATCCAGTCTCTCTTTAACAAAGCTGTCCACCCTATGGTGGTGATTTCTCCAAGTGTATGAGTCGCCCTCGAAACCGAGATCGCATAGGTCACATTCCACAAGAGTCCGGCGGAAATTCTCCATACACCTCTCCGGTCTAGGCGGTCCCCCCACCTTCTCACAGTTGAACATAATCTCGTTGAAATCCCCACAACATAGCCACGGCAGGTCGCTTCTGTTATGCAAAATTCTTAACAATTTCCAAGTTTTCTCCTTCTCCTCACCCCTTGACTCACCGTAGATCCCAGTGAAACGCCATTCAAAACCATCCTCCTCCTTCACAAAAGCTTCAATATGGTACCTCGACATACTTCCAACAGTGATATCAATCCCTTTCCTCCAAAACAAAGCTAGGCCCCCGCTTAGGCCCACACTGTCCTTCACAAACATGTTTGGCAAATTAAGGCTCCACCTAAACCTCTCCATCCACCCTGTGCAATGCTTGGTTTCCGACAAGAACAACACATCTGGGGCCTCCTTCTTCTGGACGTCCAGAAGACCACGAACTGCCGGGCCATTCCCCAATCCCCGACAGTTCCAAGCAATGAGTCTCATTGGGCCTGACGGGATTGCTCAGGCAACCCCGCCAAATCAGCATTACCCTCAACCTCCACACCACTAGGAACCCCCACTCCTTCACCTCCTTTATGCTTTTTCTTGCCTTCCCCTGTGGCCTCCCCGACCGTGTCCGGGACTTGTCTTTTTCTGTTTGCCGCCAGTGTCATCTCACTACTCTTCCCTGCTCTTTCGCTCCTTGGTCTGCGCTTGAAAGTCAGCTTCTTTATTGATAATTCAACCCCTGCTCTATCTTCCATACCACTCCTCCCTTCTTTTCCTTCCAGCCGAACTGTGCCTAAGGCTTGGTTGGTGGCAATCGAGCCCTCAATGTCTCCCTGCCGCATACCTGTTTCTTCATCTACTTCCATACCAACCTCAGTTCCGTCCTCCCCTCCTACCATCTGCTGTATGCCACTACCAACGACCCTTCCTTCCTCCGGGTGTGCACCTCTCAACCCTTTGGTCACCGGTTCTTCAGATTCCGTTGTGACCACCGGCGCCTCCTTAGCCTTGCCTGCGGACATTGACCGCCCTGAAGCACTTTGTTCCCCTGCTGACTTTGACACAGTCCCAAACTCCAAACTTTTTGGTGTACCTTCGCGCACTATCTCTCCTTTTTGTTTCAGCGGGCTTAGACCATCATCCCTCAGCTCTTCCTCCCCTCCGTCTGCAATTTTGCGAGAGAGGTCGCCACTACCAATACCCCTCTGTGCCACACTTTTTCCCCAACTAGTATCTTTCCTTTGTTGGTGGCTTCCCCCAGAACTACCCCCTTCAGACCACCTCCCTTTCCCTTCCTTCTTTCGAGTTGGGTTGACCCTAAGCCACTCCCCAAACTGCTTCCCCCCTCCCTCCAAACCCCCTCATCAAACTCCTTCTCCACATGACCCAAGAGGCCGCATGAATAACAGAAATTTGGCAGAAATTCATATTTGAAATTGCACCAGCCCATTCCCTCCCCATCCCTATCCTCCACCGTGGTACCCCTGCAGAGGGATTTACGGATGTCAAGCAGTACCTTGAGCCGAAGAAATTCACCCACAGCCATATCATCCTCATCTGTATCCACTTCCAGGAATCTACCCACCTTGTTCCCAATCCGACGAGCCGTCTCCCCATTCATCAACCCAAGTGGTAGATCCAAAACTCTGATCCAAACCGGAACAAAGAAAAACTCCAGGTCTTTCAACCTCTTGGAGTCATCAAAATCCACCACTATTAACAGATCACCTCCAAACTCCCATGGCCCATCCATTATCGCCCTGCGCTTTCCCCCCGGCTGTAGGAAGGTGAAGAGAAATAAGTTACTGCCCAGCTCCTTGCACCGAATACCTTCCCTGGGACACCAGATCCTTCCCACTGTTTGCACAAAACCATCGGCATGCCCAGGCTTTGAGGCGAACAGCTTGCCCACCGCTTGTGGAGGTCGTCCAGCCTCCCTTGATTTTGCCTGCCGCGCCCCTTTAACAGCCCTCCTTTCTTCCTCCGTCAGTTTCAGTCCCTCCAACAGACCTTCCAAGTGTTCAGCCCCCTTCTTCCTTCCTTCCTCCATCAGGCCCGTGACCTCCAACACCACTCCGTCAACGACAAAGAGTCAAGAGGCCCCGTCCACGCGCCGCTCCCGAGCACCTTCTCCCCCAGCCACGCCCTACCCCTTCCCCCGGCCGCCCACCTCCTCCACCTCCGCCTTCGCACCGCCTCAAATCACAGCCCCACACCACCACCAAAGCAACACCCAGACAACCAACCCGGCACCGTCTTCCACAGCCCCGGCCAACCGCCGACCCCCGACCAGTCCTCGCTTCACGCGCCACACGCCAACAGGAACCAGACAACCTCCTCCCCAACTCCTGATTCCGCCTGCCCCGCCCCCGCAATACCTCGCAAGAGTCCCTCCCCTGCCCTCCAGACCTTGGGGGAGGAAAAGCACTGGAGAACGAACCTGAGTCGCCCAAGCCTCCAGCGAGAATCAACCGACCAGAGACGCAAATCGGCTCCACTCTGGCTGCATCACCCAAGCCGCCGACCCGGCCACGCCTTCCACAGTCCCGGCCATCAGCTGACCCCCGGCCGGAGCCCTCTTCACTCGCCGCCCACCAACAGGGACCAGACGACCGCGCTTCCCAGCACCTGAATCCGCCTGCCTCGCCCCCGCAAGACCTCGCGAGAGCTCCTCCGCTGCCCTCCGGATCTTGGGGGAGGGAAGCGCACTGGAGACCGAGCAGCTTTGAGGGAGATTTGGTGGAGAAATGAGGGGAGAAACCAACCGAAACCCTAGCTGGAATGCTAGGGTTCGGACGAAACTCTGAGTCGCCCAAACCCCCGCGGGAGTACCAGAGACGATGTTCGCCTAGCTGTGCTGCGTGTTGTATCTTGCAGACTGGGTATCACGAGACTATCTGTAATGCCGAAAGATTTAGGGCTAGGGCTTCTGGCTTCACGGCACAGAGGCGCAAATTTGCCTCATGGAGGTCTCTGGATGATATGGATAATTGGATATACATTAGTATGGACGGTGGCTTGCCGTATTGGGTACTAGACTAGTAATGGCCAATGGGCCGCCCCTCACCTGTAGCCTGCACACGCCTGCCGGCCCAGCCTGGAGACTGACCCATGTTGAGTCGACTGGGGACTACATCAGCGCTGGGCGTTGGCGCTGCCTTGCCGTGAATGGAGCTGGAGCTAGCTGGTGCCCTGCCCAAGAAGTCACTGTAGGGGCTACGCCGACGCCAACTGGAAGGCCCTGGTCCCCCATTGTTCACCGCCGGTGAGCCCAGGCAACCGCCCAAGCTGGCCAGGAGGTGCATCTGCCTCTGACTGCATCCATAATACATTAGTTGCCAGTTTTATATGTTACTTGCTAGCTCTACATATTACTTGCTAGTTGCGGACACCTATAGTTGCTATCTAGAGATCCCAACGACTAATATAGGGGCACTAAAAGAGCTCTATCTAGAGTTGCTATCAGCACACCTAGAATTGTTAACTAAGAAACAATTTTACCAATTTGTCCTTTAATAGTTCGAACGAAGCTTAAATCGGGGCACTTGGCTTGATAGATACGATCATTTAAAGAAAAAAAGATGTACAAGTACAAACTTCATATCAACCACATTGCATGTATGTATCTGTGTGTACGAAGGGTGGGCGTGCATGTCTCTCTCCCAGTAGCCCGTGTCCAACGATGCGTCTATGTGGTTGTATGGTCTCGCTAACACGCGACTAGCTCAGCATTATCGTACGATAAATTGTAGATGCCCTGATGTCCGTTAACTGCACAAAACCTCCAATCTAGAGTTGTTGAACAAAACAGCCAGGAGATTGCACAATGCACCTCGGTACTGTTAATTTTGTTATCAGAAGAACCCCAGTGTCTAGTTGAAACAGAGCTACTTCCTTGGCAGAACAGCCTCGCGATAGCACACTCATTGCTCAGCCAGCATTCCAGTATATAAACCATTAGTACATACTCAGCGTAGCATTGCTCAGTTTGTCAACTGCATCCATAATACATGCAATCTGCATGTATTGCAGAAAATAACAACAAAATGAGTGACAATTCATTGATGGCAATAGCTTCAGAAAATGGAACACCAGCCTACACTTGTTTCAGCCTCTGGCGCAC
Source organism: Dendrocalamus latiflorus (assembly GCA_017311315.1). NCBI lineage: Eukaryota > Viridiplantae > Streptophyta > Magnoliopsida > Poales > Poaceae > Dendrocalamus > Dendrocalamus latiflorus. The sequence continues at coordinate 19,386,030 of CM029614.1, read as the reverse complement.
AGAAATGGACTGCATGGATTGGTAGTATTTGCAGAAGTAGCCTGACATGATTTGCTTCTCCCAGGATATGCAGAACATGGTAGCTTCTATACGCAGCTCCGTCGGGAGTTCTAAGATGCACAGTCTGTTGTGTTGCATGACAGAATGAGTGGTTAATTAAGACACAGCCCAACAAACAAAAACGACTCATGGTGACCAGGACAAAAGTAGAGGAAAGAATCAGATGAAACACACCATCAACCATGTAACAGCAGATGCCGCAGCAGTTTATTGTGTAGACGGACATGCCCAGATTATCCTGGATCCGGAAGAGCATTCCCCAATTACAATCTTGTTCTTGGGACCCTCCTGACACCTAATAATAATGCTTGTAGCACATCTATAGCACAACCATCTCTCGCTACCTTCGTTCGTGTTCCATCTCAATCGATGCAATCCTACAGCTTTAGGAGGGAAGAACTCCCTAGAGGGGATTCGCCACCCATGCTGCTGCGTATGCCAGCACCCTCTTGCTGTGTAGGAGTAGGACCAGCTAAAACCATCGCACATGTTCCTTGTCCTTCATCCGATCCATCTTCTAGACCATTCAGGATTTGCAGTGCAATTGTATCCTGTAGTGGGGTTGAGCAGGCATGTCCGAAAGCCAACGATACCAGTTGCAGCCAAGGGAGAAAATATACCCGAGTCTGCGAAAGTCTGTAGCTTCTCTTTGTCAATATTGTGCACCTGATCTACATCTTGGCACGGTTTTGGACCTTGTTGTGCCACCAGAGGAAACATTTGATTTGAGAACGGAGAGTTTTGCAACACGCTACCAATCCTAATAAATGTTCCCTCTGATAATTTTTTTTTGAAATGAGCCTCCTCTGATAATGAACCACAGAGGAAATTGTAACGCACCTGTTTTTGGGAACAGGACCGTCGTACGTCTCGCAACAGCCTAGGATTTCAGTTGCGGATAGAAAGAGTATCATGTCTGCTCACGAACATTTACAAAAAGTTAATTTGATTAAAATAAGACCTAATAGTCAATTTTAACAATTATAAAGGCGTCCAAACCCAAAACATAACTTACAATCAGAAGAACCGAAGAAAACTCCACAGGAATGCTTGAGTGCGGTCATAACCTTAACACATAAACTTGCAACATTCCTTCTTCTCCTGAATTCTGTGTTGGGGGAAAAATGAAGTAAGATTGAGTACAACCAACCGTACTCAATAAGTCACATGAGGAAATGCTATATAACTACTTGCCAGGGATTTTTAAGAGGTAGGGATATAATGGTTTTATTAAAGCACATGTAGATGCAATTTTAGTTGCAAATATTGTTAAACACAAAAGAACAATAACTTCTCAGTGAATTAGGGTTTCAAAACACGATTACCTGACCTCAACATTTTCAAACCATTTTCAAATATACTTATACTTCGTAGTTAGAATCACCCACTAAACATAGCTTCATTTATCGGAAGCACGACATATTCGAATACCATTTATGATTGACTCTACAAAGTCGCCCAACTTTATCCACAAGATCTCTTAACTCCCGCATCTGGATTTAAGAATACAAGGCTTTTCACTGCTCAATTCTTTATATAGCCTCTACCCAGTAGGTGCTGTTTCCCAATAAACTTGAGTGGCTCACGGCCTCACCCGATTTGATGCAAATATACTATTGTTAAGTATAGTTATACCCCCTTCCATACCACAAAAACTCTCTGTCTCCCTCCACCCTTTGTAGATATTCAATCGAACTTGAGCAGCTACTAAACCAGGTTTGACGAATCAACGCTTGTGGTTGAATGATCACTATGTTCTTTACTTGGTATAAAGTCCTAGTCTTTATATTTTCACCGAGACAACTTCCATTCACAAGCCCTTGTTTCAGTGTCCATCCGCACTGTCACCTTTCCAGTCTAAGCCTCCATTCTAGGATAAAGTTATGGGATCAAACCATCTCGTGGCTTTCCATTATATTTCCTTATTCTAAAACCACTTTTGAAATTCTACCGACAAAGTGCCAAGTCTTTTAGTAGTATAAAATAGTTGAGTTCTTGGTCTACCATGATTATTTAAATAATATATTTAGTATTACTAAGCTTTGTCAAGGCGAATATGGCATTAAATTAAACAGGGCTTTATCAGGTGGTAGAACATAACTAATATCATGTCATAATAAACATTTATTGTATAAGAAATAATAGTGCATAAATAACATAATAAAAATACTGATAACTAAATAATTAAAGGAATGTAGGTTCAACATGATAAAAAAGCATATGACTTGCCTGGCAGATTAATGTATTCTACAGTTTCATATTCTTCTGATTCTTGAGCTTCTCCTTCCTTGGCCAGCTGGTCTACGGCGTCGTGTGTTAGCACAAAGCAAAAGAAACAAATCAATTCCATGCTCGAAGGATTGAGCTAGAAATAAAAAGAAAGAAAATAAAAAAAGTAAAATCCAGAAAAACCAAATAAAATAGGTTTAGGGTATATAGGAGGGCTGTTATGGAAAAACGGAGCTAAGAAATGGGTAGATGGGTTCGAAATGATCGAAATAGATGTATATATGTATTTTAGGGTTCTGTAAATAGTAACGGGTCTGGTATTATTCATCGTGGGTTTTACTATTCATAACAGGTTTAGTTCTTATCGGATTGTCGCTACATACTCGGAGAACAGAGTTATGAGTACTCGGGTGGTCTCGAGTACAACTACAAAGTTAGGTGGATGGTCGAGGTTCGACTTCGAGCGTGAAGTCGGAGGAGATCGGACGGTGAACGAGTTGCTACGAAGATTGGATGACGTCTGAGTAGCTATGAAGACTGGGCGGCATCCAAGTGTCTTAAAAGATCAGATAGCGTATGAGTAGCTTAGGAGCATTGGATGGTGTACGAGTGGCTTAGGAGCATCAAACGACGTACAAGTGGCTCAAGATCATCAGATGATGTACAATTGGCTTAAGAGCATCGGACGGCATATGAGTGGCCATTCAAGTGGTGTTGCTCAGGGCTCAAAGCAGTGCAGTCGAAGCTCCTCTCGATTATAAGGTGGTCAGAGAGTTCAAGCAGTCGAAGAGTTCAAGTGGTGGAGCGATCAGAGAATTCAAGCGGGAAAGTGGTCGGAGATTCCAAGCGAGGGAGCGGTCAAAGGATCCATGGTCAAAACAACAATTGATGACCATGGGTGGGTTCCTGGGGCCACGAGGATTCTATTTCTGGGCTCGAGAGCTACTGGAAGTTAAGCGAGCATTGGCGGTGAGGTCTTCTCTCTTTGAGACTTTTGAATGTCACAGGGGTTAATGGCAGGTTACAGGATAATAACATTTGCAATTGAGCATCTCTAGGAGTAGGGGAAGCTTAGGGATGTGGTGGTTTGGGTTGGGGATGGTTAGAGTCAAGCTGTCTACAGTGACCTCCTATGGCTGAGTGGCGGCGCTAGCCGCCAGGGTAACAGGGGTTCGGGAAGCCGAGGCTTTGCTTCGGGTGTGATACTAGGGGCATGAAGAAGCTATAGGCGAAAGAAATTGAAATGAAATGGACTGAATAGTAAGAATTGAAGATTGGCTTACTTTGGGGTCTTCTGACAATCATCGATGATGCTTCGGTCGAGGGTTCAATTGGGGGTGTGTGGCTCACTTTGGGCACCGGTGGTTCCAAATGGAGGAGCTCGTGGGTTTAATAGGGTCAGAATGGCAGTTCAGCACAGGGACAAGGCTAAGGCGTTGGCGGTGCGAGGCAGGGATTGGCATGTTAGGTTGGCTGTGAGAGGATGAGAGCAGAGAGAGTAGGAAGGTTGGTGAGGTGGTGGAATGTGAGATGACTACGGTGCTTGTCCAGGTAAGGGTCATGACACGAATGAGGGGGCATACAGTGGCTCTTGCTGGCAGAGGTGGGTTCCAGGGTGCTCGAATTTGTGGCACAGGGTTGTTGGTCGTGAGACAGGGGAGAGCAGAGGCAGTGGCGGAAAAAGCAGAATGGCGACGGCTGCTCTAAGGCACAGCCAGGAGCATTTAAGAGGACATCAGGGGGGATGACAAGGTGGTATAGTCTCTGACTGAATGCAGTGGTGTGGCAGCGGCGGGGAAACACTGGGAAGGCATGATGACTGGAAATATTGGGGCGGTGATGATTTTTCGGATAGTGAACAGTGCCTACAAGCGGAGGGATGGAGGAGATGGCTCGGCAGTGAAATCACAACGTGGATGGTTGAGATTGGTGCGAGATTAAGCCAAGGATTCAAGAGAAATCAAAATCAAATAAGAATTCGAATTACTTTTGAAATTCGATTTTGTTTTAGAAATAAGGTGCACGCTTTTTCCTAGGTTCCTTTTCGCAGAATCTCGGAGTAAGCTATAGCAATTAACAAGTTCAATATTTGTTTAGCATACTATGGAAACTCAGTGACAAGCAGAAATATAGAGAATGCCCATGGTATAGAGAGTTCATGTGGAAGTGCACAGCAGTACCAGCTGCCACACTATAAGTTGCACAACCTGGATATCGGCAAGGAAATATTAAAATTTTGAATATTTGACTCTGCTATGTGTTGAGCTATATTTCAACTATCAATCTGCACATTCATATTTCACTACTAGTTTTCAGGTCTAGGACAACGGAGCGAAATCGTTGCAATAGGGTCAAAATAGATGCAATATGTACCTATTGCAACACATCACTTCCGTTGGCAAGCGTGGCAAGTACTTGCGTGCTTAAAAGATTGTGCAACGGATTGTGGTTTCGTTGCAATACCTATGGTTATTGCCATGCAATGTGTTGTGGCAATTGTTTGTTGTTGCAACGAATGATGTCGTGGTGATATAGGCTATTGCCACGGTTGACTCCGTGGCAATAGCTTCTTTTGCCACGAAGTTTGGTCGTGGCAATAGTATCATTTGCCACGAAAATATTGCGTGGTAATAAGTTCTATTGCCACGCCAATGGTTCGTGGCAATAGACCATATTGCCACGGAGAGCATTTCGTTGCAACAGGATATATTGCTACGGGAAGCATTTCGTTGCAGGAGGTTTAATTGCCACGGGAGGTATTTCGTTGCAATATGTTTTATTGCCACGGAAGGCATTTCATTGCCATAAAGTTATTGCGACGAAATATGTTTTGTGGCAAATAGATCCTATAGCAACGAACATTGTTCATGGCATATAGTGGAATCACAACATAGTAGCGGCGTTGCAACAGCCTATCACAACGAAATACCAATTTTGCATACAGGTTTATCGCAACGGTAAAATTTGCGGTAGCATATTGAGCATATGATAGTTTATTATAATTTGTTGTAGCAAATTAATAATCAAATTAGGAACACGGCTGGATCAAAAACACATATATTAATTCAACACATAATAATTTAAAAGTGCCACCACTCATGCAGGAATTACATATCAATCTCCATACTTAAACTACAAAGTTTGTAACTAATAACAAAAGTACTATCACTTTCATTCCATTTGTCCGTGCTTCTTTGCCATGTTGAATTTCCTGACTTGACGCACCACGACTCTGTATGCTCTGATCAAATTGTTTCATCCTGATAGAACATGAACAATAAAGAGGGACCTTAATGTGAGTATTGTCCAGCAGCACATACTTAAGTACGTCATAATGCAAGTTTAGAGATACGAGTTACAGCTGAAAATAGCAATCCTGGGTTCTCTAGTTCAATTGCGTTTAGCAAGTGATTCCAGCAGCACATACTTAAGTACATCATAGTGCAAGTTTAGCAAGTGATTCCAGCAGAATTATTTAATTTCATTTCATTTACTGATGTGTAGTAGCCCTACTTCACCTGGCATAATTTTTTAGTAGTTTAAAACAGTATGCTATATTTGACATAAGAACAATGACAGATGAAGATTAGTCACATTTTCATTTCATACCTGATGGTCCCTCCTTTTCTTCGAACGAGTTATAGCAGTATTCTTCAATTGTTGTGGAGGAATGAAGTTCGATGAACCATTATTAACAGCGACATTTTGGAATAGGCTTTGGTTAAGATTAGAAGCTCGAGTGATGCGAATAGGTGGCCTAGCATCTTTTGTGTGGTCAGGATGCTTGCTGGGTCATTCTGCAAATGTAAAATGCAGAATAAAAAATATTAGCATCCTGATGTGTACTACTATTAAAATATGTTCAGCATGCATGCATCAATTGAAGTTCAGGGAAGGTACACATCAGCAGGTCATCAATAGAATGTACAAAGTCCAAATCCCTTATGGCATTCTTCACTCTCTTGTTAGCTGCTGCTAAACCTTTAAGGCATCCACGTACACCTTTCTTGCACTATTGGGAGCCACCTCCTTATGAGCAATTTAAATGTCATTTAATGTACACATTCAGCAAAAACCAATTGAACCTAGAAAATAGAATTGATAGAAGGATAGCATACCATTTTGTTGTTGCTTGTTTTTCCGAGCATGAGATGGCCTTTCTGGTGGTGTTAGGCCGCTGTCTTGACTTTCCTCATCTTGAAGGCCAGCTGGATTGTTGGTATGGTCCTCTTTCAAAAAAGATACTGCACACATTATAATACTCATCAGAGAAATATATTTGAGTTTGTAAAGCTAATAATATGCTTGTATAGTTCATTGAAAGATTTGAAAATTATAGATATCATCAAGATGGCCTTTCCTCCTTAACCATTCCTTATATGTTTTGATTGTTTCATCCCTGTAGTCATCTATAAATTCTGTGAGCCATGAATATATGTTAGTGCAGTTGCCAATTTAGTACTTCTGTTAAAATCAGCACGATTAGTGTAGCAACATATATAACTTACCCGTGTGTTCTTCCTCGGCTTGCAGATTCGCTAGCCAAACCTTGTATGCATCAAGTTGTTCATTTGTAATTGAATCATCACTATTTTGTTGACTCCTCTTTCGCTTCATGGGTGTTATGGTCACCTGATTGTCTTTTACTGGCTCCCTTGACACTACTAATCGGACTTCCCTTTCATCTTGATTGCTTTCTATCATTCTGTCTGCATCACGACTATAATCGATCGGCTCCAGAGTTGCTACCGCCCTGCCACATCACTTCTTATAGTATAAGAAGTCCCTAACTGAGTATCCAAGCTGTTCTTTTAAACTTAACAATGTCATAAATGAGACATTAGTCCTATCAAGATCGCACTCGAAGAATTCTTTTTCTGGTGGTGCTCCCTTGCATTGAATAACTAAAGTCCACTGCTGACCCGACCCTTGTTTCGTTCTGTATGTTTACATAGAGAAAGGTTAAATAGTCAAAATGCAGTTGTCAGTATGCAAAATCTGAGAGGAAAATAGTAGATGATCAGAAGGAAACAATAAATTTGTAATGAGTGTGCACGTGCATGGGTATGCTATTACATCTATGAACACTCTTAATGTCCAAGGCATGTCATTGTGAACCAAAATAAACCCCTTGAAATGTCATACAGTTAATGCTAGGTCATCCCTGTCTAAATGTGCAAGGAGAATGTCAAAAGTATATCAGAGGACCACGCTTACAAAATAGCTTTGCCTTAAGCTAGAAGAAAGAAGTTTCAGAAACAATTTTGTAGGCACCTCCAAGGCAGTACACAAGATATTAACACATAACAATCAATAACAAAGTTCAAACAAACTGAATTGGCCAGTAATACTAAACAGATAGGGGACTCTGGTCACACATCACTTTATTATGATCAAGTGATTACTATATTAAGTGATCTCTGTGCAAAACTCCAACATACATAATAAAAAAGTTTTCTAAAGAACAGACAAGTATTGTTTTGGTCTTGACTCTTGAGCTTTCAAGTCAGGGAAATTTGATGATCAATGTTATAAAGCCAGAATAAACTTTAACTCCATACTTGGTTCAAACCAGTGACATTTTTTTCTGACCAGGAAACCAAGCTGGAGAAGATAATGCTATTCAGACAATACACAGTATGGTGTCGGAGCCAGGTTTCTATCCACAAAACTAACTGGGTTGCTGATTTTGGATTCCTGCCTAAGTAGAGCAGCTATTCTGCTCCACAGAAAAGTTAGGCAAATTTGCATAGAAGAAAATTCAAAGGTTGATATGGCAGCCTATCAGAGTAACTATGACAACAAGCCTCACATGGAAATTAATCCATAGCTTTGTTTGATATCATCATCACATAGGGCAGCCCACCAACATAGATTTCAAAGAAAATCACAGTTAATTAAAGGACAAACATGAAAAAAAAAGTCAATAGAATAGTCAAAGCGATCAGCACAACCATGATTGTGAAAAGTGTGTATGCTTAGATGAGGGCTTGAGATTGCATCCACTGCACTTGATCCTTGTTTATCTAATCATTACCACTTCAAAATTTGCATTCATTTGTTTAGAATGAGCATAAATGCACACCCCCAGAATCCCTATGGTTTGCTGTTACGTCATTATACCATGTTCCATGAGTAAGGTGATTGCCCTGGCTAAATATCAAGTGTTTTATGAGTAATCTTCCATTTCAGACTTTGGTAGATAAATAACATTTTGAGCAGTATGACATGGCTTCTGCTGCCATACTTCTTTGACGTCAAGGATTACATATCATAATGTCCAAGTACATCATCCTAACTGAATGTGTCCTAAAACACTCTATGAATTTTGTTTTTCGTTTTATTAGAAGGAAAAGCAATGTTGTTTCCCATATTTGTGCTAAGCAGGTCCCTTGTAACTTGAGGCGGTGTACATGGCAAAGCAATGCTGTTACCCAGCTTCTTGCATGAGGCCTTGTTCTTGGACTGTAATCCTGCTCAAAATGAATAAAGGAGTTCCTGTCATCTAGAAAAAACTAAATGTATCCTAACATTCTGAATTATTCATGCATGTGTGAGTTATAAACTCAAAGAACTTTTGTGTCATCACTATATGACTGTAGTTCTTAACTAAGTTGTTATGACTGCATTTCGTAACTTAAGTGAGTTGCTTATCTTGCAGCCACTTCGCTTGCACTACATGTTATTCATTGCTCTCTGGAACTCCGTTGGAAAGCGTGAGCTTCTCTTGGGGTATTTGCTTGACTCTTTAAATCTTCTTTCAGGTTCAACTAGATCTTGTGATACTCCATACAGTCATTCACCTGTCAAAGCAAAGAGTACTGCATCTGGACGCATGTTTATCGACCTGAATATAGCTCAAGAGGATGATTTTAACGTCTGCCCTGATCCTTCCAAAGCATTCTGTTCTCTTTTGCCCAGTTCAACTACAGTACAATCTGGAGACTGTTGCAATAACTCCAGCAAAGCGTTCCACAAGGGAAGTGAATCTAGCATCGAATAATCGAAAGGATCTTCCATCACAGTTGTCACGTCCATCTCTGCTCCAGACAGCTCAAGGGAAGTGATGGCTGCAGGTTTTCGTGACCCTCAGAGCCACCAACATTTCTGTGTGGAAGCTTCAAAACATGATGCACTTCTAAGAGGAAATATCCAGCATCAACATACACTAGATAAGGTTTCTGGATTGGGTTCTCAGGGCTGTTTGGACAATGATATAGATCTATGATATTTAATCTAAAGATTTTCGAGGTATGATACGGGCATGATCCTACAATCCAAGACTACCAACACGAAAACGACCCTACCTAGAAAACTAATCCGGACAGCCTAGCCTGCAATTGACCTTACGACCCTACTTCATATATATATGTCTCAGTATCCTGCGATGGTTATTGGTAAGTAATCTGAGCCTTCACCTTTGATGACAGGAACGCGTTGGATGCTTCAACTGCTCCTTCTACTTCAATTACGGCAATTACCGCAACTTGTATCCAATTTGGGCTGTTGGAGAGTTTCGCCGCCGACTAGTTGCAAAAAACTAACCGATCGAAACCAATGAACATGTCACTATTAAAATAACAGCAGCAGGCAAGATGGAACAAATTATCGTATTCATATTTACTACTGCGAAAAATCAATTTCCCTATCAGTATGTACACATTCACTATTTCCAGATTACACAACCTTTAGAATAGCTGATGTTGATGATTAATGGGTGCAGAGTTACTGCCCAAAATGTTGTTTGACATGGCAACAAAATAGTCAACCGAAGTATTCAGTCTTTTTGCATCAAGAAAATTTGATATGAAATAAACTAGACACAAATTTTTGATGGAGATGATGAGGCTTCATACCTGGGGAGGGAAGCATCATCCGTGCCGTCTTCTTCAGCACCAGAAGTTCAAGGTGGAACCCGTCGGTCGGCCCTCGTGATGGCGAAATCCCCGTCGGTGGCGTTGGCGGCGGCCGAACCAGTGATCGGCGTCGTCGATGGAGTCATCGCCATCGTCTTGTCGACCTAGGTCTTCTCCGAACCGACGCGGCGGGGGAGGCGACGGAGGCGGAGGGAGACGGAGGGGGGCGGCGGCGGGGGAGGCGACGGAGGCGGAGGGGGCGGTGGGCGGCGAAGGGGCCGGGGAGGCGGAGGGAGACGGGGACTGCGGTGGAGGTGGGGGAGGTGGGGGAAGGCGGAGGGGGGCGGCGGCGGGGGAGGTGACGGAGGCGGAGGGGGCGGTGGGCGGCGAAGGGGCCGGGGAGGTGGAGGGATGCAGATGGAGACGGGGAGGCGGCGGAGGCGGGGAGGTCGGGGGACGAGGCGGCGGCGGGGGAGGTGGGGGATGAGGCGGCGGGGCGGCGTGGGAGGGGGTCCCGTGGGAGCGGGCGCCGGGCGGAGTGGGGGAGGCCGGGAGGGCGAGGGCGGAGGGGCGGAGGGGGGTGGGCGGCGAAGGGGCCGGGGAGGCGGAGGGAGGCGGAGGGAGACGGGGAGGCCGGGGAGGTGGGGGATGAGGCGGCGTGGGAGGGGGTCCCGTGGGAGCGGGCGCCGGGCGGAGTGGGGGAGGCCGGGAGGGCGAGGGCGGAGGGGCCGAGGGGGCGGAGGCGGAGGGAGACGGGGAGGTAGGGGACGAGGCGGCGTCGGGCGTAAGATTTAGGGCCGCGATGGTTTTGGGCGGGATGTGCGTATCGTGGGGAAGTTATTAGGGAGGGAAAATTTTTATGATTTCTAAAAATATAATATATATATATATATACTATTATAAATCATCTATGTAGGTGTCATCATCTTCATCATCATCGTCTAAGTTCTCATCATTGGGTTCAGGTATAGGAACCGCCGCTGCCGTCGTGGCCGCCAGTGACCCACCTTCCCTTCTCCCCGTGGCCGCAGGTGCTCCCGTTGAGTCCTCAAGTGTCGCCATCTACAGGAGCAGAGACACTATCTGGCGGCGGCTCTCTCTTTCTCCCCCTCCCAGATTAGATTAGGGAGGGGATTAATTTGGGCGGAGGGTAGGCAAGGGCGGCAAAAACGTGGGTCCAGGCGGGGGTTTTGGCGCTTCGTCTTTTTCGCGGTTTTTAGCAGGAAGAATGCGCGCTTGTGACTTTGTTTGGGAGAATATTGGCGGGATCTCTATTTTGGCGGAATTTTAACTTCGTTTATAAATTTGCGAGCTGTCCAGTTTGTCAAATTTTAGAAATTTTGTTTGGGTGTCATCACATCATGTTCGTGGACCATTAATGATTTGATGAACTTTGTATAAGTTTGAGTGAAACTTAAAACCATGTTGATTAGGTACAAATGAATGGCATGGATGGCTTCATGAATTGAAGTAGCTAGGCGCGCGATACATGATGCAATGAGGGCGAGGTGAGGGTCGATCTCGTGTAGTAACGGACGGGCACCTCACTTTCCGGCACTCCAACTACATTATATTGACCCCAACCCGTTCATCCATGCACACGCGCCCAATGGTGTGACATACTGTAACATCCCAAAAATTCAAAAATTTAAAAATGGAAAGCTTTTAAATTATTTATGCAATGTATTTCATTTGAATTTGGAGTTTATGTATTTTTCTAAAAGTTTGATTGAGATTTTGAACAAGTGAAGAAAGATTGAAAAACAAAAATTAGAAATGTCACAAAGAGAATATATGAATGATGGAAACTCAAAAATTTTAAATGTGAATATGAGAAGATAATCCAGAGAAACCTGAGTTAATAAAATATAAAAGATTCATTTTGAAAATAATAGTATAAAAGGGCAGCAAAAATAAATATATAAATATGGATACAAATAGGCCTAGAAAGATGAGCAAGACGTAAAAGGTATGAATACAAGAAAATATCTATATAAGCATGAAGGAAACATCCACAGGTATATAAAAAGAATATGCATATATGTACATATATATAAATAAAATAAATATATATGTATATACATACACAAAATAAAATGAAAAAAAATATATGGTGGGGGGGTCAGACCAGGCCAAGCTGGCCCAGCCCAACCCCCTTTTCTCCCCAATCCGGCGCGGCCCACCATCTCTTCTCCCTCTGTACGAGTGGCCCTCCTCTCTACTGTGCTTCTTCCCCAACCCCTCCTTCTCCCTCCGGGCTGCAGCTCCCTCCGCTCGTCTGTCCCGGCCACAGCCCAGCCCGCCTCCTCCTCGCGCGCACGGACCGGCGGATCATCGCCTTCGGACCAACGGTCGCCGCCGCCTCCGCCCGAAGGACCGCCGTGCCGAAAGAGCCCTGCCCCGCTCTCTTTTTCCTCCCCGCGCTGCCCGAGCCATCCCTCCATGCACATGGCTCGAGATCCCTGCCACCCAGCAGGCGTAGCACAATGGTATGATGCCGAATCCTATGCGGGATTGCTATGCCCTGCCCGCCACCTGCTCCGCCGCTCCCGGATGTGATCGCCAGGGCATGATTTCGATGCCGGCCCTCCTCGCACGATTATAACCGCCACTGAGGGCTCCCATGGACTCCCCACCTCGCCTACGCTCTCCCGAAGAAAGGAATCGAAAAATAACCGCCCCAATCGCCACCGTGCCCTCTTCTCCCTAAACTCCGGCGACCAAGCGCGCCACCGCATCTATCCACCTCTGGCCAATTCCTCCCTCCCACGCCTTTCCTGGGATCCCACCGAAGCTAATCCTACCCTCGGTCGAGCCCCTCCTGGCCTGTACGACGCCGGCGTCGATCCTCTCCCGGGACCACCGCCACCGTACGCCGCCGACGCTCCTCCGGTGATCCCCGACTACCGCCATCACTGCCATCAGCATCAGGAGGGCGCAAGGATCCCATTTTGGTCGTCGCTAGACCCTCTCCGGTCCCTCCTCGCCGGCCCCAAGCCTCCTCTGCTCTGTGCCCCGCTACACGCCCCCAATACAACTCCCGCCCGCCCCCATCAGGTAACACCGGTTGACTGAGTGGTTAGCACCGTGCAAACTCATACTGCCGGCCTGGGTTCGATTTCCTTCGGCCGCAAGTTTAGTTGGAATTCCTTTTCACCCATTACGCTAGGAGTAACGGTATACGAAAATTTATCACCCCTATTGAGTAAGAAGCAACTTGAGGCTCTCCTGGCTAGCTCGGTTAACTCTCTTCTCCCCCCCCGGGCTGACAGGTGGGCCCCACCAGTCAGCGGCTGTAGCCCGAGCGGCCCACTGACAGTAGGGCCCACTTGTCAGTAGCACACGAGATAAAAATAAAATAAAAATTAAATGCTAGTAGGACCCACCTGTCATAGACACTGTACATAGGAATAAAATAATGTAAATGAATTAAAAATCACCAGTGGGACCCACATGTCGGATTTTTATAATTTCTGGGATTTTCATGAACTGGGAACTTTAAATGCATGTAACTTATTCAATTTAACTCCAAATTGAGTGGGACAAATTTCTAAATTCGTCTAAATTCAAGATCTATCAAATGAAACTAGAACCATGATTTTTAGAGTCCACATGAATTTTTGGTGAAATTTTGAGTGATTGTGCTTTTCTTTTATTTGGGCTTTCACGCGATTAAATAGCGTACGAAGCTCAAGAAGAAGAAGAGGAGGCAGCCACCCTAGAAGCTTCAGAAAATCAAGACCTCGACTCCCGTGACCAAGGCGAGTCAATACTTTGATCATGTTGAACCTACATTTTCTGCAAACTATTTTTGTTTAAATTATCAAATTGCATGTTGTTACTTTATATGCAAATACATGTTAATTTAAGATTCTAGATATATGCCCATTGTTTGCCTTGAATAATATTACACCTCCTTTGGAATATCTGAATGTGTGAACCTTGTCGCCCTAGCAAAATTATAATAGTAACCTTTCAAAAATAAGTCCGTAATTTATATGCCAGGCTTAATATCGCTTAGGTATTCATGGGCGCGAGAACGCCCGAGCATCACTTTAATCATGAGAAAATTTGGTTGGGCAGTCATGGTGGTAATGACTGGTATATGTTGGCTATGATTATTTTATGTTTCCAAAACCCCCAACTTGCTTAAATATCTGGGCGGATGGTTCGAGGGTGTGAGTGTGGTGCGGTGGAAGCACAAAGTGGGTTTGTGGTAGAACCGCCCAGATACCACTAAGGACTGAATCTTGTCATGATCTCCTGCGTAAAACAGTACAACCACAAGTTTGTTAAGTACAACTTGGCTTAGTAGATTTACCGGACCCTGAAAGTCATCCTTCCAGGAGAGGTTGGAGGGATAGTGCAAGCGGTTGTCTGTGAGACGGCTTGAATGGGACACTCGCAGAGGGTGAAGTTCTGCTGTGGCGGGCTAGCAGGGGGGTGGCCAGCTGCTAGACGTTCAGAAGGAGAACATCCCGCACAACGTATGAGACCCACCGCAAGTGGGAGCGACCCATAGGGTGAAATGATGGAAGGGGCGAGGTACTTTAAAAAGTCACTGTGATGGTCTGCTCAACCACACGACTAAGGAATCGCGTGGGGCAACGAGTTGATTGTTCTAAAAAAATTTACCATATGTTAATTTCAGATCATGTAGTACTATAAAATTTTAAAATCCGTAGCAACGCACGGACATTCAGTTAGTGGGTAGTAAAACATAGAATTTTGGCAAAAATATTTCTCAAAACCAATGTCCCTTATAAGGTGTTTGGAAGATGCTCCTTATGTAGAGTTATGTTTCGCTTTGTCACGTGTGAAACCAAATTTATATTTATTGTAAATTTTAGAATCGTACTGATATTATATATCACCTTTTTTGAGAATCCGTTGCAACGCACGGGCATTGTACTAGTAACTATAGATAATATAATAGTAACGCACGGGTATAATAAAATTTTACCATATTTTCTAAATGGTGGCGATAAAGCCACCTTATTACAACGAATTCAATGACTATCGCAACACAATATTTTAGAGGCAATACTGTGTACATATCGCCACGATTTTGGCAAAACGTTGCAATAGTACATACCTATTGCAACTAATTTAGTGTCGTTGCGATGCGTTTCGTGGCTAAAGGGTCGGAATCTAGTAGTGTTTTCATGAGCAATTATTACTTCTGCCTAAGTTCTAAATTGAGATCCATATAAATTTCTATTGATATCTAATGTCCAAAATGGAACCCTAAAAGAAGTAAATGCTACAAAAATAATAAGTTATTTGAATAAAATTATAAACAACCAAAATACAATTAATAGTTTTGGATTCATTTCTTTAATAGAAAAAAGTTCCTCCGATATTTATAGTTCCAAAGGATTCCTTAGATATGTATTCACCATGTTGGTAAAACCTTTTCTTTAATGAAGTTTTTTTTTTGAAAAAGCAGAAATGATTATTTTGAAATAGTTGTACATATTTTGCAATTTTGGGATGTTACATGAATCTTTTGGGTGATTCAGTTAGTTGTATTCCAGAATAAAATCCAATATTTCCATGTAGATTAAACTCTAGCCAATGTTTTATGTCTCAACATTATATTTATATTCTCGTAGAGCATCTGTAGATTTATATTATACTGTTAGTACTACTTGTAACCATAAGAAAACATGTTGCGTAACTATAAACTTGAAGTCTAATGATCCAAATTAGTTTAAACATAGTATTAGTAATTGGGCCAAAATTTGGGCAAGGAATAAAGAAGCTAGACTATAGAATAAGTCTGCTAACTCTTGGACCTCGTATGGGATTTTCATCACAGATTAATAACTAACTAGGAGTTGGAATTAACTACAAAATGTTAAGATCATGCAGTTTGCATGTCATTGCATTAATAAAAGTCTAGCCTACTGCATATAATGAATAACCCCTAACTGAAATTAGTGTGTATTGGAAGATTCATGCATTAACCAAACTAAATTAGTGGTTTAGTTTATAATCCTATAGTCTAGAAGTGGGAGCTTACCAAATAATTGTTTAAGAAATTATAAAGGAGTAACCAAGTCGTGTTTGAAGCAAGGAAACTCACCGCTAAGAGTGATATACCCTGGGTTTGAGTAGTATATCCACCTAGGTGGAATGATTTGTTGGTCAATGATCTTAAGATCTTGTGGGGATGCCTGTGAGTTCCACGATCTAATGATAATAGTCAAATAATGGTTAAACACCCCTTAAGACTTCTGGAGAAAATTCACTGGGATGTTTCCCGGTGAGAAAGACCTCATGCTCATCATGAAGATGCAAAATCCAGCAAAATAGTCACATGCAAAGTATAATGCTGGGAATGTGGAATAATTAAGAGTAAAGACCATACTCATATAGTTGGAACAGGGAAAGCCACTATAACCTCAAATTATGAGGATATGGGAGAAAAGAATAGTTGTCAACAACGTTGCCTCCATGATTGCTAAAGCTTCTCTAATGAGAACTTGGATCTGAAAATGAAGTCCATGATAGAGTGCATGAAGTGCTCATATTAGGTTAAATGAAGAAAGCAATTGAGGTTGAACCATAATCACTAAATAAAGGAAGTCTTGGAACTAACAAGTTCAGACTTAATGGATCATATCAGACTTAAGTGGACAAAGATTTATGTAGACCCAAAAGAATGAAATGAGGAATTATTTATGTGTTTGGTTGGAGTGATGAAAGTGGAATGGGATGGGATGGAATAGGATGAGATGGTTCCACAAAAAAGGTGGAACCACATGGTCCAGCATCTAAGAAGAATATTCTCTAAATTTGCACAGGCTCATCCCACTTTGGACCATTCCATCCCACCCCATCCCCCAAACCAAACACATGGATAGACTTGGTCAAAGGAACCATCCCATTCCATCTCACCCCATCCCTCAAACCAAACACATCCTATAAGACCAGAAGTGCTCCATATAACATTTATAAAAGTGTATATCCACCAGAATATAGTGAAAGTCGCAGTAACCTCTAGTATGAAGAAGATTCAAGTATATTGATGATAATAGCAATTTGATTAATCCCCTAAATGCCAAATTTTAGACTGGTTATATATTGGTACAAGCCAATTATTATAGATTTGCAGAATAGATTAATTGGTTGTAACTTTGCAAATCTACTTAGGGAAAGTTGCAAAGTATTTAGCTTAGATGAAGAGGCTTGATGAGTTATATCTAGAAGGTATGTAACATTACAACTAATTTTACCCCTAGTCCTCTGTAAGGACATAATTGCTGGTGTTGCACAATGAAATAGTGGCTATTTGAAAGTGTTAAGCACATTGCTCCCAAATTATGTTAGCATCACAATCTCAGCAATAATAGTGAGATAAGTGTTTAGAAGACTAAACATTATGGTAATCTAGGAGATTTATTCATGTTTTGTTTTTGTGATTACTGCATTGGAGTAGGAAGACTCCAACAGACATTGTATTGAGGGGAAGCATATATTCTAAACTTTAATTATCATATTTTAGACTATGAAAGTCTTAACTTTGATTTACTTAGAAAGAATCAATTGATGATTGTTACTTAATTATGATTTACTCATGAAATCTAGAAGAAAGATGAAGTGAAGATACTGCATACTAAGTCTTATGAAAATCTTGTAGATTTATATACAAAATCTCTGTCAACATCTAACTTTAAAAGATGTGTTTGTGGCATTGGAATGAGACGACTTAGAAATATGCAGAATTCAAGGGAGCATTACCCTGAACTTATATAGCCCATACCCTTTATGTAGGGAATGTAAGTAAATCTGGAAGATAATTAGAGAAGATTGAGAGGTTGTACTCTTTTTTTTCCCTTAGTGAGTTTTTATTAGAATCTCATAAAGGTTTCTAATGATGCAACTAGTGCAATATAGCTTGCACATGCGATGTACTCTTTTCTCCATTCATTTTTTCCACTGGGTTTTTGTAAGGAGTTTTTAATGAGGTATGCACATATTGTTGTATTCACCCGTCCCCTCAAGGGGAGGGTGCGACTGCCCTTGGCGGGCCCTACCTAGGTTTCTACTTCTTCTAGAAGGAGAGGTGAGTGCATACCAAATCCCTATAGGCTATTAGACTATAAATATAGGGGAGAGATATGAGATTATGTAACAAGAAATATGTCAATAAAGAATAGTTGTCTCTCTATATCTGGTGTCAATTATTCTTCTTTCTATGTGCATGCATTGATCTATATGTCAGCACCGCGACAACTATACTTTCTCAACATAGTTAATTTGTAGGTTTGGTTTGCGTATGGCCCCATACCCTCCCAACGACATCCCCAGATTAGGAGTGGCAATTTTCCCCATCTGGGTGGGGCCCATCAAGAAATTTCCTAATGGGGGCGGGGGTGATCTCCCCCAGCGGGGGAATGGGGATGGGGCTCCGCTAGGCTAGCGAGGCGGGGACGGGGGGTCGACCTCCCCGACAGGGCCCTATGGGGACCCGATAAAAATATTTTTTTCAAATAATGGATTATAGTTTTTCAATATAAAAGATTGTATTTTTTCTTGTATATTGGGACTAAAACTTGAATTTATATGTTAGAATATATATTTTGAAGGTATATTTTTAAATAATTATAAATTAATAAACAAAGTCATATTATTATTTTTTAATAATCTACCTTGTTTTTTAATCTCCGTAGGGATCTGTACGAGTCAATCAGAAGACCAAGGGCGGAGGGTTGGGTCCCCCGGGAAGGCTAACAGGGCCAGAGCTGTGGGGCCATGGGTTCTATTGGGAAACCTGGGCCTAGGCCAGTAGGCCTTGGCCCATGGTGGGCATCCCATCCATTAGTCTATATATAACAAGTCTCAATGATTGTATGATGTGCTTTTTAGAGGAGAAAATAACAAAGAGAGAAGAAAGAGTTCCCCCAATACATGTGTCAATTTTATTGCTTCAATACTGCTTTGTGTGTAATTCTTCTTCAATTTACGAGGTAATCGATCAGACTGCACTCGCTAGCGACGGTTCCTTAATACGTTATCAGCACAATCTACTCTGGCCTATCTCTAAGCCTTATTTAATTGGATCAAAAGGTAATCATCGAAGCATGACACTCGTAGATTGAATCCCCTATCTAGAGTGCTTCAATTCAGCAAATTTTACTTTCTAGATTATTTTCTATAGTACAAATCTACTCTAATATATCGCGAGTAGACTTGAATTTGTCGGCCAAGCCGATTAGTAGATTTGCATGATAGAGTATATGTTGATTGTACTATAGATTTAAAAAAACAAAGGAAAAAGGGGGAAACAACGCAGTTGGCTGCGCCGCCCACATGCAGCTGTGACCATCACACAGTGCTGTCGCGCCTCCTGCATGAGGCTACGCTGCCGAGCGACGGCGGCCCTCGCCGCTCAAATGCTGCCGAGATCTGTGTCGCGCATCAACCGAAACCGTGCCGCCCATACGCGCCATCGCACTGCCTGCACGCAGTTGCGACTGCCGCGCTGCCCACACGCAACTGATCACCGCTTCTGGCCCGAAGCCGAGCCGCCATGTGCCGATACCGGCCCGAATGCTACCATCCCCGCTCGGTCCACGGGTGAAGTCGCTGTCGCCGCCTCTCGCACGAGGCGCGATCGCCACCGCTTGGCCCTGGGCGAAGATGCGTCATCGCTCGGCCCCCGGGTGAAGCCACCGTTGCCTCTCCCTGCATGAGGCGCCACTCCCGTCGCTTGGGTATGGGGTAGGGTTTCCCTACCCCCATCGCCTTCGTACGGGCCAAAACGAGCCAAATAAAGAAAATAGGGGGGGCGATGCCCTAAATTTGCAAATATGCCCTTGGAGTTCTGAAATTCATAGGAAGTCCCTTCGAACTTTTTGGATGGGCCCCGATTTTCCAAAAAAAAATTGCGTGAAAATTTCTCTGCATTGAAATTTAGCGGATTAGCCATCAAAAATTGTAGAATTCATTGAAAATTCATATTCCAGCATAAAAGGGCCTCGAGAATTCAAATTTTGAATTGTTTTTAGCATTTGAAGCATGATTAGCACTATTGTTATTATTTTGTATGATTATTTTGTATTTATTTACTATTTTGATTAATTGTAATTATTTAAATTTCCTTTAATCATTAAAATTAATAGTAAAATTATAGAAAAATGCATAGAAAATTCTGGAACATTACAAGAGCCTTTTCTACCACTATCCAATTTATTTCATGCATATTTATCTACAGTAAATTTATGTATTTCTTTCATGCACATGTAGGTAACAGGCATCACAAGTCGGAAGTTCGAGGAGCTACCCAAGTGTGGCCGAAACTACCTGACTTGGGCTTCCCACGTCAAGATTGTACTTGGAGCCAATAAGCTCCGCGCTGCCATTGAGATTGGTGTATCGAAGGATGCCAAACCACCCCTTAGGAAAATAATCAGGCACTTCACTTCCTCAGGCACCACCTCTGCCTCACACTCAAGAATGAGTACATGGCAGAAAAGAGTGTGCTAGCTTTATGGACTGCACTAAAGAAGTGGTTCGAGAAGTTAAAGTACATTATTATTCTTCAGACAGAGTAAGAATGGATCCGACTGAGATTTGCTAACTTCAAGACGGTTGGGGGTACAATTTTACTCTACATAGAATTTGTACCAATCTACAACTCTGTGGTAGGCAAGTCACAGATGAGCAGAAAATTGAGAAGACCCTTTACATCTTCCACCCTAGTGTAGTGCAGTCTGCGCGCAACTATCATCAAGATGGGTATAAGGAGTATGCTGAATTGATTAATATTATACAGATTGCAGAGGCTCAAGGTGAAATTCTTCGCAAGAATTTTGTTGCATAGCCACCTGAAAGCTCCGTTGGTTGTGAGGTTAACGATGGGACCTTCAAGGTGTGAAAGCCTATAATGAAGAAAAGGGAAGGAAGGGCAAAGCCGCAGCCTAGAAAGGCAAGCCAAATGCTCCATAAGAAAATAAAGCCAATAAACCAAAGTGGGACGACAAGCCATATGGCCAGCAAGACCAAATCTGCTACAAGTGTGGCAAGTGGGGACACTGGTCGCAGATCTGTAAAGAACCGCAGCATGTCGTCAATGCTTTCTAGGCCAAAAAGAAGAACGATAGCAAAGGGCAGCCTGAAACTCACTTAACCTTCATTGAGGGGGAGGACTCATAGCAGCTGCCTGCGTCGATGGAGGTTGACTCCACTCCTGCAGCCGCACCCGCACCCCCTTGATATTACAGATGCTGCTGCCATGATTTCTTAAGAAGAGCACCTCACCCCTGAGAATATAGTAGTTGAAGTCTCTGACTTCTTGGCGGATTTAGTCTAATGCACATAATGATTTTTTATACTTTAATTGTCATTCATTTCATGTGTGAAAGGAATAAGTTAGATTTTGCATTGATGATGCTCAAACAATTTATTTTTCTTGTTACGATTGGATGATATTAATTAATTAATTCATTTATTTAGTTAATAATAGCATGATATGTTCTGATATTCGAAGTATTTTGCTTATATGTTGATTGTCTCTTACTACATATTGATAAAGTACTTTATATTAGAACGCGTGTGGCGACCTATGGAGAAAGTGTGCTTAGCTAATAGCGGCACAACGAATACCATCTTAGATAGACAAAAAAATTTCAGTCGATTAACAATAATGCTGGTAGTCTTACGACAATCGTGGGTAGTGATGCTTATATAATAAGCTCAGGAAGAGCCACAATTATATTCCCGATGGGCACAACTTTGGCCATTAAAGAATCTTTGTTGTAACCAAAATTGATTAGAACTCTTCTAATTTTCAAGGATATTCGTGCTAACGGATTCCACGTTGAAATTGAAAAATAGTATGGTAAGAAATATCTGCTCATTACAAAGTGTGAAGCATGTGAAAAAAGGGTATTAGAAAGACTTTCTTCATTTGAGACTAGGCTATACTACACTAGTATTAAGGCACCCGTAACCTATACTGCCCTGATAACTATATTTAGAAGCTCTGAACGTTTCTGTCTCTCGCATGATAGATTAGGCCACCCACGTCTTAGGATGATGAGAAATATAATTAATAATTCACAGGAACATAATATCAATGTAAAGAATTTTTCGAATTAAGAAGATTTTGTGTGCCTCGTATGTTTCACCGAGAAATTAATTACTAGACCTTCCGCTCTGAAAGTGAAGGATGAAATCTCTGCATTCCTAGAACGCATCTAAAGAGACATTTGCGGTCCTATATAGCCATCATCAGAACCATTTAAATATTTTATGATGCTCATTGATGCTTCCTCGAAATGGTTGCATGTGTGTTTATTATCTACAAGAAACCATACTTTTGTAAAGCTAATCTCATAGATAATTTGAATTAAAAATAATTTCCATGATCATCATATAAAGTCCATCAGAATAGACAATGCCGGAGAATTTACTTCGAAGGCATTTGATGATTATTGCATGGCAATAGGAATTAAAGTTGAGTATTTCGTACCATATGTCCACACCTAGAATGGATTAGCAGAGGTATTAATTAAGAGGATTAAATTTATTACTCAACCGCTTTTGCAGAATTGTAATTTACCAACTAAATGTTGGGGACACGTAGTCCTGCATGCAGCAACTCTCATCAAGTTTAGACCATCGGTATATAACATCAATTAACCTATGTAACTAGCGCAAGGGTCAGCACCGAAAATTTCTCATCTTTGCAGATTTGGTTGCAAAGTTTATATACCCATACCCCCACCACAGTGTACTGCAATAGGCCATCTCCGAAAGTCTAGAATATATGTTGGATATGAGACATTATCCATAATCAAGTATTTAGAGCCTATGACAGAAGATTTGCATACTGCCTGTTTTGCTGATAGTATATTTGATGAGGATATTTTTTCGACATTAGGAGGAAGAAATCAACCCCTTGATACGAAATGTCAGGAAATTACGTTGCAAGCCATGGAAATCCATGCACATAACCCGCACACTAGTGAAGCAAATAGAGAAATCCAAAAGATCATTGATTTGCAAGCATTAGCGAATCAACTACCAAACCATTTTAGTGATTTGAAAAGCATGATCAAGTCGCATGTGCCTACACGCAAGGCACCGAAGAGGGTTAAAATACCAAAGAATGTTGAAGGTATCCCTAATCTTGTCCAAAGGCCTTAGAATGAAAGGACAAGAATTCTGGCCTATCAAATCCCATGTAGCCAGGGACGCCTGGTAAAAAAGGATAAGGACTTGACATAGCCAATCATCGAAGTTCCCTAGAACCAGAAGGGGAGCCAGCTGAGGCCTAGCACTAGTATGGTATCTTCAAGAAAGGGCATACCAGATTTGAATATTCTCATGAAGGGAGAAATTAGCATGGATGTGTGTGTACACATCAGAGCTAAAAAACTAAAGGGACTTAACCCCGTAATTGGAAGAAGCGGTGGACAAGTAGACGCACTAGAAAAATCAACATATGATGAAATAGTTATAAACTATATGACCACGGGAGAATCCATGAATAGGATAATAGCCAATATTGACATTTATTTTGCAAAGAAAAATTATCACAATCATCAATCTTAATCCAGAGCCTACATTGTTTGCTGAATGTAAGAAAAGATCAGATAGGGAGGATTGGAAAAGGCAATAGAAACTAAATTATTATCTCTGAATAAAAGAGATGTGTTTAAGTCCGTAAGCCGCACGCCTCCCCATGTGCTCCCCATAGGGCACGAGTAAGTATTTGTTCGAAAGAGAAATGAGAAAAATAAAGTTGTAAGATATAAAGTAAGACTCGTTGCACAAGGTTTCACTCAACGCCCAGGAGTTGATTATGAAAACACCTATTCCCTGGTTACAGGTGGTATTACCTTTAGATATTTAATCTCAATGACAGTGAACTTGAATTTACAAATGAAATTGATGGATGTGGTAACATAATATCTTTTTGGAAATTTGGATTCGGACATTTATATGAAGGTGCCTAAAGGTATCCTTGTTCTAAATTAAGACAAAGCAAATAGAAACCTGTCCAGTGTGAAACTTAAAAAATCGCTGTATGGACTTAAGCAATCAAGTAAGATGTGGTATAATCGTTTAAGTTACTTCCTATGCAAGAAAGGCTACACGAACAATGAGGATTGTTCCTGTGTATTTATACGGCGATCCCAGAATTGATTTTGTGTAATCTCGGTGTATGTAGATTTGAATGTCATCGGAGCCTAAGAAGATATTGAGGAAGCAATCTCTTACCTGGAGTCAGAGTTCAAAATGAGGGATTTGGATAAAACCAAATATTGTCTAGGCTTGCAGCTTGAGCATGTCTCTAAAGGGATATTAGTGCATCAGTTAGCATACATTCAAAAGGTGTTAGAGTGGTTCGGCTTTGAAAAGGTATACCCATCAAAAGTACCAATTGTCGGAAGATCTTTACAACAAGACAAGAATCTGTACCGACTTAGAGAAGAGGGGAAGTCCTGCGGCCAGAATTTCCGTACTTAAGTGTAATATGAGTACTATGTATTTAGCAAACTACAATAGACCGGACATTGCATTTGCCATAAACTTATTAGCAAGGTATAGCGCAGAACCTACCAAAAGGCATTAATAGTGAATAAAGGACATCTTCCGATACATTTAAGGAAGCAAAGACCTTGGATTGTTCTGCAAAAAGAACCAAGACCTGAATATGATTAGCTATGCAGATGCTGGGTACCTGTCAGACCCACATACAGCCATGTCAGAAACAAGCTATGTATTCTTGTGTGGTGGAAATGTAATTTCATAAAAATCGTCTAAGCAAAGTCTTATATCAACTTCGACTAATCACTCGAAAATCATAGTACTGTATGAAGCTGTATGAGAATGGGCTTGGCTTCAGAGGATGATTCACCACATCCAGTAGTTATGTGGATTGAATATCATGCAAACTCCCATTATTATCTATAAAGATAATGCATCTTATGTTGCAGAAATACAGATGGATTACGTAAAGAGTCATATCATAAAGCACATCAACCTCAAGTTCTTCTATGGTCACGAATTACAAAAGATGGATGAAATTAAGATACTGCATACTAAGTAAAGCGAAAATCTTGTAGATTTATTCATTAAGTCACTTCCAGCATCTAACTTTGAAAAGTGTATGCATGTAATTGGAATGGTGAGACTTAGAAAAGTGCAGAACTCAGGAGGAATCTTCACGAACTTACCATGAAAACTTGATCACGAAAATCGAGTACTCAAAGAATAAATCATGTAGATTAAATAAAATTGGGTAAATTATACTCTTTTTCCCTTGACGAGTTTTTCAGAAGTTTCTTGGCCAATATTTTTAATGAGATAATTCGTGCAATGCAGCATAACATTTATCGTATACTCTTTCTTCAAAATTTTCCCATTGAGTTTTTTGTGGAGTTTTGATAATACATGAACATATTGGATGAATGTCTAAAGGGAAGATTGGGAAACCTAGGTCTGGGCTGACAGGCATTGGCCCATGGTGGACATCCCATCTATTAGTCTATATGTATGAGGTCCCAATGATTGTATGATGTGTCTTTTGGAGGAGAAAATAATAAAGAAAGAAAAAAGAGTTTCCTAATCCTTATATCAATTTTATTGCTTCTATACTATTTCATATGTGATTTTTTCTATATATAAAATGATCCATGAGACTGAACTAGCCAGTAGGGGTGCAATCGGATCGGATTCGAACGGATATTGCTTAAACCGTATCCTAACCCATATTTTTTTCCCGGATTCGAAATTGGATACGGTAATACCGGATACGAATACGAATTCAAAATATTCGGAGTTTCGAATATGGTATCATCGGGTCAGATATATATCGGTTACGGATCGGAAGCGGATAATATAAGCGGATATCAGTCCACGGCGCGTAATGGTGCAGCACATACAGGTGGGCTAAAACAGGTGCAAATCCAAATCTTTCCAAACACACAACGAACAAGGATACGCAACAGTACTTTTTACAAACTAAGTGAAGTACCCCAGAGAGCAAAACTGAATGAACCTTAGTCAATTAGTTGATTGCAGCTTCCCAAGTTCAAAGCCTACTTCCGGCTGCCCTACCAGTTCATTACATTCCACTAATAAATCAAGTAAACAACAAAACAAAGGGAAGACACATAAGAATACATCTGCCAAGGTGAGAGTGTGAGATAATGCATCTAAATACTGCCTCCACCGACAGAACGGATCTAGTTCCACTATGATTTTTTTATGCCTGATGGCTCATATCAACTCTGCAGAAACCATCTCGGCCCACTGCTTTTATTTCTGGCACAAACAAGTGAACAACCGAATAAGATGTGAATAAATGATGAAGCCAATGGTAAGGCATTGTAAGTAACAGAGGTTTATAAATTAAAAACTGAGCAAGGAAAATAACTGCTTTCTATATCCTATGTCAAGGAAAATTCACTGAGTATTCAAAAAACAAAATGAATAAATTTCAAGTAAAAAGGTCAACAAGTAATTTCTACAATTTCATGGAAACAATACTGAAACATGGCACTTTCAAACTGTTGGCAATACTGTTCCAAGAAATTAGATTGGTTGCATAGAACATACTACCACAGTACTACCAAACTAGACAGCAACTTCTAAGTACAAGAACGTCGCAAATTCTCCAATAACCAAAAGGCGTAGCCATTTATTGGGAGTAAAACATTGCAAAAGTTCCTAGAACGAACAAACACACCATTTATTACTTCTTATACGCCCAAAATCAGGAGGGTTCCGCAAACCATGAGACACTTCACTCATAAACAACCAAGCAAGTATAGATTGGCATGCCTAGAACAAAGAAGTTCGCGGATCTACTAATCTACACACAGGCGGCTAATGAACTCGGAGATCTAGCGCAAGCAACCACAGGGGAATTGAATCCAGACGTCAGGTTGCAACCCCTGCTGCAACTAAGCCCAAAAGGAGCGGAGATGAGTGGAAACGTCGAAAAGGTTCTAGAATTGGGGGTGGGGTGGGCGCGTGGGGAGTGGAAGGTACCTGACGCACGGGAGGAAGCGGGCTTGGCGGATGGATCGAAGACGGGGCGCACCAAAAGTAGGGGAGAGCTCGCCGGATCTGGATGGCAGGATGGGGAGCACTGGCGCAGCCGAGGAGGAGGATGGGGAGCACCGGAGCAGCCGAGGAGGGAGGATGGCAGGATGGGGATTGGGGAGCTGCCGCCTGCCGAGCAAGGGAGGGGAGGATGGATTGGGGATCTGGAGGCCTGGGAGAGTGGGAGGGGATGGATGGATTGGGGATCTGCGAGCCTGGAGTCTGGATGGAGTCCGCGGTCCGCCGAAGCCGAATGCCGGTTAGGGTTTGATAGCGTACTGCCTACTGGGTCCGGATATCCAGCCGGATATTTACCCGACTATTCGGATACCAACGCATTTGGTCGGATTTTTGCCGTACCGATTCCGGTACCGAATCCGACAGGGAATATCCGAATCCGGTATCCGAATCCGTCCGAATTTTCCATTTCTTCCCGGTTTCGGTACAAATCGAATTCGACATCGAATCGGTCAGAACTAACCCAACTCATTTGCACCCCTACTAGCCAGCGCTAAAACACTCCGTCGCGTTGCCACCCCTACCCCGGTTCACCCTGCCTAGTGCCTAGTCCGGTAGTCCTCTCCAGCCTTGTCCGTTCCCAACCACCAGAACCGCCCCTCCCATCCTCGCACGCACCGACCCACCCAAGCAAAAAGCCAACCAGGCAACGACCCAACGACACCCACACGCGCGCGCACAGAAACACACAGGAGCATTGAAGTAGAAAAAAAAAGGGAGGAATAAGGCCGAAAAAAAGATCACGAACGCCACCCCTAAAGAGGGAAAGAGTGGAGAGCAAGCGAGAGGGAACCAAAAGCTAGGGTTTCGATTCCGCCATGGAGGCCGGCGACTCGTCGGGCCGCTCCTCCGCCGCCGCCGCCAGGCGCCTGCAGTCTCGCTACGGTAGTTTGGTTGTTTTTTTTGATTCGATGTGGGGCTGATCCGCTGATACGTCACGTGACGGACGGTCGTGGCGGTTTGCGCAGATCTGTACATGGGGTTCGACGAGGCGGACGCCGGCGGGGAGGAGGTGGAAGCGCGCGGGGCGGAGGCGTACAACTGCCCCTTCTGCGGCGAGGACTTCGACTTCGTCAGCCTGTGCTGCCACATCGACGCCGAGCACGCCGTCGAGGCCAAGAGCGGGGTATGTCACCTCGCCCGATCTGATGATACCGGTTCTTGTCGTATTTGTGTTTGTGATTTGTTGGGTTGGGTTTTGGTTGAGGCGATTTGGCGGAAATGTTCCATCTTTAGGCACGCGTGGAGACTGAACTTTTGGGAGAAAATTGATTATTTGCCACTTTGAAGAGTGGGCTTCGCAAAATTGTCACTTTCAAAATTGGCTTCGCAAAAATGCCATGCAGTACATTTACCTCTTGATTACCATGCCATTTGAGCTATTTAACTCATTTAATATTGTTTTTCTAATTTTAAGGGCTGGAAAAGACCTTTCTACCCTTGCTAAGTTTTGCATTTGCTTAATGGTTGAGACCACTTCTCCTGAGAGAAGTCTCATGCCCACGTTTCCACGAGGCACGTTCTTCATAAAATTTCAGGATAGAACAAGCTCCAGACTCCAGTCATTTTACTCAAAGTTAAAGCTCTGAACTTTTAGACCGTATCAACTGTCACAGAGCCACCGAAATACAAATGTTGTTTTCTACAAGATATCTATTTACTGTATGTAGAGAAAACGCTCTCTAAAAATATGCTCCAAAATATGCTCTCAAAAAAACAGCTGTCAATTAGAAATCGGTTATACCGGATTAGAAAAACTTAGCAAGGGTAGAAAGGTCTTTTTCAGCCCCTGAAATTAGAAAAAAAAATATTAAATGAGTTAAATGGCATGGTAATCAAGAGGTAAATGTACTGCATGGTATTTTTGCGAAGCCAATTTTGAAAGTGGCAATTTTGCGAAGCCCACTCTTCAAAGTGGCAAATGATCAATTTTCTCGAACTTTTGGTATGGTGTTTCGCGCCGGAGGGCAGAGATGTCTGATAATTTGCAATTAAAATGGTTAAATGGAACTTGAAGGTTTTAGGCTTTAGTGGTCTGAAATATACCTTGCTCTGCCAATTTGGGTGTGCAATAGGTTTGTTGCGTGATGGATTGCTGGAAGGATGCGAGACCTTTGACTGTTTTGCTGGGAGATTCTTTTTTGTTTCTATCGTAGTTTGGTTGGAAATTTGGAAACTTAAGTTCTTTTAAGGGCGGTGAGGTTTCTAATCAGATTGTGATGGATTGGAAGAAAAGCTTGGTTTTTTAGGGCCTTGTTGGTTGAAATATTGGGATGGGGTTGGGGTTGGTGTCTGGGGTTTCAGTAGGTGTCTTTGTGTGCTGGATTGGAGAAATGTAATTCCGAGTGGTTATGTTTGTTGGTAAAGTGGTTGCCTGGTTGGTTTTGATTTTGGGGTTTCTATCTCATGTATTGGTTGAATATTTATCTTCTGGGTCGCTTTGGTTTGGAACAGAGTTTTTTTAGTCCTTTTGGTTATAACTGATGTTATCAGTTCAGGACAGATGGGAAGGCTGTTTTTTTTTGTTACTGGCCAATACAATCCAGTGTAGAAGTTTTCTTTTTTCTTGTCCTTAGTCTCAGGTTCTTCAATTTGCTGAATCAATAGAAAGTCCCAAGTTTTTTTCTTCTTCAGAATTCAAGTTCTAAGCTCTCTAAATTGTAAAAGCACATCCTTCTCGTTAAAGTATTGTGTACATTATTGATTTGATGGATTGTTTGAGGTGTAGCTGGTAGACTAGACCATTTTCTTAATGTAGTTACGAGTTTGGGAAGTTATGGTTCTTTCATATTTTCACTGAATGAAGGTAGCATGACACTGATCATTTTGTGTGTGGTGGTTGAGAGTAGAATGTCTATAGAAGGAAAATAGTGGTACCGATCTCTTTCTGTTTTGTGATTGCAGCATTGGTTCATCATTCATAGTGGGAACTAGTATAATTTATTAGTTATTACATAAGTTGTTTAGCAATTGTTTCACCAGTTGTCTTGCTTGCACCACACAAATGGGCAAAACCCTTCTAGTCGCTGTCTTTGGTGGCGGGGATGATAGAGATTGTGAATTTTTGTCATATTTTAGAATTGGTTGTTGATTTGCCTTTTGTTCTGAGGTTCATTGCTGTCGTAAGATTGTTCATATTATTTTGTCCTTTGTTCAATATTTGAAACTACAATGATGCTTGAATAGTTGAGGAAGGAAGTTTAGGTGGTATCATTTTGTTTTGATGCTGGTGTAGCAAATTCTATCTGTATATTCCTTTTCTCCAATATACCTTTGTTGTTTAATGTATTGTTCGTTTCTAGCTATTCTTGTGAATCAATCAATTGAGTAGGTATTCTGTTATTCTTATTGGCATTTTTAAATGGAAACGGCTGCTTCTCTCAGTGGTAGTTAATTGCTTGGCTGTTAGTCTGTAGTGTCTTTCTTTTGAGAAGAGGGTCTGTTGAGTGTTGATGTGTAACATCCATGTGTTGGTGAAGCATCTAAATATTGTGCAGCTGCCTAGCTGGATGGTTTTTGGGTTTGTGTTAGGATTTATTGTGGCACTTTATTTGGTACTGTTGTACTGTACCTTTTGTTTTTGCAATGATATATTTACACAGATTATTCTATCTAGGTAGCCGTTTCATGTATCTTTGCATTGATTATCCATACTCTCAATTTCTCTTTTAAAACATACCAATGGTTGCCTTTTCATGAGCAGTAACTTGGGCCTGGCTCCTATACTATTAATACCACCATCGTTTTGGTTATCCTGAATTGAATGTATCAACTACACGAAACAATAAAAATTCTTCCATCTTGATTTTGGTACAACTAAAACATTATAACGTAATAAAAATATCTGTTGGGGAAGCTGGATTCTGAATTTGTAGCATCAGATATTGCATGCTTCTCAATACATAATTTATCTGCAAACCATATAGTAATTGCTCTTGTTTGAAAACTTCATATATGATCCACTCAGGCAATCTTTTGACTTGATCAGTGATCATTGCGTTAATACATAATACCTTGTTATCTTGCTAATACAAATGAATTGCCTGTATATTAGGACGCAACTAGCCAATCATATTTTAATACAAAGCAGAAAGGCCTTGAGCATTGCATGGGGTTTCAATCTAGCTGCTGTGTTGGCCTTTGGCCTAACTAAGTTCTAGGGCTTCAGTGGGCAAATATGAGACCCACGTATCTTGGTATAGCCCTGCTATTTAGAAATTTCAATGTTCGGATTCATGTCTTTTGCTGGAATGCTTTAGTAGAGATGTAGGGTAGCGTGCAATACTCACATGGAACTAGCCTTTGCTGGTACTACCAAAACTAACTCCATCAAAACATGATGGACCAACTGACCAAGAGCTTTATTGACAATGTGACATGAATCTCATAAATAGTAGTCAGTGCTTTCAATTGGCATTGTTGAGTCGTGGTCTTCACATTTTGAAATAAACTCACTCGTCCTTGTCTATACTTGAGAGCCATCTGTACTCTCTGCGTTAAGCAAGGATTTTCTAGCTCCTTTGGTCTACTCTACTATCCAGAGT
Organism: Dendrocalamus latiflorus; assembly: GCA_017311315.1. Taxonomy (NCBI): domain Eukaryota; kingdom Viridiplantae; phylum Streptophyta; class Magnoliopsida; order Poales; family Poaceae; genus Dendrocalamus; species Dendrocalamus latiflorus. Next base: position 19,354,256 of record CM029614.1, on the reverse strand, counting down.
TGTTTTTTTTAGTGTCATACAAAATGTCTAACCTGACCATTGAGCTGGAGAAAGTTAGGTGCACTGTCATTTTTACCTTTCTGTTATTGCTGATGTGCTCATGATTATCTCCCAATTAATTTGGTTTTGTTTAGTGTCTCTTCCCTTTTATTGAATCTGTGCTTTGTAGAGTTGATCTTTCTTCTGTTCGGAGGATTGATGAATGAATTTAAATTCTCTTGCTCAAGCAAGTTAAGCTTGTTCACCAGCGTTCAAGAAGGCCGTCTGGGCGGCCGCCTAGGCCCCGTCTAGGCGCTGGGCGGCACTCTGACGCTGTGCCGTGGCCCTAAGTCGGGTGCCTAGGCGGTGAGCCACCTATGTAGTCCAAGGCGGGTCAAAGGCACCCTGGGTGGCCTCGGCGTGGTGGCCTCCCAGGCAGATGCAGTGGCGGAGCGGGTGACTAGGTGGGTGAGACCAGCGACTAGCGGGGTAGGGCGACGACTGGAGGGGGATTAAGTGGATTAGGCTTACTAGTTGCCATCCAATCGACGTACCGCATGGGAGATAGGGTTCCCACACGGGCGCATGGGAGGGATCCCTGCCTCTGCTGTCTCCTCTAGCTCACCGCTGGTGGAATCACCTGCCACCGTCACAAAAATGAGCTCCCTTCCGCTGGATCTGCCACTCTCGCCTCCGTCGCTACATCCTCCCCAACACCACCGTCTGGTACTACTACCGCCTCCCCTCCACTCTGACCTCTCGTTGATTGGCGGTGCTCGACGTCGAGATCTGCTATCCATGGCGATGGATTAGGCGGCAACGACTTGGTGTGGTCTATGGGGATGAGAGGAGAGAGATTAGAGGGGATGTGTGCGTGTTGGATGAGAAGGCCAAGGCGAGGTGTGCGGCCGTGCAATGAGAACAGGGAGAGAGAAGGGTGCGTGTGTGCGGTGAGACCGTGAGAATGGAGAGAGAGATAGAGAGAGAGAGAGAAAAGAGATAAGGGGGTAGTAAATGGGCCGGTGGGCCGGCTAATGCATAAATAGGCCCAAGGACTAAATAGACTGATGAATAAGTCTCTGTACTGTGGTCTTTGTGGGGCTGTGGTAGTTTTTTTTGTTTTTGACTGCTTTAGGACAGCATCTGCTTTTAGGACAGCATCTGCTTTTGCTTTAGGACAGCATCTGCTTTTAGGACAGCATCTGCTTTTTTAGGACAGCATCTGCTTTTAGGACAGCATCTGCTTTTAGGACAGCATATTGACTGCTTTAGGACAGCATCTAGGATAGCATCTCAGCATATGCTTGGCTGGTTCTCAGCCTATAAATTTGTATCCCCAACCCCTCAGGTTGGTATGGCATTGTGTGAGCAATAAACAAGAAAACTTGCCCCATCTCCTAGTGTCATCCTCTCCATGAGAGTAAGGATCTTGCTATCACCAAGAGCAAGAGTCCAGCGACTAACAAGTGGTATCAGAGCCTTAGTATCCTGTAGCCTGAGCATCTCCTGCTCATCTCCCTCTCCGGCCTCACAGCAGCCCCAGCCGGCAGCAGCAGCAGCTCCGGCTGTCCCCGCTCACTCCTCTCCGGAGACGGGCAGCAGCTCGTCAGAAGCAGCCCTCTCTCCACGCAACACCCCCCAGTAGCGCGCCATGTCCGCAGGGCAGTCTCAGCGCTCGGTCGCCTCGAGCATGCGGCGTCAGCAGACGGCCGAGCTCGCCGCGGCAGAGCAGCGCAAGCGAGCGGCGGTAGAGACCGCTGCGGCGGCGGAAAGGGCGTCAAGGCTGGCAGCGGCGGAGCTGGCAGCAGCCAGAGCGGAGGTGGAAGCGGCGGCGGCGGCAGATGCAGCGCGTGCGGCAGCAGCAGAGGTCAAGGCTCTACGCGGCAGCAACAGCAGCTCCGGCTCTGTTGATGACAGCGCCGACGCGGACCCTCAGCTGATGGAGAGGGAGGCAGCGCAAGGGCGAACGGCGCAATGGGCAGCCGCGCACGCCCACGAGCGCGGCGGCAGCCCAGACAGGCGCGGACGCGCCGGCGGCGCTCCTGGAGGAGGCGCGCACGGCGGTGGCGCTCCTGGAGGAGGCACGCACGGCGACGGCGTACGGGTCGACGGAGAGCGCGGCCCTCACAGGCAACGCGGCTCTCTCTCCCCGGTTCGGTACCGTGGTCACCACGAGTACCAGGCTGTCGTCAGGGACGTCGGCCCCGGCGGCGGGTGGCCTACCCTCACCAAGACCAACTATGTCGAGTGGTCTGCGGTGATGAGGGTAAGGCTCCAGGTGCGGCATATGTGGGATGCAGTCCGGTACGGCGACGTCGACTACGACCAGGATCGACGGGCGCTGGATGCTCTCATCGCTGCAGTCCCGCCCGAGATGCAGTTCTCGCTTACCAGCAAGCGGACTGCCAAAGAGGCTTGGGACGCCATCGCTGCAGCACGCATCGGCAGCGACCGCGCCCGCAAGTCTACACTGCAGGCACTACGCACGGAGTGGGAGAACCTGGCCTTCAAGCCAGGTGAAGACGTTGATGACTTTGCTCTCCGTCTCAACACTCTGTTGCAGAAGTTGGTGCAGTTCGGTGACGACACCTACGGCGAGGAGAGAGCTGTGGAGAAGCTCTTCCGCTGCGTCCCCGAGAAGTACAAGCAGATGGCTCGCTCGATCGGGTCTCTGCTGGACCTCTCCACGATGACCATCGAGGAGGCGTTGGGTCGCCTCAAGGTCGTCGACATCGATGAGCCACAGAGCCTCTCGGGACCCGTCACCATTGGCGGGAAGCTCCTTCTCACTCGGGAGCAGTGGGCTGCCGGCCAAGGTGACAGGAAGAAGGGGGAGCCTTCTTCCACGACAGGCGGCCGCAAGCATGGCAAGCGCGGCAAGCCGCGCAAAGACGCCCAAGCAGGGGTGCGAGGAGGCACCCAGGGCGGCGATGCTGGCAAGCAAAAGCCGGCACGAGACGACTCTTGCCACAACTGCGGCAAGCTTGGTCATTGGGCCAAGGAGTGTCGACAGCCACGACGCGGCCAGGCCCACGTCGCACAAGCGGAGGAGGAGGAGCAGCCGGTCCTGTTCATTGCTCATGCGAGCATCGAACTACCTCCAGCGGCACCGGCCGCAGTGGCTCTCCTCCACCTTGACGAGCCCAAAGCACACGCCCTCCTCGGCGACAGTCCCGGCAAGGACAAGACCGACGGGTGGTGCCTCGACACCGGCGCCACCCACCACATGACCGGGCGGCGGGAGTTCTTCTCCGAGCTCGACTCAGGCGTTCGAGGCACCGTCAAGTTCGGCGATGCCTCCGCCGTGGAGATCAAGGGCGTCGGCTCTGTCGTCTTCGTCGCCAAGACTGGCGAGCACCGGCTGCTCACCGGCGTCTACTACATCCCCGATCTGCGGAACTCCATCATCAGCTTGGGACAGCTGGATGAGAACGGCTCGCGTGTCGAGATCGAGCACGGGGTGCTGCGGATTTGGGATCTTCGACGCCGCCTTCTTGCCAAGGTAACCAGAGGCGCAAATCGACTCTACACTCTTCACGTGCAGGTGGCACAACCCATCTGTCTCGCTGCTCGTCGGGACGACGAGGCGTGGCAGTGGCACGAGCGCTTTGGGCACCTTCACTTCGAGGCCCTGAAGCGGCTCAGTGCCACGGAAATGGTGCGAGGCCTGCCGTGCCTTGACCATGTGGAGCAGCTCTGCGACGTCTGCGTGTTGACGAAGCAGAGGCGACTCCCCTTTCCCCAGCAGGCGAGTTTCCGAGCCAAGGAGAGGCTCGAGCTCGTGCACGGGGACTTGTGTGGCCCGGTGACACCGGCCACACCAGGAGGACGACGCTACTTCCTGCTGCTCGTCGACGACCTCTCCCGCTACATGTGGGTGATGGTCCTCGGCAGCAAGGGAGAGGCTGCGGACGCCATCAGGCGCACGCAGGCTGCTGCGGAGGCGGAGTGCGGCCGCAAGATGTGCGTGCTGCGCACAGACAACGGCGGCGAATTCACGGCGGCTGAATTCGCGTCGTACTGCGCTGATGAGGGCATTCAGCGCCACTACTCCGCGCCGTACAGCCCGCAGCAGAACGGCGTCGTCGAGCGGCGCAACCAGACGGTTGTGGGGATGGCTCGGGCCCTCCTCAAGCAGAGGGGGATGCCGGCTGTCTTCTGGGGAGAGGCGGTGGTGACGGCCGTCTACATCCTCAACCGCTCACCTACCAAGGCGCTCGACGGCAGGACGCCGTACGAGGCTTGGCATGGGCGCAAGCCGGCGGTCTCCCACTTGCGGGTCTTCGGCTCCCTCGCGTTCGCCAAGGAGCTTGGCCACATCGGCAAGCTCGACGACAGAAGCACTCCGGGAGTGTTCATCGGCTACGCAGAGGGCTCGAAGGCCTACCGCATCCTCGACCCTGTCACGCAGCGCGTCCGCATCTCGCGTGACGTTGTGTTCGACGAAGGGCGAGGCTGGACGTGGGACAAGGCGGTGGACGACGGTTCGGCCTCGACTCTCAGGGACTTTGTTGTCGACTACGTCCACTTCGAGAGAGCCGGGGGAGCTAGCAGCTCGTCTTCACCGAGCTCGTCCACCTCGACACCTTGCTCGCCATCAGCTCCGGCGAGTGCTCCACCACCTTCGGCACCGGCTCACCACTCTCCTGCACCGGCGGCCACACCACCGGAATCGGCTCCAACAGCTTTGGTCCACAACGAGCAGCGCACGGTGGAGTTCGCTACTCCGCTGTCTCACGACGAGGATCGCGTCGACGCCTACCACGACGACGAGCCTCTGCGCTATCGTACCATGGACAACATCCTCGGCGAGCTGCCGGTCCCTGGACTGGCGCAGCGTGACTTCGAGGCGGAGCTGCACTTGGCGTGCGACGACGGCGAGCCCCGCTCCTTCGCTGAGGCGGAGGGAGACGCGGCGTGGCGTGTCGCGATGAAGCAGGAGATGGACGCCGTCGAGCAGAACCGGACGTGGGAGCTGGCGGATCTTCCTGCCGGTCACCGCGCGATCACCCTTAAGTGGGTGTTCAAGCTGAAGCGGGATGAAGCCGGCGCCATCGTCAAGCACAAGGCTCGCTTGGTGGCACGAGGCTTCGTGCAGCAGGAGGGGGTCGACTTCGATGACGCCTTCGCACCTGTCGCACGGATGGAGTCCGTGCGACTCCTCCTTGCGCTAGCTGCCCAGGAAGGCTGGCGTGTTCATCACATGGATGTCAAGTCGGCATTTCTTAATGGCGACTTGAAGGAGGAGGTCTACGTGCATCAGCCGCCGGGATTTGCGATCCCCGGCAAGGAGGGCAAGGTGCTCTGCCTGCGCAAGGCCCTCTATGGCTTGCGACAGGCACCGAGGGCGTGGAACGCCAAGTTGGACTCCACGCTGAAAGGGATGGGCTTCGAGCAAAGTCCGCACGAGGCGGCCATTTACCGGCGGGGCAGTGGAGAAAATGCCCTGCTGGTGGGTGTCTACGTCGACGACTTGGTGATCACTGGCATCAAGGATGCAGAGGTGGCGGCATTCAAGGAAGAGATGAAGGCCACCTTCCAGATGAGTGACCTGGGGCCTCTCTCCTTCTACTTAGGGATCGAGGTGCACCAGGATGATTCCGGGATCACGCTTCGACAGACCGCCTACGCCAAGCGCGTCGTTGAGCTAGCTGGGCTCACCGACTGCAACCCAGCTCTCACTCCAATGGAGGAGAGGCTGAAGCTGAGCCGTGACAGCACGACAGAGGAGGTGGACGCTACGCAGTACCGGCGTCTTGTGGGGAGCCTTCGCTACCTCGCCCACACACGACCGGACTTGGCATTCTCCGTCGGCTACGTTAGTCGGTTCATGCAACGACCGACGACGGAGCATCAGCAGGCTGTGAAGAGGATCATCCGCTACGTTGCGGGGACTCTCGACCACGGCCTCCTTTACCCGAGGTGTCCCGGCGCGGCACACTTCGTCGGGTACAGCGACAGTGACCACGCGGGCGACATCGACACCAGCAAGAGCACAAGCGGGATTCTCTTCTTCCTCGGCAAGTGTCTCGTTCACTGGCAGTCGGTCAAGCAGCAGGTGGTGGCCCTGTCCAGCTGTGAGGCCGAGTACATAGCGGCTTCCACCGCTTCGACTCAGGCACTCTGGCTCGCTCGACTGCTTGGTGATCTCCTTGGCAGGGACACTGAAGCAGTGGAGCTCAGGGTGGACAGCAAGTCCGCCCTAGCCCTGGCAAAGAACCCCGTTTTTCATGAACGGAGCAAGCACATCCGGGTGAAGTATCATTTCATCCGAGGCTGCTTGGATGAAGGAAGCATCAAGGCAAGCTACATCAACACCACGGATCAGCTTGCGGATCTGCTCACCAAGCCTCTTGGAAGGATCAAGTTCCTTGAGCTCTGCTCCAAGATCAGGATGGTTCAACCCTCCCACAAGACGACGCACAAGACTTAGGGGGAGAATGATGAATAAGTCTCTGTACTGTGGTCTTTGTGGGGCTGTGGTAGTTTTTTTGTTTTTGACTGCTTTAGGACAGCATCTGCTTTTAGGACAGCATCTGCTTTTGCTTTAGGACAGCATCTGCTTTTAGGACAGCATCTGCTTTTTTAGGACAGCATCTGCTTTTAGGACAGCATCTGCTTTTAGGACAGCATCTGCTTTAGGACAGCATATTGACTGCTTTAGGACAGCATCTAGGATAGCATCTCAGCATATGCTTGGCTGGTTCTCAGCCTATAAATTTGTATCCCCAACCCCTCAGGTTGGTATGGCATTGTGTGAGCAATAAACAAGAAAACTTGCCCCATCTCCTAGTGTCATCCTCTCCATGAGAGTAAGGATCTTGCTATCACCAAGAGCAAGAGTCCAGCGACTAACATAGACTAGAAAGGAAGGCATGTGCCAAATAAGAAAATAGATTAGAAATTGGTACACTTTATTTTTAATTCGGTCTCCTAGGCTCTGCCTAGACTTCGCCTAGGCCCCACCTTGCCGCCCGCCTAGCACCTAGCGCCTACTTGAACACTGTTGTTCACAAAGGGTTGTGCATGGGCATTTAGCGTAGGGATTCATGTTTCTCAAACTCCAATATACACCTTTGTCTTTGAAAGTTCGTCTGGAGAAAACGGTCTTCAGTTGTTAATGCTTACCTGGAATAAAGGGGTGCTGTGCTGGGTTACCTGGAGTATATTAGGATTGCTGGAAAGAGGTATCTGTAACAGTAGTAGTTTTTCACTTCCATTAGGATGAGTCATGCTTACCATTTAGGAATATTTGACAGTTTAGTCGCTTCTTTTCTTAGTTCATAAGACTTGATAGAAACAGTGTCAGCATTTCGAGCCTTGTGTGCATAAGTGAGAGCATGCTTATACAATGAATTTAAACAATAAGTACTCATGAAATTTGATGAACTACTCTTTCAGGTATGTCCCATTTGTGCTACAAGGGTTGGGATGGACTTGATAGGCCACTTGACAATGCAGCATGGAAGCTACTTCAAGATATCCTTTTTTTCCTTCACTCTATACTTCTACCAATGAGCACATGTGATTTTCAATTTTTATAATATATTCAGTTGAAAATGTTAGATATGTATATACCTTAGGGTGTTATTTGCAAATGTGTTTGTTACATATGGCCTTTGGCCCATTGGAATATACAGCAGGCCTCATTTCAACATGGCATCAGAGCCGGCTTAGGGTTAGGGTTTCCTTGATGCTGCCATCACCGCTGCCCTCCCCTTTCCTCTCCACCTGCCGCCTCCCTTGCTCCCCTGCTACTGCTCGCCCCTCGCCCCTGCTCCATGGCCTCATGCGCGCTGGGCCGCCCGCGCCGCTGCCTCCTGATCGTCGGGCCTATTGCTACCACCGCCTCGACCTACCTCGACCGATCCCGTCGCCTCGGCCGAAGCTGCTGTTGCCCCGACTCACCCCAATCCACCGCTTGTGTTGCGCCGGGTCCTGTCACTGTGCTGCAGATCTACGTCGGTCACCGCTGCCTCGTCTTCTAGATCCTTCGCGCCGACTACATCCCGACGAGGTGTTTGAGGAGGTCTACATGCAGTCACCTTAGGTATTCTGTCCCTACTGGTATGGTATGTCGCCTTCATCGCTCTCTTTATGGGCTCAAACAAGCCCCTCGTACTTGGTTCGCCCGCTTCTCTGTTGTCACTGCTGTTGGCTTTTTCGTCAGTGATCATGACCTTGCCCTCTTTGTACATACCTCTTCTCAGGGTCGGACGCTCTTTCTATATGTGGATAATATAGTCATTACTAGTGATGACTCTCAGTACATTGCTTTTGTGAAGGAGCGTCTTAGGGAAGTGGCTCTTGATGTCTGATTTGGGTTCTCTTCGTTATTTTCTTGGGATTGAGATCACTTCTATGTCTGAGGGCTACTATCTCTCTCTGGAGCATTACATTTAGGATATCCTTACTCGTGCTTTGTCTCACTGATTAGCGTGTAGTGAATACTCATATGGAGCTTGGTGTGCACCTTCCGCCTACTAATGGTGAGCCTCTTGAGGATCCTACTTGTTACCGCGATCTAGTTGGGAGCCTTGTCTACCTTGGGATTAATCGCTCTGACATCTCTTATCCAATTCACATCCTAAGTTCGTCTTTGCTCCCACTCAGCTCCACTACAGTCACCTTCGTGTTCTGCGATATCTTCGCGGGACCATGACTTGTCTTTTCTTTCCTCGCTCTAGTTCTTTGCAGCTTCAGGCATACTCTGATGTGACCTGGGCTAGCGATCATTCTGATCGCCTGTCTCTTTCTGCCTATTGTGTTTTCCTTCGTTCCTTCTTGATTGTCTGGAAGACCAAGAAGAAGACTATGGTTTCCTGTTTGAGTACTGAGGCTGAGTTGAGAGCCATGGCGTCATTGAAAGCTGAGATCACATGGCTGCGGTGGCTACTTGAGGATTTCAATGTATCCGCTTCTGCACCGACTCCTCTCTTGTTAGACAATATTGGTGCAATCAGCATTACTCGAGATCTCGTAAAGTATGAGCTCACTAAGCACATTGGAGTAGATGCTTCGTACATGTGATTGCAGGTGCAAAACAAAGTTGTTGATCTTCAGTACGTGCCTTCGGAGTTTTAGTTAGCCATTTCTTCACCAAGGCACAGACTAGAATTCAGCATAGCTTCTACCTCTCCAAACTCAGTGTTGTTGATCCATTATGAGTTTGAAGGGGAGTGTTAGATATGTATATAACTCAGGGTGTTATTTGTAAATGTGTTTGTTACATATGGCTTTGGCGCATAGAAATATACAGTAGGCCTCATTTCAACAGAAAACACATGGGCTTCTTGGGAACACAGTTTACACATTGCTTTCCTTAATGAATAATACATGCAACGCAGGCGCAGAGTCCGAAAAATATCTTCAGGGTCCCATTCTTTGCTGTCTTTGTTGAGAAAGGACTTCAGAGACGGCAGTTTACAGTCCTTTCTTGGTGGATCATCCTATGTATCTAATCCTCCCGCTGCAGCACCAGATCCATTTTTGTCATCTTTAATTTGTAGTTTGCCTGTGGCTGAACCATCCAACGATTTACATTCCGACTCATCTGACAATAACTTTTTGCTAAATAAATTCCCAGATGAAAAAACTGTAGAGAGGTATGTTACCTCGAGCTTTGTTCTTTCTGCCGCCTCACTCAGCTCCCTCTTTGCCCTGATACCACTGTATCTGGTCAGTGGATAATAGTTTTCCACATTATATTCCATTCCTTATTTCATTTTTTTTTGGTCCTTGTGTGTAACATAATCATCTTCTTGTTATGGCGTGTCATTGACAAACCGATACACGTTTCTGTCATCCAAGCATGATTAAAATTATATAGCCTTGATACTAATTAGTTCTACTTGTTATTTTAGTAAATTACCTGGTGCAGTTATATAGTTCACTTCAATGGATTACTTATTTCTTAAGATGTGTTTTGTTTTGATTACCATCATTCTTATGTCTGTTTGGCATCAGTTGCTTTTGATATAAATAGGTTTAAGAATCATGCTCTGAAGGTTCTATGAATTGATTACTGATATTGTGGCCCGTATGGTTTACCTGTTGGGTTCATCATACTTAAATGACGTGTCATCTTGTTTTCTTGACACCTCTTTTCACAAGCTGTTTAACTAAGACTAGTCTTCAGTCTCTTGAAAACAAAGATGGGCATAATAGGCAAGGCAGAATGAGCAAAGCCAGAATTACTTTCTAGTGCAAAGATTCTGTACTGAAAGTTCCTTACAAAAGCTTTTTATTTCTCCATAAGATCCCACACTCAAACCTACACTTAATATGCGCCACCCACTTTTGTGTACCTTCCACTCCGATTTTGTAAACGCCAACCTGTAAAGATAAGAGGTTATGCTTATAGAAAATTACCACAAATACACAATCAATTTCTGAAGTTTCCTTTATACAAATTAGCATATTTCTGGCTAAAGGACCCCTTTTGAAATGCATGCACAATCTGCAAGCCAGAGTCCCTATTGTGTCACATGCCTTTTCTTTGAGACCTCTGAACCATGAAATGGACAAATTCCATTGCTGCTCAGCTGGTTGATTTCATTGTTGCTTAACCTCATGGGGATCATCTCAATGCTCGTCTAAACTGGTATGTGAAATTTGCAAGCTTACCAAAAAGTCGAACCTTTCGAATCGCTGTCATAACGCATCTTGTACAACAACTTTTTTCCCCTATAGAGTAACTATAGTGAATTCTCCAGTATCTAATCTTGATTAAATTGCTGTGGCAAACTTACAGAGCTGAACCATCTCTATCGGAGAAGGATCTGAAGGAGAGGGCACAGAGGAGTGAATTTGTCCGCGGGATTGTGTTCTCGACAATATCTGATGATGATAGCTTAAGGGAGATTATCGACCTTGATAGTGGCTGCATGGCGTAGTCAAGGAACACAACACAGGAGAATTGTCTGCACTGCTGCAACCTTGTTGGTGCCACCGCCACCGCCGCCCGATGGTAGCAGGCCTTAATGGCCAACAAGAGGTTCATCAAGTTTATGTATGCACGTATGTATGTTTAACTCCCTGCATTGCCCAGAGCGCAACAGGGGAGTAGGGGAGGAAGGTCTTGTATTCCAGCTTTCTACGTCGAATAAACGAGGACAATTGTCCTTGTGAGTGGCACTGTGCATATATGAAGAAGGGAGAGCTACTCGCCATGTATTAGGATATTCTATTTAATCAACTAGCCACGTAGGCGTGGCGCCACGCCACGCCAGCCACTGTGTGGATCGAAGCAAAAGAGACGACAATTCGCAGGCAGATTCATAAAAAAATCGAGGAAAAAATCGAGGACCCGTGTGCAATTTCGGAAAAACAAAAGGATTTTTTTGGAAAAAATCGAGGACCTGCAAGGACCTGTACGTAAGTAAATAAGGACCTATACGCAATTTCGGAAACCCGCCGGCGCAATCCAAAAATTTTTCCAAAGAAAAAACTTGCAAGGACCTATCCGCGAGAAAAAAGGACCTTTACGCAATTTTCAGAAAACCGGAGGGAATTGCCTCCCCCGGCCGTACGCGAAAACGGCCGCCACGCGCCGGCCGGGGGGAGCGAGGGGGCGACGTGGACACCGCGCGCGCGCAGGAACTCCCCCGGCTTTACTTCGGTTACGATGTAATAATACGCAGTGTTGTATGCTTTACTTCATCCAATTCGTATGTGAAACTGATGTGTTGTATTCCCTTAATGGTACCAACCTTGGAGTGAAATAAAATGCAAGGAATTTAGCATTTGTTGGGGGCAGATAGTCATTAATCGTTACCTCGTTATGCTACTGCTGTTCGTCTCGCATAAGCAAGCACGCTGGAATGTTCTCGTGTATGCATGGAGTGGTTTTTGTACCGTAAATCTTGATCGTTCGTAGATGTTTGAGGGGAGAACCGCTTTACTTCATTTTAGTGGGGTTTTGCTACATTGGATTGTTTCCTTTTTTTGCTCTGTTTTATTTGTTTCTTTTTATGTTGATAAAATTCCTTATTTTGCATGCCACTTTACTATTTTTTTTATCTCTACTACTTAAAAGAAAGACTTGGTGGTGTTGGTGATTTATCTGCCTCTCTAAACTCTCTTGTGCTACTCTCAAAATATTTCTAACAAATATTAAAAAAGTAATCTACTAAAAACAAATTCCACAACCTAAAAATTCTCTAACAACAATAGAGCTCTTCTTGCTGCACGAGATAGCTGAGGACGAGGAGGCGAGAAAATGACCTTGCAACACTGTTTTGTAGTAGATACGTTAACTGGAAAATTTTTTGGATTTATGTTGATTTTCCGTAAATTGAATTGACAAAGTGACTTGTGTTTTCATGTAGCAAATGCCTTGGATGCATTTTTGTTCAGCGGGAATCTAAAACTTAAGATTTTAAAGGTGTTTTAGGTATTTGGTTCTCATAGAAACATTTTTCCCTATTGTTAGGAGTTTAATTTTGAAATGACTTGCACTTATTATACAATTTGTACTCAAGACAGTTATTACACTGAACCTCGGCAACTACTCATGCATGGGCGATAATGATTTGTTTTTCACTAGTTGATGGGTGTCTACAAGTAAATTCCATGCATGGTCCTTAAATTGCATTGCCCATTTCAATGTAGCAACTTCGTTTTCATCCTTGAACTATTGGTTTTGTTTATTTTGATGGAACGTTCTATAGTTGGTACCATGTACTTTCCACATGGATTTGTACAGGTGGAAACGGTGGCACTTCATTAACATGTTAAACATCCTAGAAGAATGGTGAAAATAAGAAAAGTAAAAAAAACATAACAATGGAAAAAAGTAGAAATATTTATAAGTGCGATTTGAAAATCTGGCAAATCATGAGGAAGGATTTTAAAGGTAAATTTAAAAATAATGAACAATTATTTTATCAATTAAAAAGCGCAGAAGCATATTAAAAAAAGGGAAGACTAACAAAGTATGGGCATGACCACTAAATTTGGCATAACTGTCATATAGCATCCTTATATATGCACATGAGAGTGGTGGAACAGATACAACTTAGTGGGTACTACCTCAATCAAAGATTGTATTTCCTTTAAATTGCAATATATCAAAAGGTTACAAGATTGAAATTCAAAATAGCATGATGAGAGATCACACTCAATACTGGCTGAACTCAGATGACTAGATTGAGACACCCTTTTTTTGGTGGGGGGGGGGGGGGGGGTTCTGAACCTTGAATGCAATTTTACACACACAAATATTTCTATGATGGGCATATTTGTCCTTTCTGTTGTATATATGGCATACTTTTCTGTGGTCATGAATATTATTCACACCAGGATTTGGTTTACCGGCGGTTACCGGCCGGTAACCGGAAAACCTGGCTCCCTCCGGGATTAAAAAAAACAGGCCAAGATATAAAAGCAAGCAGCAGAGCAGTGTTAGCAAACGCCTGTTCACATGGCTGCCTCCCCATCTTCCCACGCATGCATGAATGCATGCCTCTCCATCTTCCCACACATGCATTAATAGCAAACGCTTGTTCACATGGCTGCCTCTCCATCTTCCCACGCATGCATGAATGCATGCCTCTCCATCTTTCCACGCATGCATTAATAGCAAACGCCTGTTCACATGGCTGCCTCTCCATCTTCCCACGCATGCATTAATAGCAAACGTCTGTTCACATGGCTGCCTCTCCATCTTCCCACGCATGCATGAATGCATGTCTCTCCATCTTCCCACGCATGCATGAATGCATGCACAACATGTCTCCTTGGTTTAGCTTCTAGTCTCTTCATTTCTCTCTTTGTATCCACACTCATGTGTGTAGCTAGTGTTATATATACTTGTAAGATGTAACTTCATTCATTAAGTAATCTATTTGCAAAGCATTCAACGTTATCAAGCAGCAAGTAGCAGCAAGCATTTCACCGGTTTTATCCGGTTTTCCACCGGTATTTCCGGTAACCGACCGGTTACCGGTCCCCTCCCGCCCCGCCCAAAATTTTCATTTGACAAAATTCATCCGGTTTTTATCTGGGATTTCCGGTAACCGGCCGGTTACCGGTACCGCCCGGCGGCCGGGATTTACCCCGGTTCCGGTTTTTCGATCCTTGATTCACACCATGGAGTTTACACCATTCAGTTTTGCTTGTTTTTTGCTTTGACCAATCTATACTGCACACAGGTGCTGTAACTGAAAGAATCCAACGGGCTCATCAACAAAAGAATTCTCCAATGATGCTACTCTTCCCTGGTTGGTTAATAATAACTTTCTGTGTTTACCTGGTTGCCTGTCCGTTCCGTAAGCTTAACCATTTTATGTGTTTCGTCTTATAAAAAGGTATTTCGTGCTAGATCTGGTCAAAGACAAAATAGTGGAACTATGCGCAAGCTGGTCCAAACACAGATTTCTACTCTGTAAACTTGCCTCACTTTTTTATCTCTTTTGCTTATGTGTCTTTTTAATGTAGTCCAACACATATTTCTACTCAATTATTTTCCTAATAACCTTGCATTCCACTATTACAGAGGGCACAACTACAAATGGTGATTATCTCCTTCCTTTCAAGACGGGAGCCTTTCTTGCAAAAGCACCAGTGCAGCCAGTCATTTTAAGATATCCTTACAAGAGATTTAGTCCAGCATGGGAGTCCACGTCTGGGGTGAGGATCAATGGCCATTTTACCGTCCTATGCATACTTAACAATGGGTTTTTTCCTGTTTTTCCGGTTACCGGTTTCAAAACATCCCAAAATTCAAGTTTTTATTTTCAAATTGTGCCCGGTTTTTACCAGTTTTTCCAGTAATCGGCCGGTTACTGTTACCGGCCGCCGGCCGGGATTTCTCCCGGTTCCGAGTTTTGAAACCTTGGTTATAACCTCCAAGAACTATCAAGTATCAACAGCTCCGACGATTCATGAGATAACCTTGGCTAGAGCATTTTTATCATGTTCATATGGTACATTACTACATTTGTAATGATTCTTAAGTGCTGTGAGAATCGTTTTCAGAATTTTGTGTAATAGCAAAAGTTGTGATAACATCAGTTGGTAATTATATGCAGAGAACTTTCCATTTGAGTTACTAAAACCACTTCATGTCTATTGTATTATCCATTCAACTTCGCTGAATTTCTCATGAAAAACTTTCAGGCACACCATGTATTTCTGCTGCTTTGTCAATTTGTAAATTATCTAGAGGTGGTCCATTTGCCTGTTTACTATCCTTCGGAGCAAGAAAAGGATGATCCTAAGCTCTATGCAAATAATGTACGGAAATTGATGGCAGTGGAGGTATAAATACTCACTTTTCCTAACATTGAAAATGGTTATGCTCGTTCCCAATTTCTTGATAATCCATCATAGCACCTGAAACCTTTTGTGTTCCACGGTTAACTACCATATAACATTCTTGACTTTTATTTTTCAGGGGAACTTGCTTCTTTCAGATCTTGGGCTAGCGGAGAAGCGTGTGTACCATGCTGCACTGGATGGTAATAGTCTACCTCGTGCTTTACATCAGAAAGATGATTGAAATGTCTTGCCGTCACGCTTCCGTATACCAACAGTTGAGTGACTTGCTTGTAATTATGACAACAAGTTGGTGTGTTGCATGATTTCCTCTTGTTTGAGAGGAGCGCTGTGAATATCCTCCTGCTATTAAACTGTAAAACAGTTAACTGATTGTTATGGTTCAGCAATTATATTGGTTATACATTTACATGACTGGGCATTCACACCTCTTCAGTCCATGTGAGCTTTCTTACAACTGCTTGTTCTGAAAACTGAATCATCTACTTGGTCTTCCCTGCAGGATTGTTGTGTCAAAGCTAATTTGGATTTGCGTGCTGTTAAATTTTCTAGTTGTCCCTGTATCATTGTTGTAGAGCAACAGAAAGCAAAGTTTTGTCAGTAATCTTTCTCATCAAAGGACCCATTGTAGATGACCACACATTTTTGCAGCAAGAACCAGCTAGGCTTTTATAACAGAAGGAATTAAACCTTAGGGATCAAGGGGGAAATCAGTGAATTTACTATGTCGATATACGTTTAGTTGCCATGTTGTACCTGATTTATTTATTGACTAACACGCGATTTGTCAATCAGATGTAATACCTTCCCCGTTTTGTTCTAAAATCTTTGTAGCTTCCCCGTTTTGTTCTAAAATCTTACTAAGTTGGCTTATGAAATAGTTGTACAATTTTCAACCATCTCACATATTAATTGGTTCTTGTTTAACCACTATTGCTTGATGGTGCTTACCAGTTGTTATTACTTATTAGTACTGCTGGATCTCTGGTTTAGGTACTTTTAACAGTGAAATGAACTTAAACATATGCCTGACTGGTTTCAGCGCTATTTTTTTTATTTCCAGTTATGCTTAAATAATGCAATTAGCGGAATTGCAGGGAAAACTAAACCTGTGATTGTTTCAGTGCTTGCTCAGTTGCAATATTCCATTTTGAGGAGCTTGCTTAGTTTCTCTGGCGAACTGAATCGGCAGGAGATGCATATGTATCAGCATTAAAAAGCAGGCAAGAAATGGCTGGATGGCATAAAAATTTGGCAGACAATCACCGTGGGAAGTGCCTGTCCAAATCATTCACACAACGCAAATGCATTCGAAAGGAAAGCCAATAACGTACCAAAAGAAAGCTCGTTCTCTTCATGCGCACACCGATAAACATCCTCTTACCAAAAGTCCAAAACAATGGCAGCGTGTAGATGAGAAGCAGCCAAACGCATGAGCATTAAAGGCCACAGAAAAAATGACCTAAGCAATGTAGTTGCATGAGAGCCAAGCTCTCATCTCTCTCCTCTCTTCTCTCCTCCACATCAGCAAAAATGCTAACTAACTTGGCTATAAAATCATTATTGTACTTACTCTACGCCTGGCAGGGGCACTAGAAATGTGCAGCTTAAGCTGCAGCTCTTTTATTGTAGAATTTTGTCTTCTGTTTTTAAAAAAATCAAAATAAATAGAATAATATTTTGAAGTAGATTATTTAAACGGGTTTCTGAGTCTAAAACCATATGTATCGTCTACATCAATATTTTTATCATTCGTTGTTGTTTTAAAAAGTATAAACAAAAATTATCAAGTCGCATCGAAAAGAGAATAGTGCCGCAGTTTAGCGACGGAGCAACCCTACGTGGCGATACAGTCAGCGTGGAGAAAATGCCATGAATTTGGCGCAGGGTGCAGCCCAAAAGGTGTTTTAAGAGAGTAACAAACTTCAACAGGACGCTCAATACTGGAAAACGTGACTGCGGCCCTCTGCCCCTCTCTCGAAGGCAAACAAATTTGGCTCCTTTTAAACCTTTTTTTCTACTTATAGCTTATGACTTATACTATAGCAATTTACTTTTAAACAGTAGATTTTTTAAGATAAGATTAACAAGAAAATTGTAGTAAAAAATATATTGAATTTAGCTGTACAAACCAAAATTACATATGACTATTTTTTCTTTATATACTGTCTTTCGTAAATAGACAAAATTCAAAATTTTAAACTATAAACCATAAACTACAGCCTAAAAAACTCACCCTTTAAAATCCACTCGACCACGAGAACTGACCGTTGCTTGGTTGGCTGGATGCCCTCGTGCTTCCCTGTCCTACCATTTTCGACTCGTTCAACTCCTGATGATGTGTGCATTCACCAATAATTTAAGTAGATACACACGGGTGGACGTTAGTGGGATAATGTGTTCCTACCAGGGATCAAAATCCCGGCGGTTACTATTTTTACCCGTGGAGACCGGTAACCCAAAAAACCGACCGGTATGAATTTTTTATTTTCGAATTTTGGCCGGTTTTTTCCAGTTTTTCCGGTTACCGGCCGGTTTTTCTGGTTACCGGTTTCAAAACATCTCAAAATTCAAATTTTGATTTTCAAATTGTGACCAGTTTTTCCGGTAACCGTCCGGTTACCATTTCCGACCATCGACCGGGATTTCTTACGGTTCCGGGTTTTAGAACATTGGTTCCTACACTCCAAAGACATTAGATCTCCAATTAATTTCGTAGTATATGTAGAAAAGGCGCACACTAGCATTAGGTGCGATAAATTTAAGTAGATACATATGCGTGGGCGTTAGGTGGGATAGCATATGCCTGCACTCCAAAGACCTTAATATCTCTGATTAATTTCATAGTATATGTAGAAAACACGCACACCGGTGTTAAGTGGGATAGCATGTGCCGGCACTCCAAATACCTTAATTCTCCGATTAATTTCACAGTATATATAGAAAACACGCACGCCTATATACGTATGGTGTGTCTAGTGCGCACGTCTTGCTTGTACCCCTCAGAAAATCCACTTCAACACCACGTGCATGGTAACTCCTGTCCCACAGAGGCCTTCGGTTCGCTCCAAAGGGTGTTGCATGAGCAAAGCAGATGTTGCCGAAATACTAGTTGGGAAACACAACGTGCATGAACCGGGTACAAACACCGGTTGCACAAAGAAAAAAGATTGTATAGAAACTGCATAAGTGTGCCCAAAAGGAGAAATAGAAAATAAATAAAAAGAGTTTAAGATCCTAGCTAAAAACTAATAAAACCTAGTGCCGCTAACCCCGATATCTCCTCCGTTATCTTCGAATAATGAAAGTGGTAGAAGCTACGTTCATTACTTCACTGTGCACCAAGCCACGTGAGGATCAAGAATATCACATCTCGTCTTCTGTAATTTCATCCTCTGGCCCAACCCTCCGATTGTGTTCACTGCTGACAGCAAAGTCGTCCAGGGCCTCTTTGGAACGCAGCAAATGAAAAAAGCATGAATAGAGAAAACACAAGAATTGTACAAGAATGCTGATGCAATCCTACAGGAAAATAAATGAGTGGAATGGTGTAAAAGCAGTGTTTGGATGCTTCACATGAATTTTGCAGGAATTTCAGGACAGAAGGTACATGTAAGACAAATGAATTTTTCCATGAGGTCAACTTCATGGTAGAATTCGTCCAAAATTCCTATGGGATGAGCTTTTCTATAGGAATTTAATAGGAATTCTACGAGCTCAACACTTGTTCCAAAGGGCAACATGGGAAAATTTATCTCTCCCCAAAATTGCAGTAGTATTGTTCTGACATGATTTCGTATCTGATTCTATTCAGCGTTGCATAGAAACAGTACACACAAAAAAAGAAAGCATCAAGTGATGCACATTTGCATAAATTCATTCTGCGCCTTGTGTGGTTCAAAGCAAATTCTAGAAAGTTAAATTATAAATTATAATTTAAGATGATATTTTTACGAGATGTAAGATTTCAACTAAAAGTCCTTTCAAAGAAATCAAGTTGCCAACTCTCTCATCTGTAATTAACAAGTGATGAAATGCAATTTGTGTAAATCTAGCCCCAAGAGAAGGGCAAACTACCTACAAAGCATTTTACAACACCCATAGGAACAATCAAGAACATGATCTTCTAAAGAAGTCAGGGGTTGTTCCTTACTAGTTACTTAAGGTCAGTACCACTGCCTCAGGAAAAAATGTTGCCTCAAATCTAGTTCTGTACTAGCTCCATCCGCAATAACCATGCCAGCAACTGCATCGATCTATCCTTGCGTTGTATAGTTTTGGACTTGTAGCAGGGAAAAGGAGCCAAAAGAAGGATATTAAACCAGCCAGAAATGCTAGCGATGCCACACCTGGAACACACGAAAACACCAGGCAAACAAATGTATGTAGTTGAACAAATTTTACAACTCCGAATATTTTTTGTTTTCTTTAGAGAAAATATGATATGTGCACCTCTTGTTTGTGGTGATGAGTACACAGGCAAACCCATCATATTACAAAATATGTGAGCAACAATAGGAGACACGAGATTCCCTGCAGTTTTTTAAAATGAAAGATGATCAACATGACACGTCATCAGAACAATATTTAACTGACTTCCAGTCAAATATTTTAAGTAGCTAAAACATTCAGCATGTAAACAAGTAACAACTAAATGGCACAACTAAAATTTCATTTTTTTCTAAGCCAGCATACAAGCCATAAGTTCAATGGGAGTAGTGCTACAAATTGCGGCAAAAAAAAAGAGGTGAATAAGAAAGCTACCTCCTTAAATAAACTAGAAAAGTTAGCATATATATAATTGGAAAAGCAGTTCCAGAAACAATAGCAAAAAGTCAACAACATAGCTGGAAACAATAAATGCACAATTTTATGTTTTCAAAGACACAAAAAAAGAATTAGTAAGACCTGTTCGGATGAACAAAAATGCCGCATACCACCCAAAAATTACAGTGTAGCCTAATTGGATACCTGATAATGAAAGACAAGAAGTCAATGCAAGCCCAACAAGTGAAGTGAAAGTGTTCACAATTGCTGAAACCAAAGTAATTACACAATCTCAAATGATAAGTTTCAAAAAAAGGTGTACAGAACGACAGAATAGCATTATGTTGTAATATGGCGAGCATATCGAAAGGTCAAAGCGTGTGCCTATAGATTCCTAATGCCTGCAACTAATATAATCGGTAGCAGTAACAATGATTCCCTAATGTCTGTAATTTAATGGTGTAAGCTTAGAAGTTAATACTTCACTTGTAATGAATACGCTAAGAGGTTAACAGCATAAGATAATAAAGATAACACATTAATATGTTAAGTACCAGTATATGTTGACAACAGTTAGACATATGCAAGTGTTACTACACTATATATTGCAAACCACATAACATGATACTGCAAGGGTGTGATAGGAAACATTTGAGACCATGGTGTGACTAAATAGAGAAAATTGCACTGTACCTCCCTGAACTTATAGAGTTGTACCATTTTACCCCTGAACTTGTAGATTAGTACCACTTTACCCCCTGAACTTGTATTTTACTTTCTCAGCACTCTACAAGTTCAGGGGGTAAAGTGACACAGCTCTACAACCTCAGAGGGCATAGGAGGTAAAATGCAAACTCAGGAGGTAAAGTAGCACAACCCTACAAGTTCAGGGAGCTACATTACAATTTTCTCAACGAAATAAAAGGTAAGGGAAGAGCATATGTGCATTTTGGTACAGGCATTAGGAATATTCCAAAACAAATCACGGATATAACCATATAGGACACACTGGGACACTCTAAAAGGTAAATTAGTATCACTGGAATAAATAACTTGCTGAACGAAGATATTAGAATTCTCCTTGATTCCACATAGTAACAAAAAAGTAAGTTAAATACAGATAAAAAACTTTGTTCTCACACCATTGCAGGAAGATACTGTAGTAAAGGAGAAAACCAGATAATGTAAAGAAAAAATACCTACAATCAGGAGAGATCTCATAAAATTGCATCCTTGTTGGTGTAATTCGAACAAATGGTTTAAGTGTGCTGTCAACAGAAAGGCAGTTACTAATTGAGAATATTTACACAATATCAACAGTGAACATATAGGTAGAACTGAATGGCAGTTTTTAATTGATACAAAACATTAGGTTAAGGATATGTGCCAGGTTGGTTCCTTTGAAATGAAAATTCCATGAAAAATTATACCTACCTACTTACCTAGGCTGAAGAAGACTGGACTCAGAAATATAATGTTATACATTTTGAATCCTCCACATAGAAGAAGAGGTATCATGCACGCCCTGAAAACCAGCTCCTCTGTAAATGGTGCCTGATCAAAAGATCATCCTCAAATATCACTACAACAGAGAAGGAAATCATTGTGTCGTCAATAATAACAATAATCCTAATCCATACAAATAATTTTATTAGTACTAATACTATTTGGCCTCACTTGTGAAATATAATTGCATTGCACAGCTTATTTGACCCCCCTCATCCCTAATTTATGGTTCCTCCTGCATTCTAAAGGTTACAGCTTGCACACATGAACTGTTAGCTGATAAGTTTAGCCCTACAATTAGATGTTCAGTCAACAATTCCTCATTCGTTGGTACACTAATCTTCCTTCACAGGTTCACAACACCTAATAAGCATTGCAAAACAATGGCATCTAAGGGAATGATAACAAACCACAACGTAGTTCCGCCACACCATCACGTCATCTACGGAGGCTCGGATCCACTGAGCAAACTTTTGGGCGCAGCTAATCCCCATGCCACCATCATCTCTGCCGCATGAGCTTGCCAGGAGCCACAGTCTTGCGACGAACGACCCAGCGTACACTAGGGACGTAAGGAGGAGTGGAATCACCACTGCCTCGAGCTGAACCATCACCAGCATTTCAGTCCAAGCATCAAAAACTCAACGCTAATTAATGAATTATTACAAAAAAAATGCTACTACTAAAGAGACGTCGCTTTCATACCAAGTGATCGGTCCCAATGCCGAACACTTCGAGCACATCAGACAAGTTCCCGAGGCTCCAGACCTGGGAAGAGCGGTGGAGGTGGTAGGGATTTGAGATTCAGTCCGGAAAAATCCAGAGCTAGGGTTTTGAGGGGGAGAAGGGGCGCTTACGCGGAGGAGGGCAGCGGTGGAGAGGGCGGAGGCGGCGGAGGAGAAGGCGGCGCAGACGAAGCGGCGGTGGAGGAAGGCGCGGAGCGAGGTTGGGGGCGGGAGCCGGAGGAGGAGCGTGGGGACGTAGAGGATGGCGACGTAGCAGGAGGCCATGGCCGCGCACGCTGCCACCGCCGTAGCCCCGGGTATCTCCGGTGGAGAGGCGGGGTGGAAGCCCGCCGGCGGCGACATTAGCTCCGGCGAACTGCTGTTGCTCGAGCGAGGGGGAAGCGTAGGCCAACTTCGCCAGCGCCGGAGTTTGGGCTACAACAAGCCGAGACGGGTCTAGAGATGGAAACATTCCAAAAAATTGAGCCGGGAGATTGCCCAGATCCAGTGCCTACAAGATTACGGATGATTCTTTTATAGTGTGTTTGGTTCATGGGACTATCGGAGATGGGATGGGGGCGGTCCTCGTTCCAGAGTTGTTTGGTTCAGAGTCGAGTGGGATGAGGGATATCCCTCTAGGAAATATTCTGCGAATATACTCTCAAATTGGGGATGCCCCTGTCCCCCAGAAATGAGGGGATGAGGTGGGATGAGGTGGGACGAATGGGCCCCACGAGCTGTTGCAATTCCAGAAAAGAGGCTGACAGGTAGACCCCGCATGTCAGATTTGTTATCCCAAACCTTTTGTCCCTAAACCAAACAGAAAACAGGGACCTTCCTATCCCTTGCAACCAAACACGAAACAGGGTCGGTTCTATCCCTAAAAATTGGGTTGGATCTGTCCCGTCCCACCATGACTCTGAATCAAACACACGCTTAGGCTGTGCATTTGGTTTTTGACTTATAGTTTATAACATCCTGTTTTTTACAGTTTTTTGAAACTTTTAAAATAAAATTCACTATTTGTATTATTCTGAAATTAATTAAAACTTGAAAGGAGTTTTTGCAAATTAAAAATATTTAATGTGATTAATTTAAACTTCAATTATTGTTCAAAGTATTTTATTTTGATTCCTTGCATTTCAAAAAAAATTCAAATTTTTTTAGAATTTTTCGGATTTATTTGCTATTTTTGGGAGCTCAATTGAATTTATTCCTATTTTAGAAAATCAAATAGGTATTTAAAAATTCATAAAATCTTTGGGCCAAAACCCTAGTCCAGCCCACCTTTTCCCTGGCCAGCCAGCCGCTAGCCTTGCCACACGTCCTACATCCGAGCCACGTGCGACCGCTGGATGATTGCCACATGTCTGCCATCCATGTGTGCCTTCTCGCTTGCGTCACATCTCGGCCGTGCAGGCCCACCTGTCAGTCGGGGCGTCTCCGACCGCAACTCCCTCTTCTCTATCTCCGTTCCGGACTCTTGCCACCGCCACCATGTTCTTCTTGACATTCGTGTTGTTCCCATCTCGAATTCCGTGTCATCGCCGCATCGGACACCTTGGCATCTGTGTATTTAAGGCGGTCGCCCTCCCTCATTTTCCTCGTATCCCACAGCCGCCTTGCCCTCGCCGTTCTTTGTCGTCGCCGTTCGTCACCTCGTGCGCCGTTGACGTCGTCTTCATCTTCATCTTTGTTCCAAGTGCCGTCGCTTGCCCATGCGCCGTCGTTGTCATCTCCATTGAGCTCGTCACCCTTCACCCTTGCCATTGAGCCTCGCTGCCAGTCAATCTTGTTCACCCACTTCTCGCCATCGCCTCGGTCCACTGCCGCTCTCGGTTGACATGCACCGCGCCGCTTCGCTCCCTAAAGGGTCACCTCGAGTCTCGCACCAACCGACGTCAGTCGAGTAATGTCACCCCGCACCTATGGTAGCTGTCGCTTCAGCTTTTGCATAGACCGAGTCCATGTGAGTCGAGCCACTGACATGCAGGTCCCGTATGTCAGAGTTACTGTGTTGTAGACCCATAGAGAAGCCTCGTCAGTAGCCACGCAAGTGTCCATGCCAGCAGGCGTGTCAGCCCATGTGTTTGCCATGTCAGCCACCCGAGCCATGTACCAGTGCCACATGTCATGCCACGCCAGCCCTATAAGGCCAGTCAGCCGCCATGTCATTGATGACATCATAAATCCTAATATCCTTTAGAAAAAATAATTGGGTCAAAATTAAATTAGATGCTGACCTCATAATTCTGAATTTCCTTTAGGAAAATAATTTCGGAAAAGCTAATTTACTTTTTTCTTTAGATTTAAACCTTCCGAGAGCTCGTTCTTCTCCATCCTTGCTCCTCTTGACCCGATTCTTTTTCTTAAATTTATCTAAAATTGAGCTCTACTTTTTAGTTCTAGTTTTGATATTTTTGGAGTTCATTTAAATTTTATTTGATTTTACTTGTGTTTCGTTCACTTTCTCTCCCGTTAGATAACGTCTTCGAAGGAGCTGAAGCAGGATCTGAATACCAAGAGTTGGTAACTGATCAAGGCCAAAATAAGTCATGCCCTTTGATCATACTGAACCTAGTTTTCAAATCTATTTATTTATTATTTTGCTTTAAATTATGATGCATTGCTTTTTTTAGTATAATCCCTCAATTGATAATTTGAATGGCATGATTCCATTGTCACCATAGGGTGAATAATTATCTAGTGATGAAATACTAGTTGTCATATGAGTTGTACGTTTAATATGTTTAGCCATGCTTGTAGTATGTTGGGCTCATTATCACATGTTAATTAATTAATTAATTTTGACTTAATAAGATATTAAATCATGGTGGTCAGCCATAGTTATAAAATTTGAGTGCCATGACATGGGTAGTGTCATTGGTGTTGGTTATACAAAATGGTTTTCACTTAGGCAAGTGATCGTGTAGTTAAGGGGTGGTGTGGTTAGTACTTCTGAGATGTGGATGTCTCGCCTGGGTAATGTATAAGGACTTAACTTTATATACCATTGATCTGAGCCTTATCGTACAATCACATGTCCAATATAGGATTGACCTAGCTAATTAATTTGTAATGTTTCAATTTCGGTTTCACCATCGGTATGTCAGTGAATGTCGGTTAGACATTTTCATGGGGAGTAAGAGGGATCTGTTCGGCTAGGTGGTTAGTCTACTTGATTGTGAAATCTTAGTGAATGAAACTGAGTTGATTAAGCATTGTAACGGCCTTGTTATGATCTTCTTGGTCTGTATGCCCATGGAACCGTATTGCTCTAGTGTCACTATAAGATGATCATATCATGTGGGTAAAGTTATGCAACCTTTACAGAGTGTAAAACTATTCGAATAGCCATATCCCCGGTTGTGGACAATACTTAGTGATTTCACGTAAGGGGTAGATATTTTAGACATTTTTCGCACCTGATGATTGTGCTAACCCTTGATATTTTAGTGGCATTGGGCTCTTCAGTGACTTCTCTTTTCCTCTCCTTTTTGGGCCTGTCTGGCATCTTAACATAGCCAGCTGCTATAGGCTTAAGTCTCTCTGACATTGGCCAAGCACTCATCCCCTCAATTGCTTGCAGGCAGTGCTAATATGTTTTGTTGAACTCTTCAATAAAGTAACAACTGGCAATGAAATCTTCAACTGACCTAGAAGCAAACTCGATGTAGGATATTGCATGGCAGCAAGGCAAACCAAATAGCTGCCAATACCTACAAGAGCAAGTTTTTTCCTCCAAGCAAACTATGAATGTATTGTTTAGGTGCTTAACTTCGTATGCATCCTTGCCATTAGAAATTGTATGGCACAACCCTGAATCTGTATTGTATGTCTTTAGTTTTTTGAATATGTTTGGACAAATATGCCCATGCCATCTATCAGACTTTGCCATATTCTCTTGAATTCTAATCACTACTTTCCTTCTAATAGCCTCAAGCATACTTATTATAGGAAGGTATCTAGCCTATACTATCCAATTATTAAAGGACTTACACACGTTGTCGACTGAATCACAGTTGGATCTCAACTTAAACCAGGCCCTGCTCTAATGATGTGGGTCAGTATTCATCATAGTTTTAGCTTCTTCTGGTGTGTCTAGTGCCAATTTTGCCCTATGGTAGTTGAAGAGTCTTTGGTAGGGTGCTTTTTCACATCTCCAAAATTTCTTCTGATACTCCTTGAACTTCTTCCACCAGTTTGCATAAATGTGTCTAGTACACATTCTGTGCTCTGCTTTTGGAACCTACTATGCTACAACATTGACAAGTCCCTACAAACAAATAATATTGTTAGTATATCAAAATTACACATAATTTGAAACACAACTACATATTTCCCACCTTCTGTTGGTCTGAGATTACAACCTAGCCATTGCCATCTCTTATCGAAATATCCTTGAATAGAAGTGCACAGAACCAATCCTAGGAATCATTGGTAAACAAAGGATGGTGTCAACGCAAGGCGTGACTTGGTCACTATGAACATCAGGACCGAGTTAGCTCCAATAGAGACCGATAAAGGCCGATTATACCTTCCCTAGCTTGCCACACTTTGTCTAAGTCCAAAAGAACTGAACTGTGCCGGTGCTTGCATGGTGTGAAAGTTCTGTCTAGTCACTCCGCCACCACAAAGAAACTTGTTTCCATAGAAGATTTGAAGTTAATCGGAATGAAGTCTCATGACTGTCATGTACTAATGATTCAAATGCTTCCTATTACAATTAGAAGTATTTTTCCTAACAAGATTCGAATGACAATCATGAGGCTATATTATTTCTTTAATGCAATTGCTCAGAAGGTCATTGATCCCGATGGACTAGATACTCTGCAAACCGAGGTGGTGATGACTCTATGTCATCTTGAGATATATTTCCCTCCATCATTTTTTGATATCATGGTCCATCTCATTGTCCACCTTGTGAAAGAGATAAAGATCTGATGCCCCGTGTTTCTGCGTCATATGCACCTGTTCGAGAGGTACATGAAAATTCTCCAATTCTATATATGCAATCGATCTCGGCCAAAAGGTAGCATCATTGAAGGTTATACAACCGAAGAGGTTATTGAGTTCTGCATCAATTACATGGCTCAAGTCGAATCAATAGGTGTACCTCTATCGCATCACAAGGGGAGGCTAGAGGGTATTGAGACCATCGGAAGAAAAATCAATAACTCCGGATCTAGATACGTATGCTCAAGCCCATTTCACGATTTTAGAACACATGACTGAAGTGACCCCGTGTATTCAAGAGCACAAGCACATGATACGCCAAGAGAATTCAGGCCAGTTAGAGTTTTAGATCACAAGAAAACACAACCGTTGGTTCAACAAATAGTTCAAGGTGCAATTGATTGGGAGGTCGCCAAGTGAAACACTACAATGGTTGGCAAAAGGGCCAAAAATTTTTAATTGTGATATGGCAAGGATACGACATTAATGGGTACACATTTTATAAAACAGATCAGGATAGAAAGAGCACAGTGCAAAACTCAGGTTTCGCATAGAAGCATTTCATGTGCACATCAGTACCGCTGGCCCAAGCTCGTACTACGGGATTGTAGAGGAGATTTGAGAGCTTGACTACGTAATTTTCAAGATTCCTCTATTTCGGTGTCGTTGGGTCCAACTCACTACTTTGGACCTTGAATGTGTAGGATACAAAGATGAACCATTTGTACTCGCAAGGTAAGTTAT
This sequence comes from Dendrocalamus latiflorus, assembly GCA_017311315.1. Classification (NCBI taxonomy): domain Eukaryota; kingdom Viridiplantae; phylum Streptophyta; class Magnoliopsida; order Poales; family Poaceae; genus Dendrocalamus; species Dendrocalamus latiflorus. The sequence continues at coordinate 19,326,300 of CM029614.1, read as the reverse complement.
TCAAGTTTTTTATGTAACCGAGTCGGCAAATAAGAAGCGTCACGTAGTTCTTCACGGAAAAAGAAGGATTGTCGGAGTTGAGAATGTCGTGGATGAGGAAGAGTACAATCAATTTGACGAGTTACCTCCATTCAGAGACGGCATCAGACTCGAGGAAGAACAAGGCAATAAAGCAAACTATATGCATGTCAATCATCGTGAAGGGCTTTATTAAAAGGAAATAGCTAATTGTAATCAATGATCCCACACAGCGAGCACCTATTTGGAAATTATTGCAAAATTAAGAAACTCGGCATGTAATTAATTATGGAACTATTCCATTATAATTGATTTAGTAACTAAGAAATCATTACATTTATGATTATGCTTGCTTTTTCATATTGCATGGCTCGCATGCATTTCATGAGGCAAGTTGAAAAAAAGGGAACTATCATAGACAGTTTAGCGAAAAAATCGTCTGTGATAATACTATCACAGATGGTTCTATTATAGAACCGTCTGTGATATGTCACATATCACAGACGATTCCACAATAGAACCGTCTATGATAGTATTATCATAGATGGTTTAGTAATGGGACCGTCTGTGATAGTTCCTCTATAAATATACCCTAATATAGGTTTTGCACTCACTGCTCACTCACGCACTCCGTTTCCATCGCCTCTACTAGGTTTTACTCCCTCACGATGCCGTCTCTCCCTCCCGACGTCAGCCGCCTCTCTCCTGACACTGCCCGCCTCTCCCTCACGACGACACCTCTCCCTCCCGACGCTGCCTCTCCCTCCCGACACCAGCCGTCTCTCCCTCCCGACGCCCACCTCTCCTTCCTGTTGCCAACTGCCTCTCCCTCTCGATGCCTACTCTCCTCCCGATGCCGCCTCTCCTCCCTAAGGTTTAATATTAGAATATTTAGATATCTTACCTTATTTGCGCCTTCCATGTATGCGCCTTCCATGTATATGCTTTCCTTGTATGCGCCTTCCATGTATATGCTTTCCTTGTATGCCTACACCAGGCCAATATATATACAAGCCACCCCAGCCCTTCAGCGGTGTGGTGTTTGCTCCAATCTTCCTCTACCTCTACTCTTCTACATGGTATCAAATTTCTTTTGCGATCTCTGAGCCTTCCTCCGCTACTCCTCTCTCCTGGCCGAAGTGCAGGCCGATGCCACCTCGGAGAATCCGCTCGGATCCGGCACCTAGGCCGCTGACCCACCGTCGTGTCCACCTCCGGTAGCCATCGTCTCCCCTCCTCAGGCCGCCGGGCGTCGACCTCCCCTCGGGCCGTCCCACCGCCGCCGGCCTCCCCTCGCCGATCGGGCCGCCGCCGCCTCCCTCCTCCGGCGGCGCCGCCTCTGGCCGCTGTCCTCCGCCGGCCGCTTCCTCAGGCGGAGCCGTCCTCCGTCGCCCGCTTCCACGGGCGGAGCTGCCTCGGGTCGACTGCCGAAGCATCCCTCGCCGGCGCCGCCGACCTCCGGCGGCCGCCGACGTGCTCCACCCGTCCGGTCGCCACTCCAGTCGACGGCCTCCCTTCCTCCTCTAGAGCCGCCGACATTTGGATCGGGCGATTCAGATCTGTGAGTTCCTCTTTTTTATAGGTAGCCAAAAAAACAAACAAACAAACCGGTCTCTCCACTGCTCCGACCATGGCGGCCCCTTCAGCTGCTGCCATGACCCTGCTCACCTCCGGCGGCTCCTCCGACTACACGTCATCCGCCACTACTCTGTCAGACCCAGATTTTATAATCTGGAATCCTCTGTGATTATACTGCACTATTCCCTGGATCAGTAGATAGTGCTCACAATTACAGTAATGGATATCAAATTTCATATCATGCGGAAGCTAAAGTAAATTAGTAGACTTACTTATAGGCCGATTAGGCTGAAATCAATAAATTACAGCAGCGGAATGAAGCACACAGGTGGGACCTTCAGGACATGCCCACAGGCAGCCAACTAGAGGTTCGCGACCTAATTCTTGCAGTCTTCATCTTCTTCTGCATCTTGCTGAAGCATAGTGACTTGTCGCCTGAGGCTGGATTAGTTGTGAAAATGAGGGTGAGCACAAACCACCGTGCTCCGCGAGCCAACACACAAAATGCAAATAGATAATATGCATGGCTTATCAAAGGAAGGCTCGGGTTATTTTATTTGCCATAAATTGCATTTGAAATATGATACATAGAAATCCCCTGAGACTTAGCAGTTTGAAACAAATCATAATGTGTGAAAAGAGTGCAATATCATTAATAGTGATCCAGATTTTTCATTCACCATATATGGTGTAACACCCCAGCCAAATAATGACCTGGAATGCTACTAAACTAACAACATATTAAGGAAGAACCTATATTCACCTTACAAAATTTCAGCAGAACCTCCTTTGTTTAATGAGTAAATCAAAGGTTTCAACATGCATAAACAAATGATCTGAATAATAGTAAACAATAAATATCCAATTCTAAACAAACTGAATTATGTTTGCCATCACAATCTTAGCCACAATACTTAAATACGAACATAAGCAATGTAAAAGTTCTAAACCTTTATTACATTCTAAACATGGTGATCTTTAATCAGTTACCACTTAAGCTATTCAACAAATAATGTTTAAGGTTCTTTATTTCTTCCAAGGTGAATGGACCATGCAAGTGCAACAAAGCTAATCCATCTTTATCCCCATGCATGCCGGTCTCATGTAGGTACGTAAAAACAAACAGCAACCACAAATACAAACAAGTGTGAGTCCAACGACTCAGCAAATATAAATAGTGGCAACAAGAGTAAAAGGGAAACATCACTCCTCATGTTCATCCATCAATCAAATAAATAAATCATGCTATGCAGTATGTTCAAAAGAATCTCTTTATCTCTTCTCTTTCGTATTTTACCGGTAATGCGGAGTGTGCATCCGTCAATGCACACCCATGCCTGTACCATCTGGTACAGGGACCATTTGCCTATACTCCACATGTATGGGGACCTTTAGCCCGTCATGACATCAACATGACGGGGACCTCAACGCATGGTCGTCTCGTGACCAAGACCTCAATAATCAACATGATGCACAAACGTGAATATCTCAATAAATAAATTGCATTCACGATAACTATGCACTAGAAATTCTCTCATACGTTTGCAATCAGCGATAACCAAATTCAACATAGCATTAACATGATCAAAATCAAATATTCTCATAAGATAGATCAAAACATCTACAAACCATCAATCATCCATAATCCATACTATGAAGTTTAGACCACTATTGTACTTGCCTTAACCACGAGAAAACGGGGAATGAGCAGAAGGTGCGGCTCCTGGAATCTGTCCTCCTCCTGAACAATAATTATAATAATTTCTAAGGTAACAGTAACGAGTCTTTATATTAAACAAAAACACCCCCAACTAACCCAACATGTTTAACTTGACTCAAAACCCCAAATCTTTTCGGGCACCCTGTCCCCCTCTATAGACAGTCAACTTCAAAAATTCTTATCTAATGGTACAGAAGTTCGAACAGGGAGTTCTCAGATTTTCTGGAAAGATAATTAAATTATCTAACTAAATCTAGTTGGTGAGTCTCCCTGATTCGGCCAACTTCTACCCGCACCATCTAACTTTCTAGAACATCAATTCCGTAACGAGTTCTCTGGACAGCGCACTAAAATTGTCATAACTTTCACCCCGAGAGTCGGAATCAGGATTTCTTACCTTTCTGGAAAGCTAAGGAAAATATCTAAAACTTTCATAATATGGAGACCCTCTGATTCTCCTGATTTCTAATCTCCCAAACCCATCTACCGAAACCTGACAGGAAATTCCCCGATCTACAGGACAGTCCGACTAGAAAAATCATAACTTTTTCTACAGAGGTCCGAATGACGCGTTCTAGCACTTCATGGAAAGATAAAGATGTCCTCTACAAATCTCTAGGAGAATACCAGACCTGAATCCCCACGGATCTATATCAAAAAGACCGTCTAACCGAGGCTGTCCTGAGCAGATCCGAAAACCGACATTGCTAATCAACTAAATATGCAGCTAGCGGGGAGAATTAGGAGTAATTACCCTTAACGAATCGCTGAAGAACACGGAGAACTCCACACGATCTCTGCCTCCCTTCCTTTTCCCGTCCTAATCTCCACCTTCCGGATCCACAACCCTTCCCGGCGGACGTTTGCTCTCCTCCTCTCGAACCGCAGCGATCGGGATCCCTTCACCAATCGCAGGGGGCGTCCATGGAGGCGAGGGAGACGCTGCTGGCCAAAGGGGGCGCAAGGAGGAAGAGGGAGGTGGAGGGGCGGTTAGGGGAGAGGGGCGGCTAGGGTTTGGGGGTGGGGCGCCTCCCCCCCTTTTCCCTTGGCCGGCCACCTCTTGGGCCTCGGCCCAAGCCCAGGTTGCCGCTAAATTGCATAATTCCCCCCTTCTTTCCCTGATTAAACTATTATCTGACGAAAGTCGCCCGGGATATTACATATGGCATCTGCACCATATGCTTATTGTTCAGCGTTATAAACGCTTAACTTATCACTGGGACGACACCCGGGGCAATTCAAACCAGGGCCATCTGCAGCCCTTCACTTTTCCAATTCCACCCCCACAAAGTTTTTGAAATAGAACTATATTTGGTTAAGTTCCCATGTCCGCCCTTGACCGTGGGCACGGTTATTCAAATAGTTTTGACTCTGCAGAGTTTGTACACTTTCACCACAAGAGACAATCAACTCGTTGCCCCACACGATTCCTTAGTCATGTGGTTGAGCAAACCATCACAGTGACTTTTCGAAGTACCTAGCCCCTTTTGTCATCTCACCTTATGGGCTGTTCCCACTTGCGGTGGGTCCCATCTATGCACGGGATGTTCCTCATAGTTACTAGCGTTATTCGGGCTCCACTCCCCTCAGCGCTAGTACGACTGGGAAACTTCACCCTCCACTCGGTGTCCCTTTAGGCCTTCCATTGCCCTTACGTAACCACGTCTATCCACTACCGGTGAGATGAGTCCGGGAGTTTCAATAAATTTACTTAGCCAAGTTGCACTTTGCAGACTTGTGGTTGTACTGTTTTACACAGGAGGTCATGACAAGATTCAGTCCTTAGGATTACCTGAGCGGTTCTACCACACTCCATATTTGTGCTTCCATTGCACCACATACCAGCCCCCAAACCATCCGCTCAGATATTTTAGCAAGTTAGGATTTTTGGGAGCATAAAATAACCATGTCAAAATATACCAGTCATTCCCACCATGACTGCCCAAATCAATTTCTCATGATTAAAAGTGATGCCTGGGGCAATTTGGTGCCCCCGATTATCTAAGTAGTACTAGGTATGGCGTATAGTTATGGACTTATTTTCGAAAGGTTACCATTATAATTTTTCCACTAGGGTGACAAGGCTCACATATGCAATATTCCAAGGAGGGGTGTAATACTGATCAAGTTGAACAATGGGCATATAACTAACATTCTTAAATCAAACACATATTTGCACATAAGATAACAGCATGCAATTTGATAATTTAAACAAAAGTAATTTTGCATAAAATGTAGGTTCAACATGATCAAAGTATTGACTCGCCTGGCGCGGTTTACCGCGGTCTTGAGCTCACACAATGATTTCTCTTGAACTTCTGGTCTTTATCTTCACTTCGAGCTTAATTTTGCTGGATCCACTGAATTTTCACCCCTCCCAATTTCTAATTACATGACAACGACTGAATCCAAATGAAAGCAAATAACTCAAAAGATCCAAATAAATCCGAATAAACTCAACTTTTGTATTATTATGAGTTAATTGGTGATTTGGGTAATTTGAGGCAAGGCCGGTGGTAGAAAACGGTGACTCGATCTTTTATTCATGGTTTCTTTTATTATTTTTATATTTATCAAGGAAGTTCCATGAGTTTGGATGGACCTATGAATAAGTATTATTTTGTCGAGCGTTACTTTTCAGGGCATTTTGGCTCACCGAATAAATTTTAGAGTCTAAATGTATAGCATTTTATGGGGTGACATTTTATGTAGCCTCAGTTTTCACTAAGGCTATTTCCAACTTGAATTAGGATTCGGTTGTATGGGCCACATCTTATTATTTCATGCTCATCATTATTATTTATTAAATCTAGTATTAAGATTTAGTTAATGGTACCATTATTATTTTATCTATGCTTTAGTTACTATTAGGCTTAGCCTTGTTTCTAATTTAGCTATCCGGGTAAAGCTTGGTATGTATCATTTTATGCGATCCTAATTACTCGTGTTAATGGTTAAATGTTTACGTTAGAGTGTTCATATGTTTATGAGATTATTTTGGTATTTGATGACCTAGGGCTACTATATTTTAACATCTGTACATTATTATGACTTCTTAATTTGAGTGCTCCTATGAAAACTACTGATACTGATATTTTATCTTTTTTTACAAGTCGAGCCTGCTATACATGAGTACATCTTGTTATCATTATTAACTAAAGTTACCATTTAAGATTTTCATGTCTGGCGGTATATTAACGATAGCATTTACATATATATGTTTTAGTGGGATCTACGGTGACCGCAAAGTTGTTTTGTTATTTTTACTAATGAGTTGCACGCATGCCATTCGCATCACTTTTATGTATTTATATATGTATATATAGATGTCATATATATATATATATATATATATATATATATATACTTAGAAAGTCTCTACACTTTAGTTGTTATTAGTTCTAATTAAAATTTATTTATCTAGCGAGGGTATATTTCAATATGTGCTAGTTAGCAAAATCTACCGCTAGAATTTATTTAATGACATCACTTTAAATATTGGGCTTATATCTTAATTTTAATTATGGGTAATCTCTATTAAATTTTGGGTATTTAATCAAAGTCATAATGCTTTTATCAATATCTCTAATTAACATTAAATCTTTTAGATAATTATTCAAACCATATAATTAATCATATATGAGCTACTCCAAACTTAAGTCTTAAATAATCCCATTTTCATTCTAGTTAAATTTTTATTTGCTTCTCTAAACTTTTCTCAAATTTTCCTTGATTTTTATTAATCAAAATGGGTTACAAAAATGAAACAAAAATGTAAGGAAAAATGGTGCAGCCGAAGGATTCGAACTCAAGACCTCGGCTGTGAATTGTTTAGCGCTCACTCGGGTAGCCAAGTGGGCCGGCGGCTTGGACTGAGGAGGGAAGGGATTGTATTATAGTTATGCCTAGTTGCTCCTAGGGCCAAAACAAAGGATAACTCGCGGCGCGCGGTGCCAGAGCTGCCGGCGGCGAGCGACGACCGGAGGTGTGGGGCTGATGCCCAAAATGGGTCACGGGGAAAGTATCCTAGCTACGGGAGGCGGCACATCAGTTAAGTCGGCGGCTAGGTAGGCGAGCGGTAGCCTGAGGCGGCCGGGGGGAGGGGCGGGGGGTGGAAAGGGGCGGCGGTGCCGACGATGGGGAGGAGACAAGTTGACATGAGCGTGAGCACTAGGGGGTAAAGGGGAAGCTCACCAAGGTGTTTGCGGGGCGGGAAATGCGCCGAGGAAGGCTGGCAGCGGAGGCGCACGGCGCCGGCGAGCTGGAGCGGAGGAGAAGCTCCGGCGACCGTGGGGATGGGTTGGCGGAGCCACGGTGGAGCTCTAGTGCCTCGGAATTGGACGGAGATGGCTCCAATCGGCGGGATTGGATCGGCCGGCTTTGGGGAAGAACGAGCACGCCGACTAGCAATGGGGCACGGAAGCTCGATTCCGCGAGAGGGGAGGATGCGCGGAGGTGGGTGACGTGTTTGGGGGGTCTTGGTCAAGATTTATATGCGACAGGATGGGCTAGCGCCAGGCGGGGCCGACCGGGCGGCATGGGAACCAGGCAGCGGGGTTGGGCGCAAGGTCGGGGGTGCCGGCGGGATTTGCACAAAGGCGGCAGGGCATGGGCGGGGAGTGATGGCCGTGTGGCGTGCGACGTGCGGCGACAGGGCAGCGGGATTCGGGCGATCCTCGCATGCTTGCTCACGGTAGCCATGTCGGCTGGCTCTAGCCGAAGCAAAGAGGAGGATGGGGGCCTGGGTGCGTACGGGAAAGGGAGAAGAAAGAGATTGGCAGGGAGCAGGGCCCGCAGGCAGTGTGAGAGAGAATTAGAAGGATGAAAGACTCCAGCATTACCTTATAGTTTAGATTTTTAATTTAAGTTTCTATTTCCTATTTGAGGTTATTTATTTAAATTATTGCATGCTAGTTGAAATTTAGATAGACCTTGAATTTAGAAATAAGTTTCATTAAATTTGGAGTTAAAATGAGTGAGAACAGGCTCTCCAAACTTTAAATTCGGATTAAATCCAAAAATAACAGGTGGAGAGGGCACTCTCTCACTGACAGGTGGGGTCCACCAGAATTAAATTGATTTTTGAATTATTTTCTACTTAAAAGAACATAGAGACTAACAAGTGGGACCCACAAATTTTAAATTCATTTTTTATTTATTTCCTTACTAGAAAATCAACAAAGGCTGACAGGCCAGGCTGGGTACCGTGCAAATAATAGAATGGAACTAACATGTGAGTGATTCTATTGCTTTTAACCGGTTTTAAAAGGATTTTAAAGCGGATGAGGCCCACATGTCATAGAGTCATGGGCTAACTTAATGAGTGGGGGTCCATGGCCACTACAGCCCCTAAATCATGGCACCACTGTGGACCATGGCATTAGAAGCCAATTAATTTCTAGGGAAGCATCTAGAGGTAGAGGGGAACTCACCCGAGGCAAAGGCGAAGCTCAAGGAAGGGTGGAGTGAGCAGAAGACGTTGACCCAGATTGATGGCAAGGAAATCAACGTGGGTGGCTCGTCGGAGGGGTTGAAGACGACCGATGAAGCTTGGGGCAGCTTTGGAACTCCAAGGTGATGCTCCAAGTGTGGGGAATTGGTCGGGGACACAGCGAGACAAAATCAGCATAGACGGCAATGAAACAACTGGTGTCAAGGAAGAAGGAGGAGCGGTAGGTGCTCGGAGGTGATTGTTGCAGGGAGGATGGAATTGGGGGCAAGGGAGGTAGCCTAGGGCCTTCATAGCTGCAAAGAAGAATGTGGCCATTGGGGCAGCATCAATGCAGGAGAGGACCAAGGGTGGCGGTGCTCGGCTCACAGCACGAGTACAAGGCAAGGAGATAGAGCCAATGTGAGGCACGGACACACACAAAGAGAGTTAAGGCGACAGGACACGCAGAGACAATGGTTGCTTGCAGAGATCTCAGTCATGTGGCACAATGTAGACATGGTGTGGGAGCAGTGGGTGTGGATGCAGCATCGCACGGAGAGGAGGAAGGAGAGGGGGTCCATGCATGGGCGAGGTCAGCGTGAGGCTGGGCTAGCATGAGGGCACATAAGGGTGGACGGCCAGCACTGCTGGAGCACAGGGGAAGGCGGCACTGAGATGCACACAGTGGGAGTGGGATGGCGACACGCACGACACAATACATGCGCGTGTGGAGTGCGCACAGTGAGAGCAGTTGGTAGCATGGGCCGACATGGGCCAAGCTGAAGGCCATCTGGGCTAAGAAAGAGGGGGATTGGGTTGGGCCAAGCCCAAGGGAGGATTTGGGTCTTGGAATTTTTGAAAATCTGGTTTTGAAATTGAATTCGAACTTGGATTTGAATTCAAACTTGAATTTTATTCAAGCAATTTTTGAGCTCCCAAAAATGGGATGTTTCAATTTCTTCTTCATGTTTCATCCTGCCCATTGCCATTGCGGCTCCTGTTGTTCACCACCAAGCACTCAGCTTCTCGCATGCTTGTCACCCGTGCTCACGCCCCAACCATGATGCTCGTGTTTTTGCTTGCCTCGAGCGATGACTCAAGCAAGTGAGCATGCCGGATGTGGCGATATGTCAATGCCATCATCAAGTCGCGGTGATGAGGATGCACGGTCCGAGCTTGCTGTCAGTAAGTGATGGAAAGCATCGGAGAAAGTGGTCAGCTCCTTCGTCAATGCTCTCTCTTGGTCACTAGTGACCGATGAGCTCCTTGACATGCTCGTGTGCGACAAGAAGGTTTTCGACCGACAACTTGTTCACTGACCGGCTACCGATGAAGTCGTCCCATGGCCACGGGAAGGCGAGATGCTCATATCCACAACCTACTTCAATGCTGGTCTCTGTATCCGTTTGTATTTGTTTTCAAAAAAATTAGTCGTATTCGTTTATGATCTGAGACTATCCGAGAAAAATCCGAGCCAAAACATTTCGTATTTGAAAATTGTCTGGATCGGTCGGAAACTATCTGATCTATTTGCATCCCTAGGTGTCGGAAGGGTAAGGGAGGTGCATGGTAGCAAGGGGAGGCATGGTCGGCTTGTATGGCTGAGGGGGAGGATGGGTTGGTGTTCACGATGACTGGCCTGGCACTAGTGTGCGGCATAGGCGTAGCCGAGAAAGGTGACAAGGTGACCAAGCTAGCATGGCTCAATGCTGGCGTAGCATGGGCGCACATAGGCGACGAGGCGCACGAGATAAGCGAACGATGTGACACGGAAGCTTAGCTGGGCACGTACGGAGCAAAGCTGGCGCGATAAGAGCGTGCGCAATGTTGACGTCGACGCACTGGTCGATCAAGGCAATATGATGGCGTGGCAGTACGGCACGATATGGGTGTGGCAGGGGCGTAGCAACGCAGCGCATGTTGACGCGGCTGGCGTGGTCAGCGAAGGTGAGCACACATGGCGAGGCTAGGGTGGTGCGGGTTGAGCACGCTGGCGCGAGCGCAGCGCGACGTGCACAATGCAGCGCGGGTGCGCTCACAGGTCAGCCAAGCCGAGCGTCGCGTTGCTGGGCCAAAGAGAGGGAGCAAGCAGCCAGGTCGACGTGTGCGCTGTAGCATGCGCGACGGGCGCGTAGCCAGGCCAGGACGCAGACAGGCTCGGCCGAAGGCTGAGCAGACCAAGGAAAAAAGAAAGGGAAAAGAAGTTCATGCCGATAGGTCAGTGGAAGCGTGCTAGGAAGAAGAGGGGGAAAGAAACGGGCTAGCCTAAGAAGAATTTTCTGATTTTTATTTTATTTCCTTTTTATTTGAATTTTGATTTTTGGTTTTGAATTTTGAATTCAAGGTTGAAATCAAATTTGGTTTTCATTCTTCTTGTTGCTTTCAATTTATCAGGCAATTTACCTTAGATTTAAATTTGGCTATTCTTTTATTTGTCTTTCCTTTTTATTATCATTAATATTATTATTTATATTTATTGTGTATTTCTCCTTGTTTTATTTTGCATGGCACAAATTTTGGAAAAGCCCAAATATATTCCAGGAAATCCAAACGTCAAGAAAATGCATTTAAAAAGTTTTAAAAATTTTACATTTTCAAACATCCTAATTTTGGGATGTTACATGGCTCAAGATATAGTTCAGGGTCAGCAAAGAAAAAAAAAGATTAGTTCAATTATTAATGTACCCTCGTAGCATTATTTTCTTTTCTTTTCATCATCATCATCAGACAACACACCCACCAATATCACCTTTTCCCCACACCCCATATACCTCCCCGATTAACACTATCAAAACTATGACATACACATGCTAATTCCTGTCCTACACTATTGTTGGATTTTGAATGGCAGCTACCTGTTAGATTATCAAAACTCTCTCTTTTATGAGAGCCCTCTGACAAGGTAAATGGCATCGCTGGATGGTTACTGGACTTCTACTCAACAATGACAACACCGATAGGACACAGGAATTGTACAGTCAATGCTTCAGCGGTTGGGGGTGCTCTTCTGGTTCAGGGGGGAATACATCGACAAGGAACCTATGAATCATCTCGAAGCTGGTGAATGTTATCACCGCAGCAGGAGTTGTCCGCAACAGATTTGTAGCGCATCCACGGTAGAAGCCAGTCACACCCTCTCTATGATAAACCTTCCTGATGCAGTCTATTACACCTTTGTACCTTGCCTTGGAGTGTGCTCCCTGCTCTTGTAGCCTTGATCGAACAACCTGTAATGATCATCAGGAGTGATAAAAGTCTCAGATATAACCAAGCCAAGAAGTAATTACAACATTATTCTTTATGGGGTCAGTATACTGAAACCAAGATTGGAGTAGATCGTAATTGCAGAGAATCGATTTTGTACCTCATGTGGGTATGTCAAGGTTGACGCAGCTACTTTTGCAAGAGACGAAGCAACAGCAACATCACCAAAACTTAATGCTTCAACAGTAGTATTATCTGTTAAAACATGATACTGTCATAGGTGCCAAACAAGCCACTAAATCTAGCCTCTACAAAAGTAGCGACCATGTGCATTTACATGCATTTTTATGTGAAAGACAGTGTTTGACAGTAGTACCTCGCTCAGCCAGATAAGCTTTCATCTTCTCGTATGCAGGGAATTGAATGGCAACATGACTGACACCAGCCAAGGCAGGGACGAGTCCACTTTTGGAAAGAAAAATGTCAGCAAGTATATCAAAAGAATAATTAAAATTTGTCAAATGCAAATAGACTTCCATGGAAAGCTACCTATATAGTCCACGGATGCCTTCCTCATGCGCTATTCTCCTCAATGCAGCAAGTGTACCTTTGTATGGGACAACCCCAGCTCTTATTCCTTGGGTCTACAAAAAGAAACATATTGCTGTTGCTGATAGGAATTCCATATATCATATTGGAATCATTACTTCTAGGTATGGTAAGTAGGTATGGATCGCTTAATACAAAATAGGTAAAAGATGGACCCAAAATAATTCACCATATTTAGAAGCACACTAGCTAATGATTGTTCCATTTCAAACTGGAGGCATTTAGTCCATGTACAGCCCCTCAGTCAACTTCATGAAGGAACTAGTGTCATGTGCATGTACATCCGTACGGCAGCAGACTGCAGCCCATTTGTTGTGAACAAGGGCCAGCAGTAACAGCGCAGCAACAAGAAGCCGAGTTAAATACATTAGGCAACAGTGTCCAGAACGAGCAGTGAGCGGCGACAGCAATCCTCGGCCACTGATGCCACTTCCAGAACAAGCAGCGCGCTGCGACCAGAGATCGGTTTACCAGCGGTTACCGGCCGGTAACCGGATGTACCGGCTGGAACCGGGAAATTAAAAACCGCCCGAAATATGAAATGCGAAAATTTGAATTTGTAGATGCACTGTAGCCAGCATTGGATGCTTACTAATCAGATTGGGAGCATGTGGGGTCCATGGGGCTTTTGCTTTTGCTTGTGAACTCTTGATGTTTTGTGCATGTGGGAGACAAAAGGGTGAGGCTGCAGCCTGGCAGCAGCAGCAGTGACTTGTATTATTGAGAGTTTGAGACTTGAGTGCAGCAGGGAGCAGCAGCAGCACGCAGCAAGCAACGCAGCAGCAGCAGGCCAGCAGCAACCAAGAAAATTTGTGGTGAGGCTTCTGAAAATTCTGTATTTTCTTAGCAGTTTGTTGTCCTTGAATTCCTTATGTGCCATGTATGCCTTGAGATCTCCACTGATTAGAGATCTCCAAAATCGATGGCTTGAGATGCTTATATAAATTTCTAATGGTTACATCTTCATTACTTCACATGTAAGATATTTGGGTGAAAATGTGTTATGAAGATTACGTACTAGGTAGATGAACTACTTTAAGGAATAACCTTTTCACAGTGAGCAAACAAACTCTTCCTCCTTTCATGTGTACAACACTTGCAAGTTGCAACAACACAAAAAATTGGACCAAAGAAAACATTTGAAAGGATTCTGTAAGCTTAGATCAGGTACAATGTTGCCTAGATTATGAGATAATCCTCCTTGATAGAGCACATACATTCCAAGTTTTCATGCAATAGAAATATAGAGCAGTATGTTATTCATTTTTGAAACTTGCCTTGCCTTTCTTTGTACAGAAGCATATGATCCTCTTGTTTATTACTGATATATGTTTTTGTTGCTGTATGATATTGTAGTTGATGGCTGATAAAAGTATCAATGTTTGGGAACATGGAGAGAGACTTGGAGGTGCTGGTTGGAAGTGCAGATATTGTAAGCTTACGAAGTCAGGCGGAGGTGTGACATGCCTAAAAGAACATCTTGCTGGGAAGCACGGGGATGTTATTCTTTGCAGTGGGGTTCCGGCGGAAGTGAGAAGGCTCATGCTAGCAAGTATAGAAGAAACGAAGGCGAAGAGAAAATCTATTAGAGAAAATCCATCACGTGAAGATGCCTTTGATGATGATGAGGAAAAACAAATGGAATGTGCTCGGTGAGAGTCGTTGGTGTTGCACCAGCTCGAGTAGAGGGCAAGAGCACGGGGTGCGACATTTGAACATGGTGAAGGCAGTGGAAGTGCCACAGGAAGGGGTACAGGAAGAAATGCTCTTTCGAGGATGTTTGGTAGGTCACAGTCTATGAGAGTTGATTCTGATATTTTGCGCAGTCGGGCACCCGTCCGACCCCGTATTGACACAACTCTTAAGAAAGAAGCAAAGTCAAAACTTGAAAAAGTTTGGGCTAAGTGGTTTCATAATAATGACATTCCTGGAAATAAGGCAGAGTGTCCTTATTTTCGTGCTGCCATCAAGGTTACACAAGAACTTGGTGAAGGTGTTGCGTCACCTAGAGGGCATGAAATTGATGGGCCATACCTTGATGCTAATGAACTGGAGATAAAGCAGTATGTACAGGAGTTCAAAGATGATTAGAGCATATATGGAGTATCCATCATGTGTGATTCCTGGACAGGACCTACACAGATGAGTATAATTAACTTCATGTTGTACTGCAATGGAAGAATGTTTTTTCATAAGTCAGTGAATGCGACCGGTGACGTACAAAGTGTAGACATTTTGTATCGTGAGATCCGTAAAGTTGTTGAAGAAATTGGAGTTAAACATGTTATGCAGATTGTGACTGATAATGGTGCAAACTACAAGAAAACATGTCAACTGGTGATTGAAGAACATCCAACTCTAGTCTGGCAGCCGTGTGCAGCGCATACTGTGAACCTCATGTTGAAGGACATCGGCCAGTTCAACGAGGTTGCTGCAGTTGTCAAAGCGACCAAGAGGATTTGTCGGTTCCTATACAACCACAATCGCCTGTATAATGAAATGAGACAACAAATTGGAGGAGAGATAGTTCGTCCAAACGCCTAAGGTTTGGAACGACATTTGTTTTCTTGAAGAGTTTTTGGGATAGAAAAGACAAGTTCATGAAATGAATGGTATCAGATGTGTGGAGCTCCAACCATTTGTGTATGACCGAAGAAGGAGAATACATGTATTCCTGCCTCACAAGTAGACAATGGTGGTCTAGTATGGATTGGATCATTAAAGTGGTACAACTAATTTATCAACTACTGAGATTTGCAGACCAGCAAAAACCTGCAACAGTGGCAGGATTGGTTGGAAAAACATATGAACTTCAATTTGAACTTAAAGAAGTGTTAAAAGAAGATAATGCTACCTACAATCGTATTATGGAGATAGTTAATAGAAGAATTGTAATGTTGAAGCAACGCACCTACATCGTTCCAGGCAAGTACATACTTTCGTAAACCATAACACATTCTGTTTCATATTTGTTACATTTTGTCTAATAGACTATGTGTGTTTGAACAGCATCGTTGCTTAACCCGCAAAGCCACAGACTATATGATTTGGGGAAGAATGCAACCCTCGTCAGTGCACTGACAAAAGCAATTCAAAGAATAGCCGACACATCCGAGGATGCAGTGCAGGCTCTAGTCGAGTTTGAATATTATCGTAACCGACGAGGCATATTTGCTTCAAACGAGGCTTACCTTGCTACTAGTCGTATGAGTGCAGGTATGTTCAACATATATTCGAAATACATCAAAATCAATCATTAGTGTTCAACATATTTTTCATGTGACTTGCAGCTGCATGGTGGATGACGTTTGGAGCGGAGACAGAAACACTACAAAAATATGCCTTGCGGATTGTCTCACAATGTGTTTCCTCAAGTGGATGTGAACGTAATTGGAGCACATTTGCTTGGGATCAATATAAAGTCCACCTGGCTCATAATGAAGGACTTATTCTCATTGATAACAATGAGTACATTGCACAACCTTCACGTTTCTCAATAATGTATTGGTACGAATTGATCCTTCATTAGTGTTTTCACTTTTTAGTATACTACTCAAGTTAGCATTCATTACTATTAACTTGTGTTTTTATTATTTCAGATGTAACACAACACTACGACGAGAGGGCTTCACCACATGGTCAACACCAAGTTGAATTTATTCAGATGAGGACCCTTTTTGACTGAGGTTCAGTTCTTTTTTACCATGGATATGCCAATTTAGAAGGTTTTGTTATATGCCGAAGCATCTCAATTACTTTTGGCCTCATAGTTACAAGAAAATGCTTCAAGAAGGGATTAGTTTGATGTAGTCTTATGCGGGTTTTACTTGTTATAAAAAACTTAAGATTTTGGCAAAATGTCCACCCATAACTTTCAATTTACGGCAACAAAAGTGGAGCTCCAACTTCCATACTAATTCCATCGGTTTTTCTGGTTTTCTCACCGGTAAAACCGGTAACCGGGCCGGTTACCGGCCGCCTCCCGCCCCGCCAAAAAAATCCGTTTGACAAATTTCATCCGGTTTAAAACCGGGATTTCCGGTTACCGGTACCGCCCGGCGGCCGGGATTCGCCCCGGTACCGGTTTTTCGATCCTTGGCTGCGACCGATGCCACTTCCGCCTCCTCAGCAGGCCATGCTATCCTTGGATGCGCCATTGGTGCCTTTGCCAAGGAAGAAGGCTACCGTTGTTTTGCCGCCAATCAAAGTATGTTGGTAGCAGACATTTTCTACTTGCAATTATGTTGTCTCAGATCTACTACTGCTCAAAGCAAGGTATAAAGCATATCATACCTGAAATCTTGTCTTGACAACCCAAAGTGGATTTGTGGCGATAGTAGTTGCAGCTCCAGCACACGATGCGGCAACAACGTTTGCCCCTAGAGAGAGTTGATGGCTTCCATCTACAATATCAACGTATTGTACCACTTAAGAACTGATAAGTGATATGCTAATAGGCAAGTCATAGACAAGGTAAAGCACTAACCATCGGAAGAAAGCAAGCTTTTAAGTTGTTCATACACAGTAAAGTAGACCTGCACATTCATAAGGAAATCGTTAGGTCCACAACAGAATATAGGCATTTGCTTGATTTGTAGTACAATGCACGTGTATGCAGAAAAACATACAATAATTATTGTTAGCATCCTTATATGTTTTTAGAAGACAATTTTCAATCCTTGTAGTACAAGTGGAGCTATAACTATAGGGGTAAATACTCACTGCCCAGTTAGGCAAAAGTGCCAGAACAGTTGGGGAGAGACCGCGATACATTCCCCGAAAACCTTCCTGCTGAGCAATCTGTTGTAAGCTCCCAATAATAACACTACCTAGTAATGATAGAACAGAGAACTGATGTAATAAACCATAGCTTTCTAAGCCATTTTCAAATGTAAGCAAGAATAGAAAAGCAATTTTAGTCCAGTACACGTGTTATGCATATAATGTAATAAGCATCAAACTTCTATATGCAAAGATGGAAATTCAATAGTAACAAGCATCAACAAAGCACATCACCCATGCACCCAGGCTGTTTTCCACGTGCATGGGATGAGCTGCTGGCATTCCTCAAGAGTACTCATGGGCACGAGATGCTCGTAGTCATAGTTCTAGGCAATGTAAGCTTCGCACATCTCAACTTATAATCTCAGAAACACCAGGCTTAGAAATATTAGCTATGCTATGTTTTACCCATAATTAATTCCCATAAAACAACCAATACATATTCAGCATCTAAAACAACCTACAGGCAAATATTGCCCACATGTACAGGAGGCCCTGATGACATTATTCAAGTGTTCATGTGTTCACGCTTTCCACGTGCATGGACGAATTCACACAGCTACTGATAGTACGTTTCTGCATGCTTTTTTTCCACTTAACATGCACTGTTTCATAGGTTCCTGATAAATCCCAGCTCAATACACGTGATGCCTCCCATATGCTTGGAAACACCAATATACTCCACTTATGCAGTGCATAATGAGTACTACACAAGACACAAACCAATAAGAAAGCTGAGGATGACAGAACCATCCAAACAAGCGATTTGAACTGTTATGACATATAAAAGGAGATATTCCGTTACCAACACGGATTCTCTCTCAATTCGCTGAATCTTGGATGGTCCAATAGATGACACATACAAAAACAAAGCACAGGATTCACACTGGTTTACTACACGACGCCCCCTCAATGCAGACACTCCCAATTCTCACTGGTGTATGCATTCGTGTTATCGTGTACCATTTCTCCTGCATCCTCAGCATAGCTCATCAAGCCCAACATAGAACTTGTCGTCCCTAACAGATTCATGTAGTGTTCTAACACTAGAGCAACAAATTGAAGCAAAATTCTCAAGAATTCCTCTAAAGAAATGCTCACCGCTGATTGTGCCCGTGGCGAGCTTGGGCCAGCCGTGCACCTGGAACCTCGTCTTGATCACATCGAGCGGGCACACGAAGGTCGCCGCTACCACACCTGCGCACAAGTCCCCCAAATCCAGCGCTTACTTCACACTTACCCAAAACCGAATTAACCACCCACTAGGCCGAAATGGATAGAGCTCTAGGGCCACGTTACCAGCGGAGGCACCGGCGACGGCGTGGCAGAGGAGCCCGCGGACGGAGGCTGCGGCGTGGTGGTGCTGCGAAGAGGACGCGGACGGCGGCGCCGGCGCCGGTGAGGTCGCGACGTCCCCCGGCATCTCGCTCGCCTCCCCGATCTGCAGCTGCGGCACGGCTCTACGGCTACGGCTCCCTCCTCCCACAATAGAAGCACCGCGCTAGAACGTCGGCGGCGGCCCCCGGCCGCTGGCGACGGTGGGCGGAGCAAATGGAGGCGGAGGCGGCGCCTAGGGTTAGGGTTCGGGATCTGAGGCGGTAGGGGTGGGCATTGATGCGGGGTATTTGTAAGCTGCTGCTTCCCTCGGCTGCTCGCTCGCTTCGTTTCCTTCGTCACGACATCCTCGCCTCGCTTCGCCTGCTCTTCTCACGTGCTGCTCCTCGGAGGCGAGGGGAACGTACCCAAAGGAAAGGCGGGTGGGTTGCGGACCGCTTCTCTCTGACATGCGGACCCTGCTGGTACCGTAGGGCCCGTGTGTCAGTGGATAGGTTGGCGTGGGGTTTGGTTTCCAGTGTCCTGAGCTGTCCTCGCCGGCGTGCACGTGCGGCTAATGTGACTGACCTGTGCGGCCACTGGTCAGGTGGTGGCGTGTTGGACCTGGTGGCACGGTGGGGCCCGATTTCATACACAAATAACGGTCATTGCGTGTGCGTGTAAAACTTTATTTGGTGGTCCTAAACAGCTTGGCGAGATAAGGCCACGTATCTACATCAAGCCCGTCTCCAACCACGTCAATGTCAGGTGGGCCATACGTGACGAGGGCCCAGTGCCATAAAATGCAGACGCGGGCATGTGGTAGCTGCGCGTTCTCACGGGCCGGGCCCATGGCGATGTCTGGTCACCGCTTACCGGTGACGTGGTGGAACGTCGGCCATTCGTCGGTGCAAACTGAAATTGACTGGACGGTCCGGATGGGCTCATGGGACCACGGCGCCGCCTCCCTCGAGCGGCGTATAGGCCTTTTCTCACTTTTCTTTTGTTTTTTTTTCCTTCCCCACCGATAGGACGAATGAGCGAATAAGAAGCATTCCTTTTTGGGTTTATCTTTCCCAAGTCGCAATGTACTTGCTTTTTTCCTTCCAAATCGCGAGGACAAATAGAAATCTTCGACATAGAACGAGTCCACTACTCCAAAAGTCCAAAGGTAGAGTACTTCTATACGGGTAGCTTCCTCAGAAATGCAAATACAGACCTAAGTTTAGCTGCATCTATTATCTACACCACCTATTTGAATTTCGAGATCTGTGAGATGGTTTGAACGTGCATACTCTAGCAATACTACCAATGTACTACGTACAATAGCAAAATACATAGCACACTGTATAATAATAAAAAACCGTATAGCTCTCAGCGAGGACACTATTGGTGTACACCGGTGAGAAGGACAGCGACGATTAGTGTACACCTGCGAGGATATCGATAGGGCGGTGTACACTAGCGACACGAGTAAGGACACATATGGGGTGGCAATGTACACTAGCTAAGATGAAGCCCAGTGGTGTATAGCAGTGAAGACGATGAGCAGTAGGTGCACGACGGAGTGGTACATGGCGGAGCAGGTGCATGACCTCGGGGATGACAAATCCAGCGGCATTGACCTCGAGGATGTTGGATCTGACGAGGCAAACTCAGGGATGACGGATCTAGCAACAATAGGCTCAGGGTGCCCCGACCGCGCTGTGACGTGCTGGGGGACAATAGATCCGCCGACAGCGAGTTCACCTTAGCTTAAATTCCTACCACATGTTCATTTTCATCTAAATACTATTATAGTTAATAAATTTGTCATCAATCACTAAAAAGGGGAGGTTGTAAGTTCAAACTTTATTAAGTTAGTTTTGGTGATAATAACAAATACAATTGTGAGAGTAATATATTTACTAGTTATGATTTTGTCTAGTCTCATTTGAATGTGATAAATGATAAATGCAATTGTGGGACAGACATATCTATTGATTACGATCTCTTAAGTTCCACTTGGATGAAAATGTGAAAATCATAGAGGTATGCATTTGACACTCACATTCTTATAACTTAGTGCATTCCTTGGATCTAAAATATAGATTGAACTCCATAAATAGTTAAACTTGAATATGTGCATATGTTCTTATTACACATTCTTGTATGCACATATTTAGGGGGAGTTCACCCCATGTTTTGAGGTTCATTAGTATTGATCTGTGTTTCTTTTTTCACATATTAAGGATTTTTATTTCAAAACATATCCCTTGAATATATATATATATATATATATATATATATATATATATATATATATATATATATATCTTGTGTAGTTTATATATACTCATGATTGATTTAAATTAAATTAATCATAATCGGGTTGTCATCTAGTTCCTCTATTATATGTTAATGGTTGGATAATTAATGACAACCGGATGTGTAAACCTTGCTAGCAATTAATCTCAAAGACAAACACTTCTATCCAAATGAGTTAATTACTTTGGAAGCTTATTCTAGATTATATAATTGTTGTGTACATGTTGTATACTCACTGTTGTGGCTACAGACCAAACAGAGAGAGAGTATGGTAGTGGAGAGTTAGGTGAGTGAATGGCTTAGGGTTTCTCCCCATAGCCTGTGTTGTATATATACATCCATATGGGGAGTGCTTTTACAATTATACCCTTACATATGAGTGCTCCCCTCAAGGGTACTCATGTCATTATACATGTCCCATTTTGGACCTTACATTCCTCTAACAGGCCTGCTGGGCTTAGGTGGGGGCCACCCCTACAACAAGAGCCTCTCATGGTGAAGGGCTACACGGGCCGAAGCCATGCTTCCGAGCCCTTTGGCCCCTCCGTCCCTGCGGCCTGTGAACTTTTTCAACGTTTGTCGAAGTGTAGTGATCGCCCTGTCACGATGCCAACCTCGGCTTCGACCTTCGCCCCGGACGGCAACCCCGACCCCGCCACCACAAGACTGTGGATGACGACGACTTCGCCACGCCGCCCGGTGTCGTACCTCGTAGTGGGCGGATTGGAGGTCAAAGTCGCCTCCGATCTGGCGGGG
This sequence comes from Dendrocalamus latiflorus, assembly GCA_017311315.1. Taxonomy (NCBI): domain Eukaryota; kingdom Viridiplantae; phylum Streptophyta; class Magnoliopsida; order Poales; family Poaceae; genus Dendrocalamus; species Dendrocalamus latiflorus. Next base: position 19,304,581 of record CM029614.1, on the reverse strand, counting down.
TCAATGGTTGCTCGGGCCGGATTGGAGGCGTTGGCGGAGTCAGATGCATCGCCATAGGTAGGCGGAGCGGGCCCCTAAGTCGTCGCGCGCGCGTCAAGTGACAGCGGACTCCGTCGTCGAGTGCCCTTGACGATAAGCAACTGCCAGCCTGCCTAGCGAGGCTTGGTTGACGCGGTGCGAGACTCGAGGGGCCGTGGCCATACCATGTTGCGACGTTCCTTCTTCTGGCCGTCCATGTGGCAAAATATGCTTGGCGCGGCGCAGGTCTTGAAGCAATGTGGTCGTACGATGCTGCGACGCTCCCCCGCCGGTTGACTTCTGCCAGTTGGACTTCTGATGGTTGGCTCCCCCGCTGATGGGGTATATATATCGTGCTGGTGCGGCATTGTACCTGCATTGTATGCTCGGATAGATGCTGCTCCCCTAAAATGGGCCTCTTCAGTGCATCCACATTCCATAGCGGCACTACGCGGCTTGGGGAATGTTGATGCACTGATGGAGGCCTGTTTTGCTTGGTAGCTTGGTTAGCGTCTGTTATCGGTAACTGGTCGCACTTGCTGCCTTCGTGCTGCGTTTCTGCATATAACGGCAAGGTTTGCCCTGTTCTCTTAGACAGGCCCACCTTCAGTCGGGGTTTCTGATCGACCTCGTCCGCATTACTTTGAAAGAATGTTGATGCACTGAAGGTGGTCTGTTTATGAGAACAAGCCAAAACTTGGCGTGACGTAACCCCTGCCCGTACCATATGTGGGGAATGCCGACGGACGAGTCCCTGCGCGCAAGTCCGCTCTTCGAATCCGAAGCTGAGGTCGAGACCGTGGCCGCGCTGGTGGCGAACGGCGAAGTCCTGTGCCGGAGCCATACCGTCCCGCCGAGGCAGTGCCTACGAGGCGAAGTCGAGCGCCGAGGACGTGCCGTCCCACCGAGGCGATGCCTACAAGGCGGGCAGCGAGGCGGTGCTCCGAAGCCGCTGTTCCCCTACCTTCAAAGACAGTGGCCGCGGAGAGCAGGCGCTTGCGGGGTAGGCCGAGGGTGCAACGCGTACGTAGGTAGACGCGCGAGCGCTCCGTCCCCTACCCTTCGAAGTGACGGCAGCGGAGCTGGCGCCTAGTCGAAGTAGACGCGCGAGCGCTCCGTCCCCTACCCTTCGAAGTGGTGGCAGCGGAGCTGGCGCCTAGTCGAAGTAGACGCGCGAGCACTCAATCCCCTACCCTTCGAAGTGGTGGCGATGCACTCCCTAATGCCTTGCGTGCGGGGCGCTATATCCGAGTGGTGCGCTGCTTGAAGCAAGGCACTCCCTGAGGTGAACGCGACCCCGCGGTAGTGCGCCCTAATGGCTCCGGGAATCGCGCCGACCCCTGGGCTGGTACGAGCAGGCTACTGTATCCGTACGTGCTTGTCCACTCGAGATGCACATGCGGCGGGCCATGATTGGCGCGTCACGGGCCGTCAGCGGTCAAGCCCCTTCCCCAGAGGGGCGGGGTACGTGGCGCGGCGCTGTAGGCGCGCCGCGCGTCCCCGGCTGCTAGCGGTTGTGCTTTTTGCCGACCTTCGGTTGCCTATGTCACGCAGATTTGCGGTTGTCCCCCGTGTAGGGTGGCGAAGTCCTCTTTGCCCTGCGGTATCAGGGGCGAGGTCGCTTCCCGGGCGTAAGGTCGGAGCCGATGTCGACGCCAAGGCCGGATCCCAAGTTGGTGTGGGGGGCTGAGGCGAAGCTGGAGCCGCAGCCGGAGTGGGGGATACCTATGTAACAGCCCAGGTTTTTATTAAAATAAAAATAAATTAATTAATAAATAAAAATCAATTAAAATAAAATCTAAATTAAAATAAGTATTTTTGTTGCCTGAAGTTTAAATTTGGATTTTCCCTGAATTTCTGTTTTTGAAAAAGTTTGATTTGAAAAGCATTTTAAGAAAAACCCTAAATAAAATGATATTTTGATTTTCCATAAAAAGCTTATGTGAAATTAATTATTTGGAGTTATTTGGTTTTTATTTGGTTTCCTGGATTTTCTGGAGTTTAAAAATGCATTTTTGAAATTAAAAAGTATTTTAAGTATGAAAATTAAATACCAACATTAGTTGGAAGTATTTTTATTAAGTCCAAAATATCACCAGGAGCTTCTGTGAAATTTCCTGGAATTTTTGGAAGTATTTCCATATTTTTCCTGAGCTTATTTGGATTTTCTGGCAATTTCTGAAAATCTGAAAATTAAAATTAAAAATGAAATCCCTCTCCCCTCCCCTCCGGCCGCCACGTGGATGGCCAGATGCCGCCCACGTCGTCCCTCACCGGCCCATCCCCACCGCTCACTACCTCGCCTCCCTCTCTCCTCGGGCTGCCAGGTGTCCGGCCCGATCTCGCCCGCCTCCCCGCCATCCGGCCCATCCGGCCGTCCGCCCCTCGCATCCCTCGGCCGCCCGATCCGGCCCCAACCCCGTGGCTCAATCACCGCCACCCGCTCCCCTCTCCCTCCGCCTCTCTCTGTCCCGCGGGCCCTGCCCGTCAGCCGCCCCTCCTCCCTCTCCCGCTGACCGCCCGGGCCCGCCTGTCGGGGTCGTCTTCCCCGCGCGCCCTTTTCTCCCCGGCCGCGCCTTCCCCGCCGCCAATTGCGCCGCCACCCCGCCCGCCGAATCTCCTCCCTTCCTCCCTCTCCTTCCCCGAGTGGCCCGCGCCAGCCCCACCATCTCCGCACCTAAATCCCGTCGTCCCCGCGCCGCTTTCCCCCTAATTCCCCGCCATCCCCGCCGCCCCCGCGCCATCTCCGGCGACAAATCCGTGCCGCCCCGTTGCTCTCTGCCCCCTATAAATACCGCCCGCGGCTCCGCCTCCTTCCGCACTACCTTGCCCCCACCTCCGCTCTCCTCCCCGAGCTCCCCCTTGCCCTCGTACCGTGCGCCTTCGGCTCCGCCGCCGTCGCCAACACCGGCGAGAAATCACCGCTGCTCTGCTCGCCCCCGCTCCCGGCCGACACCACCTCCAGCTCCGCCACGTCACCCCCGACCTCCTCCACCCCTCGGCCGCCCCTCCTCACCGCCGGAACCTCCTCGCCGCCAGAGCCCCCGAGCCGCCACCGCCTTCCCTCGTCGCCGACCACCTTCCGGCCGCCCTCGGTAACTGCCGCCCCTACCCCCGGCTTCCCCTCGGTCTCCTCTCTCCATTTCCGCCCTCGCCGCCGGCCGCCGTCCGCCGGAGCGCCGCCATCGCCGCCACCCCCGGGTGCCACCCCGGCCGCCCTGCCATGTCAGCTCGCCCGACCCACGTGGCAGCCCAGGTGGCAGTCCAGTGGACGCCACCTCGGCGCTCCTTGCTCGGTCAGCACCACCCCGCCACCTCAGCCTCTCCATGAGCCCGTGGACCCGGTCCATAGACCCGGGGCCCACCTGTCAGCCTTTGCCCGAAGGTGCTGACGTCATGCTGACGCAGTAAATTGATTTTCCAGTTGAAAAACAATTCGGCTGGAAAAGAAATTCCTCGCTGACGCAATAATTCAGATTTTCCTTTAGGAAAATAATTCCAAAAATTCTGTTTTTCCATTTTCTCTCTTTTTAAATTTCCCAGAGCCCGTTCTCCTTCGTCCTTACTCCGATTGAGCCCATTCAAATTTCTAAATTCATCAAAAATTCCCCTCTATCCATTTCTAGCCTCAATGCAAATATTTCAAGTCAATTTGAATTTATTTTGAATTTATTTGAATTTGGTGGGTTATTTTGACGTGTAGACTTTGACGATTCGGGAAATTTCTTCGACGAAGATTCAAGCCAAGTTGAAGCGCAAGGCAAGTCACACTCCTTGATCATGTTGATCCTAGTTTTTAAAATAAAATTATGTTGTTTTAAATTATATTGCATGCATATTTTTATTCAACGTATTTCAATTCAGTTTTAAATTTAGTTATTGCCTACTTGTTAATTCCTCCATTGATATTGAATTCCTCGATACCTTGTCACCCTAGAATCAAACTCTAGTTAATACATTAGTGTTGGCTAGAGAGTTTTAATCAAATGCTTAGATCTGCTTAGTTATAATATTTGTTTTGGGATACCTTTTCACATAAAATGGTAAACTTTTGAGATGTACTCTTGACTTCGGAGAATCAGGAAGGTTGATAAAATATTTTGAAACAAAATATAAAATCTGGTATAGACTTAGGCTAATGGATAGGTGGTGGGTGCAGGCATGCACTGTTGTTCGGAGACACAGTGTTGATTGTCGGGCACAGGGGGTATGTGGTTGAGCCTAAGTCAATTAAGGACCGGTCTGTGAGCTACTGTTGCAAAGTCCTATCGTACTACCACAAGGCTGGTATGGGACAACCCTGGCTGAATAATTTGTGGGTCCCAACCTGAGCCATTTCGTTGGTTGGAAGTGAGCGTGGCGTAGACCATGAGAAGTCTCACTCGGCTCAAGAGGGGGTCCCGGTCTGGTCGATTCCTTACTGGGGTGAAACCTTAGAGTTGGCTTGGCCAGGTTGATGGCTTTGCATTGTAAAGGCCTTGTCACGACTCCTAACCGCACACCTAAGTAAGTGTGTAATCTAGTGGTAAAACGGGATGATCGTGTCTTGTGGGTAAAGCTGTACAACCTCTGTAGAGTGTATAACCTATCCTGGATAGCCGTGTCCACGGTCATAGGCATGCTGAGTAAAAGTTTTTCATGGATTAGACTTTGTTTTTCAAAAATATTTTCAAAAACCTTGTGGATGGATGGAATCCACGAGAGATGAAAACCTTGCGGATGGATGGAATCCGTGAGAGATTGAAATCTGGTGAATGGATGGAATTCATCAGAGTTGCGCAGTGAAAGCGTGTGGATGGATGGAATCCATACGTGATCTTTTGGAAAAGATGATCCGGGTGGGATGCCTGTGGTTAGGTTGGTGTTTGGTCGGAGCCTGCACTGACGGTAATATTTTCAATTGCAAGTACTGTCTTTACGTATTGTATTAAATTCAGCAATTTCAATCTATTTACTGTATTTCATTAAATGATGTTTTATGCAAACTAACCCTATGAGCCTTCCATTGAAGCCTTTATCATTATATTGCATTTCTCCGTGTGACTTGCGGAGTACAAGTTTGTACTCACGTTGCTATCTCCACACAGAGGAAGACGTCTTCGACTACGGTGAAGACCAGAACGAGTAGGCCACGTCTTGCAGTTGTTTGCCTGTGGGCAGGCTTGGGCTTCGTCTTTTCAGCTTCGCTTCCGCAGTTTCTTTTGCAGTTATTTTTGCCAATGTGCGATGATGTAAACGCTGGCCATAAGGCCGTACTCCTTAAATTAAATAAAGGTCATTATGCTTGGTATTTGTCTTTGTTGTCCACTGTGTGCACTAGCTGATCCTGGACTAGTGCGATTCACACAGAGGATCCTGGAGTTGCCGCTCCGGGTTCCGACAACCTCGCACCCCAAACTCCGCCCCAGATGGTCCAGTGCGGCGCCTTCGCAGCGGTGCCCCTTCAGACCGGTGCGGCCAAAGTCGGGGCGGCAAAGACCCCGTTTGGACTATTGCGGTTGAAGGGTCCAAAGAACCACGCCGACGTGCGCCGAAGGCTATGTCGGGTCGTGCAACCTGCATTTATTCCCTGTGCTGACCGACACGCGATGGGACGCTAGTGGCGCGTCATGCGGTGACAGGACGCTGTACGACCACGGTCATATGTGGGCTACGTGTGCTCTTGCGACGCTTCGGCTTCGCACGTGGGGAGGTGAGTAGTTGTCGTTCGCCGTTTGCGCTTACCGATGGTGGGAGGCGAGGGGTCTTTAAGTACCCCCCTGGTGCTGTGCCTACCCCTTCATACACTTTCTGGTTGTTCACACCGCCTCCTATATTTGCTCATCCTGTTCCTACGCTCCTTTTTGCCGTCGAGTACCCCGTGGATGTCGATGGCGACTTGCGACGAGCGCGCTTAGGTGGGCGGCTACGCCATCCCCCGGCGGTCTTCGTCGCTTGAGGTGAAGTACGCGCTCGAGGAGCGCGATCCGACGGCGGCAGACAAGTGGTGGGCGGCGAAGAAGAGGGAAGGCCCGTACTCCGGCGACTTGGGCCGCACGCTCGTGACGGAGGACACGATTTGGTCACTGTTGCGCGAGGGTAGGCTATCGGACCGTCAAGCGGTGCGGCTGCCCGCCGATGATGAGACGGAGCCGCACCCTGAGAAGTTGGAGGCGATCGTCTTTGTCGCCTACTTCGAGGCCGGACTTCGCATACCATCCGCAGCGATTGTCGAGGACGTGCTGCGGACCTTCAAGCTGGAGTTGTCGCAACTGACTCCAAACGCGGTGGCTCACCTTGCCGTGTACAGCTGGGCCCTTCGCTCGGAAGCATGTTGGCTCAGCGCCGCATTGTTCGCATACTTGCACGAAGCCCGGTGCCAACCGAAGGAGCGGAAGGATGGGACGCTGTCGAAGTTTGGTAGCGTCAACTTCGTTCTGCGGGCATCGTGCGGAAGGCTCTTCCCCGCGAACTCGACACGAGAGAAATGGGAGTCCAACTGGACGAGGCGGTGGTTCTATCACCGTGTAGCGAGTGGTAGCGGCCTTGAGTGCATTGGCGGGCCGATTGCATTCAAGACCACACCCAGCCTAACCCTTGACCAGGAAGATAGGCGAAGGGCGCGAAGACTTATGGGGGTCACTGCCCGCTTCAACATGCGCGACCTCGCCGAGGAGTACATAATGCACGGTGCGACGCCGCTTGCCCGCGACTGGCGCCTCACGTCCGGGGAACGTCGGGACGACAACGTTCAACCGTCTGTTTGCTCGATGCCCGTGCCGACTGGTCTTCGTAAGCCTCGACCGTGCCCTCCCCTCCGTGCGTACGTATTGCATCGTGTGTAACTGCTTTCTGCCTTGCGCAGGAACTCGCCTGGAGGACGCGAAGCGCGCAGCGCGCGTGTTTCTTGGGCCATACACCGCCAGAGAGCACGGGCAACGCACAGCTGCGACTGTGGCAGCGGGACTGGGGCGGATAAACCGCGTGTGCGAGGCCTTAGGGCTTCCCGTGCCGGATCGCACCCCTCCGGACCCGCAACATCAGGGTGACCGTGCCACGAGGATGAAAGCATCATCCCGGAAGAGGATCCGGACCGCTGCGGCCACGCCCTGCACGATGGTTGCCGCTGCTCCCGCCGGCGCGACGAGCCCGGAGTCGGATTCCGCGAAGTACACCGACTCAGACTTGGAGGAAGGCGCGAGCACCGTGGGCGAAGGCGCTAGGGGCGGAGAGCGCGCCGCGGGTTACCAGGAGAGGGAGGTCTCGTCGCCCGCGACAGTCGCCGAGGCGGAGCTGGTGTTGGCTGGTGGCACCGGTGCGGAGGCTTCGCCCGCAGCCACGGCCGTGGCGGGGCTGCCTTCCACGGGAGTATGCGGAGCGCGGTCTTCACCAACAGTGGCGACCGAGACGGAGGTGCCCCCCGCGGAGGTCATGATGATGAGGTCCCCGGCCGCCGACGTTGTAGCTGCGGAGACCCCTTCGGTGAATATTGTTGCCACAAGGGCTCCTTTTGTAGCGGCTACCGAGGTGGGGTCTCCCCCTCAGGCGAAGCGGTCACGCCTGCGGTCCCCCCTTCAGCGGACCTCGCAAGGGTTTGCCGTGGCGACCGGTGTTGGGAGCTTGTGAGACTCCGCGTTGAGCACCGAAGTTCCTCTACCCCGCGCCCTCCCGGCCCCTCGGGCCACAGTGACTGTGGCGCAGGATCGGTTGGCGCTAGGTCCCGACCCAGAGGTCCCCCAGCCTTGCGAGTCAACGCCGTCCGTTGGGGCCGAAGTCGTTGCGGCCCCGCCCGGGGCTAGGGCGGCATCTCCGCGAAGTCCCCCATCCGCCACCGAGGGTAGGCTATGACGGCATTCCTTCAACACAATTTTTCCGCGCCTCGTGACAAACGTATACTTCCTCGTGCAGCGGCACTTATCCCGGAGGAGGAGCCATTCCTTGAGCGCGGGGATCCTGGCGCTGGCGACACAGATGTCGCGCGCCCAAGCCCAGCGGACTTCGTCCCTCCGTCGGATGCGCTGAGGGCATGGCGCGGGATTGCGGACGACGCGGCCGCCAGCATCGGCCAACAGGCGTTGCAGACCTACGGGTCAGGGCGCCTTGGGGACGCATTGGAAGTGTTGGGAGTGAGGGTAAGCGTCTGTCCTTTGGACCACTTGCAGCCATTTAGCGCTTGCTAACTCCTGCGCCGCGCAGACACTCGTGTTGGCCTAGGCCCTACGAGCTGCTCACGTTCGCGAGGAAGGAGCGCTACGGAGTAGGCTGCAGGCCGCCGAAGGAGAGCTGCAGGGAGCTACAGGGGCGCGCTCTGCCCAGGATGCTCGTGTACGTCGCCTGGAAGCGGAGTGCGCGGAGATGAAGACGCGCATCGAGGAGCTCATTGCTGCAGCGCGAGCGTCAGCCGTCGAAGCGGTGTGGCAAGAAGCTGCTGCGGAGCAGGATGGCCTACTGCAACAAGTCGCTGCGTTGGAGAGGGAAAACAGCGAGCTTACTGCCTCTCTGGCGGAGCGGGATCGGGCCTTGGGCGACGCTTCGGTAGCTGCTTGGTACGCTATGTTGGCTCTGGAAGACACCCTCAAGGGGCTTATCGCCGAAGTGCCGGCACGCTCCTTCGGGCCCGAGGACCTGTCGCGATCGCTTCGGTGGATCGGAGACGCGGCCGACGTTACACGCGGTGCCGCGACGACCTTCGGCAACCACTACGCCTACATGGTGTCGTGCCTGCTATGCGCGCTCCTGCGACTCCACGGCTGTGAGCATGTCGCTGGGCTAGCCGATCATCGACTAGAGATGCCCGCCGGAGGCGGGGTAATGTCCGATGTCGTGCGCGACGCTCGCCGCGCCGTGAAGTTCTTCCATGAGTGGATATGGGAGTACTGCGGGGAGGCTGCAGCCATGGTCGAGCTACGGAATAACCTACATGGCGAGGGAAACCTTGGCTAGTTTTTGGACGAGGTCCCGCGACGTGACGAGGATGGCGCTGCGGCCCCGGACGACGCTGTGAACCCACAGGTGTGACAGCAGGTTGTCGTGTGTTGGCGTGCATTGTAACCGATGGCGTTTCTTTTTTGAATAAAGTACGAAGTTGCTTCGCTGCTGTGCTGATCTTTGCCCCCTTGTTGCGAGCAGTTACACAGCCAGGGCCGGTTGCTAATTTTCGACCTTGCGACCCGTCGGCGTCTTCGGCGTTGGCGAAGGGCCGAGGAAGCGCTGGATTTTTGAGCGGATCGGGCGTCTTCGAGCGGAGCCTCGGCACGGACGCGTGTTAAGGATGAGCCTATCAAGTAGCGACCTCGTGCGCCGGAGGTGTTTGTACGCCTTTGTAACTCACGTTTGCAAGCGTCGTTAATGAATGCAAAAAGTAATCTTGGTTGGAACTTGCGAAGTGCGTCTCCGCCCCTCTGGCTATGCTGTCCCCTCGCGAACTCGGAGGGTTACCGCATTCGCCCGTACACGACGATTTGCGCCTCGTAGGGTAGGGTGGTCGAGATGGACGCGTAGTTGAAGTAACCGCACAAGCGCTCTGTCCCTTACCCCTTCGAAGTGGGATTAGCGGAGCTGGTGCCTTAGTCGAGGTAGACGCGCGAGCGCTCCGTCCCCTACCCTTTGAAGTGGTGGCAGCGGAGCTGGCGCCTTAGTCGAGGTAGACGCGCGAGCGCTCCGTCCCCTACCCTTCGAAGTGGTGGCAGAGCTGGCGCCTTAGTCAAAGTAGTGGCGCGAGCGCTCCGTCCCCTACCCTTCGAAGTGGTGGCAGCGGAGCTGGCGCTTTAGTCGAAGTAGACGCGCGAGCGATCCGTCCCCTACCCTTCGAAGTGGTGGCGGAGCTGGCGCCTTAGTCAAAGTAGTGGCGCGAGCGCTCCGTCCCCTACCCTTCGAAGTGGTGGCAGCGGAGCTGGCGCCTTACTCGAGGTAGACGCGCGAGCGCTCCGTCCCCTACCCTTCGAAGTGGTGGCAGCGGAGCTGGCGCCTTAGTCGAGGTAGACGCGCGTGCGCTCCGTCCCCTACCCTTCGAAGTGGTGGCAGCGAAGCTGGCGCCTTAGTCGAAGTAGTGGCACGAGCGCTCCGTCCCCTAGGATTGCGCAAGGATAGCCTCTGGTGCCTTCCGCCCGCAGGTGCACTCGCGCGGGAGCTAGCCTCTGGTGCGTCACCTTGGTACTTCGCGGGATGCGCATGGGGGTGGGCTCCCATGGTGCGCTTTGCACTCCGTAGAGTACGCCGGGATACCCTCCGCGTCTCTTTTATACTCCACGTCTTATTTATACTCCGGAGAGTACGCACAGGAGCAACGCCCATGCGTGCGTGGGGTTCGCGTCTTGTTTATACTCTGTAGAGTGCGCAGGGATAGCACCCGCGTCTTTTTTGTACTCCAAAGAGTGCGCAGGATCAACATCCACGTCTTATTTATACTCCGGAGAGTGCGCGGGATCGACATCCACGTCTTATTTATACTTCGGAGAGTACGCACAGGAGCAACGCCCATGCGTGCGCGGGGTTCGCGTCTTGTTTATACTCCGTAGAGTGCGCAAGGATAGCATCCGCGTCTTTTTTGTACTCCGGAGAGTGCGCGGTATCGACATCCACGTCTTATTTATACTCCGGAGAGTACGCACAGGAGCAACGCCCATGCGTGCACAGGGTTCGCGTCTTGTTTATACTCCGTAGAGTGCGCAGGGATAGCATCCGCGTCTTTTTTATACTCCGGAGAGTGCGTGCGGAGGGAAATCTCAACGCTACGTCTTATTTAGAGTCCGTGGACTGCGCGCGAAGGCAAGCCTCGGCGCGTTGCGGGCGGTGAGGTGCGTACGGAGGCGGACCTCAACGCTGCGTCTTATTTATACTCCGTAGAGTGCGTACGGAGGCAAACCTCAACGCTACGTCTTATTTAGAGTTCGTGGACTACGCGCGGAGGCAAGCCTCTGCCTGTTGCGGGCGGTGAGGTGCGTGCGGAGGCGGACCTCAACGCTACGTCTTATTTCTACTCCGTAGAGTGCGTGCGGAGGCGTCCCTCCGCTCGTCTTTGTTTATACTCATACCCGTTTCTTTGACGGAGAGTGCGCGTGCGGACACGTGTCTTTGTTTATACTCATACCCGTGTCTTTGACAGAGAGTGCACGCGCGAACGCGTGTCTTTGTTTATACTCATACCCGTGTCTTTGACAGAGAGTGCGCGCGCGAACGCGTGTCTTTGTTGCGGGAAACAAGAAATTTTTGTGCAAACGGTGAAATTTATTAAATTCCCGTTTGCGCGGGTGAGCAGTTACAAAAAGGGGGGATATCGACCACTAATCGCTATTAGGACGGGGGCGACCGCTGACGAGCCGCTGCTGCTGGGACAACTTTGTGCACGAGGAGCGCGAGAGGCTTCGCATCTGCACACCCGGCCTAGGTGCCTTGGCGAGCCGCGTGGCATGGACCCCTGGCGCCAAGCTCTATGCGCCGAGCCATGTCCTGGTCGCCATGGATGATGATGATGGCCCGCGGTCCGGGAAGCTTCATGCACAGGAAGCTGTGGTGCGGAACTGCCCCGAGAGTATTTAGGAGCGGCCGCCCCAATATGGTGTTGTAGGGGTATGCAATGTCGACCACGTCGAAGATGGCGTCTTCACTCCTCACGTTGTTGCTTTGGCCGAAGGAGACTTGGAGGCATATCTGGCCCAAAGCGCGCAAAGGTTGCCCTCTAAAGCCTTTCAACGGGATGCCTGAAGGGCCCAACCGACTCCGAGGGATCCCCATCTGGTCGAAGGCCGCGGCGAACAGGATGTTCGCGGAACTTCCTCCATCGACCAGGACGCGCCTAACCTCGCATCCTGCTACGAGGAGCCGGATGACCAGAGGGTCTTGGTGGGGAAACTCCACGCCCTCAGCGTCAGCGGGCGTGAATGTGACTTCGTGTTGTGCCTACTCTGGCGGCGCCTGCGCTGGGTATGCCGCGACGTGGTGTAGCCTCCTCGCGTAGGCCTTCCGTTGCCGCGCCGAGGCGAACTCCAACGAGCAGCCTCCGGAAATGACGTTTATGATCCTGCGCTGGGCTCCTTCCGGGGCTTGTAACCGCAGGAGGCCCTCCCGAGGTTGTTGCACATGGGCCTGAATTCGCAGGAGGCCTTCCTGGGGTTGCATTCCTTGGTCCTGGGGTGTTGGACGTGGGCCACGACGGGCGCGCGTGCCTCCGGGTTTTTGTCCCTGGCGACGCTCTGCTGGAGCGCTGCGATAGTGGTGCAAGCACGCGTGTCATGGTTGCCTCGGCCATGGATTTCGCACCACTGCCTGTGGTGCTGGTCGCTGTACTCTTCGCGGGTTCTGTCGTCGCGACCCTGGCCACGCCCCCGCTGTAAGATCGAGGTGGCCGACTAAAGGGGGGGTCAATAGGCGGTTAAAAAATTCTCTTCAAATTAATACTAATCAATACAAGACCTTTTCTATTTGCCTAAACCAAGGAAACAATGCGGAAGCTAAATTCAAGTTAGTTTAGTACAATAGTGCCTAGGACAAGCAAATTTGTCTAAGTGCACCAACAATGCTATCCTAGGTCAAGGTTTGCAATCCTAGGTTTACAAGCAATCAAATTGAGTCTATGAATGTAAATTGCTTGAATATAAATTAAGTACAAGGAAACAAACCACAATCGACACAACGATGTTTTACCGTGGTGTTCGGAGACTTGCCGGTCTCCCCTAATCCACATTGAGGTTAGCCCGAACAAATCGGACCGGCTCCACGAATTAAGCCGAAGCACCTTCAATCCACTAGTGGTAGCTCTTTCCCGCTCCGGGTAGGTGAGCTCCGACCTTCACAACTTTGCCGGGTCTTCTCACAAGCTTCTTGAGAAGATCACCGCGCACGACGCCTCCCACGCCGTCTAGGAGTCGGCAAACTCTAAGTGTAATAAGCCAAGTCCCTCACTTGACTCTCACCACGTGCAACGAATGCACAAGCTCAATCGGGACACAAAGTCCTCCTCTAGATGCAACACATGCACTCTAGATCACCTCTCATCTCTCACAAAGTGCAACATATGCACAATTGAGTGGAGAGCCTCACTATAGCTCAAGAACAATGAAATGAGTCAAGCAACACACTCTCCAACCGGCCACAAGGGGGTATTTATACCCCACACAAAAAAACTAGCCGTTGGAGCCAAATCCCTGAAAAATCAGGAAAAACGGAACTACCGCAGTACAAATTGCGGTACTTCCATTTTCCTCGCCAACGGTCAGAAAACTAGCCGTTTCTCAGCGAAAACGGAACTACCGCAGTTCAAATTGCGGTACTTCCGATTTTCCCGAGGCCAAGTCATTCAAAAAGTCGCTCTCTGGAAAAAAACGTTCCGCCCGGAAATCGGAACTACCAGAAAATCAGAACTACCGGAAAAATCGGAACTACCGCAGTACAAATTGTGGTACTTCCGCAAAAATCGGAACTACCGCAGTACAAATTGCGGTACTTCCGTTTTCCAGTTTTTCAGCACAGGCGACACTCGGAAAAACGGTCATAACTTTTGACTCCGATGTCGGAATTCAGTGATCTTGGACTCTATGGAAAGCTTATTAAGAGGGCTACACAACCCATCTATTTACATGACTTTAAACACATTAGATCAATGCAGAAATCACAAGACATCCAAAGTGTCACTACCATGGTCTAATGTCAAAGGAAATAGCAACAAACAATTTTAGACCATGCCAAGGGATAATGCATGATCTCCAACTTTTGCAAAACATATTATAAACTTAGATCATGCTACAAGTATTAGGTACATGGACTTCTCACATTTGCGAAACACATTCGCAAACCTAAGTCACATGCCACAAGGATTATATATGAGCTTCAACCATTTGCAAAACACATTTGCAAATATAAGCCTCATATCACAAAAAATGGAAATATGGACTTCAAGCACTTGCAAAACACATTCGCAGTGCATAGTCCCATGTTGCAAAGATTCACCACATGAGCTTCAACTATTTGCAAAACACATTCGCAAATATAAGCCTCATGTCGAGATGAGCTAGAACAAGTGAGGTTTGAGCTATCAACACATGGTGAGACTCAAACTACTAGACATGACCCCTCTTAATAGTACGGCAACCTACACTAGCAATCCGGTCTTCCAACCAAACACCAAGACCGGTAAAAGACTAGGAACACATCCTTAGCCCTAGCTAGTCATACCTTTGCCTTGGGTCATCGTCTCGATATGCATCAACTCATGATGCACCCTTTCATCAACTCCATCAACACATGATGTTCTTCTCATGCATCAACTCATGATGCGTCTTCTTCTTTGATGGCCTTCAACACATGAATCCATTTTCTTCTCGATCTTGACTTGATGACCTTCAACACATGAAGTCATCCTAAGTCGTTCTCATTTGTGGAACCTAACCTCTGCATCCAACTTATGGAAACCGTTAGTCCACAAAACAATTGTCATCGATTACCAAACTTCACAATTTTGGTAATTCATGACAATCTCAACAAATAATGAGATATGAAATTGATTTGCGAGTGTACAATATGTACACAACAAATGTATACTCCAAGATAAGCTTTAAACAAAGCTTACTTATCCGGTTGTCATTAGTCATCCAACCATTAACACATAATGGAGAAGTTAGATGACAACCCGATTGCACATGAGTATATATATATATATTGCACAAGCTATATATACTCAAGTATGTATTTCAAAGTAAAGATCCCAAATATGCATATGAAAGAAGCATGGATCAATACTTATGAAACTCCAAAATATAGAGAGCTCCCCCTAAATGTGTGCATACAAGTGTATATAGTGAAGACATATGCACATATTCATTTTAGACTAATTGAGGAGTTCAATCTATATTTTGGATCTAATGAATGCATTTGTAAATGAGAAAGCGATTTCGAATGCATACCTCTTTGATTTCACCTTTTCTTCCAAATGAGACTAACCAAAGATAAACTCAAATAAATATATTAGTCTCATAAATTCATTTATCATTTTCACCAAAACATTATAAAGTATATGTCATTAATATCATAATGTCATAATGGCATTTGTCATTAACACCAAAACCAACTTAAATGGAGCTTGATCTTTCACCTGTCCCCGGCGCCCTCTGCCTCCGCGACCTGCGGAGGCGTTATCTTCGGAGCCGCCCTCGATGTCAAAGACGTAACGAGGTTTCCTGGACTTGCGGTGGTCGCGCTTGGGCCTATCGCCTGACGAGTCATTGTGTTGGGGATCTTTGCGTTCGGAGGCGCCCTTCGGCTGCTCCTGCTTGCGTTTACCTTTCGAGGAGCCCTGCTTCGGCGAGTCTTCGCTCTTTGCCGAGCCTTCCGCCTTGTTGGTGTCGGAGTCATCGCCGTGTCGCCGCCGCGCGTCCTCTTCCGCTCTGGCGTACTCTTCCATCTTGTCGAAGAGCTTCGCGACCGTCTTAATGGCCTTGCGTGCGTTGTACTCGGCCATCGGTCCCGGTCGGAGGCCTTGTATTGCTGCGTCGATGACGGTTGTTTCGTTGACGTCCTTGACCTAGCAACGTACTTTTGCGAAGCGCTTGAAGTAATCCCGGAGCCTCTCCTCAGGTTTTTGCTTGACTGCGAAGAGCTGGTCCGCATCGACATGCTCGACGTAGTTTCCCTGGAAGTTATTGTAGAGTCGATCGTGGATCTGTTCCACGCGTAGATGGACTGTGGTTCAATGGTGAAGAACCAGGACAGCGCCACCCCTTGTAACGCGAGAGGGAGTCCTTTCGCCTTCGTGGTGTCGTCTCCGCCAGCGGCTTCGATAGCGGTCTCATACACGCGCATGAATTCTCGCGGGTCGGAGTCGCTCTTGTACGCCTCGATGATGCTCGGGAACTTGAAGTCCTCAGGCCATGCCGCCTGCTGTAGGCCCGCGGAGAGCGGGGACTCCGGATCTACGCGCCGTAATGGGACGCGACTAGACGTAGGGGCGTCGCAGCTATCCGCCCTCTCCGGAGCGGGTTCGGATGCCATTGCCGGGGGGCGTGTTGGCTCCGAGCCTCTTGCATGTCTCGCACAGCTCCGCGGAGGTCTGTCAGCTCCCGCTGCAACGCGCCGAGGGCCGCCAGCAGGGCAGTCTCCACCGCGGACGTGACTGGAGCCGTCGGTGCGCCCGGCGGTACGACCGACACAGCAGTGACCACGTCCTGCGCGCCCAGGCTGCCCGCCGCGTTGTCCTGGAGGACCCTGAAGCCGGTGACGAGGTCCGCGTCGTTGCTGGGACCATTCACCGCTTCTACGCCGGGCGGGAAAGTGGATGCGCCTGCGTTGCCATCGCCGGGGTTGGTCGTCGGGGCGGTGTTGGCGGGGTCTGGCGGCGCGGCGACGTTGGCGGGGTCGGGCGTTGTGTCGCTGGTGGCGGGGTTGTTCGTCGCGGCGGTGGCGGGGTTGGGCGTCGCGTCGTGAACGTCGGTGTTCACGGTCGCCACACCTGCAGCTGCTAAAGCCGAAGCCCTGGTGTTGACGCGAGACTTCGTCGCTTCCGCCTTCTTCTTCGCCGCCGATGGTGAAGCTTTCTTTGGTGCCATCCTCCCTCGGATCTGGAAGCTTGCTCTTGTCCTCCCCACGGACGGCGCCAACTGTTGTGGCTACAGACCAAACAGAGAGAGAGTATGGTAGTAGAGAGTTAGGTGAGTGAATGGCTTAGGATTTCTCCCCATAGCCTGTGTTGTATATATACATCCATATGGGGAGTGCTTTTACAATTATACCCTTACATATGAGTGCTCCCCTCAAGGGTACTCATGTCATTATACATGTCCCATTTTGGGCCTTACATTCCTCTGACAGGCCTGCTGGGCTTAGGTGGGGGGCCACCCCTACGACACTCACAAATCAACTTTTATCTCGTTATTTGTTAAGGTTGTCATAAATTACTAAAAAGAGAAGATTGTGAAATTGAGTCTCTCTATTATGAGTTAATGGTGAAGTTTTGGTAATTGATGACAATTGATTTGTGGACTAACATTTTTCACGAGTTGAATGAATAGATTAGGTTCCACAAAAGAGAATGACTTGGGTTGACTTCATGTGTTGAAGATTATTAAGTCAAGATGCAGAATGGAAGATGGCTTCATGAGTTGAAAGCCAGCTAGAAGTGGATGCATCATGAGTTGATGCATGTCCAAGAGAAGATGATCATGAGTTGATCATCAAGTCAAAAGAAGACCCATCATGTATTGATGGAGTTCAAGTGAAGGATGCATCATGAGTTGATGCACATCAAGACAATGGCTTGGACTTGAAGTGAAGATGTGTATCATCAAGCTTCAAGATGATGCTCAAGGCAAAGGTATGACTGGCTAAGGATAAGAATGTGTTCGTACTCTTTTACCGGGCTTGGTGTTTGGTTGAAAGACCAGATTGCTAGTATAGGTTACTGTACTATTTAAGAGGGGTCATGTCTAGTAGTTTGAGTCTCATCATGTGTTTATAGCTCAACCTGACTTGCTCTTGCTCTCCGTAGCATAATGTTTGTATTTGCAAATGTGTTTTTGCAAATAGTTAAAACTCATACATAATCCTTCATGTATAATCCTTACAAGGATTATACATTGCGAATGTGTTTTGCAAGTGTTTGAAGTCCATGTTTCCTACTCCTTATAGTATAAGTCTTATATTTGCAAATGTGCTTTGCAAATAGTTAAATCTCATATATAATCCTTGTAACATGTGACTTAGTTTTGCGTATGTGTTTTGTAAACCTGTTAAGTCCATGTACCTATAACATGTGTTATTTATTTCAAAAGTGTGCAAATATGTTTTGCAACTTGTTGAGAATCATGATTGATCCTTATGTGTATGATACTATAATTTGCAAATGTGTTTTGCAAGATTTGTTGAAATATATGCACTTGTCAAGAAAATCAAAACTACTAGCCTGTGTGGCGCGGTACTACCGAAAATCGGAACTACCGGCATGTGTTGCATGGTACAATCGAACATCGGTAGTATTGGCATGTGTTGCACGGTACAGTTAGAAGGCGGTACTACCGGCTCTGTGTGAGCGTTACTACCGGATACTAGAAGTTCCAGAATTATGGGCGGTACGTTTTTTTCAAAGAGGACCAAGTTTTAGTCCTTGATACAAATGAAAGTACCGCATCATTAATAGGAACTACCGAAGAGTGGAATTATCGGACTTTATACGACGGTACTTTCGAAATTGCTGGTAACGGTTAGTTTTCTGACCACTGCGAGGAGAGCAATAGTATCGGCCTTACAACGGTGGAACTACCAGAAATCCCATTTTTTCAGGGGTTTTGCTTCCAACAGCTAGTTTTTGTGGTGTGGGCTATATACCCCCTTGGCCGGTTGGGAGATAACCTTTGGCACTCTATTTCATTTTCTTGAGCTAGTGCGAGGTTCTCCTTTCAATTGTGCATATGTTGCACCTTATGAGCAAGGAGAAGGACTTTAGTATGCATGTGTTGCATCTAAAGGTAGATTTGGTATCCACTTGAGCTTGTGCATTCGTTGCACGTAGTGAGAGTCAAGCAAGGGATTTGACTTATTACTCTTGGAGGTTGCCGACTCCTAGACAGCGTTGGAAGTGTCTTACGCAGTGATCTTCTCAAAGAAGGTTGCAAGAAGACCTGACAAATTGTGAAGGTTGGAGCTCATCTACCTGGAGCGGGAATGAGCTATCATTAGTAGACTTGAGGTGGAAGGCTTAATTCGTGGAGCCGATCCAATTAGTTTGGACTTACCTTAACATGGACTAGGGGAGACCGAGAAATCTCCGAACACCATGGTAAAAAGCAACCTTGTTAATTGTGGTTTGTTTTCTTGTTCTCAATTTACATTCAAGCGAACTATATTCGTAGAATTAAATTAATTGCTTGTCATCTTAGAATTGCAAACCTTTGACATAGAATTAGGTTGTTGGTGCACTTAGATGAACCTAATTGATTTAGGCTTTATTTGTACTAAATCAAATTGAGTTAAGCTTTCGTATTATATACTTGGTTTTAGCTAAATAGAAATAAAAGAAAGTTGAATTTAAAATAATCAATAAGAGATTTTTAAAACTAGCTATTCACCCCTCTCTAGTCAGTCTCATTGATCCTAAATCGTGTCACCGGAAGGGACGACGAATGGCAGAGGTGTAGGGCAGCAGTGCGACGAAGGCGGGGAATGGTGCTGTGAGGGTTCCTAAATCGTGAACCGAAGCAATGGTGGTGAGCAATGATGACTGTAGCTCTTTTTTGAGAGAGAGAGAGAGACTCTGTAGCATTTTGTACAAAACGACTTGGTCTAGGTCTAGCCCAAGTCTAATCTGAATCTGATCAAAAACTCTATAAATCTAAAATAATCCAATCCATTTATAATTTTAGGCCAGTCTGATCTACAAGTCTGAACTCTGGTCTACAAGCCTGAACAAGTCTAAACCCATTATCACCAACATAGGGAAGAGAGAGATGTAGGCGAGAGAACTCGAGCGTGAGAGAAATCAAGGGAGGGAGGGGATAAGAACAGAATGTGGGCCCACGTGTACTGTGTTGTATTGTGCTGCAGACTAACTTCGAAAATGAAAAGGAAACAAAAGATCCAGCACAGATCTCAAAGCTAGTGGATGGTTTTGATAACCAGTTCAGCTGAACCTATGTTCAGGAAGATCTTACGTGTACTGTGTTGTATTGTGCTGCAGACTAACTCCGAAAATGAAAAGGAAACAAAAGATCCAGCACAGATCTCAAAGCTAGTGGATGGTTTTGATAATCAGTTCAGCTGAACCTATGTTCAGGAAGATCTTATTAGTAGCTTCCTGCTCTAACCTTGCCTGTCAAGCTTAGTTCAAACCTCAACTATGTGGTTTGATCTTCCACAGATGTCGATGTCTTCAGGGATGAAGCTACGAAAATATAACATGAGGACCAACTTGTTACAAATCTCTGTACTAGAAAGACCTAAATAAAAAAATGTCCCTAAAATTTTTCGTTCCAAATAGCTATGTAGTCAAGGATGCGCATGAAGCATAGGGATTTTGGCTCCGGATTCGCCTAGGCTCTATACTGAGTATTTAAGATTAAGGTGAAGCTTATTACTGATCGTCTGTAAACTAAGTACATCAAAGATGAAATCCTTCAACATCTCAAGTTAGATGCCCAGAATCTCTAACCAACTTTGTCTGTTTAAAAGAAGAAAGCGTTGACTCAGGTTCTGTTGTGCAGCTCCCCTACAAATAACCACCCACAAAGGATATCTCTGTTCACCACCATGAAGCGAATCCAATCCTTGCAAGAAAGATTGCAACAGGCAACTACAAAATTGGTTCTTGGACGCAAAGAGGGAAGGAAAAGTGAAAGCACTGAGTGTACAAAAGAAAGAATAAGTGCCTTTCTATTCTAATAATGTGCCGATCCTTTTCCTTTTTTTTTGCTTCGTAAGTATTGTTGGTGTTCCTAATGCCACGTCATGGTGAAAGATGACAGCATAGTTAGTAAATAAATCAATAATTGTCTGTCGCCGTCTCCCATAATTGCAAAATTTGCCTTTACAAGCTGAGGTCACTTTCATTTAATAAAAACTCAGCTGTCTAGATTCATCCAAAATTAGCAAAAAAAAAAAAAGAAAGAAAGATGGATAAGGGAACGCTGAGCAACCAACCTGAGTGCTCTAGTGCCGGCAATGTCGATGTCGAAACACTACAATATAGCTCTCTTGTACTCGTGGATTGGGCATCCATATGATGTCTAATATATCTATTTGATTATTACTTTTCGAATTATATATTTTAAAAATATTAAAATATAATTATATATAAGTACTTTTGATAAAAAAAATCTATCAATACAATTTTTATTTAACAAATATAAATACTTTCATGTATATTTATGGTCAAAATAGTTGGCTGCACGGATAAGTAAAAAAATAATGGAGGGATTACTAGGTAATTTATTATGCACGTGTGTTGGCTGTATTTGTAGTTGGACGTCACTAATGCATGACCGATTGTGCGTTAGTGCGACAACACCAACAGTCCCTTTCCTTTTCTATCATACTTGGTCGCTTCCTCCCACCATCCTTTTCTTTCCTAATTTAGTTAGCCCTCCCGTGACATGATAGCCGATTGAGCTGCGAGCATCCTCACGGCTCCCTACTTGCCCCAACCCTCCCTCCCCTTCCCGAATGACTTGACCAATAGAAAGAAAAGTAGCAAGTCTCTAAGAAAATTGAGTAGCAACTATAAGATTCAAGAAAACAAGCGAGCAACAAAGAGAAAATCAAACAGCAATTCACTAAGAAATTGATTAATAACTCACTGAGAAGAAGGTAGCAACTCACTGAGAAGCAATGTAGTAATTTTAATTGTAAAAATCAAGTATCAACTCATTGTAAAAATCGAATAGCAACTCACTGAGAATGTGGTCGCAGCTCATTGTAAAATTGAGTAGCAACTCACTAAGAAGCAGGGTAGCAACTCATTGAAAAGAGGTAGCAAACCTCGCTAGAAATTTAAGTAGCAACTCATTGAGAAGGGGTAGCAAACCTCACTGGAAATTTGAGTAACAACTCCGTGAGAGAGGGTAGCAAACATCACTGAAAATTCAAATAACAATTCACTGTGAAGGGGATGGCAATTCACAATAAAATCAAGTAACATCTCATTAAGAAAAGGGAATAGCAACTTCACAGAAAAATTAACTAGCAACTCATTGGAAATCGAGTAGTAGCTCACACCTTCAGAAGATAATATAAAGAGCAACTTTAGCAAAAATTGAGAAACAACTCACTCATAAGGAGGGTAGCAACTCACTCAAAAGAGGTAGCAACTCACATCTTTAATATAAAAAATCAAGAGAGAAGAAGGTCATGAGATGGTTAAACAGTAGCAGGTACTCGTTGGAAGCGAGATCGATCAGCGCACATGGCCGTGGAGCTGAAGCCAATGAGATTAGCCTTGCCTTTGCTCGAGGCTACTTTGTTCGAGCCTCCTCATTCTATATTGTGCGGCACTACACTAGCCAATCTACCCGGGCCTCCACACCTACAAAAAGCCTCATGCCCAGCTCCGCTTGGCACTCTCCACCATTCATGTGTGGCAGTGTGAGAGGATGCATCCATGAGATAGAAGTAGGGATACAGTGTGTGATAGAATGGAGAATCAATCGAGTGCAGCTATAGGGATATGAGCTGGTCGAGTCAAAGCACACTACCACATGCCTTAATGAATATCGTGTAGCTTTCTCGTCTCCATCTACATCCAATGGCTACATGCCTGGTCGCGCGATTTGCTTATCATGTGACCAGGAGTAGCGAAGCATTATCGTTTGTAGTTTTTGTAACCCTTCATGCGCCAACAGAAAATTTGGGAAAATGTACTTCTACATAATAACAAATTCTTACCATAATACAAATGCACAGCAAGAATAGAGTTTTGCTTTTATACCGCTGCAAAATAAGGAAAAATAGAAAAATCATCAAAAGAAAATCCCCATGGAATTCCTATATTAGGGACATTTTTACCTTAGTGTGGCACATAGACATACCAGCAGGTTCTCATGTGGTTGTACATGTAGACGCATGTGTTGGGGGTCCATGCATGTGATTAGTATGGTTTAGTTGGGACTTGAGGGCAGCAACTCCTATTACCTTGTTTGGCTCCCAAGAATTAGCCCTGAATTCTAAAATTGGTTTTCGATTTCAAGGAGAAAGGTGTTTGGGTGCCACTTGAATTGGAACCATGGATTCCAACTGACAATTTCATGAACTCAGCCACAACTGAACCCAATGCCTTCCTCTCCCACATCAACTGTCATGAATCAGTCTCTCATGACGCTCACCTTGTCCCCACCGGCCGCCGTGGAGCTCTCCTCTTCCCTCTCCACCCCTAGCCTCTTTGCAACTGTCGTGCACGCGTGGTGACCCGCATCACCATCAACCCTAGCATTAGCTATCGCATCCTGTCATTGTTCCACCTATGTTGAGCCACGCCTCATCACCTCCAATAGCCAAGTACAGACAGAGTGAGAGAGGGAGAGAGAGAGAGAGCACCGGCGGCAATGGTGGAAGCTACTGCAGCAAGGAGGTGAGCTCGTTTGCTCGGGTTGGAGATCACTTGCTTCCCTTGCGCATTTTGGTGCTCCATGGTTCTTTGTGTTAGTGATATGCCCTAGAGGCAATCATAGAGATGATTATATTGCTTATATGTTTATGATCTTTTGAATAATATATTATTATGTTTATTGAATGAATTATCATTTATAAAGGTTTGCAAATATGTGACTTGTTGGTGAATCTTTTTATTTGTTGTATAATATCATTCTAAAATATCCCTAACCGGATGTCACTAGTCGGGACGCTAGTAACTTATAGACCAACACATGTATTAGTTGATGACCATGTTTCACCAATCATAGATATATGGGTATTAAACCAATAGTGTGGACATATGTTAGAGAATATGGTGCTAGATTAACCCACCTTGAGAACTGTTGAGATTGTTATGTTTTATGTGTTATATATTGGTTCCAAGAAATGATAATGTATAATCCTTATACATGAGATTAGCATAGTTTTCTACATGTGTAATAGTGCACTTAGAGACTGCCAAATGCTACTCCATAACTGAGTAGATAGCTTTCGGGTATAATATGAAACATGATAAGAAATGTGACTAATTAGATATGGGATTTGCCCCCTTCTACATAACAGGAGAGATATCTCTAGGCCCCTCGATGTGGTCGAATAAAGAAAGTACATGACCATGCCACAAGTGATTGAAGAGTCGACCGCATGAAATTATCCATCACTAGATTGAAAAAAAGATTGAACAATCCATAGATGACATGCTTCTCGCGTAGATCTTCGATAAGGTATCGTAAGGCAAAAGGAGAATACGCAAACAGATCGTTTAGTCCGACCAGATATGAATTGGTCGTATGTGTATACTAACTGATCGTAAGCTGGTTGAACATATCACAAACTGGTCTACGAATTGATCGTATGGGATATGAACTATTCGCAACCAGATACGAATTGGCCGTAAGAAGTTATGAACTGATCATGAGTGACTAAGACCTAGTTACAGATCATATTGCATAAAATCCGTCCAGATTGATCTTTATATATATGTCGGGTCAATATGTCGTACTAAGGACCACTAGCAACCAGTGATTGGAAAAGTATTTCCGAGTTACAACCAAGTATACATAAACCTATAGGGTCACAGTAAAGAATCTGGTCGAAGGCTTTTTGAGTGTGATACAATTTCTACTCATATTAGTTAAGGATCTAGTTGGAGGCTTTTTGAGTGGGATACGATCTCTACTTTTGTTGGATAAAGATTTGATCGGAGGCTTTATAAAGAGGGGAGCATTATGGCTATGGGTTGAGGTGTGAGATAGAGAGAGACATTTCACCACCCATCAAAACCCTAGCCGCGTTCTTCCGAAAGCCCCTGCTGTGCATTCTAGTGCTAACACGGCACACGACGTTCTATCTCTGGACATATGAACTTTGGTAGAAACATTGTTGCGACTGCAGTGTTGATCAGGACGATCAAAGGAGAATTCAATTAGCTTGTGGAGATCAGCGACTACTTCCACTACATCAACACGCGCTACGTTGAATCCGGCTGCTTCAACTCTTCTTTCACTTATTGCGTGTCTAGTGGTAATGATCTATGATCTCTTGCTCACACGGCCTTCTATTTTACATACTATAAATTTTATTTTATATTAGTGTAGCCTATCCATAACACAACACTTTGAGTTGCTAGCTGCTGCTTGTTCTATTGTATCAGTGTGTACTCGTTGGATGTAATACAGATTTGGTTCTTACAATTGAGTAATTTGATTCGTTTTCTTGATCTACGTAGAGTTGGTTTAGGGGCAAGGAACTGCCAACCTGTAGGACGTCGAGAACGTAGTCGTCGCCGTGGTAGCGGCGATAAGTGCAGGCCAAGCCACCGGAAGAGATGACGATGGCCGGCATTGTTGAGACCTTCCATGTCCAAGCTACCACAACCATCAGCAAGCAAGAGAAGTAGGAACCGCTCGGGCTCGACAGATTGATATGAGTGTCTAATTCCATTTCAAAGGACAACCAAACATAAAAATTGAAATCCAAATTGATCCAAATCATCAAATTCAAATTCTACAAAAATAAGAATCTGAATTAAATTGCATGAATCCAATTCGATTCTTGGTAGCCAAATAGGGGTTAGTGTTGTGCAAGCAGATCATGGTTCGACTGGTAAAAATGGTATGTTGATGTCAGGTTTGATTATAGTCGTAGTAAATTACACTTCACTTTTCTTTAGGTTTTGTATCTCTCGTTTCACTCTGTATCAAGTTTAACCAAAATTTTCACTTTGCACCACCCTAAACATTTCTGGTTCATGTAGGTAAATATCGGTCGTTGCACTCAACTAAATTTCCTGCCCCGGCATTATATACAGGATGATATATTGGACCGTACAAGGTTTAGGGTGTAGCGATTTGCTTATTACTACAGGGCAAGCGTACAAGGTTTAGGGTGTAGTGAGATTTTTTTAATAATTTATTTTTTATTCTGAATTACAGTATTATACCTATGTTTTTTTGCAGCTTTGACCATCTGTTGCTCTACAGTTGGGTGACTTGGTGTAACGTCCCAAATATGGGGGTATAAAATATTTTGTCGACTTTAGGTGTTACTGAAAATTTTCGTCGCTTATTCGAGATTCTTATTTTGGTTCTTTTCTAAAAATCCAATTAATGAAATCAAAGTCTTGAGATCAAGAACCAAGATTGAAAATCAATCAAGGAAATTTTGAATTTTCTTGCAAGTCCAAAATTCAAAACTAAAAACTAAAATTTGAAATTTCAAAACCAAGATTAGAGACTAAAATCAAAGTTAGTATTAACATTCCCCAACTAATCATTACAACCAAGAATTCAAATTCTGAAGTTTCAAAATATCGTTCAAGCCTCAAATCTTTGAATTTAAAATTTGAAGTCAAACTCAAAACTCCAATTTTGTGCTACCATCCTCTTTTTCACATCCCTTCTTTCCTTCTATGCCAAGTGGCCCCAACCATTTCCTTCTTCTTCCTTCCTTCCTTCTCTTTCTTCTCCCTATTTTTCTCTGTCCCCTAGCACTTGTCCAGCCAACAGGCCATGTGCCGTGCCCACGCCCCCTCTGGCACACTGTTCAACCTCTGCCCTCATGCCCATATGGAGAGTTGACCCCGTCGTGTCATCACGCTAAACGTGACAGCCAATGCTGTCGCCCTGCCCCGCTGCGCCTTTTGCTGCCGCACAAATCCTGCTGCGACCATGCTACGCCACCCGTGCGCATGCTCCTACTCTGCGCCTGGCAGCCCATGCGTCTGTCCTTTGCCCGTCGAGTCACCTCGCCATCTCATTGCACGACCCTGCGCCCCGCCTGCACGCCCATGAATCCCACCATGCCCGTGGCACCCTGCGCCCGCACAGCCATGTCGTCTCTCGTGCGCTGCTCCCGGGTCAACGACCACAGCACCAGAACAACTCCTCACCTTCGTAGCTATAAGAAGCCCCTTGGCTCGCCTCTTTCCCCTGCATCTTCCCCTATCCTTCTTCTCCATTAACCGCTGCCAGAGCTCCAATTCGGCTCATGCCTGCTCACCGCCTATCACCATCCCAACGTTCCGGCCATCCCGGTGGGTCTCTTCCTGAACTGAGTGCATCACGCCACGTTCCAACTTTCCAAATTGCAATTTTGAGTGGTCGAATTGGAGCCGTCCCCACCAGAGCCCACCGCGTGGCCTTCTTCCTCGCCACCGGCCAATGGTACCTCCACCGCCGCTCCTCCTTCCTCGGGACGCCACCTCCCGATTAGTCGCACCTGGAGCGTCTCCTCGATGCCTCAGAGCTTCCACGACCATCGGCCAAAGCTCCTAGCCGCCGAAGCTCCTCCCCCACGTGAGCCCCATCGTGCCACCCCTGGCACGTGCTGCCGGACCTCCTCGGCCTTCCTACAGCTCAGCCAACTGCACGGTGAGCTTCCCCCAACCCCCCTCTTGCTTGTGGTCACCTCACCTTGCTCTCTCCTCACTTTGACGACCGTCGGCCCATGGCCACCCTGCTGTCGACTGCCTAGCACCGCCTCTCGAGCCCCATGGTGCTGCTCGGTCGGAGCTGCCACCTCCCTTGGACTCACCGCCTCTCGAGCGCCCCATTTCGCCTGCCTCCTCCCCTTCCCTGGCCATCACCTGCCGGCGACGCCACCACCAGTCGGCCGCCCACCAGCTCATCTGTTTCGGTACCTTCCCCTTTGTCTCCTGTGTAGAGTTCTAATGACAAGTGGGCCACCTCATCTAGTAAATGGGCTAAGTCAGTAAGTAGTGGAGCTTTGATCTCAGCTAAGGTATTGCTAAATGTAAAAATTAAGGTGCTATCAAAATATGAGTTTGCATAAATAAAAATGAGAGTAGAATTTAATTATGACCAAAGTTCATGCCAATTAAAAATGCTAGATAATTTAATCTGGATTAACTTCTTGTCAACCAAGGTTTATCAAGATCATGTGAATATTCAATACAAGAATTTAATCTTGCATATTTCCTCAAGATTGAGATTTAAAACTTTTCAAAGATAATTTCCAATGCTCTCAAGATTATTCTAGAAACTTGAACATTGATCACAAATCGTCTCAAAACACAAGTGGTCTGAACAATAATATCATATCAATATCTCCTAATCAGAATTATCAAGTGCAAGTTAAAGATAATTGGTGTAACAAGACATTGCTGCATAAAATGATAGATGTTATTTGCTCATCCCCAAAAATAATGAAGCCCCTCTTTAAAATAATGCTTAAAATAATTGTTGGTAAATCATTTAAATTTAAGTCTCCAAAAACATTTATCTATAAAATGCCGAGATTTAAATCAAGGGTCGCCATATATTTGTTTAAAACATTTTCAAAATAACTGGAGCATCAGTAATCTTTTTCTTAGATCCCATCGCTAATCAAATGGCTCTAAAAAATACTCGTTATCCACTAATGTTTATCTTAAACTCAAATCTTGTAGAAAGATGCATAAAATAGCATTTCATGTGCCAAAAACACATTTAATTAAAGAATCCTACAAAAGGGCAATATTGCCTAATTAATAACAATCTGGTCCTTATCTCAGAATTTAAATTTATGCCATTTAAGAATATTTAATACACTGATAGCTCAGTTCAATCTTGAAAGAAAACACGGATAAAATACTGACTCCTCGTACAATAAAATGCGGACCGTTGGTCATTTTTAATAAATTTGTGAATCAAGCAGAATAATCAACTCTTGTTCATAATAACGATTTGATTAAAACAACCAACTCCATATTTTGTTGAAGTTATTGAAATAATGGCTCAATTAATGGGCAGTTACAATCCCAAATAATATTGCATCTTGATTTATCCAGTTATCAAGTTGTGGAACTTTAACCCTCAGTAAGTATTACTCAATATCCTAATTAATCTCTCCCATCCATCCGTAGGCCTTGCCTAACCTATGGAACTTCCTTAATAAATATAAATAAATTAAAGTAAACTATTAAAATAAAAATGAGCCTTGGTATCTTGTACGTCAGCTATGTCAAGCCATGTTCCAACTTAAAGTAGAATACTCTCGTGAGTATTCCTGTAGCATCAATCCTCCTTTTATACCCTTCCCTGTGAAATACTTTGTCACTTCACTTACACTCAAAAAATTTGTTTGACTCCGTCTCTATCCCGCAACTCAGCAAATCTTCGCTCAAATCCTCAATCATAGCAAATTATAAATAAAATCAATTGAACTTATTTGGACTTTATTAGCTCTTTAGATTTATTTGGTTTGTAAATCGCTGTCACGTAATTAGAAGCTGAAGCCACGAAGAGACGACAAGTTCGAACGGGATCAAGATTCAAGTAAAAGACGAAGACCAAGAATAAGACCATTGAATGAGAAGGCTTTGAGTAAGATCAAGGCCACGGTAAATTGAGCAAGATAAGTCATCACTTTGATCATATTGATCCTACATTTTATGCAAAAATTATGTTCCTTTAAGTTATCAAATTGCATGCTTAATTTATTATGCAAATGTATGTCAACATTTAAGGTAGCTACATGCCTACTTGATGACATAGTAATATTATTGTTATGCCATTTGTTGACACTTAAAATACATGATCCTTGTCACCCTAGATGTTAACGATAACTTTACTAGTTATAAGTCTTGTCAAGTCCAAGGTACTAGTTTGCCCTGATCATCAATCTTTAAATATGAAAACTTATTTTGGGATAGTCACGAAATGTAAGTGATTAATAATTTGTGACAACTAGATTTATGCTTCTCAAAACCCTAGAAACCTACTATACCTGTCTGAGTGGATGGTAAGAGAGGTTGGTGCCGATGTCGCACGAGAAATTATGGTTTGTGGTATGAACCGCCCAGATAAATTAAGGACTTAATCCTGTGATGACCTCCTTGTGTAAATCAGTACTACCACAAGCTGGCAAAGTGTAGTCTTGGCTGAATAATTTACTAGACTCTCGAAGTCATCCCCTAGGAGACAGGGCAGGAGGATAATGAAGGTCCGGCCTGAATGGGACACCAAGTAGAGGGTGATGTTTGCCAGGGCTGGCGTTGCGGAAAGTGGAGTCCAGCCTCTCTAGCCTATGGTGGAACATCCTGCACAAATTATGGGACCAACTACGTTGTGGGAGTAGCACATATGGGTGAGAAGCTAGGGGGCGAGGTGTTGTAAAAGCCTCGTAACAATCCCTCGATCTGCATGACCAAGGAATCGCGTAGGCCCGTCGAGTTGATTGTCTCTTGTGGGTAAAGATGTACAGTCTCTACAGAGTAGAAACTATTCGAATAGCCATGTCCACGGTTAAGGGTGAACATGGGAACTTCCTCGAATCAGTTCTATTTCAAAAACTTTTGTGGGTGGGATAAAAACCTATAAAAGGGAAGTACTCTGACTTTAATTTTTTCTGGAGGGAACTGTACTCTAGTGGTGAAAAGTAGCATTTGGTGGAGGTAACCATGCACTGTAAAAGGTGGATGTAACATGGGCTATAATTAATATTGCATTATCATATCAACTTTAGAAAATCTATTTCAGTTAAAACTATTAAGTCTTAAGAGTTTTTCTATTTATTGTATTTTCCAAATAATGCTTTTAGCAACCAAAAGAACCTTAAGCCTCACTTGACAAACTTACATCTATTATTATTTGCATTCTGTGTGGTGGCTTGTTGAGTACCATTGTACTCACTATTGCTAATTACCATTACTCAGTCCATAGGAAAAAGAGATCAAGTCTTACGGTGCTGTAAAGGGATCGATAGAGCTGGAAGATGAAGAGGCCAAGAACTATGTCATGAACCCCAGTTAGCTGCCTATGGGCGTGTCTTGAGGGTCCCACCTGTGTGAAGTTTCCACTGCTGCACTTTATTGATTTCGGCCTAATCGGCCCATGTGTAAGTTATTATCGTATTATCTACGCTTCCACATGATATATTTTTGGTATATAGTAATGTATCTATGAGCATTATCTACTTATCCAGGGAATAGTACGGTAGAATCACAGAGGATCTAGGTTTGCTAAACCCAGGGTCCGACAGTTGGGCTAGTCGCCCAACTGTTGGGCGACATGTGGCCAAGTAACCCAATCGTTGGACGACTAGTCCCTATCATCCAATGGTTGGGCGATAAGCCCCTAGTCGCCTAACCATTGAGCGATTAGGGGGCTATACCCCCACGCGCGCGTGGCCAGCTGAGCACCACACGCTCATTTTAGCTAAGAGGAAAGAGAGCAAGGGGAGAAGGGGAGAAGAGAGAGGAAAGGAGGAGGAGAGGAGGAAAGAAAAGGAGGAGGAGAAGAGAGGAGAGAAGGGAGGAGAGGAGGAGGAAGGAGGAGGAAGGAGGGGAGAGAGAGGGGAAGAGAGGAGGAGAGATCTGCGCATTGACGACGATAAGTCTCTTGTATTTCTT
This sequence comes from Dendrocalamus latiflorus, assembly GCA_017311315.1. Lineage (NCBI taxonomy): Eukaryota > Viridiplantae > Streptophyta > Magnoliopsida > Poales > Poaceae > Dendrocalamus > Dendrocalamus latiflorus. Next base: position 19,273,632 of record CM029614.1, on the reverse strand, counting down.
TGTAGATTTACTTTTGAAACATGGTGGAATAGCAACTAAAATCATTAGATGTGTAGTTTTGAAACTAAGGTAGATTAGCAACTAAAATTATTAGATGTGCAGTTGTGTCTGGTACGTTACATATTATTAATAGTTATAAATAGTGTAGATGTAGAATTAACATCAATTTAGCTGTTAATAGTTGTACTTTCAAAACCATGATAGGTTAGCAACTCAAATCATTATACGTATAGTTGTGTCGGGTATGTCGTATATTGTTAATAGTTGTAAATAGTGTAGACGTAGAATTAACGTCAATTTATTTGTTAATAATTATAATACCACTATGGCTATACCCTAACCCTAACCTCTTAACATCATACACTAACCCTTAACCGTAACCCCTGAAACTGTAAATCCTAAAACCTTAATACTGAAATGTGGTTATAGCTATATATGTTGAGGAATATGCAATTTATGCAATAATGTAACTAAATTTTTAGAATTTTCGGAGTTGCGCTAGAAATAATTAAACCACTAATTGTGTCATAATTACTAACTTCAAATTGAATTGTAGGTATGGCTTGCGACCTTGGTGGTTTGGACTAGCTTTTCGGCCTACTGACCGACGCATCGACGCCCAGCACCGTGTGAGCCGTCATGTTGACGAAGGGGACTAGGCACCCCAATTGGCAGTGGTCCGTACGCGGACACCCCAACAGGCTTGGAGATTAGACCCACGCTGTAGAGACTGGTTTGTCTGTAAACTGTGGCAGCACTATTTACGATATTTCCACTATGTACTCACTTCTTCGTGCTTTGCAGGTTGAGCGATGCTGGCTTTCTACCTCTCACACGGATGGTGGAGGCCACCAACGAGGACAGCACTCTAGTCGACGATGACAGGGAGGTGCAGACCGCTCTGGACCGGTCACGATGATTCCCGTTCGACCAGTCATTGTTAATAGATCTGGTAGGCTGGTGGTGCCCCGAGACACACACACTTTACACCTCCCATTCGGGGAAATGGCACCCACTCTGCAGGATGTCGCACTGCTGCTTGGCTTGCCCATCATGGGAGAGGCTGCCTCCTTGTCGGATGTGCCTGGCAACTGGCACAACAACCTACTGGGCAGGTTTGAGGGGGTTCTTCTAGTGGAGGCCGCAGCAGCGTACTACGTCTTTCCAATGTGACAGAAGCATGGCTTGCCCATGCGGTGTCTTTCGTAGTTCTAGGTACATATGCTATCCATTTTCCTGTTTAGCGATGCACTATCCTTGTCATATGATGGGCTTACTAATTTTTTGTTTGTGCACAGGTCGAGCGGATGGACCTGGACATCGAGTATTAGGTTTCACGACACCTCAAGGCGTACTTGTTGTGGCTGTTCGGCTAGATACTATTTACCAGCAGCCACGGTGACTCCATCGACGCCTACCTCGCGTGGTACATGAGGGCCATCACCGACAGGGACGAGGTGCACATCAGCTGGGGATCAGCTGTACTTGCCGCGATGAACCGCGGCATATGTGACACTTGCTGTAGGATGAGGCTGACCTCTGTCCTTACAGGCTGCATCCTCCTGTTGCGCTATTGTCGTTCAAGCGCTTCTCCCTCGGACGGCCGATGTTGGTCGAAAACGGTTCGTACCTCGCGGATAGGTACCACGGGGGCATAGTGGACTGGCCGACCGTTGGGTCCCTTTAGTGTCATAGATGTGTATGTACTCTTCTCGATCTTTACTATACATGTATCACGAGGTATCCTTTACAACCACTATTCTGGCTTGTAGACACAGTTTGCACACCTGTAGGTGACCCATGTGTACGAGAGCTTTGTCGAGCACCTGGACCACCTCACCGCTGATGACGTGCATTGGGAGCCATACTCAGCTCAAGAGATGGAGGATCACGCTCCCTCTGGGTTGTCCTCATTGTGCTGGCGCGACCAGGCGTACTGGCTGACGCACAAGAAGCTTGTCTTCGATGTGTTTGTCGATGACTACGCGGTGCATAGGGTGATGCAGCAATTCAACCTCTGTCAGGATGTTCTAGTCCCCATCGGGCGCCGAGTGCCTGACTTGGTCCACGCGTGAGTTACACACATGTCCCTATTTCTTTTCAAGTTCTGTTATGGTGCCTTCTAATTACAATGGTACGTTTCGTAGGCATAGCAGGAGAGGTGGCGATAGGATGAGCTAGGAGAGGAAGATAGTGCAGTGGGTGGAGGAGTGGGCAGACGCCCTCAAGGACTACGCGTAGGAGGCCGCATCATACAACCCCAGCGTGTATGATGGGTGCTTACGCTGGTATGCTCTACAAACACGCACTAGGTTGGTGCATGTCGTTGACCCTCCCCCCACACACCTTCCAGCACCGATCAACACGTATCCTATACACTTGGTACGGAACTTGTTCCTCACAGTAGGTACTCTCATGTTTTGAAATGTCTAAGTATGATTACCTCAACTACAAGTTTGACGCTTTCTTCTACTTTGCAGACGGATATCGACACGAGATTGCGAGGGAGACCGGGTCGATCGTGGACAGAGTCACCCACGGTTTCCAGGTGGCGCGCGATGAGCTGTTGTAGGTTCTTCAACGGGTCCACAATGCGTCCAGGTGTGTTGTGGCCCTGACGTCATGCAGGACGCGCCCAGAGGTGGCCACGTCGATGCATACGCTGAGGACGCCATGCCCTGCAGCTCAGGTAGGAAGCTCCGCAGGGCCACGTGCCCCGCCAGTGTCTGACCAGCCTAGAGGGTCAGGGTAGTCACGTGGCTACCTCCTAGCACCACCACCGCCACCGTCGGGCTAGGTTGGAGGGTCAGGGTGGGCATGTGCATACACACTGGCACTGCTGTCATTCTTGGACCCCTACCAAACAGCGTTAGGGCAATACACGGTGTACCCTTCCTTGTTTGTGTAGGGCGGATACTCGCCGTGGCCCACGTGGAAGGTACGTTTCATCTCTTCAGGTTGTTCACGTTGATACATTACACGAATAAAAATATCTATCCTGCAGGTAGCGGCCCAGCCAAGAGTTTAGCTATCCCCGCACGAGGATCCCCTGGTGGACGTGAGCGACTTCCTCACGGACGACCTAGCAGAGGTCAGGGGAGCACGTGAGCCCGCACCTCTCGAGGTTCTTTCCAGGTCACAGCTCAGCGGTGCCCCAGTACCCACACAGGCATAGGTGGAGTCAACCCCTAAGGCCTTGGGAGCACGGGTCAATAGGGCTCCTGACCGCCTCACCTTGTCGAGGCACCGACACCCTACGCTAAGTAAGGCCAAGCAGGGCTGTACCGACAGGCACTAACCGAGGGTGGGACGTGGTGACATCGGAGGTGCTGTGGCGGGGCGCGTAGGGGCCTTTTTGTACTTGCATTTGTTGTGTATATATTTTATGTCGTAGTTACTATGGCATGATTGTGTATAAATTCCCTCGTGCGTTGCAATACCGCTTACCTTCATACTTACGAATCATTGTGACCTGAATTGTCCCCATAAAATTCTTCAGAAATTTGGGCCTGTTCTTTTTAGCTGCGGCTTTTGGCTTTTGGCTGAAATTTTTGAATTTTGGTTGTTTACGGTACAGATTACGGAGAGATCGATACTCACTTACGATTTTGGCTAGTACAGATGTTGGGATTTAAAGTGTACTACGTTTAACTTGTAGACCCCGTCTTGAGAAAATACTCCATTTAAAAGTGTCGTAGGGATGGCCCCCACCTAAACCCAGCAGGCCTGGTAGGAGATTATAAGGCCCAGAATAGGCCATGTGTAATGACATAACTGCCCCCAGAGGGGATAACCAGATGTAAGGGTATAACTGTAAAAGCACTCCTCATGTGTATGTATATATACGAGTAAGCCATGGGGAGGACCCAGGCCATGACACTTATCTTCATCACTCTCCACTACCATCTCTCTCTCTCTGTTTGGTCTGTAGCCACAACAAAAAGTTAGGTACTGTAGCGGCTGCGAAAAGCTGCCCGGCTTGTGCCCTGCCGAACACCCCCTTTATCACACTCCAACAACATATGACGATCACAAAATATTATTGTGAGTCTAACAGATTTCATACCCTTAAGAATCTACAAAAATCATGAACGGATTAACTGACATTGTATGCCCTATTTTTTTTAAAAAAATAATAATCTACAAATAAGATTTGCTAAATTTATTACCTACAAAATTGTCATTTACGCCATCACAATTATTTCCATTAGATTAAGAAAATAATAATATTATTATTTTAAATCATCGAACTGTTGGACGATTTGGTCTAGTCGCTCCATGGTTGGGCGACTTGAGCTACTCGCCCAACCGTTAGGCGACTTGGCTACACACAACGATTGAGCGACTAGCCGAAGTCACCTAACTGTGGATAGACATATGGTTATTACTGAAAAAATAAAATATAAGTATATTACTGTAATTCAGAATAAAAAATAGATTATTTAAAAACATTTGGTGTAGTGATGTGCTTATTACTACAAGGCAACCTTATTACACTGCAGAACAATAGTGTCTATTATCGCTGTGATTATGGAGCGTTCATATTAATTTTTGCTGACAACTTTTGACTAAAAATAAATAGTATTGATTGTGCAATAAGTGAAAAAAAATACGTACACAAAATAGGAATGAGAGGAATGGAGTGGATGATATACCCGTGACTCTCTGCCTCATCCCTAAAACGAGACAATAGCGAGAAGGGTGAAGAAACCACTTTAAGAAATCAGATGTTCATATTGAATTGACTTTTTAAGTAGAAACCAGAAACCGAAACATATATAAACAGGCTCTAGGCTCTAGTACGTATTATGTCAGCTATTACTGCCTTTGGTCTTGTTAGTCTTATTAAGACCTTTGGACTGTCATTGGATCCTGACAGGACGATAAGAGAATACCCCTAATGCATAATTATGTGCAGATTTGCTGCCCTTGTGACATGAAATTATTTGAGCAATGGAAATAAGCCTCATAAGAAATGAAAGGCAAAAGTAGCAGTAAAAGTTAAATGAGTTTTCATGCGCCAGACTCCAACAAGTACATTTCTAGGTTGTCACTTGCCAACTGCCACCTCTGAGCATGCTTCCTGTCCAACTCAGATACAGACTTATCACTAGTTCATACCACCAAAAGGATGCAGGCTTGGACTTGGTTCATAATTAACCCGAACACGACATGGAAATAATCTCTGAAGCATGTGATATTTACAAGGGTAAAAAGTCGCAGCAACAGCCGCTGAGATCAGCTAGGATGTGAGAGCTATGAAAGACAATTAACAGATTGGTTCCTTAGAAGTGGTCACTTAGCAGATAGGTTCTTGTAGCGGTCACTTAGCAGATAGGTTCTTGTAGCTGTCTGAAGTACAAACTCCTCATAGTCAACTTGAGCAACCCTAACGCTAGAAACGTAATGGACTACGCGAGCTATTCACTCGGGAAACCTGCAACAGAAAGTTAAACCGTATCACATGATGTCCAGGATTAGCAAATAAACAGTGGAATTTTTGTTGTCTAATGTTTAGAATGAGAACTTACAATGTGAGACTTCCATTCCACTTTGCATCCCTCAGTGACACCAAACTGAGGTTGCCCCCTGATGTGATGGAATATATGAACAAGGACCGCAGCATCAAGAGCAGCATACTCTTTCTGAAAAAGGAGCATGCGAATCTCTGTTTCAGCAGAGGAATTTGCCTCTCTTTTTTTGACAAATCCACTAAAAATTCACAGTTTTGCATTACAAGATAACGCATGTTTGACCTAGTTTAAACTAATGCTACTCACTAGGATAAGCTTAACCCAACCAAACAGAAAACTTTGCCTATGCACGAGAAGAAGCCAAGGCATGTACTACCATTAAAATTGCAAAGGGAAGAAAAGTGAGAAATGAAACAATCCAAGGGAGAATAAAGGAAAGAAAGTAAAGTTTTTGCCGTCAGACCCATCGGCTTTTAAAAAGCCGAATAAAAGTAGTGCTCGCAGAGATTCCCAGATTGTACGGGGCCATCAGCACCTCTCGCTATTATGGGCTTTGTCATTCGGCAGAAAATTTAGCCAACGTCCATTTTTACCGTCTTACCTGCCGCAGTAGAAAAGCCAATAGTATAGCTCCCCCATGGACCAAAAGGTCCTTAAAGCCCGCAGACTTAAGAGGGAGGTGATGAGTGACGGGCAATCTGGCCATTGCATAGGGTAGTAGAGGGAGAAGCCAATCGAAGCCCTTCTTAAGCCATTAGCCACCAGTGTGCACAATCTGGCCCTGGCCGGCCAGATCTGAACATGGGAGAGAGGGAAAGGTTAGGGGACGACGGAGAAGCCGTCAGCGGCGAGCTCAGGGCCAGCGAGCCCCTAGCTCGGCTGTGAGCAGCCGTGCCGCCTGGAGGAGCCCCAAAATGAGAACGGAGAAGAGAGAGAGGAGAGGATTGGAGATAAGGCCGGTTCGGCTGGGTGGTAGAAAAAAAAGAAAGAAAGAAAAGGGAAGAAAAAAGAGGAGAGAAGAAAAGGAAAAAAGAAAGAAAAAAAAGAGGAGAAAAAGAAAAGAAAAAAATGGGGATTTAGTACCTACGCAATGGGTCCTTAACCCCGGGCATTTTATGCCAGAATCAGGACATGCGTGTAGAGTTGTCACTGCTCGCCTAAGCATTGGTTTCGGTATGATGTGTTGAGTCGGTTTAACGTTTATACATGTGGAGGTCCCAGGTCGAAGCCGTCCACGCATCGTCCCCAAGACTAACCAGGCAAATGCATAGTAAAGCGGTAAATTCGGGTAATGTTTGATGATAGATGAATGATGGTGCATTGTTTACCATGTTATGGTAAGTTAACTATTTCTGGATGCATAAATGGAGAGCTTACATTACATGCATGTCATGAAAAGAGAGCGTAGTGGTATCATTGGTCCACTTTGTGTGGATGCTCCACGGGAGTGGAGATTGAGGTCCCCGAATGAAAATGACGAGCTACTGTGGTCCCTGTATGAAAAAGGACGGGCTTGTGATCCGAGCATGGAAACATGACAGGCCTAGGTGAGCATCAACGAGTGCTAGCTCTGCTATACCGGTATAGGCTAAAGAGATAAGAGAGAAGTGCATGTGTATATGCAATTACATTATGACAAAGAACAGATGCAAATGCATAATGATTGGTTGATGAGAACTTAAAGAGATTAAATGGAAGCAAGTGGTTATTGAAACTGTGATGGTTATAGACTGATTTGTAAACCTGTTATTTACTGTTTTGCTTTGTACTTGCTGAGTCTTTGGACTCACCCTTACTTTATTGTTTTTTAGGTGACCATTAAGAACGTCATGCATGGGCGGGAGTAGCACATGAATAACTTCATGTAGTAGCAGCACTTCGCATATCAGCTTTTAGGTAGCATGTAAAAACTCCACTAGTATGCTAGAATAGTTATTTAAAATGATATGTTGTAAAGTGGTCATTGCATTATAAATAAAGTAGAGTTTACTAAAAATGATTAGCATTTAAAACAAAATATGGTAAAAGTATATAATGGTGGTAGCATTCCGGATCCAGAGAATGGACGAGGTGTTACAAGGCAATCTAAGGGTGTAGTGGTAAAAAGGGAGTAGCTGACAAACTCATATCTCTATTACTTAAAAAAAAATGAGTTGGCGGTGGTGATTTATTCACTCCTCCCCCATCCCTACTCTTTAAAACCACTTACACTAACAAACTGATAAACAACTCGCAACAAACTTTTATCTTCATCTTCCACTCGAGCATGTGTTGTCTACTTCAACTACACATGCACAACTCCTTTCTTTGCATTATTAGTTGCATGCAATGTATTGATATATACTGTATATAACAAAAAAGTTGTACACGGCAAATTATTTCTATCTAAAACAAATCCGCTCTAGCATGCATTATCTAATGTAACCAACACATGCACACCCTTTTTTTCTCTTTGTTAGTTCCTCTCCCTCAACTCATGCACGCATGCAATGTACTTGCCTACATATATCCATGTGTAGTAAAAATATTGTGCACAACAAATTACATATATCCAAGTGTAGTAAAAATATTGCGTGCAACAAATTATTTCTCTATCTCATTAGTTTACATGGTATAAGAAAAAGTTCGCTAACGCCAATTCTGGTTGATGTTAAACACATTACACTATCAGGGTTCATCGAGCCCTTGACCTTAAGCTTCTAGGGTGCTGGCGACGTGCCATAGCAAATCTCGGCCAGGAGTGGCAGCGGAGTTGATGGCACAACGCATGACGAGCACGTCTGTGATGGTGTGAGACGGGTCACATCATAGCTAGGCGGGCATGGTGGTGAAGCTGAGAGCACGTGGTGTGAACCATGGCGTAGCTCAGCCACGTGCCCTGGTGGATTCGATGGCTTGGTGAAAGCAAGTCTGGCGACAGTAGCTTGATGTACCGGGTAATATAATTTTTTTATCTATAGCATCGGACATACATTCGGCTAGTTTCAGCCAACAAAAGGCTTATGTGGCTTTTCTCACTAACTGTCTTATTAGCCTTCTACTTACAACTACATGTGCAAATCTTACTTCTTGTATCTTAATGTAAAAGCAAATAGAAAAGCTTTTAAAAAATGCATTAAGAAGACCTCTCATGAGTAGGAAAGCTTTGTGGAAATGCATTAAGAAGCACTCTATTATAAAACCTATGTCCAAATTATGAGAAATAAATTAATCATACCAACAAAGGAGATGCTACCACATAAGGATTAAGGACTCGCAGGACTACTTTTAAGGAACATGAAAAATATGATGATGGATGAGTGACATACCTGATTCTGGCTGAGAGGCCGCTGCTCCCAGTTGCAATTCCGTCGTGTCTTGTTCAAACCAGCTCCTAATATTTTCTGAAAGCATTTTGAGATATATAAAGATGGAGGGACAGAACTTGTTCCAAGCTCTACTCTAAGCTTAACGAAAATGTCAACATTATTGGATGTCAGTTGAGTGGGGCCCATTTGTGCTATGATGAATACCTTTGATAACCCAGAGAGACCACCAGTAGCCCCTTTGAACAGTTTCTGGATATCAAGCAGCATTTCATAGGACTGGAAACATTCCAATTCTCCATAGGATTGTGACAGTTGATGCAGATCGCATTGCAGGTTATAGCCTTTGATTTGCAATGTGCAACAAGTTAGCTCTTTTCTAACAAGACACACAATAAGGAAATGTTTTTTTAAGGAAAACAAGAGCATATGGAAGACAGGAGTATTTGATCAAGCGGTACCCAGCTTTAGTATGTTAGAAGAACACATAATTCGCCTGAAGCAGCTGTCCAATACTTTTGGATCATCTTCATACAGCTTAATCAGATCAAAGATGAAAGCTTTCTTATCTGATGCAATTTGGATGATAGAGACCTGACCAAAGAGCTGAAATCAATCAATCGAAGAACAAATATGCAGACATATAAGAATGGAAAACTCTTGGCAGGGAAACTAAAAATATGATGGAAACTCAAAGATAAAATAGTAGTTCCAATAGAATAAATATGGTAAAATAATTAGCACCCAGATGATCACCTTGGATACGAGAATGAGATGGAGATGTGAATACCGGAACCACTAAACTGCTCACATGATACATAAAACAACTATTTATCCTATTTTATTCAGTGGTACTCTTTTGACGAAGAACAGTAGAGTAGTATTTTTATTCGGCCTTATTATGTCGCTATAATATTGCATCATAAGTTTACAATAAATCAGGGAAAAGATTATAAATGTAATTATACCAGATTATACCAGAAGAAGTGAAAAACTAACCGAACATGGAAACTAACAGCTATTCAAACTGAGGCATCACTTACCTTATTAGGTCTGCTACCTTTCTCAAAATTAGGCTTCCATTCGCAATCCACACCGATAATTTTACAATCTTCAATATATCTTGTTGCGTTAAGCAGTCCGTTGATCTCATCAACCCAGACAATCTCTTCCAAAACCAATTTCTTCAGATCTAAGTAATCAGACCCACAAAAGATCTTCTCTGGAACTGCCTCATAAACAATTAATATACATCAAGAATAGAGAAGGAACTAATGGGATAAAGTCAGTTCCAGCGTATCCAGCATACATATCAGGTTAAATAAATTAGGGTGAGACTGCACAATGGGATGCCATCAAAACTGCAATTATCACATGCTTGGGACATTTGATTAACTGAATCAACGGCTACACTCCCACCTCATTTACATCATACCCATTGACCAATATCCATTAATTATTATTATCCTAAATAAAATAGGATTTAAAATTCAAAGACTATATCATCACCCTCCTTTTGATAGCTTTCATGTTAACTTTGCATCCACCCATCAGCGGATCAGCCTGCATTACTCCCTCCCTCCTCTGCCTCATTAATTTGTACTAGTAGAAATGTTGATTCTAAAGATTCGTTGCTCCTTTGTACAGCTCTTAAAACTAGTTTAGATTAATTGAATAAGTCAGTTCATATGCCAGATTTCTGTGGTTAAGTCATTTATGGTCAACTGTCAAATTCTCTAGATAATGTAATAGTACTGTAAAATGTCAATTAGCCATTGGTTCAAACTGTTAACAAGTTGGGTATATGCATTAAACATCCCCATAATAGTTTTCTTTGCTGTTGGATGTTACATTAACAACCCAGAATTCAAATCCCACCTAAATGTCATTTAACTTGGTAATTCTAGTGGGTTTTATATAATCCTAAGGAAATGTGGGTGAAGTGGCTCTTTAAATGCAAGCGTAAAGGGTGTTCCCGGAACAGAAGCTAGGTGTTTACTACTATAAAGAGAAATGGCTAGTAAACAAAGAGGATATAGCTCTATAGCTTAATGTCGGATCAATAACATCATAGGTGCGAACGGGTCTCTAGCCCAGTGGTTAGAGCGCCTCAGTAGCACCCCCCAGGTCCTGGGTTCGAATCCCTCAGGGTGAATTTCAGGTATGGGGGTAAAAAAATCCCCTCGCCTGCTACCACACCAAAGCATGGGTCAAGGCCCGGCCCAGTCATTGGTCGTTCTCACCCAGGCAACGGTGCCCCTGTGTAAGGGTGGAGCAGGGGTTCGGGGGTTTTCTCGATCTGCGTGAGAGGATCTTCTCTTAAGCTGAAATGCCCGGGGGCCGTCTTAGCAGATCGAGTTTTTTAATAACATCATAGGTGTTAGCTTACCCAAAGAATTGACATAACCTTCAAGAGAGTATCGTTGGCAAAGCTCATCAACCTTCTCCATATAGCCTGCTTCCATAGCTAGATATACCTGTGCCAGAACGTATGCTGCAATTATTTTTTATGATATTGATACATGATGATTATCAGCAAAAAAAAATAGTCATTCTGAAGACTAAAGTAGATGAGGATCACCTTGCGAAATACCATCATACATGCCCCACATATAACCAAAAAAATCCGTTCTCCTAGCCATTTAATCTAGTGAATGAAGGTAATGGCAGTCATGCGCAGAAAATAATGCACATGTACTGTAGCAGCAGCGAGGAACCTGCCCGCAATTAAGGATTAGATTGGGTTTCCTTAGCTGCCAAGTTATTGTTAGGATACAATCTTATCTATTAGGAAGATTATCCTTGTTAATAGGAAAGATTAGATTGTTTTATTAGAGGCTCCCACCTCTATAAAAGAGGAGCCGCATGCTACCATTGGAATCAAGAAAAGAATGAATCAAAAGAAACCTGTCCCTACCAAGTGCATCTAATCCTCCCTAGCTGAGTTCCTTCCCCCCTCTATCAAGCGCCCTTGTTCTCTTAGTGCATTCTCCTTCAAGCCATGTTGTTTGGCCTCATCTAATAGTAGTTATCCTCCATCGTGTATCAACGTACATTACAATTGGTATCAGAGGTGGGTTCTTTTAGATTATGGCTTATGACTTTTGAATTCTAATTGTTCGCGAGAGGATACGAAGGGAGAGACAGTCGTGTGCGATTTTAGCCGATATATCCGAAGTCGGTACAGTATCTACTACAATCGACTTGTAAACATCTTCTTGAAAAGACACACCGTTTGAAAGTTATTTACTGCAACGTAAGCTAAAAGCCACAAGCCCAAAAGAACCCAATCGAGCCCCTCACTAGTCACCATGGCTTCTACTGCTGAGTTGTTGGACTTGATGAAGGCTAACAATGAGAAAATGATGGCCACCACCGAGAAGATGATGGCCATCTGTTATGAACCTTAGTTCATAACGGGTAAACACCACCAAGAAGATGGCCGGATGGAGTCGGCGTAGGGAGAGAGAGGAGACTTTAGACGGGGAAGACTTTATTATTACTCTGCTTAATGACAATAGCATGCGGTAGCCCCTTTATATAGATGGCTCCCCCTAACAGATGAATCTAACTCCAATCATATCTCTAACTATATCTCTAATACAAGGAAACCAATCTCTAACTCAAATAGAACCCAATCTCTTATTCCTACTAATAACCCAACTGGCCCAAGGCCCATGTCTATAACATTACACCCCTCCCGGACAAGCAGCTTGTCCTCGAGCTGCTAAACGGCGGTCAATGGACGACCTTCGATGCCGATGTAGAAGACGAACGGTGGCGGAGTGCTGCAGCGGATGGAGACGGATGGCCAGATCCACGCGGAACAAAGCTAGACGAAGTGTAGCGCCTTCGGAAATAGAATGCCTGCAATTTTTTTTTTTGCCCTAACTTAACCCAACCGGTCGGTTTTAAAACCGACCGCAACTCCCACGGGCCGAACGCATCGGTCGAACTCGAAAGCGGCGACTGAAGTAGCGGCGGCGGTGGATCCGGCGGTGCGGACCGGCGGCCCACGGCGACGGCGGTTCTCGGGCTGGACGGCCCCAGCCAGCGGAGCGGCTGCGAACGGGCGGAGGAGGCCGGGGCTGGGGCGGCGGCGACGGACCGCGCGGCGGTTCCAGCGATGGCGGTCCCGGCGGCGGCGACGGACCGCGCGGCGGTTCCAGCGATGGCGGTCCCGGCGGCGGCGACGGACCGCGCGGCGGTCCCGGCGGCGGCGAAGAGCGGCGGCGACTGACGAAGCGGAGACGGACCAGGCGGCGGAGGCTAACCGCGACCGGGAGCGACGACTCCGACAGCGGTGGCGGCTGATCAGCCGACGACGGCCGAGATGGCGGCGGCTCTGGCCACGGCTTGGGCGACCACGACCCGGACGACGGCGGATCTGGCGAGGTGGCCCCGGCGATGGCGGCGGCTGCACTGGCAGGGGTGGCCCGAGCGCCGTCGACGGAGCAGCGGAACGGCTCGGGCGCCGACGGTCCATGCGGCGGAGCAGCCGAGCGACGGCCATGGAGGACGGCGGCGACAGACGACGTCGCGGCGGCGGCAGCAGACGCCAGGCGACGGCGGGTGAAGTGCTGGGCGGAGACGGCAGAGGAGATGTTGCGGCGATGTGGTCGGGATCTGGCGATCTGCCGAGGGTTAAAGGAAGCTCTGGTGAAGGCTGTGGCCGTGGTTCTTCTTGTTGTTGTTGAAGATCTGATGTTGGATGATCCTGTGTCTTGCTCTTTGTTTCTTGTTGCTCCTTCCGCCGCTTCTCCATCCTCTCAAGGATGGCCTGTATGTTGAGACAGCTGTCCGTCATCTTCATGTTGATGCTGGCCATCTCGTTGACGCTAGCTTTTAGCATGGCTAACGACTCGGCAGTAGGGCGAATCACAGAAACCATGGTAGCAGAAGTCGTGGGAAGGGATCGACTGCTCTGATACCAATCTGTTACGAACCTTAGTTCATAACGGGTAAACACCACCAAGAGGATGGCCGGATGGCGTCAGCGTAGGGAGAGAGGAGAGACTATAGACTAGGAAGACTTTGTTATTACTCTGCTTAATGACAATAGCATGCGGTAGCCCCTTTATATAGATGGCTCCCCCTAACAGATGAATCTAACTCCAATCATATCTCTAACTATATCTCTAATACAAGGAAACCAATCTCTAACTCAAATAGAATCCAATCTCTCATTCCTACTAATAACCCAACTGGCCCAAGGCCCATGTCTATAACACCATCGCTGAGAAAATGAAGGCCATCTAGGAGAAGATGATGGCCATCGCTGAGAAGATGAAGGCCATCTTGGAGAAGATGATGGCAATAGTGGATGGAGCGACGTTGTCCCTAGTGCCAAAGTCACCACCACTACCGCCATCAAAGGAGGGGGTTGTTGCCTCACGGCCATCTTCTCCACGCTGTTGACCGATGTCATGCCATTGGCATTGTGGAGCACGGTGGCTGTCGTGTAGGGGACAACAACATCGTAGCCTCCCTCCTGCCACCATGGCATCTCGGGGAGTGAAAGTGAAGGGTGTTCGTGCTGCCCCATGTAGGTTTCCTGCGATGCAGATATTGTCCTCAACACCATGAAGCCAGTGTCATCCACTCCATGGTCTACCTCCAAGGGATGCATCTTGTTGCAATTGTGGTACTTCCAAGGATTGCAACCATGGCCTCCACCATAGCTCGAGGTCGCGAAGGGAGGGAGAAGTTGTCATGCATAGACAATAATGCACACGAACAGTACTCATGGTACTGTAGCAGCATCGAAGAACCTTCCTTGGCTAGCCTAATTAAGGATTAGATTATGTTTTCTTAACAACTAAGTTACTGTTCGGATAGAATCTTATCTATTAGAAATGTTATCTTTATTAATAGGAAATATTAGATTATGTTATTAGGGGTTCCACCTCTATAAAAGAGGAGCCGCATGCTACCATTGGAATCAAGCAAAAAATGAATCGAAAGAAACGTCTCCCTACCAAGTGCAACTAATCCTCTCTAGCTGAGTTCCTTACCCCTCTATTGAGCGCCATCGTTCTCTTAGTGCTTTCTTCTTCAAGCCATGTCATTTGGCCTCATCTAATGGTAGCTATCCCCCGTCGTGTACCAACGTACATTACAATGGCATATAGGAATCTATGTCTTAGTCAAATGCATCCGACATTCAGCCGTTTTATTGAGGTAAATACCTTCATGATCTAGGACATATATATAAACAATTATATAAAGAGGAGTTGGTGGTCGTCGGTGCATTCTCCTCTCCCCTCTATACAGCCGTCCGATTTGATCTGGACCATTCGTCTCTCTCTTCCCCTCTCTCTCTCAGGATACAACCACCCACCCCCTCCACTTTCCCCATCTCCTCGTGCATTCTAGCCACCCTTCTCTCTGACGCTTGATCTCTAATATTTGATGTGTGAAATTGGCTAGACAGTAAGTTCCGTCTCACTATTTTTATGACTTCGTTGCAACGCACGGGTCTCTGACTAGTATATAAACAATGAACAAGACGAAAGTTGATTGTGAGTTTGTGACAATATGGATGCATATTACCAGGTATTCCATGAGTTTTGTTTCCTTCTTGGCCCGGACTTCTGCAATATCCCAGCAACCTTTCTCAGCCAGCTTCTTCAGTAAACTATAAATACAAAAGATTTCAAAATTTTAAAAGACTGGTAAACAACATAGTTTACAAGTACTGTGCATTGAGCAATGGGAAAATCACCTCTCTTTATACAAATAGTTAACATCTGGGAACTCTTCTGTAAGGTCGTATTGTTTCACCAACTCGTTCGCACTCTTTAGCATTTTCAGATCTAGGTACTTTTGGATGATTAAACATACCATTTCCTTTCCCATGAAAGCTGCCCAATTCTCTGCTGCCTTGAATTGATTGCTTTCAATCAGTTTTATGAGAAAAGACTCATCACAACATTGGATGGAAAATCGTGTAATCAGGGTCACAGCAGTCACATAGGATTTTGATTTCACAAGGCATTGCACATGCTGTTTGATATGTTCTGTTGCTTTCACTTGATCTTCATCACCCAACTCCGAACCATACAAAGCATGGGCCATATCTCTCAACTCAATATCAAATGTCTCAAGAAGCTTTACCAGTATACGTTCCTCATGGCGTACAACAGAAGCAAGGATATCGAGAACAAGTTGGGCAGCAAGATGCTTTGCATCAAAGAAATCTTTCTGTACAGATTCCACAGATTTCAAATGCCTTAGAGAAGATATCAACATGTGACTGAACCCTTCAGCATAAGACTGCCCCAGCAAAGGTATAATGTACATGCATTGAACAACATACGTGAACGGGCCTGGCTGAGGAGCATTATTTAATGCCCTTTTTACCTGCTGCTGAAGGATCCTGAACTTTGGGGTTGCTTTGTGGGTTCCTGAATTTGGTTACAAAATATCAGATGTATGGACTAGCATAAAAATAACAATAAAAAAGTACATAAACCAGAAAATCAAGGATCACATTAATACTGAAAGGAAAGAACAGCTTATCTTTGGCTGAGCATAAATTGCAAAAAGTTTGCAAAGTCAAAGAATTAGCTTTGAATAGGAGCACATAGAAGTTAGCGATCCACGTACTGGAACCATAAGAAAGTTAGGGGCAGTGTTTTAAGCTCTTGACTCAGATAGTAGGTTATATGGCTTAGGGTTTTAGCATTGTAGGTTTTATTTCAAGGCTCTTATCTTTTTGATCTTGAGAAGGCTTCATTCCTAGCTTATCCCAACTTGTTTGGGATAAAAGACTTTGTTGTTATTTGCAAAGCCAAAGAATTAATAAGCATGTGTTTGGCATTAGTAAAATTTGAAATTTGAATTTGTGATGATAAAGCTTACCTCACCTCAATCATTACAGATTCCATAGGAACTACTATGAGCTAAATCTGTAGCTATCAATATGTAAAATGGGATACCTATTTTCTATAACAAGTTTTTTTGGAAGATGATGTGACAAGATTTTGATTTCATGGTCAAAAAATAACTAGTTGCACCCATGCTTAAAGAAGAAAAAAGATTTCAACACATAAATACTGTAGATACTGAATTACAGAAGAAGAATACATGGACATTTTTGGATAACTTGAAGAAAATAGGTATACCATATAGGTAGCAGTCCTTCAAAAGATACATGAAAGTAGCTGCAGAAACATGCGACAGATCAGAAAATGAGTGCAAGCATATGGAGCACTGCTCATTATGTTGATTGCTTTCAGAGCCTTCCTGCGCCTCTGCCTTGAAGACCATGCTTCAAAAAAACATACCCAACCTGTGCACCAAAGCACATTTCCAAATTAAACATCATGGATTTGGCTTTTTCCAAGGATAATATAAAATCCAGAGACAGATTTGTATCATCATATGGTGCATACATTCCTTCATTTTAATAGAAAAATATTTAGGTCTGCTCAATAGTAGCTGAAAAAAATTAACTGTAAATCTGCTAGAGAATTTAATAGACAGCTGTCATGTGAACAATTTTACCCGATTCAAGCATTTCCAGCAAGCTCAAACAAATCACACAGATTCTTGAATAAACAACCCTATAGCCTAAAAAACAGCCAAACATCAACAAATTTTCAGTTCCCAACATCACAGATCACATGATTTGTCCTCACATTAACAAAAGAAGGGGTGAGCGAGTAGAATCGACCATACCGGATCTGGTGGAGTGGGAGGATGGGGGCGGCCTACTGGCCTGCTGGGGGTTGGGTTCCTTGGGGTGGAAGAGGCCGTACCGAGGGAGAAGAGGGCGTCGGCGGCGGCCAGCGGCGGCGGAGGGATTGGATAGGGGCGTCGGGGCGAGGGCGGAGGGATGGGTCTTCGTTATGGTGGTCGGAGGCCGGTAGGGCAGGACCGCGGGAGGAGAACTGGCGGCGGTGTGAAGTCGTGGAAGTCGTGCTCGTGAGATGCATAGACGAGGGGAGCACGGCTAGAGATGGCAACGGGTAAATACCCATCCAGTACTGCCATTCCATACCCGTACCCGTTAGGTATAAATTTATTCGTCGGGTTACCCGTATTCGCACGCGGGTAGGAAAATTTACCCATACCCGTACCCGCGTGGGTATTACTACCCGACGGGTAACCCGTACCCGCAAGCATACCCGGTTCAACACATAAGAATATCATCAATTTAGATATTCATTAATCATACATGCCAAGCACAAAAGCGTCTAATGATCAAAATTAGTACATCACATAAACATATTTGACATGACCATATCAACATATGACAAACAAATAAACAATCAACAACAAGTAGATAATAAAATTAACATTTGAGTGGGATGTCTAGTTATCTAATGCGGGTATTCATTACCCGCGGGTAGGCGGGTATGGGTAGTATATACCCACACCCGCACCCGCCTACCCGGCGGGTAGAGGATTTCGCCCAATAACGTACCCATGGGTACATAAAATTTTCCATACCCGTCTCTTTATCGGGTAAAACCCGTCGGGTATTCGGGTATCGGGTACCCATTGCCATCTCTAAGCACGGCAGGAGGATTTTGGATCCTCTGACATTGCCAAGGGAAAGGCAGAGTGACATTGGGTGAATATGAACCGTCTGATGGAAAAACAACGGTCTAGATCGATCACTGTAGCGCTACAGTATCAGTAAGCTACAGTAATTTACTGATACTGTAGCGCTACAGTGATCGATCTAGACCGTTGTTTTTCCATCAGACGGTTCATATTCACCCAATGTCACTCTGCCATTCCCTTGGCAATGTCAGAGGATTCGCTTCCCGGTAGGAGGGGAATACAGGTAAACGGAATTGATTATATATCTCCTTTAATGGCAATACTAGTTGAATGCCCGTGTGTTGCTACGGATTTTTAAAATTTATCATACTACATGTTTTAAAACTCACGGATGATAAAAATTTTTAGAATATGCATATAAACATGTTCTAAAAGTTTTTAAATCCGCCAAGTAAGTCGAAAGCCGTCAATCACACCTCGTAATAATAAGTCAGAAAATATTGACCACACCTTATGGTCATAGGTCGGGAGCCCTCGAGCACACCTCGTCATCGTAAGTCGGAAACCGTCGACGATAGCGCGTAATCGTAGGTCGGGAGCAGTCGACCATCACTGGTGGTCGTAAGTTAGCAGCGGTCAACGATCGATCGTGGTCCTAAATCGGGAGCCTTCGACAATGGTTCATGGTCGTAATTTTTCGTGGAGCTAATTGTTAAGAATTGAGCTTTCTGCGAAAATGGCCGTTTCTGACTCCCGACGTCGATTCATCGCCTCCGGTAAGCTTTAGCCTATGCCGTGATTTTTCTTAGACTTGGTCCACTGTGTTCTACGCCGTGCTCCCTTCCTTTTCCCCAAAAAGCCTCCACAAATTTTCGCCTCCGACACCTCGCCATGGCCGCCAATGGCATCTCGTGTCCGCATCTATCCGTTGGTGTTTTCCCTAATCCGTTCGCGTCATATCGTGCCAAACCATCCCAGGTAGCTACCTGCCAAGTGGTTTTAGATTCGCTTCACCGAGCACCAAGATATCAAGTTTTTCATTTTTCTCTATCGTCTCCGTTCAATTTTTAGCTTAGCCAATAATTTCCCTAACTTCACCATACTGTGTTCTACCCCGTGCTCACCCTACATCTCCACATTACATACCCGGTACTATCTCTCTCAAACCTGCTGTTGTCACTACCGTGCCGTCGGTGCTGTTTTTCTCTCACTGCGGGTGATTGCCGTCGTTTCTCGTCGCCGTACCCATGTCACCACCTTCGCCTCATCGCCAAGATTCCATTTTTCTCGTTCGCCAGCCACCTCGCAGCCTACCAACATAATACTTTTTAAAAAGTAATTCTCGGATGTTGTTACATTTAATGCGATGTCCAAACTTTCAGATATTCGTTCTCCCTCATACAAACTCTGAATCCATTGATTCTTTCTCATAAATTCATCTAAAATCATAATCTATTTGCCAGTGTATATTTTATAATTTTTGGATTTTATTTGAATTTATTTTGTTTGGTTCTTCGCATGTAGACTACGACTATTTCGGAGCGTTCGATTTTGACGATTCGCAGCATCAAGTCTTCGAGCAAGGCAAGTTACACCTTTGATCATGTTGCTCCCAGTAATTCAAATTATTTATGTTTTTTTAAAATTATTATGCATGTGTACTTTTATTGAAATCTAGTTTAAATTCTAGTTATATCCAAATTCCTTTGTATATGGCCAAATTTGACATTGAACTTCCTATGCCTTGTCACCATAGAGAAAAACCTAGTTGATACGTTAGTATTGACTGGACATTTTATAGCAAAGCTTAGCCATGCTTAGAATAATTTGGGTGGGAAGATTTGTTTCACATAAAATGATAAGTTTTTTAGATGTATTCTTGACTTTGGTGAATCAAGAATGATTATGAAATGTTTCCAAAAAAAATATAAAAACTTGGTTTAGACTTAGGCAAATGGTTAGGTGGTGGGTGCTTGCTGGCATGCATTGTTGTTTAGTAACACAATGTTGACTGCCAGGCACAAGGGGTGTGTGGTTGGTGCCTAAGTCAAGTTAAGGACCGGTCTATGAGCTACTATTGCAAAGCCCTATCGTACAACCCCAAGTCTATATGGGTACGACCTTGCTGATTAACTTACGATAGTCTAGTTTAGGTACCACCAGTGGAAAGTGGGTGCTAGGGATTTATTGGTTATTCACAGTGAGGGACAGGGATTTACTATACTCATATGGCGCAAGAGGGAGCTTCTGACTGTGGTGGATTTAACCCTTCAACGGTGAAACCTCAGCGGGTGGTGTCTAGCTAGACTAGAGTGAGGTAAAAGCTTTGTGATATTTTATCTGGGTCTCATGCCAAAGGAAGCATGTTGACTATTAAGATAATTTATCTCTTGGGGGTAAAACTGTACAACCTCTGCAGAGTGTATAATCTATCCTGGATAGCCGTGCCCACGGTCATGGGCAAGCTGAGTAAAGTTTTTCACGGATTAGACTTTGTTTTTCAAAATGGTTTTACAAACTGCTTATGGATGGATGTAATCCATATGAGATCTTTTTGGAAAAGATGGTCCGGGTAGAATGCCCGTGGTTAGGTTACTGTTTGGTTGGAGCCTGCACTAACGATATTATTTTGTTAAAATCTTGCTCCTATTTATTGTATCAAATTCAGCTTTTGAATCTACTTACAGTATTTACTTCAATCTCGCTTTATGCTCAACTAACCTTATTATGCCTTCCTTTGTCAATCCATATGCATGCATTAACTCTCTTAAACCCACTGGTGTAACTTGTGGAGTACTTTATGTACTCACGTTGCTCAATTCATTATTTTTCAGTGGACAGCTTCGACTTCGGTGAAGATCAGAACGTATAGGACGCGTCTTACTGTCGTTTGCCTGTGGGCAGGCTCAGTGGGCTTCTTCCGCTTTGGTTTTTCCTTCCGCTGCTTATATTTAATTTTGGTTTATGAACCATTGATGTAAACCTTAGCCATCAGGCTCATGTTCATTTAAATAAAGTTTGTCATTATGCTTGATATGTATCCCTGTTATCACTGTGTGCACTAGTTGATCCTGGACTAGTGCGATTTACACAGAGGGTTTCGGAGTTGTTGTTCTAGGATCCGACATCCTTGGTCATAAGTCTTTCTACGACCATGTAGTTGTAAGTCTTACTACAACTAATCATTGGTCGTAAGTCCTTCTACGACCATGTAGTCGTAAGTCTTACTGTGACTACTCCTTGGTCGTAAGTCATTCTACGACCACGTAGTCGTAAGTCTTATTACGACTACTCTTTGGTCGTGGGAATTCTTGCAACAAATCTATCTCCAACAAACCTATCTACGACGAACAACTGCATTGTGGGTTTGTTTGATAAGGCAGTTAGAACATGCATTTATCCAATAATCGCACACGATCTCTTTGATGACAACCGCTACACGGTGAACAGCCTTTTACGTCTCTCTGACAATAACTTCCATCAGACGGTTATCATCTGAGCGTTGAGGCATCTTCTGGCGCGGGACAACTGTCGTTGCTTCACTGGCTATACAAAGGTTAATGTCAAAGAGAGAAGGAGAGACATTCATATCGAAGGAGGAGATAGTGCTACGCAATCACATTACTCTCAATTGTAATCCTTTTTTGGTGATTAGTGACCACACATGACGTAGTGTTATTATTCTCTTAGGAGAAGGCACAAACCTATATAAAAATTCCAGTGTTTCTACTCTGCATGTGCATACACCGGGTCTTCTAAGAGTTTCCCTGAATCCAAACAAATCATATGTAAGATCGATATTGAAACATCGACAAGCCCATAGGCCAAATTTAAATATAAGTAGCGAAAGCAGCCCAATAAGCCTACCCATAGATAAATGACAGTAAGACACAACCTAATTGTCTTGATCCTCACTGAAGTCAAAGCTATTCTTGTATGGCAACCAAATTTAAGCAAGGTGAGCACATAAAATGTACTCCGCAAGTTATACGAGAAAATACACAATAATGCAAGGCTAACAAGTGAAGGCCTATAGGGTTAGTTGAGCAAAAAAATAGCACTTATAGAAATACAGTAAATAGATTAGAAATTACTGAATTTAATACAGTAAATAAAAATAGCATTGTAATCAAAATAAATATTGTTAGTGCAGGTCCATCCCCCACGCTAACCTATCCTTGGGCATCCCACCCGGACAATCTTTTCCAAAAGATCTCACATGGATTCATCCATCCGTAAGCATTTTGTAAATCATTTTTGAAAACAACGTTTAATCCATGAAAAATTTTACTCAACTTATCCATGACTATGGGCACGGCTATCTAGGTTAGTTTATACACTCTGCAGAGGTGGTACAACTTTATCCACAAGATATGATTATCTCATAATATTGCCCGTTACACGCTTCCGTAGGCGTGCGACTAAGAAAATCATAACAAGGTATTTACAATGTAAAGTCATCAACCAGACCATGCCTCCACTAAAATTTCACCGTAACATTAATCCACAAGTTGGGGCCCCCACTTATGCCGTGTGAGACTTTTCATGTCCTACACCATGCTCACTTTCAGCCTATAGCGAGACTCAGGTTGGGACCCGCAAATTAGGCTGCCAATACTGTCCCATACCAGCAGCATGATAGGGCTTTATAGCAGTACCTCACAGATTGGTCCTTAATTGACTTAGGCATATTCCACATACCCCTTGTGTCTGGCATCACCGTTGTGTCACCAAACAACAACGTGTACCAGCAAGCACTCACCACTATACTATTTGCCTAAGTCTAAACCAGATCTTATATTTTATTTTGCAATAATTCATAGTCTTTCTTGACTCATCAAAGTCAAGAGTACATATGAAAAACTTACCATTTTATTTGTAAAAGTTATCCCAAACCAAAATTATTGCTAAGCATGTTTAAGCATTTGCTTCAAGATCCTCTAGCCAAAACTAGTGTACTAACCAAAGTTTTATTCTAGGATGATAAGGCATCTGGGAATCAATATCAAAAGAGGTATTAACCAGTAGGCAATAACTAAATTTAAAACTGAATTGAAATATGTTAAATAAAAATATGCATACGGATTAATTGAAAATAATATAATTTTGTTTACAAACTGGGATCAACATGATTAAGATTTGTAACTTCCCTTACTCTGCGAACTGGTGAGAATTGTCATCGAAGAAATCCTCGGAATTGTCATAGTCTACATGCGAAAATTACTCATCAAACTCAAATAAAATTTAAATAAACTCCAAAAATTTAAAAACAAGGAATATTTGGATAGATCTTGATTTTATATGAATTTAGAAATTTGAGTGGGTCCAATCAGAGCTAGGATGAAGGAGAACGGGCTTTTGAAAGTGTTTTGCCATGGTCGAGAATAGCAGTGGTTGTGGCTATACGTTGTCAAAAAACTATGTTTGGTCGAAAGGTAACATGGTTGAAGCCACAGTGTTTTATGTGGGGTCGGAAGCTACAGTGTGTTGTCGGTGGTTCTCGAGAGGCCAGCGAGAGGATAAACACGGTGCGGGAGCTCTCAGGCACACAGGAGAGGGAATTGATGCAGGGAGAGGCGCGGTGTGAGGCTAAGGTGTTTAAGGAGGCTTTCATAGGGCTCGGGGGAGTAGAAACGGTAGAGAATTTCCACACCAGAGTTATGGTTCTAGGAGTTAGAGTAGTGGAAATCGGGTTTAAAGAGGGGAAACGGATGGGGGTGAGTGCGGGAATGAAGAGGGTTTCATTGTGCAATCGCATGAGAAGAAACGGAAGA
Organism: Dendrocalamus latiflorus; assembly: GCA_017311315.1. Classification (NCBI taxonomy): domain Eukaryota; kingdom Viridiplantae; phylum Streptophyta; class Magnoliopsida; order Poales; family Poaceae; genus Dendrocalamus; species Dendrocalamus latiflorus. Next base: position 19,249,566 of record CM029614.1, on the reverse strand, counting down.
AAAACCAATGCATTGAAGAACTCAGGCACGCAGCCATGGCAGTGAACGAAGGAAAAAAGAAAGAGCAAGAAGGGGGCGTGGGGTGGCTGAGTGGTGGGCCTTTACTATCGGTGGAAGAAAGATGGAAGGAGAGAGAAGGATAGGCGGATGACCATGGTGGCGACAAGTAGCATCGGCCAAACCTGGGCCATCCATAGAAGAGAGGGGCGTGAGGGAGAGGATGGGTGGCGTGGAAGCGGGGAGGGAGAGGGAGACAGTTGGGTTTTTAAATTTCCTTTTGATTTTTAAAAACCCAGGAAATTCCAAAAAGTCTTAGAAAAAACAAATAAAGTCCATAAATTCTAGAAAAAATTCACAGAAATTCTTGGAGCTATTTTAGACTTAGGAAAATTATTTCCAACTCAAGGTTAGTCTTTAATTTTGTTACAAAAATACTTTTTAGCTTTGAAATAGAATTTTCATTTCTAGAAAAAAGACAAAAATTAAGATAAAAGCCAAATTCTTTTAAATAATTAATTTGAAATAGGATTTTTACATAAATTCAAAATACCCTTTATTAATAATTTTTTTATCTTTTTACTTAAATTACTTTTCAAAAGAAAAGCCTTTTAAATCCAAAAATAGGCAAATAAAATCTTTGAAATTCACGCAACTAAATAACACTTCATTTTATTTTAAATTAAATTAATTAATAAATTTTTTTCACTAAAAATTTTGAAATAAACAGCTAGACTGTGACACACTCCCACCTTCGTGACGTGCTTCAAACCATCCTCTATGCGGCCGCTCGCACCAAATGGTTGGATTGAGGAATGGAGGTTGCAATTGTGCTGGGATATCTAGATCCAAGCGGCAGTCATGTCAGAAGGATTTGGTCATGTATTGCGTGGATCCATGGGTGGTAGGGGGTGGCAAGCCAGGTCAGGTGTCACCGTCAAGATCCACATCTTATTCTTCAAGCTCCTCCTCCGCCACTGCCTCGATTCGCTTGCTACGGACGCACGGGGTCTCCTGCCACTGGGACGAGGCCACCACATTGGCCAAGTGACCTTCTCCACGACTGACAGCGTCTCCTCCAAGGACATCCACATCAACCCCAACTTCTTCCTCTTCATCCACATCTTCCTCCCCACACCACTGCCACACCCGCACCGCCGCACACCATTTCTTCACCATGCCCTACTGGGGGACCTCACGCATGTCATTTCATCACCGCACAATGCAGGTTACCTCATGTTGGTGAGGCGAGTGACTGGTGCAAGGGAAATTCACCTAGGTGAGGGTCAATTTTGTCCCTTCGCTTGGGCCAAACGGGAGAAAGCAAGGAAATTGATCAAAAATGCAAATGGGGTATATAATCGAGAATCCCATCTAAAGAGGGTTATATACTAGATTGCCATCTAAGTGGAGGGTATATTATCAATTCACTCATAGAAGTAATACCCACTAACTACAATCAACTAGTCGGCAACCCATGCATTTGCATGGGCTAGCTTCTTAAATTTTCTTAGTCACATCGAAATATAAAAATATGAAATTTTAGAATATAAAATAGTACTTAATGTGTCTAAGTTCTAGAAAGATAAAAATGCTCTGTCCCTTTTTATTAACCTGGAATTCCTATCAGTTTATAATTAGTATAGTTATATATCTTATTACAAATTCTAATATTTTTTAATTTAGATTTGGAATTTACATAGGAATCAAATCTCTAATCGTCCTTGAATTTTTATTACCGAATTTGCATGTTTTTGGATCATGCTTCAAATCTCTAATCATCGTTTAATTTTTATTACCGAATTTGCATGTTTTTGGGTCATTGTTGGGTTTTTCATATAAAAAATAATTTATATTTTAGTTTATTATTTTTAGAATTTTAATTTCCAAATAGTTAGTTTGAAATTTGTACGAAAATGAAGTTGCTAAATATATTGTATTTTATTCCAAATTTATTTAATTTGGATTGTACTTGGCATTGACTCTTTCTTTTAATTTAGTAATTTTAATTAATAATTATTCCAAATTTAGTTATTTGTGGATGTTACCTTGCAAGTTGTATGGAAATCAAATTGCTAATTTTTTTTCTTTTTCTGACTTTTAGTTAATTTGGTTGTACTTGATATGGACTTTTTTTAAATCTAAGCCATTATAACTTGAGTTCGCTAGATAGATGGCTAGATTTTTCTGGGTAGCATTAGAGCTTACTTAGAGTACGTAATTAATATAGGTATGTGGATATTATTTCTCTCTTCTCTCATACAGCCACATCACTCCTATTTGTCACAACATTTGGATGAAAAATGAGTGTCATATATGTTCCCTCGTTTGTATTATCTTCTAATTCTTTTATGTTCTACCATGTTTTATCTTGATTTGGTCAAACATTACAACCAAAAAATTGATTTCTACAAACTCACGCTGCAACGCGCAAAGTATCCTTCTAGTCAGTGAGATGTGGGTGTTGTGAGCCTTGTCGGCTTGGGGTTGGTGTTCGGAGAAATTGGGCCGAGGGTAGAAAAACTAGGAGAGGTATGTTGGTATGCGTGGACTACATGATGGGAAAAATTGGCAAGGGGCAAGGTTCAAGCCTTATCGAATGCTCAACTAGTTTTGCTTTAGACTCGAGCTTGGCTCATTTTTAGCTTGAGTTGTGCTTGAATTGAGTCAGATCAAACACATTTTCCTAAACATTAGACATAGAGTAGAACAAGATGTTGATTTTAGGAATGAGATGGAACATGACTACTATTTGAGAACAACATGAGCAATGTAATAACTAGGAAAAAATTATTTACCACTTCAAAGTTTTCGAATCCCTTTTCTGCTATTGCAAAAAATCATCGTCCCTTGTATGCACTGCCTTTACAAACCTTGCCCTTCTATGCCATTGCTAACCGGTCAAGCCATGGTGGCTGCACAAAATAGCCCATTTTACGACTAGCGTCATCTTCTTCCTTCTCCACTCTCCTCCCATATTCCTTTCCTACCCTATTCCTTGGGACACACCTCCGTCATCGTTCGCCTCTTGCTGTCGTACACCATGTAGCGCCACCACTATTAGTTTGGATTCTTAGGTCAGATCTGGATCAAGCCGATGCCATGTGCCCAAGCTCCACACCATAGCGTCCCCCTCCAAATCAACTCAAGGTGTAATTAATTCTCCTGTCCAAATCAATTCCCCATCTCAAGATCTGGAACATGAAGCTCCAAGTCGCCCAAATCAGGAGGAGATGCCTGTTGCTACTAGGTTGGGACAAAACAAATTGTAGTACTTATTTGCATCTCAAAAGGTAGCTCTGATTTAAACTCAATTACATCTCTAAAGATATACCAACAAAGAAAATAGATCTCAATTTGGAGCATGGGAAGAAATCGGGACCAACTGCAGTGGCACACCTACCACTTGCTCGTCGGTCCTCTCCCACACTGATGTGTACCCCTACGCGCCAACACCGACTGCCACCTCTGCTATGTCGACACCCGCCCAGGGGCGGAGCTACAGGGTGGTCCCTGTGGGCCGTGGACCACCGTGCGCTCGGACGCTCGACCTGGGTCCAACCAAAGCTTTGCCTGAAAGCCCAGAGCGGCAGACTTGCAGAGTCCTGAGTCCGCACGTATTCGCGTGAGATCGACTGATCTGATCGAGAGTTCGCGTGGGCGTGGCCGCGTACGGCGTACGTATTCGCGTCAGACAGAAATCGTTGCATCAAATGGGTAATCAAAGAAACTGTTGCTCACTTCTTTGTGACATAATGAGTGATGCATATGGCAACTGAAAACATAGCATCTGAGTAGATCAAAGATGATAGGAAGTACTACAGAACACCAGAGATTAGACTGCAAATGGCTGCACATGCGATGGCTGCAGCCAGCTGACTCAATTCGCCCAGATCTGGCATACTGCTCCTTGCTTGGCTTGGACGGTGGCACTGGCACATGCATGGCGATAGTAGAAGCATATGTTTGGCCATTTTCACCTCCATATTTTCGAAGATAATAACTGATAGCCTGCAAGATGAACATTGGTAAATACAAATTCTTCATTGCCGTCTAGTTATAAAGGTATTCTACTATTCTTCTCTGTGCGGGCGCCGCTGCGACGCAGCGACGGCGAGCACGGGCGTGGCCAGCCATCGAGCATCGGCTATTCGGCGTGAGCAGGCGCAGCAGCCAGGCGCCAGCAGGTACGTCGGTACATCAAATTTGCTTGGCGACGGCGTGGTGTTGAAATCTTCGGATCGGATTTTTTATTTTTTTAGTTGGAGATCATTCAATCACAGTGATCGGATTTGATTTATTTGGCATCAGACAAGAAGAACATTAATCTGAATAGAAGAAACAAGGGAAGATTCATATACTTATGTGCCGACATGTTAAATTTATAGCGGTTAAATAAAATTTAGACAATGGACCACCATAGCTACAAATCCTGGCTACGCCACTGCACCCGCCCCCCACAGAAGGAAGCATAAGGTAATGGTTGAGGCTTGGTAACACGATGTCTCACCAGTGAACCACAGTTGCACGGTGGCGACGCGAGATGGGGGCTTGGAGGAGGCATGGCGGTAGTGCCATGAACGAGAACATTTTGTAAAAGGAGTGGCAAATAAAGGGGATGTCTACGGTGGAGCCTACCATAGCTTCCCAGCCACTGGAGCCACCAGCACGGTGAGGAAGAAGTGGGGAAAGAGGAGGGGGAGGCCATGGTGGGAGCTTTGGTGAAGAAGTCAGAATACAAGGGTAATATCAAAAAGTTTAACTGGGAAAATATAGGTACTACTCTAACCAGCTTCGCTTTCGGCTGTGAGAAGCCAAAAGCCGATTGGATCAAGGTGTGCCCACCTTCGGCTTATGGAAGATGCTTTAAAGGCACTGAGCGGATAAGGTCACAAGAGGTTGGCTTTCACGAGCGAATAGCTGCTTCCTCTTCCCTACTAGAGCAAGTAGACCTCTCCCCCTAGCGATCCCCCGGGAGCCGTGGTGACTAGATCCACGCTGCTCAATCGGCCTACCCCTCTCTGCACCAACATCTCATCCCACTGCCCATCCATGCTAGCTTCGCCGTTCTCTATTCCTAGATTGGCCACCGTCGACGTATGGGCTAGAATCTTGGGGAGCTTTGGAGTCCTATGCTCCGACATCCATGAGCTCCAACACTTGGATACTGTGAGCCGTGCATCTTCATCTGTGTGAGTTCAACCTCTAGTCGACCTCCTCCCACCGAGCTCCCCCTGCGCAGTAAGGTACAGTCGGTTCCCTTCATCTTACTATTGTACATATTGTGTAATGCTTTCATGGGCGAGCTCGTATGAGATGGTTTACCGCCAACCTTGTTGGGCTACTGTGCACATTTGTTCATCGCCCTTGCATTTGCTAGTGTTGCCATGACTACAAATGGACAAGGCATCTTGGAGCTATGGCATTACCTGTGTTTACCTAGAAATCAACACCAAAGAGGTTGAGGCCCAGCAACGATGTCGACCTCCCCACAAGCCCACTCTAGCATGCTGGCAATCCCGCTACCCCACTGTAGACCATGGGTAGTGGTGGAACATCTAGCTCCTTTCGTGGCAAGAGGCCTTGATCGGTACCGACCTCACTGAGTGGCACCCAGCTAGCAAGGCACATCGATAGTGATGCCGAGCTGAAACATCTGGTGGACATATATGAAAGGACGCACACACCCACCAGTCGGCTGTTTGGCGTGAGTGCCACGTCCCCGATGCATGACTCGACGAGGAAAGAGTTCATGAGACTCATGAAGCTGGTGAAAGATGTGGGGCTATCAAAAGAAGCGACGAGTACTACTACGCTTCATAGCTGTTCATCAAATTGGAGCTCTGCACCAGCTTCCTGTCCATGGAAACAAGCCAGGGTCAACTTGCCTAGGTTAAGAAGACGTGGGAGAGGCTGAAGGTTAGGGCCTGAGAGTTGTCGTCTATGTCGGTTGAAAGACCATCCTCGGAGGGTTGTTATCTGTGTCGATTTGTTAATTGCCAGTCACGGTTTATTAGTTTAGGCAAAACTTTTGATTTGTTGAGTTCCTTAATTAGTGAGATGATTGACTACTAGGTGTTGTGATTTCCTTTGTTCTATGAACATCAGAGTCAGTTCGGTGTGTTCAAAACCTTAATTCTTCACTACGGTAATCACTCAGTTGAGTCTATTATTTACGATGTGTTCTGTGCTTAGTTGAGTCTATTATTTGTGCTGTGTTCTGTGCTTGCTAATATGAGATCTTTGAGTTGTTATCTGTGCATTCCTAGTTGTATGTTGTTTGCTCTAGCTGTGTAGTGCTCTCACCATGCTCTTTCATCTAATCTGGCAGTGCATTTCTCAAATTGTGCAATGCTCTCACCCAACTCTGTCTATGCAATGCTGTGATATGTGCTCTCTGGTGATCACAAAGTTGTTATGTGTTGTTCGTGCATGGCTCTCTGATCTGTGCACCTTGCTCTGTGATGTGTGATATTTGCGCTCTAAACCGACATGTCGATCTATCATCTGAAAAGAGAATTGTTTGTTGTGGTTGTGTGAAGTGATGTCTGGGAGCCTGAGTCCAGGGACGAGTCAGGGAACTCCATCGCCTTCCTAGCCTTTGATGCGTTTGAAGGTGCAGAGGAAGAAGCTAGCTCTGAACCAGCCCCAAGAGTTCCAGTAATGACCGGATGGCAATGGGTTTCATTACAACTTGCCAATGATCAGCGATGCTAGAGCATGTTCAGGATACAGCCGAGTGTGTTCAAGGCACTTCATGACACTCTTGTGGCCAACTATGACCTGCGGTCATCTCCAGTAAGTTTGTTCCACCCTTGTTTTTGTGGACGTGTGACACGCTGCAATCGCAAAGACAAGGCTTGAACCGATTCAAGCATTTGGCAGTTATGATTTACAAGAAGTTCAACAAGGTGTTGGAGTGTGTGTACGGACTTGTAGTGGATGTCATTGCACCATTTGATCCTTTGTATCAAATTGTGCATTCGAAGCTCCTGCAATAAAGATTCTATCCCCAATTTGTGAACTACATAGAGGTCACTGATGTCACACACGTAAGAGTCACAGTTCCAAATGCTGGAAGTGGTGTCTATAAATATGTTCCTACCCTCTAGCCTCATTATGCATTGTGATTGGCACCACAGAAAAAGCAAATGAATAGAGGGTAGACCAAAGCCTCTATAAAATTAATCTAGAGTTTGAGAAAACCTAACAACATGTACTTACCATAACAGGAACGCAACGAACCTTTCTATTGATGTCAGATCCTGCTGATGGCACTCCCCTTGCAGTAAACTCTCCATGCTTGCATCACAACTTAATCACAACTTAGTCATACTGGTCTGTTCATATTAGTTACGATTGATGGTTTTTTAACTACGATTGATAGTTTTTAGCTGAAAATGAATACTAGCGAATGAAAGATATGGCTTTTAGAAGGATGTACGAGCGGTGAAGAAAATGAGGGAGAGATGCATGGGGTGCATGATGCGCTCGTGACCCCCTGTTTTATCCCTAGAGCGAGATGGGAGTGGGAGGAGTAGGGTGAATGATACGTCCGTGACCCTCTGCCTTATCCCCGGAGCAAAACGGGAATGAAAGAAGTGGGGAAAATGCTTTGGGAAGCTGAGTATTCATATTGGCTTCTAACTTTTCAAGCAAAAGCCATAAGTAGAAGCCAATATAAACAGACACATAGTCTCCTATCTCCACTCTACTGGGGTCATACATGGACTCCATCAGTCCAGCATACTTTTAACCACACCACCCTCTATTTCGCGGCCCAAATTCAAGGATCAAAGTTCACCAATCGTACCAAATTGCATAGCATATTGTCATATTCTTTTGAGCTGTGACTGATGGCTTTTGGTTACGGCTAATGGCTTTTGTCTCCACTTTTTAAGGCAGAAGCGGATGATGGAGACACCGACGTGGACGGTGCACACGGTTTTGTATTTAAAAAGCCGTTTTGAGAATTCGCTTTAAGAAAATACCCTATTGTTTCGACTATCGGAGAAACCAAAAGGCAAAAGACAATTGGTTATGTTCTTTTGGGGTGGCTTTTGGTTTTGGCTTCTTTGGAAGCCGAAAAAAATAGAGCGAATTCTTCAAACGGTTTTCGGAACTTCAAATCATATACACCATATATATTGGTGCCTCTACTATCGCTTTAAAAATCATAAATAAAAACTATTGGCCGTATAAGAAAAAGAGACAAAAGGCCAAAAGAACCGGGCCTAGGCTACTCACAGGCTGGCGAATGTTATGTTAGATCCGTTGCAACTTTAGAGAGAATAATGAAAATTCTTTGCGTCTGCTACCCTGCTTCCCCCTCTCCCCTGTCTCCCACCATCCACCAAACAAACCAGCCCAACCATTACTCCCGGAAAAATTGGCCAGCTTTCCTACCCCTTCCTCCTGCCCTCGTCCTCCTCTCCATGGCCGACTTCCACCGCCCTTACCGGAGCGACCTCTGGCCGCCGCCGTCCTCCGCGCCCGATCCCGCCTACGCTCACTCCAACGGTTACTTCTCGTCGGCCTCTGCCCACTCCAACGGCTACTTCTCATCCGCACCCAATAACGGCGCCTTCCCTGGCAACGGCGACCGGCGGATCGAGATCTACACGACGGCGCCGCGCCTGGCCCTGCCTCCGCCGCCGGGGAGAAGGGAGGGAGGCGTTGGAGGCGGAGGAGGTGGCGAGGGAAGCGGAGGGGGCAGCATGTGGTGCTTCAGCGATCCGGAGATGAAGCGCCGTCGGCGGGTGGCGAGCTACAAGGCGTACTCGGTGGAGGGCAAGGTGAAGGCGTCTCTGCGGAGGGGGCTCCGCTGGTTCAAGGGCAAGTGCACCGGGATCTTCCATGGATGGTAACCTCCAATGGCTCCTCTTCTTCTTGGACGGTGGCAGGGTCCCAAGAAACCTAAGTTCTTGAAATGTTTGGATGTTAGAATTTTGTTTCTGGAAGGTAGTGTTCCAAATAACTCCTCTTCTACTAATTGGAGATGCATTTGAGGTTGTGAGTGCATATTGATGAGCTAATGGAGGCTTGGAGGGATTTGCGACGGTGCGAGTTCATGACATGTCTGTGATGCGTGCCTTTAGAAACTTTGCAGATTTATCTGCAAGTGGTCTTGGTGATGAATAATTCTGTTACATATCTTTGTTACTGATCAAATACTAGGACTGTGGGTAAATGTATCTTTATTGATAGATGAAGATTTTTCTTGATGTTTGAGGGCTTTCGATGTTTACCCTGAGTGCTTGGTTTGCACATCTGAAATAACAATCGTTGCTTGTTTGTTATTACTGGATTGAAAGATTTTTGTGATTTGAAAAGAGCAATCAGGAATCTAAGAAATGCTTGTGGAGATGTTGTTTACTCATCATTGTTACCATTTGTTTTGTTAGTTTGAATTTTGACGCACTGCATCAATGCTAAATTATCACATGGCACCACATTTTTATCTTGTGGTTTGAATGACCGGTGAAGTGTGTGGTACCGGTGTCCGTGCGAGTGGTTGTTGTGTTAGGACGAATTGAAGTTCAAATAAATTGCTTCAAACAAGTACGTATTAGGTAGGTACATTGATGGACTTACATCTGAAATAAAAAAAGAAGGATATTAAGATTGAACGCCCCCACAGCTTTGTTCAAAACTGTTTTCGGAGAGATGCTAACCAACTAACCATATATATTTACAGCTAGTGTGATATCTAATGCCAAGCAGCCTTGTTTTTCAAACATAGTATTATTTTCTCTTTGTTATTCACATGTTTCCAAAACATTCAGAAAAAAAGTAGCCAGTGGTTGGTATGACATGCTGACAAGTGACAACTCTTTGTTTCACCACCATGTTTGGTATGGCATGGTTTTGTTCACCAAACTTCCCTTGCCTTCTTCCATATCATATCAACATAATCAAGCCAGTGATTTTTGGATGTGTAGAAATGTTGATGGCCTAACTTTAGTCCATATCATATTAGCATACACATTACTATGATATGCATAGTAATGCATAGTGTTGCATGTCAAAGCCTAATTCTGCTCTCGCTCACATAGGAAAAGATGTACAAAGAATTAGGTGGTGTTGAGACTGTAGTGGAGCCAAACATGACGCTACATTAGTGCTTTTGTTAAAGAAGATTGTACTAATTGAGCTGTTACCAGGAAATATACCAGCCACTCATCCTCCTTTGGTTCCTTGTGTGTGTTGTGTATTCCCTAGTCCCCACTTCCCTGTTGTATGATTATTTCACTTGGGTGAACAGTTGCTTTCATCTGACTGTTGAGGGAGAGTATTTCTACTTAAATGAGGGAGTTGGTAATGGTGTTTTATCTGCCTCTCCCGTCCTCTCTAATATTGGGGCGCCGCCAGGTAGGCCAACGTTCACGCCCCTATTCTCGCGATTCGTTGATGACTTCACGAGGAAACCTACCAAAACCCAACACCCTCGTGTGCCATCCCCTCCCCACTGCCAGAGCCGCACATCAACGCTGCTCCTTACCACCGAATCACACTGTCGCCACCTCTGTCGTGTTGCGCTTCACTCACCACCGCCTAGGTTAGCTAGCGGCTACCACTCATGCACCGCCTCTCCTTCCTCCGCTGCTCCCAAGAACTCAAGCCCATCTCCCCACAGATCAATCTCCCTGTGCGAGAAGTTGGGGCAATGGCCACTCGAGGCAGCTGATGCTCGGGCGATGGAGATGGCAGTGGCTAGGAAGCCTTCATCCACTGCTCCCAAGAACTCAAGCCCATCTCCCCACAGATAAATCTCCCTGCGTGAGAAGTTGGGGCAACGGCCACTCGAGGCAGCTGATGCCCGGGCAATGGAGATGGCGGTGGCTAGGAAGCCGGTGAGGCAGTAGTAGTCCTCACGGGGCTATTGTTGATCTGCATGTCGTGGTTGACGCAAATCCTGACCGCCAAGATCCTCCGTTTGATGCTAGCAAGCTTCCATACTGATGAGCCCCTTCTCTAATGCTATACACGTACTGCTATGATTGCTGCTCCTATTGATGTTTCGTCTCTAAATTCAGCATGGTACTCGTCTGGCCTTTGGGAACCAGAGCATTCAAGAAGTTCAGGTTAGTCCTTATATACTTTTTAAAGATAATATGCATAATTGCCTATCTTCTTTGGACTACAATCTAGCAAGAAAGAGAATGTGTGTTTTAGTTAATCCATGATCACAAGTATTATGTTTTCTTTGTTCAACTTGTGTTCAACTTAAGCATGCTACATGCAATGTTCATCTATGCATATACGTAGGCGCTTTCATGTTGTGCACACTTGTGTGGACAGCGGCTGGGGCTGCGGCCATGGCCTAGGTGCCGTGGGTGCTGGTCTGAACGGATGCATTGTGCGCACTTGTGGGGATGCATTTTATCATTGTGAACTCAATGATTTCTTTCATCTGACCATCTTGCCTAATATTGGTCACGTTTGTTCAGGAATCAACCTCAATGCTAACTTGCTAAGGAGGATGGTGTCTAGGTAGGTCGCAATAGACGCACTCAGTAGCGACAACGTAGGACTGACTAAGGTATGTGGGGCCACAATCTTAGCTGTGTTGCTACTGCTGCTGGGGCTCATGATCTCCCCATCATTGTTGCTCATCCACCCTAGCCACCACCTGTTGACAAAATGCCTGCCCAAGCTGTTGCGCGCCGTGTGAGGAGGAAACTCCTATCAATGCACATGGGGCTAGCGAAATCAATTTATTAGGAGTTATGGCTATCTTTCACGTTCTTGTTATTGTTACAAGATATCTCAACAGACCATATTGCTATTGTTATTGTTACCACAAGATATCTCAATGGAAAACCTTATATGTTCTCTCAACATGAAATCTGTTCTGTTCCATATTGTTGTTGTTGACTTGTTGCTATATAGCTGAACACTACATCAGGAAGGAGCTATAGTAACACATCTATGTGCTACAACATGTCAATAAAGGTGTTACTAGTCTTTGCAGTAACAAAATTTTTAAGTGTTCTTATAGCCCATGTTACTAGCTAGGTTTGAAGTAACACGTGATAAGTGCTACTACATGTCTGAAAACATGTTACTACCTTGCAACACATATCTTATCTATAAGAACACATATTATGTGCTACAACAAACTACCCTGGTAACACAAATATGTGCTACAACAAACTACCCCAGTAACACATTTTTGAAGCAATAGTAACACCATTGTAATATAAGTAGCAACACACTTTCTTACACCAAAATATTTTGTGGAAACTTATTTTAATACATATAAATATATATACACAGAGATCTAGAGAGAGGAAAAAGTAATGATTTTTTCAAAATGACAATTAATTAATTGCAGAATTATTTTTTTCACAAGAATCACATATTGCACAAAATTATAACCATCACCAACATTGCATTCCACAGGGAAATATATAAAACATGGTTCACATAATTTTATAACATACATGACAATCCATTTGAGAAAACAAGTCTTGGAAATAACAACACAAACTTTTCATCCTAGAATGACATAATGATATCTATCTATTCTTCTCAAAATCTTTGCCTGATGATCTATCCATGAGGTGATCTTTGCCCGATGATCTATTCTTCTCAAATCCACGCCCACTGGAAGCAAAGCACCAAAAATTGAATGCCTTATGGGTTCCGTAGTTGGCCATCTTTAAACAAAAATTTTCCACACCAGCACTCCAACCTAATTTTTGCAGGCATCCCTACAATATAGACATATGCAGGGCTCAAATGATAAGCTTGTCTTCCAAATGGAGTATTGTGAAACTCAGCAATTAAAAACATGATTAAATTAAAGATTGTTCATACACATTTTACACGAAATATAAAAGAAAATGCCAAATGGAAAAAGAAAGTGGGTGAAAGAAACGATGTTTTGTTCAAACTTAATTTAACTTTATAGTCTCCCTTAAAATGGACAGAAATATATAAAAGGATAAGAGACCAAGAGATGAACAATTGCAAGTTATATCATCCATATTTACTACTCCTACTGATGAATTTAACATGGGAATAGCTGTGACAATGGCTGTAGCACCCTGTAATTCTGATCAGCTGGAGTTTGCACTGGCCTTGTGAAATGAATGTTCTCCAAAACAGGTTCTGTACCTGCAGAAACAGGCTTCAAGGTACCAACTTGAGCAGCAGAGGTCGACATGGAGTTCGTCACCGGCATGCTGGGCACATACTGGCTCATTTGCTGGGCACGGTAATTTCTAGTAACCTGAGTTCAAATTTCCCATACTATAAAATAAACCAGAAATCATGATCGATTATTTCATAAGTGAATGAATCACAGGATAAGAGAACAGAACCATTTCGTATCAACGCACCTTTGCATAGAGCGATGAATCAGCTATGAATGTTTCCCAGTTTTCCTCTTTCACAATCTGCTAAGCATTACATAGTTTTATTAGCAAAATATAAACATCTTCAGGAGCTTCTACATGATTCATTTTTTTCCATACAAGTTACATGATTCAGAGCTCAAAAGTACAATCCACTTCGCACCCTCCACTTTGTAGAAAACTCATAATTGGTATACCATTTTTAATGTTCTCCTAACACAAAATAAAGTCATGTGTTCTGCTAATCCACATGATGTGTGACAAAAAGCTGTACAAAAACACGGAAATCCTACCTACACAAGACCATGTTCTTTTGAACGGTTGAACCAAACAAAGCATAACTTCAGTATTCCTACAATATGCCGTGCTATTCACTACAACATGCAAATGTTATCTTGACTTTGCAATTTTATCTTTCACCACAACAAAACTATCCACTTCCACCAACAAATAGATAATGCATGTGTGAGTTTCTTTGCATATCTGCAATATGTTAGAAATTGACCCACAATAAACAGTGTGGCATTGTATCTCAAGCCACAGACGGACAATGTTATTTCTTCCATTGAAGTCACATAGTTAATACGATGCCATCCTTACGGGGGTACACTTGCTAGTTGCTACTATCTGCCTTTTTTCTCAGACAGCTTACCATAGCCATAGACACGGCACTGCAATTAAAAGAAATCCTCCTACTGGATTGCAATCTCGTTACATTTTGCATGATGGATTAGTTTTTCTCAAACTTACTAACCACATGGCGATCTAATTCCACTACAATAGGAATCCATCCACTGACCTAGATTCAGGTTCACTCAGATCTGGCATTGTTCCCTCACGTTGCAACTTAACTGATCACAAATGCGAAAATTTAAAATTCACAAAATCACTGCCTATCGAGCACCATATCACATAATGGCACCACACTCGCATTCGCATCACACGGAAATTCTACATTTCCAGCTCTCTTTCTCACGCTACTCCGACCAATCTAATTACCAAATTCCAGTACAATACTCGGAAAACAAATTTACACAGAAACACTAGTCGTCACCAAACACTGTACCTTCACGGTGAAGAGAACGAGGAACACGAGCACCGCTTGGATCTCCTACAAAAACACAAACAAACACCGATCCGCATGAGCCAAAACAATTCAAGCACCAGCCGAATGGCACGATCCGGATCTATATGCGGGGACCATGGAATCTCACCCTTCGGAGGAGGCGGCTGTGGAGCTCGCCGCCGTCGTCGGCCGAGGACACCACGCTGCGGGCCGCGAAGTAGGAGAAGAAGGCGAGGAGGTGGAGGAAGTAGAAGGGCTCGGAGATGGCCGCGCAACCTCCATCTTTAATAAAGATGGGGATCACCGGAGCAGCCGAGCAGGGGAGGGGAGGAAGCAAAAGTAATAGGGAAAATTTGTTCAGTAGCACTAAAACGTTACTGCTTTCGGAAAATACCACCGAAAAAACCGGGTTCCGAAAAATACCACTAAAACATACAATTTTCTTCGGGATTTAGCATTTTGGACAAAAATACCCTTACCCCCTATTCCCCCTCCCTCTTCCTCTTCTCCCTGCCCATCTCCCTCTTCTCCGTCCGCCTCCCTCTTCCCCCACCTCTTCGCCGCCGGCCTCCCCGCCTCCTCCCTCCTCACGCCGCTCGCCTCCTCCCTCTCCGCGCCTGCCATGCGCCCTCCCTCACATCCGACGCCCCTCCATTTCTTCCCCGCGCGCCAATTCTCTTCCGCCGGTACGCAGCCACCGCCGCCTCATGCCGCCCAGGTCGCTCCGGCCATCTCCTCCGCAAACCACCTGCGTCACGGTGTGTCTATGCCTCTCCTCTACCCCCTCCCTCACTTAATCGAACCCCGGTGCCTCCGACTCGCCGCACAGCCCATCTTCCTCACCGCCGGCCGAACGCACCTCCGCCGTCGCCGCTCCCTCCTCGGCGAGTCTCCCTTCAATTCCTCGCCTGGGGAGAATGTTCTCACCGCCTCGGACCTCCTCCGACTGACGCCGGAGCTCCTCCTCCACCCTAGCTCGCCGGCACCGTGAAGCTCCCCTGCGCCGCCCATGGCCTCCGTCGCCGACCGACCTCGGGCCTCCTCCGGCTCAATAGACAGCGTGGTAAGCACCCACCTAACCGTCTCTAGCTCGTGCCCACCCAAAATCCCTCCTTTTCCCTCTTCGGCGCCGCCGCCCCGAGCGTACCTCGCCGCCGTTCCGGGCCGCGCCACCTCCCCACTAGCATCCCTGCCCCCTCACGGTTCCATTTTGCCGGCCTGTCCAGCCTCCCCGGCCACCCCTTGCCGGCGCCGCCGCAGCCCAGTCGTGCCGCCTGTCCCCTCTGTTTTGCCCCAACAGGGAGATGGGGGCGGAGGAGGAGGGGGATGTGAGGGAGGGCGCATGGCAGGCGCGGAGAGGGAGGAGCGGGGAGGCCGGCGGCGAAGAGGTGGGGGAAGAGGGAGGCGGACGGAGAAGAGGGAGATGGGCAGAGAGAAGAGGAAGAGGGAGGGGGAATAGGGGGTAAGGGTATTTTTGTCCAAAATGCTAAATCCCGAAGAAAATTGCATCTTTTAGTGGTATTTTCCAGAGCCTGGTTTTTTCGGTGGTATTTTCCGAAAGCAGTGACCTTTCAGTGCTACTGAACAAATTTTCCCAAAGTAATATTATTCTTATGTATCATGCCATCCTAGAGTTGATTGCAGATTTTACAGGATAAAAGGGATGATGGCCGCGAAGACGTCAACCTCCACGCCCGGCGACGACTCCAACCATGACGACGTCTATGTCCCCGCCAGCTGACCGTAGCGAGGCAGATCCGGCTGCCAAATGACATCGGTGGACTGGATCCGGGCACCAGCGGGCTAGATCTGGCCAGATCCAGTTGCTTCGGTGGTGGAGACCGTGATGTGTTGATCGGCAGGTGTGATGCCGACGCCTTTTGCTTTCGCGAGTCCACAGTGTAGCGTGTGTGCGTTGGGCAAGCTGCTCCGCTTTTGTATGGGACATCGGCTATCTGTGGGCCATGTAATTATTTTGCAATGAAAGATATGGGCCGTTTGTGGCGTGGTCTTATCTTATTTTGCCCTCTTTGTGTCGCAAGATGTACTTGAAGAAGACTGTCTCATCGTACCGGACCATCTTCTTCGTTGGCGACTCTAACACTAGGGGTCGACGAAGGAGTCATTGCATTTTTGGGTGGGGATGGTCTGTGCCCCCTAACGCCCATCTTAGGGAGTATATAAAAGTAGAGAGTTCAGACAAAGGGTAGACCAGTCCCTTCGTGATGTGCGCTACACGCAGGGTTGTTGTATAGATTTCTTCGCAGTGGAGATAACGTTTTGTATTACTAACACGAGTCTATGATCTGCTTTTATTTCGTCATGAGTCCCACATAGCAGTACTAGTGTGTGTAGCTCCACGTGCGATGAAGCATGTGTTGGAAGTCGATACGATCGCGCTCCGCCCCTGCCCTCTCGCCCGAACGTTGGGAGTTGTTTGATGAGAACCAAAATGCGTGGAGGTGTCGTAGGACGAGTGGTAGGACGATGCCGCAAATGGAGTCACAATTGCATGCTCCGTCCCCCAGCTTTCGAACAAGCTTCAACGAAATCAGTTGTAGGACGAAGGGTAAGACGCGTTGCTCTATCCCCCACCCT
This sequence comes from Dendrocalamus latiflorus, assembly GCA_017311315.1. Lineage (NCBI taxonomy): Eukaryota > Viridiplantae > Streptophyta > Magnoliopsida > Poales > Poaceae > Dendrocalamus > Dendrocalamus latiflorus. The sequence continues at coordinate 19,232,544 of CM029614.1, read as the reverse complement.
TCAGAACTGAGTTGGAAAATTTGATGGTAGGACAATGTTTGAAACACACATGATCTGTCCCCACCATTCGGACGAGCGTCATTGAAGTCGACGGTAGGACAAAGCCTAATACCTGCGCACTCCGTCCCCCACCCTTCGTTCAAGCGTCGACGAAGTTGGTGGTAAGACAAAGTCCAAAACATGCTCACTGCTCCGTCCCCCACCCTTCGGAACTGAGTCAATGAAGTCGGCAGTAGAATAAAGTCTGAAATGCGCGTGATTTGTCCTCTACCCTTTAGACGAGCGTCGTCGAAGTCGGTGGTAGGACAAAGCCTAAAACACATGCGCTCCACCCAACCCTTCAGACGAGCATCTTTGAAGTCGGTGGTAGGACGAAGCCTGAAACACACATGCTCCGTCCCCTACCCTTCAGATAAGCGTCGACGAAGTAGGCGGTTATGACGAAGACAATTACGCGCGCTGCTCCGTCCCCCACCCTTTGGACGAGCGTCGTCAAAGTCGGCGGTAGGATGAAGCCCGAAACACGCGCGCTCCGTTGCCCACCCTTTGGATGTGTGTTGACGAAGTCGGTGGTTAGGGCGAAGACGATTATGTGTGCTGTTCCGACCCCCACCCTTCGGAACTGAGTCGATGAAGTTGTTGGTAGGATGAAGCCTGAAACATGCGTGCTCTGTCATTCGCCCTTCAGACGAGTGTTCACGAAGTCGGTGGTTAGGGCGAAGACTAAATCGCGAGTGCTTGGTCCCCTACCCTTCGGGTGAGCATTGATGAAGTCGACGGTAGGACGAAGACGATTATGCACACTGCTCCGTCCCCCATCCTTCATAACAGAGTCGAAGAAGTTAGAGGTAGGACGAACCCTAAAACACGCGCACTCCGTCCCCTACCCTTCGGACGAAAGTCATCGAAGTTGGAAGTAGGATGAAGCCTGAAACACGCATGCTCTGTCCTCTACCCTTCGGATGAGCGTCGACGAAGTCGGCGGTTAGGATGAAGATGGTTAGAACGTGTATTTCAAACCTACTAACTTTTTTAAGTATGTATAAACATTATTTTTCAATCCCCACAAGGATCCCACGATGGGTAAGCCCCCTGCGGGGAACGGGGACGGGAGCGTATTGCCCCTCGTCTATGGGGCGGCCCAAGGGGGGAGCTTGGCGGGGATTTGGGCTGCCCCCGCGATCCCCCGCTCGTTGCCATCTCTACTAATGCACACACACGTGTGCGTTTTACTGAAATACACGTTAGGTCTAGAGCGGAGATCGCTGGGTAAATCCTAGATTTATCCAATATCTCATGGAGCGTAGGTATATATTTTTCTATTAAACATATAGATATGTGTAAGATAAGATATATTGAACCGATCTGAAGAATAAAACCCCAATAGGGAGGTTGTTCGACGGCTACCTCAGCCACTTGGCCAATTCTCAGTTTACGCTCAGTTCTCAACCTGGATACTGCACTGTGGGCACCAGTAAGTTCAATGCTGCCTGGCTGTGCTTCTGTTGGCAGTGCAGGCAACGAAACTGATTGTGGAATCTTTGACTGCTTGGCCTCTTTCGGACAGAGTGAAGGTGAATGCTTTTGAGATAACTATAGATAATAGAGACGTCGATGCGAATGATATATACGGTTTTGAGTCTGAGAAGTCATTTAAATAATCTGTTTTAAAAAGTTATCCTATTTATTTTGACTTTTAAAAAATCTAAAAATTAAAAGCTACAAAAAATATGGCCTGAAACCAGTATGTCTGTATGACTGTGATCTTGGCCTGAAACCAGTATGCCTGTATGACCGTGATCTTGGCTCTTGGCTTGTAGGGACCATGCATGCCAAATTGGAATTGGTGTATCTGTACAGACGGTTTTGTGTACTGGCATGTGTGCCATAAGCCCAAATGGCTATGAGATCAGCAGCCTATATGAGTCACCGGGCAACAGGCCCTGACTCAATGTAATATCCACTTGGGATTGTTTAGATATTTGGGTATTAGGCCCAATCCCCTTTAGATAAGGAGATAGTTGATTGCATTAGAATCCTTGCCTATAAAGGATGGATTTATCTAGACGACGATAATGACATCTACGCAGAAAATCAACACTCAGTTGAGATGGGTGCAAATAAATTATCTTTGATTTTCTTCCAACGAATAACACTACTACTGAGACATAGGTCCTATCATCAATGGAGATCATTGACGATACACTTCCATTGCCATGTTTATCGGTAATCAAGACAACATTACAAGATATAGAGTCAATGGCGATAAACATAAAGAAGTCCAATACATTTATCGACACAAGGATTTGACGGTGACATGTTTTGCTACCCTCTTCAATGCAAAAGTTAAGTACTTATATACTTATTCATTGAGTTATTAATATAAATCAAAGGATTTATCTGAAAGGACCAAGTCTAATTCCTTCCTACCAAACAAGCCCTTTGGCGGGAATTTCCTGACCAAGGTGATATCTTATATTATGGACGCATTGTTCTTCTTCTTTCTTGTTTGTTGTTGCGAGCAATGCACTCAATGTTCTTACATGAAGCATAGGACCGGTCCAACATACAAATGATCACCAATCGCAACTGAAGCTCAGACCAGTGGATGTTTTCTTTCGTCCAAAATTAGAACGATGTCTCAACTTGTTTGGTTTTCATCCTATACCACATTGACGGGGGGGTTATACCGCAATTTTTGTTGCTGTTGATTTGGTTGCAAGCTTGTCAGAACAACCTTTTTTTTGTATGATTTTGGGTAGATGCATACCTATACTCCAGTGTTTTGTAACTTTTGAGAGTAACTACAGCACATGTATATGTAATTTATACACTTTACATATACTTTTCCTATCATTCACTAATCATCGTCCAAGTGGGAGCAGCTGGAGTGGAAAAATCCTCCCAACGAATTCATGAACCCAACAAGGATCTCAAGCCTGGCCCAACGAATTCATTTTGTGAACAAGCCAAATCCTCCCTAAATGGTTTTGTAAGTTCACCCAAACAAAATAGCTCCTTTTGTGACAATGCCTTGCTAGGTTGGATCAATCCATCAAAATGTTTTCAGGGCAAAGTTGTGTCTGATGGTTGGGCGAGCGTTGTACACCGTGGATAAAAAAGCTGAACGCGACATACATGACAATACGATCGAAAGCAATCCGACGCCTAGTTTCCCATCATAGGTACGGTGGACAGTTCGTTGAGACGGTCACGTCTTCCAGATATATCACATGTAGGTGAACTAGTACTCTTTTGTCTGCTCCAAGTCTGAATAATCCGCTTGGAATTCTGAACGAGTTGGACCAGTCATCTAATCTAGCGCTGTTCTTGTTTCACAGATCATATTCTTGATATCAGATATTGGTGGTCATACTCTGGTAGCCTGGTACACAGATATTGGTGGTCAACATGATCATGCAGCCGTTGGAGGCTACATTCTGTGGAAAACAATAATTTTTCCATTAGCTCTCAGGCATGTAGCTTTTTCTACAAAATTCATATGAATTTTATGTGCCCTAAAAGTTCCTTAGAATTGCCTGACTCTTTTCTAGAATTTGAACATTGGGTCCTTAGAATTTCCCTCTTGTTTTGCTTCACATCTGAAGGAAAAGGAACAATGGAAGAGTTGTCGCTCGCTGAAATTATTGCTGCATCGGTGCCTACTTTCTGAACTCAACTCAAAGATGTTTCCAATGACATAGAAACTGAAAGTGGAGTGACAATTACTTTACATCACTCATCAGTAAATTGTACTGACAGAAAATCAATAAAGGAAAGGCTGAAAGAAAAGAAGGAAATAAGTTATCTGATTATTTCTGACTTTTTAAATGCCCCCTCTAAAATGTTGGATTACAAACTCATGCTCGAGAATTTGGACAAAAGACATATTATTCCCTGATCAGTAAATTGTATCCAATGATACCCTGACTTGTAACTGAATAATTACTCTATTAGATTAGAACTACAAGATCTAGTAAACAAATCACAGGACAATGATACTCTTTATATCATGGACCAAGTGTTGGAATAACGCTTGTATTCATTATGAGACCAACGGGCCAATATATATATACATGTACAGGACTGGCATATATGCAGAAAACACCTCATAAAATAGGGTAAATACACAGATATATAATACATATCTAACACCCCCTCAAATTTATGGTAGATCAACAACATGAAGTTTGGAGAGGGGAAAACTGTGCTGGGCTTTGGTTTGTGCCTTTGTAAAAAAGTCTGCCAACTGAAGCTCGGAAGGCACGTACTGAAGAGCAACAACCTGGTCCTGCACCTGTGTCCGCATGTAGGAAGCATCAACACCAATATGTTTTGTAAGCTCATGCTTCACCAGATCTTTAGCAATGCTAATAGCACCTGTACTGTCAGACAAAAGAGGAGTCCGTGCAGAAACAGAAACACCAAAGTCCTCAAGTAACCACCGTAGCCAAGTAACCTCCGCAGTCAACAAAGCCATAGCTCGCAACTCAGCCTCAGCACTCGAACGAGAAACTGCTGTGTGCTTCTTAGTCTTCCAAGCAATGAGAGAACCACCAAGAAAAACGTAATAAGCAGAGAGAGACCGTCGATCAGAGGGATCACTAGCCCAGGTGGCATCAGAATATGCCTGGAGCTATAAAGAGCTAGAGCGAGGGAAAAAGAGACGACGAGAGGTAGTTCCACGAAGATATCGTAGAACACGAAGAAGATGACTATAGTGGAGTTGAGTGGGAACAGAAACAAACTGACTTAAGATATGCACAGGGTACGAAATGTCAGGACGAGTGACATCAAGATAAACAAGGCTCCCAACAAGATGACAATAGCGAGTAGAATCAGCAAAAGCCTCACCATCAGTAGGACGAAGATGAACATTAAGCTCCATGGGAGTCTCAGCTGTACGCTGATCAATAAGAGAGGCACGATCAAGAAGATCTTGGATATACTTTTCTTGGGATAGATAGAAACCCTCAGGAGTAGAAATAACCTTAATCCCAAGAAAATAGTGAAGATGACCCAGATCAGACATAAGAAACTGCTCATGAAGACGCTCCTTGACAAAAGTGATATACTGAGAATCATCTCTAGTAATGATCATATCATCAACATATAAAAGGAGAAGCGTCCGACCACGAGATGAAGTGTGGATGAAAAGAGCAGGATCATGAGCACTGGCCGAGAAACCAGCTGCAGTGACAACAGAGGAAAAATGATCAAACCAGGCACGAGGAGCTTGCTTGAGGCCATAGAGAGATCGGCGAAGACGACAAACCATACCCTCGGGAACAGAATATCCAGGGGGTGGCTGCATGTAGACCTCCTCACGCAACTCGCCATTGAGGAAGGCATTCTTGACGTCCAACTCAGAGATAGACCACTGTCGAACAGAGGACACATCAAGAAGAGTGCGAACGGTGGTCATGTGAGCGACAGGAGCAAAAGTTTCATCATAGTCACGACCATGCTCCTGCTAAAAACCACACGCTACAAGACGAGCCTTGTAACACTCAAGAGAACTATCAGAGCGAGTCTTAACCTTATACACCCACTCGCACGTGATAGGAGTAACACGCGCAGGAAGAGGAACAAGATCCCACGTGCCAGTACGCTCAAGGGCAGCGATCTCCTCCGCCATCGCATGCTGCCACTCCTGATGAACAACAGCATCACGATAAGAAGTCGGTTCGGCAAGAGCAGCGGCGACAAAACCAAAACGCTCAGGAGGCCGAATAGACTGGTGATCACGAAGAGCATAACGAGGAGTGGCCGAAGGGGATGACCCGTCAGAAGGGGAGGGCATATCAGAGGGATCCTCAATTCGCGGGCGACGAGTATAGTAGAAAGGATAAGAAGGAACAAGATCAGTAGCAACCTCGGGAGAGGATGCCGGTGGTGAAGAAGGGGCTGACTGAGAAGGAGGCACCAGAGAGACCAAAGGCTGTGGTGGAGTGGTGACTATAGGACTGGAAGGAAAAGTAAAAAATGAAAGTGGCTCAACAACAGATGCTGAAGTGGAGGAAGGAGAAGGATGAGGATAGAAAGGACGAGACTCATCAAAAGTAATATCCCGAGAAATTCGCATCCGTCGGCCAATAGGATCCCAACAACGATATCCCTTGTGCTCAGCACTGTAGCCAAAAAAACGCACTCAACTGACTAAGCGGTCAGTTTGGTGCGCTCACGAGGTGCAAGAAGAACATAGCACACACACCCAAAAGGCGAAGTCTGGAATAATCAGGAGTCTGGCCACAGAGACGCTCAACTGGGATCCCACCCTGCAGAGCAGAGGAGGGCTGAATGTTGATCAAGAAAGTGGCAGTAGAAACAGCATCGACCCATAAATGTGGTGGAACAGCAGAAGCAATCATGAGAGCACGAGCTGTCTCAAGAAGATGACGATGCTTGCGTTCAGCCACACCATTCGGAGCATGGGTACCTGGACAAGAAAACTGAGAGAGAGAGTGCCCTGCTCAGCAAGAAAATCACGAAGGACTCCCGACAAGTACTCTCCAGCGGAATCAACGTGAAAAACGCGAATAGGAGAGTCAAACTAAGTGCGAATCATGTTGGCAAAGGTCTTGTAGATAGATAAAACCTCACTATGAGATGACATAAAGTATATCCATGTATGTCGAGAAAAATCATCAATAAAAATGATATAATATCGATGACCTCCTTTCGAAACAAAAGGAGCTGGTCCCCATACATTAGAATGAACAAGATCAAAAGGACGCTGAGACACTGACTCACTGAAGGATAAGGGAGTTGAAGTTGTTTGCCAAGCTTACAACCCTGACAATTTAGAGAAGCATCACCAGACACAGACCCTAAAAGACCTCGACGAAGTAAGGAAGACATACGGGAACCACAAAGATGTCCTAAGCGATGATGCCACTGAGCAAACGATGCGGTGGAGGCTGCAGCAGCTGCAGAGGCAATGGTGGACGCGAGAAGACTGATTGGGGCAACCGAAGGAAGGCGAAGCCAGTCAAGCTCCCAAAGCCGTTGGGAGTCACGGCGGCGAGGGCCAGTACTAACCAGAGTCCCCGTGTGATGATCTTGAACACAACAAGAATCAGAATCGAAAATAACATGACAACCATGATCAGTGAGCTGACCAGCAGATATGAGCTGCATGGTTAGTTTTGGAACATGAGAAACAACAGGAACATGAAAAGAGGAATTTGAAAGAGTGCATCATCCTGTGACAAAACGAGAGGTACCATCTGCTGTGTGGACAGTGATAGGAGCAGCTAAAAAACTAATGGAAGTAAGACAGGTGGAATCAGATGTCATATGAAAAGAAGCACCAGAAACAAGAATCCAAGGTGATGTACCTGAGAAAGGAGAAGTAGAAGGTGGTCTCTCACCGGAAGACTGAGCAGCAGAACCAGACGATGCAGAAGCAACCATGCGTCCTAGCAATGTGAGAAGCTGCTGAGTGTCAGGGGTACCAGAACTCTGCTGAAAGGAGGAACTGTCGGAACCCAGAGTAACAACTTTTGGATCATCTGTGTAAATCGCACTAGTCCAAGATCAGCTAGTGCATACAGTAACAACAAAGATAAATACCAAGCACAAATGACTAATTTTATTAAATAAAGAGTACAACCTTATGGCCAAGTCTTACATCAACGCTCATTGGCAAATTAAATCATACAAGAACTGCGGAAGCAAACTGATAAATAGCGAAGCTCAAATCTGCCCACAGGCAAATGACAATAAGACGCGACCTCTGGTGGGGCGGAGCAGGTGATGTGGGTGGCATCTGGCCGTCCACGTGGCGGCCGGAGGGGGAGGGTTGGAATTAATTTTTATTTTCCGATTTCTAATTTTCAGAAAAGCATAGAAATTTTATTAAGCCTCAGAAAAATATGAAATAACTTTCAAAAATTTCAAAAATATTCAAAGAACCTCCTGGAGACATTTTGGACTAAAACATATTTCCAACTAATGTTGGCATTATATTTTTATATTAAAAATACTTTTTAATTTCAAAAATAGACTTTTAAACTCTAGAAAACTCAGAAAACCAAATAAAATCCAAATAACTCCAAATAATTAATTTGAAATAAGATTTTTATAGAAAATCAAAATATAATTTTATTTATTAGTATTTTTAGGTTTTCATTTAAAATACCTTTCAAATCCAGCCTTTTTCAAAAAACAGAAAATCCAGGGCAACCAAAAATAAAAATTTAGGCACAAAAATACTTATTTTAATTTTAGATTTTATTTTAATTAATTTTTAATTATTTATTTATTCATTTTTATTTTCATAAAAACCTGGGCTGTTACATCTACCCCCTTAAAAAGAATCTCATCCCCGAGATTCGGGTTGGCTAGCAAGAATTGGGTTTGGATCTTACTCTGCATGGCTTGAGCTGATATCTGATTCAGGTGTCCTTCGACGAACTTCTTTGGCCTTCTATTTGCTGCCTGAAGGTTGTTGGTTGTTCCATTGTTCACTCCCTACTGCTTCTTGGGGCAATTGCTAGCATAATGTCCCATCTCATGGCAGTTGAAGCAAGTGATTCCCGCTGTAGGGTTTGAGTCCTTTAAGACCTTGTTGTCTTCAGTGTTGGGGGAAGGGTTCACGGGAACTAGCTCTCCTGTTGATGATGAAGGCTGGAATCTGTTGGCCTGAAGGGGAGCTCTTCTGGCCTTGGAGAAGTGTCCGGTGTTCACATGTTGAGTATGCATCCGTCTCTTATGGTTCTCAATCTCCTGATGCTTGGACTCCTGGCGAATCGCTTTGCTGACCAGCTGGTGGAAGTCAGCGTAATCACTGGAGAGGAGTTGAACCGATATGTCATCATTGAGTCCTTCCAAGAACCTTTCCTGCTTGGCTTCATCTGTGGCGACGTCTTCAGGTGCATAACGTGCCAACTGGTTGAGCTTCTGCAGGTACTCGTTCAAAGTGCGGCTTCCTTGGCACAGTGCTTGAAATTCCCTTTTTTCATAGTGACGGTGCCAGTGGGAACATGAGCTTTGCGGAAGTTCCGCACGAACTCATTCCAAGTGATAGCTTGAGCATTGGTATGAGCGGCAGTGTAGGTGTCCCACCATTCTGATGCTGGTCCATGTAGCTGATGTGATGCAAACAAAACCCTTTCTCGATCACTGCATTGAATAATGTCTAGCTTCTTGCCTATGGCCCCGAGCCAATCATCTGCGTCCATGGGTTCAGTGCTGCTGGAGAAGATCGCGGGACGCAATCGCATAAACTCCGATAGCTTTGACTGTGGAGCTTGAGCTGGCACTAGCGGAGCATGTTGTGCAGAGTTGTTGATGGTCTGCGTGAGAAGTTGAATGAGCTGGTTCTGGTTTGCCATCATCTGAGCCCAATCAAGTTCATTTGCTCGAGGAGAAGTGGGGACAGGCTGACTTCCTTGTACTCCATTGAGGCTGACGTTGCCGTTGTTCCTTGTGTTCACCATCTGCTGGTTGCTTTTAAGAATTAGGAGAGAGGAGACTCAAGGCAAAGGAGGGATAGGGGATATTTTGCACAACCCAAAACAAAACTTCAACTTTAATAAAACCTTTATTAATCAACTAATAAGTAATAGTTATTGCTGCTGACAAAAGAGAAAGCTTGACAGCTCATAACAACGTCTTATTAACCAACCTAACAACTCATCCTAAAGGGGTAAGGGTCGTCTTGGAGTCATCCTTCGCGGCTCTCGATGCACAATACGAGATCCTTCAATGCGGAGACTGAAGAGGTGGCATAGACGAAGAACTGCTTTACGAGCGGCTTCTTGTCTGGCTCTGTCAAACAAGTATCCATATCCCTTGAAGAGGAGACGCAAACTTCCTTGTCCAGATCGCTTAGTAATGAGCAGAGTGAAGCGATGTCCCACTATCCGGTCTCCATGGCGATCTTGTTTATGCATGTAGATAGCTCGGCGTTGGAAACCTAAACAACGAAGTAGTCGATGAAGGCCCATACTCCATCCATCATTCGGTGCAACATCGAATGCATTCATCTACAAAGGTTTGAAGAAGAGAGAGAAGTTAGAAGTGTATTTTTGAATGATTAAATTAAAGACGAGGAAGAGTTGAGGGATGAGAGAAAGCAAAGATTGAGGGGTAAGGATAAGCATTATATATGCATATATACATATATACATATATATTTTTGTTTTTGAAAATAAGGTTTATTAAGAATAAGTCCTTAGGGTCAAACCATTCTATGCTACCTACGGTCACATCTTAGTATCGTCATGGCTCTGATACCACCTTTGTCGAAACCCGGAGTAACGACACCTGGATCCTCTGTGTAAATCGCACTAGTCCAGGATCAGCTAGTGCACACAGTAACAACAAAGATAAATATCAAGCACAAATGACTAATTTCATTAAATAAAGAGTACAACCTTATGGCCAAGTCTTACATCAACGCTCATTGGCAAATTAAATCAAGCAAGAACTGCGGAAGCAAACTGATAAATAGCGAAGCCCAAGCCTGCCCACAGGCAAACGACAGTAAGACGCGGTCTACTCATCCTGACCTTCATCGTAGTCAACGACATCTTCCTCTGTATAGAGAGTGCAAGGTGAGTACAAACTTGTACTCCGCAAGTCACACGGAGAATGCAACATAATGATAAAGGCTTCAATGGAAGGCTTATAGGGTTAGTTTACATAAAACAACATTTAATGAAATACAGTAAACAGATTGAAAATGCCGAATTTAATACAGTAGATAAAAACAATACTTGTAGTTGAAAATAATACCGTCAGTACAGGCTCCGACCAAACACCAACCTATTCACGGGCATCCCACCCGGACCATCTTTTCCAAACGATCACGTATGGATTCCATCCATCCACACGCTTTCACTGCACAACCCTGATGGATTCCATCCATCTACCAAGTTCCAATCTCTCACAGATTCCATCCATCCGCAAGGTTTTCATCTCTCGTAGATTCCATCCATCCACAAGGTTTTCAAAAATATTTTTGAAAAACAAAGTCTAATCCATGAAAAACTTTTACTCAGCATGCCCATGACCGTGGACACGACTATCCAGGATAGATTATACACTCTGCAGAGGTTGTACAGCTTTACCCACAAGACATGATCATCCCGTTTTACCACTAGATTGCACACTTCCTCAGGTGTGCGGTGGGGAGTCGTGACAAGGCCTTTACAATGCAAAGCCTTCAACCTGACCAAGCCAATTCTAAGATTTCACCCCAGTAAGGAATCCACTAGACCGGTACCCCCTCTTGAGCCTAGACGGGACTTCTCATGGCTTAACCATGCTCGCCCAAGTGAGACTTCACATGGCACCTACCACGCTCACTTTCAACCTATGACTTGACTCAGGTTGGGACTTCACAAATTATTCAGCCAGGGCTGTCCCATACCAGCCATGTGGTAGTACGATTAGAGCTTTGCAACAGTAGCTCACAGACCGGTCCTTAAACTGTCTTAGGCCCAACCACATACCCCCGTGCACGACAATCAACCACTGCGGCTCCGACCAACAGGGCATGCCTGCACCCACCAATCTAACCATGTGCCTAAGTCTAAACCAGGTTTTATATTTTGTTTTCAAAATAATTCATAAACCTCCTTGATTCACCAAAGTCAAGAGTACATATCAAAAGCATTTTATGTGAAAGGTTCATCATTTTATGTGAGAAAGGATCCCAAATTCAAGATTATATCTAAGCAGTCTAAGCATTTGATATAAAATCTCTCTAGCCAATACTAATGTACTAACTAGGGTTTGATCTAGGGTGACAAGGTGTAAGGAATGCAATAACAATGGAGAAATTAACAAGTACGCCATAACTAAATTTAAAATTGAACTAAAATACGTTGAATAAAAATATGCATGCAGAATAATTTAAAACAACATAATTTTATTTTGAAATTCTGGGATCAACATGATCAAGGAGTGTGACTTGCCTTGCTCTTCAACTTGGTTTGAATCTTTGTCGAAGAATTTTCCCGAATCGTCAAAGTCTACACGTGAAAATAACCCATCAAATTCAAATAAATTAAAATTGACTTCAAAAATTTTAATTGAGGCTAGAAATGGATAGAGGGGAATGTTTGATGAATTTAGAAATTTGAATGGGCTCAATCGGAGTTAGGACGAAGGAGAACGGGCTCCGGAAAATTTAAATTCAGAGAAAATGAAAAATCTGAATTTATGGAATTATTTTTCTAAAGGAAAATAGGTTTATGGCGTCAGCATTGCGTCAGCCAGGGATTTTAATTTCGGTCGAATTATTTTTGAACGGGAAAAGAGGGGGGAGGGGCTGACATGTGGGCCTGGGGTCTATAGACCGAGCCCACGGAGGGGAAGGACGGCCGAGGTGGCACGGGGTGCTGACTGGCAGAGAGGTGCCGCGTTGGCGCTGAGGTGGCGCCGTATGGATGCCACCTGGGCTACCACGTGGGCAAGGTGGCCGGCCGGCCGGAGGCGCACGGGGGCGGCAGCGGCGGTGGTGCACCGGTGGCCGGCGGCGGTCGGCGACTGCCGGATGAGGGAGAGAGAGGGATGGGGAGATCAGGAGAGGGGGCGGCGATTACCTAGGGTGGCCGGAGATGGCCGGCGGCGAGAGGGCAGAGGCGGCAGCGCTCGGGTGGCGGCGGGGACGGTGCTCCGGCGGCGGAGGGGAGGATATGAGGGCGGAGGGGTGTGGGGCGAAGAAGAGCGGTGCCGGACGGGGGCTTTTATAGCGGGTGGAGGGGCGGTTCCGGCGAGAATTCCTCGCCAGAGATGCACGGGGGCAGGGGCGGTTATGGGCGACCGTGCGGCGTGGGGGAGAGGGGAAGTGGGCGTGGAGTGGGGAATGGGGGCGGCGCACGCGCGGGAGTGGGGCGTTGCCGAGGAGAGCGGGGGTGGCGACCGGGTCAGGCGGAGGCGGCGGGTGCGAAAGGAGAGAGGAGGGCACGGCCAGAGGTAGGAGGAGGACCTGACAGGTGGGGCCGGGCTGTCGGTGGGAGCGGAAGGCGCGGGCGGCGGAGTTTGAGCCACGGAGGTGGGGAGTGGATCGGGCGGCCGAGCAAAGAGCGGGGCGTGTAGGGCGGTGGATGGGCCGAGGGGGCGGCGTGGCGCGGAGCGGGCCACACGCGTGGTGAGCGGGGAGGGGAGAAAGGTGGGCCGGAGCGGGTGACGTGGGCGGCATCTGGCCGTCCACGTGGCGGCCGGAGGGGGAGGGTTGGACTTAATTTTTATTTTCCGATTTCTAATTTTTAGAAAAGCCTAGAAATTTTATTAAGCCTCAGAAAAATATGAAATAACTTCCAAAAATTCCAGAAAAATTCAGAGAACATCCTGGAGATATTTTGGACTTAATAAAAATATTTCCAACTAATGTTGGCATTATATTGTTATATTAAAGATACTCTAGAAAACTCATAAAACCAAATAAAATCCAAATAACTCCAAATAATTAATTTGACATAATATTTTTTATAGAAAATCAAAATATAATTTTATTTATTAGTATTTTTAGGTTTTCATTTAAAATACCTTTCAAATCCAGCCTCTTTCAAAAATAGAAAATCCAGGGCAACCAAAAATAAAAATTTAGGCACAAAAGTACTTATTTTAATTTTAGATTTTATTTTAATTTATTTTTAATTATTTATTTATTCATTTTTATTTTCATAAAAACCTGGGCTGTTACAGGAACCTCTAGTGCCCCTTGGAGGACGAGCACCACGACGAAGATCATTCTTCTTCTTGTAGCAAAACTGTTCCACATGTCTATCCTTGTTGCAATAGGTGCAATGAAGTCCCTTACCAACAGCAGCTGTCACTGGTCGAGGCACAACTGAGGAAGGAGTAACCAAAAGCATAGCGGGTGTAGAAGCCGGAGAAGCCACCAAAACCGAAGGAAGTGATGATGATGATAGCAGACCCGCTCCACGAAGTCGAATCTCCTCAGTATGAACAACTGCAAGGGCCTCCAACAAAGTCACACGAGGGTGACGAGCCAGCAACTGAGCACGAGTCTGCTCAAACTCAGACCGAAGACGTGTCAAAAAATCGTAGATGCGGCGAAGCTCCATGTGAGACTGCTGACGCTGACAACACTGACAGGTGCGGTAAATATCTAGCCCCAAAGAGTCGATCCGACGCCATATCGCAGACAACTGAGCAAAAAACTCATCCACAGTGGTATCTCCTTGCTGCAGCGACTGCTCCTGTCGCACAACAGCAAGGTATAAAGAATCACCAAATGGCTCGTAGCGGCTGCACAGATGCGTCCACATCACATGTGCGGAAGCCAATCCAACAACATCACCAGTGAGATGCACCTCCATGCTAGCAACCAAAATGGCACAGGCATGAGCATCTTCATCAATCCATGTCTTGTAAGCAGCATACTGAGTCTGAAATGTCTCCATGGCATCCTCAAAAGCCTTAGAAGCCTTTGTACGAGCGTCTTCGGAAGCATCTCTCGGGTGTACAGGCTCAACAGGTGGAGTAGGACGAGACGGGTAAGGCAACTCGCCAGTAAGAAAGTCCCAAAGGCGCTGACCACGCATGTGGATGCACATGTGCTGAAACCAGTCCCGATAATTGAAAGCATCGAAGATCACCGGGCAACGAGGAATAGAAACGGTGCATGCAAAAGAAGACATTTTTCTCTCTTTTTTTCTCTCTTTTTTTCTTTCCTTTTTTTTGCTTTTTTTTTGTTTTTTTCCTGATTCAAATCGGTCGGTTTACAAACCGATTGAGACAACCAAACCGACCGAAACACCAGAGAGGCAGTCGGGTAGTGCCTCGCGACGCCGGCGGCGACAGCCTCGGGCAGGATCTGGACGGCGGCAACGGCCTCGGGCGGGGGCGGAGCGACGCCTCGGGCAGGATCTGGACGGCGGCGTTCGGCGACGGCGATCTCGGGGGGGATCTAGATGGCGGCATCTCGATCTTCACCGACAGCGGCGGCAACGGCCCCGCGCGACGCCGGCGGCAACGGACTCGGGCGGGAATGAAGAACAGCAACGAGCGGCGGTGGGAAAAACAAGCGGCAAGCCAGGCAAAATCTGACGAAAAACAGCAACGAGCGGCGGTGGGGAAAAAAACAAGCGGCAAGCCAGGTAAAACCCTAGGTATGACGAAACCCTTGACTCTGGTACCATGTTGGAATAACGCTTGTATTCATTATGAGGCCAACGGGCTAATATATATATATATATATATATATATATATATATATATATATATATATATATATATATATATATATATATATATATATATATATACAGGACTGGCATATATGCAGAAAACCCCTCATACAATAGGGTAAATAAACATATATATAATACATATCTAACACAAAGAACTTAGAAAGTATTAGTGACAATTAATTTAATCATCACATCGGTCATCAGTATACAAGTACATTGCACTGATGGAAAGGAAAGGAAGGAAAGACAGAAAGAAAGAAGGGAAAAAAGTTTTCTGATCGTTTCTGACTTTTTAAATGCCCCCTCTACAATGCTGAATTGCAAAGTCATTACATATAATTTGGATAATAAACAATTTTGCCCCCCTCTTATGGACTTCAGATGTGGGACTTGTGTACATATCAGCTGCTGATCATATATTGTGGTTCCTTTACACAATACAGTTAGGTGTTTCACTTTTCCTTGAAGAACAATGCAACCAGTGACTCCTATCAATGAACAATCAGTCACTCATTGCCTCTAAGCATCTTCGAACTAACTCTCAGCATCATTGCCTCTAAGCATCTTCTAACTAATTCATGTACTGAGAAAAAGAGAGAAAAAGAATATCATAAAAAAGGATGGCCAAGCAAGTGCCATGATGCCTTTTGCTCCAACCAAACGTTCAGAACAATCATTCTGACATGACCTAGAGGGCGGGTCATCTGATGGTCAATTATAATGTCCTTTTGGAATGGAACTATGTGATTGTTGCAGCTCTTTCCAGCTCTCTTGGCTTAGAATCCAAGAAAAAGATAGGTTTATTAGCACTACTTACTGTCCGGTGAATCACCAACTACGCTTGTTCAGGTATGGAGTAGTTTGAATGGTAGCCTGGTAGGTTGGTGCAGGCATTTCATTTCTTGTGTTTTCGGGGTCCTGTTTTTTGCATTTCCGATGGATCAGTTAGGATGAATCCCAACTGTTCAGGATTTGCTTAGCTGTATGCCACCATGCAAAGAAAAAGTTTTGCCCCAAAATTATCGTCGGTATGAAGTACAAAAATGAGAGATGTAGAACCAACAATGGCAACAAAAGGAGTGAACGATGTCTTCTAATTTTCCTCCAAGTATCAGAAATATTTCACTCTAAGCTAATGAGCTAAGAAAATTAGATTTCACAACCTACAACTAGGCAACAACCAAAACAGCAAAGATGGCAAGCTCTGCACCTAATCGGTCTGACCAGCCACAGACCAGCGGTCTGACCGTCGTCGAGCCGACGGTCTGACTGACCGTCGGTCTGACTAGGCTTAGGAGTGGTCTAACCGCTTTGCTATTCCCAGAATAGAAAATTAGCCTATGTCTAAACCACTTTTGATACAAATTTCAACATCTATGATCAAATAAGATCAAACTTTGTGCACATCTTGCCAAGTGTCTTGGAAACCTATTCCTTCAAGGGTCACAAGAATCTTTGTCAAAGTTCCAAGCTTCCTTAAAACACACAAAGTTGCATAAAAACCAGATAAATATCACAAACTTGAGGTACAACTTGCTCGTGGATTAAGAATAACTAAGATGGCTCTAAATAAATTTCCACATATCACAATAAGGAAAATCAACCAACGAATCAAGGCCAAAATTCTCAGATCAAGAAACCTCAAGAAGTGTTCTAAATCAAGCAAGAACCAGATAACTTCGAGATCTTGCAAACCACGGTGTCTAGATAGATGAGATTTGATCTACATGAGTTATCTTCATTACTTACACGTCCTTGACAAGCAGTAAGATCAATTGGAGAGAAGAAGTAAAGAACTAATAAGAACAAGAGCAAATCAATTAAGATAAGAAGGATTCATGTGAGGTGAACAAACTTGATTATATTATTACTTGTGAATAATTGTTTTGTAATTTAGGAGGACAAAAGAGCACACCACAACACTCACTCTTCTCTCTCAAACCCTAACCCTAGCTCAAGGATGATTTGAATGGTTAGCCACAAACCTCTATCCCTAACCCACTACATAGATGAGGCAACTAGCTCACATCTAACCTTAATAGATACATTCACTAATACAAATGGAGAAACCTACTAACCCCACATAACACGGGTTTTAAACATACACTTAACTTATGTACACTTTTCAAAGCACATGAGTCCGAACCTACTAAGTTTTTAGCCTTTGATCTACTTGATCTTTTCAGCATCTTCTTGACCTAAACCGCTTTCCCAAATGCTTCTCGAGCGTAGCGTTTTTGATCCAATGAAGTGTTTAGTATTTGACCATCTACTAAAATACCCTTATCTTGACCTGGTCTTTGCATTTTCTTGCAAGCAATTGTCATGCTTACCACGTATAGGTGCACTAGTGGCTTACCACACATCGACAAGTCGCTCTTGTTTGGTTCCATTAGACCCATGCCTCACTTAGTCTAACCAAGCTACTTGGTGCAACCCGTCGCTTGAATCTTCCCTTCAACATTCATTGCCTTTCTTGTGTCATGTTTAAATTCAACCATCTCACCCGATATGCTTGAATGTTCTAGACCTCGGCTTCTCCATGAGCATAGTCCCAATCCTCGCCGTTGATTATAGTTGAGTTCAAACTTCCTGCATATCCAAAAATAAAGAAATTATTTTTTGGCACAAATTCTTCACAACTTGATCTACGTTAGCTCAAACATGCTTCATGCATCATAAAGGCACTGACCAGGACCAAGAAACCCAATCCACTAGTAATTTCCCAAAATGCAGAACTCATTGCCGAGGCCGGAGCGTGGCCGGTCTAACCAATGTCTCCAGCCTATGTGGCCGCATAGCCGAGCCGGTCAGACCGTTAGGGTCTGAAACATAAGCAGAAAATCTAAATCTTTTGCAAATTTAAATTTTAACTCCATAAATATTGACAATGATTCATCACAAATAATTCTAAACCTTCTCATGTAATCCCTCAAGAGGAATAATACTAACATTTTTTTGGGGAACAATTAGCTGACGGAACATAGATTATACTTTTAGGATGGAAACTTTTACTTGCATTGGTTGCTTACTTTTTGATCGACAGCCTACTTGATAGTTGGTATCGATCCCTGTACATTGTACATTTAGTACATAGGTACAGATTCAGCAGGATCACTGATGAAACAGGCCAACATACTTGATTTGATGCACTCATCTGTGTGCATATCAACGTATTTCTTCTTTTTATCCAAAATGATTTTTATGGCCGTGTTAACCAATTACAGGTTGGTCAACACCGAGGCCCTGTTTGGAATGGAAGAATTCCGAAAGAATTTTATAGGGTTTGTACTACATTCCGTCAAAATCTTACGTTCCAAACGGTCCTGAATTATAAAAAATTCTGCCCCTCTTGTATGCTGATAGTGATTGTCATTTAACACTGAAACATCTGATCAGAATTCAGAAACCAACTGTCCAGCTGATCTGTGTCAACTCGTCCACCTGCACAAACCGTTTCTTGGGGTCATTCTAGTCACCAGTCGGAGACACTCTTCAGACAGTAACCGCACAACCCGTTGGAACTCATGTTGGCAACTAATCCAGCCTATATAATCCCCATTAAAATCTTTGCTACCAACATCACACTCAAACTTGCAAGCAAAGAGATCAGTGACCAGAGATGAAGGCACCCCTCCACTCCTCCTCCTCCTCGGCCGCCTTCTACGCGTTGGCCGCCAAGAAGGCCCGCTTTTCGCCGTTCCTCCTGATGCTGGTCCTCTTCCTGCTCCTGTTCTCCTTCTTCCATGGAGAAGACCTCAGGGCGCTCCTCAGCCAGCAAGCCCAAGCATCACACCTCAACATCAACAGAGACAAAAACAACCACAACAATGATCATGAGCAAGAGGCACCACCACCACCTGGTAAGCATCACAATTTCAGAACCAGGCCGGTTTTAGCGGGCACGGATTTCCAGCCGAATTCGTTGTAACAGTGTGTAATGTGGATTGATCATGGTGTGGTGATATGATCAGAGGTGTCTGAGGGGAAGAAGAAGAGGTGGCAGGGGAGGCTGCCGTTCGCACTGAACGACGAGGACGAGGACGAGGAGTGCGACGTGTTCTCGGGGAGCTGGGTGCGGGACGAGGAGGCGCACCCGCTATACCAGGAGGCGGACTGCCCCTACATCCAGCCGCAGCTCACCTGCCAGGCGCGCGGCCGGCCGGACAGGGGATACCAGTTCTGGCGCTGGCAGCCGCACGACTGCACCCTCCCAGCGTGCGTCCCTAGAACCTGCAATTTTCAGCTCATTGAAACCTCTGAAACTTGCTAAGAAAAGGATCAATCTAGCAGCAACCACTACTCTTCAGAGTGAAGCATACATACGTCTTTTTCATTGCACAGTAGCTAACCACGTGGTTTGCTTCTTGAGTGATGGATCAGGGATGCCGATCGAGTCGTTAAATTTAACGGCATTCGTTGCTTCGATGGGTCGTGCAGGTTCAACGCGACGCTGATGCTGGAGACGCTGCAGAACAAGCGGATGATGTTCGTGGGGGACTCGCCGCGGGCAGTTCACGTCTATGGTGTGCCTCCTCCAGTCCGCCATCCCCGACGCCGGCGCCAAGTCGTTCGAGATGTCGCAGGACCAGCAGCACACCGTCTTCACCGCCAAGGTAAAAGGCTAAACGGCCTTTGCTCCTGTCTATTACTTAGCACAAGGAGCTCAATTCACTTAGGACTATATGGCAAATTACTGTCAGGATTACAACGCGACGGTGGAGTTCTACTGGGCGCCGTTCCTGCTGCAGTCCAACGCCGACAACGCCATCGTGCACAAGATCTCCGACCGCATGGTGCGCAACGGCTCCATCGGCCACCACGGCCAGCACTGGAAGGGCGTCGACGTCTTGGTCTTCAACACCTACCTCTGGTGGTGCACCGGGCTGCGATTCAGGATCCTGTATGCTATAGTTACGTTCTACTGAATTCCATGTGTATTTGCAATGAATTTCATCAGTGAGTGAATGATCTTGCTTTCGCGCGCGCGTGGTGCCGATTCGATGGATGTAAGGCACGGGTCGTTCGAGGACGAGAAGAAGGAGACGGTGTGGCTGTCGACGGAGGAGGCGTACGGCATGGCGTTCCGGGACATGCTGCAGTGGGTCAGGGACAACATGGACTTCAACAAGACCAGGGTCTTCTTCACCAGCATGTCACCCACTCACAGCAAGTAAGCGAACAATATATACCAATACATACTACTAGTGTCAGTTCGGGTGCAAGGTTGTATGCTCGCCGATTATGGCAAGTCAAAGCTTACACATAGACTTGGAATCCGTATGGATTAATTGTGTGCAGAAGCCAGGATTGGGGCGACGCGCCGGGGGGCAACTGCTACAACGAGACGGCGATGATCGAGGACGCCGGGTACTGGGGCTCGGACAGCCGGCGGAGCGTGATGCGGGTGATCCGGGAGATCCTCGACGGCGACGGCGCCGACGTGCCGTTGACATTCCTCAACATCACGCAGCTGTCCATGTACCGCAAGGACGCGCACACCTCCGTCTACAAGAAACAGTGGAGCCCGCCGACGCCGGAGCAGCTCGCCGACCCCAAGACGTACGCCGACTGCGTCCACTGGTGCCTCCCGGGCCTCCAGGACACATGGAACGAGCTCCTCTACACCAAGCTCTTCTACCCCTGATAACTAGGTTGTAGTTAACCATCTATGAAGCTTGCCATGAGAGGAAGCTCCGCATGCGGCTAGAAGAAGCTAGAAAGAAGAGTACAAAGTGCTCTTTTAATTGGTGGTAAATGTTATACTGGTGTCCTGTTGTTTTTGGTTCATTGTAGTAGCCTTGAGAGGTTGCCATAAGAGAAGAGGCAATCATCTTTTGTTTCTAGTTAGCTTTGGATGTTAACTCTTGATCAAGAAGAAAAGTCTGTGCATTATCCAACTGACGAAATTAAAGGGGTTGGCCCGAGACGACCCAAGGGCAACCTAGGGTTCCAGCTGCTGCCCCTGCCGACCGCTGGCTGCCGCTCTGCCATCATCCTCCCCTCCTCTCCCACCTTTCCACCCTCCCTGCCCTTCCCCGTTGCCCAGTCGCCCCTGAGTCTCCTCTCTCCCTTGACCCAATTCCTCAAGCTCCAGATCCTCATCACCACACCCCTCCCGTCGATCGCCGCTTCGGCACCGGTGTCCACCTCTGCTCTAGTCATCCACACCGCCTCCCTACTTCTACCCTGCCTCCCTCTATTGTCGTGCCCCTACCCCCAAATGCAGATCCATCGCCGCCCTTTTGCGCTTCTCCCATCCTTAGCACTTGCCACACTGGCCATCGCTGCACCTATCTCCACCATTGTTACTGATGATGAGGTAGTCATGGCCTCCCACCTCCACTACCACCACCATCATCCCTCTAGTTTCTCCAGCCCCTCGGCTCAAGGCCCCTCATCTCAAGGTCTATAGGAGATGTGCCCCAAGGCTTATCCATGGTGCTTAGCCCCTCAAGGTTGCTTCGGGGTGGCAAGGCTCACGACCTGAAGCTACTCACTTTCAGCAGCCCTTGGGTTGGATGGTAGATGCTTCTTTTGCCTTGCCTCCAATTAGAGGTGGCCAAATGGGCTGCACAACAGGGGCCATGGGATAAATTTTGGACCCAGGCACGGCCCAACAAGATCATGGGTCATGCCATGCCGGCCTAGGCACATTAAACCCAATGGTCAGCCATTGCCCGCCAGCCTCGGCGCCCCCTACCGGCCCCCACGCACTAAGATCGTTGGGTTCATATCCAACAATCCACCAGTCTCGTCCCACTCCTAGACTACCACCCCATCGCCAACCCTAGCGCCGCACCTCATGCCTTTTCTACCCCGTCGACACCCACGTGCCGCCACTCATCACCTTATCGCCACTACCATCCCTCACCCACCTCCTCTATTGCTGCCCCTCTTTTGCTGGATCTACCACCAACCTCCTTGAATCCAGCATCGGCTACTGCCCCTTCACCCAATGCCACTCACTTGTGCCACTGCCCCTTCCACCTTACCTCTGGTCTCACATAGCCCTTTGCCTCACCTCTAGCCTTGCTCACCCTCCAACGTTGCCTCCTGCTACACCTCCGACCTCGGGTGCCGCCTGCCCCCTCCACACGATGCTACTCCCTCCACCTGGCCTCACCCTCCAGCGCCACCTCTTGCTTCGCCTCTGTCCTCTGGCCACCACCTCCCTACCACTTCAATGGGCCATGCCGGGCTAGGTCGTGTCTAGCACAACATGGTACTATGTGTGCTATGCTAGGCTAGCCTACCATGCCGAGGTGCTAGCCCTAGCACGACATTGCTAGTTGAGCTAGGCTGGCATGGCCCATTTAGGTGTGGGCTATGTCGTGCCTGGGCTGATCTAACACTATCATGCGTCGGGCCAGCATGGTTAGCCTGGCCCATTTAGCCACCTCTACCTCCAATCATCAGCTCGCATCATGCCCAAGCCTACAAGGCACTTAGGATCCACTACCTCCATTGGTTGCAAGATCTTCTCCTCACCCTTCTTCAAGGCTATTTGGAAAATGCTTCAATTGCCTTGCCACTGATCATCGAGTGGTGGCATGCTGCAACTCTCCCTGTTGCCTACATTGTGAGAGTCAAGAAACTTTGCTCGGTGGTGCCCCTTCGCCTAGCTCGTGTGAAATCTCCTCCATCGATCCTCTTTGCCCCCAATAAGCCACCAGTTCCTCGCTGTATTGAAGACCCACATAACTCATTGAAGATTTCTATCAAGTTTGTCTAAGTAGAGAAAATTGTTGCCTTGATTTGTAAGAAGCTCCAGATTCCTCAGGGCGGAATTTAGGTGGAGGTGCTCCCATTGAGGGCTGATGCAAATGCCTCCACCACCTACCACAGAGAGAGAGAGAGATAAAAACGATGTCATCAGTTAAGGAGCCTCTACAGGATGCTGATGATACTACAACCACAACCATCCCAACCTCACCACCTTCGGAGGACATACCTTTCTCTCTGGTGAAAGAGGTCCCTTCATGATGGAGAGAGACCACTCAGGGTTAGGAGCGGGTGAGACACCCCTTGCTCCATTGGGGATTGTGTCTCGAGAAGTAGGGAACTCAGCATGGAAGACTGCAAAGGCGATGTGCTTACCATATGGGCTTGCCCTGAGAAAAGTGCTCACCTAGCTTCCAAGGTGAAATTCAGCGACCCATTGGGGAGACAAGGGCACAAGACAGATTATTGAGGAAGTTATGCATCATCATACATGGAAGGTGAACAAGAAGTGGTTGAACAAGCCATGGACAAATGCTTGGAGGTCTTAAAAGATTCCTTCCCTCCAAGCCTAATTATGGTTGTTCTTTAGGGATCAAACAAGGTGCAAGGACCCAACGGCGAGCTATGGGACATCATGACCTTTGATGTTGTCTTCTTATCTTCTTTTGTCTGTTGTTAGTGGAGTGCCTAGGTGTTGGGAAGAGTCATCTTTTGTTGAGTAGGCAGGTGATTTTGGTGTGTCCCAATGGTATTTTTATGTGTGCTAGTGTTGCTAGGTGAGGTGTCGAGGTGATCTTTCCCTTGGTGTGTCTTACTAGGATAGGGGTTGGTGTTTGTTTTTTTTCCTCCTTTTGTGGTTTTTTCCCTTCGAAGTCGGTGTATTCTCTTCTTAAATAAATAGCAAAACTCCTATCATTGGTTTTTTTTAAAGAAATTAAAGGAATGCATGCAGATGGGAAATAAATTTGACTGTTTGAGCTAATTAAGTTTCATTATTTATGAAAATGATGATATGGTGACCATTCTTGTGGCTCTAGTAATCACCTACATACAACACATTTTTATTGACTAGGAAAGGACATTAACTTAAAGAAGAAGCGTAAACATCTAATAAAGTGATTAAGAAAATATTGAGGGTTATTCAAGAAAAGATTATGAGGTACAAATTGGTGGTCCCATTGGTTTGGCAATGTAACGATTAATCCTTCATGTTGTACTAACTATTTGTATGTTATTTTGTTGATCTACTGTTAGGATTTGGTTATGTGATATGTTAATTTATATTCTTTTGAGTAAATTTCACAAAATGACAACTTTAGTGGTGGAATTACCAGTTTGCTACAACATTTATTTTTATTTTATGAAGTTACACCTTTAACGAGCCATTTTTTCACCGAACTGCAAGCCCATTATGAATAAGCCGTGTTGACACATGGGTCCCACATGTCATACACATGAGGTGAGGACCAGCCATAATGGAGTCCCACTTGGGATAGCCGTGTCGAGACCCGAATATATAAAATCGAACTCTCTGTGTATTCTGCATTAGTCTAGGATCACGGTATTACACACAATAGCAACATAGATGAATTATCAACCATAATCATGAATAAATGTAAAAGAAGCAAATATTATCAATTATCATAGTAGTGACCATATGGCCAAACTTACAAATATTAGCCTGGAGGGCCTACCAAAACTAGCAACGAAAATAAAGATAAATATAATAGCCATTTGACATGCCCATAGACAATTGACTGAGAAGCAAAGTCCTAATCTGTAAAGTTATTGAAGAATCCTTCCCCAAGTACCTTTGTCTAATAAGGTTTTGCCTCAGCAATTGAGTAATAAAGGATATAGCCATGAGTACATAGAGTACTCAGCAAGTCGCTTGTAGCAACATGCAATATATACAATGAACAAGGCTTATTAAAGAATGGCTGAGTGGTTATTTTGCAAAAAGAAATAATTTAGAGTAAATATAATAAATAGACTGAAAGCGCACTTTAAAAATGAGTAATATATAAGTAACTAATGAATTCAAAGGAATTGAATAAGCCACAAGTGAACTAACCATTCACTTCTCAACCAAACCACATTTTTATGAAAATCAAACCATCATGTGAAATCACTAAGCATTGTCCATAACCGAGGACATGGCTATTCGAATAGTTTTATACTCTACAGAGCTTGTACAACTTTACCTACATGATATAACCAACTTGTGTTGTCACCGGTATAACACGCTTTCTTAGACGTGCCGACCAAGAAGATCATAACAAAACCTTTACAATGCTCAGAGACGAAGGCTTTACAATACTGGGGCTCTGGAACGACGATGATGGCTCATCAGGGATAGAGAAGAAGGTGGCGGCGCAAACTTGAATTACGACACGAGGCAATGAAATCAAGGCATTGGTGAGAGTTTATGAGGTGTGGCGACTTGGTGGGCTCTGGGCATGCTTTTATAGCATGAGGTGGTGAGTTCGAGATGGAGACAGCAGTAGCGCGTGTCTGGGTTGGAGACGGGAGGTGGAGAAGATGAACAGTACACTCTACTGTTCATCTGACAAGTGAGCGGCCATGTGTCGGTGAGGAAGAAAGAAGAAAGGAGAGGTGGCTGACTGACAGGTGGGGTCATACTGTCGGCGAGATAAGTTGGCAGCCTACTGAGTTGGGCCAAACTGGACTGAGGAGAAAAAGGGAATGGGTCAGAGCAAAGGAATAAAATCCAGATCTTTAGGGATTTCTGAATTTCAAAAATTGAGATAAATAGAATTGAGCTCCAATAAATAGCAAATAAACTTCAAAAAAACAATAAAATATAGAAATATTCCTTGCATCGCAAGGAACCCAAATAAAACTAGTTTTGATTTAATTGAAATTTATTTTATTCATATTAAATCTTTTTAATTTCTAAAAATTCTAATTAAGCTTTAATTAATTTTAAAAAATCCAAATAGTTATTTTATTTTAAAAACTTTAAAAAGACAGCAAAAACTGGGATGTTATAACCCGCCTGCATGCCACATTAGATTAGTGTTGACTGGGATGCCACACATGCTTGCCACAACCACCTTTCACAAAACTGCAACACTAGTGGTGAAACAATCAACTTGTTACAACATTTGTTTTGGGATTCATGGAGCTGCATATTTAGAGAGCCATTTTTTTTACTGAACTACAACTCCGTTACGCTCAACCCGTCCTAACAATTAGGGCCCACATGTGATGGTCACATGCTTAGGTCAAGCCGTTAACAGTGCCATGCGAGTGAGCTGAGGACCGTCATTAAGAATCTAGACCCATTATTATGAGTTAATGACATATTTTGATAATTAATGATAGTTATATTGTGGAACTGATATTTCCATGATTTGGATGATAGTAACTTTCCAGCGAGCAAGCGCAGAATAGCGCAACCGTATATGTATATGTATCTACATATATATATGTATGTATATGTGTGTGTGTGTGTATATATATATATATATGTATATACACACATATATATGGGAATATATGTTATGTACTCACCCTTCGATGTACTTACTGTGCACTCAAACTAAAGAAAGTCACGAGAAATTCTGAAAATTTTCTGAATATACTTAATGGTTTACTCTACCTATGTATAAAATTTCAAGTTCAAATTCATTCTATGTTAAGAGTATCACAAAAGAGAAAATTCTGACAAATTTGAACTCTAAACATTTATCAGATTTTTTTCTTTTTTGTTACTCTTAACATCGAATGAATTTGAACTTAAAATTTTTATATATAGCTAGAACAAGTTTAGAAGTACATGTAGAAATTTTTTCAAAATTTTTTACGACTTTCTTTAGTTTGAGTGCACGGTAAGTACACTATAAAGGTGACTGCATAGCATATGTCCCCCCCACACACACATATATGAAAAACTATACACACACACGGTAGCGCTATTCTGCGTGCGCATGTATTCTGCGTGTAGTTTTGCGCCCCGGCAAGTTATCACCAGTTGTGCGAAAAGTTATCATTGACTGTGAAAAAAATTATCATCGGCTGTATTGTTTGAGGTCGGCAATAACTTCACACTTCACTCGCTACCGATGGTAACTTCATGTAGAACCAATGATAACTATCTGACACTGTAAAGGTTTAGCAATAACTTCTTTCAGAACCGATGGTAACTTCATTCAGAAATGTCAGTAACTTTTTTGGGTATTTTACATCTGCGCGCTGGTTAGTAGTTCTATACACAGTGTTACACACACAAGTTGATGTTAAGAATGATATCAAAGATTTACCAGCCTCGTACTACAAGCACTCCATAGCCAATTGTTCACTCTTTGCTAAACTTTCCAAAAGAATTAATTGCATGTGGACTATGGTCTAACATTGAGATTTGACCAATGTTGCACATGATAAATTTTTGTTGCAACATATGTTTACAACATCTGAATGGAGTAATAAAATTTCTAAGCTAGAGATGAAATGGCAATTTGGTAACTTGATTTAGCTGCTAAGAGCAACTCCAAGAGTAGAGCTAAATCATTTTCTAAAGGTAAATTTGGCTATTATGGGAGAAAAAACATCTCCAATAGACTCTGTAAATGACTCTCCAAATTTAGTAGCTCTTCATCCCTCCTCCTTCGCTCTCTATTTTTGGATAGCCTATCTCGCTCGCCATCCAACCTCTTGGCGCGGTCGGCGTTTTCTTTCCGCACGCTGCGCCCCATTCCTGCGCGTACGTGACCCACCGCGCGCCCTCTAGTTTAGATAGCCTGTTGGAGTAGTCTAGTTTTTTTTGGGTGAGATCCATTTTAGAGAATAGCTAAATCACTAAATTTAGATACTTCTTTTAGCTAATCTCTTGGAGTTGCTCTAAGGTTCCTCAGCTAGAGTTTGATGCGTCGGAGGAATAGATGTGAAGTCCAGTTAGTATTTCCAAGTCTAACCCAACCTCTCTCGGCAGCACTTGACCTTAGTTTTCTTGCCCAAATCTTTGTCAATTCTACAGGGCTAACTAATATGATCCACCAAACTGTTATCATGCACGAGAACTACTGTCTCAATGGTGCCAACGAATCTTTAGCCAACCACTGCTTACTTGCTCTGCTCACAGCCACTTGTTGTGGGTATTGCAGCATCTAATGTGTGACTTTTATCATTAATTGTAGTATTTTGAAAATATTTTTGATAGCGAATTTATCGGTATTATTCTTCAATATGGACATGTGTATGTGTAAATATGGTGGGATTAATATGAGATTTCATGACCCAACAACCTACGTGGTGCACGAGTTCTAATTCTAAAAATCTCTACAACTTAAAAGGAGTTAGTGGTCGGGACAATATATGGCTCTCCCAATTCTCCGTACCAGCTCCTAAAAAATCTTAAACAAAAACCAAACAAGCAATTTCACCTCTCTAAAAATTCTTGAACAAAAAAAACAAAAATAATGATGTTCTACCAGACATGCGACAAAGCTAAGGGCGCCAAGGCACGGTGCCACCTTTGTCAGAGCTCGGCCGAGCATGTGGTAGAGCCAACGGTGTGGGCTGGGGAATTTTTTTATAAATAATTTATATTTTATTCGAAATAATAGAAATATACCCACGTAAACATTTTTTTACAGAAATAGGTTCCAGCCGCCGAACTGTTGGGCGACTGGAACCTATCGCCCAATGGTCGTGTGACACACAAGCAATCCACTAGCCGTTGGGTGAAATAATTGCAGTCACTGAACCGCCAAGCGACTGCTTCTAGTCGTCCATTGGTTAGGCGACTGCAATTCCAATTGCCAAAGGGTTGGGCGACTGGAGACGCATATAAATGGACTGTGCGGCCGAGCGGGTGCTCGGCCGCGCTGTGAACAGAGGGGAAAGAAAGAAGAGAAGAGGAGAGGAGAGAAAAGGAGAGGGAGGTGGAGACAAGAGGAGAGGGAAAGGAAGAAGGAGAAGTTTCGCGACTTCTGTGAGGTAAATATTTTTATATGTTGTAGTTCATATTTTGCATATGAAGTAGATAGTTTATTTACTATTAGTATCCTAGAAAATTGTAGATGTAGAAAAGAATAGTATAACTTTAGTATAGGAAAATTAGTCAATGTAGTTACAGAAATTAGCAACCGTAATAACCTGTAGTTGTAGAAAATTTAGTGAACATAGTTGTAGAAAATTAGCATCCTTAGCAAATTAGCATCTATACAAAATTGTAGCTGTAGAAAATTTAGTCAATGTTATGTAGAAATTAAGGCTCCATAGAAATTTATAGTTATTCAAAATTTAGTCAATATTTTTTACAAGAATTTAATAATTTACTTTGTAGAAAACAATAATACATAATATTTATGATTATTTACGAATGAATGTAATGTCGTTAGTACATTGAAAAATCATGTGTATCATTATAACTGGTATATTGGCATTTAAATCGATATGTCATGTAAATTGTCGAAACCCATTAGAAATTATTTGCAGTAGGAGAGAGCTCGAGTAATGAGACAAGAGAGGTGTCGGTGTGCGACCTGTCGATAGGGAGTTAATGCTACGAGGGTAGTGTAGTTGGTTACGATAGGCGAACAGTCATTGAAATGTAAATTATAGTACATCAATACTTCCGTAATGTGTGATGCGATTTGACTAGTTGCAACATTGAAAATATATGCAAGTAGACATTAGTAATGCCGATACCCACTATATTGAAGGTGCATTATGATGTTGGCATCATTCGTGAAGGTCCAACGGTGTTGACTTGAGCGATTTTGCACAAGCCACTTTGGTACACCTAGATGGCGAGAATGCTCAAATCATAAATGTGATGCACTGACTCACCCACATTTTTCTCCTTGGACCCTGATGTATGCAGCATCGTCATACGAGGGCTTTGGAGCCAGTCTCCCACGGATATTAGATGGGAGTTGAGAATATTGATATGCACTATTGCATAGAAGGGATTTGTGCAAGGGTGCCAACACCGTGGATACGAATGTGTGATGCTTGTGCAACCATGCCCAATAGAAGTTGTATAAGGTCGTCCGGACGTTCACCATACGGGAGGTGTGAGTAGCTCAAGCACCCTGCATGTTGGTGAAGAGAAGGAAGTTACTCATGACGAGGTCAATGTGGTACATGGAGAGAAAGAATAGTCACAGCATGGTGAGACTACAGGACAAGCCGATGAAGGGGAACAAATGGAGTACATAGTCTATCAAATGGAGAACAATGACTGGATGGTTTGGGGGTAAAGAGAAAGCTGTACAGGAGGACGACGAGGATAATTCGGATAAGGACGAAGCTCCCATCCTGAATGGAACCATTTGATGTTGAGGGTGTTGCCACACATGACGAGCACAAATCACCGTGGGAGTATCATGGCTCAGGGGTTTGACTGCATTCAATGTTTGCTGACTAGACATCGTTGCAGAATTCCATCAAGCTGTAGGCCCTGTCCATATAGCAGACTTTTAGGGTCACGAAATCTAACCAGGAGCAGTACATTGTGAAGTGCGACCAGACCGGTTGTTCTTGGAGGGTGCATGCACGTAGACCAAAGTATGTGACTCAATGGATTGTGTCGAAGATGGAGATGCACTCCTGCATTCTCAGTGGTGTTTTGCCGAGGTATCGTAACGTAACGTCTACCTTTATAGCCAATCTGATGTATGGAGAGATAGTGGAGAAGAAGGACATGGAGGCCACGCACATCATGGTGCTATCAAAAAGAAATTCAAGAACAAGATTAGCTACGCGAAGGCATGGCGTGCAAAGCAGAAGGGGCTGGAAAAACGGTTCGGGTCTTTCGAGGCAGCGTACGATAACCTTCCTCGTATACTTCGGGACAAGAACCTGGGCATGTACATTGCTATGATGGACAAGCCATCTACAAAGCTGCCAGGTTTTGTGGTGTTGTAGAGGGTGTTCTTAGCTTTTGGTGCGTACATCGAGGCATTCAAGCATATGTTTCCCGTGATCTTAGTTACGGGACCTTTTTAACTAACAAATACAAGGACCAGATCCTTACGGCCATTGGCGTTGATGGAAACAATCAAATTATGCCCCTGGCCATCGCATTCGTTGAAAGTTAGAATTACGACAGTTGGTTGTGATTCCTTAGACATGTGAGGTTTGGAGTTATCGGCGCTCGTCCTGGTGTGTGCGTAATCCATGATCGCCACACCGGGATAGTGAAGGCCATAAGAAAATTTCAGGAAGACCCCGAGAAGCCCTTCCCTTGGCCGGATATGAGGAACAGATGGTGCCTTAGTCATTTAGGGGCAAACTTCTTCAAGAAGTTCCCGAAGCAACTGTTGATGAAGTTGTTCAAGAGGTTGGCTATGCAAAACCAGCAGAGAAAATTTAATGCTTTGTGGGTGTTGTTGGATGAGCATAGCAGGAAGCATGTCAACGAGAGGAACAAGGAGCCGGCCATACTTGGGGTGGCACAACCCGAATGCCTCACAGCACTGGATGAGCCTAACGCAAATGGTCCAAGGAGGAGCTCATGGAACATCAAGTGCTTCTCATAGTGGATCGAGGGAGAACCATTGGAGAAGTGGTCCCTACTGCACGATAGGGACGGCATGAGGTACGGCATAATGACGACTAACCTTGCTGAGGTGTACAGCTAGGTTCTCAAGGGCCTTCATTCTTAGCCCCTCGTCACCATCAGCTATTTTAAGGAGAGGCACGCAAGTGCCGCACTTCACGCAGCCAACCCACAAACATCGTACTCGTCGAAAATTACAGTATACATGGAGACGAAGTCACAGAAGGGCAAATTGCACACGGCGAATGTCATGGGCAATAGGGAGCATCGTTTTGACGTGGTACTCCAGGATAGAGCCAGATTTGGGATGGCTCGTGCCCTTGTTACCCACAAGGTATGCCTTGGAGATCATGTAAATGAACATAGCTGCTCGTGCAACAAGCCAAAACTGTTACACAAGCCATGCTCTCATGTCATCGCAGTATGCACAATTGTGGGCATGGATCCTTCGAACTTCATGTTCGAGTAACTCTTCAAGGAGAGGGTGATGCATACGTGGTGTGGTGAGCTTAGGGGGTTTAGAGTTGTGGGAAACTTCACCACTTTGGATATTGTAGGGAGGACCTAGATTCCAGATGTTGACATGCTGAAGGGTGGGAAGGGTCAAAAATAGAGCTAGCGTATTAGAAATGATATGGACAAAGCGCAAGCCGAAGTGCTTGGTGCACGCTATGGACAATGCGTCAGGAGGGGCACACAGCTAGATGATGCAAAACATCTGCTAATCAGTAGGCAGACTGGCATGGTTTCTACAACTAGTTGTTGGAGACTACAAATAATTGTCCATTGTAATTTGTACTTTATTATGGCACTTTTGACGTGCGTATTATCGTACTGACTGTATCATACATTGCATGTACTATTTGTACAATTGTTGTGGTATTCCCCCTTTTCAGTAATATTGTAGGTATTATGCCGGTAGCCTAGTATTGTTTCCTTTGTTTATTTACAAGTTATATTTACTGTTGCTTTACATTCGATGTTTTTTGTTCCACGTAAATGCTAACTTGAATTCATGTTGCAGGTATGGCTCATGAACTTCATGGATTGGACTGGCCTTACGGCCTATTGGATAAGCACGTCAACCGGCTGCATCGCGCTTCCCATGTATCTCGCCTCCAGGGAGCGCAGAGGAGATGGCTGACTTGGGGGGTGGTCCGCACACACACACCTCGAGTGGTTTGCAGGCTACACCCACGCTGGACAGCCAGGTTGCACTCTGGCAGCGTTGTATTCTTGCCATATGTAGGTTCTGTACTGACCTTTTTTTGCTTTACAGGCTTAGCAATGCCGGGCTACTCCCTCTCGCTCGGATGGTGCAGGCCACTAACGAGGACAGACCGGCCTTGCCTGCAGGCGGGGTCAACGGCGCGAAGTGATCGTGATGCTTCCCGTTTGATCGCTCCCTGTTGACAGCTTTGGTGGACTGTTGGTGGCCGGAGATGCACACTTTCCACTTCCTATTCGGAGAGATGACTCCTACTCTGCAGGACGTCTCCCTACTGCTCAACCTTCCTATCGCGAGAGGCCCTGGTCGGCTAGCGCGCGGACTTGCTGGACAAGTGTAGGATCAAGGATAATCGACTAGAGGGGGTGAATAGGAGGTTTTAAAATTTTCTTGCCTTTTAATTGATTTCTTACAATTTTAATATGACAAAGATTTGAAGCACTTAAAGCCTACACAATTCTAGTAAGGTTATGGTTCTACAAGAATGAATTTTCTAAAGGAGCTCTAGCACAAATCAATAATCACAATATAGTAAATATACAAGAGCTAAAAGTAGACAAGAGAAAACTAAGTACACATGATGTTTTTACCATGGTGATCAAAAACTTGCTGGTTTCCCCTAGTCCACGTTGAGGTTAGCCCAAACGTGTTGGACCGGCTCTACAAATTAAGCCTTCCACCACAAATCACTAGTGGTAGCTCTTCCCCGCTCCAGGTAGGTGAGATCCAACCTTCACACAGGCCGGGCCTTCTCACAAGCTTCTTTAAGAAGATCACCGGGCAATCTCCACCAAGTCATCTAGGTACCGGTAAATACCAAGAGTAATAGATCTCAAGCTTCACTTGACTACAATCAAGTGCCAAAGGATCAATCTATTGGATGCAATGAACATTTTGGCTCAACCACCTCAAATGAATGCACAAGGAGTAAATAAAGTGTGGAGTGAATGCTCAATGCTCAAAGATATTCAATAGGGTCTCTTCTACCTATCCTTGAGCAGGAGTATGGGTATTTATACCCTCACCAAACAAAACTAGCTATTAGAGTGAAATTCTAGAAAAATTCAGGGCAAGTGGAAGTACCGCGGAAGTACCGCAGGCCAAAGGTCGGTACTTCCGCATCTATTCTGACACAGCAGTAACGGCTATGTTAGAGCTTCTAAACTAGCCGTTGAATATCGGTGCGGAACAACCGCCATTATAAATCTGGTAGTTCCACTGGCCGGTAGTTCTGGGAAGTCAGCGCGGTACTTCCATTTGGACCGATGCCAGGAGTTGGTGCTCTCTAGAAAAAAGGTTCCGCCCGACCTTCCAGAGCATCCGTCTCCAGATGTACCACTTAAGGCTGCGGAACTACCGCTCGAACGGTAGTTTCGCTCTTGAAACTCTGGTACTTCCGGTTGCCACGGACTCGGAATCGTCCCCGATGGTGCTCTCTCGAAAAAAAAAGCTCCACTCGGGTAGCCGAAGCTTTGTAACAGCCCATCTGTTTATTTCAAAATTCTCAGTAAAAAAATAATTTAATTTAAAATAGAATCAAGTGTTATTTGGTTACTTGAACTTTAGAGATTTTATTTGTTTGTTTTTAGTTTTAAAAAAAGGGGCTTTTGTCAAAAAAAAAGTACTTTACTTAAAAATTATTATTAAATAAAGAGTATTTCTAATTTCTAAAAAAATCCTAGTTCAAATTAATGATTTTAAAGCATTTGGCTTTTATTTGCATTTTCTGTGATTTTCTAGGATTTTAAAATCAATTTTAAAGCTAAAAAGTATTTTTATAAAAATTTAAAGGCCAAATTTAAGTTGAAAATATTTTTTTCTTAAGTCTAAAACATTTCCAAGAATTGTTTGGAATTTTTAGGCTTTATTTACTATTTTCTAAGAATTTTTGAAGCTTCCTAGCATTTCTAAAAATTAAAAATAGAGTTTAAACCCTCCCTCTCTCCTTGGCCGACACGTGTCCGGTCTGGATTCAATCCACCACCTCCCGTTTAATCCAAGCCACCCGCTCCCACTTACCTCTTCATCCTTTAATGTAACGGCCCCTATTTACTCCCGGGCCACGTGGCTGTCATCCGACCGTCCGCTCTCCTCTCTCTTCCCTCTTTCTCTCGCCGACACATGGGACCCACCCGGTCATCCCCTTCCTCCTCTTCTTCACCATCGTCCACTCTCTCTCTTCTCCCGCCGTTGCCACCATTGCTGCCCCACCGAGCTCTGTTTTCTGGCCGGCCACACCTCCCAAGGCGCCGCCTTAGTTCTCCCCCTTGCCGCCGCACCCGCGCCGGCCATTTATGACCTCTTCCCCCTCGCGTTCGCACCGGTCAAACCAATTTTCCCCAGGAACTCTGGCGAGCCGCGCCGCCCTCCTCCCCTATAACCCCCTCCCTGAGCGCCTTCTTCCGCATCCCCTCCCTCCGCTCTTCCTTTTCCCCACCCCAACCGAGCCCCAACCCTACCAAAGCGCCGCCGCACCGAAAGCCGCCGCCGCTCCTCTCCCACCACCGACCGCCTCCAGTCTTCCCCGAGCCCGGCGCCAGGTGGGATCTGAACCCCCGCCGCCTCCTATCCCTCCTCCGCCCCTCGTCGAGCGCCGGAGCTTCGGTGAGCTTGCGGGCTCCATGCGCCACCGCACTGGCCTGTGCCACGTCAGTGGCAGGTGACGTGGCAGCCGACGTGGATGCCACGCCAACACTAACCTCTCATGTCAGCTCCACCGCCACCTCAGCCTTTTGCTCGGTCCGTGGACCTGTCCACAATAGACCGGGCCCACTGTCAGTTGCTAATTCAAAATACAAATCAGGGCTGACGTTAGCATGACGTCATAAACCTAATTTTTCTTTATAAAAATAATTTAACTAAAAAATAAAATTCCTGCTGACAACATAAATACCTTTTCAGTACAAAAATAATTCTTGAAAACCAGCCTTTTCCATTTTCTCTCTTTTTAAACTTCCGGAAGCCCGTATTTCTTCATTTTAACTCCGATTTGACCTGTTCAAATTTCTAAATTCTTATAAAATCCTAAAATACCCATTTCTAAACTCTTTTTGAATTTTTAAATTTTAGTTAATTTTATTTGAATTTATTTCTTTTGGTTCTTCGCGCGTAGATTACGACGATCTCGGAGCGCATGACTTCGACAACTCGCACTAGGACCTTGAGCAAGGCAAGTTACACCCTTGATCATGTTGTTCTCACTAATTTAAATTATTATTTTGTTTTTAAATTATTATGCATGCGTACTTTTATTCAAATTAGTTCAAATCTGATTTAAACTTTAGTTACACCAAATTCTTTTGTATATGGCCAAATTTGCTGTTGAATACTCATGCTTTGTCACCCTAGATGAAAACCTAGTTAGTACATTAGTATTAACTAGAAATGTTATAGAATTGCTTAACCATGCTTAGAATAATCATAGGTTGGGATAATGTTTCACATAAAATGATAAACTTTTGAAATGTATTCTTGATTTGGTGAGTTAAGAATGTTTATGAAATATTTTTCAAACAAAATATTAGGCATTGGTATGGTGGTGGGTGCTTGCTGGCATGCATTGTTGTTTGATAACTCAATGTCGATTGCTAGGCACAAGGGGTATGTGGTTAGGCATAAGTCAAGTTAAGGACCGGTCTATGAGCTACTATTACAAAGTCACACCGTAATACCAAAAGTCTGATATGGGACAGATCTGGCCGAATAATTCGTGAAGTTCCAACTTGATCTCACTATAGGTTGAATGTGAGCGTGGCGCAGACCGCGAGAAGTCTCACATAGCACAAGAGGAGGCTTCAACATGTGGATTCATATTGTGGTGAAACCTTAATGGTGGCATGATTAAGTTGACAACAGAGCATTGTAAAGGCTTTGTCATGATCTCCTCGTTGCACACCAAAGGAAGTATGTGTTATCCGGTGACAATATGGGATGATCATGTCTTGTGGGTAAAGTTGTACACCTCTGCAGAGTATATAATCTATCCTGGATAGCTGTGCCTACGGTCATGGGCAAGCTGAGTGAAGTTTTTCACGGATAAAGTTTGTTTTTCAAAATGGTATATGAAAACCTTATGGATGGATGGAATCCATGTGAGTTCATTTTGGAAAAGATGGTCCGGGTGGGATACCCGTGGATAGATTAGTGCTTGGTTGAAGCCTGCACTAACAGTATTATTTTGTTAAAACCTTGTTTCTATTTACTGCATCAAATGCAGTCGTTGAATCTACTTACCTTATTTACTTCAATTTCGCTTTATGCTCAACTAACCATATTAAGCCTTCCTTTGTCAATCTTTATGCATGCATTAACCCTGTTAAACTCCTGGTGTAACTTGTGGAGTACTTTATGTTCTCACGTTGCTCAATTTATCATCTTTCCAGATGAAGCCTTCGACGACTACGGTGAGGATTGCAACGAGTAGGCCACGTCTTACAGTCATTCACCTGTGTGAAGGCTGGATGGGCTGCTACTTTATTTATCTTTCGTTGTCTCCTTTTTGTTTTGGCTTTATGTTGTTATTGTAAACTTTGGCCATAAGGCTCATACCTTGCTATATAATAAAGTGTGGTTGTTAAGTGAGATATGCATCCCTGTTAACCCTGTGTGCATTAGCTTTTCCTGGGATAGTGTGATTTACACAGAGGGTCTTGGAGTTGCTGCTCCGGGATCCGACAAGCTTCCAGCAAGCGGAAGTATCGTGATTTGCACGCCAGTACTTCCGATTGCCCGGACAGAGCACCGAGCGACTCTGGGTGCTTTTTGGAAAAAAGGTTCCGCTCGGTTTTTCGAAGCTTCCGAGCGTCGGAAGTACCGCTCAAGACTGCATACTTCCGCTCTACGGAAGTTCCACTGTTAAAACTCCGGTACTTCCGGTTTTCCACAGAGCACAGATTTAGCTATCAATTTTAATTTTCAACGAATGCATGATTCTAAATTGATCCAAATGGCACAAGAATATGCTATCAAGCTACTTGCCATGATCCCTCTTTATGGTACATATTTTACCTATAATCCGGTCTTTCATCCTTTCTCCTAAGACCGGTAAAAATAAAAAGAGGGTCATAGTCCAAGTATACCTTTGCCTTGAGACACTTTGATCTTCACATTGATCCTTAGCATGCGTCTTGCCCTCATTTTAGGGACTTAGCCTTTTAAACACTTGACAAACATGTTAGTCCAATATTCACATAAATTCATTAATTACCAAAAACCATTTTTAGGGGTCTAGATTTTCAACAGGTTCCAGGAAGTCTTTCCGCCTGGCGTCGTGGAGGAGTACTACGTCTTCCTGTCGGGTCAGACACACGGTCCGTCGTTGAGGTGGCTCTCACAGTTCTGGGTACATACCTGACGCCCTTTCTATTCGATCCTCTGTGCTCTCTTTTCGGCTGTACTATACTAATAACTTCTTGGTTGTATTAAGGTGGAGCGGATGGACACAGCCATAGATGAGCAGTAGGACTCGCGGCACTTGGAGGTGTACTTGTTGTGGCTGTTTGGTTGGGTGCTCTTCACCACCAGCCATGGCAACACCATCGATGCATGCCTCATCGCTCACGCTAGGGCCATCGCCTAGGGGGAGGCCCACCAGATCAGCTGGGGTTTGGCTACACTTACTGTGACCTATCACAGCTTGTGCGATGCGTGCAGTAGGACCATGGTGAACTCGGTCCTCACGGGGTGTCCACTACTACTATAGCTGTGGTCGTTTGAGCGCTTCAGCCTCAGATGGCCCATGCTCGAGGACATGACTCCGTACGGGGCCGAGATGTACTCGAGGGGCGACATGGACCGGCCTATGATGGGTTCTCTCTAGTGTCGTAGACGGGTAAGTAGTCTGACTTGCAATTAATTCCTTTGTATTAAGGATGATCGTATGTAATAGCTGCTGTTCCTTGCAGGTATTGTTCGTGCACGTCTAGGTTACGCAAGCATATCTACCCTTCGTGGAGCAGTTGGACTGCCTCATGGCTGACGTGTGTGCTGGGAGCCGTACTCACCTGAGGCACTGCAGTGCTGCACTCTTGACGGCTATCATTGCTGTGCTGGCGCGACCGGGCTTTCTGGCTGACGCGGCGGAAGCTCGTGTATGACGTCTTCGTCAAGGACTATGCGGCACATTGTGTCATGCGCCAATTCAGCCTACGTTAGGTCGTTCCAGTACCAATCAGACGACTGGCGCCGCAAAACATCCACGCGTGAGTGACCGCCTCACAGGACTCTCCTTTTACTGCTAATTCATTTGACGACTTGTAATGAAATGCTACCTCCTACAGGCACTCTATAAAGGGAGTCAAATGTAGCACGGGCTGGACAATGAAGATGGAGAGGTGGAT
Organism: Dendrocalamus latiflorus; assembly: GCA_017311315.1. NCBI lineage: Eukaryota > Viridiplantae > Streptophyta > Magnoliopsida > Poales > Poaceae > Dendrocalamus > Dendrocalamus latiflorus. Next base: position 19,193,550 of record CM029614.1, on the reverse strand, counting down.
AGCCCAGTGGGATGGTACGCTGCAGGACTACATGGAGGAGGCTCCCTCCTATGACAACAGCGCGTACGGTGAGTACCTGTGCTGGTATCAGGCTCAGACACTTACCAGGCTGATACATGTCGTCGACCCGCCCCCAACACATGTCGCAGCACTGACAGATACATACCCCATGCACCTCGTGCGGGACGCTCACGTCATGGTACGTTACATCAAATTTGTAAATGTTTGCTTCTGGCAATCCCACTAATAGGATTTACCTTTTCATGTTTTCCTTGCAAAAGGGGCCACTGAATAGTTCAACGCCAAGCTCACAAAGAAGGAAAAATAGCCCCGGTCCATGCAGTAGGTCAGGCCGTCCCACACTAACTACTCCCACCGAAGATCGAATTTTGTTCCATTCCAAAAAGGTGCATATGTATCGTAGGAGTAGTTCGGTTTGTTGCATTGTACATAATGCTCTTTGCTATGCATTAATCAAACCCTACGCGCCGTGTTACTTCCAACTGTACTATGAAGTCTATTTTAATTTAGACAAGCATATTTCCTTGTCTTTTTGCATTTAATTATTCACGTGGCAAGTCATCCAACAACATTAACAAACAAGTTCTCCTCCGTGTACGAATTCCCGGTTACATCACGATATCACTTACCTTCGTACTTACCGATCGTTGTTATTTCAATCATTCTTAAAAAAAATTCATGAAATTTTTTGCACTACAGCAACATACAATGATTGCAAATTCTTGTTGCGAATCCAACAGATTATCTACCATTCATAATATGCGAAAATCACAAATGAATTAATCCATCCTGTGGCTTGTTTGCAATCGCTGCACAGCCGAACGACTGTAATTGTAGTCGCCCAGCCACTGGGTTACAGGCTGCAATCGCCGAACTGTTGGGCGACTGGAACTTGCCGCCCAATGGCCAGCGGATTGCTTGCATGTTCCGCGACCGTTGGGTGATAGGTTCCAGTCGCCCAACGGTTTAACGATGAAGCCTATTTTTGTAAAAAAAATATTTGCACAAGTATATTTTCCGTTATTTTGAATAAATATAGATTATTTATAAAAAAATTCATGAGCTGGGTAATCCGATCTAATGATGTCGTCTTAACATGTGCAAGACATGTCAGGGATAATATAATTTTTTTATCGATAGCAAAGCACGGAGCTAATAACAGTGAAAAGTGCATACAGTTAGGTTATACAACGATTGGCTGGACAAAACTGATTGGATCTAAAGAAATGATCAAGCACAACCCGTTCACCAACAGTTGAAAAGATGAAACAACACGAATATTAATGCTGAATTATTCATCAGGGTGTAGAAACCACAAATCGCTGTTACGTAAAATCTTCACGGTTGGTAGAATTAACATCACTATGCTATTTAGGAAAAAAAAATACAATTCACAACTTGCTGCAACGTAACGTTCACGCCGCTGTCTTTGTCAATCTACAACAACATTAGCCCTATGCCAGCCCAGATTATCAGCATCGAGGAACAGCCGCTCGTGAGACTGGAGGTGGGCCCATCCGCCCCGCTGGTCGGCTGACTTGGTTTGCTTACCGCCACGTGTGGGCCTGCAGGTACACATGGATGCAAATGTTAGAGCATCTCCAGCAGGGCCCCTACTTGAGCCCTCAAAACCAAATTTGAGGGCTTGAGGCAAAAATAGAGGTCCAGCAGGGCCTCTACTAGAGCCCTCAAATTTGAGGGGCCCCTTAAATCCCCCCTTCAGCCCTCATTCCTAGGGGGCCCCTACTCCGGCCCTCATTTTTCAGCTTTCCTCGTTTTTTCCCGTACGAGTGAAACAAATTTAAATTCGGAACAAATTTGAATATTCGGAACAAATTTGAATATTCGGAATAAATTTGAATTTAAATTTGAATATTCGGAACAAATTTAAATTCAAATTTGGATATTCGGAACAAATTTGAATATTCGAAACAAATTTGAATTTAAATTTGAATATTCGGAACAAATTTGAATTTAAATTTGAATATTTGGAACAAATTTGAATTTAAATTTGAATATTCAGAACAAATTTAAATTCAAATTTGGATATTCGAAACAACTTTGAATTGAAATTTGAATATTCGGAACAAATTTGAATTTAAATTTGAATATTCGGAACAAATTTGAATTTAAATTTGGAACAATAAAATTCGAAACAAATTTGAATTTAAATTTGAATATTCGTATTTGAATTCATAAATTTAAATATTGTCCCTCATTTTGAAATCATAAATATTTTATTGTGTATTGTGTTTTTGTCTCATACATATGCATATAGTGTGTGAAGAAATAGAGGGAATTGAGTAGTAGGGGCCCTGTTTTGAGGGCTCCTGCTGGAGTGCAGCCCAGAAAACAGGGCCCTCAAAAGTAGAGGGAGCCCTCAAATTAAAAGTAGGGGGCCTGTTTTGAGGGCTCCTGCTGGAGATGCCCTTAGGTGACTCAGTACCTATACACGTGGATTTAGCTCATAATAACGTCCGTTTGATCATATAAAAAAAAGGTTTTGTTAAACGTTATCCGGATATTTTTTCTAACTATCATTCAGATTTAAGATCATTGAATTAGAGATCTAATAGTCATAAATTCTCTTCCCTCCCCTTAAATTCTACCCCCTCTCTCTTGAAAAAAATCTCTCTTTTTAAAAACAAGGAGCCACTTAATCTCTAATCTAAAAGTCATAAATTTAAATGATAATTAAAAAATATCTAGGTGATACCTATACACTCCCGTAAAAAACCAAAACACTTGAGCCAAGTTCTGAGAGGAAGCCAGTTCCAAAATTCAGCACTATTACCTCCATTGGGTGAAACATTTGTACCTCCACCGCTTCCTCCGCCGCCGCCTCCACCACTAGCACCACCGGCACCGCCTCCTCCGCCGCCGCCTCCACCACTAGCACCACCGGCACCGCCACCTCCGCCACTATTACCGCCGGCACCGCCGCCTCCGCCTCCCTGGCCGTTGACGTTGCCGCAGGCCATCTGGAAGACGGCCTGGACGCCCTGCATGAGGCCGGGGCTGTAGCCCTGGATGTTGCCCAGGATGCCGTTGACGCAGCCCATCATCATGGTCATCTGCCCGAAGCACGGCGCGCTGCAAATGATCGCCGTCGAGCGGTTCGCCGCAGGTGCCGGCGCCGGGGCGCCGCTGCCTGCCGACGTGTTTGCGCCGTTGCCAGTGACGTTGATGCCCATCGCTTGCAGGCATCCGTTGATCACCTGCCATGCAACGTTCCCCCCCTCAGTTGAGTGGTGCTGATGCCACTCGGTTCCTGATAATTAATACTATATATATAGAGAAGATCACAGATGCATGCATCATTTGTAAATGTTAAGTACCAGAAAAAAAAGATTATCTGGAACGGACCAACTTAATTTATAGAACATTCTGCGTATAGTAAACCCTACAAAAATTAAATTATTAAGAACATTTTTTAAGAATAATAGATTATCAGATATAGATTATTCCACAAGGTGCATCAATTACTACCATCCTCCCAGATTTGCTGCACTGTAATTTAGGCCTAGGTTGAAGTGTACAAGCTGGGAGTTGCTTCTGGAGGCCGAAAGCTGTGCTTATTTTGTAATAATGTTTTACCAGTTTGATGTTTCAGTGCCGGTATATCAAGGGGTTTAGAAGTTCACTGAGAATTGGAAAGATAAACTTGATTTGAGGTCATACCAGCTAAACTAAGGGACCACCGGGGAGATGCTTGATCCCGCATCAAGATTCGTGCAAATCATGTTTGATGCATATATGCAGTTCACTCTGATGCATTTAGTCAGTAAGAATTCCTTGGTTCTGGACAGAAGTCCTTCTGATGAATTAGTACGAGTTTAGAGGAGAGATTATTACCTGTCTATTGTCAAAGCAGAGAGCAGCTTGTGCCACAATCTGGATTGCATCCTGTGTTCCTGGCACTACAGCACTACCGCCTGCTCCCCCTCCTCCTTGTCCTGCATTGTTCAGAAAACAACAACAAATGTATTCAACAAATAATGCCTAGTGTGAGCACCGAGAAAATGGACGGTTTATTTGGATGGGCTTAAGATCTCTGAAAAGCCTCTCAAGCTAAATTCTCAGAGAAACTGTCAGATAAAGGCAAATGTTTCTCAGAATAAAAGAGGATCCTGTTTGCGAAAGCTTAAAATTTTGGTAGTTTTAAATTTAAAGTAAAGTGTTGGAAGAAAAACAACAAAAGTGTTCAACAAGCCATGGTGCAGGTCAGGAAACAAACAAGTGGAGTGAAGCTAGCTTACCTCTGCAACAAGAGAAGGCAATGGAGAACAGCACAACTGTGAGACACACATGTCTCAGCCTGAAAGAAGCCATTTCAACTGAATCTGTTACTCTCTGAGCTTGATCTTTCTAGCACCTAGCCTGCACTCCCTGTATATGTGCGAGTTATGCAAGTAGAACTGTATAATATGCAAGAATGTCTTAAGCAACTATGACATAGTAAGCAACTATGACATAGTAAGTAACTTGCTTCTTGGGGAACTTAGGATGCTTGGTATATAGTATGTTGTGAATTGTGATTGCGGGAACCATTTGGGAGTTTAAGGCCTGGCATTGGCAAACGATTGGTACCCTGAAATGCTATAAAATGAGGTTGTGATGGTTTGCACCAGTGTTTGGTATACAAGAACCAACTACTCTTCACTTGTTTCCTAGACTTGTTCCTGTGAAGTGTGCATAAATCATACCTAAACTGGCTTTAGTTTAGTTCCGGCCTAGTTCTATTGACTATATTGGACCTAGTACTGTACTTTGATGTCCCAGTGGAGATGAATGTCAATGTGCGTTTTCTACCTCGGTGGATGAGTTTTTTCGATTCTGTTTGTAATCGTTTTCTTTAGACCCAATTCTGATCGTAGTCTAGGTTGTCCCGATATGTACACATGGTGCACAAACGCTACGGGTACACGATTGTCAAATTTCTTAAAAAACATGCGAGGAAGTTAAAAATAATAATTACTGTACTGATAAAAAAAGTGTGGAAAATTAAATAGATTTCCCCCTTTTTTTTTGTACATGAGCTGACATGGCCCGGATCTGACTAGCAAGGATGATGGTACCTGCGTGGCTCACGTACGTGCTTGCGAAGTGTTGAGGATATGACGTGTCAGACACGTGTTGCGCCATCGTCTATGTGCTGTGGTTACATGGAGCTCGCACAGGTGCCAACCATCAGAACATTCGGTCCTTTCAGGTAGGTGAACATGCAGAATGTTCCGGTGCCGGTTTAGTTCCGATTCCATCAGAATGCTCAAATCAACCTAGCAGTCGCTTGCAACTAAACCAAAGACAGAACAAAGATTAACTTATCCACGTATTCCATCTTCAATTACGCATGCCATCTTCAAATGCCGGCGCTTGTTTATGCTACCCTGCAGAAGTGCAGAGCAATGTCATTGCCATGGGCTTTTGAGTCTGGAACACTTCAACTGGAAGAGTGAAAGCTGGAAACATGTGGTTCCTTGTGCTCGCAGAAGTGATGCACACCCCCTTCATGCCGTTGAGCTCACCCTTGACTCGACGGCGAGTATGCAACCACCAAACCTGCCCTGTGCGTGCCTTCCTGGACACCCAAGCACGTACATCATCACCTAACCATTTGCAGGTTGCAGCTGTTGCTGTTGTGATCGGCTCTCTGAAAACTTAAGGTCAGATCTTCTTCTTCTCCCCTCCCAAATCTAAGCGTTGCTACCTATCTGTACGGCACTAGTAATAAATCTGCAGATTTGAGTGTATTTTTCTACAAGAACCGCCAAACCGAGCATACCTAAAATATGACCAAGGCTCCTGCGAATCAGATCAAGCATTCTAGAACGTCGATTTTTTTTTTTACAATTAGGTGGTAGCTTTGTCGAGCACAAGAATTGGGCGCTAGATTTTTTTCCTGTCTAATGTGCATTGCATGCTCCGAAGAAATTCCATGTCGTCATTGCAAGTATAGAAATTTTGGAACTCTATATATACACACACATTAGTGTTATTCTGCGCGCGTGTGTATTCTACATGCAGTTTTGTACTCCAGCAAGTTATCACTGATTGTTCAAATATCATTGGATGTGAAAAAGTTACTGCCAGCTATGTATTGTGAGCATTTGCAATAACTTCACTCGCTACTGATGGTAATTTTATGCAGAACCGATAATAATTTTTCAGCACTGTGAATGTTTGATAATAGCTTCATTCAGAAATATCAGTAACTTGTCCACGTATTCTACACCCACGCGCTGATTAATAAATATATGTGTGTGTATGTGTATATGTGTGTGTATTGTGTTATTCTGCGCCTGTACGCGCTGTACTCGCCGAAAAATTACTGTTATAAGTAAGTGAAGTTACTATCAAATACATGTAAAGTTACTGCCAGTTGTGTAGTATTACAACTGGCAGTAAATCTATATGTGTTTGACAGTAACTTTACTCACACACGATAGAAATTTTTCAACACACATTTTATTCCTATGCACAGGATAGTAACTCTCTCTCTCTCTCTCTCTCTCTCTCTATATATATATATATATATATAGGACGCTGAAATGGGACACCTAGGTGCCCAGACACCTAGGCTCCCTGCCGTTAGATTGCTTTTAGATACGTGCTAGAGCAATGGTATGTATGGTATGTAATATATTAGGCATGCTAAATCAATCATGGAAGGAAAGTCTTAATCATGGATGGAAAGTCTCAATCACACTAGCACGCATCTAAAAGCAATCCAAAGGTAAGGAGACTAGGTGTCCAGACACCTAGGTGCCCCTGTTATTTATACTATATATATATATATATATATATATATATATATATATATATATATATATATAGGAAGCCTCTTTTCTACTCCCGGGTGTAATTACACCCTATGTCGTATCTTACAATTTAGGGAGTATCTCGTGTAACGGAGGGTATGTATATGTAGTATACGGGTATTTAAGACCATATAGGTGGTATGAACAATTTTTCAGAGGTGGTATGTACATTTTTTTTGACATACTCCTTTTTATGTGCGTATATGAAGGTATTTATAAAATACACTAAAAACTATGGACTCTCTTGCAATTTTTTCGTCTAGTTTACATTGGAGTATCTTATAATTAGTATATGAGTATACCTAAAGTGATAAAGGTGTATTTCAAGTTTATTTAGGTGGTATATTAGAGGTGGGTGTAATTACACCCGGGAGTAAAAAGTATTTTTCCTATATAGGAAAATTTTTCATATATATATATATATATATATATATATATATATATATATATATATATATATATATATATATATATATATCGCTATGGAATGGAAAGAGCAGTCATTTCTTGGGTGCAGTGGATAGGCAGTCACACAGATGGAATGAGGCTAGCAGCACCAGTGGCGGATGCAGCGGTGGCGCGGGGGGGGGGGGGGGGGGGGGCTCGAGCCCCCCTACCGTTACCGGACCCTTGGAGCCCCCCTGAATCCCCCCCTTAAATTTTTAGCTATAGATATATGGTGTAGGAGGGGTTGAGGTCAAGCTGAAGGTAAAAGATGACCTCCCTCACGAATTGGGCCAACAATTCATCTGACCGGCCCACAAAATAACCACATTAACAAACAAAGGCCAAGGAGCTTCCAGCCAAGCCAATGCCCAAGGCCCAACAAAGAACAAAGTCGCAAACAGAAACCCTATCACAATATCACGGTATCACCCCAAATCCGGAAATCCCCAATTCCCATCGGCCATCGGGCGCGGGCGGCGGGCGCAACTCGCAAGCGGAGGCGGGCGGCGGGGGAAGAAGTCGCTAGCACGCGGCGGGGCAGTGGGGGAAGAAGCAGCGGGCACGCGGCGGGGGCGGGGGCGGGCGGGCGCCGGCTGGCGACCGGGCGGGGGCGGGCGCCGGGCGGCTGGCGACCGGCCGCAGCCTCTCGTGCGGCCTCTCCGACCCCAGCGGGCGGCGGGGGAAGAAGCAGCGGACGGACGCCGGGGCGGGGGTAGGCGCCGGCTGGCGACCGGGCGGGGGCGGGCGCCGGGCGGCTGGCGACCGGCCGCAGCCTCTCGTGTGGGCGTGCGGCCTCTCCGACCCCAGCAGGCGGCGGGGGAAGAAGCAGCGGGCGGGGGAAGAAGCAGCAGGCGGCCGGGGAATAAGCAGCGGCGGGGGAAGAAGCAGCGGGCGGCGGGGGAATAAGCAGCGACCGGCCGCAGCCTCTCTCGTGCGGCCTCTCCGGCCTTATTCAGTTATTTGTCTGTGGTTAGGTGATACACTGAACTTTGGAACTTTAATCCTTATTTGTCTGTGATTGAATGATTGAATTGAATATGTGATTGGCATGTCAGATTTCAGATAGTCGAAAAGAAGTTTGCGCAATTACTTTTCAAGTTCTAGTGGTTCAACTCCACATACTAATGAGAGCACAAGTCAACCAAAGAAACCTAGAACAGAGTTTAGTCAATCGGACATAATTGGGGACCCTGGAAACCGCCAAAAAAATTGATGATTATCAACCTGAAATTAGAGACCAAGTAAAGAGAGCATATGCTTTGAGTGGTCCAACCCAACCTCGTGATTTTCTATTTCCTCGTAAATGGACGAGTGGTGAATGAAGATCATTTCAAAAGACTTAGTTTGATGAATTTGATTGGCTAGAGTATAGTGAGTCCAAGGATGCAGCTTATTGCTTATATTGCTATCTCTTCTTTAATTCGGCAAAGCCTGAAAAATTTGGGAGTTCTGTCTTTGCACATCAAGGTTATGTGAATTGGAAGAAAGCTAAGGATACTTTTAATAACCACAGTGTTTGCAAGACTCATGTAGAGGCTAGGCTAAAGTGTGATGATTTTATGAACCAAAGGACAAATGTGGGTAGAAAATTAGTTGAAGTAAGCAAGGAGGAAGAAAAACGATATGAGATTCGTTTGACATCTTCTTTAGATGTTGCAAGATTTCTCATATCGCAAGGGGATGCTTTCCGTGGACATGATGAAACTTCTACTTCCCTCAACAAGGGTACATACAGAGAGATGGTCGACTGGTACAAAGGTAAGGTTGAGATAGTGAAGGAGGCATATGAAAAAGGTTCTAAAAATTGCCAGATGTTATCTCATCATATACAGAAGGACCTTACAAAAGCTTGTGCAGAGGAAGTCACAACTGTCATTGTGGACAAACTTGTGAGACTTGCTGAAATTTATGCTGAGGATTTTGATATTGGTGACCTTACTGTTTTGCCAACTCAACTTAGAGACTTTGTCAACCGTGCTAGAAGAACTCAAGAATTTCTTGGATGTACTGAACTTGGAAAAGTTGCTGAAATTATGGTCAAGACTAACATGGACACATCTTATCCATTGGTTTATCGTCTCATTGAGCTAACATTGATACTTCCAGTGGCAACGGCTTCAGTTGAGAGGATATTTTCAGCCATGTCCATTATAAAGACAGATTTGCGTAGTAAAATGGGCGATGAATGGCTCAATGACTTGATAATATGCTATAATGAGAAGGAGATATTTAGAAACATTGATAATGAAAAGATCAAAAAGCGGTTTCAAGAGATGAAAAAACGCCGTATGTTATTGCCTAAAAAATTAGTGGTACACTCTATTCTCTTCTAAATTCATAATTTGGAGGTCCATATTTGTTTAACTAATCAATTATGTCTATTTGTGTAGATTGCTTCTCCGGATGAATAATGGGTGTCACCGTCACGCGTCGTCTATTAGTTTCGTAATTTGGCCTTTCGGTATGGATAAACTGCATCCGTTATTTTTCATGATGTATTTTGTGATTGTCATCGTTCATCGATGTTTTGATATAAGACTACTTCAAACTATTATATTTGTCTTTTGTGGGGGGGCCATAGTGGAGTTATGTCGCTGTAGCGCTTTTGTTCAGCCCCTCCTAAAATTTTTCCTGGATCCGCCACTGAGCAGCACGTCATGTTGGTGTGGTACACACAGAGAGGCAAGGGTGGCCCAGATCGGGAGATGCAGGCCACAGCTCGACCTGTTAGCTGCTTTCGGCTGGCTGGTTACGTCGAGGAGCTTGCTCTATGCTGAAGCATTAGAGCAACTCCAGCAGTAGCCCTCAAAACATGGCCCCTACTTTTTATTTGAGGGCTCTATTTTTTGGGCTACACTCCAGCAGGAGCTCTCAAAACAGGACCCTCAAATTCATTCTTAGAGGGGATGACACATAGGATCCACCCTCATCCTACTTTTGAGGGCCGAGAGGCAAAAAACTCACTCCAGCAGGGCCCCTACTTGAGCCCTCAAAAGTAGGGGCTCTCTCCAGACCCCCAGGAATGAGGGCTCGAGGGGGAGATTTGAGGGCCCCCAACTTTTGAGGGCTCAAATAGGGGCCTTGCTGGAGTGAGTTTTTTTGCCCCTCGGCCCTTAAAAGTAGGATGAGGGTTCAAGTAGGGGCCCTGCTGGAGTTGCTCTTAGGCCCTTTTTTTAAGGGCGGAGAGGGGAAGGAGCTTTTAAGGTGATTTTTTATTTTGATTTTTTTTAAATCAAAATAAATTAAGCGGCCTTGAAAAAGTTTTTCAAATTTATCATACATGTGCTATTTACGTCAACATCTCTACTATCTCAAAAAACATATTTAAAAAATCATTAATTACAGTTCAAAAGAACAGTACTCCAGCCAGCCATTTGGTGGCCTTATGGTAAGCCCATGTGCCTTGCCAAAAAGGAGATAGAGCAATGGCTTCCGGTCGGTTAGTCAGCGTCGCCAGTGAGTCCGTATCTGTCCTCCGCTCCACCCTAGACCTCTCCACTGCTCAGATTGCGTCTCCTCGGCGAGCACATCGTGGTTGATGGAATCAAATGAGCAAAAAATTCTCTTCATGGTGAGTTTTTTTTATATAATTTAATCGAAGTTACATACCAAGTCAGTACGAATAGGAATTCTGGGTGAAGAAATTGCTACACACTCTGAATGTGGTGCACGGTAGGCCATGGCCTCGCGGTCTCATGGAGAGGCAGAGGCTGAAATGGCAAATTTTGAAATGTAATTAGCAAAATTAATACCTTTATAGTCGTAATTACAAAAATGATGCTCTCCACCACACGATCACCATACGGCATTAACCTCGAGCCGACATGAGTGCCATATGGTCACTGTGCGGCATTAACCCTAGCCCGACACATGGTGGAGTGCTGCACCGTGACCGTGCGGCATTAGCCATGGCCTGACACGTGATGAGGCTAAACCACACGATCACGGTGCCACATGTTGGCCTGAGGCTAATGCCGCACGGTCACCGTGCAGCACTCCGCCACGTGTCGGCCCAGGGCTAATATCTCATGATGACCGTGCGGTCGAGAGTGCTATTTTTGCAAGTGCGGCTACAAGTGTGTCATTTTTATTAATCATGCTTCAACATTTGTCATTTCAGCCAAAAAAAAACTCTCTCATGGAGAGCACAAGGCTAGTACTTCCTTCTTTTTTATTTGATTTTCTAGAATCTGTATCGTTAAACTTTGTAACATTTGATCATCAATAGATTTAAAACTATCTAGATTGGCTTTATAAAAATTATATCATTAGATTTGTCGTTAAAAATTCTTTCATAATATTACAATTTTATTAGTATATCTTAGTGTAAAAGTATAAAAAGTAGCAGTCAAAGTTGTATCTCGAAGATCAGAAGAAGTAAAAAATGTCAAATAAAAAAACGGAGGGAGTAGCTCACTACCATTGGCTTGTACATAGAAAGTAGATTGAAGAACAAGAGACCACGCGTAAAACCCAAACACCTTCATATATGTGTTTTTTAGAGAAAAAAATCATCTGATTTATATTAATAACTTGGCAAAGATATGAGTAACTAACATCTATATTGAAGATTCTATGTGAAAAACATGTTGCCATCAACCATCAAATCCTTCGTCGTCCAGTGTCAATCTCTGGTGTAGACATCACCATTGTCGTCCAGGTGAGTCAGACCGATAAAACCCATCATGGGTTAAAAACATCCAGCTAAGAATTCACTGTAGAAGAACAAAACAGAAGAAATTAAATAAATCTAAAATTACTTTTAGAATTCAACGGGTCCCCTACCTACTCAACTCTGGTGAGAACATTGAAGAAAATGAGAGAGGGGACCAATGGTGGGCAGCTAGGGTATCCTAGCGGTGGCGGTGGATTCCCTCTAGTCATGAACTCAAAGGAGGGATACTTTCTTGTGCTTCATATTATGCACTGAAGTTCCATGTCATAGATGTGCCCATTCATGTTGGAGTATATGGGTTTGACCCAAATAAAATTCTTCATAAATATTAATGTCGTGGCTACAGATCAAACAGAGAGAGAGTATGGTAGTGGAGAGTTAGGTGAGTAGAAAATGGCTTATTGTTCCTCCCCGTGGCCTATGCCATACATATATATCCAAATGGTGAGTGCTTGTACAGTTATACCCTTACACGTGAGTATTCCCCTCAGGGGCACTCATGTCATTACATATGTCCCATTTCGGACCTTACATCCTTCTAACAGGCCTACTGGGATTAGGTGGGGGCCACCCCTACAACAGGAGCCTCTCATGGTAAAGGGCTTCACGGGCCGAAGCCATGCCACTGAGCCCTTTGGCCCCCTCCGTCCCATCAGCCTGTGATCCTCGATGACCTAGATACACTTGCGTTCGCACTTCCGTTCGTGCTTGTGCGAGGGCTGTCTTCCGCTCCCGGAGCTTGCGCGGCCTCGAGGCCGAAGGCACCGGGCAGGCCGAAGGCCTCGACGGGGCCGAGGTCCGGGCATGCCCTGCTTCGCGCTCCAGATATTTGTGGGCGCGACGCGAACTTGGTCGGCTGCCCCGGGCAGCCGAGTCTCGGGAAATGCTCCGCATGATGTAGCGCCAGCGCAGGGAGACGATTGCGTGGTCTGGGAGTGCGCTTTAATGACGCATGGAATCGCGCCGGCCTTTGTCAGGGGCAGGCTGTCGCGGCTGCTCCGTCTGCCCTGCACTGGGTGGGGGCACGCGACCAGCTGTAATTGGAGCGTCGTGGGATGCCAGCATTCCCACGACCATGCCCGTTCGCCTCTTCCCAGGGAAAGTGGCCACGCGGCAGGAATGTACCAGCGCATTACGCGCTGATCGCCCACCTACCGCCGCCTACCGCGGTTGCCAGCGGTTGCACTGCCCGATCGTGGGTAGCCGAACCGCTGTAATTCTGTCGTTCGATCTTCTGCCTGCGGGGGAGACGGGGGGCTTTATAAGTCGTCACTGTGGGCATGCAATCGTTCCCCTTGGCTGCTTGGTTGCTTGTGCATTCCTTCCCATTTTTCTTGCGCATCCTGCTGCTAATCTCGCATCCGTTCTTGCTCGTCGCCGCAGTGGGGAGAAAGGAATGGCTGCGCGCGACGACTTCCCCGCTAACCGGGGTGCCGCCCTTGACGATCCTGCGCGTCGCCTTAGCGAGAGCGCCTCATCGAGCCAGTGCTGCCTGACGCCACCACCGGCGGAGTACCGCCTGGTTCCGCGCGACAAAAAGCAGACGAACCATCGCTGGGATGCCATGAAGAAGTCGAAGGGCCGCTGCTCCCGTGTGCTGGGGCGGAGTCGCGTCACGGAGGAGACTCTCTAAACCCTTCTTCGGGAGAAGAAGCTGGAGGATCGTGCCGGGGCTCGTTTGCCCGGGCCTGACGAGATAGAGCCGAACCCGGGAGAGTCGGAGGTGATCGTCTTTATGGCGTTCTTCGATGCCGGGCTCCGAATCCCGGTGACATACTTTGTTCGCGAAGTGCTGCGAGCGTATGAGTTGGAGCTGGCGCAGCTAACTCCGACCGCGATCGTTCGGTTGGCCATCTTTACTTGGGCGATGCGGACGGAAGGTACCCGCCCCAGCGCCGAGTTGTTCGCCATCCTGCATGACGCACGGTGCCACCCGAAGAAAGTGGAAGGGGGGCGTACTCGAACTTCGGCAGCGTGGACTTCGTGCTTAGGACGGATTGCTCACACTTGTTTCCCGCGTTGGCTGCGCGAGACAAGTGGGAGTCCGGTTGGACGCGACGATGGTTCTACTACCTCGTGACGAGCACGAGCGGCCTCCGAAGCCGAGGAGAGCCGATATCATTCAACCGCTGTCCGGATGTGACGCCTCGGCCCAGCGACGAACAACAGGCGCGGAGACTTGCCGGGATCGCACTCTGGTTCAACAAGCGTGACCTCGCCGAGGAGTTCGCCATGTACGGGATATCTCCGCTTTCTTGTAATTGGAAGTACGAGCGGCGGGGGCCCGACCGGAAGGACGGCATCCACCCGGGGGTATCTTCGCTCCATAGGCCCTCCGCGCCCTGTGAGTATCCCTGCCATAGGCCAAGTACCACCTGGGTGGTTGCAAACCCTTAGGTATGATATTCTGCTTGTGCGTGCAGTACACCGGTTAGAAGATGCGGAGCGCGTAGTGGTTGCGGTTCTTGGGCCGTACACGGCGAAGGAGCACAAGGCCCGTGAGTCCGCAACTTCCTTGGCAAAACACAGGCGGATTAAGCGGGTATGTGAGGTTCTGGGAATTCCCGTTCTGGAGCGTTCGGTGCCTGCGAAATCGCCGAGCGGCGCGACGGCGGTGGCGCCATCCTCTCGATGTGAGGTCCAATCGGAGACCATTGCCTTCAGCTCGCCGGACGTGCCGCCGGTCGAGAATGTGCACGCAACTCTCGACGAGGCCCTATACAGTGGCGAGGCGACGGGCCCAAGCCTCGTCGTTCTTGAAGATGACGCCTCGTCACCTCCAGCGGCAACCGCAGCGTTACCGTTGACGACGGCTTCCGCGGCTGCCGAGGTAACCACGGAGGCTTCACCTGCGACTCCGAAGGCGAAAAGGCCTCGGGTGCAGTTGCCGCCATCTTCGAGGGGCCGGTTCAGCATGGCAGGCACAGTGATTGAGGTCCTGACACCGAGCGGGGATGCTCCTGAAGCCGGGAGGGTTGTCGCTCCTCAGGCCAGCAAGGTGATCATGACCCCGGTGGAGGTCGGGCGAAGTGCCGCGGTAGAGGGTACTGGAGGTAGGTGTGGTTTGTTTTCCTCCCGCGACTTCGCGAAACTCTCCCCGATTTGCTCGCTTATTCCATCGACATCAGGCGAGACAAGGTCTCCCAAACGAGGACAAGAATCAAGCAATGGGGGTGCCCGCGATGTCGCCGGCTTGATTGAGCAGGGGACTGTGTGCGCCCCAACTACTGCCGAAGGCGCTGAGGCGAGGGCTCTAGGGCTTGGTGTCTTCGACTTTGTCCCTCAGTGGGAGACGCTTCGCGCCTGGAGCGAGGTGGCAGAGTATGCTGGCAGCCACCTAGATCGACAGGCGCTGCAGTCCTGCGGGGGCGACCTTTTGGCGCTCGCACTGGGTGCCTCGGAAATGAGGGTAATGGTCTCTGCTCTCGCTGCCTATCCTTTGCTTATCTGATGGATAACCTTTGTTCTTGCGCTCGTGTAGACGCTTGCAATTAGCAAAGCCCTCAAGGAGACTCGCGCGCGCGAACGAAGGGCGCTGAAGGACCAGCTGCGCGTCATGGACGACGCCAACGCCGCGAAGGATGAGCACATTCGGGTGCTGATGGCGGAGCGGGACGAGGCTATCGCCGACGCGCAGTTGGTGGGTGCGAACGCGAAGAACGCGGCACTGGCCGCACAACGCGCGATGGAGGAGGCTCAGCGCATCGCGACGGAGGAGCAGACCGCCCTTCTTCAGCGAATCTCCGCGCTAGAGGTGGAGAAGGAGCAGCTTACTGCTTCCGTTGCTGAGAAGGCGTTATCCTGGGACAACGTGTGTGCCTCCGCGTGGGAGGCGATGAAGTCTTTGGAGCGGGCCCTCCGGGGGCTTTCCGTGCACGTGGAGGACGCCACTCATAGCCGTCAAGACCTGATAGAGACGCTTGGGTGAATCGAGGAGGGCTCGAGCGTCGCCCTTCCCGGCGCCAAGGCTTTCGGCACCCACTGCGGCTACATGAGTGCTAGCCTTGCCCTTGCCTTGCTGCACGTTGGTGGGTGTGAGCATGTCAATGAGCTGGCGAACCCTCAGCTTGACTTGCCTACCCAGCCCGGGGTGATATCTGATGCGGTTCGCGCCGCCCAGCCCGCCACCCGAAACTTCCACAACCGGATTTGGAATTACATCGGGGAGGGCGTCGCCACGGTTGCTTTACGGCGGACGCTGCGGAGGGGACGTGCTTCGCTGGCTCGAAGAGGTCCCTCGGCACAACGAAGGCGGTGCGGGCACTCGTCGCGGCGAAGATGGCGCGGACTCATAGAATAATTTCAGGTTTTGGCGCGTTCTGCGCCGTGCGTATGTCTGCTTCTGTAATGCCACTACTGTCTTACGCGGGCTAAGCGACAACGCTCCCGTGCTCTTTTTGTTATGTAATATGCTGTGAGCTAGGGTGTCATGTAAAGCACGGGTATTCAGGCTTGATGTCGCCCCTCATTCTGATAGTAGCAAGTAGGCTTGCGAACGCTTTGCGCCGCAGACCCCAGACTCCAGTCGTTGCACGCGTGGGAACTTCGACCACGTCTTATTTATACTCTGGGGAGTACACACAAGGACGGTTCCTGCACGTGCGTGGGTGTATCCACGTCTTGTTTATACTCAGTAGAGTGCGCGGGGATAGCATCCGCGTCTTTTTTATACTCCGGAGAGTGTGCACTGGGGCAACGCCCATGCGTGCACGGGGTTCGCGTCTTGTTTATACTCCGTAGAGTGCGCAGAGATAGCATCTGCGTCTTTTTTATACTCCGGAGAGTGCGTGGGATCGACATCCACGTCTTATTTATTACTCCGAAGAGTACGCACTGGGGCAACGCCCATGCGTGTGCGGGGTTCGCGTCTTGTTTATACTCCGTAGAGTGCGCAGGGATAGCATCCGCGTCTTTTTTATACTCCGGAGAGTGCGTGCGGAGGCAGACCTGAACGCTACGTCTTATTTATACTCCGTAGAGTGCGTGCGGAGGCGGACCTCGACGCTACGTCTTATTTAGAGTCCGTAGACTGCGCGCGGAGGCGAGCCTCCGCGCGTTGCGGGCGGTGAAATTGCGTGCGGAGGCGAACCTCGTCGCTACGTCTTATTTATACTCCATAGAGTGTGTGCGGAGGTGGACCTCGATGCTACGTCTTATTTAGAGTCCGTAGACTGCACGGGGAGGCTAGCCTCCGCGCGTTGCGGGTGGTGAAATTGCGTGTGGAGGCGAACCTCGTCGCTACGTCTTATTTATACTCCGTAGAGTGCGTGCGGAGGCGGATCTCAACGCTACGTCTTTTTTAGAGTCCGTAGACTGAGCGCGGAGGCGAGTCTCCGCGCGTTGTTCATGCTCATGCATAGTGCACACGAAGGTAACTCTTCGCGCGCTTTTGATATGAAAACGAGAGAATTTGCATGAACGATGCACTTTATTAAATTCCCGTTTGCGTGGGTGGGCGGTTACAAGGGTTAAGGCACTAACCGCTAGCCGCTTGCGCCCGCCGAAGCCGTGGAAGGCCCTTGCCCTCGTGTGCTCGACTTAGGCGTAATACCGCCGCAGCCTGTCCGCATTCCACGTGTGGCGGAGCATATGCCCCTCCAAGGTGGCTAAGCGATACGCTCCCTTCTGTAGGGCCTCCGCGACGATGTACGGGCCTTCCCATTTGGACTCGAGCTTGCCTACCATCTCCGCGTGGAGTGCCATCTTAAGGACGAGGTCTCCTGGCCTGAATTCGCGCGGGTACAGCGAACGATTGCGACCGCGCACCATCTGTCGCGCGTACTTTATGACGTGCTGTGTTGCGCTTGCCCGGTCTCCGTCAAGGAGATCCACGGACAATTGGAGCTCCTCGTCTGGTGCTTGGACGAGGATCCGTCGTGAGCCAGCCTTTATTTCTTCAGTTGTGACCACCTCGTCACCGAAGAGGAGCTTGAATGGCGTGAACCCCGTTGGGCGTGTGACCGTTGTGCGAAGGGACTAGAGGACGATGTGGAGCTCGCCCGGCCACTTCCCCTTTGGTAGTCTGACGCGGCGCTTCTTGATTGCGGCGGAGATAGCGCCATTCGCCCGCTCCACCGCCCTGTTGGACTATGGGTGTCCGACCGAAGCGAACCGGAGGGTGATGCCCACGTTGCCGCAGAATTCTTTGAATGGGGCTGCATCGAATTGTAGACCGTTGTCGACGGTGATCTCCCTGGGCACGCCGAATCGACATTTGATGTTCTGCCAGAGGAAGCGCTGCAGAGCTGCCGAGGTAATTTTGGCCAGAGCTACCGCCTCCGGCCACCTGGAGAAGTACTCCAAAGCGACCGCTACGAACCGCAGGTCACCTGGGGCCCTGGGAAGCGGTCCCACGACGTCGATGCCCCACCGCGCCAGCGGCCATACCGGGGGTATGGGATGGAGGCTTGCCGGGGGCCTGTGGATAGCCCTTCCCATCCACTGGCAGCCTTGACAACGGCGCACGAGATCCTGGGCGTTCGCGACAGCTGTTGGCTAATAAAAACCCGGCCTGAATGCCTTGCCCACCAGAGATCTTGGTTGGAGGTGCGAGCCGCAGAGTCCCGCATGAATTTCTGCGAGGAGGCGCTTTTCTTCTTCGCGCGGGAGGCATCGCAGGAGCGGTGCGCAGACCCCCTTCTTGTAGAGCGCCCCGTCGAGCACCTGGAAGGACCTAGCGCGGTGTTGCAAACGCCGGAGCTCGGAGGGGTCATCCGGTTCCGCGATGCCTTGCAAAAAAGCGAAAAGGGGTTCCCGCCAGTCACCTTGCTAGGTGATCTGGTGGACGAGGGCCGCATCCCGGTTATCCTGCGCTATGGCCGCCGCTGGCAGGATTTCGTAAAATACCCCTTCGGGGGTTGGCAGCTGCTGATTGGCAGCCTTGGCAAGGACGTCGGCGTGCTCGTTATCTGCTCGAGGGATGGCCTTCACCGTGACACCCAAAAAGTGTCCTTCCTTCGCTCGTACGGCTGCTAGGTACTTGGCTAGCTCCGGGTCCTTGGCCTGATATGACTTGTCCACATGGCCCGCCACTAACCGTTAATCAGTGCGGACGAGGACTCGCCTCGCTCCCATCGCTTTGAGCTTCCCGAGGCCGAAGAGTAACGCCTCGTACTCGGCCGTGTTGTTCGTAGCCGGAAACGCTAGGCGCGCCGAGTACAACAGGCGCTGCCCCTCAGGTATGGTGATGATGGCGCCCACCCCTGCGCCCGCAACACCGTAAGCTCCGTCGGTGTTAAGCGTCCATACCGGGTCTTCAACCTGGAGGACGGGCTGAGCTGGAGGGGTCCATTCCGCGAGGAAGTCCGCCAGAACTTGAGACTTGATCGCCGTTCGAGAGGCGTATGTTAGGGAGAATGGGGCAAGCTCGGCCGCTCATTTGCCGATTCGCCCCATGGACTCCTTGTTGTGCAGCATCTCCGCCAGAGGGAACGAGGATGGCACCGTTATCGGGTGCGCCAGGAAGTAATGCCGGAGTTTTCTTGAGGCCATGACCAGTGTGTAAGCAAGCTTCTCGAGCTCGATATATCGCGTCTTGGCGCCCTGGAGGGCTTCGGAGACAAAGTACACTGGTCGTTGCCGAGGCGGCGAGGTAGAGTAGGAGGGGAGCCTCTGGTGCTGGGGCCACCAGAGTGGGAAGGGTTGCGAGGTGTTTCTTGAGGTCGTCGAAGGCCTTTGCGCAGTCATCATCCCAATGAAACCCATCGCAACCACGGAGAGTCTTGAAAAATAGTAAGCCCCGCTCCGCCGCTCGAGATAGGAAACGGCTCAAGGCCGTCATGCGGCCTGCCAGCCTCTGGACCTCTCGCGTCATCTTGGGAGGTTCCATGCCCAGGATAGCTTCAACCTTGTGGGGGTTCGCTTGAATGCCTCGCCCGGATACGAGGAAGCCCAAGAGCTTGCCCGCCTGTACACCGAAGACACATTTGTCCGGATTGAGCTTGATGCCCGCCTTCCTGAGGTTGTCGAAGGTCTCCTGAAGATCCCGACCGTGGGAGGCGAGCTGCCTGGTTTTTACTACCACGTCGTCCACGTAGGCCTCCACAATCCTCCCTAGCTGGACGGCCAGGGCCAGCGCGACGAGGCGGGTGAAGGTTGCGCCCGCGTTCTTCAAGCCGAAGGGCATCCTTACGAAGCAAAAGGTCCCCACCGGCGTAATGAAGCTGGTTTTATCCTCGTCGTCCTTGGCCATGTAGACCTGATGGTAGCCGGAGTAGGCGTCCAAGAAGCTCATGAGCTCGCATTCGGCGGTAGCATCGACCAGTTGATCTATGCGCGGCAGAGGGTAATCGTCCTTCGGGCATGCCTTGTTGAGGGCGGTAAAGTCGATGCGCATGCGCCAAGCTCTGCTGGCCTTTTTGACCAACACCGGGTTGGTGAGCCAGTCCGGATGTTGGACCTCACGGATAACCCCCGCTTGAAGGAGCTTCGCCACCTCCACCTTGGCCGCTTGCTGCCGGTCCATGGACATACGGCGAAGTTTCTGCTTGACGGGCTTGGCATCAGGGTGGATCGCGAGGTTATGCTCGATGAGGGCGCGGTCCACTCCTTTGATATCTTCCGGGGACCATGCGAAGACATCTATGTTGGCCTGGAGGACTCGGAGCAAGTCTTGCTCTACGTCCGGAGGGAGGCCCTCGCCTATGGATACGAACCGCCCCTCCGCCTAGAGCGGCACCCTCTTCACTCCGCCCTCCGGGTGGGGCTTCGGTATCCATCCCGGAGCGGATGGCGTGTCCACCTGGTATTTGTCGGTGAGGGCGTGCACCTTACGGTGCAAGCTTCCAGCTCCGGTTTCGATGCTCCTAGCCATATCCTGATCGCCGAAGAGGGTGATAACGCCCCGCCGTCCTGGGAGCTTCATGCATAGGAATACGTAGTGTGGGACGGCTTCGAAGGAGTTGATGGCAGGCCGGCCCAGTATGGCATTGTACGGATACGAGACGTCCACAACGTCGAAGACGACATCTTCGGTC
Organism: Dendrocalamus latiflorus; assembly: GCA_017311315.1. Classification (NCBI taxonomy): domain Eukaryota; kingdom Viridiplantae; phylum Streptophyta; class Magnoliopsida; order Poales; family Poaceae; genus Dendrocalamus; species Dendrocalamus latiflorus. Next base: position 19,172,611 of record CM029614.1, on the reverse strand, counting down.
ATGGCGTTGTCGGCCTGGCACAGGGAGACTTGGAGGCGAATCTGACCCAGAGCCTTCAGGGGCTGCCCTCCGAGGCCCTGAAGGGGGGCTTCCGAAGCTTTTAATAGGCTCCGAGGTATTCCCATACGATCAAGGGCTTCTGCGAACAAAATATTTGCAGAGCTCCATCCGTCAATGAGGATGCGCCTGACGTCGCAACCTGCAACGTCGGCCTGGATGACCAAGGGATCTTGATGGGGGAATTCTACGCCCTGGGCATCGGCTGACGTGAAGGTGATGCTGCAATGGGACGCCCGCCGAGGTAGTTGTGCTGGGGAAGTGCTCGACGAAGAGTCTCCATCGATGACATTAATGCCACGGCACTGGGTCTCTCCGGGGGACCCAGCACGCGAGGGACTGCCTTGCATATGCTGTACGTGGGCTGTTGCGGGGGGTCAGTGTCTCTGAGGCCCGTACATGGGCCACCGCCTGTCGTAATGCCGCAACTTTGGTGCATGTCCGCGTGAAATGGTCCCCGTAGACGTGTACCTCGCACCATCTGCCGTATTCTAGGATTTCCTGCTCCGCACGCGGCCTCTCATCGCGGCCTCCTTCGCGTCCCCCTGCAACGCGCAAGGTTGACGCAGCCTCCCGGGGAACGCCTTACGCAGCAAGGATGTGGCGGGCCTTTTGGGGTCTCCGCCGGGGCTTACGCCTGTCGCCTGGTGAGGTTTGGTGCACCCCGTCGTCGACGGGTCCACGAGTGTCGCCTACGGACACTTGCTTGTGTTCCGTCCTCAGGTTGTCTCTTGTGCTGCTTCTTTGCGACAAATCCTCCGCTTGCCCGGCGTCGGAGCCGCCTCCGCGCGTCCTCCTCGGCTTGGGCGTACACTTCCATTTTGTCGAAGAGCTCTGCCTCCGACTTGAGTGGCTTCCGCGTGTTATATTCAGCGAGTGGTCCCGGGCGGAGGCTTTGTATTACTGCGTTGATAACGGTTGCCTCTCTAAAGTCCCTGACCTGGCAGCGCACTTTCGCGAAGCGCTTGAAGTAATCCCGGAGCCTTTCCTCAGGTTTTTGCTTGACTGCGAAGAGCTGGTCCGCATCGACACGCTCGACGTAGTTTCCCTGGAAGTTGTTGTAGAGTCGGTCGCGGATCTGTTCCCACGCGTAGATGGACTGTGGTTCAATGGTGAAGAACCAAGACAGCGCCACTCCTTGTAACGCGAGGGGGAGTCCCTTTGCCTTCGTGGTGTCGTCTCCGCCAACGGCTTCGATGGCGGTCTCATACACGCGCACGAACTCTCGCGGGTCGAAGTCACCCTTGTACGATTCAATGACGCTCGGGAACTTGAAGTCATCGGGCCACGTCACTTGTTGCAGGTCTACAGAGAGCGGGGACTCCGGGTCGATGCGCCGTAGGGGAACGCGACTGAACGCAATAGCGTCGCGGCTATTCGCCCTCTCCGAGGTGGGCTGAGACGCGGCCACCGGTGTTGTGCGTCGGCTCCGAGCCTCTTGTATGTCTCGCACGGCTCTGCGGAGGTCTGACAGCTCCCGCTGGCACGCGCCGAGGGCCGCCAGCAGGGCGGTCTCCACCGTGGGCGTGGTTGGGGCCGTCGGCACGCTCGGCGACGCGACCGGGACGTTGGCCTGTGCGCCCGATCTACCCGCAGCGTTGGCGCGGAGGACCCCGGAGCGGGAGACGAAGCCCGCGTCGTCGCCGGGACTGCCCACCGCTCCCGCGCCGAGTAGAGAAGTGGACACGTGTGCGTTGTCACCGCTGGGGTTGGTGGTCGGGGTAGTGGTGGCAGAGTCGGGCGTCGCGTCGCGAACGTCGGTGCTCACGGTCGTCTTATCCGCGCTGCCACCCGCATCTGCAGCTGCTACAGCCGAAGCCTTGGTGTTGACGCGAGATTTCGCCGCCTCCGCCTTCTTCTTCGCCACCGATGTTGAAGCTTTCCTTGGTGCCATCCTCCTTCAGATCTGGAGGCTTGTTCTTGTCCTCCCCACGGACGGCGCCAACTGTCGTGGCTACAGACCAAACAGAGAGAGAGTATGGTAGTGGGGAGTTAGGTGAGTAGAAAATGGTTTAGGGTTCCTCCCCGTGGCCTATGCCATACATATATATCCAAATGGTGAGTGCTTGTACAGTTATACCCTTACACGTGAGTATTCCCCTCAGGGGCACTCATGTCATTACATATGTCCCATTTCGGACCTTACATCCTTCTAACAGGCCTACTGGGCTTAGGTGGGGGCCACCCCTACAACAATTAACAAATCCCAAAGGCCCATGCATGCATGGTGGAAGGTGAGAAGTTTAATACCATATTTTTGCTTTAGGTGGAGAGACATTGTTGGACCGATGTTGGCAATCAAAGGGGAATAAATGATTCATAAGCTTTTTAGTTTCCCCCAAGTATTCTACATTTTCACTCAAATGACTATGAGTCAACAAGTTCATATTATACCTCCTACAAGAGAAGCATAGAGATCTGCGACTGAAAAGAATCAACAGCTAGGCTTCGACTGTAAGACAGGTAGTACCACCCTTAACACGCTGGTATGATTGTCACGGTACTACCACCAACTTCAGATCGGATACAACTGCACCTGTGATACTACCGCTCCAAGGGGTCCGGTACTACTGCTTGCCCTATTCCTCGGCATAAACCTCTCGTGACAAAAACACAAATAATAGGATCTTGATAAAACCAAGTCCAAATGGTACGAAAATTTGTATAAACCTTTGCAAGGTTATCAGGAACCAAATTAAATTAAGAAACACAAGGTCCTTGGACTTGATCCCATCCAATTTGGAAGAATTGCTTTCTAGGTCATAAGAATACACCAAACCCTAAACCTCAATTTACTTTCTTATTCATGAGGATCTAAGTCATGAGAACTTTCAAATCATCTCTCACATATCCTGAAAAGATTTGGGATAAAAGGTTCACAGTCACAATATCACAAATCTTAGTCAAGACAAGGCAAGAACTGCCCAGGATCTTGATTCTTGCTATAGTAGTGATCTAGATGGGCAAAGATTGATATCAAGAATCTACTATGCTTCTTACTCATTATGGATCATAACAAAAATCAAGAAAAGCACGAAAAGAACCAAATCACCAAAGGCAAGAACAAGAACTTATGCAACAATTAGCATGAGACAATTGTTGTTTAACGATCATATGATAAGTCAATAAATGCGCATCATGTAGAGGGGAAAAAGGACCTCAAGAGTTGATTTATTCGCCATTTGCTGCTCTATTCCAAAAATAGGAACGATAGAATGGACACAAGACATACCTCATAGCCAATCCAAGCAATTGAGATAAGCACTGACATAGCTAGATAATTTGTAAACTTCCGATATAATTCAAGTTTTGCCATGCTTCTTCGCATCTGTAATGTAATTTGAGTCAGGTTAGCACAGGAGATATGACAAAAAAATTGAATGGATATAGGTTTTCAAAGTAAATCAACCAATTTCATTGAACATGTAACACAAATGTTGATTGTTGAAAGAGACGTTCACAATGGAGTATTGGATTGGATGCTTAGCATAAAGTACAACTAGCTACAGGTTTTACTATAAAGTAAACAGCTGCAGCATGAGGCCTTGTAATTCCTTTCAGAAAGACCAAAAATTGCTATGTGATATCCAAAAGGAACACAGTTTGGGGAAGAATACTTTATAGTAACAGCACGATGGATAGATCCAACTAAGCATAGATAACATGTTTTTCACTTGGACTAGCAAGATCGTGAAGAGGCTACCTGCAGCTTCTCCAAAGTTCTCCACCGCAATGCTCGTTACATGCCATTATTGGATCAAGAAAAAACACTTAACGCTCCTTGAATGCCAGCCTGATCACACGGCAGACAAACAAAACAAGAACTGAACTAACTTAGGTGGTTGAACTCACTAAAACACATCGAATCACAAAAATCAAAGAAAAGAGAAGCAACATTTGGCAGCTGTATCAAATCATCACAACAGATCAATCTCTATGCGCACAAAATTCCAAAAATTTCCACTTGATCCCTCGCATAATACCAATAGCAACAACAGAAACCATAAGAATCGGAGCAAACGCTCGAGACTCAACCAGAGCAGCCAAATCAAAAAGCACATTGGAGGATTTACAACATGAAGCAATTTCTCGCCGCTAGTTCTTGCTGTCCCAACAAAAACCCTCTGATACTTCTTGCTGTACTGTACACATCACCACCCCAAAAACAACACGACCGAGATCTAACAAAACAAAAGGCGCAACAACCAACAAGCGCATCTGATCCTAACCCCGAAACCCGACCAAAGCGCACCCGATCAGGGTAGCCCCGAGCCCCGCAAAGCAAAACCCTAAGGGGGAGTCTAGAAGCGCTGCACCCGAGCGTACCTGATGAAGGAGGCGGAGGAGTTGGAGGAGGGTGCGGAGGCGTAGACTCCCTAGGGTATGCCATGGCCCACCCGACATACCCTGTGGGTCCGCCCTGCGCTTACAAGATCAACTCGCTAACACGCTAGGGATTGATCCACACAACATACACGATCCTAGCCTGACCTTAAACTACTTTCCTATGTCTTCCGTGCCATGATTTTGGTGTAGACCTCAAGTTTGGTATTTGGCATTTCCCACAATACCCTCACTGAAGTTTTTAGGCATCTTCTCTTGACTCCATCTTCATCCCATTGTGCAAACCACCATACATACAACGTATAGGTTGATCAATGGCTTTTCTCCCATCAGCAAGTCTCTCCTGTTTTCGGATCCCACCAGACCACACCTCACTTGAACCGACGAAGCCAACTTGATCCCACCCGTTGCTCGAACCTTTTCTCGAACGCATTCTTTGCTTTACCATATGCCATGCCTGAGCCTAATCATCTCACACCATCATCTTGACCACTTGGACCTCGATCCATTCTGATCTAGTCCCGGTCGTCCCTCGTTGACCATAGTTGCCTCCAAACTTCTTTGCACATCCAAAGATTAAGAAATTATTTATGGGTACAAGTTCTTCATAACTTGACCCACATTAGCATAACCATGTAACATGCAACACAATATAATCATAACAGGAGTTACAAAGATCATCTCATGATCAAATCTCCTATAATTTCTAATTTTTAGAAACTACTGCCTTCAGCCGGTATGGCCGCACATCCTATGTCGGTCATACCGCTCTGGTAGTACCACCACCCATTGACCGGTACTATCGCTCCTCAACCATTTCCCAGTAATAGGGGAGCGGTATGATCATTTGCTAAGGCTGGTACTGCTATGCATGGCCCAGTCATACCGTTTCTTTGGTAGTATGCGATATTGCACTAGTACTACTAGACTTGGCCAATGAAAATGCTCAGATACAACCCTTACTGGAAAATAGTTAACACCATCTAACCGCAGGTCATACCACACTTGCGGTAGTACCACGACTACCACACCATTACTACCGCCTCCACCAAGGTGGTACTACTGCCTAAACCTAGCAACAACCTGAATTTTCAGATAATTGTAAACCCTTTGAAAAATCTTATATTTAACTCAACCCAATTGCCAATTAATCATGACAAGTTGACCTAGACTTACTTACATGGTCTCTCAGACACCCATTTATTAGTGGGAGCATATTAATGCCTAGTTGAAGCAAGTAGAAAGAATACACAAGCTTGCTCGCCCATACCCGTACTCGCGACCCCGATTTACGTCCACGGGTATACCCGACGACATGTGAAGACCCTCACCCATACCCGTCGCCCGTGGGCATGGCTGTTTACCCGCGAACTAAGAGTCACCATCTAAGAGTTGAACTGATGACAGGTACATATAAACAGCAGTTATTGCTAGGAAATATAACAGCTATCAAAAAAGTTTGTAACAATCAATAGCAATTAGAGATACGCAAAAGTTTATAACAATAAATAGCAATTAGAGATATTGCTATGACTGCACCACCTGTCAATCTATATCGTGGGTAAACGGGCGGGGCAGGTATGGGTGGAGCTTACCCATACCCGTGCCCGTTTACCCAACGGGTAAAATGTTCCCCTATTTTCATACCTGTGGGTAAAGAAAATATCCTATACCCGGCTCTATTAGGGTATTTACCCCATGGGTATACGGGTAAACGGACACAATTGCCATCTCTACTCGTGAGTGGTCTAGCAATTTTGGGCTTGGTTGAGTGCAGAGATGCACCTTTTTTCACCTCGTAACTTTGCATGATGATGTAGCATGTCTACATGTAAATGAATTGAAAGAGGATGAGAAAGGTTCAAACTTGAATGTTTGAATAACACTAATCCCACGGCCCATTTGTACTACACATTAATTGTGATTAATGTAGTTTCTAGTTTTTTGCCACGCGTTAATGTGGTTTCCTTGTAAACCGTTGGGTGTCTATAAGAGGAGATGTCCTCTCTACCAAACATTCACAAGATGAATGCCATTAACTTCCTCTCCACCAAACATACAAAAGAGAAACACTATTGCCTTCTTCCTCCCTTGTCTACTACATCCATAGGGTAATGTGCAGTGGTGAAGCCAAATATAGCTAACATAGTCTTGTGCAATCTAAATTCATACAAGTATACATTGTACAACTATATTAGTATACAGCAAGTCAACAAGAGTAAAGAGTCAAGAGTTCACAACCCAACATACTAGAGAATAAAGACATGGATAGAGCCAAAGATGAAAATGTATGTCAAGCACATTCCTTGTAATCCCCGCTCACAAGTACTACAACAACACTATGATATTTAAGAAAGGCCTTATCATGGACCCCGGGCTATAGCCTTAGGTGGATAGGTCTATATGATTCTCTGGCATCAACGATCTAAGGAATTAGGTATAGTCTGTCACCATTCTACCATACTTATCTCATCTTGTAGTGCAATCCTCCATGTTCCGTAAGGGCAAATGGTGCATAGTCAATGTTTGTACAACCATCATGAATGACATCATCACAAGAATATACTAGACTACACTAAATCCTCGATCTATCTCATCATCGCTACATTGGGATACCCTGTGACCCCAAGAACTAAATAGATTACTCAATAATGAAAGAACACATAAATAACATAGAGAACAGACCATAAATGGTCTAGAAATAATAGATTAAACCACAAAACCAATCTAATGAAGAAACTATTCGGTAGACACGCAAGTCCAAGTCTTCGAGATGATCTAGAATAGTTTAAGGCTAAATCCTATGGAGGAATGCAGTGGAATGGATGCTCTAGAGGTGGAAGAATGTGTTGGAGGTGTTCTTCTTCTCTAGGGTTGGTGGTGACTATGCTGATTTAATCTCCTCTCATCGTATGCTTCGATCCCTTTGTGACATATCACTTAAGGTATTGCGAAGCCTTCGTGTGGAATTAAGGGTTGGGACCATACCATCGTGATTTGTTTGACGAGATGCACCACCTGGAGGGTGTTACGGTTAGGTGACATGGTCACTGGCGACCGTATCGCAAATCGTTTCCCTCTCTAGGGACTCTAATCACAACACGACTTCTTCTATTGTGTTCCTCTTGACTCTTAGATTTGTGTGGTGCTGTTGGTTGCCCTAGAATACCTTTTACCAACGTTTAAGAAGGTGGGCTGGGTAGCCGCCTAGGCGCTCGACAGAGATTCACTATTGTGATTTTACCAAAATCGGTATCCTAGGCGGTCAACGCGCCTAGTAAGTCAAAGGCGGGCTGAGGTGGGGCAAGTCAGTCACCAGTAGAGCAGATATGGTGGGCAGCAGTGAGCTGCCATTGCATTTGACAGCCAATAGATGAGGCAACATAGGAGACCTCCCTTTGGCTATCGCTTTTTCCTCCTCCGCATGTTGTCTGTCTTCGCCAAATCTATCGAGGAGGAGTTGAAGTTTGAAGTAGGAATGGGAGGAGGAAGACGAAAAGGAGAGGTGTTGACGTGTAGTGTGGTGCCATCTTTGCCATTTGCCTTTCACTTTTCTTGCGTTTTGCTATAGGAGAGTTGGAGACTTGCAGGTTGGATCCTATGACTTGTCTGGTGCCATCTCTGCCATTTGTCTTTTACTTTTCTTACTTTTTGCTATAGGAGAGCTGGAGACTTAGCTAGGAGCCTAGGACTTGTCTGCCTTTTGTTGTCCTTACACTCTTTGCACGCCATCTTTGCTTCTTTTCTTGTTTGCTTGCTGCCTCCTTGGTTTTGCTGCCCTTTTCTTTCACTTAGTCTATTTCCTAGTACTTGTGTTTATTGTTGCCTAATCTTGCTAGCATACTTGGTGCATGCCCTCTCCGTCTACTGCCTTCTTGGTGTTGGGGCACATCATGTCTAGGTAAAATTTTTTTCCTCCAAACATCAAATATATGTTGATGTCGCCCTGTAGCCCCCTTTGCCAAGTCAGCCGCCTAGGTCCCTCCTAGGCGAGCTAGGCGCTAGGCCCTAGCATGCCACCCGCCTAGCACCTACTTGAATGCTGCCTTTCAGAAATGTGGGATTCTTCTTGATTCCTTTCAGATTGCATGGGTACCTGACATCTGTAGGATTTTTGCATAGACTAGGTGTCATTTGATTATTTAAGACTAAAACAAATAGAAATAGCAATAAATATGCATAATGGCAGTAAAATATATATGCAAAATGCACGCATCACTTCCTTCTATGTATCCCTTATTCTATATCTCCATCAGACCACCACTACTAACTCATTGTTGTCAACCCAACCTTTGGAACCTCCGTGAAATTGTGACACAACCACTATCACGTTGTCCCTATTAGGCACTGCCTACGAAGAAGTCATCAACCATATTGAGAATTTTGAGTTAGACTTGATGAATCCTAGAGGCGGATTTGATTATAAATCTCGAAGTAGATTCAAGGGCCTAAGAGCAATTGCTTTTTTTTTTAAAGATATTACTATTTGATGGCTAATTCGAAGTAAAAAAACCCTCACAATCTTAAACGGCATCAAAGGTGATCCATAGATATGTCATAGATGTCCCGTGTTCAGGTTTTTTCAAGTTTATTTCTCAATACATATTCCTTTGCCATTTCCAATATTGATTTCTCAATGCACATTCCGTTGCCATTGAGTAGGACTCACGTAGCCACTTTTGCAGCATTTCTAGAAGGTCAATAGTCAAAACGCAGAGAACCTCGTGAAGAAGCAATCGAATACTCCGGTTTGGCGGTTTCCAAAGCCATGCCCTTGATTAGAAATGGAAATACTTCGCGGGGTGCATTGCGCAAAAATGAGAGACGAAGTAAACCCAATTTCATATATCCAACTCAGACCGTTGCCCACATTCCCCGTGCCGTCCTCCTCCCTCCTCGCCGCCGCCGGGCCGCCGGCGGCTCCTCCTCCACCGCCATCACCATCCAACCACCATCTCCTCCTCATACCTGGTAAGCAATCAGTGATCTCGCGCCGCCCCTGTTCGCACCGCTCCTCCCGCTAGTATTCATGGCGTGGATCTGGATCCGAGGCCGGTGCGGCGAGTGGTTCGACGTAGCTCTAAACCCTAGATCTCACCGCGCTCCCTTTCGATGTGTGCTGCAGCTGCTCTGAGGGATGGAGAACGGGGAGATCGAGGGCGCCGACGACGCGCTGCCGGTGCCCGCTCCGCCGAACGGGCGGCGGTACCGGCCAGTGGGCTCGAACGATCGCGCCGTCATCCAGATGACCTCCGTGGAGCCCGGTTCCTCCCCATCCGCCGCCGCCGATGCCGTGACGCCCCAGCCGCCTAGGTGATGCATACTTCGCTTCAAATTTGTGGATTTCGCGAGCATTTTTTGTCTGTCTGTTGCGCAACTCGTAAGATCGAGTAGGAGTACACTTCTGCGTGAATAAGTAGCATAGTTGCTGCAAATCCGCGCGTGCATTGTCTCGGCCGTGCGCTATTACGCCAAATGGTGTTCAACTGATCAATAGGAGCTAAGTGTTGATGTTAGGACCGTTGAGAAGCAGTGTGAACATATGGGAAGTTAATTTTAGCTCAGGCTTACAGCCTTTTGGGGTTGCTGCTCTTATATAAAGCTCTGGGCATTAGGAGTGACTTTTTGAATTTCACATGAGTTCAAATTGTCTGTGGGATACCGGATACCTGTAACTGTAATGTCATTGTCACCACCTTTGAAATTTCGTGGTGATATTGATATATGATTGTCTCATTGGTTTTGAGGAGATCTGAATGAAGTTGTCAAGCGAAAGGTCCTTCATCCTGGCGGTAAAGGCACTGAGTAGCACCCCGCCGACCCGGGTTCGACTCCCCTCTGGGTGAGAGAATTATGTGGTTTCCGCGGGTAAAAAAAATCCCCTCGTCTGCCCCACAAGCCAAAGCACGGATTTAGCACCCGGCCCGTTCTCACACGGGTAACGGGTCTCCGTGTCAGGGTGTGGGCAGGGGTTCGGGGGTTTTCTCGATCTGCGTGAGAAGATCTTCTTCTACCAGAAATGCCCGGGGGTGGCTCTTCCCCCCCGCAGGTCGAGTTTTTTTTTTAATGAAGTTGTTTCTGAAATTCTAAAGTATTACTGGTTGGCATCGCTTATGAAGTAGTCAAGACTAGTCATAATGCTGGTTATTTTTTATCGCTACAATGCTTAAATCTAGTTGATATTTCGAGTTCAGGCTAATTTATCCTGTCGTATGATATTATCGTGCAAATTCATATATCATGCTATTATGTTGAGCTACTATAGGCATGTTGCGGTGGTTTGAGTTCTTTAGTTAAACTGTTACAATCTATGGACGCCACACCTGTTACGACTTGAAGAGGATACTGTTATCAACTCTAAATCTTGAGTTTGGTAGTTTGGTTGGGAAATGGTTGCCACATGGTGTATGTTCTCTCTTGCATGCTTTGAAGAAATGGGTTTTACTTGACATTCATTTATTTATTTGCCTCATGAATATGTACATCTTGTCATTGTACCTGCTGGTTTGCCTTCTCAATTTGCTGGTTTGATTTGCGCATTCTGTGAGACAGACTTCGACATAATTTCCACATAAAATTTCCTTTCACATGAATTTTATGGTCATTACTCATTAACAATTAACAGAAGATTTAGAAGAATGCAAGTTGTCAAGCTGCTACATGTATAAACTCACTTTTTTAAATATATATTATAGGAACCTTAAGCGTGATGCTAATCCAACTATTGATCCAAGCATGCAAGAAGGTTCTGATGATCATGCTACATCCAGTGGATCTCAAAGGGATTCAAAGCTAGAGCTTTTTGGTTTTGACTCTCTTGTAAATATTTTGGGCCTGAAGAGGTATGATCGATCCTTCTATAATTTTACTTATGTTAGCTAAAACTTGGCATTGTATTAAGCATGTTCTCTCTGAAGAAATAGTTTGAACTATTGATGTTACGTTATAACGTCAGCATCTTATTGAATTTGAACAGCATGACAGGGGAACCGATTCAGGCTCCTTCCAGTCCTAGGGATAGCGAGGATGTAGCAATTACCATTGGACGTCCGAAGGTTATCTTTCGTTCCAACATTTTGGATGCGTTCCATTTGTTTTAAACTTAATCATACTTTACCTAGTCAGTGGTGAATAACTATGAATTAGTGCATTTTGACACAGACAAATTTAGTATACAGGGCATACATCTCTACATCTAGTTCATAGTTTAGAACTAAATTCATTTACTGATACACCTATCATATTCAGCGATTTGTTACATGTCTAAATACGCTTAAGCATAAAAAGCTATTGATTGTACATTTGCTTTTGCTTGGAATATCAATAAGTTCATGCCTGATCTCCAAAGTTTGTTCAGTGTTAATTTCATTCATTTTCATTGTTTTTATTGCTCAGTTTTTTTGCTATTTATTTGGTTTATGACATTTGGATTTATGACCATTTGTAAAATCTATATCATGATTCTGTTACTTTTATTGGGTTGGCAGGAGACTGGACCAAAGTTTGGTACCATGATGGGTGTCTTTGTGCCATGCTTGCAGAATATATTGGGAATCATTTACTACATCCGTTTTACTTGGTAAAGTATTACGTGCACTTAATTTTGTTACTGTTCATCTATGATTTGATCCTATGTGTTAAACAGCTGTATGGGTTTTACTCATGGACCTAGATGGACTTGGGCCCTTGTGCCTTTAGCATGTTTCTGTTAGGGTTTGTTAGGGTTCCAGGGAGTCTGTTAGGACTTTACAGGTGGCCTCAATGTTTGTTACACCTAACCCTGGACTCCCTTGGCTATATATTCTCCCTGTACTGCTGGTTCCATTAATATATACACATTCCAGCGCTACACTCTACTTCTTACACTATGAAAATTAAGTTTCCATGCTGGTTACTATAATGTTACTGCCATTCTGTTGGCAGAAGGCCATCTGTAACATTTTCATTCCTTCCTGTATGATTTCTTGTATGACCTTTCCCCATAGTGGAGCCAAGTCTAAAAGTACTAAAGTAAAACTGTTAAATTGTAAACATTGATACCCAGTTTGGACATATTTTACTATTGAAACATTGGGTTATTCAACAACTGACCAATATTTTTTCCCTTCCTGTAGGATTGTAGGTATGGCAGGTGTATGGCAGTCGCTTGTTTTAGTCTCATTCTGCGGTGCATGCACATTTTTAACTGGAATATCATTAAGTGCCATTGCAACGAATGGAGCAATGAAGGTATGTTGAGCATTAGAACTATGGGTGACAAGTTCATGAAATAGGGCGATATACCTCATTCTTTTTTGCTGTTTAACCATGTTCTTTGCCTTCTCATTTCATTTGTGGAACCTGGTACCAGATATGGTTAAAATCCCATTTGGAGGGACAAATTCAATTTTGATTCAATGCTGGGAATACTTTGAGAGTATTGATGTTCTATGTTGCTACCTAAATAAACTTAAACACCAATGAAGTGAACTGATGTGCATTTTTTATGATCCATAGGGCGGTGGGCCGTATTATCTCATTGGTCGTGCACTTGGTCCTGAAGTTGGAGTTAGTATTGGATTATGCTTCTTCCTTGGAAATGCGGTTGCTGGATCCATGTAAGTATACACTATAGTAGCCAAGTACTTCAAGGTGTCTTGTTTCAAATTTCCTTTTTTTTTCTGTTGCTTGTGGACAAAATTGCTCTTCTAGTTAGTATGTGATGAATGGAATGTTATTAGAGTATAAAGTGGTGAAATTGAAGGATTTTGTGCTGTATTTGGAATTTTGGATGTTTGTTGGCCTTGATTGGATTGCATGGAGGTTCCAAATTTTGGCTTTTATAAAACCTCCATACAAGTCTACATTTGAACCATTATGTTTGGTAAAAATGTCTGGATGAGAGATAGATGAGGAAACAATTATAGAATACAAGTCAATGGGTAATACAACTTTTATTTCTTATGCTGAATGGAATTTCAAGTGACACATATTTTCTTCAGTTGTTACCTGTTAGTGTAGCGTGCATTCATGCATGGGTGTTGCTCCCTGTCCCTTTCTTGCAAACTTATTCTGTCATATCCAGGTATGTGCTAGGTGCTGTAGAAACCTTTTTGGATGCCGTTCCTTCTGCTGGATTTTTTCGAGGTAAGTTACAACTTACAAGTGATACTAATCAGTATGTTTATTTTATGTGTGAGTAGAAACGTTGAATTGTTTCCAAATGTCCTGATTGTAGACCCTGTTCTTTGAACCTTTTGCTAGGACATTACGGATGTCTATATTTAATATAACTTGCGTTGCTGGGAGCCTGGGACTAGGAGCATGTTTGCAATTTATGACGTGCTAGTCATTTCTCATGTGTGTAAATAATAAATGCCCTTCACTGTTTAAATAAAATAAATTTCTTCCAGAGGGATGAAACGCCAAGGGGCAAGAACATTTATAAATTTGGAAAAAGGTCCTTTATGTTGGCTCTTATCCTTAAGACTCAAATTAGCACATACATAGCATTAATATGGCATATGACATGCACCACAGTGAACAAAATTATCCAGTTAGTTTGATCGTGATTTGTGAGAAATTGAGAAAAGAAAGGACAGCTATAATCCATGGTATTAGTTAATTTTCTCAACTTGTAATGCTTATTTTGATTTTTATTTGGACTTAATTGTACCTGTTTTAAAATGCAGAGAGTGTAACGGTTGTCAACAATACATTAGTAAATGGAACAGCAACAGCTGGCACAGCGACTATATCAACAACCAGCTTGCATGACCTTCAAGTATATGGTATTATTGTGACCATACTGCTCTGTTTTATTGTGTTTGGTGGTGTCAAAATCATCAACAAGGTTGCACCTGCCTTTTTAATTCCAGTCCTCTTTTCACTATTGTGCATTTATCTTGGTGTCTTCATTGCACCAAGGCACAATGCTCCAAGTAAGTCCCTTATTGCTTACTTCTATGTTGGATCATCACCATTATGTGCTGAATTGTATATAAATTTATAATGTTGGCTTTCCTACCTAGAGGGAATCACTGGGCTGAGTATAACCACATTTAAAGGCAACTGGGGTTCAGAATATCAACGTACAAACAATGCCGGAGTTCCTGATCCAAATGGGTCTATTTATTGGGATTTCAAGTAAGTTTTTACTTTCTCTAAAACTTGGAAAAACCTCTATCATTCCATGAAAAATTTACGAGGAAACTTAAGCATGCTCCAGTAAGTTTACACAATTTAGAAGCAACACCCAAAATTTTGAATAACTTTTCACTTGACCCTATGAAGCATGAACTTTGACTAATCATGGCAATGACCCCAGCTCCCATTATTTGTTAGTTAATTTGGTCAGGGATAAACCTTTGGAACCCCACATTTCATTGAAATGCCCATTCACCTTGACCAGCCCAGCTGCCCTCCTCACCCCCTTTCCGGGACGATTTTCGCTCCCACTGCCTATGCACTCCACTTCACGCCTCTGCCTTGTCCAGGTCGCCATAACCGACCTTTGTATCATTGCCTCCCTGCAAGTGCATTTCACCAACACAACACTGTGCAACCTCGGCATCAAATGGCAAGGGTTGTTGAGTGGGAACAGACATTTCGTTTCGAACTAATGCAGTACATAGTCAAAGTGGGGGTCACTACAAGTCTACAACAATTAGCTGAAGCTCCCATGAAATTTTTTTTCATAACCTGGGATTTTCTGCAAATTGTATAAAATAACGCGGGGGGGGGGGGGGGGGGGCGACTTTGATAACAGGTATGCTTATTTATTTCTTTAGAGTAAATTGCAATGTGGGTTCCTAAACTTGCACCAGAGTTTCAATTAAGTTTCTAAACTTCTAAATTAACTTGGTAGGCCCCTAATCTAGTCGAGTGGGTCAAACTGATTACTGGCGGAATTAGTTGGCATGGACAACAAATTCCGTTAAGAGGGATGACATCGAAACACATTCTAACATGGTTGGTCCTGTTCCTGGTAGACACATGAACTGATGGGCACATCTATAGGAACTATAATTCACCAAAATTGACCCTAGTCATTCAGTCCCAAACTGCAGATTCCAATCTGTTTGATGGATTAGTTTTTGGCCAGAAAAAGGCCGTCAAGTTTCCTATCCACTTTTTTTTAGCGAAATCCACCTACCCGCCTCGACATCAGTAACTTCAAGTCACATGTTGTTGGAACTATTTGACTAACAGTGACAAGTTTAGGGACTTTCCAAGCTAGTAGGGACGTTGAAGCTTTGGTGCAAGTTTAGGGACCTGCAGTGGAATTTACTCATTTCTTTGTGTGTGCGCAGTTGCAACTTGCTAACTTTTTTGTATTGACTTTTCAGTGCTTTGGTAGGCCTCTTTTTCCCAGCAGTCACTGGAATCATGGCTGGTTCAAATCGATCTGCTTCACTGAAGGATACGCAACGTTCAATACCAATTGGAACATTATCTGCAACTCTTACAACAACTGCTATGTACCTGTTCTCTGTGCTGCTTTTTGGAGCCTTGGCCACAAGGGAAGAGCTGCTAACTGATAGGTGTGTGCTTTTTAATGCTGCTTGCTATCAGTGCACCCATTTTACGATTGTAGATAATGTGTTTGCTAGGGTTTAACGTTTTTTTTATGCATTTGACTTCTGAGTTTATGATCCCATCAGGGCATTATCATATGTCCTGGTGGTTGCATACATTCAGGGCCTGTTTGGTAGAGCTCCAGATTCTGATAGAATCAGATTCTACTCTTGATTCTTTGAGAATCAGGTCCTGAGAGAATCGGGAGTTGTCTGAGGGAAGCGTTTGGTAGAAGGCTGGCTCTAAAAATCCTAAAAGAGTGGTTTGGTGGGGGAATGTCCATTGTGCCCCTGGCTTTAGGGGTTGTGCTATTTTCGGTTTTAGGTGTTTTAGTGTATGCAGTCGTCACTTCTACGAGGATAAACTTCACAGATTCCTGATCAATAGACAATCAAGATGATATATGGTGTACTATCCATATGCACATAGTTCATAAACTTGTAACATACATCTCTACGTTTGATAATTGCATACATCTATGAAAATCTCTAAAAAATTGCTCAAAATCTTGGAAAATCTGTGGTAATCGCTGAAAATCTCGGAAAATCGCCAGGGGAGAGGAAGAGGAGTCGCTGAGGTTAGGGGCGGCGGGAGGAGGGCGACAACCAAATCTGGTATCCCTGCGAAGGGAGCACGAGCTCGTGGTGGCAGATCCGGCGTTGCTGAGGCACCACTGGGGAGGGCAACGGCCATATCTGGCGCTGTTAGGGAGGGAGGACAAGCTCACGGTGCCAGATCCGGCGTCGTTGGGGTGCCGTGGGGAGGGGGGTGTCGCTGGGGAGGAGGGCGCCTCTGGGGAGGAAGGAGGGCGCCATTGCGGAGGGAGGAGGGCACCGCTACGGAGGGAGGAGGGTGCCAGCCAGATCCAGCACTGGCACAGCCACATCAGGGCAGCGGCGGGAGGAGGGCGGTGAGAAGAGGGAGTCGCGCGTGAGAGAGAGGCGAGCGCGATGGGGTATACTAATGGCATTTTGCGGGTAATTTTGCCTTGACTCCAAGGGTATTTTCGTGAGCAGGGTTGCAGCTCCACATGGGGAGTGACCCCAAGCCCGCTTCGGCGATACAACATGCCACTCCTGATTCACGAAATTACAGAGCTGGGTGCATTTGGCACCGCTCCGCCTGCTCCGGACGAGAATCTGCGAGTGGGAACTGCACCAAACAGGCCCTCACTCTGTCCTACTGGATTTCATGTCCACAAGGAAAAATCTTGGCCTTGTGGACTTATGGTGTAGCTGTCTTTTTCTTGGAACCATCACTGCTACAGCTATTCTGCTGGCTGTTTTGTGAATTGGGCACATAAAGTTTTTCTTGTCAATGCGTTTCCCCTGTTTGGGTACTGTTATAGGATGTCCTGTTTAATGGTACGTACTCCATGCTTTTACGATCAGAACAATTTACCCGTCTTTTTTTCGTCTGGAGCTAACATAAAGAATAGGTAGGCTTATGGATAATCTAATTTATAGGGTCAATAATCATATTCTGTAGAACCTAATTAGGTCTTGAATCCATTTTTCTTGTTCTATTATTAAATTTAATTTTGGCCTAGAACCATACGCAGTTATGTTACTTCTGATTTCTTGTGTGGTCATCTCATAAATATCCTCAACACTTGCAGGCTTCTTACTGCTACAGTGGCATGGCCTGCTCCAGCAGTGATTTACATTGGCATTATTCTGTCCACTTTAGGTGCAGCACTGCAGAGTTTGACAGGGGCTCCAAGGTTACTTGCAGCAATAGCAAATGACGACATTCTTCCAGTCCTTAGTTACTTTAAGGTTTCTGAAGGGGCTGAACCTCACTCAGCCACTTTATTCACAGTATTCATCTGTATTGGCTGTGTGGTTATTGGGAACTTGGATTTGATTACACCCACTATCACAATGTTTTTCCTTCTGTGCTATGCCGGTGTGAACCTGTCATGCTTTCTGCTTGACCTCCTTGATGCTCCTAGTTGGCGCCCTCGATGGAAATTTCACCATTGGAGTCTTTCACTTGTTGGTGCATTGTTTTGTGTTGGTATGCCTCTTTACTCTCAACAATTTATTTTGTCATCATGACCTTGATCATGTGTTGTAATATTTGCACAATATTGGTTTATGTATTTTGACATGTATAATTGAGTTAGACATTATTTGATTCAATTCTTCTTTCACATGTATGCTTTTTAATCCAACCAGCTTCTCCTAATCTGTAGTGAAGTATTGTTTACCCTGTATTTATTTTGGCACACAGCTAATTAAAATGCACCCTTGTGTCGTATTTATAATAGTGCTTTTCCACTTACGTGGATCTTTCTCTCAATTTTCAGTGATCATGTTTTTGATCTCTTGGTCTTTCACTGTTGTCTCCCTTGCCCTTGCAAGCCTCATCTATTACTATGTGAGCATTAAAGGTAAGGCTGGAGACTGGGGAGATGGGTTCAAGAGTGCATACTTTCAATTGGCACTGCGGAGTCTCAGATCACTAGGAGGTATGACTTTGTGCATTGCAAGTAAATAATCCTAATTGGGACCATGCGAACTCCCATTTTTGTAACACTTACCATTCTTCTCGCAGCAAACCAAGTTCATCCTAAGAATTGGTACCCCATTCCTCTGGTATTCTGCCGTCCTTGGGGTAAACTTCCAGAAAATGTCCCTTGTCATCCAAAACTTGCAGATTTTGCCAATTGTATGAAGAAGAAGGGCCGTGGTATGTCAATTTTTGTCTCGATAATTGACGGAGATTACCATGAACTGGCTGAGGATGCAAAGACTGCCTGTCGTCAGCTGGACGCCTACATTGACTACAAACGATGTGAGGGTGTTGCGGAGATCATTGTAGCACCCTCAATGTCTGAGGGCTTCCGCAGCATTGTTCAGACGATGGGCCTAGGTAACCTGAAGCCAAACATTGTTGTGATGCGGTACCCTGAGATCTGGCGTCGTGAGAATCTGACACAGATACCGTCAACATTTGTCAGCATAATAAATGATTGCATCATTGCTAACAAGGCAGTTGTCATTGTGAAGGGCCTTGATGAGTGGCCTAATGAGTACCAGAGACAATATGGGACTATTGACCTCTACTGGATTGTGAGAGATGGAGGATTGATGCTTCTTCTGTCTCAACTCCTGCTCACGAAAGAGAGCTTTGAAAGCTGTAAGATCCAAGTCTTCTGCATAGCTGAAGAGGACACTGATGCTGAGGAGCTGAAGGCTGACGTAAAAAAGTTCTTGTATGATCTTAGGATGCAAGCAGAGGTCATCGTTGTCACTATGAAGTCGTGGGAATCTCACATGGAGAGCAGTAGCAGTGGTGCTCAGCACGATGACTCCCAAGAGGCTTACACAAGCGCACAGCGAAGGATCAGCACGTACCTTTCTGAGATGAAGGAAACCGCACAAAGAGAAGGACGGCCGCTAATGGAGGATGGGAAGCAAGTTGTTGTAAACGATCACAAGGTTGAGAAATTCCTCTACACGATGTTGAAGTTAAACTCCACGATACTCAGGTACTCCAGAATGGCAGCTGTGGTGCTAGTGAGCCTCCCTCCGCCACCACTGAATCACCCTGCATATTTATACATGGAGTACATGGATCTGCTTGTAGAGAATGTCCCACGCATGTTGATAGTCAGGGGATACAGAAGAGATGTTGTCACATTTTTCACATGATTAGATATATACGTTTGGAGGCTCTAGCGCCATTCTTCCCATGTTCTCCATATGTAACAGTTTTAGAAATGCAACGCCCCTTTTTCACTGAAACAGTAGCAATAGCGATCACATTCATGTATTTTTTCCCCATCTCATTTGTATACGTCTGTGAGAGACTGTGCAACCAGTTGATGAAAGGAGCATAACAGCGGAAGGCATGATCATGCCCTATGATGAAAGATGTATTTCGTTGGCACGTTATTCGCTAACGCACGATGTTGCAATACATGTGAAACATCAGCTGAAATGATTGGTGATGTTTTACAGGACTTATTTTGATACTTTCATACATTGCACTGTTGGCCGTTGCACAAAATCTTCAAAGTTCTGTTGAATGCTATAGATGTACTCCCGGGACATTGAAATTAGCGGTGATAGTAAATCGGAAAAGCCTGAAACGGCGCGTGCGTCCGTTTGCTCTCACCGGAACGTACACACGCTTAACCGTAGGATGCTTTGGAGTTTGGAGCCATCCGATGCAAGACACATGCGTCAAAAAAAAAATCCTTTCTCTAGATGGTGAGATCATTGCGTCCTTACCTCTACATGGTGAGGCCATTGCATTCTTACCTCTTCTGTCTCTTTAGTCTTTATTCAACTTTTTATCTCTGATCCTTCACCGCACACAGCGCATTAAACCAAAAAAATTCCCCAAGACATTACTGAACACATCCTTGTCTATCGATTGATCCTTGCCTCCTCAGCGCTGCATCGGTAGGATCTG
The DNA here is from genome assembly GCA_017311315.1 of Dendrocalamus latiflorus. Classification (NCBI taxonomy): domain Eukaryota; kingdom Viridiplantae; phylum Streptophyta; class Magnoliopsida; order Poales; family Poaceae; genus Dendrocalamus; species Dendrocalamus latiflorus. The sequence continues at coordinate 19,152,229 of CM029614.1, read as the reverse complement.
GTTTGCTACCATCACAGTTGCTAGACTATCGCGCCCGCGCGGTATGCATCCTCTCTCTCTCTCTCTCTCTCTCTCTCGTCTAGGCTGCACCACATTGTGAGCCAAGCGGCGGCGACGAGCATAAGACAATTTCGTTGATGGTGGGCCGTTGTGAATTGAGGCGATACTGGCGGATCGGGCGAAGTGACAGCAAGATGGAGTGATTTCGCATCCAGGTGAGCTTGGTCCTTGCTAGCTCAATGGCGAACTGAGCTATCGGAATGCCGCTTTGCACATGATTTGTGCCACCAAGGAGCATTGCCGATGCTACTGGTGAGGCCTAGGCAGGTTGGGGGCTTGAATGGCTCCTTGAAATGTTTTGATCTTGCTTGGATAATTATCTTGAATTGCTTTCCAATTTTATTCGATTTACGCGCAAATTTGTAGTAGTTTGCTTTCAAATAAACTACAGCAAAAAGTCGCAGCCCAAAAAAACAAACCCGTTAATTACTAATCTGGGCCGGAAGGATGTGACTAGAGTCAGAGAAAATCTGTAACGCATAGGTTAACTCGGACGGCTAGGACAAATTGAGGTGACGTGGCTTCACCATAATGCAAAGTATTTAGCTAGTGGGGATCAATTGTATAGGTATATAGGATTTTTCATTATGATTATAGAAAGGAGGCAGTTGACTATACCTGTTAAGCTCGCACTCATTTTCCCCCCGGAGGGATGCAGTTCATCTATAGTTGTTAGCTACAAGGAATAGATATCGTACTAGTTGGGCTAGCCAGTACTTGGTGCTGCATCCAATTTCTTCCACCGTCACATGCTAATGGTGTCGTACCATTAGCTCTTCAGGCCATCCACAATATTGCTACAAACCGATGTAAGGGAGGACAGAGAGACGATGGAGTCGATCCAAGCACGTTGGAGTGGTAGATGCTAGAAAAAAGATGTTTGATTCGACGCAGCTACTTGCATAGATGTCAACCGAATATAAATTTCACATTACCCGCCTATCAAGGCGCGACGCGGTTGGCTCTGCCGTCGTCTGTGGCAACGCTCCCAAATCTGCTCCCGTTGCACTTGACTTGTTGTCGTACTGCTACAGCGCGGATGGAGGTCACCACCGTCACGCCATGGAGGAAGGAGGTCGCCGCCTTGGATGGAGACCATTGGATTGACACTGGTCATAGCTGGATCGAGGTCCATGGTCGCGGCTAGGGTTCAGCGGTGGTTGCGAAGTGACCCGTCTCATTGCAACCATGACACATGATGTATTTCTTCGTGTGTCTTGTATTGTACCTTGTTTTGCTATTCTCCTTCTTGGAGATGAAGCCAACAACTTTATTGTCATTCGACTTTCTTTGACTTTTTAATATTTTGTCAAAAGAGGTCTTTCCTTTATAGCTTTTCTTCAAGTTATTTCTCAATCTTGTAACTTGGGTCTTAAGCTCATTATTTTTCTCCATAAGGTTAGTCTCAACAAGCATAGAAGAAGTAGATGCATCTATTTATGAGCAACAAGGTAAATCTAACAAATCATCACAAGATATAGATATACTAATTTTAAATGAATTGCAAGAGCTAGGAGCTATATATGGTATATCATCTATTAAATTACATGTAATTCCTATATCCGCATTAGAATTAGAATATTCTTTGAGAAGGAGAATTTTATGTTCTCCTTTTAACTTATTATAACCATTTTGAAGAGAGATATGTTCATTCTTCAAAATCTTATATTTAGCCTTCTCTTTCCCAAGAAACTCATTAAGCTCTTATAACTGTTCCATTAACTCATCATAAGAAGGTGCATCATTGTCATCATCATTATTTACCTTCTTGTTACCTTTTACCATGAAGCATTGAGTTAATGTAGAGGAGATAGTGGATTCTTCATCGTCGGAGTTAGAAGTTGAGCATTCATCTCCCGACATTCACTCTTGTATGCAAATTTCATCGGTTGATGTAGACATTTCATATTTATCTTGAATTTTTGTCCACATGTCATGAGCGCTCTTAAGATTGCATATTGTGTTGAACACCTCTACACTCAAAGTACTAAATAGAGCATTAGTACCTTGAGCATCGAGATGTGAGCATTTTTCATCCCCAATTATTGGAGCAAGAGGATCCTTAGGAGGAAAAAAGCCCACATCTACAATCCACCATATTTTTGGCCTCATGGCCCTAAAATAATATATCATGCGGATTTTTCAATTGTCATAATTTATGCCATCAAATCGAAGTGTGTCATCTAGGTGCACAATCCCACTAGTCGCCATCCTTTTTACTCTCTTGGCAGTTAAGCCTAATAGATGAGAGACCAAGCTCTGATATCACTTGTAAGATCAAAGAGGCCGATTAGAAGGGGGTGAATAGGCGGTCTAAAAATCTCTTCCAATTATTATTGACAATTCAAGACTTTTTCTATTTGTCTAAACCAAGTAAACAATGTGAAAGCTTAATTAATTTGGTTTAGTACAAACAATGCCTATATCAATTAAGTTCACCTAAATGCACCAACAATTTTAGGCTATGTTAAAGTTTGCAATCCTAAGATGACAAGCCATCAATTTAATTCAATGTATGTAAATTGCTTGAATATAAGTTGAGCACAAGGAAACAAACCACAGTTGACACTGTCTCTTTTTACCGTGGTGATCATAGACTTGTCGGTCTCCCCTAGTCCACATTGAGGTAAACCCAAACTAATTGGACTGGCTCCACGAATTAAATCTTCCACCTCAAATTCACTAGTGGTAGCTCTTTCCCGCTCCGGGTTGGTGAGCTCCAAACTTCACACTTCGCGGGGTCTGCTCACAATCTTCTTTGAGAAGATCGTCACGCACAATGGCTCCAACACCATCTAGGAGTTGGCAAACTCTAAGAGTAACTAGTCAAGCCCCTCGCTTGACTCTCACCACGTGCAACTATTGCACAAGCTCAAATGAACACTAAGTCCACCTCTAGATGCAACACATGCAATCTAAATTCTCTCTCCTTGCTTACAAAGTGCAACACATGCACAATTGAGTGGAGAGCCTCACACTAGCCCTAGGGAATAGAAATTGGTTCAACAACTCACACAAGAAAACTAGCTGTTAGAGCCAAATCCCTGAAAAAACATGGAAATCGAAAGTACCACCGGCTTAAGGTCGGTACTTCTGCTCCCGTTGCCAACGGTCATAAAACTAGCCATTGCAGTCAAAATAAAAAATTTTGTCATTCATTTTCCAGTACTTCCAATCATCGGAGGTATCGCTCCACACATATGGAACTACCGACTTCGCAGGGAGGAGAAGACCACCACATAGGTGTCTCTTTGGAAAAAACGTGCTGCAGGAAAATCCGAAGCTTTTGAAGTCCGATAGTACCACGCAACACACGCCGGTACTTCCGCCTTCCGGTAGCACCGCTCACACAGAGCTGGTACTTCCGACGGCCGGATGAGCCACTCACATAGAGCCGATCAGACCACCCGCATCTGGTAGTACCGCGCAACACATGCCGGTACTTCCGATGTCCGGTAGTACCGCTCACACGGAGCCAATATTTTCGACCTCCGGTAGTACCGCTACACATACAGCGGTAGTTCTGATTTTCCTGATAGGTGCAGATATCTCAACAGATTTTGCAAAACACATTTACAAACGATAGTATCATGCACACAAGGATCAAACATGATTCCCAACAAGTTGCAAAACACATTTGCGCACTTTTGAAATCATGACACAAAGAATAGGTACATGAACTCATCACATTTGCAAAACACATTCGTAAACCTAAATCACATGCTACAAGGATTATATATGAGTTTCATCTGTTTGCAAAGCACATTTGCAAATATAAGCCTCATACAACAAAGAGTAGTAAACATGGACTTCAAACACTTGCAAAACACATTTGCTATGTATAGTCCCATGTTACAAGGATTTCACATGAGTTTCAACTATTTGCAAAACACATTCGCAAATATAAGCCTCATGTCAAGATGAGTTATAAGAGGTGATGTTGAGCTATCAACACATGATAAGACTCAAACTACTAGACATGACCCCTCTTAATAGTACAACAACATATACTATTAATATGGTCTTTCAACCAAACACCAAGACCGTTAAAAGACTAGAAACACATTCTTAACCCTACCTAGTCATATATTTGCCATAGGTCATTGTCTTAATATGCATCAACTCATGATGCATCATTTTCTTCAACTCCATCAACACATGATGGTCTTCACTTGACTTGATGATCAATACATGATCATCTCCTCTTGGACATGCATCAACTCATGATGTATCTTTCTCTTAATGGCCTTCAACACATGAAACCATTTTCCATCTAGACTTGATGATCTTCAACAATTCAAATCATCCAAAGTCATTATCATTTATGGAACCTAACCTATTCATCCAACTCATGAAAAATATTAGTCCATAAAACAATTGCCATCAATTACCAAACTTCACCATTAACTCATAATGGAGGGATTAGATTCTACAATCTTCTCTTTTTGGTAATTTATGACAATCTCAACAAACAATGCGATAAAGATTGATTTTTTAATATACAACATGTACACAACAATTGTATACTCTAAGATAAGTTTTTAAAATAAAGCTTAGTTATTCGATTATCATTAATCATTTAACCATTAACATATTATGGTGAAGTTAAATGACAACCCGATTGAGTATATATAAACTACACAAGCTATATATACTCAAAGGGTGTGTCTCAAAGTAAAGATTCTAAATATGTGTATCAAAGAAAACATGGATCAATACTTATGAAACCTCAAAATATAGAGTAAACTCCTAATGTGTGCATACAAGTATGTATAGTGAAGACGTATGCACATATTCATCTTGGACTATTTGTGGAGTTCAATATATATTTTGGATACAAGGAATGCATTAATATATGAAAATGTGATTTCGAATGCATACCTCTTTGATTTCACCTTTTCATCCAAATGAGACTAAGCAACAATATACTTACACAAATATATTAGTCTCATATATAGATTTGTCATTTAATCATATATTTAGATGTGAGAAATGCAATAGGATTATAAGAAAGATATCGATTGCATACCTAAATGATTTTCAATTTTTCATTCAAATGAGACTAAGCAATAACATACTTAACAAAAGAGTTAGTCTCACATTTAGATTTGTCATGAATTCAATTAGTCTTATATTTACATTTGTCATTAATCACCAAAACCAATCTAATTGGAGCTTGAACTTACACCTATGAAATGGTTGTAGGAGTGATCGTAAATGTAGTCCAAGATGTCATAGTTGTCATAGAAATACCACTTGTTGGATCGGTTATATAGGTGGTCGTAGGTGTTGTAGTGTGACCCGAGAGCTCCCTGTTGTCATTGTCGGAGTCATAGAAGGTGTCCTCGAGTGCATCAGTTACCTGTATACCTGCATTGTCGAGTTGACAGAGAGCAGCGTCCTTTAGCAATAACTTGTCCTTGAGAGTTGTCCCCAAAAGTGATCATCTCATTAACGGAGGCACGAATGAGAGAGGAGAACCATCGTGAGACTTTGGTCATGTGGTGAGAGCAACCAGAGTCAATGAACCATATATTCTCCTCCCTCTTGCGACGAGCCTATAGAGCACGAATAATCATAGGTACCTTAGTACTAGGGTTAAACAATAAGGATTTAGGTATCCAGTACCGAGTTACTCGATGAACAGGAGACAAGGCATGCACTGATAAAGATTTAAGTGAAGCATTGGCATTTGACATATTTCGACCAGACGGTCGTTGAGATGCTAGTTTAACCATGAGGCGGTCTGACCTCCTCAGCAGAGTTGACCTAACCACTGACTAGTCTAAATGAGTTATAAAAGCTGGTCAAAAATGATTTGACCCCTTACATAAAGTTGGTCTAACTCTCGATTGGTCTAATCGAGCAGAGAACGCTGGCCGAAAGTTTCTTGGGAAGTTCGTCCAACCATGGGAAACACCTAATCAAAAAATTTGTTCGACCACGCTGGTTCAACCATGAGAAATAACTGGTTGAACATCTAGTCTAGCCTTGCTTGTTCGACCACAGGAAGTAGTTGGTCTGACTGGTCTAACCATCGATCGGTCTGATCGAGTAGAAAGTACTAGTCGAATCACTGGTCGTTGAAACGCTGGTTGATGCGTTGATCCACCCACACTATTCCTACCACAAAAAAAGCTGATCTAACTGGTCCTATTGCAAAAACTCCTGGCCCTGTAGACAGATGATTAAAGAGAGCAGAGTGACAACTTGCAGATGATTGGTTAGAGAGAGCAAAGAGGCAATAAGCTCCCGAATCTGCAGAACACTGATTAGAGGGAGCAATGCGATGATAAGGAAATTGCACAGATCTCATTCAAGAACACTTTTTTTAACTTATCTCTCTTTTCTTTCTTAGCTTTCCAAAAATAAAATTGAGCCAAATGACCATTTCTACCACAATGAGTGCATTGATACTTGACTTGATGAGAAATCATATCTTTCTGCTTCACAACACCCACTTTGGTAGAGAATTCCTTTGCAATAGCAGCAGATTTAAAGATAATATGTTTTGGTTTGGACTGTACTTCAAATTTTGCAGGTTCGAGAAGCTTAATAATCTTACAAGGATTATTCTTGGTATGCTCAACAAAATTAAATCATAGACCATAATTCTTCACACTTATTTTTGATTTGTCTAGGATCATATTCAAATTCTTCTTCCCAAAATAAAACCTCTCTAAGGTGTCCTGAAGATACTCATTCTCTTTAGCCAATGTGGGACATGATGTGCACTTGACCAGTTCATTCTCTGAATTCTTAGAAGCACTAGACTTAACCAATCTATTTTTTTTGTGAACTCATTAAATTGTCTAATTAATGCTTCTATTTCAATGTTAAACTTAGGACAGTTAGAGTAAGAAAGAGTATCATAATAAAATATTTGTTGAATAGATTCTTGAGACGAATTAAGCCTAGCTTTAGCAAATCACAATTAGAACAAGCTTTAGAAGAATTAGACTTGAGCTTTTCAATTTTATCAGATGCAAGTTTTAACTTTTCATTACAAGAGTCATGTGCTAATTTTAATTCATCAAATTTATTAGTTACATCCCTAAATTGAACTAAGTTTGATGCATTAATAGATCTAGCAGTTTTCAACTCAGAATGTAAAAATGGACAAGACTCACATGATTTATTATTAGGAATAGAAGCTCTAAGTCTATCAATCTCAGAAGTTAAGCTTTCAACAAGACAATTACTTTCTTTCATTTTCTTTTGTGTCTTTTTTAATATAATAACAAGTTTAATCAAACCATCTTTAAGCTCATCATATAATGGTCCTATCTCGTCGGGATCACTGTAGTCACCATCGTTGTTGTTGCTTGCTGTGAAGCACATGCTCATGAAGTCGTCGTTCTTCTTTTTACCAAGACCAAGAGCTTGATATAGCCGCCTCTTTGATGGCATAGCAACTCGCTTTGGTACCACTTGTAGGATCATATGGCGCAATCAGAGGGGATGAATAATTGCCTCTGCTTCTTGATACCTGCAAACAAATCTCAAACCAAAAGAAAAAGTAATCTAAATTACCGGATGTAGATTTCGACGGCAAGTCATTCAACCGCTCGCTCGACCGCTCGCTTGACCTCCTTTGCACGTAGTTAAAATCTTCTTCCACTCGAAAGCCTCGATCATTTCGAATGCTTTGCCTGCTTGATGATTTCGATCACACGAACGCTTCATCCTCTCGATCACTTCGACCGCTTGAACAAGAATAAGCTGAAGACAACACAAGCTCGGCGCACTCGGAGCTAAAAAGAGGCAGTGCACTTGGCAGTGCACCTCTAGCGTTGGGCGGTGCCAAGCTGGTGTCAGGTAGCGTTAGGCTTAGCCCAAGGCCCAAATGCTTAGGGTCTTCGGCCCAATGTGGCTCACAATGATCTTTGCATATTGTTAATGATATTTCGTCGATTATGCAAATAATATTTCAAAAGCAAAACTTTGATTCCAAGAGAGGGTTAGCAATAATAATACAAAAATATGGCATTTTCTACCAATTTACCAGTAATATAGGATATGAAAACATGCATAAATGAGTGTCAACAACCACAATCCACACCCCATCGCCCAACCCTAACCTCCTCCCTACCTGTGCCCTATGTTGCCACCTCGTCTCGTTGGCGAGGCCCTCTTGCAAGCTGCCTCCACCACTGCTACAGTTAATCAATAAGGCTGCCTGGGCCGCCCACCCCGCCTCCTCGCCTCGCCTGCACCTCCCATCGTTGTCGCCCCTCTTCATTGTCTTTGACAGTAGTGCCGTCAGTATCTGCTACCACCTCCTGCCACCTCTCCTTGTGACCCGCCCTCCGCCACCGCCCACCACCCTCCTATGTCCTACCTCCACCTTCCACCTCATGCCACCCCTTCATCATCTCTGACCGCTTGCTACCGGATCCACCACCACCTCACGCTGCCCCTCCTTGTGACCCACCCTCCGCCACCACTGTCCTATGTCCCACGGCCGAGGCAGCGCCGCCTTTGCCTCGCTGTTGTTGCCACCTATCGCCAATCTACTGTCGCCCCCTCCCTCTAATGTCCAGCGTCGGTGAACTCTAATCCTAATCTGGTAAACCTGGCCCTAAAAGGCTCACCGGAGCATCATCGGAGACAAAGATGGAAGTGGTGACGTATGAATCTTGAAGCCCATCCAATTGTGAGAAATTCGATTGAAATCATAATTTTTTTTACTCGAGTGTGTATAGAAATTCCAAAAAATATATGCTGCAACAATTATCACAGGGAGCGGGGTGGGGGCACAGTGGTAATTTGGTAGGGTAATAATCAAGACTAGCAAATCTAGAGTCGGAGGTTTTTTCCGCAGCAACTGCTGAGGCTGCGGGGATGGATAGTGGATAGATTAGAGGGAGCAGGGAAAGAGACCTTCTGGAGAGGTGGCTGAAAGTGAAGTGGAAAAATCTACAATCTATCAGGCAAGTTGGTGCAGAGAATATCTCTCTGTCTACAAGCCGGTGTCGGTCCACATGGATCGAGCAAGCTAGCTCATCGATCAAATGGGCGTTGGTTTGGTCCCATGGCTTGGTGGGCAGTGTGCACAATAACTGGAGTGTACCAGACATGGATGGCCAGGGGCGGAACTGGGCCTCGGGCTAAGTAGGCTATAGCCTGAGGCCCAGCAATACTACTAGTACTACCTCCTTTGCTACTCCCTCCATAAAATATCTAAAATAGCACCTCAGCCAGATGCCTGAGAAATTGTTAGCCCAGCAGCCCGATGAGAATAGATGGCAGCCCAACTGCCCAAGGCCCAACACAGCCAGCCAGCCCAAGCAATGCAGTCGGCCGACAGCCCGTCACCTAGTCAAGTGGAAGAAGTGAAAAACCCTAATCACCAAATCCCCAGTGTCGGAACCCGAAGTAACGACTCATGGATCCTCTATGTAAATCGCACTAGTCCAGGATCAGCTAGTGCACACAGTACAATAAAGATAAATACCAAGCACAAATGACTTCTTATATTAAATAAAAGAGTACGACCTTATGGCCAAGTCTTACATCAATACCCATTGGCAAAGTAAATAAAGGAAATAATTGCGGAAGCAAACTGATAAATAGCGAAGCCCAAGCCTGCCCACAGGCAAACGACAGTAAGACGCGGCCTATTCGTCCAGATCTTCACCGTAGTCGATGACATCTTCCTCTGTGTAGGGGGTGCAAGGTGAGTACAAACTTGTACTCCGCAAATCACACGGAGAATGCAACTTAATGATAAAGGCTTCAATGGAAGGCTTATAGGGTTAGTTTGCATAAAACAGTATTTAAAAAATACAATATATAGATTGAAATTGCCGAATTTAATACAGTAAGTAGAAACAATACTTGTAATAGAAAATAATACCGTTAGTGCAGGCTTCGACCAAACACCAACCTAACCACGGGCATCCCACCCGGACCATCTTTTCCAAAAGCTCACGTATGGATTCCATCCATCCACACGTTTCCAAACACTCGTGGATTCCATCCATCCACAAGCTTCCAATCTCTCTCATGGGTTCTATCCACCCACAAGGTTTTCATTCTCTCATGGATTCCATCCATCCATAAGGTTTTTGAAAAACAAAATCAAATCCATGAAAAACTATTACTCAGCATGCCCATGACCGTGGGCATGGCTATCCAGGATAGATTATACACTCTGCAGAGGTTGTACAGCTTTACCCACAAGACACGATCATCCTTTTGTGCCACGCGAGTTACACACTTCCTTAGGTGTGCGGCAAGGAGTCGTGACAAGGCCTTTACAATGCAAAGCCTTCAACCTGGCCAAGCCAACTCTAAGGTTTCACCCTAGTAAGGAATCCACCAGACCGGAACCCCCTTTTGAGCCTAGGCGAGACTTCTCATGGCTTAACCACGCTCGCCCAAGTGAGACTTCACATGGCACCAACCACGCTCACTTTCAACCTACGACTTGACTCAGGTTGTGACTTCACAAATTATTCAGCCAGGGCTGTCCCACACCAGCCATGTGGTAGTACGATAGGGCTTTGCAATAGTAGCTCACAGACCGGTCCTTAATCTGACTTAGGCCCAACCACATACCCCTGTGCACGACAATCAACCTCTGCGGCTCCAACCAACAGGGCATGCCTGCACCCACCAATCTAACCAATTGCCTAAGTCTAAACCAGGTTTTATATTTTGTTTTCAAAATATCTCATATACCTCCTTGACTCACCAAAGTCAAGAGTTCAGTTGAAAAGTTTAACATTTCATGTGAAAAGGTTCGTCATTTCATGTGAAAAGGTATCCCAACACAAATAATATAACTAAGCAGGTCTAAGCATTTGATGTAATATTCCTCTAGCCAATACTAATGTACCAACTAGGGTTTGATCTAGGGAGACAAGGTATAAGGAATTCAATATCAATGGAGGAATTAAAAAGTAGGCATTAACTATATTTAAAACTGAAGTGAAATACGTTGAATAAAAGTATGCATGCAATATAATTTAAATCAGCATAATTTTATTTTGAAAACTGGGATCAACATGATCAAGGAGTGTGACTTGCCTTGCTCTTCAACTTGGTTTGAATCTTCGTCGAAGAATTTTCTCGAATCGTCCAAGTCTACACGTGAAAATAACCCATCAAATTCAAATTAAATTCAAATTGACTTCAAAAATTTGAATTGGGGCTATAAATGGATAGAGGGGAATTTTTGATGAATTTAAAATTTTGAATGGGCTAAATCGGAGTTAGGACGAAGGAGAACGGGCTCCGGGAAGTTTGAAAAGAAAGAAAATGAAAAATCAGGATTTTTGGAATTATTTTCCTAAAGGAAAATCCGGAATTATGGCATCAGCAGGGAATTTAATTTTGGCTGGATTATTTTTATGCTGGAAAATCAGGATTATGACGTCAGCAACGACGTCAGCCCTGAGGAATTCTTGGGCAGCCCACTGACATGTGGGCCCTGGTCCATGGACCGGGCTCACAGACGGAAGGGGCGGCTGAGGTGGCATGGGGGTTGCCGTGCCCACGTGGCGCTGACGGGGCGGGGCGGCGTCGACGTGGCGTGCTACTGGGCTGCCACGCCAGCACGGGTGAGCGGGCGTGGCTGGTCGGCTGGGGCGGCTCTCGGGCCCGGGGAGCTCGCCGGCGCTTCGTCGGGCGACGGCCGGCGGCGAGGGCGGCTACGGGGAGAGGAGGCCGAGGGGAACTTGGGGCGGGGCGCGGTATACCGGAGGTGGCCGGGAGAAGGCCGGCGGCGAGGAATGCGGCAGCGGTGCTCGGGGGCTTCGGCGCGGCGGTGATGGAGTGGCTGGGAGAGGATGGGGAGTGGAGGGGGAGGTAGTGCGAATGGCAGCGGTGCTCGGGGGCCTTTTTATAGGGGCCAGAGAGGGGAGGGGGCACGGGAATTCATCGCCGGAGATGCGCGGGGGCGGCGGCGGTTACGGACGGATTGGGGAGGTGGGGGTGCGGGAAGCGGGGGTAGTGGGTGCTGCGCGTGCGGGGGCGGTTAGGGAGTCAGGCGGCGCACGCAGAAGGGGGAAGGGCCGAGAAGAGCGGAGGCCGGTGGGGCGGAGTCGACGGTTGCGGAAGGAAGAAGGGGGCGGCCGGAGGTAAGGGAAGAAGAAGCTGACCGGTGGGCCCGTGCGGTCAGCGGGAGAGGAGGCGCGGCGGCTGCCGGGTGGGGTCCGCAGGGCAGAGAGGAGAGAGAGGGAGCGGGGTGCGGACGTCGGGGATGGGGACGCGCGGGCAAGATCGAACGGCCGAGAGGGGGCCAAGGCGGGCGGTGGGATGGGCCGACGCGGGGGAAGGAGGCGGATCTGGGCCGCACGCGTGGCAGCCGGGTGGAGGGGTAAGGCGGGATCGGGTGGGGCGCGTGGGCTGATCCCGGCCGTCCACGTGGCGGCCGGAGGGGAGGGGAGGGGATTTTAGTTTTTTAAATTTGATTTTCTTTTTCAGAAAACCCAAATAAATTCTATAAAGCTCAGAAAAATATTAAATTAACTCCAAAAATTCCAGAAAAACTCATAGAACCTTCTGGACACATTTTGGACTTAAAAATATTTCCAACTAATGTTGGTATTATATTTTTATATCTAAAATACTTTTTAATTTCAAAAATAGTTTTAAACTCCAGAAAAACACAGAAAACCAAATAAAATCCAAATAATTAATTTGACATAAGATTTTTATAAAAAATCAAAATATTATTTTATTTAATAATTATTTTAGGTTTTCACTTAAAATACTTTTCAAATACAACTTTTTCAAAAAAAAAGAAATTCAGGGCAAAACCAAAATTAAAATTTAGGCACAAAAATACGTATTTTAATTTAAAATTTTATTTTAATCAATTTTTATTATTTATTTTTTTATTTTCGCAAAAACCTAGGCTGTTACACCCAACTAGCCAGCCTCCAGCTGCCTAGACGCCCGGTGCCCCAGCCCCCGATCCATTCCATGTGAGGCGACCACACCCCCACCGCCGGCCGCCACCCTCACCCAGTCGCCTGCACGCGCCCCCACCACCGCCTGCTGCCCTCGCCTACGCCGCCTCACGTTTGCTGGCCGCCGCCCTCGCCCCTCGGTCCTGACGTGGTGACGCCGCGGTCCGTCGGCCACAGCCCTCGCTAACCTGTGCCTCTGTCTTGGACTTCAGCCTCCGGGTGCCCTCGCGCCTCGTCGAGTCACCGCACCGCATGGCAGCACCTGCACAGCTCATCCATATCCAGATCCAGGCATCACCAAGTGGGCAAGCCCCAAATCCAATCAGTAAGGAAGTTAAGGAACCTCAGCACTCTATTAGACCTCACCTCACTGTGCCCCCACCGCCAGTCGCCGCCCTCGCTTGCGCCGCTGCACGTGCCGCACGTGCGTGGTCCACTGGCCACTGCCCTCACTGGCTTGCCCCTCGCTCCCGACGCGGACACAACCATTGTGGACTTGCGCCTTTGGGCTCCGGCCTCCTGGTGGGTGCCCTCGGCGTCGTCGCCGTCTCACCGAGTCACCGAGCGAGCTGAGCAGAAGGCGGAGCAGTTGGCAAAGCGAGGAATGGGCTGAAACCCGAAATCGAATGGCCGAGGCGTGAGGAGTCAATTGAGGTAAGGTCGGTCTCGGTCGGATAAGGAATAAATAAGGATGACCGGTACGAATGAGGATTGGGAAATATTTAGCAGTAGGAATTATTTAACAAGTGGTAAGTTAGTTTATTTCAAATGTAATATTCATGCTCTTTGAATTTATCTATATGCATTATTTATTTTATTTTTTATGTTGTTTCTGTAGGTTCTGGTTCTTGTCCTACTATTAATGAGAAAATGGTGGGCTAGCCGCATAAAATAGTGAGCAAATCTCCATTTAGGATTTGAGGTACTTGATGTATCTTTATTATGCTACATTCTATATGGTTTCATATACTTTCTTTATTGTGATTTGTGTTAAAAACTTGAACTCTTCAAGTATTGAGCATTAAGGAAAAATTTCATATCAATGATGTATTTGTGACGTATTTTTTATTATATCATAATATAGTTCTAGACTTGTGGTATGCTAGATTATTACTTGGTTCAAATTTAGTCCGGCGCATGCTCTTTAATCCTGGATCCACCACTGTGGATGGCCACTGCTCGTTTTGGTGGTATGGAGTGGCGGAATCAGAATTTAGCTATGTCTCAGATTTAGTGATGGAATGATCTGGACTACTTAGACTAGATCATGAGAATGTTATCTTAGACTGAGCTGAATTTACCTAGTCTACATACTAGGTATTTTTTATATCTTGAGCTGAAGTTTATCCTGTTTGGAGCCTGGTTCCGCTCCTGGTGGTACGCATGCCTTGGTTAGGTGCATGTATGGTTGAACATTCTGCTAGCTGTGATTAATTTTGGTGAAATTTGGGAGTAGACGGTAGTGGTGCTACGGCTAGAAAGTTTTGCTCCTAGATAAATGTGCTAAAAAAACCTTGGCCAGACACGCGGAGTTTGTCGAAACAATTCGTGGCCTCTTTTTAGCGTAGGAATTTCATGTGAAACAGCCTAGTTTTAATCTGGAAAAATCATTGCGTTCCAAACATAGCCTTGAGACCTGCTTGTCATGAGATTGGAGGGGAGAGTTGGGCAAAATGGAGCCTTGTTGCAAATTTATAACGAAAATTGGCGAAATTCGGGCAGTAGCACAAAATTGCACAATTCAACAACGTTCGATTCGGGTCGGTAAAGCCGAATTTCACATAGACCATTGAGGATCTCGAGGCTGTTTTGTTCTTAAACCTACGCATGCCAAAATACTAAATTTTGGTAACTTTAATAAAATTTGGCATCCGTTTGGTTTGTTGCCAATGTGTTACCAAACGTTGGTAAGGCTCCTTTTTCATTGTATCCTTAGTTCATTTTATTGTCAAAGTTTGGCCAAAACTTATGCCAAGAATTCCATAACAAAAATTTGATAATTCGATCATATTGATAGGGTTTGTATAGGTCATCATGCTTTAGGTGCATAACTGCTTTTTTTCTTTATTTCCTTCTTTTCTTTTTTTTAGAGAGGAAGAGGTGCATAACTGCTCCTAGGTCCTCATGCTACGGTTGGCCCCATTTGTGCAGATCCAATCAAATCCCAGACAGAACTCGAGGCCCAACTGTGTTTTAGAATTTGGCCTGAAATTCACAAGGGCATTGGGCTGGAAAAACCTCATCCAAACAGGCCGAAGTGTGCCATCCAAGGATGCTACTAGTAAAATGACCTTCCACTAAAAGAAGTGTTATTTGATCTTAATGCTGAGGGAAAAAAAGGAATAGTGCACATACAAAAAACTAGCAAATAAGAAAAAAAAGAGAATGTGTTTACAAGGAGACCAAAGAATTAGAGCTCTTTAATAAAAAAGAAACACAGGGAGGGAAAAAAAGAATAATACACAGAAGGGGCTACAGATCTTTTTTTTTAAAGAACAGAGCTTCAAACCATAGACCTCGAGCATGTTAACTTTGTGCTCTACTGCTAGGCTACGTGTTGACAGCTAAAAGAAACCGGACGAAGAAGCAAGGAGAAGTATGTGCCCGAAATCTTCCGGAAGTACAGTTTAAGATGGTCCTTATTTGGGTTTAAAAACTCCTCGAGTTCCATCTCTCTCATTAAGTTGTTTGATTCTTCTGTCAAGTGGCGTCTCTTGCTCTACTAATTAATTCGGTGTTATGGTAGCTGGTAGCATCCACCAGTGGACTCCGAAAAGCCAAAGATTACGTGCACGCCTAACAAGCGTCCATTAGTTAGGAGTGATCATTTGGGTTTTTTTTTGTGATTTATGTTGAAAAGCACTGTAGCTGACTGAAAAAGCATTGTAATTGATAGAGGCTTATTTAGTATAATTAAATTTAAAAAAATTAAAAAATATAAAAAATATGTTAGCTCATTATGTATAATACAAACAAATACAAATACGGGAAAAAAGAACCGGCAAAAAAATTCAACAAAAACTCAAAAGTTCAAAAAAAATGAAATTTATGAATAATGAAAAATAAACCGAAAGTTAAAAGCTGAAGCCATCCAGGCTCTCATTATGGCAGATGATAGATTGTTGGTAGCTGGTTTACTAAAAGGAATCAACAAAAGGCTCCTTTTTAACAGTGGCTGGTAGCAGTTGGTGGTGGGCCCTAGGTCACAGCATTTGGATTTTCCTCTCCACGAGGTGACTGGATGGATGCCTTTGGTGTTATTCCTCGGCTATTTGAAGCCCACCTCCATGGACCATTTGTCCATCGAAAGCATGAAAAGGGAGAGAGAAAGCAGCAAAGCAGCCAAGAAAGCAGTGGCCATTATATCAGGAGGAAGAAAGGAATTGATGGAACAAGGAGGAGAAGATATGTCTTCTGCTGCTGCTTCTTCTTCCTCCTCTTCTTTCTTCCCCATGAGGCAGTGCAGGATTTGCCATGAGGAGGAGGACGAGGATGAGGAGTGGTGTGCAACAATGGAGTCTCCCTGTGCATGCTCTGGCTCTCTCAAGGTACATGCCTGTTTAATTCCTTGCCTTGTGCTACATGCATGCTTTAATTCTTGATCCATGGGGAGGCTTCTTGCTTCTAACTACTAGCTAGCTGATTAACGGTGTGTTGATGTATATGTTTATGTGCATGCACGTAGTACGCTCACAGGGGATGTGTGCAGAGGTGGTGTGATGAGAAGGGGAGCACCCTCTGCGAGATTTGTCTTCAGGTTGGTTTGGTTTGGTTGCATGTTGTTCTTTTCTTGTGAAAGTTCTCCTGATCACGAGGTTGAGATCTTATCGTTGATTGTTACTATTTTATCCATGAAATGTTTTATGTGTTGCTTTTCTTATTAGGGGTAACCTAAAAGGTGTAATTTGATTTTTTTTAAAAGGTGTAATTTGTGGGGAAGGTGTCTACTAGTTAGTTACTTGCCCTCTTTATGAATTGTAATCAAGTGTTGCCACGTACATGGTTTGTACAAATTAAGTAAGTGATTTCTTTGAGGATAAACAAAGTAGCTCTGCTCTACCTTTTCGTTAGTCATAAGTTAGTGCAATGTTCTCGTGTGAAATGCTGTACCTTCTGCCCAACTTTCAGCAAGGAGGACATGTTGTCAATTATAACAAACTCTATATAATATCCAAAGGAATACATTCCTAAAAATTCTTTATATTATTTATTTAAATTATGCTTTTGTTGCCAGAATTTCGAGTCTGGCTACACAATCCCTCCCAAGAAAGCTCCGGTTGTTGAAATGGTGACCACTGTCAGGTAGCAAGCCTCTCTCTCTCTCTCTCTCTCTCTCACACCCCCACCTGTTAGAGATATATGTATAGTTTGTTATTCCCCATTGTTATGAGGGGTTCTTTGCATATTTACCACTTGTACTTTGTGTATATATACTGGCCCATTGGCCTCATATGAATACCAGCGCTATTCATAACATGGTATCAGAGCCAAAACTAGGGTTTTGGCTTACCTAGGGTTCCGCGCGCGCCCGTGTGCCGCCTCCGCCGCCGTCGCAGACTCCCGGCCTTCGCCGCTGTCGCCGACTCCCGGCCTCCTCCGCTGCCATCACCGCCCGCTCGGCCTTCACGGCCTCCTCCACAGCCGCCTGTCGGCCTCCTCCGCAGCGTCGCCGTCGCGCTGCTGCTCCTCCGCCCGACGCCGCCGGCCGCTCCCTCCGCGCCGGCCGCTCCCTTGCGCCGCCGGCCCTCCGCGCCGGCCGCTCCTCCGCGCCCGACGCCGCTCCCTCCGCGCCGGCCGCTCCTCCGCTCCGGGCCGCTGCCGCCGACTCCCGTGCCGGGCCGCCGCCTCCCGTGCCGAGCCGCCGCTCGGCCTCCACCCGACGCCGCCGGCCCTCCGCGCCGGCCGCTCCCCCGCGCCGCCGGCCGCTCCGCGCCGTCCGCGCCGCCAGAGCCACCGCCGCCGCCTCCTGCGTGTGGGCGTGTGTTTTCTAACGGGCCGAAGGCCCGTTAAGTTTTAGGGTTTCGGAAAAAAAAACGTCGTTCTAACCGCCGCGCCGTCCAGCGCCGCCTGTTAGACTTCGTTGTCTTGGTCGCCGCGCCGTCCAGCGTCGCCTACCAATGGGCACCGTTTCCCTCCCTCGCTGCCCGGTGATCTTTGATGGTGTTAATTACACCGACTTCGTGTCTCACATGCGCATTCACATGCGTGGTCTTCGTCTCTGGGGCGTCCTCTCTGGCGATGTCACCTGCCCGCCTTACCCTATTCCTCCGACGGAGCCTACGCCTGTTGCATTGCCTCCGACAGCCGATAAGGCTGCTGCTGATGATGAAGCTGATGATAAAGCTGCCTCTGCCTACCATGAGGCTCTGGATTCCTACAAGGATCGTCTGACCGTCTACACTCAGTGGTACGATGACGACGCTCGGGCTGCTGCTGTCTTCATCGCCAGTGTCCAGCCTCAGTTTTCTTCTGAGGTTGCGGGACTCCCTTCGGCTTTCCAGATGTGGACTCATCTTCGTCAGCGCTACGAGCCCTCTGGTGATGCCCTGTACCTGTCCGTGGTCCGCCAGGAGCACTCTCTTCGGCAGGGCGATACTACTGTTGACGCTTTTTACGCTCAGAGTTCTGCTGTCTGGCGTCAGTTGGACTCACTTCGCACTGCTGGCTGTCGTACCTGTCCGTGCTGCCTGGATGTACGTGCTAACCTGGAGTTTCAGCGGGTTTACGAGTTCCTTACTCGCCTTCGTCCTGAGTTCGAGCAAAGGCGTGCCCAGCTCCTTGCACGCCACCCTCGTGTCACTCTCCTGGAGGCTCTTACCGAGATACGCGCAGAGGAGACTCGTTTGAGTGGTGCTGGTCTGATGTCACTCCCCTCTGTGCTCGCCGCTCATCCGCCTGCTACACTGCCTCCTCCAGCGGCTACCACAGGTGGTGGTGGCCGTCCTCCGTCTGGAGGTGGCCGTCCTCACTGTTCCTACTGCGACAAGGATGGCCACACTGAGTCCCAGTGCTACAAGAAGAAGCGGCATCTTTCACGCCGTTCTTCTACTGGCACTAGTGCTTCTACGACGACGTCTGCCTCGACTTCTTCAGCAGCTTCTCTCACCGAGCAGGAGATAGCCAGACTTCGACGCCTACTTGCCGCTTCAGGTTCTCCCTCGACAGGTTCTGCAGGTTCTGCTACTGACTCTTCGGGCACTGAGAGACCACCTCCTACACAGTCAGGTACCTCCCCGTGGATTCTTGATTCTGGAGCATCTTTTCACATGACTCCTGATCCTTCCACTCTGTCTTCTATTACACCTCTTGATTCTCCTGTCAGTGTTCTTACTGCTGATGGTACATCTCTTTCTGTCTCTGGTCGAGGATCTCTTAGCAACTCATCTTTTCATGTTCCTTCTGTTGCTCATGTTCCTCGCCTTACCTTGCAGCTTCTTTCTGCTGGGCAGATTACTGACCTTGGTTATCGGGTTATTCTCGACTCTGACTCTTGTTGTGTTCAGGACTGCCACACGGGAGCTCTGGTTGGTTCTGGCCCTCGGCGCCGTGACTCACAGCGTCTCTGGGAGCTTGACTGGCTTCATCTTCCTTCCGTTGCCACCACCGCCGCCAGTCTCTCCGTTTCTGCCACTTCGTCTACCGGCTCTTTCCAGCAGTGGCATCACCGTCTTGGCCATCTGTGTGGATCTCGTCTGTCGTCCTTAGTTCGTCGTGGTCTTCTGGGGTCTGTCTCAGGAGACGTGTCTTTAGATTGTCAGGGCTGTAAGTTAGGTAAACAGATTCAGCTTCCTTATCCTCATAGTGAGACTGTGTCTCAGCGTCCTTTTGATCTTGTTCATTCAGATGTTTGGGGTCCGGCTCCCTTCGTTTCGAAAGGGGGTCATCGTTATTATATTATTTTTATAGATGATTTCTCTCGCCACACTTGGATATATTTCATGTCATCTCGTAGTGAGGCCTTGCCTATCTATAAACAATTTGCCACTATGATACACACACAGTTCTCCACTCCTATTCGTGTCTTTCGTGCTGATTCTGCTGGCGAGTACCTCTCTCGTCACCTGCGCAGCTTCCTTGCTAAGCAGGGCACTCTCGCTCAGTTTTCTTGTCCTGGTGCTCATGCTCAGAATGGTGTCGCTGAGCGCAAGCATCGTCACCTCCTTGAGACGGCTCGTGCTCTGATGATCGCCGCCTCTATTCCACCTCACTTTTGGGCCGAGGCTGTTTCCACTGCCACCTATCTCGTCAACATCCAGCCCTCTTCTGCTCTTAAGGGTGCGATCCCTGTTGAGCGTCTCTGTGGTTGTCTTCCTGACTACTCTGCCCTTCATCTGTTTGGCTGCGTTTGCTACGTTCTCCTTGCCCCTCGAGAACGCACCAAACTGACCGCTCAGTCTGTTGAGTGTGTCTTTCTGGGGTACAGTGCCGAGCACAAGGGATATCGGTGCTGGGATCCTGTTGGTCGTCGGATACGGGTTTCTCGGGATGTGACTTTCGACGAGTCTCGTCCATTCTACCCACGTCCTGCCTCTCCTTCGGCTTCCTCTGTGGAGTCTCTGTCTTTCTTGACCTTTCCAGATACTCCTATATCTGTTTTGCCCTCGTCCACCTGTCCTACTGAGTCTCTACATATTCCCCCTGTGGCCTCTCCGCCGTTGTCGCACCCCCACCCACACACACCCCTGTTGCATTGTCAATTCTGCACTCAAGCTGACAGATAAGACTATCAAGAAAATGGCCAAGGATAAGGTGATCCCATTTAAGCTGACAGTCATCTGCAGCAGTATACTAGTATTACAGATGCCCTCCAACGAAGGCATATATCATTAGGTGCCACATTGTTTTCAAAACAACAATCATGCAAACCGATTAGGATGCTAACCACCAGGGGTTGATGAGATCTGATCTATATCGCCGTTGATCATTTTAAATGGTCAGCCAGGTAGATACCCAGGTCGTCCAAACGAACACAGCTTTCCTGTTTTTTTCTCCCTATTCTCCTCGTGATCTCGTTGACATGGCAAAGATTCAGAGTATTCTCTCTGCCCCCTCATATTCCCCTGGTGCTCTGATTCTCCGTCACGTCGACGGAAATACAAGAGGGACAGGAAGAAGAGATCAGGGGCACTGCTTCACCCCTGGCCCCACATTCAAGTATACCTTCCAATCTTGGGACCACAGGATTTGGAGCTCTCAATAACGCGTAAGATCCAGCAATAACACCACAACAAATGAAAAATTGTGATGATCGCGATTCACGGCATTTTTCGTACAACTGCTGCAATTTTTCCTGTAAAGACTTGCGCCACAAATGTACGACTGGTTAAAATTCCCACGTATGTTCGATAGGTACTAAACACCATTTGTTCTCTCTCATCCCCTGTTCATGCCAAAATGGACAGGTAAGACAGCTGCGCTCAACGATATGACCTGCTGTACTGAGCTGTGCTGCTGCATAGCATTGGTGGGGGTGGGGGCGCTGTCCTGTCAAGCGTGTGTCCAAATCAGAAATCACGTGGTCTTCTCAATTGCGACACTCTAATCCATTGCATCCTGCCGCAACCCCGCGAGGCAACCACTAGCTAGTATCTACCGATTGTCAACTGATCATAGCCTGATGCTTCTCTTGCAGTGAAGAGGCCCCTGAACTGCTAGATGATGACCAGAACATGCGATTGACAGGATCCGAAGGGCCGATTGACGGCTCAGATTACGCTGAGTGCTCCTCCGCTGAAGACAGAAATGCCTCGTGGTGCCGGTCACTGACGATAACGGTACGTACTGTTGGCGGGGACACACTGTCCATTGTCGGGCAGGTCATGCTGCAGGGTTGTCTCCAGGATTCTGATTTCTGCAGTTCTGTGCAGTTCACCATTGTACTGCTGGTGTGGCATCTCATTGCGGTGGTGGCGATAGAAGCAGCAGATCACTGCGCATTCAGCCTACTCACGGTGAGCAGAGCTCATTGGCACGCTTCCAGCTGAAGGAAGAAATTAGAGTGACGACTGATCAGATGAAATTAACAACTGAGGGATGTTGCTTTGCAGATATACTTGCTCCGGGCTGCTGGAATCATGCTGCCGTTCTATGCTGTCATGCGGCTGATCCGCATAATTCAAAACGGGCAGCGGCGGTATCGGTTGCAGTTGCTAGAGGTTAGTCCTGACTCCTAACTTCTGTTCAATGTTTTTTCTTTGGGAGTCTGTTCAATGATTTCTAGGTGACATTTGACTGAAGACATGCTGATACACACACACACTCTCTCTCTCGTAATCTGTTTCTGCAGGAGCAAAGAAGAAGGAATGCATCAAACTTGCACAGTACGCATGGCCAGGAGCAGCAGCAGCTTGTAATTAGTGTTCATTGAACAAATGAATTTAAATCCTTCTACAAGGGAAGTCGCACAAATGTGCATCATGTTTTGCAGGGGCAAAATATCATCATTTGTAAACTTTCAGTATACATATAGGTAGTACAGTACAAAGTAAAAAACTACAGTAGCTGCAGCCGCAGCCTAGCTCAGTTCCCAGTGTCTTGGACGCCTCAAATAAAAATAAAGGCTCAAACCAGAGTGAAAATTAAAACAAGGAAAAAGGGTCATGTTCTTGCTTACTAATTTGTCGTGACCAAGTGTTGGTACCAAAGATGATATTAATCCAGAAATTCTGCAGTTATCTAATTTAGAGAAAAGGTTCATTTATAGAAAACTAAGCTAACATACTGCCAAAAAAAAACTAAGAAAAAAATGTATTTAATCACTTTCATCTGCTCTAAAAGATCCATTTTTTTCATGGGCAATTGGAGAAAGCTCAGTACGGCAATCATCAAAAAGGCATCAGCATGATACCACATAACACTTCAAAGAAACAAAAAGTATTATCACTCAGGGATACAAATCTCAGAACTAGAGAAAAACCCACCTGATGGTCGGTAACGGTAACCGGCCTGTTACCGGAAAAACCTAAGAAACCGGTTAAAATTCTAATATTAAAATTTGAATTTGGGCTATTTTAAAACCAGTAATCGGAACAGTTACTGCGCAAAAACCGGAGAACTGGTAGAAAAACCGCTACTAAAACCGAGAAACGCAAGAGAAAATTCAGTTATGGGTAATTAGCAATTGGAATAATACAAATATTAATTAGAAAGTCTAAGTCCAAGCCTCCAAAGTGCTTTCCAGGATTCCCTACTGCTTATACTACCTAAGGTCCTTTCCAAGATTCCAATTAGCATGCAGTAGTTATGCTAGTTTGTCTAAAAAATGTTGCGACTTGGGAGGACAATAATTAAAGTATATTTAGCTTATACAATACATAATCTAACACAAAAAAGTTTAAAGTAACATAGGAAATGCATTATGCAGTCATAAATTTAAATTTAAATTTGAAAAAATTTGGACAGTTTTTTCTCTCGGTTTCCACCAGTTTTCCGCTAACTGCCAGTCCCCCCCTGGTATCACTTACAAGACAAGCAGGCAAACAATCGCCCATTCCATATCTCTTTCATAATATCTCAGTTGAGATAAGCCACAGTAGCCTGCACTCCTGCATGTAGGCTGTCACACTATGTAAACGTAAATTAATGTAAGAGCCAATACACTAATCTAGGTTTCATCCACCAGATGTATTTATTTACTTGAAAATATACCTATATCACAGTCTATACAAGGACAACAGTAGTACTGAAAAATTAAACACATAACGTAACAAGTCAATGTCAAGCAGATGCAGTTCTCCGGAACAGATAATATTAGGTTGTGTTTGGTTTAGGGATAAGGTGGGATGGGATGGTCATGTCTCTGATTTTGGGATGGGATGATCCCATTTTTTGTTTGGTTGGGGGATAGAGTCATCCCTATTTTTTTGTTTGGTTGGAAGGATAAAGTGGGATGGAATGGTCTCATGCTTTGTTTGGATGGAAGGATAAAGGTGGGACATGTGTGACATTTGAGTTTTTTTTTAAAAAAATTGAAGGCTATTGTTGATATGTTTCTACACATAAGCCTTTGAGTTTTTTTTAAAAAAAATTTAAACAAAACAGTACTTAAAAAAACAAAGAGGTGGGATGACTCTATCCCATGTGGGATGACTCCGTCCCATGAAAAAAAGAGGATTGCCTTGTCCCGGATCTACAAGGAATATTCCTAGTGGGATGTCCTTGACTCTGCTTGTCTCCCATCCAAACACCTACAAAAACGGGTCTATCCCATCCCGTCCCACCTAGTCCTTGCAACCAAACACATGGTTAGTTTAGGAAAGATTATAATTTATAAACCAAAGCATTTCAGTTGTAAGTTGCATAAATCAAAAGGCTAGAGTTATGTCACTCTCATTCTTTTCTTCTCTCCTAACCAAATGGTCCTGGAAAGATTAATCTAGGAGTAAAATGAATAGAAGACAAGAAGATCTACACCACGACAGCTGAAATGTGAGCATGCCATATCTGTCAGGTTTTTTTTCTGCACGGGAAACTCAGATTCTATTTCTAAGATAACGGAATTTACATAGTTATGCTTCAGTGTTTCTTAGCTGCTACTATTGCGGGTTCATTGTTTTTTCCCCCTCTGTCAGGTTTAAATTTTAATTAAGAGCAGGGACCAGAACAAATTGGGTTCACCAAACATAAGAGTACAAAAGTAGCAAAACACATTACTCATTAGTCATTTGGTGTAACAGTACTCAAAGGAGCTAACTAACCGTATGGCAGACATTAGCTAGTGCTTCATACCAACCAAGAGCTAAGTTGGAACCACTCACCACATGGTAGACCAAAAGGGCTAGCATGTGCTGTGGGACATTATTAAGATCTAAGGACTTACGTAAAGCCAGTTAAAAGGAACAGAAGAGTACAATGGGACAGACTGATATGAAGAATGTGACAAATAATTGCAACATGATGAGCTTAAATTTTGCAATACTAAAGAGAAACATCTAGAATTACTAACACGCTAGTGATGTCTGTAATCTGTACTACGGCGTTAAGTAGAGAACAGAATGATGCAGATCTAATGCTGAAAGGCCCAACAACTAGATGTTAAAGAACCACAGGAACAGAAGTAAATCTCAGATAACAAGTTGAGCAGGATGTAGCAGGTGGTCATCCACTTTCCAACCTGTACACAGCTGCAAAAATTCCACCATTTAGGTAAAACCAAAACAGCAATCAATACCCACTCTTATAAGGGGCATACTTTTCTTCCCTGATCGTAAACATTTGGCAATGATGAATCCATCCTCTTTGTAGTGGGCATAACAACAGAAACAAACAAAGAACTCAGATAATTAATCTACTAACAGAAACATAACTAAAAGATATCATATAAGGAGCTATGTCAAAATTCATATAACTATCTTGCTTAACAAGATATGCTGCGTGCCTGCATCTCAAAATAATGAGTGCTAAAGAAGCATTTAGAAGTTCAAAGAGCAGTAAGCTGTAAGTGTCTTGAAGAATGCTAAAAGGGCATCAGCTATAATTAGGCAGCCAATAAACAATGTAACTTGAGCAATTTTTGGACTGTGCAGGCCATAAATACATTGCAGGTTGACCTGAAAGGCTTAAACAAGATATGTAGTTTATATTGCTTGATGCCTAAGAATGCTTCTACATGGCTGTCATATAGGATGCTTGGTTTGATGAGCCTTTACAAATCTTAACTAGGCACTCCAATGGAACCAAACATGTCCACATCTTAACAATTGACAGTGAAGATTGGTGCATGGACTATTACACCTATCGGAAATTTTTGATAACATCTAATGTGCAACATCTCCCGTCAGAAAATAGACTGTAGGTTTGTCACGGCGTGCTTCACTTTGTCACTTCACAGCCTTCAACTATGGTATTAATCCGATTTTCAATCTCCAACTTCAAAACCATTTACTTTTCACCCTAGAACTATTAAACTATTCCTAATACAACCTTCACACAAAATCGTTCCGATTTAATCCGACGTGGTAGTGATTTAGCTTCAATGGCCTTGGTCCGATTTTTAACCCTCAACTTTAAAACCGTTCACTTTTTACCCCGTAACTATTAAAACAGATGTAAAACACAACCTTCACATGAAACCGCTCTAGTTTAATTCCAACTAGGTGGTGGTTTTAGCTACAATGGCATTCTAATGGACAATGCACGCTAATGTGGCATCCTCATACATAACGTAAACTGATGTGGCCTCACCTCTTAGCAATACTTTTATCAGATTTAGAAAAAATGAAACAAAAAAGCGAGTGTCCACTAGTTAGCCTCTCCTATTTCCTCTTCTCAAAACCATCGGCGTCACATCTTGTTTCACAATCTTTTTCCTCACATCTCCAAATTAATTTGAGTTTCATGTTGACAACTGCTCATAATCGAGGTTCTTCTTCTCCAGCGCTGTCAAGCATCTCCACCGTGGTTCGTCGTGACTAGTAAGAATCTGTCTGATTTGTTCATATACAAGCACCATCTATTCCTCACCTATCTTTTGACATGTTCAGTTTTACCTCTTTTCCACTATAGCGTTGTCACATCCAAGACCTGATCGCCACCATTGCCTACCCAACACAGTCTACATCTACCCAAACCACCATCAATGTAAGGTTCCTTATACAACGAGCATTCTATTTTGCCCTCACCCGTGCCTCTCTACCACCCTATCACTGGCACCATGTACTGCCACCTTCGGGAGCTCTCTATCTATGTCTTTCTCTGCTGAAAACCACTTATTAAACCAACCTAGGGTTAAATATGATTGGTTTTGATAGTTCAAGGGTGAAAAGTAAATCGTTTTGAAGTCAAAGGTTGAAAATCAGCCCAATGCCAGAGTTAAGGGTCATAAAGTGAACTTGTTCCCTTATAAAACCAACTACAATTGAAAAATTGACGATTTTAATAGTTTAAGAGTGAATAGTAAATAGTTTTGAAGTTGTGGTTGAAAATCAGATCGATGCCATAGTTAAGGGTTGTAGACTTGTTCCTAAACTAAATAATAACCAGCTACAATATTTTGCTGGGAATTTCAGAACAGAGCTAGTCATGCAGTGAACTGCCCAAAATTGTACTCACAGGAATAAGAGGAATGATTCTATTGGCTAGTAGCAATGGATGGATGGAAATCAAATCACTGTTTTTGAATATAGCTCAATAAATATGAGTATGTGTATGGGCCACATGGCAATAAAAATTTGCACAGGCTCATATCTGCTGCAAGATAGCATCGACGAAACTTTACCAAACTGGTCCATGACCACACCAAAACTGTTAGAACTGTTGAAGTACCAAAATTAAATAATTAACAGTTGAAGAAAGAGGTCATCTCCAAGGCCACGACACAGACACCTGCGTTTGGGGGGTGGGTTGGGGGGATGCATACACTGTTTGCTACGAGCAGCGCAGAGCCACAAATAACTTAGCTATGCGCTATGCACTTCTCTGCAGAATTACCAACAATGACTATTCAGTGTGCACCCCAAACAGCCAAGAAAATTGCTCCTTGTTCGGCAATGGAAACTGTGCTAGACGAGTTAATGTCGGAGTACAGATATTTGGCATCAGCATTTTGGCTGTTTAATGCTTTTTGTTAACTTTAAACATAATAGAGTATAAAATGCTGGGTGGAATCAACGAGTTGTAGCCCTTAATTTCCAGCTAGCTCCAAACTTCGAGCCTATACATCAGCATAAGATAACAATAAGCATCTAAAATTATAAGGATAAATTCAAAGATGCTAGACCATGTGGTGGTCGTGCAAAGAGTGGTGATGAATAATTGATATTTGGGTTTTATTGGAATTTATGTTTATGAGAGTTCTGGTCGATGCGCTATTGTTACTGGAGTTTTTAGGCTAGCAGGTTTGGTTGGTATGTGTCGATCACGGCAGATGACCAAGGCAGGTCGACCATAACATTTTGATTATGACATTTAGACCATGGCTTTTCGACCATGGTATTTTCGACTACGGCATTTCGACCACGGCAAGTCGACCATGGTATTTTGACCACGAAAGGTAATCGGTAGGTTTCGACCTTAAATAGTGAACCGGTCGTAAGAAACAATGAACCGGTCGTGAGCTACAGTGAATTGGTCTTAGCTACAGCGAATTGGTCAGTGGTCGTAATCTCTTCTTCTAACAGTAACCGGTCGTAGTTATAGTACATTTTCGATGGTCGTAGCTATAGTGTTTTGTCGTAGTCGAAGACTTTGCTGGTCAGTGGTCGTAGACTTTGCGGTCAGTAGTTATAATCGTAGACTTCACGGTCTGTTATCATGGTCATAGACTTTGTGATCGGTAGTTGTAGATTTTTACAATCTATTGTTTTAGGCTTCGCGATCGGTTGTCTTAGACTTTACGATCGGCTATCTTAGGCTTCACAGTTGGTACTCGTAGACTTCACGGTCATCACGAGTGCTTCAATTCTAGTGATCTTCAAGTCCTTCTATTCTGGTAAACTTCGAGTACCTCGTGTACCGTGTCTGATGGGCCAGTGACCTGACCAGCCTGTGCATAGCGGTTAGACTGATCTTGCTCGGTGGCCATTGCTTCTGTACTAGGTTGGTACTTGGCGGTCGTTGCTATAGTATCTGGTCAGTTTCGGTGGTCGGTGCTACAGTACTTGTTGTTGATAATATGTGCTACAATGCTTGGTCGATACTCGGTAGTTGATGGCACAGTGACTGGTTGATGGTCAGTAGTCGTAGACTGGGAGTGCTACGATGCTTATGATTTTCGAGTGTTCTGAGTGGAGTAATAGAAATTCCTGAGTACTTGTGTTTTTGAGTACTCGATGAGCTAGCGACCGATCTGTGCATAGTGGTTGCAACCGGTCGTAATGAGTGATCTAAGACTGATTTCTGAAAAGTGATATAATTTGTGGTCGTAGTTGATCTTGTTGGTGTTGATGGATGGTTAAGATGTGATATGAGTATGTAGACTAATGTTGATCAGGTTGGGAAGAACTTGTGCTGGTAAAATATGTTCTTTGGTCTTTGCATTGCAGGTTGGCGTGAAGGCGATCATGGTCAATAATGAGAAGGATTGAGACTAAAATGGAAAAAAATCTTATGTCCAGGTGGTCAAGGATGTCACATGAGGTGGTCGGGCTCACGCTGGGGCACGTGGAGATCAAAGGTGGAGATGCGTGGAGAGGCTACAGAAGGTGCTGTCCTGGAGACTTCGATACGTGAGGTGATGGTGCGTGATGAAGATACAGTAGGTGTTGTCCTAAAGACTTCGTCACATGGTGAGTTTGGAGTTGTAGATGGAGTCCATAACTGAGAAGATTTATAATTTGGTCAAAAACCCGTGTTAGGAAGGGTTTTGGGTCCCTTGATTTTCAGAAGAGATAGTGTTTTGTGTCTGTGTTTGAGGTGGACACGGTTTGGAACATTAGCTTATAAAAGTAGGGAGAGGCTAAGGGTTAACATGTGGTTTTTCATAGGGTCTTTGGAGAGAAAGCTTTTGTACTTGGGTTTTGTCAGACCCAGATTTTACAATCCGGAATCTTCTGTGATTCCACCGCACTATTCCCTGGATCAGTAGATAGTGCTCACAGATTACAGTTCTGAATATCAAAGTACATATCATGCAGAAGCGTAAATATAGTAGTAGACTTACTCAGGGGCCGATTAGGCCGAAATCATGAAATTGCAGCAGCGGAAGAACGAAGCACACAAGTGGGACCTTCAAGACATGCCCACAGGCAGCCAACTGGAGGTTCGCGACCTAGCCCTTGACATCTTTATCTTCTCTGCCAGCTTGTCCAACCTTGTTGCTGAAGCGAGGTGATTTGATTCCTGATTCTGAATTTTGTCGCAAAAGCGAGTGTGAGCACTCCAACCCCGTGCTCCGCGAGCCAATACACAGAATGCAAATAAATAGTATGCATGGCTTAACAAAGGAGAGGCTCGGGTTATTTTATTTGCCAAAAATTGCTTTTAGTAGCATTATTACTATTATTTAATCAAAGTGTTATTATTGCTACCTAACTTCACACTACAATTGCCAAAATTGAATTAATCCACCGAAAATGCACATTCTTTATTGACTGCTGTCTAAAGCTCCAAACAGCAAGTGACATCATTTATTTAATCCACCGATCATACTTTGTATTTTGAATTACTAATAATCCAATCCTGTCATTACTCTTCATCAGCTACTCACCTCTGAATTCTAATGATTCTCTAACATAATTACTTTCAAATCCACCGATATCATTCGTATTCAATCCTTTTCGTCATTGATTCAAAACCATAATCCAAAAATCAATCTCATTTTCCATTATCTATCACTAGCTAATCCACAAATATACCTCCACCGAAAATTCAATTTACCAAGATTATAATCCACTAATTGTTATGAATCCTCCAATCTTCTCAGAAATTCAATTCATCCCTATAGTAATTGATCAACTCCTATAAATTCCCATTATCGCCAATATCTTCCAAGAATTTATAGTAATCATTAGTGTAGTAATCCAGCAATTTACCTTTGCACTCCCTAATTCTCCAAAATCGATTCACTATTATATATCCACCAAGAATATCACTAATCAAGAATTATACTCCAATACTTGTATTATTTCTCCAAATTCCTGAAAATTCAATTAGATCATCTATCTAGCCTATCTATTCAGCTGGACCCCACTAATTTATTTCTCCCAGAACCCACACTATCGTTTTCTTTTTGTAATCGACACTGAATCCACCAATACCTATACGTGCATACTAAAAACATCCATCTCCTTTACTCACAACCCTGTTTATTCCTCCCATATTTTAGTTTGTAAGATTAGTAATGCCACTATTTAAAATACAATACATAAAATTTCCTGAGACCTAGCAGCTTTGGAACAAATCATAATGTTCAAGGAATACTAACATGATTTTCCATACATATGGCATCACACCATATGCCTAATATCACCATAATTTTTCCATACATATGGCACCACACCATATAACATCTTTCAGCATTATAGCCGCTTAACTTACCACTGGGACGACACCTAGGACAACTCAAATCAGGGCCTTTCTCTGCCCTCCACTTTACCATTCCCATTCACAAAGTTTTTGAAATAGAACTATATCTGGTTAAGTTCCCATGTCCGCCCTTGACCGTGGGCACAGCTATTCGAATAGTTTTGACTCTGCAGAGTTTGTACACTTTCACCACAAGAGACAATCAACTCGTTGCCCCACACGATTCCTTAGTCATGTGGTTGAGCAGACCATCACAGTAACCGTTCAAAGTACCTCGCCCCTTCCATCATTTCACCCTATGGGTCGCTCCCACTTGCGATGGGTCCCATACGTTGTGCGGGATGTTCTCCTTCTGAACGTCTAGCAGCTGGCTACGTCCCCTGCTAGCCCGCCACAGCAGAACTTCACCCTCTGCGAGTGTCCCATTCAAGCCGTCACACAGACTGCCGCTTGCACTACCCCACACCTTCTCCTGGAAGGATGACTTTCAGGGTCCGGTAAATCTACTAAGCCAAGTTGTATTTTACAGACTTGTGGTTGTACTGTTTTACACGGGTTGACATGACAAGATTCAGTCCTTAGTGGTATCTGGGCGGTCCTACCACAAAACCACACTCTCGTGCACACCTGCACCATACCCCCGAACCATCCGCCCAGATAAATAAGCAATTTGAGGTTTTTAGGAATGTAAAATAACCATATCCAACATACATCAGTCATTACCACCATGACTGCCCAACCAATTTTTCTCAGGATTAAAAGTGATGCTTGGACGCTCTTGCGCCCACGAGTATCTAAGCAAAACTAAGCATGACATATAATTACGGACTTACTTTTGAAAAGTTACCATTATAATTTTGCTAAGGCGACAAGGTTCACATATTCGAGCATTCCAAAGGAGGTGTAATATTAATCAAGCAAACAATGGGCATATAACTAAAATCTTAAATTAACATGTATTTGCATATAAAATAATAGCATGCAATTTGATAATTTAAACCAAAGTAGTTTGCAGAAAACGTAGGTTCAACATGATCAAAGTATTGACTCGCCTGGCGCGGTTTACCGCAGTCTTGAGCTCACACGATGCTTTCTCTTGAGCTTTTGGTGTTTATCTTTACTTCGAGCTTGATCTTGCTTGATCCAATGAGTCTTCACGACTCCCAATTTCTAATTACACTACAAACGACTGAATCCAAATAAAAACAAATAACTCAAAGATCCAAATAAATCCGAATAAACTCAAT
The DNA here is from genome assembly GCA_017311315.1 of Dendrocalamus latiflorus. Lineage (NCBI taxonomy): Eukaryota > Viridiplantae > Streptophyta > Magnoliopsida > Poales > Poaceae > Dendrocalamus > Dendrocalamus latiflorus. The sequence goes on along the minus strand of CM029614.1, from coordinate 19,120,041 downwards.
TTAGTTCTATTAGAAGTTAATGAGTGATTCGAGTGATTTGAGGCAAGGCCGGTGGTAGAATACGATGACTTGATTTTTTTTATCAATAATCTCTTTTATCATTTTTGTATTTATCAAGGAAGTTCCATGAGTTAGGTTAGGACTATGACTTGGTACACGAGTTTAGCTGGGTATTTGTTGAGCGTTAATATTTAGGGCATATACTATATGTATACAAATATTGGCTTACCGAATAAATTTTAGAGTCTAGATTTATAGCATTTTATGGTGTGATATTTTATGTATCCTCAGTTATCACTAGGCTTAGTTTGCATTAGGGTTCACTTGTATGGGCCCTAGTTTGTTATTCCATGCTCAACATTATTATTTACCAAATCTAATATTAAGATTTAATGAATGGCACCATTATTATTTTATCTACACTTTAGGTACCATTAGGTGTGGCTTTATTTTTAATCTAAACTTATTTACCTAGGCAAATTTATCTTATAGGGTCTTATTTCGGTATTGCTATTTTAATGAAACCTACCTCTGGGATTTATTTACTGGCGGCATGTTAAAGGTTAGGGCATGTATTTTTAATTATAATTAAGGGTAAGCCTTATTAAGTTTGGAACATTTAACCAAAGCCACTTTTCTTTATTAATGCCCTTAATTACTAATTAGATTTAAATAAACTACTAAAGGCGCATTATTTGTTCACTATGATAACTAATCCAAATTTTATTTTTTATTTTTTTACATGATCTCTTTTATATCCTAATTAAATTTTATTAGCTTCCCTAGATTGTTTACTAATCTTCCTTAATTTCTTCTTAGTTGTAATGGGTTAATAACAGTAAAATCAAAAGAAAATAAAAAGTGCAGAGAGTGGATTCGAACCCAGGATCTCTTGGCTGCAAATTCTTAACTTGAGCGCTGTTAGCCAAATGGGCCGAAGCCTGGGCTGACTGAGGGAGCGCATAAAACTGAGTTATGTTGGGGTGGTTCAGGGGGCAGAACAGAGGAGGCGGCCGACACATGGTGCTGGCGTTGCCGGCAGCGGACGGCTGCCGGGGAGGGGGCGGTAGCCGGCGAAATGGAATGCCCTGAGTGTGGGAAAGCCTCTGGAGGTATCATCACAGATCGTGGTGGCGTTGAGGGTGGCCGACGTCGGCGCGAGCGGCCGGAGGCGGGGAAGGGTCAGGGGCGCCGGTGCTGGAGTGGACGGGGAGGGAAATTAGCAGTTGCTTGAGCGAGATGGAGTAGAAGAGAGCCTTACCGAGCCGGCCGTAGAGGCAGAGGTGCGGCGAGCAGCTCCGACGTCGTGGACCTGCGGCGGCGTCCGTGAGTTGACGGCGGCGGTGAGCTAGAGTGGGCGGGAGGTCAAATTGACCGTGCGGGAGGCTATGGGGGTTCTCAGAGATGTTTCCCCTAGAAGAATCGGTCGGAGCTCTCCCCGTGAGGAAATGGCGGTTGCAACGGTGCTCAGTCCAGGTGGGGAGGGAGGAGAAGTGAGGAAGTGCAAGGAAGAAGAAGGAAGCGGCTCAGGGCTCTTATAGCCGAGCGTGCGTGCGGAGAGGTGGGTAGAGCAGGGGCGTGGCCGGGCAGCGGGGGTGGAAATCTGTCGGTTTTTGCCAGGGCGCGGGGCTCGGCACGGCGTAGGGGCTGGCCAGGGTGAAGTGACAGAGCATGCGCGATGGCAGCGGGGTAGGAGCGGCGCAGAGCAGGGAGATCATGGGAAATCCGGGCGTGATGATGGCGCCGCGCGTGTGATGAGGCCGGGAGGCGTGGAGCGAGCTCAGCCGCAGAAGGGAGGAAGGGGAAGAAAGAAAAAGAAAGAAGGCGTGGCGCTCGGGGAAGAAGGGAAGAAAGGGAGGGGAGGCGTGGGGCTGGGCCCAGCAGCAGAGGGAGAAAGGGGGAAGAAAGAAAGAAACCGGGGTGGAAAAGGGGCCCCACATGCAGTGACAGGGAAAATAAAGAGAGGAAGATAAAATGTTTTAGCTTGATGTTGCAATTTCAGACTTCAGATTTAAACTTTTGTTTCATATATACGATCACTGATTCTTAATTTTTGCATGACATTTAGAATTAAATTTTCCTTAGAATTCATTGACTTTCGAGTTTTCCAAAAACAAATTTTTTTAATTTTAAAATGTTGGGATCTCTAGTTCAATTATTTAGATGTAAATGTTTGCCTCTCGGCTTGAGTTAAAATTTCAAATTTTGTTTTGGATTTTATTGTAATTTAAAAATTAGTTTAAAATTTGTAATTCCTTGTATTAAATTATTCACATCACTTTCATTATTTATGTGATTATTATTTGCACTTGGAATTTTTTTTGATTGCTAACTTTCATAATGCAAAACTCAGAAAATCTCAAATAGACATTCAGAAGAAATTCGAGTGCCAGGAAAATGCAAGAAAAGTTTTTAAAATGCCATATTTTTGAATATCCAAAATTTTGGGATGTTACAGGTTTGAGGGGTGCCATGAGGGCACTTTATAGCAACATAACATGATTCATAAATAAAAGACCAGATCTATTCCTAAAAAGTTAGTTAGCAGTTAGCACCAACGACGTGTTTTCTAAGTATTGTCTTTGGCTTGTTCTCGTTCCAAGCTAATCAGTAGATGCTCTTTTTTATTTCTTCAATAAAATTGTTAGTAATTTGCAATATGTTGATGTCAAATTTTAAATGCTTTGGATATATCTGTTTGGATGTGTTAGTCACTACTATTAATCATTCTATTAGCATGAAAAAACTCACTTTGAATGATCTTTATTCCAAGATAAAAACGCTTGAGATTGATGTTTTGGCTAAGATAAATAAGTCTAATTTCTTGAGTTTAGTGACTAACCAAGCTAACAATACTTCTAGTCCCTTTATTGCTTCTTTGTCTGCATTGTGCTCTATTTCAGATGAACAATTAGATAAGATTCTAAAAGAGCAGCTTGTACTTCTCTCCAGCATGGTGACCAAGACGATTAATAACATCAGATCAAGGTAGAGGGGAGGTCCAATCAGATGCTATGAATGTGATGAGCAAAACCACATCAAGATAAATTACTCCAAATTGAGGAGCAAGGAGGTCAAGAATGACAAAGCACCAACTCGTCGCTCTCAAGTCAGGATTGACCTAAACAAGAAGCGCAATTATCGCAGGGTGGCCAACAAAATAATTTCAGCACTTGATGAGGTTGATTTGAGTGATGATGATTCTAGAAGCGATGATGAGAGCAATGGCAAGAAAACAAAAGAGGTGGATTTTCACAGGGATGTGGTTTGTGGCTAATAGTGAGGAGCTCGATAGTGATGATCTCTACAGTGATCCTGATGAGGTAAAATCTTCTTACATAGATTTATCTTGTGCCATGTTTAGGTTGACAGAGGAGCTCAAAAAGTATAAAAAGAAAATTAAAAATCATGATTTTTATTGTTGAGAGCTTAAATTCTGAAATCAGTAGACTAAGAGCTTCTATTCCTGAAGATGAATCTTGTGAGTCTTGTGAAGTTTTACATTATGAGTTGGAAACTACTAGAAAAATTAATGCATCAAACTTGGCTTAATTTAGTGATGTAACTGCTAAACTTGATGAATTAAGATTGGTACATGACTCTTGTGATGAAAAGTTAAAACATGCAAATGATAAAATTGAAAAGCTCAAGTCTAGTTCTCTTGCATGTGTAGAGTCAAGTATTTCAAATGCTCAAACTAAGGCTTGCTCTAAGTGTGAATTGCTAGAAGTTAGACTTAAGTCATCTCAGGAATCGATTCAACAAATGCTCTATCATGAGACTCTTTCTTGCTCTAACTATCCTAAGCTCAACATTGAAATAGAAACTTTAACTAGACAACTAATGATTTTGCTGAAGAAGACAAATTGGCTAGGTCTAGTGCTTCTAAAAGTCTTGCCAATGAATATGTTAATTGCACAGCTTGTTCAACTCTAGCTAAAGAAAATAAGTATCTTAAGAACACTTTAGAGAGGCTTTTTTGGTAAGAAGAATTTGAATATAATCCTAACCAAGTCAAAAACAAGTGTGGAAAATCATGGTCTAGGATTCAATTTTATTGAGCATGCTAAGGATTCAATTATCATTGCCTGCTGTTGCTTCTATTCGTCGTGTATAGTACTGGATTCCTAAATCTTATCTCACTAACCCTGTACTGTGAGACCGATATTTTCTGTGATGTAAGACTAGCTAATGCGAGATGAAGAACATGTGCTTGATTGGGTTCTAATCTTTTACATCATTGCTTGGTTTAAACACTTGATGGTTCTTCACTTTTTTAATGGCTTCCAAGTGATTTCACTTTCTAAGAGACCATATGGAAAAGGTGATGTTGTCCTACACCTGGTTGAGTTATACTATCAGATTGCTCATATTCTATCAAATCTTTTTGATTCTTCTCATCTTGCCCTTTTTGCAAAGTGGTTTGGGTGTATTGCTTCCTTTGGGATCTTTGGGGGGGGGGGGTTATTGTTTAAAGATGTTTCAGAAGCTTTGTTTATTATACTTGTCAAGTAATTCATGAAAGTCCATGTCATTGAAACCAAATGAGTAATAGAGCTGTCTTTATTACATTTACTTATATGCTATGTTGCTTTGTTCACGACTAGTTGTAATCAATTTGCCACATTTGAACTAAAATATGACATGGCGGAATACTTTGACTAGCTTGATTATAGATAGTACTTTGCGATGTTCATATAAAAGGATTAGCTTGATTGTGAGTCTTATTTTAAATCTTGGTTATGAGGCTAGCATGTTTTATATTGCAATCTTTTTATGATCACTCAATTTGATATGTTGTTAAATGGAAAAATTGAAAAAAAAGCAAGCACAAAAAGTGCATAAATGAAAATATATATGCTTTAAGCATGCCATGGTTAAACAAAAGAAAAAACACAAAACGTGCATAAATGAAAAGAAATATACTTCAAGCATGCCACCATTTAAGAGAAGTATGCTACAAGTATACTATCATGAAAAGAAGTATGCTACAAGCGTGCCACATGGTTAAGAATTGAGTGTGAAGCAATAGGTTGTTATATGAGATTGCTAGCTTGTCTAGATTTAAGGTTTGCTTCACTTTTGGGCTTTAACTTTTTGTTGTGATATCTCATTGTGCTCTTTATAATTGGTTTAGCCATTATTGATATGCCTATCATTAATATAAATCGCTTAATCATGTTGAAAAACTTGTTTTGGTATTGCTATATGGTATATGACTTCATATGGTCTAGATAGCTCTACTCAATAAGATAGCTTAGTTAATTTGTTATTGAATGCAAAGTGAATTGGATAGTCTACAAAGTTTCTGGATGTTTATTCTCATTATTACTTAGAATTATTCTTTCTAGGTAACGCTCTTGATGATTACATCGCCAAAGGGGGAGAGTTTGGAGAAATTGGGGAGAAAAATTGAAAAATAGCTCTCTTGTGTTGAGGGAGAGATTTATGAGCTTTCAGCTTTCTACTATGGTCTGAAGAGTTTTTGGCTCTGAGCTTTCGGCTTTCTGCTATGGTCTATAGAGTTTTCAGCTTTTCTAGTGTAGTCTGCAGCTTTGAATTTTTTCCTCCCGCAAATTTTCTCATTCAAGAGTTTTTGAATTGTTGTCAATGTATTCATCAAGGGGGAGATTATTAGACCATGTGATAGTCATGCAATGAGTGATAATGAATAATTGATATTTGAGTTTTATAAGAATTTGTGTTTGTGAGAGTTTTGGTCGATGTGATATTGTTGCTGGAATTTTTAGGCTAGCAGGACTAGTCGACTAGTGTTGATCATGGCAGATGACCAAGCAGGTTAAAAACAACAGATGACCAAGCAGGTTAAAAACAACAGATGACCAAGGCAGGTCGATCTCGGTATTTCGACCACGGCAAGTCGACCACATCATTTCGACCATGACAATTAATTGGTAGGCTTCAACCTCAAGCAGTGAACCGTTCATAAGAAACAATGAACCGGTCATAAGCTACAGTGAACCGATCTTAGCTATAGTAAACTGGTTGATGGTCGTAATCTCATATACTAACAGTAACCAGTCGATGGTCATAGTTATAGTACCTTTTCGATGGTCGTAGCTACAATGCGACTTTGCAGACTGTTGTCGTAGTCGTAGGCTTCGTGGTCTGTTGTCACAGTCATAGACTTTGTGATCGGTATTCGTAGACTTTGCGATCTGTTGTTTCACGATTGGTTGTCTTAGGCTTTGCGATCGGTTGCCATAGGCTTTACAGGCAGTACTCGTAGACTTCACGGTCGGTACACGTGCTTCAATTCTAGTGATATTCGAGTACTTCTATTCTGGTAAACTTCGAGTACCTCGTGTACTCGTGTCTGATGAGGCCAGTGGTCTGACCGGCCTGTGCATGGCGGTTAGACTGGTCTTACTCTGTGGTTGTTGCTTCAGTACCAGGTAGGTACTCGGTGTCATTGCTACAGTACCCAGTCGATACTCGATGGTCGGTGCTATAGTACTTGTTGTTGATAATCTATGCTATAGTACCTAGTCGATACTCGGTAGTTGATGGTGCAGTGACTGGTTGATGGTTGATAGTCATAGATTGGGAGTGCTATGATGCTTGTGAATTTCTGAGTGTTCTAAGCGAAGCATATGAATTTTTGAGTACTTGTGTTTTCGAGTACTCGATGAGCTAGTGACGGGTCTATGCATAGTAGTTGTAACTGGTCGTAATAAGTGATCTAAGGCTGATTTCTGGAAAGAGATAGAATTTGTGGTCGTAGCTGATCTGGTTGGTGTTGATAGATGGTTAAGGTGTATATGAGTATGTGGACTAATATCGGTCAAGTTAGGGAGAACTTGTCCTGGTGAAATATGTTCTTTGGTCTTTGTATGTGCAGGTTGGCGTGGAGGCGATCATGGTCGGTGACCAGGAGGACTGGGATTAGAATGGAGAAATTTGAGATCCAGGCGATCGAGGATGTCACGTGAGGTGGTCGGGTTCACGTTGGGGCACGTGGAGATCAAAGGTGGTGATGCGTGGAGAGGCTATGGGAGGTGCTATCATGGAGGCTTTGATTCATGAGGTGATGGTGCGTGATGAAGATATAGGAGATGCTATCCTAGAGGCTTCGTCACGTGGTGAGTTAGGAGTTGTGGATGGAGTTCATAATTGAAAAGATTTAGAGTTTGGTTAAAAACCCATGTTAGGAAGGGTTTCGTATCACTTGATTTTCAGAAGAGAGAGTTTTGTGTCTATGATTGAGGTGGACACGGTTTGGAACGTTAACGTATAAAAGTGGAGAGATGCCAAGGGTTAACGTGTGGTTTTTCGTAGGGTTTTTAGAGAGAAAGCTTTTGTGCTAGGGTTTGAGGGGTGTCGTGAGGGCACTTTGTAGCCATAGAACATGATTCATAAATAAAAATCAGATCTATTCCTAAAAAGTTAGTTGGCACCGATGACGTGTTTTCTAAGCATTGTCTTAAGCTTGTTCTTGTTTTGAGCTCATCGATGTTGAAACATTCGTGCAGTCGAAGTGTTCGAGCGGTCGAAGCTTTCAAGCAGCGGAAGATTTCGACTACGTACAAAGGAGTTCAAAGCTGAGCGATGAGAGAGGGGTCGAACATTGAGCAATCCAGCGAGTAGTAGAACTCCGAGTGGTCAAAACCTTCACCAAGCACGTGCAAAGGGGTTGAGCGAGCGGTCGTGTGGACGGTTGAGCATCTTGCGGTCGAAATCTACATATATTAAGTTAGATTACTTTTCATCTGATTTGAGATTTGTTTTCATGTATCAAAAGTAGAGGTAATTATTTAACCCCTCTAGTTGTGGTAATCAATCCTATAAAAGATTCCGTTGACCCAATGGAAGATGCATCATCCAGTACAGCACAGTTAAATATTCTTAGTAAACTATAAACAGATTGAAGAGGCACTCCTGAATGAAGCTTTACTGTGCAGCAGTTACAGCACAACTGAGTTTAAAGAAAACTAGAACAAATGAGTAAACTATATCGACTGAATATTTCGGTCTAACAAATATGAAGACACGTACTCTTCAATTAAGCATTTCTATACAACATCAGAGAACAAGTAGCACCTCTCTCCTAAATAGCAGGAGCAGCGTTTCAATTTCCAAGCACCGTTACAAGAGATCCGCTTTCCTGCTAGCTACATGGTGATCTCAGAACATCCTGCTCCCAGTCTGATTAGGGACAGTTCTCTTGACCCGATTTTTCATTCTCTCTGCCCACTGATGGAACACACCAGACACATCAAATTTCCCTGTAAACTTCACCTTCTGAGCCAATTCATACAATATGTCAGGCTTCCCAGCCTTCGAGAAATCCGCAGCGAACTTATTGTAGTCTATCGCGGAGCCTTCATCCCTTCGTGGATCATCTCCTCGATATATCTACATGCCTCCTCGGGCCTGCCGTGTCGTATATGCCCATTAATAAACACTCTGCAGGAGTTCACATCAGGCATCTCCTCCCACACCGCGCAACCCATCGCGTGATTTCTCCCACCAAAGAAACATGACTTATCATCATATTGTATGTACGGACCGTGGGCTCGAGCCCATTCTTGATCATTTTTTTTTGTATAGGGCCGCTGCATCAATCGTCGTGTTGTGCACGACAACATCCGGCTTCATCCCCTGCTCCAGCATCTCGTTCCAAACCCGCCGAGCCTCCACTAGATTCCTCGCATTGCAGTACGCCAGCATGAGTGCTGTATATGAGCGGAGGTCTGGAGTGTACCGGTCGTGCATTCTGTCCAACACCTGCCTGGCCTCCTTCCCCAGCCCCTCCTGGGCCAGGGACACTAGCAAGCAATTGAACGACTCCACCCCATCATCAAAGTCGTGTGCCCTCATCATCTCGAACACGCCAACTGCATTCTTGATCTTGCCGGCCGCAGCGAACGACTTAATGGCGAACTTGAAGGCTGTTGGAAATAATTTTGTTGTTGGCAGTGGTCGTAGATGTACTTGGTAGTTGTAGCTACTATTGAGTGTGGTCGTAGTCGAAGTACTTGGTGTGTCCGAGTACAGTTGTCGTAATCGTGTCTTTATATGTCGTGTTCTGTACTGTGGTCGTAGCCAAATGTACTCGTGTGTCGAGTATTGTATGGTAGTCGAAGCTGCCGTGGTCGATAGTCGGTAGTCGTAGCTGCTGCGGTCGATGGTCAGTAGTCGAAGCTGCCGTGGTCGATAGTCGTAACTGCCGTGGTCGATAGTCGGTAGTCGTAGCTGTTGCGGTCGATGGTCAGTAGTCGAAGCTGCCGTGGTCGATAATCGTAACTGCCGTGGTCGATAGTCGGTAGGCGAAGCTACCGTGGTCAATAGTTGGTAGTCGTAGCTGCCGTGGTAGATGGTCGGTAGTCGAAGCTGCTGTAGTCGATAGTTGGTGGTCAGTTACGACCACATTGTACATGGTCGTAACGACTAGGTTGTGAAGCGATTAGTGTGTGTGGTCGTAACAACCAGTGTGGCAGTCGTAAGCACCGAGGTCTTGGCGCTTGTGTCTGCAGTGGTCGTAGCTGTAGTGCCGCGGTCGAAGCCAAGCTTAGATCGGAGAAGCGGTCAAGGAACAGCCGAGGTTGAAACCAGTGGATGTGGTCGTGCGGATGTCAGAATGGGTCGTCGTGGATGACGCATGCCATACCGTGGTCGGTGAACTGCCCAATATGGACAGGTGACTGATCGCTGTAGCAGTCATGGGGGAGCTGAGCGAAGTGGCATGGGAAGACGGCTATCGCTGTAGTAGTCGTAAGCGGCATGGGCGGACGGCTGGTTCCTGCAGCAGACCTATGGAGCGGGAGAAACAGGAGTTGTAGTCGTAGTGGCCTATGTGGCTCAGTAGTATACCCCTGTAATATGTTGTAAAGATGTGTGTGTGAGTTTTTGAGAAGAAGAACAGTGAATACAGAGGAAGTCATAGGCATGTGTTGCCGGACAAAAAAATAGTTCCACTGTGTCTCACTCGTTCTTTCTCTGCTCTCCCCCTGCGCTTCTCCTCACATCGGGCATGGTCCAACAATTGGTATCAGAGCCAAGTTAATCCTGTGAGCCGAAGAATCAGGGTTCGCTGATTCCCGTTAGTCAGAGAACCAATGTCGTGGGGCTCTCTGTGCGTTAGAGAGGAAGAAGAAGCGTAGCTTCGTAAGTTGGAGGAGAAGGTTCCTCGGTGACTTCCATTAGTCAGAGAACATGCCAAGAGGAGGAAGGAGTATGTCTCTGGCCGCAATGCGAGGTTTGCTGCGAGCTGGTCCATTCAACTCGTATGTCATGAAGAGAGGAGGGTTAGGCAGCGGCGCAAGGGAGGATCATGGTCGTGGCTATTTAGAACATTTGAGTATTTGAGCCTTGTCACTCTAGCAAAATTATAATGGTAAAACTTTCGAAAATAAGTTCATAATTATACACCATGCTTAGTACCGCTTAGATACTCGGGGGCACCAAAATGCTCCAAATATCACTTTTAATCATGAGAAATTGATTTGGGAAGTCATGGGAGGAAATGACTGGTATATTTTGATATGAATATTTCATGCTTCCAAAAACCCCAACTTGCTTAATTATCTGGGCGGATGGTACGGGGGCTAGTGCAGTGGTGCACGAGAGTGTGATTAGTATTAGAACCGCCCAGATAACCCTAAGAACTGAATCTTGTCATGACCTCCTATGTAAGACAAGTACAACCACAAGTCTGTAAATTACAACTTAGCTTAGTAGATTTACTGGACCCTGAAAGTCATCTCATCGGTGGGGGAGAGGGGTAGTGCAAGTGGCTGTCTATGTGATAGCTTGAATGGGACACTCGTTGAGGGTGAGGTTTGCCGCGGCGAGCTAGTCAGTGTGGGTAGTCCAGCTGCTGGCCGCTAGGGGTAGAACATCCCGCACAACTTATAGGACCCACCGCAAGTGGGAGAAGCCCATATAGGTGAGATGATGGAAGGGGCGAGGTATTTCGAAATGTTACTGTGAGGGTCTACTCAACTTCATGACCAAGGAATCGTGTGGAGTAACGAGTGGATCATCTCTTGTGGGTAAAGTGTACAAACTCTGCAGGGTTAAAAACTATTCGAATAGCCATGCCCACGGTCAAGGGTAGACATGGGAACTTAACCAGATATAGTTCTATTTCAAAAACTTTGTGGGTGAAATTGAAAAAGTGACGGGCAGTGAAAAACCCTAATTTGTGTTGCCTTGGGTGTTGCCCCAGTGATAAGATAAGTGGTTATAACACTGAAAGGTTAGCATATAATGCAGAAACCATATAACGGTGGATGGAATTTGGATCGCTATTATTATTGCATTCTTTCATGCATTGATAAAATCTGTTTTAGTTAAAACTATTAGGTCTTAGGAAATTCCTATGTATCATATTTTAAAAGTAATTTATGGCAAATAAAATAACCCGAGCCTCCCCTTGATAAGCCATGCATGTTATCTATTTGCATCTTGTGTATTGGCTCGCGGAGCACAGTGGTTTGTGCTCACCCTCGCTCACTCAATTAATCCAGAATCAGGAGTCAGATCGCTATGCTTTAGCACTACACCTGGTCATGACGGTGAGGAAAATGAAGAGGTCAAGAACTAGGTCGCAAACCCCAGTTGGCTGCATGTGGGCATGTCCTGAGGGTCTCACCTGTGTACTTCATTTTCGCTGCTGCATTTTATTGATTTTGGCTTGATTTGCCCATGAGTAAGTCTACTATTATATTTATGCTTCCGCATGATATGTCTTTTGATGTTCAGTACTGTATCTGTGAGCACTATCTACTGATCTAGGGAATAGTGCGGTGGAATCACAGAGGATCTGGATTGTAAAATCTAGGTCTGACAGAAGTATTGGACGAAAGCTGTCTTGACTGCCTGTTACATTTTGAATAGAGTATTCTTGCGAGCTAAACTGCATAAGACCTCCTATAAGCTTCAGTTTGGTCACTTTCCTACTGTTTCTCACATGAGGGTGTTTGGATGTCAATGCTTCATACCTAAACATGGCAATCTTGATAATTTGAATCTCGATCCTCAGATGGCATCTTTCTTGGATATGTAGTTCACACTCGAGGCTATCGTGTACTCAACTTAGAAACTAACAAAATCATTGAGACCTGTGATGTCACTTTTGATGAGGCTAGTCCTAGTACTAAACCTGACAAAGCAGGTATACAGGCCTCTGATGCACTCGAGGACATCTTCTATGACTCTGACAACGACAACAGGGAGTTCCCTAGTCACAGTACAACACCCATGACCACAACGACCTCTTCGACAACACCTACGACCATCTCTACGACCATTCCTATAATCGTACATAAGGTAGAGGCCACTACAACAACAATGACCTCTCTGACTACATCTACGACTACTCCTACAACTACTTCACAAGCTCCTCTGCATATTCAACAAAGTTATCCCCCTGAATAAGTGATTGGTGAGTTAAATGAGAGAGTTCTTCGTAGTAAGTATGCCTCCAGTGCCTCATATGTTCATTCTGCTTTTGTCTCCTCTTTTGAACCCCAAGATGTAAGTCACACTTTATCTGATGAATCTTGGATTAATGCCATGCATGAGGAATTAAAAAACTTTGAGCATAATAAAGTCTAAACTTTGGTTTTCCCTCCTCATGGTTATAATGTAATTGTAACTAAATGGGTCTTTAAGAATAAATAAAGTGAGGATGGTGTTGTTGCTCGAAATAAGGCTAGACTTGTGGCTCAAGGATTCACCCAGGTAGAGGTCTTGACTTTAGTGAAACATTTGCACCTGTTGCTCGATTTGAAGCCATTAGAATTCTGTTAGCATTTGTCACATCAAAGGGTTTTAGACTTTATCAAATAGATATGAAAAGTGCTTTTCTTAATGGCTATATTGAGGAGAAAGTTTATGTCAGACAACCACCTAGTTTTAAGAATCCTAAGTTTCTAATCATATCTAGAAATTGTCCAAAGCTTTATATAGTCTAAAACAAACACCAGAGCATGGTACGATAGGCTTAAATCATATTTGCTAAAAAAATGACTCCCAAATAGGCAAGGTAAATAAGACTTAGTTTACTCTCAAGCACGACAATGATTTTGTACTCATTCAGATTTATGTGGATGATATCATCTTTGCTGGTTTCTCTCATGCTCTTGTTTCCAAGTTTTCAGATATTATATGCAGGGAATTTGAGATGAGCATGATGGGAGAGCTCACATTCTTCCTAGGCTTTCAGATCAAGTAATCAAAATTAGACACTTTTGTTCATCAAACTAAGTACACTAAGGATCTACTTCATCACTTTGACATGGGATCAGTCAAACCAAATTCCACACCCATGGGATCTATGGTTGTGTTGGATCTTGACGAAGATGGAGAGCCTGTTGATCGAAAGGAATACAGAAGCATAATTGGCTCTCTTTTTGTAGGATCGAACAGGCAACAGAGGGGGGTGAATGGTGCCTTAAAACCTCCCTAAGTATTCACACAATCCTTCTTCTCTAATAGCTACAGAGCTATGAAGACAAAGGTTGAATGCTCACTAGAAAACCGAAGGAACAAATCAACAACAGATTGCATACAGAGAGTAAACTGGACTCAGCCGACAACAGAGAAAGTGAAGGACTCACGACCGCGACACCCGATTTCCAAATAACTGATGATTCACGGTTCTTCCGGTCATGAGACTCTAAACACAGCAAGAACACGTCCTCTGGCCATGAAAATACAAAGTGGTTGAAACTTCTCTGCCGTGGTCGAAAAGAGAGACGTGATCGAAACCGAAACAGAGGAAGTGAGAAGCGCACGACTGTACGACCCAATTTCCGAATAACTTTTGATTCACGGATCTTTTGGTCATGGGACTTCAAATACTGCAAGACAACATCCTCTGGATGAGAAATTACCAAGAAGATGAAAACTCTTCGCTGCGGTCGAACAGAAAGACACGGTCGAAGATGAAACAGAGGAGGTCAAGAGGCGCACAACCGCAAAACCAAAACTGCGTTCAAAACCTTGCTCTCAAGAATATACTAGCCAAGATGGCCTTGAGGATGATTCCCAGTTCAGAGCAAGTCGATTCTAAAGCAAACCGAAAACCAAACCTTAAGCTAGGGAACCAAAAGAGCGAAAAGATGAACAGAGAAAGAACGCTCAAGACAAGCAAGCATCAAATAGATACACAGATTAGATAGAAATGCAAAGAGATGAATGATTTCATATATGGGGGTTTCTACAGCCACTCCATTCGGAGATACAAGAGCACATGTGCTCTACCCAGAGAACAACTCACACAAAATAGAAAGATAAACCCAGAGCTTCTCGGGAACAACCTAACCGAGCATTAGAGTTCTATCCTCTATTTATAGCCTTCTCTAGCAGGGGGTAACCTGTTAACCCCAACCTAACACTGGGTTTTACACGTGCTTTACCCGTTAGCACCAACAACCTCCAGTGCTTTACCAGCGACTTTACCAGAGAGCAGTTTCCTTTGCAGCTTTCCTCATTTCTCCAAAATGCCACTCTGCTGCCTTCCCAAAAACTTCCTATTGTCGCACGACCGCACCTACTCCCAACCGACTGGACCTCGACTCCTTCCTGAGTCTAGTCCGGGTCCGCTTCATCGCACACGACCGCACCCAGCACCTGACCGACTGGACCTCGACTCCTCCCTGAGTCTAGTCCCGGTCCGCTTCATCGCACACGACCGCACCCGGCACCCAACCGACTGGACCTCGACTCCTCCCTGAGCCTAGTACTGGTCCACCTCGCCGTTTGCCCGTTGTGTCCATCTCCGGTAGCTCCAGCTCCGATTCCTCGTCATCCCGGCTTGCAATCACCTCACAAGCCTCGATCATCTTCGGCGTCTCCTGACCGTCTGGACCTCAACACCTCTTGTGCTAGTCCCGGTCCTCCTACACCTCACCATGACCTAGCTCCGAAGTCCTGCAACCACACAGACAAGCAAACCATCACATAGCACCACACAAAACTAAGACTCATCAATCTCCATCAAAAGAATGTACTTAGAAATACAATCCCAGAAAGTCGTACACACCCAACGACCGGTCGAAAGCACAGATCAAGACTTGCATAAGTCCTACGACCGCTTTACAAGTCGATACGACCGGTCCAAAAGACGTTATGATCGAATGAACAGATGCTACGACCTTCTCATCAAGTTCCAACGTGATCGGAGCCCTTCCAACCATGTTCAACATGGTCGAATGGACTTCCGACCACGTCCGACCATAAATCGACTTTATCCGATCGCTTCCAACCGCATCCAGACTCCGTCCGACCACATTCGACCACGTCCGACCTCATTCCGAGCACATCTGACCGGTACCGACCACGTCCGACCGCGTCACAAGTCGAAGTCCTCCGACTTCCCAACGTGGTCATAAATGAACCAGTTGGCTTCCGATTTTCGACTGAGTGGTCGTAAACTCGATTTTCAGCTTCCGATCACTGACAACGTGGTCGTACACTCTCCTGCCGGCTTCAGACCACAGCCAGTCGATGCTCCTGACTTCCGGCCACGATCAAGGAAGTGATCGACTACGAACAATGTAGTCGTAAACCTTTCCGACCACATCAGAATTGCTCTGCAGTGGTCGTAAACCATTCTGGTGACATCCGGCCACTCGAGAAACGCCACTGCCGGCTTCGACCACGGCCAACGTGGTCGTAAGGGGCACCGCCAACCACGAAGAGTCTGCCGACCACTCCATAGGGCTACGACTTTGAGGAAAAGGCACAAATCAAACTCAATCTTTCTAAAACAAGTGTCAATTACTCATCACAAACATGGGGTCACCTCCACATGGTCTCTCACTTTTGTATCTCACTGCTTCAAGGCCAGACATACACTTTGCGATGTATTTGTGTGCTCATTTGCAGGCTTCCGCACGTACTTCATATTGTCAAGCGGTAAAGCGAATTTTTAGGTATCTTCAGTCAACTTTGCAATTAGGCTTATGGTACTCTTCTTCCTCATGTATTACCCTTAGAGCTTATTCAAATATGGATTTTGGGGGTTGTTGAATTAATAACAAGAGTACTTCTGGCACATGTCACTTTTCAGGCACATCTCTTTTGTTGATCTTGAGATGCTTTCTGTGGAAGAACTCACTGGGCGGCTAAAGGCTACAGAGGAACGGCATAGTCTGGACGACAATGCTAACGCGGGGAACAAGTTGCTCGTCACTGAGGAGATATGGCTTATGCGGATGGAACAACGCCAACATGGCGAAGACTCATCCAACAACACAAAACAGATGCGCTCCAACTAGCACCGTGGCAAGTCACAATGGAAGAAAGGTGATGGGGATGCCTGCGATGGCAAGGACATTGTCCGAGATGCGTCCCATGACAAGTGCCGCAACTGTGCATGTTTGGTCAATGGGCCAAGGACTACCACAAACCCAAGTGCATGGAGCAAGCTCATCTAATGAATGTTGACAACGACGAGCCAGCGCTCCTGATGGCGTAAGTCTGCATGTTCACGAAGACCATCCATAACATGCCAAGTGATGTTGTGCTCCATGAGCCCTGTACTCAGGTCAACCTCGGGCAGGAAGGCGACGATCATGATGGAGCCTGGTACCTTGACACTGGTGCCTCAAACCATATGATTGGGTATTAGGCCATCTTCGCCAAGCTAGACACTGACATGAGGGGCTCCATCAAGTTCAGAGATGGATGCATCGATGCCATTCGTGGTCATGGCACTATGCTATTCGCGTGCCAAAACGGAATGCACTATGCCTCACTGGTGTCTATTTCATTCCACGACCGCAGAATAACATTGTCAGTCTTGGATAACTCGACGAGAATGGTTGCCAGATGCTGATTGACAATGGTCTACTCCGGATCCGCAACCACCAGCATCATCTCCTCGCCAAGGTAACCCATGCCCAGAACCATCTGTACATGCTCACTCTGAATATAGTACAACCGGTTTGTCTGGTGACACAGCTTGATGATGAGGCTTGGAAGTGGCACGAGCGGTTTGGCCACCTCAATTTCGAGGCTCTGAGGAAGCTGGCGAGTGATGGCATGGTACGTGGACTACCACAAATCAAGTAGGTTGATTAGATCTGTGACAGCTGCTTGGCAGCGAAACAAAGGCGCTCACTATTTCTGCAGGAGGCCCACTATCGACCCAATAGGCTTCTTGACCTGGTACACAGCGACCTCTGTGGCCCGAGTACTCTGGCAACGCATGGTGGCAGAAGCTAGTTCCTTCGCCTAGTTGATGACCACAGCCACTACAAGTGGCTAGTGCTCTTGGTCACTAAGGATGAGGCACCAGCTGCCATCAGGTGGCTCTAAGTAAGTGTGGAGGTTGGAACAGGGAGGAAGCTACACGTTTTCCACACTGATCACGGCGGTGAGTTCACATCAGTGGAATTCGCTGAGCACTGTACAGCGCAAGGTGTGGCGCGGCATCTCACATCGCCATACTCGCCACAACAGAAAAGCTTCATGGAAAACCAGAACCAAACCACAGCTTCCTCAAGGAAAACCGTGTTCCTGGGGAGTTCTGGGGTGAGGCAGCCTAGACGGCTATTTTCATCAAAATGTGAAGTTCCTGTGCACCTTCGGGTGCATCACTCATGTCTAGGTGATGAAGCCAAACATAAAAAAGTTGGAAGATTGCAATAAGCTAATGGTCTTCATTAGCTATGAGCCTGGTGCCAAGGCATATCGGGTCTATGATCCTACCACGAAGCACGTATATGTTACCTGGGACATCATTTTCGATGAAGGTGCGTGTTGAGGGTGGGAGAACAATAATGAGGAAGGTATAGGAAGCTCCAGAGACACCTTTACTATCGAGTATGTAGTGTACCAGTCCTCAGGTGCGACCGGCGACAGGAGCGGTGAGCCACCATCTCCAGTTGCTCGCCCACTTCTGGGCCACTGACACTAGAGAGTGGTCCGAATGTAGCAATGCCTGTAGTCTAGGTGAGGTGGAGTTTGCCTCACCTCACGCGAACACTGTTGAGATGCTTGATGCTGATCACGATGGGCCACTTCATTTCTGAAAGTTGGAGAACCTGCTCTACATGATCGAGCCTATCAACCTCGACCCTAATGATCTACATTTGCTGGCTGTCGAGGAGCCAACCACATTTACTAAGGTAGAACAACACTAGTGCTGGTGTCGAGTGATGCTTGAGGAGATCGCATCTATCGAGGAGAACCGAACATGGGAGCTCGTCGACCATCTGACCGGCATCTACCCAATTGGCTTGAAATGGATGTACAAGACTAGGTGTGATGAGCATGGTGCCATTGTCAAGCACAAAGCACATCTGGTGGCTAAAGGCCATGTGCAGCAGCCGAGTGTGGACATCGATAAAGTATTTGCACAGGTGGCATGTCTAGAATTGGTGCGACTGCTGATCGCAATCGTACCGTATCACGGTTGGTAGGTGCATCACATGGATGCAAGTCAGTGTTCTTGAATGGTGACCTCAAGGAGGATGTCTACGTCATGCAGCCCCTGGCTTTGTCATTGATGGCCGCGAACACTAGGTGCTCAAGCCCCGGAAGACATTGTATGGCCTACACTAGGCCCCGCGAGTGTGGAACACCAAGTTGGATAGCAGTCTATTGTCACTTGGGTTCTGCCGGAGCAACTCAGAACACGCGGTGTACATTCATGGTGTCGGCATCTCACACTTTCTCGTGGGGGTGTATGTGGATGATCTCATCTTCATTAGGACACAACAGCAGGAGATCAATAAGTTCAAGATCGAGATGAAGAATTTGTTTTAGATGAGTGACTTGGTCTTGATCAGTTACTATCATGGAATTGATGTACACTAGGGTGCAAACAGCATCACACTCAACCAAGCGACATATGCACTAAAGATCCTAGAGAAGGGTGGTAAGGCGGAGTGCAATCCATGTCAGGTTCCAGTGGAGGTGCAGTTGAAGTTGAGCAAGATTAGCACCAGTCCCCCAACAGACGCCATTCACTATCGGAGCATTGTCGGCAACCTCAGGTACTGAGTACACATGCGACCAGACATATCCTACGTAGTAGGCTACGTTAGCTGGTTCATGGAGGCACCAAAGGATGATCACCTCGTGGTTGTCAAGTACATCCTTCGATACATCACTGGAACACACAACTTTGGTTGCCGTTACATGAGGGGTGGTGAAGATCAACCACGATTGTTTGGGTACAGTGACATTGACATGGCCAGCGATATTGTAGATCGCAAAGCACTACGGGAGTGCTATTCTTCCTCGACAATGGCCCCATCAGCTGGCAATCTCAAAAACAGAAAGTGGTGGCCCTTCATCACGTGAGGCGGAGTACATCGCCGCTACGACTGTGGCTTGTCAAAGCATCTGGCTAGCGTGCCTACTAGGTGTTCTCGATTGCCACCAAGCAGATGTTGCTATTCTCAAGATTGATAACAAATCTGCCATCTCCCTCTACAGCCCGGTTTTTCACAATTGGAGCAAACACATTGACACTCGCTACCACTTCATCCGGGAATGCATTAAGGGAGGTAAAATCAATGTTTAGTTTGCCAGCACTGACGAGCAGCTGGCAGACATACTCATAAAGCCGTTTGGACATGTCAAGTTCCAAGAACTATGATCCAAGATTGGTATGGTGGAACGTATCAAGGATTAGGGGGTGTTTTGTTGAATAACCTTGTGCGTTTTTTTTTCTCAATTTTATGCATGGCTATCAGTGTTTTCCGTTTCTTAGTTGAATGCTAATTTTTCCTTAGAATTTTGGTAAACATTAGCATGACTAGAGTTTAGATGGCATTCCTAGATGCATGCATCAACCATTTGTATTCTCAAAACCTGCATTCCTGTACGCGCGCATGCATTAACAATTTCTATTCTCAAACAGGCGTCTGTGTCCCCAACCTTCGCGCAAAGAAGCATAAAGTTGCCCCATCTAGTAGAATAAAACCCACATTTTTTTTATACAGACTCGCGAAAGGACCAAGATCGATTGCTACATTGATTGGCATACCTGCGGTGTCAGTCCTTATTGGTGAGGACGGTGGCCTGGATGCGCTTGGGGGAGGGTCTCCCACGGGCACTCCTCCATGATCACCTTCACCATCATCTGCTCCTCCACCGTCGCCGCCATGTACTGCTGCATCCTCGATCCCTCTCCCTCCAATCGTCCCTTGGTTCGGCTCGATCAGACAATGCAAAGCGGCCGAGGGTCTGATCCGAATTCCGATGAGTGAGAGAGAGAGAGAGAGAGAGACTGTGAGAGGCGCGCGAAGAAAGAGAGAGGCGGGCGTTTTATCCGTGGGAATAAGGGCCTGTTTGGTTCGTAGCCATAGTTTGCCATAACTAAGATTAGGCACATGCCAGAGTAGTGGCGTGCCAACTTTGCGGCAAAAATAAAGTGTTTGGTTAGCTGCCATGCCTAACGTTAGATTTGGCAAATATGAATGTGGCAACTGTTTGATTTGCTGCCACACAAGTTGCCACAAGTTCGTTAAATATATGTGGCAGTTGTTTGGTTCATAGCCAAACTTCAGTATAGTCACCACGTTTTAAGAAGTGGTGAGGTTATCACCTGGAGTCATGATGTCAAAGCACTTGGTTACCACCAAAGAACTGATCAGAATCTTGAAGTTGAATGTACACATGGTGAGCTCAAAGATGAATAAAAAACCTGTCCAGGTGTTGATCACAAAGAACTACTGGTCAAATAATACATCACAATGTCTTACTTTATTTTAGATACAATCTTGTTAGATTTGGCTATCGGCAAATCACTCAATGGATCATTCTCTGAACTCACTCGCTCTGCCATTCGGCCTCTGCAACATTTTTGAAAGTATATACATCAAAGTAGATATATCCAGAGCAAAGTTTACTTGACAGCACAAACATAATTATCTCTCTGTGCACAGGCTAAAACTATTTAGTTTACAATTTGAACATAAGACCACAAGGATCAATTATCCAATACATCTAACAAAAATACATGTAACTCTTTGACAAAGGTGATGCATGCTAAGACAGGATACTTTAGTAGCTTGAGAATACTAAGAAGTACATATCACATGTACAGCTTGGAACAAAAAGCAAGTCTTAGAATAGGCAATTTGAAATGAACAAGCAAACCTGAAGAAGTGCGTGAATGAGGCATTCTTGATGGAGCTTCTCAGGAGGGTCTCCCCATCCTGATACTAGTCCATTCAAGGCCTCGTTGCATTTTGGAGTTCTTTGGGATCCAATGCTTCACACATTCATATCTCTACAAGCAGTCTGCGAAAATCAGCAGAGCTCAGCGACTCAAACCACCCTAGACCATACAACAATACAACCAAAAACAGAGCCAAATGACAAATGGTACATATAATAGAATTCACTGTCAAATGGGCATCATTTTGGTTCTTGCACGAAATATCCACTGGACAACAAAACAGATAACTATCACTTGTGACCAAGAACATCATGAGCTCATCATTTCAGTGAACACAACAAATGCAACGTAAATATATTCTCAACAACACAAGCATATCTGTCTTTTATGTGCACATGCTAAAACTATTTGGTTAACTTTTTATCGTAGGACCATCAAGTGGTGACAGAAGTAGATATACCCAAATGGCGATGCAGCATCAACTATCAAATATAACTAACAAAAACACATGCAGTTCTTTGACAAAGGTGCTGAAATGGTAAGGCAGGATCCTGCGTAGACTTGACTAAAAACTCAAATAGCAGAAAACTAAACATTATGCTCAAGATTACATTTGTATTCTAACAAATCTATAGTTAACAAATCAGAAGATCAATTCCTGTATTAAAAACAAAAAAAAGATGCATATGCTGTAAACCAGAGCATAGGTAGCAAATTTTTGCTGTCCAGGGCAATCCAACCATGAATAGGTAGCAAATATGACATGCATTTGGAAACAAGTCAGAGAGTTTCTATTGATGTGCCAAGGCACCTTAATCTAACTTTTTGTTGACAGAAATGACATGACTCTACTGTTCTTATACTCTGGTATGCGTGATATACAAATGACAAAGTTGCATGAGCTTGTGAAATTGATTTTTCTAGAAAGTGTACAAATCCTTCCAGCCAGACAATACATGAGTAATGCAGAATGCAGAATACAGCCATATATACATGTCAATGGTGTGCTGCCACTCTGCAAAGTCTTCCACAACTTGATATAGGCGGGGAGCAAACATGAACCGGACACTGATTATTCAAGTTCTGAGCCAAACAAACACAATTACACGACTACAAACCGAATTGAGAAATCGCATTTAATCCTGGGGCTAGGGTTCATATGGGTTGACATGAACAAAGGTAGGTTTCTCAAATTCGGTTTCCAGGACTAAAAATCAAGAACCCTAGCCCCAATCTCGCACAACCAGATGGGTAAAAAATCAGGTCAGAGGAACAACTGACCTTGTGGATCGTAGATCAGATCTGGAGAGGACCTTGCGAAGAGGACCAGCGCCTCGCGCTCAGCTGGCTCGGCCGCCGCCACCCATCGGGCGCCTGCGTCGCTCGGCCGCCGCCTTGCCACGAAGGGGACGACCGGATCCAACGAAGGCGCCCTCACGACTCCAGTGCTTGACGGCGGAGCGGTGCTAGGCAGCACAGCGCTAGGTGGAGCCGTGGAGGCGACGGGGCTAGCTGAGGCGGACCGGAGGTAGAGGGAGACGAGGGAGAACCAGGGAGGCCGCCAACGGCGAAGGGGGCAGTGGGAGGCGGTAGATCGGGGCAGCGCGCCGTCGGTGAGGGAGAGAGAGCAGTGAGACCGCGAGATCTGAGAGTGTGTGGGAGTTCTGGGCCGGTCGGAGGGGAGGCTCGACCGTTACGAAGCCTCCCCGGTCGTTTCGCCCCTGGATCTGTGGAATGAGAAGGGGATTAGATTGAAAAGTAGAGAAGAATAAGCAGAAGAAGAGGATCTGGATGCGTACAAACCTAATTTGGATTTGGAGATAAGTGAGATGATGATTGGAGCCTTGGAGGGGATGGAGCTGACTGAGAAGGGGACGGGAGAAAAGAGGAAGGGGAAAGATGAACTGTGCAGTGGAACAAATTGTGCAGTGCAAAAAAAGGCTCGCCAGTAGGGGTGAAAACGGATCGGATTCGGACGGATATTGCTGTTACCATATCCTAACCCATATTTTTTCTCCGGATTCGGTATCAATCGGATTCGGTACCAATCGGATTCGGTGTCGGATCGGTCGGGATTAACCCAATTCGTTTGCACCCCTACTTGTTTGTAAGGAATGCATACAGTGCAGTAAATGGAGTAGGACGCACTGACTTGATGTTACTATTTAATAGCTGATGTGGAAGATTTTATTTTACCATTACAAAAGAAAATGAAACGTCAAATAGTAGCACTAACCTGAAATCATACTTGAAGACGTATCGGATTCGGACGGATATTCGGATTCGGACGGATATTGCTGTTACCATATCCTAACCCATTTTTTTTCTTCGGATTCGGTACTAGTCGGATTCGGTACCAATCGGATTCGGTGCCGGATCGGTCGGGATTAACCCGACCCGTTTTCACCCCTACTCGCCAGCACATATGACTCCCAACCGAGTGCGCGCCATGCAGTGCGCGCCCTTTTTTTCCCTTGGCGGTGACGAGTGTGGTGTGCGCGCCATTTTTTTCCCTCGACGGTGACAGCATCGCTGCGCAGACAGCGTCTCGCCAATTGTTCGGCGGACGAATCGTTCGCCACACTTTTGCCCTTTTTTCTCTGACAAACAGTATAAGAGACGCCTAAGTTTCTTTGGCGAGCCATATTTCTGGACAAGAACCAAACGGTGGCCTAAACAGATGCGGCACGCCTAACATTAGGCTAGGCAACCCGGGGCTACGAACCAAACAGGCCCTAAGTGCGCCTTCCAATCGGTGTTTATGTAATTTGTTCCCGCTTTCGGGCTCAGGTCACGAAGACTCCGACCGGAAGAAATCAAGCATGAAGCTGCACAGGGCAGGCCCGCCCCAGTCACAGTGCGGCCAAACTGGGATGAGCGTTTCGGCCAGTTACAGTGATGCCAAACTGGGCATGTCTGTTTCTTTTTCCAGCTCGGCCCAACACATGCGTGCAGAATGCTCGAGCTGTTGGCTTAGTTTTGCTCTCAAGACAAGTACGCAGAAGTGAAGATGTAGCGAAGTGAGAGCTCAGGGTTTTGTGTCCTCTATTCGGCTTGTACATGCATGCATCGTGTGCGTGCATGTGTTGTATCCGAATCTGTTGAGTTGTTTCCTATTGGCCGCGTCCAAATAAAGAAAGCAACGACTAACTTGCTGATTACTTTAGAGTCCAATTTGTGGTATCATACCCTATACAAACCCCGGGGGTTCCTGCGCGGCGAGAGGGGCCACGTCGCCCGTTGGAGCGCTCCAGCCGGCGCGTGGCAAAGCAATTTCGGTACGGCCTGGTGAGCTTTTTTGCAAAAAAAGTCCCTGAGCTTTCCGGAAATTACGTAAAGGTCCCCGGTTCTCGCGAAAAGGTCCCTACCTATTTTTTTAGCCCCTCCACTTTGCAGGATAGCCCCCCGCGGTTTTCTAAATTACACACGGGTCCTCGTTTGTTTTCGTATAGATCCTTGATTTTTTACGAAAAAGCCCTTTGAGTTTTTTGAAAATACACATATGCCCTCGATTTTTTTTAGAAAACTCCTCACAAATTATCGCCTCTTTTACTTCGGTGCATACGGTGGCTGGCGCGGCGTGGCGCCGCGCCTATGAGGCTAGTGAGTTCAATAGGAGTTTGGGTCCGGTTCAAGTCAAATAGGTGCGTGTGTGGCTGTATAAATAGCCAAGGGGCCTGTTTTTTCCCCAGCTTTTGGCTTTTTAACAGCAACTAGCTTTTAAACGGAGTGTCTTTTCAAAATAGGATCCATTAGTTAATTGTAGTACATACTGTACCGACTTCATTTATATCGGCAAAAACCGCACGTGAGTTTCAGTTACTCTATAATCTCTCACACGAACAGCCCAAAAGCCACAAGGCACAACCAAAAGTCACAAGCCGTAGCAAAAAAGAACAGACCCCAGGCCTTCCGCCACACGTAGGGAATTAGTTTTTGCTTGAGTTTAATAAAGTCAGAAAATGTCGATTCCGAGTTCAGCGCATATTAGAGTGTTTCTCGTTCTTGTGAAATCCATCTAGGGCTTCGCATTGAGGGTGTTGGAATTGGTTTTAAGAACCGATTCATGTGTGCTGATCCGTGAGGATCCCATTTGCTGTTCGTGTGCATCTATTACCACTACTACAGAAAATCCTATTACAGGCAGTTCAAATATGTCATCATAGACGGTTTTCTGAACCGTCTGAATTTATAGGTCAGTGATAATAGAAGGTTATCACAGACGGTTTTCGAACCGTCTATGGTGTAAATATCATAGACGGTTTGTAACTAAAAACCGTCTGTGATATATCAATATCACAGATGGTTTTTAGTTAAAAACCGTCTGTGATTATCAGATATCACAGACGGTTTTTACTTACAAACCGTCTGTGATTATCACCTATCACAGACGGTTTTTACTCACAAACCGTCTGTGATATTCTTTTCTACCCCTAAATCTATTTCTGTTTAGTGGTTAGCCTCAGGAAATGCTAGCCATACCCTCTGAAACAAGCAGATCAACATGTACATGTATACATACAATTCACATCTCAATTCATTTCACAAACATAAAACATCCAATTCACATCTCAATCCATTTCACAAACATAAAACATTCAATTCACATCGTACTTCATTTCACAAACATAAAACATACAATTCACATATCAATCCATTTCACAAACATAAAACATCCTATTCACATCGCACATCATTTCACAAACATAAAACATCCATTTTGCAAATCAATTAATTGAACTGAAATAAAATATCCATTAACAAATATACAATTACAAAAGATGTACGTTGCATTTGCACTTAGATGGTAACATTGTATTTTTTATTGCTCTATCACTCCGGAACCGAGGTCTTGCGAAAGGAACAGATCCATAATCAACGAACTTTGTCAGGCTGTACAAGCAATACTTGGATGGCAATCCATCTAAGTATTGCTTGTGCAGCCTGACAAAGTTCGTTGATTATGGACTGTTCCTTTCGCGAGACCTCGATTCTGGAGTGATAAGAGTAATAAAAAATCATTGTGCGCACTGGAACTCTCCATCTGACTTTATGACTCCAGCCACCAAAAAGTACGCCAACTCTCCTCGAATTCGTGAAAGGTCGCACTGTTTCAATGCAGTTAACGAGATGGATGCAGCCTGTCGATAGGAATATCAATGTGCATATATATATATAACGTGATAAGTATGAAGTAATTATGGGAAGATAGACAAACCTTGGAATTGGTGATCCTCGAGGAATCGAGGAGTAGTTCCATATGGTGGCAAACACAGAATCCACATGTGTTGCTCGGCGGCTGCTGGTGGCACTGCAAAAAATGGAATGTGTTAATTCAAGAGGTATTACTAACAACTGTTGCATAGGATTAATTAATGTGTAATAGTGAATACCTTAAATTTTCGAGCATATGTCAGGCCTTTGGCCCCTTGTGTCGAGACACCTGCCTTTGCAACGTACATCGCGAACGCCTTACCTAATTCGAAAAAGTTGACCTTAGTCATTCGGAAGGAAAGAAAGAATACAATATAGGTATGTGTGGAGAAAATGTACTTATCTATCGATTACTTAGCTGACAACTGTGAAATCCATTTTATTCTTACTTAGGGAATCAAGATAATATACCTTCTTCCATTTTGGTACAATTACTGTTAAAATCCAATGATAGTTATGATTGTAGGGCATAAGTACATATTCCTTATTGCGGTAAGCCAGCAGTCTTGATGTAATGTACCTCTCGACGAAGGGTGTATCCTCATCGATGGTATCCTTGGCGACCAAGCGTGGGTCCAAGAAACCAACCGATGATGATTTGGATGATTTAGCCTTAGTCAGCATGTGTCTATATATACACACACGAAAGCAACAAATTATATATGACATTTATCGGTATGACATGAACGGAGACTGTGATTGTACACACTTACAGCGTCCAGCATCGAATGAGTGAGGCGTCGAGAGCATTGAGCGTGAAAAGATCGAATAAATCATCAAAGGTGACCACGAAGACACACTCTTGAACATTGTGCTCTAAATGATCCGGCGCGAATTTGACAGTGATACCTAAGCGTCGTTCTCCATCTGGCTTATTGGACTGTTCCATATACCACTTGTGCAATTGCTGGCAACTAATCGCTAGGGTCGAGAGGTGCGTTACCGGTTCGAACAGTGGCTCGCCAAGCACGAATTTGCGGGCCAATGGCAGGTACGGGATATCATCATCGGTCTTCTTTTCTTTGCCCTTACTGCCTCGGCTGTAGGTCGACTTTATGGTAGTCGACTGTAAAGGTAGCACCGGTGCAAGTTGCTTTGGCGAGAATAGCACCCGTGGGTACAACCTTTGGCACCTTTTGTACTATGGCCCGATAGGTTACCAAGGGCAGGATAATTATTTATAGTGCAGAATAATAAGGAGCGCAAAGTGAAGTTCTCTCGTTTCTATGCATCCCATACCTGTATCCCTTCGGTCTACAGTACTTTTAGATCTTCCACCAACGGTGCTAGGTACACATCGATATCATTCCCAGGTTGCTTTGGGCCTTGGATAAGTATCGACAGCAAAATATACTTTCACTTCATACACAACCAAAGAGGAAGGTTATAGATGCAGAGAGTCACGGGCCATGTGCTATGTCGGCTGCTCTGTAATACCCCAATTATGCATAAGGGAAAAAGATAGCGATTAAGGAGTGTAGTTTTGCCGTCAGACCAATCGACTTTTAGAATATCGATTTAGTGTCGCTCGCAGAGGTTCCCAGACCATCCCAGGACGGTCGGCACCGTCTGGAGAGCCGAGTAGCGCCCTCAGAGGTTCCCAGACCGCCTAGGGATAGTCGGCACCATCTTGCGACGTGGGTTTTCTTCATCTGGCAATTTCTATCTTACCTTTTTACCGACTTACCACTGCAGTAGAAACCCCAAAACCCCTTGGACCAAAATGCCCTTGGGCAGCCAATTTATATGAGAGGGGAATGGGAGGGCATGCCGGTCTTTTCACAAATGCAAGGCAGCCCCAACCGTGCTCATATAAGCTAGCACCATGCATCCACGCTCTCATTTCCCACCTTCTCTCCTCACCTGAAGAAAGAACCAAACCAGGGGAAGCCACTCCCCATCCCTCACTGCCAAGGCCGAGAGTCCCCAAAACACAAGCACATCTCCAAGCTCACCACAGAGAAGAGGGAGCCCGAAGAGGAGGAGCTAGGGAGCAGCCGGCCATGACGGTGAGAGGAAGGCGGGAGCAAGGCCGTAGACGGTAAGACAACGCTATTGACAGCAACCCAGGGAAGTCCTCAACCACCCCACCCGAGCCAAGTGAGGTTCGTTTTCCCCATCCATGTGTGACGAAAAACAGGGTAAAGTAGGTAGTAGAGGGGGGAGACTTTCCTGGTAGGAGTGGCCGGCCGGCGAAGAGCCGTGGCCGGCGGAGCTCGAGTCCCATTGGAGGCGAGGCCGAGCGCCGACCTGCGCTCGCGCAGGGGCCGACGGCCTGAGGCCGGCAAGCCGAAGAAGTAGGCCGTGGGGGTGGGCGGCGGAGGGGCTGCTGGCGGCGCCAAGTCCGGCCACGCGCGCAGCTGCGCCGCCCTAGGCCGATTAGGTGAGGAGCAAGTTGCTCGGCTTCGCGAGGGAAAGAGGGAATGGGAGAGGAGAAGGTGGAGGCGGAGTAGGTTGGCGGTGGCCCACTGGTCGGCGGCGAGGGGGAGGGGCCGTCGCTCCCGTGCGCCGCCTGGCGGGGGGCCGTCCGCCCGGCCAAGCGCGCAAAGAGAGGGAGGGGGGCCGGCGGAGAAAGAGAGCCGAGGGCCGGCGAGCCGCAGGGCTGGCAGGCCACCCGCATGCGCCGCCGCACCGCCCCCGGGCAAGTCCGGTGAGGGGGAGAGGAGCCCCTTTCGGCCGGATTGAGTGGGGGAGGAGAGCAGGAGGAGGCGAGGTAGGAAGAGGGGGGCCGGCGGCGGTGAGGAGGTCGCCGGCTGGCCATGCGCGCCACCGCGCCGCCCCCGGGCTAGGCCATTCGGCCGATTGAGAGTAGGGGAGAGAGAGAAGAAGCCAGGTGAGGAAAAGGTGGGGAGGCCGGTTCGGCCGCAGGGAATAAAGGGAGAGAAAAGAAATAGGAGTAGAAAAGAAAGAAGAAAAGAAAGGAAAGAAAATAGGGAAAGGAAAGAAAAGAGAAAAAAAGAGAAAAAAAGAGAGAGAAGAAGAAAGAAAAGAAAAGAGGAGAAAAAGAAAGAGAGAGAAAAAATGAAGAAATGGGTTCGGCACCTGCGCAACAGGTCCCTCAAAACCCATGCGTTTACGCCTGAGATCGGGATACGAGCTTAGGGACGTTGTTCTCCTTTTACGCTCGGGTTCTTTTGATTTGTTGTTGAGTCGGGTTAACATGTACGCAGGTGGAGGTCCCGGGTCGGAGCTGTCCACGCGTCATTCCCGAGGCTAACCAGGCAAGTGCATTGTAAAGCGGTGAATTCGAGTAGTGATTTCGGGTAAATTGAATAATGATGCACTCCATACCGTGTGAGGTAAGTTGAATAATTCTGGATGAAGCCTTACTTACCATGTTGGGGTAAGTCGATTATATTTGGAATGCATACTGAGAAATGATGCACGGTAAATGTTGAGACATGTCATATGCGTAGTCGGAGAACTTTCATTGCATGCATGTCATGAAAAGAGATAGCATTGGTCCACGTTGAGTGGACGCTCCACGGGAGTGGAGTTTGAGGTCCCCGTATGATAGTTACGGGCTACTGAGGTCCCCGTATGAAATAGGACGGGCTTGAGGTCCCCGTATGAAACAGGGCGGGCCTGGGTGAGCATCGACGGGTGCACACTCTGCTATACCGGTATAGGCTAAAGAGTTGAGAAAGAAGTGCATGAGCATGTGCATGGGCAGATGAATAATGATCGGTCGATGAGAACCTAAAGAGATAAGCGAAAGGTGCGCGTGCATGATGAATGGTTCTTCGGAACTTGAAATGGTTAAATGGAAAAGTGGTTAAGGAAACTGGAATGAGTATGGTCTAATGAATGAACCTATTATTTGTTGTTTTGCTTTGTACTTGCTGAGTCGGTGGACTCACCCTTGCTTTGTTGATGTTTTTAGGTGACCGTCGAGGACGACATGCGGGCGGGAGTAGCACATGAATAACTGGCACGAACCAGTAGCACTTTTGTATCACTTTTGTCAGTGTACTTTAGCTTTTTCTAGGCTAAGGTAGTCACTAAAAATGCTATGATGTATCCGAACACAGTATTATAAATGAATTTAGTGTTGGTTTAAATTCTTCTAGCATTGATGAAATGGTAAGAGTTTGCAGCGGTGGTAACATCTTGGCCCAGATGGTGGGCGGGGTGTTACATGCTCATGCTACTGAAAGGATTCATTCCATCTGTACTCAGTCCAAACCTTATATTCCTTGGTTTTGCACTGAAGTCTGCAAAACTCCTATCGATATTTCTCCACTGGGCGGAATCAGCAAGGTGTCTTAGCATTCCATCCTTTTCGCGCTCCTCCGAGCGCCAACGCAGCAGTTTTGCCTACTTTGGATTTGCAAAAAACCTTTTCAAACGGGGAATTATAGGAAAATATCATACCACCTTAGCAGGAGGTCCTTTCTTCACCTCTGTTGCCTCGCCATCATCTGATTGATTGTTACGTTTGTATCGGGATGCGTTGCACACCGGACATACATGCATGTCTGCATACTCTTTGCGGTATAGGATACAGTCGTTCGGACATGCATGTATTCTTTTTACTTCCATTCCCAACGGACAAAGAACCTTCTTGGCTTTATACGTGGTTTTAGGCAACTCATTTCCCTCCAGAAGCATGTACGCTAAAAGACCTAGCAGCGCCGTGAAACTCTTGTCGGACCAACCGTTGCTTGCCTTCAATTTCAACAGTTCAAGCACAGCCGACAACTTAAGGAAGCCATGCAAGTAAGAGATCATATATTGTTACCACTAGATATGCAATGCAGCAAAAATAGAGTTGAAGCAGCTGGTTCAACGTATCGCGCATCGGTGTAATGTAACTAGTTGACCGTCCTCTAGCCACTATCTCCTCACGAAATCCACACATCTAGAGATAAAACGTCATGCATCGGGGTGCTAACACCAGCGCGCACGGCAGGGGCTTTGAGAGGTAGCGGCTAGGGTTCCGATGGATGTGTCTCTAGATGCCTGCCCTAGCCCCATGTCTCTCTCTCTCTCTCTCTCTCTCTCTCTATATATATATATATATATAGTTTCTAATTGGATTCTTATCCAATACGATCAGATATCATATCCAACTCAGAAAGGCCCTGACTAGATCTTTATCCAATATGAGTAGAGACCGTATCCCACTTTGAGAGCCTCCGACTGGGTCCAATACAAGTAGAAATTGTATCCCACTCAGAGTCTACCATCTAGACACTTATCATTCCAACTCATCAAGTGTGTGACTCTGTAGGTTCGCATATATTCGGTCATGTGCCGAAAACTCCTTTTCGGTCTATAAGTCGGTAGCAGTGCCTAGAAGGATATAAAAATTCCTAAATATACATGAAGATCATATCGGATGAACCTTTATAGTGCTTATGTATGGATCCCTTTGCCTCACGACACCAGATCAAACTCAAATTGAGAAACATGCCATCCTATAATAGCTCGATCATTTACTCGAACCTGTAGTGGATTACTCAATTTGTGATTAGACTCCTCAACCATATTCAGCATGGTCATGCACTTTCTTAACCCAACTACATTGAGAGGGAAAAAGCTACTTTATGACCATATATTTACTGTCGGGACCCCGGATTTCCGAACCCGGACCCTCTGTGTATTACAGCACTAGTCCCAGATCAAAGCTAGTGCACACAGTCAAACAGAAATGATTACATAACCAACAACGCTTTATTACAATAATAGAGAGTACTGACCGAAAGGTCTCATTATTACAATTGAGGTTTCAAGACCTCGCACAATCCAAACACAGCGGAAGCAAAGAAAACTCAAAGCAGACCCATCAATATGCCACAGGCAGTTGACTGGGGAAGCGCGACCTAGTCCTCCGGGAAGAATCCGTCACAGCCACAGACGAAGCAGTAGTTGTAATCACCTTCTTGAGCTTCATGTTCCTCTGAGGTTTTATTTTAAGTGTAGCATGTGAGTACATAAAGTACTCCGCAAGTCTTGGGAAAAATGCATAGATGCAAGGCTTAACAAAGGAAGGCTATATGGTTCTTTTGCACAAAGCAACATTTTAAATTTTAATTACTACTAATTATTTTCGAAGGCAACATTTTAACCAATTAACTGTTTTAACAAAACTATCATTAATTCTCTAGTGAAGGTTCCGTCTACCAACACTAGCTAACAACTTGAACAAGTTTAATACTGCGGGTTACATCCACCCTCTCTGGCTCCATCCGCCAGGATACCCTTCCGAGAGTTCCCTCCACTCTCGGAATACAAAACTTTAATTTTTAAAACCAAAACCAGAAATCTACCATGTGAATGCATTCCTTGCCCGCCCTTGACCGTGGGCACGGCTATTCGAATAGTTTTACACTCTGCAGAGGTTGTACAACTTTACCCACAAGAGATAAATTATCCTAGAGGTCAACACGCTTCCTTTGGCATGAGACCCAGATAAAATATCACAAAGCCTTTACCTTACTCTAATCTAGCTAGATACCACCCGCTGAGGTTTCACCGCAGGTAGGCTAACTGCCCGAACCGAAGCCCCCTCTTGCGCCGTATGAGTACAGTAAATCCCTGTCCCTCACTGTGGATAACCAGTCCATCCCTGGCACCCACTTTCCACTGGTGGCACCTAAACTAGACTATCATAAGTTAGTCAGCTAGGTCGTACCCATATAGACTTGTGGTTGTACGGTGAATGCTCAGTTTGGACAAACACAAGCGTCGGTCCTTAATTGACTAGGGTGGAACATACACATTACAAGATCTCGTGCTTCCTGCACCAATCCAAACTAACCATCCACCCTAATCTAAACCAATTTTCACATTTTAGTTTATTTTAAAAGAACAGTGGCAACTCCAATTACCACTAATTTTCATAAACACAGGGGGTATTACAATAAATCATAATTTCCCATTTTCAAGATTTCAAAGGTATTAAATAGCGAGACTAAGCATTATACTACCATTCCACTATTCACAAAGATTCGGTAATAATCTCATTATTGAGACAAATGAAATTCTAGGGTGACAAGGGTACATGGCATTCAATTTCAATGGAGGGTATAACAAGGTTGGTTTAACTAACCCTTAAGATTTGAACTAATATTTTATATAAATAGCAATGCACATAATTTAAAATAATTAAAACATTTCGAAATCATAGGTTCAAGATGATCAAAGGAGACTTGCCTTCCTGGACGCTGGTTGGGTCTTCTTGCTGCGACTCGACGAGTTCCTCGGCGACGGCGGAATCTACGCGCGTAAAGACGGACAAACAAAACAAATAAATTCAACCAAAATTTAAATAAAATTCAAAAATTCAAAAAGAGTGCATATTTAGATAGTTTATGATTTTAGAAAAATTTAGAAATTTGAACGGCTCAAATCGGAGTTAAAATGAGAAAGTTATGGCTTCCGGAAGATTAAATAGGAGGGAAAAAGGAAAAACCGGATTTCGGGAATTATTTTTGTACTGGAAAATGCCATTTATGACGTCATCAAAGTTCGAATTTGCTGAGCGGGAAAATGTATTTGAATGACGGGTGGGTCCGGTCTACCGTGGACCGAACCCACGGACCTCGGGCCTTGCCGACGTGGCGCACCGGCCACATGGCGCCACGCGGCAGTGAGGTGGCGGCCACGCGGGCACAACCCGCCACGCGGGCGCACCCATGGCCGCACGGGAGATGGCCGGCCGGCCTCGCCGGCGGCCGGTGGCCGGAGGTGGGGGAAGCGGCGAGCGGCGGCGGGTGAAGGGGGGGTCGGCGGCGGCTTACCGGCGGCGGCGACGGGAGGCGGGGCAGTGAGGGTGGCCGGCGCTAGGAGGCGGCGGCGTGGTCGGTTGGGGGCGGCGGTGAAGCCACGGGAGGCGGCCGGCGGGAGGGGAAGAGGAGGGGCGGTGGGAGGCGGTGTCGAGGGAGGCCGGGAGGGGGTATTTATAGGGCAATGGGAGGAGGGGAGGCCGGCCATTTGGAGCTCGCCGGAGTAATTGCAAACCGTGAATAGGGGGCGAAATTTAAGGGGGAAACGGCCGGGGAATGGAGGTAATTGATTTGGCATCCGTTACCATGTTTTATTCGGGAATTAAAGCGAAGGAAACGGCCGAATTCAAAGCTCTATTTTCGGGTTAATGGAGGTGGAGAGAGAGGGTTGGGGGAGGAAGAAGAAGAGGTAGAAGAAGGATATGACAAGGGGGCCCCATGTGTCATAGAGAGGGTGAAATGGTGAAGGGGTATGGGCCGTTAGATTCGTGACACGTGGCAAGTGGGTGAATGAGAGGCTTTGGATTTTATGAAGGGGTAAGTTGTGGTGGATGGCTAGGATTAAAACGTGGAGAGAGGTTGATTTAATCTGAGGGCGACACGTGGCGGGCTAGGGATAATTTGATTTTTATTTTCGGAATAAATTTCAGAAATTACTAGAAACTTCATAAAAGCTTGGAAAATTAATATTTAATGCCTAAAAATTCCAGAAAAATCATAGAATATTCCTGGAAGTATTTTAGACTTACTAAAAATATTTTTAATTTCAGATTTGAATTTTATAATTTTATAAAATTCTTTTTAACTTTTAAAATTGATTTTAAATTCCAGAAAATTCTCAAAAATTACTTAAAAATTTAGGGAAGGCTAGGAAAAATAAAATAAACTCTTTTTGGCTTTAACAAAATATTTTAAATACATTTTCTTGCTTTAAAATTTTAAATAAAATCCAAATAAATCCGAATAAATCCAGATAAATCCAAATAAGATCCGAATACATTAAAATAATTAATTTAAAATTAAATTTTTCAGAAAGCGAATTTTTGGGATGTGACATTTACGGAGTAGTATTTGGCAACCCCTAAATAAACTATTACATATATAGGAAACTATGATGATTTTAGGTCTTAGGATCCTACATACACTATGTATGAGACCATGATAACGCTTAAGAATATAATAATTCCTTATGTGTCTCATGTTAGATTAATTCAACACTATGTTCACTAACATGTGTCTATATTATTGATTGAGTAAAGTCCATTACCGGTCCTTAAACTTTTTATGCTGTGTCATCCCGGTCCATAGACTTTTAAAGTATGTCATCCCGGTCCTTAAACTTTCAAAGTGTGGCAATTTCTTTTGAAAGTCCATGGACCGGGATGACACAGTATAAAAAGTTCACTGCTACAACTACATACGATATTGCCACACTTTGAAAGTTTAAGGACCGGGATGACATACTTTAAAAGTCTATGGACCGGGATGACACAGTATAAAAAGTTTAAGGACCGGTAATGGACTTTACTCTTATTGATTTGATATCCTTATATCTTTGACCCATGAAATATGATCATCAACTAATACATATGATGATCTATAAATCATAATTGTCCTACATAATGATATAAGATCAGGAATAATTTAGAATAACATCAAAACATGAATAAAGAATTCTACGAACAAATCACATACTTGTTGATCTATATGAAAGATATTTATTAAAGGAACAAAATAACATATTATTCAAAAGATTATAAATATAGAAGTGATATAATCATCCCCATGATGCCTTTAGGACTTATCACTAGACATAGGGCAGAACTGAGGTGGCCGCACTGGGCAGCTTAAGGGTTGCGCCACTTGGCGCATGGGCTACATAGTGCAGTGCAACTCGGCTACTTCTTAGATGGTTAACCTTGATTTCGTGATTCTGATGGATTTCAGTGGATTTCTATGATGATTTCGATGTAGCAGATGCTCCTCTTTATATAGGAATGTGTGGGGGAAGAATCCCAATCAAAAATGGTCTATGCGGTCCCACGCAAGGGTCTATCGAGCTGAGCTCTAATAGATATCGAGCTTCATAATTTTCACGACTAACTTTTGATTTGGGCAAATAATATATACATTTCAATCATTTCGATGAGATAGAAATCATGGTGACCACCAATTTGTCATTTCATGAAGTTTATTTTGGCACATTTTTCGAGGGAGCTCTTTATCGACTCCTTTTGGCCAAATATGACGTGTTTCAGCGTAGTTTCAATGCCAGTCACATCGACCACTCACAACGGTTGAACCGCACATGTCCTACTCTAAAACATGCTCTCTGAAAAAGTAGCAGTCAACTAGAGATCAGTCATACCGCCTCGATGGCTAGACCACCACCCAACATCTGGTCACACCGGACCACCGGTTAAGCCGCCATTCACAGGGCGGTCCAACCGTTCATCCCAATGGTTTGATTGGTCCCACTGATCGGTCTGGCTAGGAACACTGACAACAACTCTAAAATCTGAATTTTCTGGAATTGTTGCAAAATTCAAATTCAACTCAACTAAAGTGGCAATTATTCATCATAAACAAATATTAGACCTTATACATGGCCTCTCATATGAGAATAAACTACCCTGACATAACAAAATCTTCCCACCGAGCTTAAAAAACTGCCTACTTTCGAGAAGTGTCATGTACCAGAATCAACTTCTGCACACAACATGAACAAACAAGATGTGCAATGGAAATGCTTGAGATGGGTTCATCATTTCATGGACAACGACGCGGCAGATGCCTCAGCTATCAATGAGAGAGGTTGATGAGCTTGGAGGCAAGCACCAATGTCGAATGGGTGTAGCTCAGCTCCATCGAATATAAGATTGACTCCTGGTAAGACCACATCCTTGGTATCTGCATCTTCTGGCTCAGGTTTTGCTATAGGTGTGGATGGTTGCTCCTCAGAGACAGATCTTGTAGCCGCCTCGTACACAGGAGTGAGTGTGTATGACCTATCAGAGGTCCAAAGCATGACAATGTGCCAGTGACAAAATTAGGATTACTAGAGTTATATCAGCATTCCTAAGAAAAGAGTCATATTATCAACTAAGTGACACAAGTCACATGTTATTGTGTGGTTTATTTAGAGAATACCTGAGGATGTTCCCATCAAAGCTGAGAACTTCAGTGAAGCGTCTCTGCCGTCTTGCAAGCTTCACTCTGTCATGTTCATGCGGGGACCCTCCATGGGTAGGCGTCGTCAGATCATGAAATGGGCTCCATCTGCCACTGACAATGTTGATTAGTTGGCGTGGTGAGTTCTTTGAACCTCCCCGCTGATTGAATAGCCTTGCAGTTGGGCCAGTTGCTTGATACTCGGTGCAAAGTTCCCTCAACCTCTTTCTCATATTCTGCATAGCCTCATAATGCTCACTGAGATCATCTTTCTGAAGTATGTGTGACTCAACGACCCTTTCACATATTCTTTCACATAACATTGGATTGAACAACGGAATTCCATATTCCAAACACAAAGGTATCCACTCGTAACTTTCATTCTGTGGATGTGCACCGGATTCACGTATCCTGTTAAGCCTTACTAAACGAAGGTAACCAACTGTGCTCAGCTCAATTTTATTGGACAGGTCTTCCAATAATGAAGTCAAATTTGATACTTCTTCATCAGGCAAGGTAGTGCCAGCTACTGGGAATGCAATTGACCCATCGGCATTTTTCAGGGGCAATGGAACATCCATGGTTACGAGGTTTCCTGTTTCATCAAGATCATTTATGCTCAATGGCTGCACTATCACAGCAGAATGTTTTGCCATTGAGTTCAAGTAATGCAATAGAAGGCCTCCCTTTACCATGTTCCCTTCAAACTTTCCTCCTAGTCCACCCACCACAGATTGATCCCATGACCATATCAGGGCCTTTTCGCAGCTGGCTAATGGTTCAGGCAGCAACCGCAACCGTTGTCCTTTCATAAAAATGGCAGATATTGGGCCACAACTACCAGATGTGTACAATGCAAGTTTCATCCAAGGTGTCATGGAGGAGTAAGAAGGCGGACCGAAATGTACTAGGTCTGTAGCACTGGGTAGAACTGATGAATATGGAAGAGGAATCATAGACACCATGATGTCATAGTCCCTAATAAGTAGTCGTTCTAGTGTTGATGGGGCCAGTGAAGCTAAGCTCTCACAGCGAAGAATATTGATTCGGTAATTTCTTTTACTCTTTGACAAGGGGGTGTTACCAATTGAGCCATCCAGTTGTGCAGTCTGGCTATTAACGAAATCATTTTTGACTCCGCTTTCCTTGCTTTCAGATATAGTAGTTGAACGTGATGATGCATTCCCATCTGTAGCATCTGAATCGACCATTGGGTGGTCCTGTTGTGGTAATTCATCATGATGATCATTAGTAGAAGTGTTTGTAATGTCAAGTGAACTTCCATTATTTTTAGCGACATTATCAATACTCTCCTCAATGCTTTCCTGGGTTAAAAGGGTAGCGACATCCTCTAGCAAGGAGCAGTCCTGATTGTTTGCTTCACTAGTTTCATTTGTTGAAGTACCACCAGACAGCAAACACTCAAGGAAGCATCGCAAGCTAAAAGCATGATTTGCGAATTCCTGGAGCACACCCTCAAACTTCTTTCCTTCTAAACTAGCTAGATCATTGCATAGATCTGCAATGCAAGAATCACCAAGTTTTCCGGCCTCATATAGCGTTACAGCATGAGACTTCAAACCTGCAATAGGTTAGTGAATAAAGATCAGTCTATTCTGCCAACTCAACGGAAGGTTTCATTAGAAGTGTAGAATGCTAATCCAAGAACAAACTGTACAGCCGTCAATAAGAATCTTTGAGAGTATCGCATTCTAGATCAAAGATGATGAACAGATTTCTGCTTACAAATTTAAAAGCTGTAGGAAGTGGAGTAATAAGGGAATCTAACCTGGAGACAGTGAACCCATCATCAAGTATGAAGTTACGTTGGCATCCACAATAAAGCCCACATAAGCAGTTCCAGATATTTTCCTGGGTCCATTAGAATCATTGCTAAGCAATTCTTGACAAGACTTTTCTGAGTTGATACTCATACGCGGACCTTCATCATCAATAAGAATATTACTGGGCAAAGCAGGAGCAGTTGAATCTCTAAGAATGGAGTCTGTGTCCATAAGCTTTACAGCCCAACCCAGTCTACAAGCAAATGACGCAGCTGCCTGGAGTTGATATAGGTCAGCCTGTAAAGTTGTAGCCAATTCAGCAACTGTGGCATTTTCACTTGATACAACAAATACAGCATATAGTAGCCTGCAGTCGAGAAAATCATGAAATGATTTTAACAGCTACAGACAAAGATAGCAATACACAATTGTTGAATAGGGATTGAAGCTCATTGCATAGAAGACTGCTGAAGGCAATTACTCACTCTTCAATTGGATCTTCATATGACTGATCCTTATTTGAAACAAAACCTTCAAGCCTCGAAACTGAATGAACAGTACAAGTTTAGAACTTAAGCATCATTAGATAGAATGTTTACAAGCATAAATCAGAAATTTTCGGTAACTTAGGTTGTAACTTGTTTTGATAAAATAATGTTCGCAACACATTCAGTAGCAGTGCAAAAGTTACAAGCTTCTACTAGCAATGTCTTCATTAGCACAAACAAGCTGACATGAGGCAATTGGCCCAATGAGTTATGTCCTTATGGGCCAACCCTCCAACAATTTTAATGCTGGACCCTAAAAATTGAAATCCTATATAATTAAATAATAACACTTGCTCTAACTACATACCTCTGAAACGGTCTTCAGGATAAACAGGCACATCGAAGTATACCATTCCTCTCTTGTAAAGACCGTTTATAACCTCCGAATCAAATAGAACATATGAATTGACTTCCTCTTTACATATTTTATCTATTGCTGATGTCTCTTCTTCTGAAAGCTTCTACAGTAAATTAATAGCATCAATTCCCACAAATAAGAATGAGAACACACAAAATATTTATTATATTATTCTGCCAAAAGTACAGTGTCCTTACACAATTAACGACAAAGCTTTCTGCTGATGAATCTAACCTTAAACTCTTCCAGTGTAAAGTTGACAAACCGAACTCCCCACCATGGTTCTATCACTAAGTCAACGGGTTGTGTAGGCAGCAACTCTTTCGCAATTGATTTGTTCAGCTTCCACATTATCTTCTAACATTCCCAAAAGTGAAAAGAAGTGATTATAATAGGAGGAAATTGGGAAATTAGTTGGGGCATGTTCATTTTCTAAACATATGCAAAAATCACTTTATGTGTTCTAGAATCTCACAGTCCATTCCTGCATCAGAGAAATAATACTCAAATATTCCCATGGATTCACTAATTGGAATCTTATATCCCCGCAAGAATATAAGAACCAGTAATGTTACAGAAAGGCCACGGTGTAGTTGACAATAATACCTTTGATCTGCACTTATTCATAATATCAATAAATTCATTTCTTCCAACACCAGTAATCCTCAGGGCATCAGCAGCACTAAAGTTTGGAATACTGTCATATGGTTGCTCTGCCAATATTATCAACAAGTTAGAATAATAAAGAGAACTGCTGTTAATACAAAAATAAGTCAGCTCACGCAATGACAATATTCACTTTGGTGTTATAGGGTAATTTACGTTAGTACTCAGTAGAAAGGATAACAAATTGTTGTGCAATAACCACACATGAAAGAAATGAGTATACAAATTCAAAACGTACCTCGTATCACATGGCAGAATCAGCCAAACAATAATTTCATTGTGCAAGAAAACCAATACCCTCTCCATCCACAATATTTGTCCAACTACCCTATGTGTACGAACCAAGGAGGCATAGAATCCAAGCAATAATTAATGGAATTAGACCATCCTTACATTAAATTGCATATTTTGACCACTCGACATCTTTCAATTCATTAATAGCAGGGGTAGAGAATGGGAAAAAGTGCAATAAATGTACCATTGATTCCCACAATGGACAAATATTGTGGAATGGCAAATTCCCAATAAAAATAGACAAATATTGTAAATGGAGAGAGCAAACTATTATCGCTTCATTGAACATCATAAGTGAAGTGCGACCAAGGAATTATAATAAATAGCAATGGTAAAAATTAATACAATATTCTTAGAAATGGTCATATTTTACAGTTAAGTAGAAACTGAAAATACTGCCTGCCTTCTCTATTTCTCTAGATGAATTAGTATGCGCCATGTGCAAGAAATCAAAACTATTAGCTAGATAAATGATTCATATAGATTTGTGTAGAAATGGAAACTGTATGTTATATTATAGATGTGAAACTTTTTTTCACAAAAAATATTTAAATGAATCGTTAAGGTTGTAGGGCACGAGGGTACGTCAATCAGCAAGTGAAACAACTAGGTAGAATGTGATGACGGAAAATGCTTTGCTTTTTTATCAATAAGCGGTTACCATTCTTCATAGCTTCAAAAAGGACATCGCAGTAATATCTAAAGGGTGATATCCTCATCACTCGACAGATGTAGTCTGAAAGATGGTATGGATATAGCTGCAAAATATCGATCAAAGTAACAGCCATGAAAGCTTTCTAAAAAAAGTACTCAAGCCTAGAGAATACTAGAACAACTTCCTAATTAGCTGAACAAACTAAGAAAAAGAGAACCATGGTAAACTGCAAGAGGTATCGATGGAAACAACCCCCAAGAAAAGTTTTATCAAAAAAATTGGTGACATATATATGTAGATTTGATTTGCAACTAGCCAAACATAGTATTTCACAAGTGAAAGTATGATAACGCAAAAGTGTAAAAGATGTATATCAACTATTGAAAGCTGGTT
Organism: Dendrocalamus latiflorus; assembly: GCA_017311315.1. Lineage (NCBI taxonomy): Eukaryota > Viridiplantae > Streptophyta > Magnoliopsida > Poales > Poaceae > Dendrocalamus > Dendrocalamus latiflorus. The sequence continues at coordinate 19,078,119 of CM029614.1, read as the reverse complement.
CTAAAAAAGACATCAGCAATACACTAAATAATTTGTTAAGCAATTAAGAAATGAGAAAAATCTGGACAATGTACAGCTAGATTTCTGCGGAGATAGCGCGTCAAATCCTCGTAATATTCTCCTTCTTTGCATACTTTGCGGGCAAAACAGGAATTCCATGGCAATCGTTTTCGTATGCAATAATCTACAATCCTGCCAACAATGTTTTTAGGAAGCAGAACATCAGGCATTTGAAGAAACATCCACATTTTGTAACAAGAAAGATTGAAAGCTCTGCAAGTAGCTTTAAATAGTTGGCCTAAGTTAATTTACATTGGATGGTCATTCTACTACCTTAGATGGCATTCCTAGATGCATGCATTAACCATTTGTATTCTCAAAACCCGCATTCCTATATGCGTGCATGCATCAACAATTTCTATTGTCAAATAGGCGTCTGAGTCCGCAACCTTCACGTAGAAGCATAAAGTTGCCCCATCTCATAGAAGAAAACTGGCATTTTTTTGCTACGGACTCACAAAATGACCAAGATCAATTGCTACATTGATTGGCGTACCTGCGGTGCCAGTCCTCCTTGGTGAGGATGGCAGCCTGGATGCGCTTGGGGAGGGTCTCCCACGGGCACTCTTCCCGGATAGCCTTCACTATCATCTGCTCCTCCACTGTCGCCGCCATCGGCTGCTGCATCCTCAATCCCTCTCCCTCCAATCCTCCCCTGGTTCAGCTCGATCGGACATGCAAAGCGACCGAAGCTCCAATCTGAATTCCGACGAGAGAGAGGGAGAGACTACGAGAGGCACGCGAAGAAAGAGAGAGGCGGGCACACTGTTGAATAATCTTGTGTGTTTTCCATTTCTCAGTTGAATTCATGGCTGTTAGTGTTTTTCGTTTCTCAGTTGAATGCATGGCTGTTAGCAATATTTAGGATAATGAAAGGCTGCATGGCTGTTAGCAGTATTTGGAGTAATTAATGGCTGCATGCAAGTAATTAAGGGCTGCATGTAGGAAGGCCTCAACGCCATGCCGTGTTTATGCATTGTTTAAATAAGAGAAGGGAACAACAGAAAAGCTATGGGATTTTGGAGCAGCACAAAAATACTTGTCGTCTCACCTATCTGTGTGCCAGCATACTCGTAGATCGCCGGAGGCTCACCTTACATTAGGTATCAGAGCTTGTGCTTGTGTGCCTATGATGTCACGCTTCTGCTCCCGGTTGCCATGATGCTTCCAGAGTAATCCACCACTTCCAAGGACATGCAACGACGACGTTGCGAGCGGCGATAATGGCCGTGACTTTGTGGTACAACGGGTGGTGAGGGAGGTCGGGGGATCGGCAACGTACCCGACCCTTGACGCGTATGAACTATGGTGACTGGGCATCAATGATGAAAGTAATGCTGCAGGTGCGTGGCCTGTGGGACATCGTCAACACAGGAGAAGTTGATTTCCAGGAGGATCGGATGGCAATGGAGGCGATCCTCCGTGCCATTCCTCCAGAGATGCTATCGAATCTCACCTTGAAGGATAGCACCAAGGAAGCACAGGATGCGATCAAGACCATGTGAGTCGGGGTGGATCGTGTGCACAAAGCCAAGGCCCAGACTCTCCGATGAGAGTTCAAGGCCATGACGTTCTGTGATGGCGAGAGAGTGGACAGCTTTGCCACAAGGATCAACAGCATCGCCAACAACCTCAATGTCCTCGGCGACAGATGGGACGAAGAAACTGTTGTGTGCAAGTTTCTGTAGGCTAACAAGCTGCTCCTCACTGCGGAGAAATGGTTTGTGCGGATGAAACAAAACCAAGATGGCGAAGGCTCATCTGGCGATACAAAATAGATGGGCTCCATCCGGCACCGTGGCAAGTCGATCACAGCGGAATAAAGGTGATGGGGATGCCCGCGATGGCAAGGACATCGTCCGAGATGTGTCCCATGACAAGTGCCACAACTATGGCAAGTTTAGTCACTGTGTCAAGGACTGCTGCAAACCCAAGCGCATGGACAACGATGAGCCAATGCTCCTGATGGCGCAAGTCTGTGGGCTCACGAAGACCGTCCATAATGTGCCAAGCGATGTCACGCTCCATGAGCCCTATACTCAGGTCAACGTTGGGTAGGAAGGCGACGATCACGATCGAGCCTGGTACCTCGACACTAGGCCTCAAACCATATGACTAGGTGCGAGGCCGTCTTCGTCGAGCTAGACACTGATGTGAGGGGCTCTGTCAAGTTCAGAGATGGATCCATCGTCGACATTCGTGGCCGTGGCACAGTGCTGCTCGGGTGCCAAAACGAAGAGCACCGTGCCCTCACTGGTGTCTATTTCACTCCACGGCTATGGAATGACATCATCAGTTTGGACAACTCAACAAGAATGGTTGCTAGATGCTGATGGACACTACTATACTCTGGATCCGTGATCGCCAACATCGTCTCCTCACCAAGGTAACCCGTGCCTAGAACTGTCTGTACATGCTCACTCTAAATATAGTATAGCCGATTTGTCTTGTGACACAGCTCGACGATGAGTCTTGGAACTGGAACGGGCAGTTTGGCCACCTCAATTTTGAGGCCCTGAGGAAGCTAGCGCGTGATGGCATGGTACGTGGACTACCACAGATCAAGCAGGTTGATCAGATCTACGACAGCTACTTGGCAGCAAAATAAAGGCGCTCACCATTTCCGTAGGAGGCCCACTACTGCGCCAACGGGCTTCTCAACCTAGTACATGGTGACCTCTGTGGCTTGATCACTTCAGCAACGCATGGTGGTATAGAAGCTAATTCCTTCTCCTGGTTGATGACCATAGCTGCAATATGTTGCTAGTGCTCTTGGCCACCAAGGATGAGGCACCAACTACCATCAGGCGGTTGTAGGCAGATATGGAGGTTCAAACTGGGTGGAAGCTACGTGTTTTCTACACTGATCGTGGCGATGAGTTCACATCAGTGGGATTCACTGAGCACTGTGCAATGCAAGGCACGGCACAGCATCTCACAGCGCCATTCTCGCCGCAACAGAATGGCATTGTGGAGCGCCGAAACCAAACCGTCATTGGGATGGCGCGTAGCCTTCTCAAGACAAAGCGTGTTCCTGGGGAGTGTTGGGGCAAGGCGGCCTCAACAGCTGTTTTCATCCTCAATCGCTCGCCGATGCGGAGCGTTGATGACAAAACATTGTATAAGGCTTGGCATGGGCACAAGCCAAATGTGAAGTTTCTACGCACCTTTGAGTGCATCGCGTATGTCAAGGTGACAAAGCCGAATCTAAAAAAGCTAGAAGACCACAGTAAGCCAATGGTCTTCATCGGCTATGAGCCTGGTGCCAAGCCATATCGGGTCTATGATCCTACCACAAGCGCGTACAAGTTACCCGAGATGTCATTTTCGATGAAGATGCGTGCTAGGATTGGAAGAAATCCAAGGAGAAAGGTATTGGAAGCTCCAGAGACATCTTTACTATTGAGTATGTAGGGTACCAGTCCTCAGGTGTGACCAGCAATAGGAGCCAGCCACATTTACTGAGTAGATCAACATTAGTGCTGGAGTCAAGCAATGCTTAAGGTGATGGCGTCTATCAAGGAGAACCGAACATGGGACCTCGTCGACTCTCAGAATAGTCTCTACCCAATCAGCTTGAAATGGGTGTACAAGACCAAGCGTGATGAACATGGCATCATTGTCAAGCATTTCTGGAATCGGTGTGACTACTGATCGCAATCATAGCATATCTTGGTTGGTAGGTGCACCATAGGGATGTCAAGTCGGTGTTCTTGAACGGCAACCTCATGGAGGATGTCTACGTCATGCAGCCCCCCGGCTTCGATGGCCCTGAACACCAGGTGCTCAAGCTCTGGAAGGAATTGTACGGCCTACAGTCACATGGTTCTGCCATAGCAACTCAGAACACGCGGTGTATGTTCACGGTGCCGACACATGCACTTGCTCGTGGGGGTGTATGTGGATGATCTCATCATCACCAGGATGCATCAGCAAGAGATCGATAAGTTCAAGACCGAGATGAAGAATTTGTTCCAGATGAGTAACTTGGGCTTGCTCAATTACTATCTCAGAACCGAGGTGCACCAGGGCGTGGATGGCATCACACTTAACCAAGTGACATACGCACTAAAGATCCTAGAGAAGGGTGGTATGGCTAGGTGCAATCGATGTCCGGTTCCAATGGAGGTGCGATTGAAGTTGAGCAAGACCAGCTCCTATCCCTCGATAGATGCCACACACTACTGGAGCATTGCCGGCTACCTCAGGTACTTAATACACATGCGGCCAGACATAGCCTACGCAGTGGGCTATGTTAGCTTGTACATGGAGGCACCAAAGGATGATCATCTCGTGGCTATCAAGCACATCCTTCGATACATCACTGGAACGTGCAACTTTGGTTGCCATTACACTAGGGTTGGTGAAGATCGACCACGACTGTTCGGGTATAGCAATAGTGACATGGCCGGTGATATTGAGGATCGCAAAAGCACTATGGGAGTGCTATTCTTCCTCGATAACAGCCCCATCAGTTGCAATCTCAAGAATAGAAAGTGGTGGCCCTGTCATCATGTCAAAGCATCTAGCTAGCATGCCTATTAGGTGATCTCTATGGCCGTGAAGTAGATGTTGCTGTTCTCAAGGTTGATAACAAATCTGCAATCTCCCACTCCAAGAATCCGGTGTTGCATGATCAGAGCAAACACATCGACACTCGCTACCACTTCATTCGGGAATGCATCGAGGGAGGTAAAATCAATGTTGAGTTCACCAGAACCGAGAGCAGCTGGCGGACATACTCATTAAACCACTCGAACGTGTCAAGTTCTAGGAATTATGCACCAAGATCGGTATGGTGGAACGCATCAAGGATTAGGGGGTGTTTTGTTGAATAATCTTGTCCGTTTTTTGTTTCTCAGTTTAATGCATGGCTGTTAGTGTTTTCCATTTCTTAGTTGAATGCATGGCTATTAGCAGTATTTAGGATAATTAAAGGTTGCATGGCTGTTAGCAGTATTTGAAGTAATTAAGGGCTGCATGTAAGTAATTAAGGGCTGCATGTAGGAAGGCCTCAACGCGACGCCGTGTTTATGTCCATGCCCCAACCCCATTAGGCTTACCAGGGGTGGGGGGTTTGCCCACTGTAACATCCTGATTTCCAAAGCCTTTTTAAAGCTTTTAAAATAAAATTCATCATTTGGATTTTTCTAGAATTAATTAAAGCTTAACTGGAATTTTTATTTAAAAGGATTTAATATGACTAAACTAAATATTAACATTTGGTGAAAGCATTTTATTTGGGTTCCTTGAGTCTCAAGGAATTTTTCTGGGTTTATTTGCTATTTTCTAGAGCTCTTTTGATTTTATTTGAATTTTGAAAAAAAAGAAAATCCTTTAAAAACCCCCAAAAGTCCGTTGGGTCGAGGCTCAGCTCAGCCCACCTTCTCCCCGGTCTACTTGGCCGCTCCACACGCTAGCCTGGTTTGCCAGCCTTATCCACATGGCAGTCATCCGCTACCTGCCGCCTGCATCCGAGCCGTCACCTCTGCCAGTTGTCTGATTTCCTTCCCATGCCACGTGTCATCCATCGGAGATATCGTGCACTGTTCATCTTCTTCCCAGCATGGACTCCGTCTCTGCTGCTGCCTCAGTTCTCGTGCACGAGCCGAACGTCGTTGTCATCTCCGACCCGGCCTCCGCGTCGTGCTCACCCCGCCTCTTCGAGGACTGGGTATAAAAGCCGAGCTGTCCCCTCGTCCTCCACACCGCACAACCGCCTTCGCCGAGAGCCACTAACTCATGCGCCAACATTTTCGTCGAAGTTCACAGTCGTCTAAGCCTTCGCCTCCATCTCCGGTAGCCGCCAGCGTCCTTTTCGTCATCCGCTGACTTCCGTCGCCCTCGTCGCTGGTGAGTTCCTCACCACCGGTAAGCTCCGCCGCCATCTCAATCGCCCACCGGTCAACCCCACCACCGCTCGGTCTCCTCACCCGCTCTATGCTGCCTTGATTTGCATGTGACTAACGCCTCGTGCCACGCGCTCGCCAGCTTAGCTCGCACCCGCGTGCCTGCGCCAATTCATCTTCCCGTAGACCCCGTCCACTGTGAGTCGTGTGTCTGACACATGGGGCCCACCTGTCATCTGGCAGTGCCGTAGACCCATGCATGCCACATCAGCCCTAGTCCGACGTGTGAGCCACGTGTCATGCCAAGTTAGTGTGCCACATCAGCCCTAGTGCACACGTGTCTTGCCACATCACTGCCACATCAGCCCTATCTACCACGTCAGCAAGCCAGTCACGTGCGCTGTTCCATGCACCGGGTTCACCATAGACCGCCTATTCCATGAGCCGAGTCTACAGCATAGTAGTCTCTCCGATTTTCAGCCATTTTCTCCATATTAGTTTTTTCGAGAGCCCATTCTCCTCCGTCTGAACTCCGATTGACCTGATTCTTTTCCCTTAATTCATCTAAAAGTGAGCTCTATCTTTTGTTTCTAGTTTTGACATTTTTGGAGTTTATTTGAATTTATTTTGGGTTTTGTTTCGTTTTCTCTCTCGTTAGATCACGCCTTCGAAGGAGCTGAAGCAAGATTTGAAGATTAAGAGCCATTAACTGAGCAAGGCCAAGGCAAGTCACGTTCTTTGATCATGTTAAACCTAGTTTCCAAATCTATTATGCACTATTTTATTTTGAATTATCATGCATTGCTATTTTATTACAAACCCCACCCCTTGTATTTTGTAGTTATTGTCCAAATTGAATAATTCCCTCCATGATAAATTGAATGCCAGGATTCTATTGTCACCATAGGATAGGATCTTATCTAGTGAACAATACTAGTTGTCATATGAGTTGTACGTTTAAATTGCTTAGCCATGCTTATAGTAACGTTGGGTTTATCATCATATATGATCAATTAATTAATTTTGACTTAATGATATATTGAAATGTGGTGGTTAGCCACAGCTATAAAATTTGAGTACCATGACATGGGTAGTGCCATTGGTGTTGGTTATACAAAAATGGTTTTCACTTGGGCGAATGATCGTGCAGTAAAGGGGGTGCGATTTGCACATTGGGATATGGATGTTTCGCTTGGGTAATACTTAAGGACTTAACTTTTTGCGCCATTGATCTGAGCTTTACCGTACAACCACATGTCGAGTATGGGATAGACCTGGCTGACTAATTTGTGATATTTCAATTTCGATTCCACCATTGTGATGAACATGGTTGCTGATTTCCATGAGGCCCAAGGGGGTGTGAGGTGAAACCCTAGCGAGCGGTGGGTTAGGATTGAGCATTGTAAAGGCCTTGTCATGATCACTTCACTGCACACCAAAGAAAGTGTGTTAATCTAGTGGCAATATGAGATGATCATGTCTTGTAGGTAAAGTTGTACAACCTCTGCAGAGTGTAAAACTATTTGAATAGCCATGTTCCCGGTTATGGACAATGCTCGGTGATTTCACACGAGGGTTAGAGTTTTCATAAAAATTTGGATGGGTTAGGTTGGGAGGTGAATGGGTAGTTCACTGGTGGTTCATTACGTGAATCTTGCTTCACTGGTGATTTTATTAGAGTGAATGGTCAGTTCACTTGTGGTTGGTCTCAATTAGTTTGATTACTTATTTATTATCATTTTCAAAGTTCGCTTTTAAAACTATTTATGGTATTTACTTTAAATTGTTGCTTTCTGCAAAATTAACCTTTCAGGCATCAATTGGTAAGCCTTACATACTATATTGCATTATGTGTTACAAACGACTTGCTGAGTACTCTATGTGCTCATGGCTATATCTATATTTGCTCAGTTGAGGAAGAGGGACCAGATCAGCAGGAGCTACTAGTAGGAGGATACTTCGATGACTTTGCGGATTAGGACTTCACTCCCCAGTAAATAGTATCCGAGTCTGATATTTATCAATAATATTCGAGTCTTTTCTTAGTAAATCATGATATGGTCGATATTTCATCTTTGTTTATGCTGTGTGCACTAGCGTGATTCTGGACTGATGCAGAATACATAGAAGAGTTCAGATATGCATGTTCGAGTCTCTACACCCACCGTCCCTATGGTGATTTGGCTCTACGCGGATCCTGCAGGGGTCTAAAAATAGGCAAAATTACTTTTTTAAAAAATAATATGACTTTGTTTATTAATTTATAGTTATTTAGGCGTACTTTTTTCAAAATATATATTCTAACGTCTAACATATAGATTCAAGTTTTAGTTCAAATATACAAGAAAAGAATATAATCCCCCATCTTAGAAAACTATATCTATTATAAAAAATAATTTTTACTGGGTATCTGTGAGGCCCGCAGGGGGAGGGCGACTCCCGTCCCTACCCCGCTAGTGTAGCGGAGGCCACCCCCGTTCCTCCGTGGGGAGAGATTGCCCCTTCCCTCGATGGGGAAATTCCTCACGGGGCCCACCCCCACGGGGAAAATTGGCACCCCTGTACTACTTGTACCTGGCACCTATATTGATTCTATGAAGGTACCAAGCACCAATCAATGACAGGGATCACGACTACAAAAAGGGTCATCACAGATGGTTCAGAACTACCATCACAGACAGTTTTCTGAACCACCTGTATTTATGTGCCAATCATAATCGGAGATTATTATAGACGGTTTGTGAGTCGTTTGTGATAAAGACAATATAGACGGTTTATAACTAGAACCGTCTGTGATTGACGAGTATCACAGACAGTTGGTAAGTAGAACCGTCTGTGATAGTCCTTCGTAGACGGTTTATAGCACAAACCGTCTGTGGTAGCTCATCCTATACCTATACCCTTTGAAAACAAGAAAATACAGTGGCAAACACAATAGCATATTCCATTTCCATTATGATTAGAATCCACCATTACATCATAATAAGATAATGAACCCAACACTTTAACACGGCAAGAATATATAAGAAGCAGACATCCTAGCAGACAGTAGAAGCTGGATGATCGGATGGTGGCCAGATATCACCGGCAATGGAGAGGAGGCGGTAGCACCAGCGCCACTTTTTCTGGCATGACGGTGAGACTGCATAAGACATTCTTATGACACTTACGACAAGAGTGTGTTGTGTAATTGACCGAGGTGTCACAATGGAGGCGCTAGCTCACGGTGGTAGTCGGCGTTGTCGAGGAACAAACTGGATGCATTGGATGGTGGCCGGATATCACCAGCAATGGAGAGGCGGTGGTAGCGCAACCTTTGTGGCACGACAGTGAGAATGCACAAGGCACTCTTACGACACTTACAATAAGAGTGTTTTCTGCATTGGACCGAGGTGTCACAACAGAGGCACTAGCTCACGGTAGTATTCGGCGTCATCGAGGAACAAATTGGATGCATCGGATGGTGACCGGATATCACCCGCAATGGAGAGGCGGCGGTAGTGCCACATTTGTGGCACAATGGTGAAATTGAATAAGACACTCTTACGACACTTACGACAAGAGTGTGTTATGCAGTCGACTGTGGTTTACAACGGAGGCGCTAGCTCACGGTAGTAGTCGGTCGGCGTCGTCGAAGGGAGGAAGCTATATAGTGCATGAACTCACACGTGGCTGTTAGTGGAAAGGTAGATGGGGAGTAATTAATAAGGGCCGAGCGGTGGGAGGAACCCGTGCCTGCCATCCGATGTGGAGAGAATGGACATGTGAGATTGAAATCCTAGGGGATACGCCACAGATCGGTGACCTGTCATTATTAGGGATGGTTTGTTACATGAACCGTCTGTGATAATGCACATATCAGAGACGGTTTGTTATACGAACCGTTTGTGATAGTTTTATAGACGGTTTTATTTAAAAACCGTTTGTGGTAATGCGTATATCACATACGACTTTTAAACCCAACTGTTTATGATAGTTTCGGAGACGGTTTTAGCCATGAACTATCTGTAATAATCAAAACGCAGACGACTCCACATAAATCGTCTTTGATGAGACGTCTAGTATAGCTTATTTTGTAGTAGTTGATGGCCCACTGATCACTGACAAGTGGGGCCCACATGATAAATGGAAGGAAATAAGCCTCTATCACATGGGCCCCAAATGTCAGTGATAGTGCATCGTTAATGGAGAGTTTGACGAAATGGCCTGATTGTGTTAGCCCGACCAGACAGAGGGGCTTATATGGTCCAATCTCAAGTCGAGGGGCTCCATTGCAGAAATAGCGACAATTAAAAGATGGGACAGATTGGTCAGTACGTAAAATCGTAAAGATTATGCAAGTTGAAAAATAACATCAATGCAAATCTCCCACTTGCCAGCCTCACATGGGATGTTTTGTCCCAATTTACGATCTTTGAAGTATTATCGAGCTAATTTTTCCTTAGAATTATGGTAACCATCACATGACTAGAGTTTAGATGGCATTCCTGGATGCATGAATTAACCATTTGTATACTCAAAACCCACATTCCTATACGAGCGCATGCATCAACAATTTCTATTTTCAAACAGGCGTACGAGTCCCCAGCCTTCGTGTAAAGAAGCGTAAAGTTGCCCCATCTCGTGGAACAAAACCCATATTTTTTTTTTGATACAGACTCGCGAAACGACCAAGATCGTTTGCTACATTGATTGGCGTACTAACGGTGCTAGTCCTACTTGGTGAGGATGACGGCCTGGATGCGCTTTGGGAGGGTTTCTCATGGGTACTCCTCCCTAATCGCCTTCACCATTATCTGCTCCTCCACCGTCGCTGCCATCTGCTGCTACCTCCTCGATCCCTCTCCCTCCAGTCCACCCCTCGTTCGGTTCGATCGGACAATGCAAAGTGGCCAAGGCTCCGATCCCAATTTTGATGAGAGAGAGATTGTGAGAGGTGAACGGAGAAAGAGAGAGGTGGGCACACCACGCTCAGGAATGCAGCTTTTCTGTTTCCCTTTCCCTGTTCCTGTCCCTATTCTATCACATGTGTCAGCATACTATTTGTTCTGCTTTACTTTTTGTGAGTCTATAACAGCACTCACTCCTCTCAGACTGCTGCCACATGTGAGAAAACACTGGAAAAGGAAAAGGGAAGCTGTATTCGACGCTCAGTGCTACTGTGGGAATAAGTACAACTTTCAACCGGCTGGTGATCCCGCTTTCGGGCTCAGGTCACGAAGACTGCGACCGGAAGAAATCAAGCATGAAGCTGCGCAATGCAGGCCCGGTCCAGTTACAGTGCGGCCGAGCTGGGATGAGCGTTTCGGCTTTTGAGGCGTGTCCGATTCTTTTTCAGCTCGGCCCAACCCATGCATGCAGAATGCTCATGCTGTTGGCTTAGTTTTGCTCTCAGGACAAGTACGCGGAAGTGAAGATAGGTCGACCATGTGTGGCAAAGTGAGAGCTCAGGGTTTTGTGTTTTCTAGTCAGTTTGTACGTGCATGCATCATGTGCGTGCATGTGTTGTATCCGAATCTGTTGAGTTGTTTCCTATTGGCCGCGTCCAAATAAAGAAAGCAACGACTAACTTGCTGATTACTTTAGAGTCCAATTTGTGGTATGAGTTCAATAGGAGTTTGGGTCCGGTTCAAGTCAAATAGGTGCATGTGTGGCTGTATAAATAGCCAAGGCATTCGGCCACGTAGGGGATTAATTTTTGCTTGAGTTTAATAAAATCAGAAAATGTCGATGCCGAGTTCAGCGCATATCAATGTGTTTCTCCTTGTGAGATCCACCTAGGGCAGTGGCGAAGTCAGGAAAATAAAATTGAGGATAGACTGAACTATTTATAGTCTAAACTAAGTTGACACAAAATTAGTCTTTTTCTCTTATAAAATTTTAAATTCATATAGAAATTATAAATTGGATAGGGACAAACAATGAAAAATAGAGAAATAGAAAGTAAGTACCTCGATAATAGAAAACGTCACGAGTGCAGAGCAGCAATAAGTTACCTATGTATAAAACATATCAAAATTAGTGATATAATAGAAAATTATGAATGATAATGAAAATTTAGATAATATGAAACATACTAGAATTAAACTAATTTGAATCACAAGACAATAGAAACAAAAGGCGGCATCCTTTTCCACACTCTATCCAATGTTCTTATCATCTTCATGGCTTGTTTGTTGATGCAAGCAGGGAGCAAAGATTAATCGATTGACATGGACGACTCGAACCTCTTTATGCAGTGGGCAATAAACACGCTACACTAGCACTCCATGGCCACCGCCGTCCCTCCCGCATACACTGATGGCGGTGACGACGACAAGGGTGCTTCCTTCCCCTTGCTACAAGCGCTCCACAACGCCTCCTAGACCACCGCGGCCGCTGGCATCTAGGACCTCATAGTGCAGGTCGACCACCGGGCTAGTAGCTGGAGCTCCGGCGACAGCCCCAGTGTCGCCATGGACCACGACACGGCTGTTGGGTGGTCCCCCAACACCACCCTCGGCAGGACCGACGACGGTAGAAGTAACATGCCGATGAGCTGGAACTTTAGCGCCGCGTCGGCACAGCCAACTGATGAGAGCGCGGCGGCAGCAGGGGCGTTGTGTTGCCGGACACCGCTAGGGCCGCTATAGCTCTCCACCGTCCTCCCCAAACTTAAGAAGGTTCATATATATATATATATATATATATATATATATATATATATATATATATATATATATATATATATATATATATATATATATCACTTTCTTTCTTCTTTGATTGATTGATTAGTTCTTCTTTAATTTTATGATTTTCACTCCTCCTCCTCATCGTCTTCTTTAATTTCATGCTTACTGTTAACCTTCTCATCAAGGAGAGCTAGCTTCTCTTTGGATTAGTTAATCTCTCTCTTTCTCCCTCTCTCTATTTTTACTATGTACAAAGTTGCTACCGAGGGAGGTGAGGCTCAAGCCTTACTAAGCTCTCTCGGTGGCTTCACCCCTGAAGTGCTAACCACACTTCCCTCTACTGCATGATCATTCGTCCAAGTGAAAACTATTTTGTATCACCACCAACTATGACACTACCCATGACAAAGTGCACAAATTTTATAAATCTGGCTGACCACCATGATTTAATATCTCATTAAGTCAAAATTAATTAATCACATGTGATGATAACCAAATGTACTACAAGTACGGCTAAGCATACTAAACGTACAACCCATGTCTAAATAAATACCCATCCTATGATGACAATGAAATCATGGCATTCAAATTATCTAGGAGAAATTAATCAAATAGGTTATTAACTATTAATACAAATGTTTTATAACAAAAATAGCGATGTAGGATAATTTAAAACAAAATAATACATATTAGATTTGAAAACTAGGTTTAACGTAATAAAAGAATATGACTTGCCTTAGCCTCGCTCGGTTAATTGCTTTGGATCTTCAAATCTTGCTTCAACTCCTTCGAAGGCGTGATCTAATGAGAGAGAAAATGAAACAAAGCACAAAATAGAAATTAAAAAAATTCAAGTCAACTCTAAAAATATCAAAACTAGAACCAAAAGATAGAGCTCAATTTTAGATGAATTTAGAAAAAGAATCAAGTCAATCGGAGTTAAGATGGAGAAGAACGGGCTATTGGAAAATCTAATCTAAAGAAAATACTGGAAGTTACGAATATCTACTGTGTTGTGGACTCAGTGCAAGGAATAGTTAGTCTACGGTAGACTCGGCTCAGTTGGCTCATGGGCCTATGGCACTATGCGGCTAGGAAGTAGGACCCGGCTGTCAATGACTTGGCTCATCGCAGACCAGGTCTACGGAGAAGTCGAACCGACGGTCGGCACGAGTGTGTTCCAACATCGACTGGCACACTGCACGAGGCATCACCTCGGGGCTCGGATGGGCATGATGCATAAACCAAGGGTAGCGGATGGCGGCGACTACTGGATGGCTAGCCGATGGCGGCGAGGCAACTGGCCGAGGGGGTGTGGCAGGGTTGACCGGCAGCTGAGCAACGGGCGGCACTTACCGGCGGACGGATGGTGGAGGGATGCACGGCGATAAGTGGTGGGGGAACAGAACAGCGGAGTGAGGCAGGGCTCACTAGCGACGGCGGAACTGCTTGGGTGATGAGGCTCGGAGCGGTGGTTCACCGGTAGGCACCGGAGATAACAACTGGGCTTGGCACCGCACGTGCTCGATGGGCAGCGGAGGAGATGCAGTGGTGACGGCCCTCAGGCATCAAAAGGTAGCGGTACTTGGCTTTAGGGTGTGGAACACGAGGGAGGCAGCATGGCTTTATAGTGTGGACACCAAGGTGACCACGATGTGCATGGCATGGACGCCGAGGCCGTGTCAAACGCAGTCGGCGGTGGAGCCCGACTCAAAGACGACGATGAACAATGCATTGCACATCGGATGAATGACACGTGGTACTATGGGGGATCAGACAGCTGAGGCAGACAACACAGATGAATAGTGATGTACGGCCCCGATGCTTAACATGTGCCAATCAGACGGTGGATGGAGAGGGTGGGACGGACGGCTCGGATGTGGGCAGCGGGTGATCGATGGCTAATGCGTGGCATGGCAGGAAAGGATGCAGGCTGGGCCGGTGGGTGTTGGGCTTCGGCCCAAATATTTTACAATATTTTTCGAATTTCTGAATTCCAGAAAATTAGAAAAAGAAATTAAGCTCTAGGAAATAACAAATAAACCCGAATAAAATCCAGAAAATTCTAGGAAATTCCTTGAAGCACAAGGAACCCAAATAAAATATTTCTAGCAAATGTTAAAGTTTAATTTAGTCACATTAAATTCGTTTATTTAATAAAAAATCATTTTAAGCTTGAATTAAATCTAGAAAAATTCAAATGGTGAATTATCTTTTAAAATCTTTGAATAAACTCTGGTAAACAGGATGTTACAAATAAGCATGATATCAAGCAAGCACAATGATAGCATAGAAAGTCATAAAATAATATATCAATCCATAAGTCATAAATTACAATAGGATCCCCACACCTAGAGAAGAAAAGAGACTACTCTATACAAGGAACCAAGGATTGACATTACACATGGTTACTGATGGAGGAAAGTTGAGGGGGAGTTGCCGTTGGGATACGGGTAGGCCACATTAGCACAAATTAAAATTTTCTACCACGTAAACCAGGAAGTAGATCATATATTGTTGCCATTATATGTGAAGTGCAGCGGAAGAAGAATTGAAGCGGTTGCTTCAACGTTCTGCGCATCGATGTGGTGTAACTAGTTGAACATCCTCTGGCCACCATCTCCTCACAAAATCCATATGTCTAGGGATAGAACATTGTGGCAGCTAGGGTTCCGATGGGTGTTTCTAAGGATGCCTGCCTTAGCCCTATGTCTCTCTTTATATATAGCATCCAATTGGATCCTTATCCGATATGATCAGATATTATATCCAACTCAGAAAGCCTCTGACTAGATCTATCTAATGCGAGTAGAGATCGTGTCCCACTCGGAGAGCCTCTGATCAGATCCAATACGAGTAGAGATTGTATCCAACTCAGAGTCTATCATCTAGACCTTATCATTCCAACCCATCAAGTATGTGACCATATAGGTTCATGTATATTCGGCCATGTGCCAAAAACTCCTTTTCAGTCTATAAGTCAATAGCGGTGCCCATAAGGACATAACAATTCCCAAATATACATACAGATCATATCGAATGAACTTATATAGTGCTTATGTATCGATTCTTTTGCCTCACGACAGTAGATCGAATTCAAGGGGAGAAACATGCCATCCTATGATTGCCCGATCCTTTACTCAAACCTATAGTTGATTGCTCAATTTGTGATTAGACTCCTTAAACACATTTAGCATGGTCATGTACTTTCTTAATCCAACCACATCGAGAGGGGCAAATTCCATCTTGATCGCTCATATTCCTCTGCATATTTCATAGTAATAAATTTGAAAGCTACTTTATAATCACCCAGTTACGGAGTAGTGTTTGACAACCTCTAAGTAACTATTACATATGTAGGAAACTTTGACGATCTTAGGTCTTAGGACCCTACATACACTATGTATGAGACCAACTGACAATACTTAAAAATATAACAATCCCCGCAATGTCTCATGTTAGATCAATCCAACACTATATTCTCTAACATGTATCTATATTATTGATTTGATATCCCTATATCCATGATCTATGAAATATAATCACCAATCGATACACGTGCTGATCTATAAATCATAATTGTCCTACATAATGATATAAGATCAGTGATAATTTAGAATGACATCAAAACATGAATAAAGAGTTCCACGAACAAGTCACATACTTGTTGATTAATATGAAAGATATTTATTCAAGGAACAAAATAACATATTATTCAAAAGATTATAAACATAGAAGTGATACAATTATCTCTATGATCGCCTCTAGGGCATATCACTAACAATCGTAAGGTAGAATTGATGTGGCCACACTGGGCCACTTAAGGGTTGTGCCACTCGGTGAGTGGGCTATTTAGAGTAGTGCAACTCGGCTACTTCTTAGATGGTTAATCCTAATTTCGTGATTCCGATGGATTTTAGTGGATTTCTGCGATGATTTCGACGTGGCAGATGCTCCTCTTTATATAGGAATGTGTGGGGAAGAATCCCAATCGAAAATGGTCTATGCTGGCCCACGCAAGGGTCTGTTGGGCTGAGCTCTAATAGCTTTCGAGCTTCATAATTTTCACGACTGACTTTCAATTTGTGCAAATATATATACATTTCGATCATTTTGATGAGACGGACATCATGGTGACCACCAATTTGTCATTTCATGAAGTTTATTTTTGGCACATTTTTCGAGGGAGCTCTTTATCAACTCTTTTTAGCCAAATATGGCGTATTTCAGCGTATTTTCTGCATATCACTACGATATCCAACATCTTCAAGAACTGTTAGGGTTCATTGTGAAATAGCACAATTAAGTACAAAATATCAAGTAATCCAATGATAAATAAGACGAGAAAAGTATTAAAATTAGGGTTGTCTATACAACATTTGACTGTTTTGGGGCAAAATTAGTAAGATTTTAGAACCGTTGGATAGAGATCCAACGCCCCAGATTCACCCCAAATCCTATAAAATACCCTAACCCTAACTCTCCCTCCCCCCACCTTGCCCCCAGCCCGACCCTGCCACCTCCCCCACCCCGCTGCCTCCCTCCGCCTCACTGGCGTCGCCCGCCAGTGAGCCCTGCCGTGTACCACCTCCCTTGCCCCATCCTTCCCTCTTGTCGAATCTTCCTCGCCATCGCTATCCTCTTCCCTGTCACCTCACTGGCCTCCAGCACCCCTGCCCCGTTGTTCTTCCCCTTCTCTAGCGGCTACCATCGCCGAATCCACCACCACCACCCACCTCCTCCTAACAGCTAATCCGATCCTCGCCCCCAGCCGCTGACCCTGCCCACCGCCCTCCTCCTCACCTACAGCCGAGGCAGCACCATTGCCGCCTCATCGCCCCACCATCTCCACCTCCCACCGTCGGTCCGTCGCGGCCCCAACCTCTCTCTAAGCACTACAAGAAAACCCCCCTTTAGGCACGCTTTCATAGTAACGCACACTGAAAGCGTCTCTACATGGACACGTAAAGACGCTTCTTGACACGACTTTTTGAGCATATCAATGTGACACGACATTTGACACGCTTTCACCGTCAAAAGGCATCTAAAGACACTTTTTAACATGATATTGAAAGCGCCTCAAAATGACACGGTGTCAGACACGCTTTTAATCGTTAATAGCATCTAGACATGTTGTTAAGCGTATCATACAAGCGTCCATAGCCATCTAAAGATGCTTTTTGACATGATACTAAAAGCGTCTCAAAATGACACGGAGTTAGACACGCTTTAAATCATCAATAGCATCTGGACACGTTGCAAAGCGTAACAAACAACTATCTGCATACATATTAAAAATATTTTTTGCTTTGATATTAGAAATATCTCAATATGACATGAAATTTCAGATACTTTTGACCATCCGTAGCATGTAGACACGTTGTAAAGCGTATCAAACAACCGGCATAGCCACTTCCAAATTTCCCGGTCATCCGAGGCATTCTCAATCGCGCCATCAGTCCATCACGTCTCCACATGGACATCCGCTGCAGCTAATTAAGTTACCAATATTAGTGTGTTGTTTTATTAAGTGTGATATTTTGTCTAATAAAATATCAGTTTATAAAGAAAAAGGTTTCTTAGTGTGGTGGTTTGGCCCTTTATTGCAGCTTTATTTATATTTTTAATTAATTTAATAGGTAGGTCTCTAGTTCGAGTCCAACTTAATGCAACATTTTTTATCTTTTTCAACTGTGGAATTAGAAGAAACAAACAAAAACTAGGACCATGAGTCCAATCGAAGAGATTGAATTCATACGACCATTGTGAGTGGTAACCATCAACCTATAAACCAATTTGTGAAGGTCATTAGGAAACAAAATGCTAAAAACATTTATATGTGAATATCGTTAGGTGCAAAATGTTAAGATTTATTTAATACTTTAAAACCTCGTTAAAATCTATTAGTAGGATTGTATACACAACTTTATACGTTAGTACGGATCCAGAGTTTTGTTCGGTGTTAGCGCACAACAATACAGTAAAATAGGCATAACTTTTGCATACCAAAGGCTTATTACCTAGTTTGACTCCCAAAATTCGATCATTTCATGCCTTTTTGAGCCTTGCAAGTTTCAACACCTGCATACTGCCCGTACTTGCGAACACGTAGGTAATTTATACCTGGCTCGGACATATAAGTACCCTCATAAATTTAACCTAAGATGGCATAAAAGCACACTTCTGGCCTAGCTCAACTATCAAATCTATGACTATTAGACTTTTATTTGGTGAACTTTTGTTGCTACGTTGTTATTGTCGACATTTAAGTACAGATATTTGTCGACATGTGATTTTGATCGTATGATATATTCTTGAGTTTTGTTGTCTGGAGCAGGTGTGCATTATGCGGTGGGTTAACCTTCAGGTATTTTTATCCGCACGGATATATGTATGGGTAAATAATTTTACCCGTATGTGGGTATGGGTATTGTTGCAGGTAGATTTATATCTTACGAACTGACTGTATAATTCAGCCTCTCAACAAGTTGCGAAGGATCTGTATGAAATCAAACTTCACCCTTCAACCTCTCAGCTTAGGTAGTATCTATGGTTCAAATTTTTATTGCTGTAAGTGTACTACCTTTTGTCCTGTCTCTGTTAGTTATTAGCATAATCAGATATTTGGTTAGCTAACTGTATAATATGTAAAATCCCAGTAGTATTATTTAAAAGTATTGGCCATTATATAATATGTAAAATCCCAATCACGTTATAAATTTTTATGATATCTCTACTACTTAAAAATTACAGTTGGTGGTAGATCCTTCTCCTCTATGCCCCAACTCGACCTGCGTTACCCCCTCCTCCCCCACGCCTCCACTCCCTCCACCTCCCGCGCGCATTCCCCCATCTCCTCCCCGCGCCTCCCCTCCCTCCGCCTCCCCCGCACCTCCCCCGCGCCTCCCCTCCCTCCACCTCCCCTCCCTCCGCCTCCCCCTATCCTCCACCGCGCCTCCCCATCCTCACCCGACCCTAGGTCCCTAACCGGCATTCGGCAGACCGCGGACTCCAGGCTCTAGCCCTCCCCTCCACTCCCCTGCTCAGCATTCGGCAGACTGCAGACCTGCTCTCGGCGATCCGATCCGGTGATCCCCATCCTCCCCTCCCCTGCTCGGCTGCTCCCCATCCAGATCCGGCGATCCGAGATCCCCATCCTCCTCCTCGGCTGCTCCCCATCCAGATCCGGAGTCCTCCCCATCCAGATCCCCATCCAGCCATCCTCCCCAAAGAAGGTCCAAGGTTGTCCGTCAAGGTCAGCCATCTTGCCTCCAGGCCTGCTCCCCAAGAAACCCTAATTAGCACACATATTTTTACCTCACTACATTGCAAATTATAACTAACCAGAGTTAGCATTTCATCCCATTGTTGATAGAATGTAAATGAAGCACGATCAATTTAAGGTGTACTTTCCTGTCTATTCCGTCATTGTTTATCAAATATCATGTGAGTTTTCAATTCTAACTGCATTACAGATTTTGATTTTTCATCTAATAACCAGTACATAGCTTCATGCTCCATGGATAAAACTATGAGAGTATGGGAGATCTCTAAAGGCACTTGTATCAGGGTCGTATATGGAGTTTCTTCTCAGCTATGTATTTGCTTTCATCCTGTAAGTCCAAACTTAGCAGAATGCATGATTGTCTATCATTTTTGCTTCATTTCACCAATGCTCTTTGCCTGTATCTGCATTGCTAATAACTGTATGATAACTAGCATGAGTTATCTACTGTATCATATGTTTACTGGGTTTTCTTTTGAACACTTTGTTGCAGGTGAATAATACAGCTTTGGATTTGATCACACTGGTCAGCTTATTTTTGCTGGTGATGCACAGGTATCCAATAATTTAATTCATCAACTACTGAAAGGAATTCGTAATGTTCATAATTTTCAATTGGTGCTTGAAATGTGCAGGGTTACATATATACTGTTAGCGTGAACTCTCACATAGGGTTGTTATGTAGAACTCACAAGAACAAGAGTTGTAAGAGCAAATATCCTATTACATCCATCTAATACCGCACCTTCTCTCTGGTAGCACGTTGTCCAGTACTTCTATCTTGTGCTCAAGATGGAAACCTGTATTTCTTCAGGTGTGCTTACTTTATTACTGCCTATCCAGTGGTGGCCTCCACTTTTATCTAACTATCTGTATTATTGCCATTTCAGCATTGCAACAGACGCCCAGGGATACTTGACTCTCATATGCTCTCTAAAATTGGCCTCACGAGTGCAGAGAATCTGTGCTTCTTTCTGTCCACTTCTTTCCCTTGAGAAAGGAGAATTCATTGGTGAGTTGGAATCAAAACTTGTTTGAATGTTTTGTAGCTGGTTCCTGTGGGTTAGCTGAAACCTAAGATGCTGGTCATCCAGATTCTAGAGTCTTATTTTCTGATATTGCTCCCATCAGTTAGAACTCAAGTGCTGCTGTACTTCTGTTTGTATTGCCTGCCCTTATTTATTGTTTCACTGTCAATCTTTGTGAATGGTAAACCTCTATTTTAGTTCAATGAAGTACCAAGATGATCACAATTGACACTTAATTCTAAGCAGTCCTGAACAAATTTTGTTAATCAATTTCTTTAGAATGTTGAACTGAACTTATGAATAAATCCACCATGTGCTGTTCTTTACCCTTCTGTTCTGTTTTCTGTAATGCATTACTGAACTTTTGCAAAAGAAGGTTGCTGACTTGTATTTTCTTCTGAACATGAAGTTACTGGCAGTGAGGATTCAAATGTTTACTTCTACTAGATGAATGTCCGTGCGTTGCTACAGATTTTAAAAAATTTTAGAACATATTTGTATGCATGTTCTAAAAATTTTTACCACTCGTTAGTTTCAGAACATATAGTATGATAAAATTTTAAAATCCGTAGCAACGCACAGGCATTCAGCTAGTTTCTAAAAATTTTATGTTTGGGTAATGTTAAGATTATATCTGTTCACTGCCTGCATCATGCTTATTATATGACTTTCCTTTTGTTGACTACCAACATCAATTTTCGAAGACCTTGCGGCCTGCTTGGCATAGGGTATAAAGTCATTAGCTATGCCATAATTCTTAGCAGCACGTGACCTGAGTAGTAGCTGTTTTTATCTAACAACAAAAAAGATGGGTGTTTGCAGGCTAATTTTCTATAAATACTGACTTATACTACATGCCTAAGCTAACCATAGAGGACTGTTGTTCGGCTTATATCTGTTGCTTCTCATGGATATGCTTGGACTCTTAGTCTCTTATTTCTGTCGGCTGCAATAAGAAAAAATGTTGAAGCTACATTATTTTAACTCATGTCATCTTTTCAAACTGCAATTTTTTTTGTGTCAATGCTATTATCAACTGCATCTGTTCAATTGCAGGGCTAGATCCGCATCTAGATTGAGGTCTTCTTCAGTGCCTTGCTGCTGGTGTGGAGCAGTGGTGATGAAGATGAAGCCTTTGTATTTCTCTGCTACTAGGACTAGGAATTTCTGGTTGTCCTGTACTCCACATATGTGATGAACCATTCAGTTTGATATAGTTACTAGTCTATATGATGTCCAGGGAGTGAACTAATTATTATCTTGTTTTATGGATGCTAAAGAGATGATTTTACAAATGGAATACTATTGGTGATTTGCATTGTCATTATCTAATCATACAGATATTATCTATATTTGGATGTCCATTTTGAAGAAAACATCACAGTTCTTAATACATAATAAGGTGTTACTACAAAGCGTGTGTATATTAATATATACACAAAAAACATTACTGACACGAAATATAAATGTACATATGAAACCGTCTCTACATATCTTGAGACGCAACAAGATGTTACTATACAACGAATCTATATTGATACACACGTAATGTAAATGTATCAACATATCGTTTCTACATTTCTGAGCACGTGGCTGTGTTACTATACAACGTGTCTATATAATTAAACACGTAATATAAATGTATCTATTAATCGTGTCTATACTTCTTAATACACATTAAAGCGTCATTATAAAGCGTGACTATACTTCTTAATACGCATTAAAGCGTCGTTATAAAGCGCGACTATACTTCTTAATACACATTAAAGTGTCGTTATAAAGCGTGACTATATTAGTAGACACATAATATAAATGTAGCTACGAGACTGTCTCTAGAATTCTTAATACGTGATGAAGCGCTACTATACAACGTAACTATACTGATAGATGCGTTGTATAAATGTGTCTATAAAAGTGTATCAATATATGTAGGCATGCATTAAGCGTCTCTATAAAACGTCTTTTTATCTCATAGATATGCTTAAAGAATTCGTCTCTACAACTCCTGACACGGTCCATGCGAAGACACTCCTAACACGCTTTACAAAAACGTGCCTATATTCCTGTAGAGACGAAATAAAGCGTATCAAATATAACAATACAGCGTTACTATAGGGGGGTTTTCTTGTAGTGAAGCTCGGAGGGGCTCGACTGAACCCTAACCCTAACATTGAGCCCGAGCCATACTCCCACAGGGTGACGGCGCGCGAAGACAACGGTGTTGTCAAAGAGGAGGAAGATGTTGGCGGCGAAGACGGCGCACGAATCTCCACGAAGGTCAAAAGATTAAAAATTCGCGTGATTTTCTCTAAATATAATCAAATGTTGTATAGCATTTCCATTAAAATCGAGCGCAACACAAGTTCTTCCGATAGGTATCAATGCCAAACAAAATTTTTCATTATTATTTTTTGGTTCTATGCTGCCTGAAACTGTTTGTGTGATGATAGCGCGATGATCCACCTGCATTTACCCTGCCTAGGTAGTGGCCCACCCAAGAAAGCAGTCACCCAGAAATGGGAAGAAAGTAACATGCCGATGCGCGCAGCAGGGCTACAACTTACGTTAGGCGGGGCTTGGTTTTTTTTTTTAAGACTGAGGGCCAGTTAGTTGCCCTCACCAAACAGTCTAGCAAGCTAGCGTCTCGTCAGCCGCACGAGACGGCCAAACTTTTGTCGCAAATCCCACCCTTTTTTTACGTGCCCCTCCCTCCCTCCCTTCTTCCGAGTAATGCGATGCCGACCCACGCATTTTTCAAGCGAGGGTTGGCCAGCTAGTTATCTATTATGTCAGTGCTTAGTTGGGCAGATCAGAACGATTGACGCATCTTGTGTCCAAGCTCCAACGAATCTATCCATCCATCTGTCGTCTTCAACGCCGCGATTGACGCCCCCAAACTGGTTTGTTTTTTTACCGCGCTTCGGTCGCGCGCGCATATGCTCAGGTCCGCGTACGGACGTGGCGGCGTACACGCAAAAGACGGGCGGGCGGGCGGACGCTCTATCATGTTCGAGAATTCTACTCAGCACGTCAGTACTGAGTAGATTGACATTCGTTCCAATTTATCCTATATTTATATTTGAATTATTTGATTTGTATTTAACTCGTTGATATTTTGTCCTGCGTGCATGCGCTGGCTCAGTTCGGAACACCCGAGAGTTGATTCAATTCGAAAACTGTTTTTGTTTTAGAGCTTTGGTTAGAAAAGATGCATTGCTGATTTTCCATGTGCATCGCTAGTATTTCCTTTTTTAAAAAAAAATACAATATCTATGAAGGATTGTGATGATTGCATCTTCACCGTCTCGAGGTTACCCGGCCGGACCACGGTTTGTCCATTCCAGCGGCTGATACTGAACACTTAGGGCATCTCCAATGGTTATAGCTAGCAACTAACTATAAGACTTCCACATCATTTATATAGTACATACTAAAGTTAGCATTCTAAAGAACTATCTATAAGGATAGCTATTTGATGCTTATATGCACACACAGAATTTATAGAGGCTGCCTCGTTTGGCGTTATAGACTAGTGCTTAAGGAAGAGCTGGCTCGATTTTTTTTGCATACTCTCTTTCCTCCACATAGGATATATGCTGATGTGTACATGCATATAGCGAGCTGACTCAGACCATTGGAGATGCCCTAAAGCATTGGTTGGAATTAAGTGCAAATGGGCAAGATCATGCCCAATCCAAATAAAGCCTATGGAAGCAGTTTTCATACAAATTTATGGATTCGTACACAAATGAGATTAAACAAAGGCATGAAAGCATGCAAATCATTTTTTTTCATTTTAATTCAGAGCCTGTCCAATTGTACTAGCGAAGACCCGATCGACTAGATAGCTAGCTCACCATCAAATATAATACCACTGTTAGCTGGCTCGCTAGCTACTAGTCCAAAAGCAACTAACCAATGTCAGGCTTAATAATTAAACTAACCCAACGTACGCGCTCACCCAAAAACCGGATGGTGAGGCAAAGGCCGACCTAATTAATTCTCCAATTAAAAAAGTTGAGTTTTTTTAGGCTTAAATTTGATTTATACTTGTACTATCTACAGTAAATAACTTTTAAATGGTGTGTCTTTTAAGACAGAGTCAATAAAAAAAATTATAGTAAAAAGTATACTGAGTTTAGCTGTACCGGCCAAAATCGTATACGACTATTTACCTTACGTATTGTCTCTCACGAACAACCAGAATTTAAATATTTAAGCCATAAACCATCAGCCCAAAAGAACTCACCCAAAAGGATGTGTGGAGGCGTTCGGCTGTTTTCTTTTGGACTTGCTGTTTGTGGTTTGTCTTTTAGTATAGTAACTAGCTTTTAAATGGTGCATTTTTTTAATGTGAGATCTACAAGTCAGCTGTAGTATACACTGTACATATTTCAGTTATACCGGCTAAAATCACAACTGTCTCTCTCTTCGTACTCTCTCTCGCGAACACTAGTATTTAAAAGGCACAAGCCATAAGCCATAGCTCAAAAAAAATCCACCCGTTGTTCTTCCTCACGTGCCATTTTTGTCCTTGTTCAATGGGGATTAAACACTTTATATACCTTTAAGTAAATTGCACTAAAGCTCTCTAAACCTAAGGTTGTACTCACTCCATTCTTTCTTACTTGATGTTTTTTATTTTTTTTTATAGTCTACAAGATATAACTTTGACCACTACTTTTTGTAGGATCAAGAATCAAATACTGTAATAAGAGGGGGTGGATGATTGTCGCCACATTCTACAGTCTCCTAACAGTTGGTGAAGATTTCGACCGCTCAGTGCTCAACCTTCTAATAGATCGCACAGTGTACGATCACTTCATCGATCATCCTATTCAACCGCTCGCTCAGCTTTGCCCGTCGTCGTGAGATCCAATCCACCTGTGATCACCAGCACTCTTCAAGCAAATCACGAACCAGATTGATTCAAGACAATCTTTATTGTTGGTTTTTCGTGGATTTATAAAGTGCCCTCACAAGCACCCCCTAAAAGCCCTAGCCAGAAACTAAAGCCTCTCTAATCTCTCTGCCATGCTGGTTTGACCACGAGAAGCAGCTGGTCGTAAATGCTTTTTTATCCTATCTTTCGTCTCTTTCTTTTCTTTTCTAAAGCAAAATTGAACCAAATAATTGTCTTTACCATAATGAGTGCATTCATACTTAACTTGATGAATGGTCATATCAGCCAGCTTTACAGTATTTAGTTTGGTAGAGAACTCTTTTACAATACCAGCAGATCTAAAGACAACTTATTTTCGTTCAGGCTACTTCAAATTTCTCTGGTTTTTCACACTACCTTGACAACTTCAGGAAGATTATTCTTAGCATGCTCAATAAAATTAAATCCTAAAACATGATTTTTTTATACTTGTTTTTTATTTGTCTAGGATCATATTCAAATTCTTCTTACCAAAAGAAAACCTCTCTAAAATATTCTTAAGTACTCGTTTCTTAGACGGTGAGGAATATGATGAGCACTTAACGGATTCATTAGCAAGATCCTTAGAAGCACTAGATTGAGTCAATCTCTCTTTTTTAGCAAAATCATTAAGTTATCTAATCAATGCTTCTATTTTAACATTAAACTTAGGGCAGTTATAGTAAGATAGAGTCTCATGATAAAGTATGTATTGAATTGATTCCTAAGATAAATTAAGTCTAGTTTATAGCAACTCACACTTAGACATGCTTTAGAAGAGTTAGACTTAAGCTTTTCACTTCTACCGTTTTAGTTTTCCATCACAAGAATCATGTACCATTCTTAGTTTATCAAATTTATCAGTTACATCTCTAAGTTGAACCAGGTTAGTTGCATTAACCGACCTAGCAGTTTCCAATTTAGAATGTAAGACTTGACAAGCTTCACAAGAATCCTCTTTAGGAATAGATGCTCTAAGTCTTTTAATCTCATAATTCAAGCTTTCGACTACAAAATTGTTTTCTTTCAATTTCTTTTTAGTCTTTTTCAATTCAATAGCAAGTTTAATTAAACCATCTTCAAGCTGATCATATAACGATCTTACCTTGTCGGGATCACTGCAGTCTTTGTCGCTGTTATTGCTTGCCATGAAGTACATGCCCATGAAGTCGTTAGTATTCTTCTTCTTTCCTTGGACATCATCTTCATCATGGCCATCATCGTTGCAGCTTAAAAAATCACCATCACTCAAATAAAAGGCGCTCAATAGTTGATAAAACTTTTTCAGCAACCTTGCGACGGAAAGATCCACCCTTGATGTTATTCTTGGATGGTCGATGACGATATTCCTGTCTTCTTTAGCCACTTTTCCTTTGAGTTTAGGGCAATCCATCTTAATATGGTCTTGCTCACCACACTCAAAGCATCTGACCAGACCTAGAATTCCACCTCGCTTTCTCATCCGCATATTGTTCAATGCCTTATACACTCATGAGGATATTAATAATAAGTCATCTTTAGGGAGCTGCTTGAACTCTCTGATTCCATCGCCACCTACAATGGTAACACTTATAGGATTGAATACTACAATCAGAGGGGGTGAATGATTGATGGTTGCCACTTCCTAGTGTCTCCTGGCTATCAGTGAAGATTTTGACCGCTCAGTGCTCAACCTTCTAATCGATCGCTCAGTGCATGATCGCTTGATCGATCGTTCTATTCAACCGCTCGCTCAGATTTGCCCGTCGTCATGAGATCCAATCCACCTACGATCACCAACGCTCTTCAAGTACGAACCAGATTAATTCAAGATAATCTTTATTATATGTTTTTCGTGGATTTACAAAGTGCCATCACAAGCACCCCTAAAATCCCTAGACAGAAACTAAAGTCTCTTCAATCTCTCTACCAAAACTTTCCAAAGCCTTGCATTAACCCTTAGCCTCTCCCTTCTTTTATAGGCTAGTGCCCCAAACGTGTCCTCATCAAACACGAACATGAAATCCTATCTCTTCCGAAAATCAAGAGCCTCAAAACCCTTCCAAACACGGGTTTTCCAATATCTCTAAACCTTCCAAATTACGGACTTCTTCCACAACTTCTCCAATCTCATCACATGACAAAGCCTCAAGGACCACACCACTTGTATCTTCATCATGCATCATCAACCTCACGTGTCAAAACCTCTAGGACCACATCTCCCGTAACTTCTTCTTGTATCACCACCTTTGATATCCACATGCTCCATCGTGAGCCTAACCACTTCATGACATCCTCAACTAACTGGATCTTAGATTTCCCCATCGTAGTCCCAATCCTCCTCGTCACCGACCATGATCGCCTCCATGCCAACCTGCACATGTATAGACCAAAGAATATTTTTCCAGCACAAGTTCTTCACAACTTGACCGATATTAGCCCACACACAAACCACTCTTAACCATCCATTAACACTAACCAGGTTATCCACGACCATAATTTTAAACTTGTCGAACTAGGTCGAACGTGCTTAAGTCGTTTATTTTTTCGGTTCGATCGGTTTGGGCTTTGAGTTTTTTCTTTTGATAGTAATGTATGATTACATGTGTCGAGCGGTGCTATGTGATGTATTTCTTGTATGTGATGGCTGCAGGACGTCGAGGTGCAGTCGTGGCGAGGCACGGGATGACCGGACTAGGCACGGGCGGCTCTTCTCATACTCTTATTTCACAGTTCTCGGATGTCATGGGCACCAAGTTTGAGATGAGTATGATGGGCGAGTTGACTTTCTTCCTTGGCTTCCAGATCAAGCAGACTCGGGAGGGTACTTTCTTGCATCAGGACAAGTACACTAGTGACGTCCTGAGACGCTTCGACATGAGTGATGGTAAGCCCGTGTCAACTCCCATAGCGTCCACAGCCTCTCTTGACCTAGATGAGGATGGCGAGCCAGTTGATCAGAAGGAGTATCGCAGCATGATTGGCTCCCTCTTGTACCTCACTGCCTCGAGACCGGGCATACACTTTGTTGTGTGTCTTTGTGCTCGGTTTCAGGCTTCTCCTCACGTATCTCACTGCTAGGCGGTGAAGCGCATTATTCGGTACCTTCGAGCTACCATTGACTATGGTATCTGGTACTCTTCCTCGACCTGTCTTTCCTTGAGAGCCTATTCGGACATAGACTTTTCTGGCTGTAGGATAGATAGGAAGAGCACTTCTGGTACTTGCCAATTCATTGGCACTTCTCTTGTTTCCTGGTCTTCGAGGAAGCAGTCCGGTGTTGCACAGTCCACCGCAGAGGCCGAGTACGTTGCTGTCGCCAGTTGTTGCAGCCAGGTACTTTGGATGGTCTCGACCCTGCGGGACTATGGGTTAGTTATCGACAGTGTTCCACTCTTTTATGATAACACTTCTACCATTAACATTGCCAAGAACCCAGTGCAGCATTCTCGGACCAAGCACATTGATATTAGATATCACTTCCTTCGAGACCATGTGGAGAAGGGTGACATCGTGCTCCACTTTGTGGAGAGTGACCACCAGTTGGCTGATATCTTTACCAAGCCTTTGGATAGCTCTAGGTTTTCAGCTCTACGGGGAGAGCTTGGGGTGGTTTGTCGTTATGGACTATTGTGAGAGGGAGTTTTGTGCTTTACTGTCTTATTATATTTTTATGCTCATGCTCCTTTCTATTGCATTGCATGCGGGTACATTTGGGATAGACCTTCTAGCATAGGTTAGAGTGGTTCTCTTGCCTAGCTGCTTAGACTTCTTCCTCTCATCTTGTGATTCTAGGATGCTGCTTATTTGCTGCTTCTCTTCTCACTAGGTTGAAGAACAATTTGCTCTTTCTGTTTTAGCTCTAGTGTCCCTTTTGTCAACATGGTCATAAGCTTCCTTGATTTCTTTTGGACCGTGTTTGACTCTTTTTCATTTTCAAACAAACTCAACTTTACGCTTTTTCTGGGTTTGTCAATATACTCGTCAAGGGGGAGATTGATAGACCATGTGGAGGTGACCCCGGTTGTGTGATGAGTAATTGACATCTGTTTTAGGAAAGTCGAGTTTGGTTTGTGTGGTTCGGACCATGTCGTTGCACGGTGCAATCGGTTTTGGTCGGACCTTATCGAACTAGGTCGAACATGCTTAAGTCGTTTATTTTTCGGTTTGATCGGTTTGGGCTTTGAGTTTTTTCTTTTGATAGTAATGTATGATTACATGTGTCGAGCAGTGCTATGTGATGTATTTCTTGTATGTGATGGCTGCAGGACGTCGAGGTGGAGTCGTGGCGAGGTACAGGATGACCGGACTAGGCGCGGGCGGTGCCGAGGTCAGAACGGTCGAGGTATGCCGAAGACGGCGAGGACTCGAGGTGGCTGCGTGGCTTGGAGGGTAAGGAATGAGGAAGCTTCCTGGAAGGTGCGCGAGGGGCATTTTGGTGAATACGCAAAGCTGCACTAAAGGAACTGGATTGTGGATAAAGCGCCATGAGTTGTTGAGAGCTAATGGGTAAAGTGGGTTGTAAACCCATTAGTGGAGGCTATAAATAGAGAGGTGCTCTCTAGTGCTAAATGTAGAATTTTAGAGAGAGATGAATTGAGAGTATGAAAATGAGGAAATGAGAGGATAATTTAGAGAGATGGCTTGAGAGAGTGTATGTGTGAGTGTGTTATCTTTTAAGCATGTATGGGGATGTATGGTTTGATTGGGAGATGAAATGGATGTGATCCCATGAATACATAATCCTTCTTCTCCTTGAATCTATTTGAGTTTGTTGCCTTCGAGTTGCTCTGGCTGTGAGGTGTCGGCAGAGTGTTTGCTCTTGTTGTTTTTGGTTTGGTCAAGATAGTCTTCATTTCTTTTTAGTCTTCCTAGTCTGTCCTCTCATGCTAGCACACTGCTCATGGCGGTTTCTTTAAGTGCCGATCTGAGCTGTGAACAATTTCAGCGGCAACAATCTTTAGGTCGTGAGAGCAGATGACAGTAATCTACTATAAAATGCATGCCTTTTTGCTCTCTTCTTCTCACAGTTTGTTGGGACTGGTTTCGGACAGTAGACAGGTCTTGTTCGGCTATTTGCATCTCTGCTCACTGCTTGTTTCCTTCGCTATTTCTTTTGGTTGGCCGACTCCCTCCTTGTTTTGCATGAAGATCCTAATTATTGCATGAAGGCTTGAGCAGGAAATCAATCAACACGTTGCTTTGCTGCAGTTCCTGTTCTTATTCGGTTTGCTGCTGTCTTTAGAAGCTCACGGCAGCTGTTTGAATCCTCATTTATTGCTTTTGTCCATCTACTTCAGCTCCCCTTTAGTTGGTGCTACTCGGCTGCTGTTTGCTCCCTTTTGCAGACTTCCTTTTTGTTGTTTTGGCTTGTCTTTTGCCTTTCTTCTTTTGCTTTCAGTTTGTCATTTCTAGCTGAATTCCTTTGCAGCAAAATGAGCTTTCGGCAGCAGCTGTTTTAGTTTTTTTTGTCTCAGTTTTTTTGTCAGGTGTTTGGTCTGCAGGAATCAAGAAGTGAAAAATTGAAACCGAAAAATAGACCCTGCGATTTCAGCCTATTGCCCTCAATTTCTTGTGTAGTTTTCAGCATGCAGCTTTTCTTAGCTAGCCACTTCCTATTCAGTTTCTTGTGTTCAGTTGTGTGCAGTTCTTGTCACCTGTTTTTATGCACCTACCTATACGCTGCTTAGTACTAGTTTTTGGCCGAATGGTAGTTAGGTGCATATGATCCTTGCTCTGATCTTTTTGGTAGTTTGACCCCTATTTTTGGTTTAGCTTCATTTCTCCAGTGAAGGTCCTTTCGGTCTGATTTAATTTTCCGTTGAGCTTGATCTTTCCTTTTCGTAGCTTTTGTAGCTATTGGAGAGTTGAGATTTTTGTGAATTCTTTGGGGGCAATTTGTTAAAGGCACCATTCACCCCCCCCCCCCTCTGTTGCCATTCCGATCCAACAATTGGTATCAGAGCCGGTTAGCTCTCGTCTATAGATCTTAACCAGTCTGTGAGCCATGGCAACAGACAAGTACTCGACCAAGCCCCGATCTTCGATGGCATCGACTATCCCTTCTGGAAGAGTCGGATGGAGACCTACATCCAGGCTCAGGGCTAGGACATCTGGCAGAAGGTCAAAGTACGATATGTTGTTCCTACCGATGAGAACATCAATGCCGGGAACATGGCTGATGTTGATGCGATTGCTAAGGCAAGGAACATTATAATCCAGGGGTTGAGCCGAAGTGAGTTTGATCGCATCTCTCATCTGACGTCGGCTTTCAACATCTGGTTGACCCTTGATGCATACCATGAGGGCAGCACCCAGATCAAGACAGTTCGACAGGACCAGTTCAAGCGAGATTACAAGTTTGAAATGCTCGCTGGTGAGTCCCTCGATGAGTGTTTTGCGAGGTTTCACAAGATCTTGAGCAACCTCCAAGCGGTCGGTCTCACATACCCCGACTCGGACAACGCTCGTCAGATGCTCGCGGCGCTTGATTTGCGTGTTTGGGAGATGAAGGTGACTACCATCAAGGACACCACCGATCTTTCGACTTTGACTCTTGATGCGTTGTACTCATGCCTCAAGACTCACGAGATTGACATTGTCTCTCGCAAGTCGAAGTTGCAGTCGATGGCCTTAGTCACCGATCCCACTTCAGCTTCTGGATCTTCTTCCGAGTCACTTTGTGGATTCTCTCTTGCTGCTCTCTGTGACATAACTGATGATCAGTTAGTGCAACTCGCAGATGACCAGCTAGCCCTCCTAGACCAGAAATTTTCCCATGCTTACAAGAGTAGGAGGGACAAGAAGAGAGGAGGGCCTGTGATCTGCTTCGAGTGTGGTGGCCGCAACCACATTCGGGCAAACTGCCCCAAGCTGGAGAAGGGTAAGGGCGACTACGGCGGTGTGAGCAAGAACGACTACATCGACAAGAACCGCAACAAGAAGCCCTGCGCTCATGCCCAAGGCAAGCAGAAGTTCCGCGACCTTGGCAAAGCCAAGAAGCTCTTCCACCGCGTCCTCACCGCCTTCGACGACCTCGACCTCAGCGAGGTGGAGGGGTGGAGCGACGACGATGGGAAGGACGAGCAAGACCCCAAGGGCGGCGATGAATTCTCCGGCATGTGCTTCATGGCCCTTGAGGGCGAGATCAGCGACAGCGAGCTGTACTCCGACTCCGACGAGGTATACCCTTCATACGACCAGCTTAATGATGCTTTTCTTAAGCTAGGGGAATTCCATGCTAGATCTAGAGCTAGGGTTAGCGAGTTGGAGAAGGAAGTAGAGAGCTTGTCATGGGAGCTTACTTCACTTAGATCTGCTCCCTCCCGTGACGATTGTGATGTATGTACTGCTCTGCTTGGTGACATGGAGAAATTAAGGACCTCTCATGATAGTTTATCTTCTGAGCTTGACATGCTTAAGGTGGAGAATGTTAGTCTTTTGGCTGAACTAGAAATGAGTAGGATTGTTACTCTTGCATCTACTGTTGTTGAGACAACATCTTGCACCTCATGTGAGGATAAGGACAATGCGTTTAGAGATCTTTATACCATGTTGCTCGATCTACCCGAGACTTGTGAAAGTTGTAATAACTTAAAGATGAACCTAAAACGGACAGATCATAAAATTGCTGAATTACAAGCTTTTCTACTTGAGCCTATTGCTTCATGTGTGAATTGTCCCAAGCTTACTACTGAACTTGAATCTGTCTCCAAACAGTTTCAAGAATTAGTTGATGATAATAATAGATTGGCTCAATGTGCTTCTAAGGACCCTGTTAGCTCACTATACATTAATTGTAACAAACTAAAATCTGACTTGATCGCATTGGATGAAAAATATGTGAAGCTAACTAAGGACCTTCTAGAGAAGCCACCATCATTTGCTTGTAATATGTGTGCTGATGTGGGGGAGAAGCCCAAGGGTAAGGTAGAGACGCTTAGCGACGAGAACCAAATAGCTAGCAGTAGGACTGTCCCTTCCGAGTCGGCTGTGTATGCACAAGCCATTCACTCTTCTACTATTGGTTCTTCTTCGGCTCCCTTACCTTCTGTTGTCTCTCCTTCCCCCTGCTCTTCTTGCACCTCTCTCTTTCGGGAGTGTCAGTATCTTATTAACACTCTCGACATGTTTGTAGGAGGCAAGAAGAAGCTGAATCTTATTCTAGACCGGTCCAAGATTTGCAAGTTCAATCAAGGTCTAGGGTATGATTTTTATGAGGACATGAGGAAGTATCCACCTGCTGTTTTTTGACCCATAGCAGCGGGTGTGATCGAGATTGAGCCCAGTACTGAGAAAGTACAATTCAAGTCAGCGGGCTTTGTCCAAGGGATTTCTGACAGCAAGGTGATTCTAAAAAGACACGCCATTAATGTATTCTTCACTCACACGGTTCTCAACATACATCCAGCTTTGGTCCATCTATGCTACGCATATAACAAATTAGTGTCAAATTGAATTATTAATGCTATTATAGCTGATTAACTAGCCTATCTACTTACACACATAATTGCATTCACTTAATAATAAATTGTCCATATCTAAATTAAGTAGCTAGCCACGTATTCATGATGCAATATGCATGTATGTATGTGTGTGTGTGTGTGTGTCAAGCAAGAATATATTGAAGTAAACTAGGAGTACTAACCCATTCTTAAATTGGAGCAAACCACCATCTGTATCTAAGCCTAGCTATCATCTCTCTCTATTACAAGGCATGTAAGTTATTAGAAGCAAATACTAACCTCTAATCACCAAGAATAAATCAATCTATAAGCTAGATCTACAAACAGTATGTTTTCACCAAACCCCCCCCCCCCAAAGCCGGCAACCTCCTTCAATGCAACACAATGAAGACAGATTTGTCAAGACCACGCTGGCTATTTAATAACGTGGTGTATCTCAGACAATTCCAACCATAAACTGTCTGTGATATGAAATGATCACAGACGGGTTGTATTAATAACCGTCTATGAACTCTCACAAACGGTTATTAATACGAACCGTCGGTGATGTCTGCCATTATCATAGATGGTTTGTATCAATAACCATCTATGAATTATCACAAATGGTTATTGATACAAATTATATGTGATGTTTTGCATTATCACAGATGGTTCGTATTAATAACCATTTGTGAAAATATCATAGATAGTTATTCGTATGAACCGTCTATTATAGTTGCGTATCACAGACGGTACACGGTCTCGCTTGTAAAATCGTCTGTGATAATTACTACACAGACAGTTCTCTACGAACCATCTGTGATGTAGCCATCCAGTATAGCTTCTTTGTAGTACTGTTAATGACTATAATTAGTAGATGCTAATGAACTGCTGACCGGTGGGGCCCATACCGGTTTGTCCTTTGCAAGATTGACATGTGGGCCCCACTTCGGTTTTTAATCTTTTGAAACCGCGGTTAAAAATTTGGGCCACTGACATGTGGGCCCAAAACACTGTTTGCACAATGCCAAGACCCCACATGTCAGCCTCTAGCCTTTTTTGAAAAAGAAAATGTTTTTCTTTAATTAAATAACCCATGGGCCCCACATGTCATGCACTGAGCCTTTAAGATTTAAAAATATTTAAGAAATCAATTTTAATAGTGGGACCCACATGTCAAAAAGAACCCTCTCTCCTCTATTTCTTTTTTGGGATTTTTTCTGAAAATAAACTTAGGAAAGCTCATTCTCCCTCGTCATATCTCCAACATTAGTGAAATGTGTTTATAAAATTTTCTAAATTCAAGCTCTTTCTGTTGGTTCTGGTTTGATTCAATTTTGAGTTTATTTGAATTTTATTTGGTATTTATTTGCTCTATTTTCCTGTCGTTTGCTTTTCAGCGTTCCCATCCTAGTAGATTTGAAGACACGATAGAACCGCAATTTGACGCACCCCAAGAATAGCAAGACCCCCCAACCTTTGACCTAGGTGAGTTAACGCTTTTATCATTTTGATCACATATTTCATGCAAATTACCCTTATTTAATTATTCAAATTTCATGCTTTATTTCATGTACAATGAATGTTACTTGTAAGGTAGCTACCACCCACTTGAAAATCTAGCAATATATTTATGCCATCCTTGAAACATGGAAATCCATGAGCCTTGTCACCATAGATAATATTATTAACTAGAATAGCTATAAGTCTTAAATAAATGACACGCTAGTCTTGTCAAGTCCCAAGGCATTAGTTTGCCCTGAGCATCATCCTTTAAACATAAAATCTTGATTTGGGATAGTCATGGGATGTAAGTGGATGATAGTTTGAGACAACTTATTTTGATGCTTCTCAAAACCCTAAAAACTTGTTATACCTCTGGGCGGATGGTAAGAGAGGTTGGTGTGGATGTAACACGAGAATATGTGGTTGTGGTATGTACCGCCCGAACAAATAAGGACTTAATCCTATGATGACCCCCTCATGTAAAACAATACTACCATAAGCTGGCAAACTATAGGCTTTGCTGAATAATTTACTAGACCACAGAGTTGGTCCACAGGTGGGGGAGTGAAGTTGTGCATGCGCAGACCAAAATTTTGGCATGAATGGGACACCGTGTAAAGGTGATGTGTACCTATTTCACCGACCTATGGAAAGTCATGGTCTAGCTATGCTCGGTGTTAGGGTATGACTTCTCGCACTAACTTATGGGAGGCTACCTCTGGTGGTTTCCATAAGGGTGGATTTGGTGATGGGGTTTCCATAAGGATGGATTTGGTGATGGGGCAAGGTTTGTAAAAGGCCTCGTGACAATCTCTCAATCTGCATAACCAAGGAATTGCGTAGACCCGTCGGGTTGATTGTCTCTTATGGACAACCATGACCTGTTCACTAGTAAAACAAATAGAGAAGTCCAGAAGATCATTGATTTGCAAGCATTAGCAAACCAACTGCCTGACAACTTTAGTGATTTAAATAGCGTGACTAAGTCGCATGTGCCTACACGCAATGCACAGGAGATGGTTGAAGTACCAAAAAAAGTTGAATGTATTCCTAATCCCGTCTAGAGGCCTCGGAATAAAAGGATGAGAACTTCGGCCCCTTAAACCCTAAGTAACCGGGGACGCCTGGTGAAAAAGGATAAAAAGGACTTGACGCAGCCGATCACTGAAGTTCCTTAGAACCAGAAGGGGAGCCAGTTGAGACCTAGCACCAGTATGACACCTTTAGAAAAGGGTGTACCAGATCTGAACATTCCCATAGAGGGAGAAATCAGCATGGATGTGTGTGCACACATCGGAGCTGAAAACTAAAGAGAGTTGCCACCGCAACTAAAAGAAGCGATGAGCAAGTAGAAGCACTAGAAGAAGAAACTCATAATGAAATAGCTATAAACTATATGCACACGGGAGAATCCACGAATAGGACAACAGTCAATGTTGTATCTATTTTTCAAAGAAAATTGCCACAATCATCGATCTTGATCCAGAGCCCGCATCGCTTACTGGATGCAAGAAAAGATCAGATTGGGAAGATTGGAAGAAGGTAATAGAAACTGAATTATTATCTCTGAATAAAAAGAGAGGTGTTGGGCCTATAAGCCTCACACCTCCCCATGTGCACCCTGTAGAGCATAAGTGGGTATTATTTTCGAAAGAGAAATGAAAGAAATGAAGTTGTAAGATATAAAGCAAGACTTGTTGCACAAGGTTTCACTCAACGTCCAGGAGTTGATTATGAAGAAACCTATTTCCCAGTCATGAGTGGTATTACCTTTAGATACTTAATCTCAATGGCAGTAAACCTGAACATGGAAATAAAATTGATGGATGTGGTAACTGCATTGCACCTTTATGGAAACTTGGATTCAGAAATTTATATGAAGGTACCTAAAGGTATCCCTGTCTCGAACCAAGATAGAGCAAATAGAAATATGTACAGTGTAAAACTTAGGAAATCACTGTATAGACTTAAGCAATCAGGCAGGATGTAGTATAATCGCTGTTGGACCAAAATGGTGACAGAGGGGGGGTGAATGTCGCTTTCTAAAATTAAATTCGCCCCCAAAACATTCACATAAATTTCAACTCTCCAATAGCTATATAAAAAGCTACGAAGAGGTAAACAATTTGAGCAGAAGATCTCTAAATGACAAGAACAAAAATAAAATGAAAGGCTTTGAATCCTCAACAACGGAAGGAATGAACTCCAAGAAAAGTGAAGACTGCAAAGCACTTAAGAGCCCACAAAAGATTAATTGGCAAGGAATAAATCTGAGCAAGCTCACTGCTGAAACTGGACTGAAAATAGACTATTTTGCAGGCTGAAAACTGCAGAGAAATAGCTGAACTAGCTGCTGAAACTGGACTAAAAACAGACTATTTTGCAGGCTGAAAACTGCAGCAAGAAGTGGCTGAAAATAGAAGCAATTTTGTCTGAAAACAGCAGCAAGAAGAGGCTGAAAACTGCAGAATTAAAGAGCACATCTAGGCTGAAATTTTTGCAGAAACTGAGCTGAAATGAAGGCATAAGTTGCAGAAAAAGAGCTGCTGGCCGAACACAAGAAAACTGAAAATAGTTTGACTGAAAATGCAGAGATTGCAGAAATCAGCAGCACGGTATATGCTGAAAACAACCAGTGACAGAAAAATTGATGAGATAGCTGTTGTTCTTCTTATGTCTAGGAAGCAAGACTTTGAACTAAATAGCATGAGAGCTTTGGGAAACAAGGAAATCAAACTTAGGAGCAATAATTTCAGATTACGATTGAAAACTGAAATATTTGCAAGACTGAACGAAAAACCAAATTACTCCCCGACCTTTGATCCTTTGGCCATGAAACTTTGTGGATAGCTAATTAATAGCCTAGGGACTCTCCATACTAAATTTCATGCCATTTTGCAAAGGGAAACAAGATCTGCAATAAAACCCTAGAAGGCAATACAAGAACAGGGGAGACTCAAAAACGAAATCTGAAATTAAAGATGGGTTCTTGGGATTTTAACTGAAAAAATGATCTTGAGGCACTATCCCAACATAGGGCAACCCATTTTGGCACTCCCAAGCAACAAACAACAAGAAATCAAGAAAGCTCAAAAACAACAGAGAGGAAGAACGAAGAACAGACAGGAACACGAGAAAATAAACTTCTGAGATTTCATTCCTTGAAACAAAAGATGCAAAGAGCTATGTCCCCATACGCATGGACAATAGAACAAGAGGAGTGATTACAAGACTCTCAATCCATCCTCTCCCTCTCAATCCTCAAGATCATCAAGAGCTTCACATGCTTCTTGGGAGGAACACACACAGAGAGAGGAGCTACGAAGGAGACATGCTCTGTCTCTCTCACCAACCCTCAACTACTAAAGCTCAAAGCAAAATAACCTCTCCAAAGGTTCTTTTGACTCAAACAAACCCTAACTCTCTCCTAAAGCCATGAGGAGGCATGCAACCCCTCACCTCTATTTATAGCCCTTGGCTAACGGGTCTCCACCCCGTTACGCCCGCTAAATCCAACGGAGCCCGCTCCCGCTTGTGCAACCTCGTGAAATTACCATTTCGCCCCTCCTGCACCTTCCGGGAAGCTTCCGCGCTCCTTGTCGTCCAAGCCTCGCAACCACGTCTTCGACACATCCCGACCGTTCTGACCTCGACACCGCCCGTGTCTAGTCCGGTCCCCTTGTGTCTCGCCACGACTCCGCCTCGACGTCCTGCAGCCAACACAGACAAGAAACATGTCAAATAGCACCGCTCGATACATGAAAGCGTAAATAGCATAAACACATCATGCTTACCCATGATGAAGTCCAAACCTGTCGAATCTAAGAATATGCATCCTAAACCCATACGACCAAGTTTGACCAAATCCGACCGAGCCCGTTGCACCACGCAACGTCAAGGTCCGAACCACCCAAACCAAACTCGACTTTCCTAAACCGATGTCAATTACTCATCATAAACACGGGATGACCTCCACATGGTCTCTCAATCACTTAAGCGACTTTCTATGTAAGAAAGGCTACACGAAGAACGAAGATTGTCCCTATGTATTTATACGACGATCCCCAGAATGGATTTTGTATAATCTGTAGATGATTTGAATATCATCGGGACCTTTGAAGATATAAAAGAAGCAAGTTCTTACCTGGAGTCAGAATTTGAAATGAAAGATTTGGGTAAAACCAAATATTGCTTTGGCCTACAGTTCGAGCATGTCCCTGAAGGAATATTAGTACATCAAGCAGCCTACGCTCAGAAAGTGTTAGAAATGTTCGGCTTTGAGAAGGCATACCCATCGAAAGTACCGATGATCGGGAGATCTTTACAGCAAGAAAAGGATCCATAGCGACCTAGGGAAGAGGGGAGGAAGTCCTGAGATCGGAATTCCCATACTTAAGTACAGTAGGAGAACTTATATATTTAGCGAATTGCACTAGACTGGACATTGCATTTGTCGTAAACCTATTAGCAAGGCATAGTGCAAAACCTACCAAAAGGCATTGGCAGGGAATAAATGACAATTCTGATACCTCTAAGGAAGTAAGGATCTTGGGTTATTCTATAGAAAGAACCAAGACTTAATATAATTAGCTATGCAGATGCAGGTTACCTATTAGACCCGCATACCGCAAGGTCATAAATAGGCTATGTATTTCTGTGTGGTGGAATTGCAATTTCATGAAAATCATCTAAGCAAAGTCTTGTAACGATTTTGACAAACCACTCAGAAATTATAGCACTGTACGAAGCCGCCCGAGAATGTGCTTGACTCCGACGAATGATTCACCACATCCAGCAGTCATGTAGAATGAATATCATGCAAGCTCCCACAATTATCTATGAAGATAATGCAGCTTGTGTTGCACAAGTGCAGACGGGCTACGTGAAGAGTCATCTCACAAAGCATTTCAACCAAAGTTCTTCTATGCTCATGAATTGCAAAAGATGGATGAAATTAATGTACTGCATACTAAATCATGTGAAAATCTTATAGATTTATTCACTAAGTCACTACCAGCGTCTAGTTTTGAAAGATGTGTACGAGGAATTGAAATGATAAGACTTAGAGAAGTGCAGAATTCAGGGGGAGATTTTTCTCAAGCTCGTTATTAAAACTTGATCACGAAGATCGAGTACCCAAAAAATAAATTCTGAAGATTAAATGAAACTAGGTGGATTGTACTCTTTTTCCTTGACGAGTTTTCTTGAAGTTTCTCCACCAAGATTTTTAATGAGGCAATTCGTGCAACGCAACATAACATGTACTCTTTCTCTAAATTTTTTCCACTGGGTTTTGATGAGGCTTGAACTTATCGGATGAGTGCCCAAGGGGATGTGTTAGGAAACCTGGGCCTGGACTTGAAGTATTGGCCCATGGTAGGTACCTCACCACTAGGCTATAAATAGGGAGTATTATTGGCTATTTCATACATGCATGAGAAAGAGAAAGCAATTAAGAAACATCAAGAGTTCTCCCTATCTCTGTGTTTCAATCTACTATTTGCATTTTCTATGATTGATCTGTCTTTTACATAGCAGAAGAATCGATCGGACTGGTCGCCAGCGATAGTTCCTCAACAGTTATCAGGCTATTATGGTGCAGTGGTCCATAGGCCAATTTAGCACACCAATTGGTTTAGTTAAGTCCTAATCAACTTTGCAGCAGCTATCCATACATGTCCAAACCCAACTGCTAATAATCTAGAATGGAATAGCATTAACAGCACTGTGTCCTCACGCTGATATAAGCAGTCAATTTCCTCATCGATCGGACGATTCAGACATGTTCATTGCGTTGCATCTGAACAAATATACACCATTTCATATGCAGGTTTGGACCGGGAAAAACAGCAGCTATACCTTCAAGTAAGTAGCCAAAAATATTAATGGAATGTATATATTTACAAACTTATTGGTTAACTTGGATAAACATTTCCATGCATCCTTGAACAATAGGAATGGTTGGCCTAAAAATACATCATATGAATGGTTTTGTACGTCTTTCTGCTTGCACATTAGATAGGCTCTGTTGTGTGGTGGGCCTTCTGGTGATGGCTGATGGCAAGATCTATCACTATTGTATTGTTGAAATGTGTCCTCATCTTATTGATTAGACGCATTTCGTGACCATCCAATAAGAGAGCCCAGGTTAATTTAGGATTTGTGGTCCAATAATTTATTTCCTTTCATTTATGCATCTGAAATGATTTTGTCCAAGATCTATCTGCGTACAATTTTGTCATGCTTTCTAGCCGCATGCTGTGAACTGTGTTATTTTGGTATGAAGATGAACAGATGGACTAACCTTGTTTTGATTTGGTTGTAGGATATTAACAATTTAAGATGGTTGATGCCAATACAACTACAAGTATTTGTGCAAACACAGGAGCATCTCCTGCTGGTATTACCATAGCAGTTGGTACATGCCACTCGGCACTAATGCCACCACCACCGAATGCCGGTGCATTGGCGCCATACGAAACAACCACAGCCATGGGAGGTGAAGGACATGTGGTTGTTGATGTGGATGAAGAGACTTGCACTGAAGAAGTTGAGCCTGCTGAGAAGAAGTAGAAGAAGTATACCTTGAAGGTTTAGGAACACTACACTAAGTACATGGTGACTTTTAACACAAAAGATGGTGGGAAGAAAAAAT
This sequence comes from Dendrocalamus latiflorus, assembly GCA_017311315.1. Classification (NCBI taxonomy): domain Eukaryota; kingdom Viridiplantae; phylum Streptophyta; class Magnoliopsida; order Poales; family Poaceae; genus Dendrocalamus; species Dendrocalamus latiflorus. The sequence goes on along the minus strand of CM029614.1, from coordinate 19,035,718 downwards.
AACTTTGGGCAAAATACAATAAATGTCCTCACAATGCTCGATGTGAGACCTCAAGGAGTACGAAGGCCTTGTGAAATTATTTGGTATTCAAGCACGCTGTAAAGCGAGACCAGTAACAACTCTAATTTGAAAAGGATGAAGATAGTGCAACTATTCAGACTTTCAGGTATGATGCTGAAGCTAGGCTGAGGAAGTTCTATGTGGCAATATCTATGCATGAATATCTATTTTGTATGGTAGAGCATGAGTACTTCATTAATTTCATCAAATCTCTACATCTTGATTTTTCGTTCAAGTCTCGCACAACCACTAGGAAAGAGATAGTGGAAATGTTTAGAGATGAAAAAAAGGTTATGTAAACAACTAAAATTTCTTTCTTGTCGGTTTTTTGCAACTATAGACATGCAGATATCTAATCAAAATAAAGGTTATATGTGCATCACTGTGTATTGGATTGATGATAATTGGTAAATACAAAAAAATAGTTAAATTCATTCATGTCAAAGGAACCCATATAGGAAGTAATCTAGTAAACAAGTTTGTCAAAGGTGTCATGTCTTAAAACCTTAAGAGAAGTTATTTGCTCTCACTTTCGATAATGTATCATCCAATGATAAATGTGTTAGAGAAGTTGTAATAGAGCTGCATAAACGTTCTCCCTTCATATGTGATGGTGTTTTTTTCATGTGAAAATTTATGTCACACACTTAACCTTGTTGCTCAAGATGACTTGAAAGTAATTGTATCTTAAGTTCAAAATATTAGAGCTACTGTTGCTATTAGGAATTTCAGAAGAAAAGTCAAAGAACCAATGTTGACGCGAAGTTTGTTAGTAGTAGGTGCTCAGTCAGTCAAAGTGCACAGCTGAAGAACTGTCCCAGCAACATACGAAAAAGCAGCACTAACTAACAATCTAACGCATTTCGCAGAAAAATATGCTACTCAGGGAGGAGTATCCTTGAAGTAAGATCCAGCTGCTTATCTAGATTACTCTAGATGAGCCTATGTATCTATATACCAAATGAAAAATGCATGTTTCATCTTACTTATAATGCAAGATGAATACCCTAGAGTTAACAAAAAAAATCCAGTTGGTTTTTAGAGAAAAATATTGGCAAGTTCCATTAATACTTTCTCAGTAAGGACTCTACCAACTGGGTTCTAGCAGGTGAACAACTAAACGTGTTACTTTCACTTGCCAATTGTCATGGACATGGACAACTAAGATATATAACTATATAATTTCTACACAATATCCTTGGTCTCATAATGTGACAGTGATGCAGCTTCAGAGCTAGCATCACTGTCCCGGTCTGATTGAAACCGGATGCAATAACAATGGATGAAATAATAGTTAACAATTGGACAATGTTGAAAACGGGAAGGTCGTTCGCTAATCCTTTTCCCTTACTAGTATGTTGGTTATTTAATTATCCAGGGAAATTTCTTGAACTGGTACTTGGACTTTGAATTTTGATGCTTTTGGAATTTGATCAAGTGAAGTCAGTGCGGTTGGTAGTACAAAAGCACCTGCCACTCCCATCTTCCTCTTCTCTTCTGCTCTCCTCTTTTTTTAGAATTGACATCTTCCAAGGTACAGATCTAGGGTTTCAGCGAAAGTGGTGCGCCTGGATAAGCGATTTCATACTTCACTTACCTTCATTCGAAACACAGATTTGCATTATTCGTAGAACAAAAGTTGTTCAGATCTGCTTGGTGCTAGATGGTAAGAGGAGTAGATGGTTCAAATTCTAGGATCTGCCGGATGTGCCCAACTTCTTTCTCCAGTGACTGCCGGAGCTCCAGGCCATTTTTTTTTTCTTCGAACATAAAAGTATGCATGCAGAGCCTCACAAAAAAAATGTTAGTCCAAGTTATACTTTCGTGCGGAACAGGCTCGAGTGTGTAAAATACCGATCTACACTCCAGTGTACATGCTCCCACTATCACGACCATACATGTGCATCAAGATTAGTGCAGGTGATTTCATTTTTCTACTTTCTTTTGCTTGATATATCTCTACTCCTTAAAAAGAGGAGTTCAAAGTGATGGTGCATCCTACACTTCAAAAAGGTAATCTGACGTGTGGGCCCACCCACCCCTCCAACCGCCCGTGAGCCTACCTCCCACGAACCCGTGCCTTCTCCCCTGATTTCAGATTTCTCCGCCGCCTCCTCCCCCGCCCTCCGCGCCGCCGCCTCCTCCCCCGCCCTCCGTTCCGCCGCTGCCTCCTCCTTCGCTCCTCTGCTCCGCTGCCGCCTCCTCCTCCCCCCACCCGTCCGCTCCACCGCCGCCTCCTCCTCCCCATCCCGCGCCGCCGCCGCCTCCTCCTCCCCCCCCCCCACCCCTCCGCTCCGCCGCCTCCTCCTCCCCCCACCCCGCGCCGCCGCGGCATCCTCCTCCAATCATTCGGTATTCCTCCTCAGTCTCCTCGTCTCCTCCTTCCTCGCCGACTCCCGACGCGACGTCTCCAGTCTCCACTCCTCCAGCGGTCCAGCCGCCTCTTCCTCCATCGCCGGCGTCACCGTCTCTTCCCCACCCATCCTCGAGATCCAGCCGCCACCCCCACCCGTCCTCCAGATCCAGTCCTCACCCTCGTCTCCTCCTTCCTCGCCGACTCCCGATGCGCCGTCTCCAGTCCACTCTCCTCCAGCGGTCCAGCCGCCTCTTCCTCCATCGCCGCCTTTTCCCCACCCGTCCTCGAGATCCAGCCGCCGCCCCCACCCGTCCTCCAGATCTAGCCGCCGCCCGTCTCCAGCCGCCGCCCGTCCTCAATAGTCGAGATCCGGCCGCCGCCTATCCTCAAGAGTCGAGATCCGACCGCCGATCACCCCTCCGCCGCCACCCGGCCGCCTGCATCCACTGACAAATGATGTGACCATTGGTATGAATGATACTTCATCACTTCCTTTACTGATAATGTTTCATTACTTCGTTTACTGTTGTTAATTAACAGTTACTGGATTGCACACTGTTATGTTAGCGAGCCATGATGTCACACTTGTGCGGAGGTTGCACAAATGATGTATCCTGGCCTGACTAATGTTATGCGTTTTGGCAAAAATAGAGGGACACATACAATCAAACCTTTGACTACTAATTGACTAATTCCTGATTTACTTCATCCCAGCTCATAGCTCAAGCAATCTAGACAAGTTTCTCATCTCCATTGGGAAGCAATTAGCTTATGTAGACTTGGAGGTAATCTTTGGATCACCAGCATAGGATTTCACATATATATTTGAAAGAGATTCTAACATTATTGTTTCGGTTCAGGCTTCACCAGTGGTAGGTAAAGATAATCCTCCTGATCTAGCAGATCTTGTACCATCTGGTGTCCCAAATTCTTCAGAGCCTGTTGAGAACGTGATACTTGCACTGGATCCTCAACAAAATAATGTGCCCAAAGAGAAAACATGTCTTACAGGTGAGCTATTGATGTATGCCATACTTCTTTTCACTCCTTGTTGTGCAGTTGTCACTTTTTTTTTTTTGCTTTGTATATACAATTCTATATATGAACAGTGCTGGTAATTTTCAGTTGTATGGTGTTCTATTGAACAAACAATACTTGACTTGGCCATCTTCTTGTGCGTGCACCTAGAACAGTTAGTCTTCTTGTGCGTGCCATCTTCTTTGTATATACAATGTCTTCAAGTTAGTCTTGCTTGAAAATTCAAACCTTCACTCATGTCTACATGTTCTTTTGCTATTATGGTTTCAGATTGCTAACTGTTGCTCTCTTCCGGTGAGAAGAAGCATATCTCAAAATTGAAGGCTAGGTGCCAAGGTCAGTAAAGCCGAACTATGTGAACTGCAGCAAGATAAATAGAACTATATGTATTTGTGTTTAGGGTTTAGAGAAGACAAAAACTATGTGTACTACAGCAAGATAAATAGAACTATATGTATTTGTATTTGTGTTTGGCTCTGTTATTCTTATTTCGTGGGTGTGTATGATTTTGTAGAGGAAAGATCCAAACTTGGGGAATTATAAATTTAGGATGTATAATTTTGTCAAGAAAGATATCAGTATTTGTGTGTATGCAGTAGGCCTTAAATGGCCTTTTTTTGTCAACTTTACCATGTTTTTATATTTTGTGATTTGCAGATGTTAGATAGACTAATAGACTATATTAACTAGGATTTGTGTGTATGCAGTAGGCCTTAAATGGCCTTTTTGTGTACTGCACCAAATATTAGTGACTTTGATTCTGAACATTAATATTTGATTGGTGTTTAATTCTCATTTTTGTGTTTAACTCTCAGATGGCAACATTAATATTTTTTATGTGATGTACTCAGTTCGCAAGTAAACGGGTATACCCACGGGCGACGGGTATGGGCGAGGTTTTTTACCCGTGGGCGTAAATCGGGGTCGCGGGTACGGGTATGGGCGAGCACTACCCGTACCCGCCGCGCCCGATTGCCATCCCTACTCCTCCTCCCCACCCCCGCGCCGCCGCATCCTCCCCTCCCTCCCACCCCGCGCCGCCGCCTCCTCCCCTCCCTCCCACCCCGCGCCACCATCGCCTCCTCCTCCCCCACTCCTCTGCTCCGCCGCCTCCTGCACCGCTCCTCCACTCCGCCGCCGCCTCCTCCTCCCCACCCCGCGCCGCCGCCTCGCCGCCGCCGCATCCTCCTCCTTCCCACCCCCGTGCCACCGCATCCTCCTCCCCCACCCCTCCGCTCCGCCGCTGCCGCCTCCTCCCCACCCCGCGCCGCCGCCTCCTCCCCTCCCTCCCACCCCGCGCCACCATCGCCTCCTCCTCCCCCCACTCCTCTGCTCCGCCGCCTCCTGCCCCGCTCCTCCACTTCGCCGCCTCCTCCTCCCCACCCCGCGCCGCCGACGCTGCCGCCTCCTCCTCCCCCTACTCCTTCCATTTGTGTGATCTCTTTCCCCCTACTCCTTCCATTCAGTTCAAATGATAGCATTTCAAAAGTTGAAGAAATCCTGTTAAGCTGTAAAGAGATCAAGCCACTCAAGAGGGATGACAAGGTTATGTAGTTGCCTTTAAACTTTGATGCACCGTATGACTACGAGGTGTGATCGACGGCTTCCGACTTACTTGACGGATTTAAAAACTTTTAGAACTAAAAATTTTTACCATCTGTAAGGTTTAAAACATGTAATGTGATAAATTTTTTAAAAATCCGTAGTAACGCACGGGCATTCAGCTAATGAAATAAGAGAGAAAACTTAGGTGGTGATCGGTTCGGCTGAAAGCCTCATGGCTTATGGCTGAAAACACTGTAGCTGGCTGAAAAAAGCACTGTAGCTGACAGATGCTTATTTACCATAATTAAATTTAAAAATAGAAAAAACATATTAGTCCATCACGTATAATGTAAACAAATACGAGGAAGAAAAGAACCGGTAAAAAAACTCAAAAAAAAGCCAAAAGTTTAGAAAAAGACGAAATTTATGAATAGTGCAAAAATAAGCTGAAGCCAAAAGCTGAAGCCATATTGATCAGGACCTTAAGCACTTATTATAACGGGGAATAAAGTAAACAGGACCGTCTCTCTCTCTCCCTCGTTAACCTCACCATCCCATCCATCTCTCTCCGGTTAGATTTGAATTTTGAAAACGTACGCAAACTCAAGTAGTATATAAAAAAGTACACGTATTATACAATAACATGTACAATTGACGTACCGTGCCATATATAAATACACAATTTTACAAGAGAGAAAAATATTTTTTCAAACATTTGTATTGTAATTCTTGTACTTAGTACTTATACAAGTTATACTACATACCGGGGGATGTACAGCTGGCGTTGTTCTCCGGTGGAGCTGTATCCAGGGCAGCAATGTAATCTAATACACGCCAGTGCGTACAAAGTACCTCGGGCACATCCACAAAGGAGATGCATCGGCTCACGTGCGCTAGAGTCAGTGTACCTTGGCAAGGCAAGGAAGAATAGGAAGGCGCGGGGGGAGGGAGAGGCAGCAAATGAAATGGAGACAGTGTACCTCGGCGACCAAGCTGGCGGAGATGCATGGGCGGTGACACATCACAAGTTGAGGTGGAGCACCTCAACGGCATGGAGCACCTTGGTGACACTAGCGAGGAAGATGAGCGCATAGAGAACCTTGGCTACGAGGTGTACCGGCCCAGAGCACCTTGGTGACACCAACAAGAAAGAAGATGGGGCCGAGCACCTTAGCGGCGTGGTGTACCCACCCAAAGCACCTTGGCGACGCCAATGATAAAGAAGATGGGTGACAGAGCACTTCGACGGTGAGGTGTACCAACCCGGAGCACCTTGGTGGCACCGGCAAGAAAGAAGATGGGTAGCGGAGCACCTTGGTGGCAAGGTGTACCGGCCCAGAGCACCTTGGCGACGCCGGAGACAAAGAAGATGGGCATTGAAGCTAGCATGATCCAGTGGCGGTGTGCTCAGGATCGACAGAGGTTCACTGATGGTGCTTGTCGGCGAATACAAAGACAGTGGCCAATGTAGCCCGAAGGTGGTGGTGGAGGTACACCAGAGCTGAGGAAAACGTCATCAGGGAGCCCAAATTCGGCAATGGCGGGGTCAACACCGGCTTGATCCGGTGGTGGCGGGGTCGATGCTGGCCAGACTGACGGCTGCGATGTCAAGGACGGCCGAATCCACAACGTGCCGATGTTGTCTCACCGCGATTTCGATCGTGCCGCCTTCTCCCCAAGTTCCAACTAGCTGCCGCCCCTTCATTGGCAGTCGATGGTCACTGTCGTGCCCTCTGTTACCAGTTGCCGCCACACCCTCTGTCGAAGCTATCACTGCCGACCATGGGAGGAAAGAGAAACGAGGGATGGGAATGGTGAGAGGAGAGAGAGACCCAAGAGGATAAGGCCCACTAAAGGGGGATGTGGTGGGCAGGATCCGACACATCTCTCTGCCATTTTGAAATATAAAAAATGAAAAGAAACTTGTTGTACACATCTCAGGACATCAAGGAACAGTTATGATTGTAGGTGCAGGTGAAGCTAGGTTTGTAATGTTCTTATTGCAATCTAACATGGTAACACTGGTTTTCGTGGCATGCATGCCAACCTAGGAATTTTTTGGTCCCTGAAAGAATTTATTTGCAGAAATGGCCCTAGGCATTTGTTTTGCGAAAGTAGCCCCCAGGCGTGGTTGGCCGATGCACCAGGCACCTAGATGCCTGCAAAATCTGTGTCAACTGGCGCTTCCTCTTCGGCGACCTGCGCCTCTTGAGGCAACTCTTCTGTCGACAACAAATAGAAGAGGGGGAAAAGATCTTTCCCACCCGCTTACGCGTCGGCCACCTTGCAGGAATCACCACGGTCACCAAACAAACATACACTATGGCCGCCGAAAGGTCGAAGATGAAGGATTGCTAGCCATCTCCATGTAATACTCCCACATGGCACTGCTAGTAAGTTTCATCATGTCCCACACGATTTGCCCCTAGGGTGTGACCATGCTGGCAGTCACTGTCTCTATTATTATCTTATTCCTTGCCACGTCCCTATCGAACAATTGCCAAATGCATCGATGTAGCTCGACCAAAGGCACATACGCTAGGTTGGAAACAATTAGTACAGCGTGCTCACAGTTGATATATCAAGTCCGAATGGACAGCCGCGCACAATTTCACCACCATGGAACACAAATAGTTTATCCATTCCTACGAAAATATCACAGCAGTAAAGTATCATTCCACATCACAAATGTTCATACAATACTAAAATTTAACTTACTGATAATTGGGGGAGCGTTCGTGCAATGCACGCATGAAATATTGCATACAGAAACATATATACCATTATTACCTACGTCATCAAAAAGTGCTCCAAAGGAATAACACAAACAAAAACTAACTAGTACTGTAGATTAGTATTCTTGATGCGGGACAAAGTAATCTGCGAATGGGGGAGCACTGCTATTTGCGAGAGAGCGCAGCGAGCAATGCAAAAGTAGGCAAGGAGGGAATGCAAGGGTAAGGTTCGCTGCACGCCCTTGTGCACTTAAATAATCGGACGAAGAGACAGTGAATGACATCAAGGAGACGTGACGTGATGCGACATAAAGTTGAAATTATCATAAAACGACTGACAACTAGTGTTCGCATTAGCCTGGTGTGCACGCTAACAGCACCAGCCTTCCTGGCACGCTCGCTGGCCGCGCCACGGCCTACTTTCTTAAAAAAATCGTGCCCTAGATCATTTCTGCTAATAAATTCTTCCAGCGGCAAAAAAAATTCCCAACCTGACTCCTCTTACCGTACAAACCTTCCTCTTATGTGCGAACTGCGAACGGTGCCCAGCGCGTCGGCGTGCGCTGCCTGGTACACCCATCGCATCGCATGCACCCGGACCAAACCATCCATACGGTGACATGGACTTGATCAATCATCCGCTGGCTGCAGCGCAAGGCCGATGGGACCTGCTTGTGCGCCCCAAATCAGCGACTGAATCGAATGGAGGAGCTCTGCCCGGCCTCCTTTCCTATGAAGATGGGGCCGAGCCCACATGGCTTAGCTGCGTCGTCCATAGTAGGTGCTCCATTCATGACATAGGGCGCTCCATTTAGCCCACGTTCTTTTTTTTTAGCGACTTTGGATCTATTCTTTTTTTCTAAGACTTATAGTTTTTGACTGCGACTTATGATTTTTAGACTGTTCGTGTAAGAGATTACAGAGTAACACAAACTCACGTACGTTTATTGCCGATATAAATGAAGTCAGTACAATATGTACTGCATTTAACTAGTAGACCCTATTTTGAAAAGACACTCCATTTAAAAGCTAGTTACTGTAGAAAAGTCAAAAACAGAAGCCAAAAGCTGAAAAAGAACAAGGCCTTTTATCTTATAACTTCTTTCAGTAGTTACTATTTATTAAGCTGAGATTTTGTTCGTATTGGTTTCTACTTAGGAAAACCAAAAGTCAATACAAATTCCCTGTTTCTTGAAGTGGCTTCTCTATTCCTCTCGCTACCTTCTTGCTCGCATCACCCACCCTACTCCTCTCGCTCCTATCATATGCACGTAACTCTCCTTCATTTTTTACATCGCTCGTCTACTCCTCCTAAAAATCACTTATTTCAGTTACAGTCAAAAGATATAGCACTATATTCACAAGTTATTAGAAAAAAAACCAATATAAATATTCTCTAATAAATCATAGCTAAAATCATAAGCCACGTCTAAAAGAATGGAGTTAGGCCCCACGGCTACCGATAGAAGAGGGATCATCAACGCATAAGTAAAAAGAAAAAAAAGAAAAGAAATACGAAATACGTACGGACGATCACCACTAGCATGCTTGGGTCACCCACCGTTAACATTTTGGATGACCTTTGCTACTGTAGCATATAGCATGTATTGACCAATCTGAGGACCGATCGGGGCTTGCTTGGTTCGCGTGGGTGTTCTCTACTCGTTGGTTTCGTTCCGGCCTCAGTTTCGGTAGCGGAGTATTTCAGTGTACCGTTCCAAAGTTCTAAATTTAAAATTGATACATATACATATATATATAATGTATGCAAATATATCAACCAAATTTTCTCACCAGCTGCATTCTGCAGCAAAATCTAAATGTCTTGCTGCAGGAGCTGGTACCGATATGGTCCGTGCGCATGTCTTGGCTGGAACGGGCCGGAATGGAACGCAACCTCCTTTGTGCCGCTTTGCACAGGGGAACAGAACGTTCCGGTATTGGCTAGAATGATATTGACAAGATTGGTTTCCAATCCTCTCGCCTTAGTACAATTTTTAGGATCCACTTATGTTGATGTTCCTAAGTACATATATATGTGTACATTTAATGGAAAATGGAATTAAAGTCACTTTTGGCACTTTTCACACCGTATTTACAAAAATAACAGTATACCGATCGTATTAACAAAATTGTCGTTTTTGCCGTCCGGGGGCCGGGCGGCAACGCCCGCGACGTGACACGTGGCGCGGCCACCGGTGACAGGCGCTTGCCGCCCCCTCACTGGATGGCAGGCAGCCTACCGCCCAAGGAGCAAGCGGCATTACCTGCCTAATTTTTTCCCATTTAGTGTTTGTTTGAATTTTTTAATATATCAAATGAGCTTAGAAATTACAAAAATTTATATACAGTCTCTTGACAAAACGTTCCTCGCAGTGCAATTTTTGGGTAATTTTATCCATGGCGAGTGTTGCTCAAAAATTCATACAATTTTGATATTTTTACAAGTTTTTACATATAGCAAACAAGCTCTAAAAATTACAAAATTTTATGTGAAGCCTCCGGATGCAATAATAGTTATTATGCAATTTTTTAGAAATTTTATGCGGTCTGAATTAGCCACGTTTATTCGGATTAACTTAACCATGAATTTAACGAATATTTCACCATTTTTACAATTTGATACATTATGAATTTGTATAATTAAAAGTAATTATAGTACTACAAAAAATGCATCACAAGATGCGATATGGCTCACTCTTCTAAGCCACTGCTATCTTCTCGCCGCGCTTGCTTGCCCGTAAGTGGTATTGTCTTTCGTCGCGCACAAGCATGTCCTGTTGAGTACGTCAGTCGGTCCGGAGGTTGCGTGTCGGGTCGAAGGAGGTATGGAGACCGTTCTGTCTACTCAGTTGCCGGTGGTGGTCCAGTAGGCTGAAGTACAATACGCTGGGTCCGGTAAGGGTCGAAGTTGTCCAGCTAAGACGTGCCAAACTTCAAACCGCCCGCAATAATATCGTGTACAAAGGACTCTAAAAATCCCCCCTTGTGGTGCGAACGAGCTATTGCTCTAACTGTACGATGTGGCAGCGAAGCCAGAGGAGTTTTGCCCACCGAAGTGTCCAACCCTGAGTATGCCGAGAACGCTGAGCCTTGCCCTGCATACGCTGCAAATCATGGCGTTGTGTACTGCTCTCTAGAAGCATCTGGGAGCCCTGTGTTGTCATCAGTGGACTCGTGTCACCCCCATGTTGAATTAGAGGTTATAAGGCGAAACGATATTATTCACAACAAATATTCTGGATGTACAATGCGAATCTCATACCTCCTGAATGTGCAACGAAGATGAACGACGGGGAGCGGTAGTCTGTGCAGGTGGTGCGGACGACAAAAGGGATGCATCTCGACGATGGACCTGCGGCGGGAGAACGCCATGATGTTAGTGGAACATAAGGCGTAATAGGAAAAAACATGTAGGTTCGTACGTAAGTTACCTCTTCGTCGGTATGGCGCACGGATGATCAGCGGCTAGTACTACGACGCCTTACAGACTCAATATATTGCGATGGCTGACCGGACTCGCTAGGTCGCGATGACCTAGCGGGTGAGCATAGTGCCCCCACTAGGTGGCTCATATGCGCACTGTGATCCGAGGAACGGCCGCAGGTAAGGTTGTGCACTATTTTTTGCCCTGCTTTAGGATGAATTTCATAGTCTTCTGCAGATCCGGTGGTGTCACTAGACTACTGATGGCAGCCTCTGATGCTTTGCGATGCACTGTGCCCGCTTCAACTGAAGTGACATATGAAACAGGTTCAATAATGACCAGTACGAATTTATTGAATGGAACGATAAGATATTTGAACTGTCTTACACTATCATGCCACCGTAAAGTGCAGTGGGGATTGATGGAGCGGTCTAGATGTTCCTCGTGCGTGATGTGCTCGGAGCGATTTGGTGGAGGGATGGTCAGTCTGCTGCGTGATCATGGTACGTACCACGCCATGTACTCGTCGTACATCTGGACGTCATACGGACACTGCTCCATGATGACATCGATGTGTGCCCTTTCCGCTTATGCCATCGTCCACTGCTGCTGCATTAGCCGCCAGTCCGTACCATGCCGACCAGCCCTCGGTTGCCTGCATTTCCAGAATCATCGACGTTACATAGCAAGACATGTGAAAGTGTACACAATAGTTAGATAGAGTTTGACTCACTGGTGCACGGCATACGGTAGGAACCTGCCATCCAGAGGGGGCACGGCCTGGTGCAAACCCAACTGTCGCATCACGTGCTATGGCGCGTAAGGCTCCACCATGTATGAGAACATCAGATGGTGTATCGTAGTCCATAGCACCCCGTCCTCCAGGCAATCCAGGGATAGCCTGAGCGGCGATACACAATGCACGAAATCTACTGTCCAGGGAGTCCATATGACGTTGTTGTCGTGCAACGACTCGAACTCTTTGTGCCACAGAAAGTAGCACCTCGATGGTTTGCCCTTCACCCACCGTAGACGGGCAGCAGTCCACCGCATGCCCATAGTGAGCCCGTCTATCAGGTTGTCGGCGAACTTGTCGAACAGGTGCACTGGCATCACAATCGTTGGACGTCCTACAGGGAAGTGTTCCCAACTCCACAGCCACAGGAGCACGTAGTAGATGGCCAGATTGGGGGTACTAGCAGTGGTGCACTAGCAAGCGCCACATAACCCCCGATATGTGGCGCACAGAACCCTGATCCCCAGCTATACCGAGGCATCGCCCTGAACTCTACATCCACCAAAAACTCTGCGAGGCCAATAAATTCGGCGTTGCAAATATCGCCGCGTGTGGCTGGAAACATGCTCCAACTAAAGAGTTGAATAAGGAACGCGACGAAGTGCGTCCTGATGACCTCCGGCGTTGCAACCTGCGGGCACACACTGAAATTGTTAAGCCATATGCGGGGACGCCACGTGCACTCTTCGGGATAGGCCGGCCGAACCGGTCTGCCAGCCTCTCTTTCCATTCGGCTGGTGCAGGGGTTAGAACAAGTGTGTCGCCTCCGAGAGGTAGACCCCATCAAGAACATGACATCCTTCAAAGTGACTGTCATCTCACCCCAACGAAAGTGGAATGTGTGTGTCTTGGGCCTCCACCTGTCCACCAGCGTCGCGAGCAGGCTGCTGTCGATGGTGAACTCATGCCTGGTGGAGACCAGCCTCGCAAAGGACAATAAGCCCATGGCTTGTAAGGTTGGGACGTAGCGCTCATCCAACGCCCACGGATCCCTCCCCCCAGCAGCCTGAACGGTGAAGGGCCAGCCGCGTCACCCGTCATCCATACGTGACAACGGTGTTTCTTATCATACGAGTGTTCCAGAAGCTCCGGTAGAGCCATACCTACTAGTACATACGACAGACGAAATATTAGTGTGAACATTAATAATTACTTCATAATACAATTTACATTAATTGTGACTAACTAAATAACAGTAAATATGACTACGGGAATAACGTCGAAAGTATGCTATAAAAAATTACCTATCTTTCGGGGGAACTAATCAGCACTACCACGTCCTCAATGACTTATGCACTGCCTTCTCCTAATATTTAGGTATGCACTATTAGTTTTGATAGTATCTTGCAACAAATGAGACAGACAGAATATTACTGCAAATATTCATAATGACAGTAACATACTACAAGTCAGTGATTACATGCGTGCGTGCATACTTCACTACTTACCAATAATTTGATTACTCATCCAAAAAAAGACGAGCCATTCCTTACCATCGTCTTTAGTACTAACTCATTATTTACCCCGAACTAACAAATTATAGGTACCGTATGTACACAATAATAGTACAAACTATGTCTAAATTACTACGACATACTTACTTTGTAATACAAACTACATTAATCATGACTAACTAAATAACACTAATTGATTACGATTATGGGAATAATGTCGAAAGAATACGATAAAAAATTACCTATCTTTGCAGAGAGGAAATTAGCACTGCCAATTTTGAGCTACGCACTGGCTTTTCGAACTAATGAGCAACGACCGCAGCAATGACCTTCGGTGATGAGTGACTGGAACACTGCCTTCTCAATCTAATGAGCTATACACTCGCCAGAGGTGCATATTTTATGCCCGAGTGAAAGAATCCATTATCACTACCAGTGCTTCGAGTGAGGGGAACAACATTGTAAGAATGACAAATGTACAAACGAGGGAGCGGGTGAGGGGGATGACACTCAAATAATGACATTAGTGCGAACGAGAGGGCGCGCAAGAATGGCATATACAAAGAGAGTGACAATTGTGTGAACCGAATAGCCGCAAATAATATATACCATGATTGCCTGACACATGGCACTTCAAAACAAGCGTTACGATCGTTAAATTCATGGTTAAGTTAATCCAAACAAACGTGGCTAATTCAAACCGTATAAAATTCCTAAAAAATTACATAATAACTATTACTGCATCGGGAGGCTTCACATAAAGTTTCAAAATTTTTGGAGCTCGTTTGCTATATGTAACAACTCGTAAAATTATCAAAATTTTATGAATATTTGAGCAACATTCGCCATGGATAAAATTCCCTAAAAATTACACTACAAGGAACGTTGTGTCGGGAAACTTTACATAGATTTTTGTAATTTTTCGAGCTAATTTGATATATTTAAAATTTTAAACAAACACTAAATGGAAAAAACATTAGATAGGTAATTAGCCGGCCTAATTACCTGCTGTTGTGGTTACAGACCAAACAGAGAGAGAGTGTAGTAGTGGAGAGTTGAGTAAATGAATGGCTTCCGCCTTCCCCGTGGCCTATGCCACATATATATATTCACATGGGGAGTGCTTGTACAGTTGTACCCCTTACACATGAGTATTCCCCTCGGGGGCTCTTATGTCATTACACATGTTCTATTCCGGACCTAACAGGCCTACTGGGCTTAGGTGGGGGCCACCCCTACAACAGGAGCCTCTCATGGTGAAGGGCTTCACGGGCCGAAGCCATGCCGCTGAGTCCTTTGGCCCCCTCCGTCCCATCGGCATGTGATGCTTGATGACTTGGATAGTGCGTACGTCCGCCCGTGCTTGCGCGAGGGCTGTCTTCGGGTCCCGAAGCTGGCGCGGCCTCGAGGCCGACGGCACCGGGAAGACCAAAGGCTTCAACGGGGCCGAGGTCGTGCTGGTGCGAGGGCTGTCTCCCGCGCCCGGGGCGGGTGCGGCTGCGAGGCCGAAGGCACTGGGTAGGTTGAGGGCTTCGATCGGGTCGAGGTTCGGGCGTGCCCTACCTCGCGCTCCGGATACTTATGGGCGAAATCGAACTTGGTCGGCTGCCCTTGGCGGCCGAGTCTCAGGAAATGCTTCGCGCGATGTGGCGCCAGCGCGGGGAGACGGTTGCTTGGTCCGGGAGTGCGCTTTAATAACGCCTGGAATCGCGTCGGCCTTTGTCAGGGGTGGGCTGGCACGGCTGCTCCGCGTGCCCTGTGCTGAATGTGGGCACGTGGCCGGCTGTAATTGGAGCGTCGTGGGATGCCAGCGTTCCCATGACCACGACCGTTCGCCTCTTCCCCAGAAAAAGAGGCCACGCGGCGGGAGTGTATGAGCGCATTGGGCGCTGAGCGGCCACCTACCGCCGCCTGCTACGGTTGCCAGCGGTTGCGCTGCCCGCTCGTGGGTAGCCGAACCGCTGTGATTGTGTCGTTCGATCTTCTGCCTGTAGGGGAGACGGGGGGCTTTATAAACTGCCCCTTTGGGCATGCAGTCGTTCCCCTTGGCTGCTTGATTGCTTGTGCGTTCCTCGCTATTCTTCTTGCACCTCCTGCTGCTAATCTCGCCTTCGCGCCTACCCGCCGCCGTGAGAGAGGGATGGCTGCGCGCGACGACCTCCCAGCTAACACGGGTGCCGCCCTTGACGACCCTGCGCGTCGCCTTAGCGAGAGCGCCTCGTCGAGCCAGCGCTGCCTGACGCCACCACCGGCGGAGTACCGCCTGGTTCCGCGCGACAGGAAGCAAACTCCCCAGCACTGGGATGCCGTGAAAAGGTCCAAAGGTCGCTGCTCCCGTGTGCTGGGGCGGAGCCGCGTCATGGAGGAGACCCTTCGAAACCTTCTGCAAGAGAAGAAGCTGGAGGAGCGTGCCGGGGCTCGCCTACCCGGACGTGACGAAACGGAGCCGAACCCGGGAGAGTCGGAAACGATCGTCTTCGTGGCATTCTTCGACGCCGGGCTCCGAATCCCCGCGACACACTTTGTTCGTGAAGTGCTGCGAGCGTATGGGTTGGAGCTGGCGCAGCTAACTCCGACCGCGATCGTTCGGTTGGCCATCTTCACTTGGGCGATGCGGACGGAGGGTACCCGTCCCCGCGCCGAGCTGTTCGCCATTCTGCATGACGCATGGTGCCAACCAAGGAGAGTGGAAGGGGGGCTTACTCGAACTTCGATGGCGTGGACTTCGTGCTGAGGCCAGAGTGCTCGCACCTGTTTCCCGCGTTGGCTACGCGGGAAAAGTGGGAGACCGGCTGGACGCGGCGGTGGTTCTACTACACCGTGACGAGCACGAGCGGCCTCCGGAGCCGCGGAGAGCCGATATCATTCGATCGCTGTCCGGCTGTGACGCCTCGGCCCGGCGACGAGCAGCAGGCGCGAAGACTTGCTGGGGTCGCACTCCGGTTCAACATGCGTGACCTCGCGGAGGAGTTCACCATGTACGGGATACCCCCGCTTTCCTGTAACTGGAAGTACGAGCGGCGAGGGCCCGATCGGAAGGACGGCATCTACCCGGGGGTGTCTTCGCTTCATAGGCCCTCCGCGCCTTGTAAGTATCCCTGCGATATACCAAGCACCACGTGGGTGGTTGCAGACCCTTAGGAATGATACTCTGCTTGTGCATGCAGTACATCGGTTAGAAGATGCGGAGCGCGCAGTAGCTGCGCTGCTTGGGCCGTACACGACGAAGGAGCACAAGGCCCGTGAATCTGCGACCTCCTTGGCGAAGCAGGGGCGGATTAATCGGGTGTGCGAGGTTTTGGAAATCCTCATTCCAGAGCGCCCAGTGCCCGCGGAATCGCCGAGTGGTGCGACGGTGGCGGCGCCATCCTCCCGGAGCGGGGTCCAGTCGGAGGTCATCGCCCTTAGTTCGCCGACCGTGCCGCCGGTCGAGAACGTGAAGATAGGGGGCGAGACGGGCGTCATATATGGTGGCAAGGCGACAAGCGTGCGCCTCGCCGTTCTTGAAGACGATGCCTCGTCACCTCCGGCGGCAACCGCATCGTTGTTGCTGACGACGGCTTCCGCGGCTGCCCAGGTAGCCACGGAGGCTTCACCTACGACTCCGAAGGCGAAACGGCCTCGGGTGCAGTCGCCGCCATCTTCTAGGGGCCGGTTCAGCGTGGCGGGTCCAGTGACTGCGGCCCTGACGGCTAGCGGGGATGCTCCTGGAGCCGGGAGGGTTGTCGCTCCTCAGGCCAGCGAGGCGCCCCTGACCCGGGTAGAGGCCGCGGTAGAGGACACCGGAGGTAGGCGTAGTTCATTTTCGTCGCGCGACTTCACGAAACTCTCCCCGATTTGCTCGCTTATTCTGTCGACGCCAGGCGAGACAGGGTCTCCCAAACGAGGGCAAGAATCGAGCAATGGGGGCCCCGCGATGTCGCCGGCCTGATTGAGTCGGGGGCTGTGTGTGCCCCGACTGCTGCGGAAGGTACTGGGGTGGGGGCTCTAGGGCCTGACGTCTCCGATTTTGTACCTCGGTGGGAGGCGCTTCGTGCCTGGAGTGAGGTGGAAGAGTATGCTGGCGCCCGCCTACATCGACAGGCGCTGCACTCCTGCGAGGGTGACCTTTTGGCGCTCGCGCTGGGTGCCTCGGAGATGAGGGTAATGGTCTCCGTGCTCGCTGCATACCCTCTGCTTATGTGATAGGTAACCTTTGTTGTTACATTCGTGTAGACGCTGGCAATTGGCAAAGCCCTCGAAGAGACTCGCGCTCGCGAGTGGAGGGCACTGGAGGACCAGCTGCGCGTCGCGGACGACGCCAACGCCACCAAGGACGAGGTCATTCGAGTGCTGATGGCGGAGCGGGACGCGGCTATTGACGACGCGCAGCTGGTGGGCACGAACGTGAAGAACGCGGCAGTGGCCGCACAACTCGCTATGGACGAGGCCCGGCGCGCCGCGACGGAGGAGCGGACCGCCCTTCTGCAGCGGATCTCCGCCCTAGAGGCGGAAAAGGAACAGCTTACTGCCTCCGTTGCGGAGAAGACGCTATCGTGGGACAACGCGTGCTCCTCCGCGTGGAATGCGATGGAGTCCTTGGAGCGGGCCTTCCGGGTGCTTTGCGTGCACGTGGAGGACGCCACTCATGGCCGCCAAGACCTGATGGAGACGCTTGGGCGGATCGAAGAGGGCTCGAGCGTCGCCCTCCCTGGCGCCAAGGCTTTCGGCACTCACTGCGGCTATATGAGTGCTGGGCTTACCCTCGCCTTGCTGCACGCTGGTGGGTGCGAGCATGTCAATGGGCTGGCGAACCCCCAGCTCGACTTGCCTACCCAGCCCGGAGTGATATCCGGTGCCGTTCGCGCCGCCGAACCCGCGACCCGAAACTTCCATGACCGAATTTGGAATCATGTCGGGGAGGGCGCTGCCGCGGTTGCTTTACAGCGGACGTTGCGGAACGAGGGGGACGCGCTTCGCTGGCTCAAAGAGGTCCCTCGGCGCAGCACAGGCGACGCGGGCGCTCGGCGCGGCAAAGATGGCGCGGACTCATAGGAATAGTCGGGTTTTGGCGCGTTCCACGCCATGCGTGTGTCTGCTTTTGTAATGTAACTGTCTTGCTTGGGCCAAGCGACAATTCTCACGTGCACTTGTTGTTATGTAATGTGCTGTGGGCTGGGGGTCGTGTAAAGCGCGGGTATCATGTCGCCCCTCGTTCAGGTATCAGCAAACGGGCTTGCGAACACTTTGCGCCTCGGACCCCAGGCTGGTCGAGGTATGCATGGGAACCTCGACCACGCCCTTTGTTTTTGTTTCTGATACTCCGGAGGAGTGCGTGGGATCGACATCCACGTCTTATTTATACTCCGAAGAGTACGCCCTAAGGCAACGCCCATGCGTGCGCGAGGTTCGCGTATTGTTTATACTCCGTAGAGTGCGCAGGGATGGCATCCGCGTCTTATTTATACTCCGGAGGAGTGCGTGGGATCGACATCCACATCTTATTTATACTCCGAAGAGTACGCCCTGGGGCAACGCCCATGCGTGCGCGAGGTTCGTGTCTTGTTTATACTCCGTAGAGTGCGCAGGGATGGCATCCGCGTCTTATTTATACTTCGGAGGAGTGCGTGGGATCGACATCCACGTCTTATTTATACTCCGAAGAGTATGCCCTGGGGCAACGCCCATGCGTGCGCGAGGTTCGCGTCTTGTTTATACTCCGTAGGAGTGCGCAGGGATGGCATCCGCGTCTTATTCATACTCCGGAGGAGTGTGTGGGATCGACATCCACGTCTTATTTATACTCCGAAGAGTACGCCCTGGGGAAACGCCCATGCGTGCGCGAGGTTCGCGTCTTGTTTATACTCCGTAGAGTGCGCAGGGATGGCATCCGCGTCTTATTTATACTCCGGAGGAGTGCGTGCGGAGGCGGACCTCGACGCTACGTCTTATTTAGAGTCCGTAGACTGCGCGCGGAGGCGAGCCACCGCGCGTTGCGGGCGGTGAAATTGCGTGCGGAGGCGGACCTCGACGCTACGTCTTATTTAGAGTCCGTAGACTGCGCGCGGAGGCGAGCCTCCGCGTGTTGCGAGCGGTGAAATTGCGTGCGGAGGCGGACCTCGGCGCTACGTCTTAGTTATACTCCGTAGAGTGCGTGCGGAGGCGGACCTCGACGCTACGTCTTATTTATACTCCGTAGAATGCGTGCGAAGGCGGACCTCAACGCTACATCTTATTTAGAGTCCGTAGACTGCGCGCGGAGGCGTCCCCCCACGCGTCTTTATTTATGCTCATGCTCAGTGTACACGAAGGTGACCCTTTGCGCGCTCTTAGTATGAAAACGGAAGAATTTGCATGAACGATGCACTTTATTAAACTCCCGTTTGCACGGGTGAGCGATTACAAGGGTTAAGGCACTAACCGTTAGCCACTTATGGCCGCCGAAGCCGTGGAAGGCCCTTGCCCCTGTGTGCTTGACTTTAGGCGTAATACCGCCGTAGCCTGTCCACATTCCACGTGTGGCGGAGCGTGTGCCCTTCCAAGGTGGCTAAGCGATATGCTCCCTTCTGCAGGGCCTCCGCGACGATGAACGGTCCTTCCCACTTGGACTCGAGCTTGCCTACCGTCTCCGTGTGGAATGCCATCTTCAGGACGAGGTCTCCTGGTCTGAACTCGCGCGGGTACAGCGAGCGATTGCGACCACGCACCATTTGTAGTGCGTATTTTATGACGTGCTGAGTGGCGCTTGCCCGGTCTCCGTCAAGGAGATCCACGGACAATTGGCGTTCCTCGTCTGGTGCTTGGACGAGGACCCGCCGCGAGCCAACCTTTATTTCTTCAGGTGTGACCGCCTCATCGCCGAAGAGGAGCTTGAAAGGCGTGAACCCCGTTGGGCGTGTGACCGTTGTGCGAAGGGACCAGAGGACGCTGTGGAGCTCGCCCGGCCACTTCCCCTTTGGGAACCCGACGAGGCGCTTCTTGATTGCGGCGGAGATGGCGCCGTTTGCCCGCTCCACCACCCCGTTGGACTGTGGGTGCCTGACCGAGGCGAACCGGAGGGTGATGCCCATGTTGCCGCAGAATTCTTTGAATGGGGCTGCGTCGAACTACAGCCCGTTGTCGACGGTGATCTCCCTGGGCACGGCGAATCAACATATGATGTTCTGCCAGAGGAAGCGCTGCAGCGCCGCCGAGGTAATCTTGGCCAGGGCCACCGCTTCCGGCCACCTGGAGAAGTACTCCAGGGCAACCGCGACGAATCGCAAGTCTCCTGGGGCCCTGGGAAGCGGTCCCACGACATCGATGCCCCACCTCGCCAGCGGCCATACCGGGGGTATGGGATGGAGGCTTGTTGGGGGCCTGTGGATAGCTCTTCCCATCCACTGGCAACCTTGACAACGGCGTACGAGATCCTGGGCATCCGCGACAGCTGTTGGCCAATAAAAACCTTGCCTGAACGCCTTGCCCACCAGGGACCTTGGTTGGAGGTGCGAGCCGCAGAGACCCGCATGAATCTCCGCCAGGAGGCGCTTTCCTTCTTCGCGCGGAAGGCACCGCAGGAGCGGTGCGCAGACCCCCTTCTTGTAAAGCGCCCCGTCGAGCACCTGGAAGGACCTAGCGCGGTATTGCAAACGCCGGAGCTCGGAGGGGTCATCCGGTTCCGCGATGCCTTGCAGAAAAGCGAGAAGGGGCTCCCGCCAGTCACCCTGCTGGGTGATCTGGTGGACGAGAGTCGCATCCCGATTATCCTGTGCTGTGGCCGCCGCTGGCAAGGTTTCGTAAAATGCGCCTTCAGGAATTGGGAGCTGCTGACTGGCAGCCTTGGCCAGGACGTCAGCTTGTTCGTTGTCCGCCCGAGGGATGGCATTCACCGTGACACCCAAAAAGTGAAAAATAAGCCAGAAGCTTAAGCCGAACCGATCAGAGCCTCTAGCGATTTTTAGTACAGTAGCAATAACTCTTATGCCTAGAAATTCGGATTGGACGGACGCCCCGACTAAGGGCATCTCCAATGGTTATAGCTAGCAACTAACTATAAGACTTCCACATCATCTATATAGTACACACTAAAGTTAGCATTCTAAAGAACTATCTATAAGGATAGCTATTTGATGCTTACATGCACACACAGAATTTATGGAGGCTGACTCGTTTGGCGCTATAGACTATCTCTAGAGCTGTAGAGAGCTGCGTTCTCTTTCTTCATTTAATATCTTCCACGTAGGACAGTTGATGACATGGACTCTCTTGTAGATAGCTGCTATAGACCCATTGGAGATGCTCTAATGGTATGTAGATAGTTATCCTGACAGAGTATATGCGCTGAAAATTGGTCGATTTCACAAACCGTTAGGGCTCATTTGGAATCTAAACATGAGAATTTTGTTTTATTTCTATAAAAATTAAATTATTTCATATAAAATTCCAATAAAATTTCTATGAAATCCCCGCGTTCCGTTAAGCTACCTGTCGCCATCACGTTCTGTTCTTACCGAGCCTCATTTACATGTCGTACGTACATTTACCCCAACCGCCCACACTAATGAACAGGTATCCCCACACAGAGGTAGGGCCCACCTGTCACTGCTACATGGAGCGACCGGTCAGTTAATTGTGGACGGTTAGGCGCTGATCACACTACACGAGGCCTACTTCTTCAGGTCTCAGGAGCCGTGTAGGCTAAGTTAACCCCAACAAGGGAAAGGAAAGAAGAGAAGCTTCTCGTCCACAATCTATGCATGGGCAGCATGGCTGACCTTTAATCCAAATCATTATCATTAGCGAGACCACACCCAGACACACAGCCACGTGGTGATACGAGCTCGGTCTTTTCTTTTCAATTTTTAAAAAACTATTTTTTTAATTTTTCTATTGTATCTAATTTTAAATAAAATATTTTTTGAAGACAAAATCTTGTTACTCCATACTCTTTCACAAACAATTCAAAAATTATAAGTTATAACTATAAGCCGAAGAAAAAAACAATAAGCCTATTATCTGTTCAACCACCCTACCCTAGGAACACATTCAGAAAAATCGTTACCACGAATGTACATACTAGTCCGTAAATCTACTCGCATAGTTCTTGTTAAGAACACATAAATTTCACGTAATTTTGAAAACAAAATTCACGAATGACTGGTTTAGTTACTACGGGAAGCCGGCAAAAGAACTTTTATCCAAACGGACCTGAGGTTGATTTTTTAGACTGCAGTGCGTTTAGGGCAATCCCAATAAGACATTGCTTTGTAATGCTCATGCCCCTCCATATCATTAGAATATAATTATAAATATAACATCTTCAATAAATAATATCTATACCTAGATCTAAGCAATAAATTCACCCAACTCTCCCCCTCTCTCCCTCCCCTTTCCCTCGGGAAATTTAACTTTTTGCCACTCATATGAACGCCACCTATCCAAATGCCACTCATATCGTTGCACTCAACAATTTGCCACTCTTAAGATGGGTTGACTCATTTTTTTGCCACTTTTGAGCCCACCAGCGCCAACTCCACTGCCATGTCAGCGCCCGCGCCATGTCAGCACCCGCGTCGCCGCCCGCGCGCGCGCCCGCGCCGCCGCCGGCCTCCCCGCGCCCGCGCAATGTCAGCACCCGCGTCGCCGCCCGCGCGCGCGCCCGCGCCGCCGCCGGCCTCCCCGCGCCCGCGCCTGCGTCGCCCCGGCTTCCCCGCGCCGCCGCCCGGCCTCCCCGCGCCCGCGCCTGCGCCGCGCCGCCCGCGCCTCCCCGCGCCGCCGCGCGGGGAGCCCGCGCCCGCGCCTGCGCCGCCCGGCCTCCCCGCGCCCGCGCCTGCGTCGCCCCGGCTTCCCCGCGCCGCCGCCCGGCCTCCCCGCGCCCGCACCGCCGCCGGCCTCCCCGCGCCCGCGCCTGCGCCGCCCGGCCTCCCCGCGCCTGCGCCGCCCGCGCCGCCCGGCCTCCCCGCGCCTGCGCCGCCCGCGCCTCCCCGCGCCGCCGCCCGGCCTCCCCGCTCGCCCGCGCCCGCGCAGCCCGTGAGGCCGGGCGGCGGCGCGGGGAGGCGCGGGCGGCGCGGGGAGGCGCGGGCGGCGCAGGCGCGGGGAGGCCGGGCGGCGCAGGCGCGGGCGCGGGGAGGCCGGCGGCGGCGCGGGCGCGGGGAGGCCGGGCGGCGGCGCGGGGAAGCCGGGGCGACGCAGGCGCGGGCGCGGGGAGGCCGGCGGCGGCGCGGGCGCGGGGAGGCCGGGCGACGCAGGCGCGGGCGCGGGGAGGCGCGGGCGGCGCAGGCGCGGGCGCGGGCTCCCCGCGCGGCGGCGCGGGGAGGCGCGGGCGCGGGGAGGCCGGGCGGCGGCGCGGGGAAGCCGGGGCGACGCAGGCGCGGGCGCGGGGAGGCCGGCGGCGGCGCGGGCGCGCGCGCGGGCGGCGACGCGGGTGCTGACATGGCGCGGGCGCTGACATGGCAGTGGAGTTGGCGCTGGTGGGCTCAAAAGTGGCAAAAAAATGAGTCAACCCATCTTAAGAGTGGCAAATTGTTGAGTGCAACGATATGAGTGGCATTTGGATAGGTGGCGTTCATATGAGTGGCAAAAAGTTAAATTTCCCCTTTCCCTCACCTCACCAAATCTGGATCCAAGCTCCCTCTCCCTCACTGGTGAGTGCACAGACGACACGGCGAGCATGTGGGTGGAGCAGCACCGGCGCGTTGGCAGCGAGCGTGTCAGTGGTGAGATTGCCCAAGAACTTTCTTTGATTTTTTTATGTTTCTTTGCCCAAGAACTGGCTTCAATTTTTTGTTGTTGGATTTTGTGCCAAACAATGTCTTACATGAAATACTATTTTTCTTTCTCTTCTTTAATTCTCCTTTCACCTCAGCTATAATATCAGATGGCATACTATAGACATGCTACCGCTATACAAAGCTGGGGGGATTCCGGCCCCCCAGCGCATCCACGTCACGGCCCTGCGCTCGGCCGGCCGGCGCGTGGCGAGAGAATCCGCGTACGGCCGGCCGAGGTGATTTCCTCAGGTTTT
The DNA here is from genome assembly GCA_017311315.1 of Dendrocalamus latiflorus. Lineage (NCBI taxonomy): Eukaryota > Viridiplantae > Streptophyta > Magnoliopsida > Poales > Poaceae > Dendrocalamus > Dendrocalamus latiflorus. The sequence goes on along the minus strand of CM029614.1, from coordinate 19,011,323 downwards.
TTGAAAATTACGTAAAGGTCCTTTTTCCTCGCGAATAGGTCCCTGCAAGTTTTTTCCCATTAAAAAAATTTTTGATGGCGCCCCGCGGGTTTCCAAAATTACGTATAGGTCCTTATTTACTTACGTACAGGCCCTTACAAGTCCTCACTTTTTTTTACAAAAAACCCTTTTATTTTCCCGAAATTACGCATTTGTCCCTGGTTTTTTTTTACGAAGCTCTCTGCGAATTACCGTCTCTTTTACTTTGGTCCACACGGTAGCTAGCGCGGCGTGCGCCGCGCTTATGCGGCTAGTTACTTACATAGGAGTATAAGGAGTGCCCTTATATTCCACTGGTGGATACAGGTGGTATGTCGCCCGGGCACATAGCACACCTTAGGGCCAGGAGTTTGGGCCTTACTGAAAAGAAAAGAAAAAGGAAAGGACAAAGTGCTAGCTTAAATAGCTCAAGCATCTCAACTTAGTTTTTTAGGCAAAACTGTCTAAAGAACACTTTAAACTTAGGCCCCGCTCGATTGGGCTGAAAAGTTGTGGTTTATGGTTGAAATTGCACTGTAGCGGCTGAAATTTCACTGTAGCTAAAGGTGGCTTATTTGGCGTAATTAAATTTAAAAAAATTTAAAAATAGAAAAAATGTGCTAGCTCATCACGGACAACGTAAACGAATACAAAAAAAAAACCAGCAAAAAAGCTAAAAAACCCAAAAAGTTTAGAAAAAGACGAAATTTATGAATAGTGAAAAATAAGCCAGAAGTTGAAGCCGAAATAAGCGGAGCCTTAAACTATTGATTTCAGGACACTATCTATTTTAGTCTTTGCTAAAAGATATTAAAGTTTGATGGTTTTTCTGCCGAAATACACTCCCCTTTCAGCCAGAAATAATATTATATTAGGTGGAGGGTATTTCGGCAAACGAACACTAGAATTTGGTTGTTTTTCAATAAAAAATATAAAAAGATAGTGTTCTGGTACAGACACCATAAAATTTGAGAATCCTATGGCCAATTTTTCTTCTCCCTCACATGTCGTTGTTTGACCGTGAAAGGAAGGTTCGAGTTACCGTGCGCCTGGGGTCATCATAAACTATGCACACACTCCAAGGGACCAAGCACGTCCGGCCCTACCGAAGCTGGGCCCCACCCACCCCTCTTGTCTTCTTCTCCGCTCCTCTAGGAGAGCGTGCTGCGTGCCCAGCTGTTTGTGTGTGTGTGTCTCTCTCTCTCTGCTCCGCTTCCGCTCTCGTTTCTCCATCGCGTCGTGCCCCACCCTCAGGAGAAGTACGCACTCAAATTCCCCAATTGCTTGCTCCCTTCGTTCCTCGGCTGGTTGGATTCGGGCAAGCTGGTCAGGCGCGCCGCGGGGGGAGCCGCTTGGCTAGCCGGAGTTGGTGGCTTCAGCCGCGGCGGCGGTGTCGGCGGAGATGAGGATCCCGCGGCGGAAGGGTGCGGGGCTAGTGGTGGGCGCGCCGAGCAGGCGGGCGCAGATCGCGGCCGTGTTCGCGCTCGCCGCGCTGCTGGGGGTCTCCGTCCTCTACGACAGCGCCCACTTCGCCGCCTCGCTCCGCCGCCACAGCGCCTACACCAAGCTCTCCGCCACCAGGGTAAGCATGCACTAACGACGCAGCGACGCTGTGCTGCCGCTTTCTCGGTCGCTATACATCTGCATTTACTGGCTAGTCCTAACGGTTCTGGAACACCCCGTGCAGGAGGTGGCGGCGGCGGCGGCGGTGGCCGGCTCGCGGGCGCCGCCGGCGCAGGGGGTCGAATCAGCAGAGGAGGCCACGGATCGAAGCGACCCGCCCCCGCAGCAGCCGGCGGAGGTGGTAGCGAGCCCTGGGGCAGCAAGCGAGAGCTCGCAACCGTTGGTGGAGCAGGTGGTGGCGGAAGGGGATCACGGCGGTGAGAGGAGCTGCGATGTGTATAAGGGGAAGTGGGTGTACGACGAGGCGAACGCGCCGTTGTACAAGGAGTCCGGGTGCGAGTTCCTCACGGAGCAGGTCACCTGCATGCGCAACGGCCGCCGCGACGATGGCTACCAGAACTGGCGGTGGCAGCCCGACGGGTGCGACCTCCCGAGGTACAAACACCATCACACCTGCTCTGCTGCTTTTTGCTTGCCACCGTATGGCCCCCCCATCTAGGTACGGTCTACATATGCATCCGTATGCCTGTACGTATTTACGGCCGTATCGGGTGGGTCGGTGTGTGCTTTCGTGACTGGAAAGCGGGGACAAAGAAGGCCCCGGGACAAGACAGCGGCATGTTATCCTCCCAGGCCCCCACTCCGTTCCGTCTGTTGTAATAACCGCGCTATCAGAAAATTTTTGAATAAATTTCCGGAATTATAAATAATTAATAAAGTATGTTTCCAACATAGATTAAATGGCAATATCACAAATAAAATAATTGTAGGATCATAAATCTCTTCTAAATCATTTAAATATGAAATCATGCTTAACTGGCCTGCTGAAAATAAATGAACAATTAGCATAATACTCAAATTGTTATTCAGATGTTTTGCTTTTAGAGGTCGGGCTGCTCTTGTTTAAAACAAGGCCTCCTCGTCACAGTTGGTCTAGATCTAATCAATTGTTAAAATGACGATCTCTAGATATTCCGCTAGCTTTTGAGTCAATTACCTTACCACAATAATCAATTGCAATTCAGAAATAATAACAAGTTATGAACTGCACTTCCAGATGCTTCACTGTGATAATTAGATCATTAAGACAGCAAGCATGAATATAAAATAGAGGCTTAACCGAAGGTAACGGCAAGGTAACCACAATATATGATGATTAATGCAATCGTTAATCCCACAAAATATCCTAAAACATCATCTTAATCTCATATAGACCATGAATCATCATCGAGCAATCGTTAATCCCACAAATTTATCATGCAATTGTCTCTTAGAACTATTGATTCAATTATCAAATACTATAGTATACTAGAACAACTCACAATTGCACAATAACAACAAAAACCGAAGGCAACTCACGAGGTGACGGCACTCGAAGCCATCCAAAAGGTAGCAAGGCTAGGCACGTCGAAGTTGACATCCCAGAAAACCTATCGCCATCGTTTGCACCACGGTGTGGTTCTTGGAGATAATGAAAGAATCGGAAGCTCACAGGCACTCAAATACTCATACGAGCAAGAACAAACGAAGTGGTAGATTTGAAAGACTCAGCAAAGAAAAACTACACTCGCGAATGCCAAGAGAGAGAGAGAGAGAGCACACAGCTCATGGGATGTGAGAACTGCTCACCCATCTTTTCATTGCATCTATTTCTCTTATTTAAAGCATGAAAACAACTCTCTCCTAGACTCCTACATGCAAGCATTAAATGCCCCCATGCAGCACTACCATTCTGCATGCATGCAACACGTTTACACATACACACATACACTAAACTTTTGCATACAGACTCAACGTCTCCAACTGCACATCCCATGCGCTGAAGACCCGCTCTTCTCCGCTGCGTGAGACTAGGACTCCCTCTGGCTTGCAATTACGGCCATGCATGGCAAGCTACACATTTCACGGCTTGACCTATCACTGCATGGACTTCTCATCCCCTACAAGTCAGGAAGACCAAGTACTCTACTCACTAATGATCCATGCATTTGCTAACTACTTTGGCCTCTCCTTACCGCTGCTTCACACAACGTTAGCCTTGGCCTCACTACTACATGCAAAACGAAATTTAAACTTGCAGACACACATATGAATCAAGATTATTTCTAACATTTTCCCCCCTAATCTTGATTCTCGTATCCCTGAACAACTTCAGAGAAGAGCTGGTTCGTCGCTGCCGTAGACTTGAGCCAACAAGGCTTTCTCCTCCTTTTCTTTCTTAGGACATTCCCAAGCAAAATGTCCAAGATCCTGACAATTGTAACATTTTACCTTGCTTTTGTCTTTGCGTCCTTCGCGGCTGCCTTGGGCACGGTCTCGACCTCGCGTCGAGTCTTATCCTCTTGCCATGAGGAGATGCTCTTCAGATTGGACCTCCCGTCCCTTGAGCAGCTCTTCATGAGCCTTCAATGACCCAATGGCCTCCTCCATGGACATCTTGTTGGTGTCACCGAACAGCATCATCGCCGAAGCGACATTTATGAACTTGGTGGAGATGGATCGCAGCAGCTTCTTCACAACATACTTCTCCTCTATTGCATCTCCAAGCTCACGGATACGCCCAACTAGGGTCATGAACTTCATAGCATAATCATCCACAGATTCCGCATCACTCATCTTGAGGTTATCAAGATCAGCTCGCAAGGACTGGACCCTTGCCTCTCGGACACGCTCGACGCCCACATGCATGGAGCGCAGTGCCGCCCACACATCACAGGCGGTCTCCTTCTCCGAAATTCGCAGCAGCGTCTCGTCGTCGACCGACTGGGAGATGATCGACAAGGCCAGCTGGTCCATGGCCTCGTCCACAGCCTCAACCGCTGGCGCCTTCCCACGATCAACAGCGCCCCATGCACCGTTGGCTCGCAGGAGGAACTTCATCCTCATCGCCCACGCCGCGTAGTTCGTCCTTGTCAGCATCGGGAACGGGAGCCTCCCTGTCGTCGCCGTCGAGTTTCCCAAACCACTGCCCACAATGGCTTTGCCCGATGAAGTATCATCACGCGGCATCGTCTTCATCAACCTGGGAGCTCTGATACCAAATGAAAGAATCGGAAGCTCACAGGCACTCAAATACTCATACGAGCAAGAACAAACGAAGTGGTAGATTTGAAAGACTCAGCAAAGAAAAACTACACTCGCGAATGCCAAGAGAGAGAGAGAGAGAGAGAGAGCACACAGCTGATGGGATGTGAGAACTGCTCACCCATCTTTTCATTGCATCTATTTCTCTTATTTAAAGCATGAAAACAACTCTCTCCTGGACTCCTACATGCAAGCATTAAATGCCCCCATGCAGCACTACCATTCTGCATGCATGCAACACGTTTACACATACACACATACACTAAACTTTTGCATACAGACTCAACGTCTCCAACTGCACATCCCATGCGCTGAAGACCCGCTCTTCTCCGCTGCGTGAGACTAGGACTCCCTCTGGCTTGTAGTTACGGCCATGCATGGCAAGCTACACATTTCACGGCTTGACCTATCACTGCATGGACTTCTCATCCCCTACAAGTCAGGAAGACCAAGTACTCTACTCACTAATGATCCATGCATTTGCTAACTACTTTGGCCTCTCCTTGCCGCTGCTTCACACAACGTTAGCCTTGGCCTCACTACTACATGCAAAACGAAATTTAAACTTGCAGACACACATATGAATCAAGATTATTTCTAACAACAATCACCCACACGAGCTGGCTAGCACCACGATCGTGTGATCGAGGGTCGAGAACACCGCACAAGACCAAGATCCTAGCACTGGCCAAGTGCTAGGCAAACAAGAACACCACAAACACCACGGTCGAACCACCATGGTCATAACCGAGCCAACAAAGCCACCGTTGCAAAACTAGCACCCGGACTGGCGTAAAGCAGCTCACCTACGCCATAGCTTGAATGCTGCGCACCACCGATGCTGCTGTCGCAGCCTTGACCTGGTGCTTGGCCAGAGTCATCGCTATCACCTAGGCCTGGTCCCAAGTCTTTGCCCTCACTGATGTACTACCGCACCAACTTGAAGGTCGAGAGCGTGGCCTCAGGTTGCTTGAGATGTGGTTGAACCGCACTGCGCTACCGCTCGCTGGGGCTCAAGAACAACCTAGTGCAAGAGCTTGAAGGAGATAAAAGAGAGAGATTGGAAGCTCAATTCGGATCTAAGGCTTTAGAGAAGAAAGTAATCGAGTTGGTTAAAAATAGAAAGAGAGGACACCTCGGCCCTCAATTTCGCCAGAGCATCGTGGGGAATGACCCTACGACCCCGCAACGGGCATCCGCCCACACACAGAGGGCCCATCAAGCTAGCCTGTCTCCTCCTTATCCTTTCTCTTTTATACGTACAGGTGGGTCCCATCTCTCTTTTCCTTTAATCTGAAAAACCAAATAGGATATTCCCGAAATGCCCTCAGCGGCAACACCATCCAAACAGCAAGCAGCTACCTCCTCTCCCCCATGGCCACCTCCCACCTCCTCCGCCACCTTCCGCCTTGCTCTTCGGCTCCTCTCCCCACCGCCCCTTCTCCTCTCTACCTCAACCATACAGCCCTGCACCACCCCTCTTCTCCCTCTAGCTTACTGTGTATGTAAGCAGCCAGGTGTACGTGTGCTGTGTATGGGACTATGGGCGGCCTCGAGCAGCCAGATCATTTCTTACTTTTTTTTCTTTCTGTTTGAAAGCTGCGGTTAGATCAGGTGGGAATGGAACTGGGGCCACGCGCCGTCTTCGTCTTTTTTTTGGGTCTGTTATGTTGATTTCGTTAACATGGGTGATAAGCTCTAGGTGTCCGGCTGCCGGTGCACAGTTGCGTATAGACTATGGTGTATCCTTGGCAATGGTATTGGTATGGTGGCTGCTGTCTCATATTGTTTTTTTTCCATGTGTGGCGCAACTGCGCTAGTCTGCGATTAGCTATAAAATAGTGTACTAGCCGGTTAGTTTAAGTCAACTAGCTGCATACTGTAGATTTTAGCAGCAGTTTACTATTACTACTGAGCACATGGGTCACTGACTAGCTGTACAGTCACCCGATGATAGGGAGGCTGCAGTTACTATGTTTTAGTAACATTTGAATTGTGTCGAAACTTTATCATTGCATTGTAGCATCTCGTGCTTTATTACATTTATTGCAGTTGAGTAATACTAATGGATACACTGATTGTGGTTTCGTTTTACTTTCACAATGGGTGTGCCGTGTGCACGTCACAATGTGGTTGATGGTTTTGGAGACCTTTTTTCAATTCATGCGAACAGTTTTGTCCTTGTTGTCAGTTAGTTCAACATTTCATCAAGGCAAGTGGCTGTGCAGGATTGCCCTGCATTATGACTGCAGAGTACGTTTGGTGCGCTTGATCCATTGATGCTTGTACTCATTAGCCATGTTTCTTGGTAACTAATATATGGGGGTACTTTAATTGGTTAGGTGATATAATTGTAGAAGAAAAGAAACTGCACACCACTCATTGATCAGCCATGGTTTTTTCTGTAAATAGATTAAGCAATTTAATGGTTGATAGAGAAGCTCTGTTTGTTAGAGAAAGTTGTTGGGAGGGAAAATATGACATGTGAGTGGTTTGGAATCTGAAAACAAATGAAAGTTGTTGCATGACATGACGTCAACTTCTAATTTTAACTAATTCCTAAAAATTGACAAGCATATCTAACTGGAACTTGTTAGAGTACGCTTTCATGTCTATCATACCATTCTATGACAAGTGAGGTCTGTTTGCAAGTGCAATGTTCCCATGTGGGAACATGGGCTTTATGTTCTAAGTTCGAGAGACAAGTTGTGATCTGTTAGTATAATAGTTGTATGTCAGAAGCATGCTGTAGGCCAATGAATCATGAAATCTTGATGTTGTACTTTCTGGTTTGGAAATGCATTGCACAATCCTCGCAATTGTATGGATGTTGAACTTTACAAAAGACACTGCCCTTTGCAACATTGTAGTGAAACCATGGACAAACAATTAAAACTTGTGGCTAGTTCAACCATTGGTAGCACAACTCTTTGACTTGTACACTCTTGTTAAGTGAAAATTGGCCTAAGTAAAACATCAAAGCAGATTCATATGTTATATTCTGCAATTCTTGTTACAAAACTGATGATTTTCTTAGTACTAAATTGGTGGTTTGATAATTTTGCTATCAGATTCGAGGCTAAGTTACTTCTAGAGAAGCTAAGGAACAAAAGAATGATGTTTGTGGGGGATTCGTTGAATCGGAACCAGTGGGAGTCCATGGTGTGCCTGGTCCAATCTGAGGCTCCATGGGACAAGAAATCGCTTGTCAAGAATGGCTCTCTAAATGTGTTCCACCTCAAGGTAATTAATTTGCACATTAGCTACTCATCGCTGACATGACAAAAAATCCAATATAGATATTAGAGAACAAAGCAGTATTAATGATATGGCTAGAACCAGCTTGGTAAAATGGTATTTGTAACAAATACTCACTCTCTCAACCTAATTAATTAATTAATTAATTCAGGCTCTATTCGTATTAGATTCTAAAAGCCGCTTTTCTACGGTAAATGGTTTTTCTACAATACTTAGTTTTCAAACGAAATGTCTTTTCAAAGCAGAGTCTGCTGGCCGATTGCAGTATATACTGTACTGACTTTATTTATATCGGCCAAAATCACACGCGAGTCTCTCGCTCTACAAGCTTCTCTACAAGTTGTTACTATTCATAAGTCAAAACTAAAAGCCAATATGAAAGGGCTCTAAGAAAACCCAAAAGATTCCAAAAGCTATTGTTTTTGTGATTTTTTTTCCCAACCAAAGAGTAATGACTACTGACTTCTGAATCTTCATGGTATGTCCTGACATGGAGATTTACATGGAATATTTCAGGAGTACAATGCAACAGTTGAGTTCTATTGGGCTCCATTCCTAGTTGAGTCGAACTCGGATGACCCAAACATGCATAGCATCAGTGACCGCATGATCATGCCAACATCGATTGCCAAGCATGCAGCAAATTGGGAAGGGGTGGACTACTTAATCTTCAACACTTACATTTGGTGGATGAACACACCAAAGATGAAAATTTTGTAAGTAACTGTTAAAATCCTCATGAACAATAAAACGAGTTCCTCCCGTGAAACCTTAGTAGTAATGTGGAATATTATGGTTTTGTGGGTATGCTTGTTTAAGCTTACACATGCTACTTTGCTACAGGCGTGGTGGATCTTTTGCAAGGAAACCGGTTAAGTATGATGAATTGGATCGAGTGGTTGCATACCGACAGGTCCTCAAGACGTGGTCTGGCTGGGTAGAAGAGCATGTAGATCCCAAAAGAACAACGGTCTTATTCATGAGTGTGTCACCCGTGCATATGCAGTATGCTCTCTCTCTCTCTCTCTCTCTCTCTCTCTCTCTCTCTCTACAAACACACACTAAGTCTGTATCTGCGTTCATGAAGATTCTTCAAATGATCCAAGAACAGCATGCGGTTAACAACCTTTACTTAAATCTCAACGGATCTGGTATCTTGATGCTAAATAACTTGAAAGTGCAGATGTTAGCATGGCACGTTGGTGTGATGCTGTTTGGGTTTTTGTACCTTCTTTTTGTGACACGAATGTAGTATGCTTAGTACAAGGATGCTGGGTCTGACCACTGATGGCACAATCGTTGGCTTTATACAGGAATGAAGGCTGGGGCAGCCCTAACGCCATAAAATGCTTCTCTGAGACACAGCCAGCGATCAATTACACAAAAAAATTGGAATTGGGCACGGACTGGGACCTTTTCTCAGCAGCTCATGGCGTGACAAAGGCGATGACGAGGGTGCCAGTGCACTTCATTAACATAACGGCATTGTCAGAGATCCGCAAGGACGCTCACACATCGGTGCACACGCTGCGACAAGGGAAGCTCCTGACGAAGGAGCAGCAGGCCAACCCACGCAAGTTCGCGGACTGCATCCACTGGTGCCTCCCCGGCCTGCCAGACACATGGAATGAGTTCGTTTATGGCCACATTGTGGCGAGCACTGATAAGCCGCGTCAAATTGAGGATCAACCTCACAGATGACAGTGCGGAATTGTCCATTTGAGATCCAGCAGATCAGTTTAGTGAGGAAAAGTTGGTGATTGAGGCCATAAATTATTTTTCTAGGTCCACAAATCTATCTTGTTGGTTCACCTAGCATTTGTCCACAAATCTATCTTGTTGGTTCACCTAGCATTTGTTCAAAGGTAAGATCACAGGATGGCAAAAATGTAGCTCTAAACAGCAGAGATCACCCGAGGAGAGTTATTATACCGTCTGAATGTGGTTATTTATGGGGAATGCTTCTGTGCTTCTCATCTGAAAAGGAATCGTGTTTCATTTGATGCATGTACATAATATTTTTTATCAAATTCTTTAGGGAAAATATTATATATTTTTACATTTTTCTATGTAGCATTCTCTCTTTTTTCTTTTTTTGTGGGGGAGTTTGGCAACATTCCAATTAAGCTGTTTGTATGTCGTGTTGCATGCTTGCAAATTCAGACGAATTAATGTTGCAGCAGTCGTCAAAATGTTGCAACTGAAACATGATATGTGGGTGGTTCTGAGTAGGATGTTTTGGTTCTTCCGTTCATTCTGTAAATTCTGTCAAAGCAGCAGCTGTACTCTGTTCAACGTCGCCACCCTCTTCCAACTTCCATAGAAATTAAAGCAGCCGGTGTCTTGGCCGGTGCCCGGTGGAAGCACTGATGCCACGAAATAGCCGTCGTGGGTGCGCTGGTCTGTGCGCCCCTTGGGGCAGCAGCAACCGTGGCCGGTGAATTGTTGGGCATTGCGCCACGGCCAGTAGGCGTGGCCTTGCCAGGAGCCACCGGTCTTAGTGGAGGTCTAATGTCGTCGTCCTCCCCAACCTCCAAACGTCGCTCATAAGTGCGCAAGGCTCATGGCCATCTCGAATGTTGCGGGATTCTGTAATTCTATGTCAGTGTGTAGAGGATTACGCAAATCGGTGGTAAAAATCTCCACTTATTGCTTCTCAAACATGTAGTCACATTGAGTGCAAGGAATTGCTCCTGGTATTCGGCTACCGAACGCAGTTGGATGAGTTCGCCAAGAGTGTTGTTCTGAATTGAAGGTCCAAAATGGAGATTGACGTGCTCCACGAAGCGTGGCCACGTCGGGACACCATGATTCCTCTCCGGCTTGAAATACCATTGTTGTGCGATCCCCGTCATGTGGTATGAGGCAAGCCACACTTCTCTTCCAATGTCTATTGCCCTCTGAAGTGCTGCTCACATCGGTTCAGCCATGCTAGTAGGTCTTCCTTACCGTCGTAGAATGGAAACAACAATTTGTAAAACCGCAGAACGCCGTGATTCCCAGGGCTGTGCTCTTCGTCGTCTTCCTTCAATCCACCGTGAAAGGATTTCCCCCCTGCTACTATTCGAACCCTCGAGTGGTAACTTGCTGATGGCCTTTCCTAGGTTCTCGACCTTCTCAAACATCGAGGACATGCGCTCCATCATCTGGAACATCTTCTTCAGCTGCTCCTTGTCTGCAGGATCCATAAAAGTGGTGGTGGGATGAGTATGATACCGAATTGATGTGGTCTAGAGTTCGGTGGAAGGAGGATAAGGGTTGCAGATCGCCCTCATCGCTCTTAGGGCTTGTTCCCTGCGAGCCGAAGGCTCTGATCGGCACTAGAGACTTTTGGAAATTTTCTCTCTCCAATAGCCGACTACCTTTATAGTTAGGTGCCCTCGTAACAATGGAAACTAATATAAAGACATATCATATTAATACTTAAGAGCACTTCTAAATATGACAATAAATTTCCTAATATACAGATATCCTACTAAGACCCTGTTTGGATCCCATGATCTAAAGTTTAGTTGTCTAAAGTTTTGGACTAAACTTTAGTTGGCTAAACTTTAGCCACTAAACTTTAGTCGAAGGTACTGTTTGGATTCTGTACTAATGGATAGGACTAAAGTTTTAGAAAGACCATACTACCTCTCCTCGTTTCGTGTGTCAGCCATTAAATGGGAGGTGAGAGACCAACATGCATGGGTAAACACGTTTTTGTGCCTAAGAACCCAAAACTTTAGACCACTTTAGTTCACTTTGGTGTAATAATGGTCTAAAGTGTTTTTTAGGGGTTAGCTAAAGTTTAGATCTAACCTTAGACCACCTGTTTGAAGACTTTAGACCTAAACTTTAGTAACTAAACTTTAGATGGAGGGATCCAAACAAGGCCTAAGGCCCTGTTTGGATCCCATAGTCTAAAGTTTAGTTATCTAAAATTTTGGACTAAACTTTAGTTGGCTAAACTTTAGTCGAAGGTCCTGTTTGGATCCTGTACTAATGGATAGGACTAAAGTTTCAAAAAGACCATACTACTTCTCCTCGTTTCGTGCGTCAGCCATTAAATGGGAGGTGAGAGACCAACATGCATGGGTAAACATGTCTTTGTGCCTAAGAACCCAAAACTTTAGACCACTTTAGTTCACTTTGGTGGACTAATGGTCTAAAGTGTTTTTTAGGGGTTAGCTAAAGTTTAGATCTAACTTTAGACCACCTGTTTGAAGACTTTAGATCTAAAATTTAGTGACTAAACTTTAGATGGAGGGATCCAAACATGGCCTAATACTACGGAGTACTTATAATCATAACAATAGACTTCCTAATGACTTATCTCTTTACTTATCCCTGCTTTCCTTAATCACAGTGCTGCTATTGCTGTTGCCGCCACTGTTGCTGATACTGCTGTCGCTGAACTGCTGCCGTTGGACTTAGGCCGACGGCGCTCATACACTTTGACAACAAATGAGTCCACAATAGTACTGTGCACAATGGCCCGGTGTTGCTTCAATTCCCAACGCTCAGTTTTAGGGCCCGTTGCTATCTGAAGCTTCTCAATCTCCATCAGTCCCACAAGGTGCGTCGTGGGCAGCAGGAGGCGAAGCAGTGGGAGCATTGACACACCGTTGGGAGCTCTGGGCTTCAACTTATCGATTGGAGATGCCATCACATGGCGAGGTGGGATGCTGTACCAATGGAGATACCAAGAGAGGAGCACCGCGTCCTTTTGGGCATCAGGCCATTTGCCTGTGCTCATGTACTTGAAAAAGTTGCCCGTGAGGCTCAATCCTGCAAATATATCTTCCACGCGCTTCATTAGTGATTCCAAGAACGTAATAATGCCACCATTAGAGACTCGACCATCAGCTTGCTCCATTGTAGGCCAATGCAACCTGCGTATTTGAGAGAAAAAACGTCATAACATTACAAAAAGTTGGAAATTTTCTAAGTAAAAGGTACAGGAACACCAGAACAGAAGATGAATGTGAAGCTGCAATGGCATAATACGGTAAATTGGTGACTATGTGATTGTAATGATCCTTAGATCATCATGGGGTTAACACTATAGTCAAGGCAGCCGCTTCTGCGGCAATCATACCGGTGAGCACCTCGTCATTTTCTCCGCAGTACTACTTGTCAAGAAGCAGGACAACTCCTAGCACTTCTGTGTCGATTACCGCGCCCTCAACGGCCAGACGATAAAAGATAAATTTCCAATTCGAGTCGTTGATGAATTGTTGGATGCACTACTGGAGGCGTAAGAATGGCCGATAGTTATTATACCGTCGGCCATTAATTTGTACCATCGGAAAATGCAATTGCCGAGTGTATACCGTCGGCAACCTCCCGTCGGGCATCCATGGTCGGGCATTCCGACTTTTACCGACCGGTGGTCAGTCATTGTATGGCCGACTGTATGTTTCCGACGGTTGACGCTCGGCAATTAGTTGGTAAACATGCCCATTTGGTCTTTGGTCCAACATGAATTGCCGAGGGTATCCCGGTCGGGGATTTGTTGCTTGACAGTTTGTTTAACCCGTCAGGAAGCATATTAGCAATGGTGTTTACTAACTGTCAGGAATTTAATACTCTCGGTAGAACATATATGTGAAGGTTTTGGTTTCCCATCGGCTAAAACAATATGGAACAGTCTAACAATTTTATTAAACCATCGGCGATATAGAGATGAAACCGTTTTATTATAATCCATCAACAGATAGTGCTTGTGATAGTTTTTATAGCCATGCATAAGTAATATGTGACCAGGAGGATCAATTACAAATGATGAACATTCACGATTCATAGCATTTCATAACCAGCACTTCAATATTGCATAGTACAGTGAATGTTTGAAGCCCAATGATCACCAAAGAAAGGTACGGTCTAGACATTTGAAAGTTGCTAAGACATTCTTCAACATAGCACAAATTAATGTTCAAATTAAAATACTTGACTAAGATACTGCTGTTCATAAGGCATAAGACAAACTACTTAAAAGTGCCACACACTTCATATGTTGTATATAATCTCTTCTCATCACCAGGAGGCATCATCATCAAAAAAGTCTTCACCAATGTTCTCATAATTTTGGTCATCATCATGGGAATAGTATCCTTCTTCATCATAATCATAGGTGTCATCTTCATTTTCCTCATCACTATAGTCTGCTCCACCAATGTTATCCTATAGAAGTTATAATATTATTTTTAATAAGCACATGAACCAGCTTGAATATAATTCAGATTTTGCAATAATTTTAGGTATGGCATGAATACATGTGGTAAAGACACTTAATACTTACATGTTCAGATGCATTCGGAACAATTTTGTCATGCTCTCTAGAGAATGCAACCTCAGATTCAGAAGTAGGCTGCATGTCATCCATATATTAGTTTGTACTTTGAAGGCCAGTTTTGCAATGAATTGAGGTAGGAAAAAAATAAAAATTCAAATCTGAATCAACTAGAGTGATGCTTGAGTTCATTGTAATAATCTGTGCTCTATGAGGTAGCACGTAAACTTACCAAGTTAGTTGCAGTTTCCTGAGCTAACGCATCAAAGTCCATTCCTTGTTTAGCAGCAAGTGCCTGTTAAAACTTCATGATTAGCAATAGGTATTTATTTGTTATGACTTGATAAGTGCCCAATAGGTTTGCAGTACAAATAATAAGTTGAATAATTAGTCTAGTTTCATTAGAAGACATTAGGCTCTTTTTTTCTGGTATTAAAAATAAAACCAAGCTTCTGCTAGAAAAGGAGCCAAAAAGGGAAAATAATTATTTTCCCTCAATAAAAAAACATTCGGGAAATAGTGCTCCTTACATGTAAACAGAGGAACTTTGTGAACCATGTTTTTCGAGGGAAAATACAATATCACCAGTATTAATGCCGAAATATTTATTACATATATATAGCCTTTTCCGTACTCCTGAGAGTATATACTCCCACTTGCAATATACCACTTAAATGAATAGTTATACCTTCTTATCACTTTACATGTACTTAAATACTAATTCTAAGATACTTCAATACGATTTGGTTGAAAAAAATTTCATTGGAGTCATTTATTTTTGCTATATATCCTTTTCCATATACAAAAGTAGTATGTACACAAATTATACTATAAAAAGTGGATTTTTATGAATTTTTTTATGGAACTCATCTTGAAGTATCTTATAATCATTATTAGAGTATACTAAAAAGAATAAAGAGATATAACAACATCATTTAAGCTGTATATAAAAAATAGGAGTATGTATTCCTAGAAGTATAGAATCATTTTATGCATGCATGCATGTACGTACGTATGTATACTAGCTTCCTAGGTAATGGAAGTACATCTTATGTACAATTGAGTGAGTTGCTTTTTCTTCCCAATCATGGGATTCAAACTGCGCAGATGCAGCAACCATTAAGTGCAGAAACAGATACAATTATCTCATAAGCATAATTGTTCTTATTTTCTTTATCTAACAAGAAATTCATTTTCCTCTGCATAAACTGCAGTAAATGTTTCATAAGTGAAGCTAAAGAAAATGGTACAGGACTCTTCTTTGCTACTCCCATAAAAAATATGAAAATGAATTGTAAGGCACAATCAGATATTAATGATGTCACCCATGTCAACTAATAACAGAAATCTGTAAGGAAATTACAAATTTATGAGTCGGCTATTCAGTGCTTTGCACTCTTGAATAATTTCATCCTCATCAAGAAGTTCTTCCAATGTAAAATTTTCCTTGTCTAGAATTGTATCCACCTAAAACAATAAAACATTGAGTTAGGCAAGAGACAGAACCTTTTGCTTGTATAATACATATATGAAAATAAATTTAGAGTTTAGACTCAATGAGAATTCAAAGTTCTTTACAGTGACTAATGGAAGAATAATAATGATGATTCATGTAAGACATGGGATCAAGTATATTAGAATACGTGTGGCGCCCTATGGAGAAAGTGTGATTAGCTGACAGCAGCATAACAAATGCTATCTTGAGAGAGACAAAATTATTTCAATCAATTAACAAGAATACTAGTAGTCTTATGACAATTGGCGTTAACTATATATGCTTGTATAATATGCTCAGAAAAAGACACAATTATAAAGAAGTTTTGTTGTATCCAGAATTAACTAAAACTCTCCTAAATTTTAAGGATATTCGCACTAATGGTTTCCACATTGAAACTGAAGAAGTGTATGGCAAAGAATATCTACTCATTACAAAGCGTGAAGCAAGTGAAAAGGGGTATTAGAAAGACTTCCTTCAATTAAGACTGGCCTATACCACACTGATATTAAGGCACCCACAGCCTATACTACCTTGAAAACCATATATTAGAAGCTCTGAACTTTTCTGATTCTGGAATGATAGATTAGGCCACCCAGGTCTTAGGATGATGAAAAATATAATTTACAATTCAAGGGACATAATATCTATGTAAAGAATTTCGCGAATCAAGAAGATTTTGTATGCCCCGCATGTGTTACCGGTAAATTATTTATTTGACTTTCTACTCCAAAAGTGAAGGATGAAATCCATGCATTCCAAGAACGTATTCAAGGAGATATTTATGGTCCTATACAGCCACTGTTATGGCCATTTAAATATTGTATGGTGCTCATCGATGCTTCCTCGAAATGGTCGTGCGTATATTTCATATATTGTATACCTAAATGTCCAACGGTTGTTATGACACGGTCATATATTGTTTAACTGTCATGTATTACCACCATTTACCATGGGTCAAAGCAAGATGGTCGGGGAATGCTTGGCCCTGTCGGCCATTTGGTATAGTCCCCGATGGGTTAACATCTGACTGTTGGCAATATATTGCACTGTCGGCCATTGGGTAGAAAACATGATAGTTTAACTTTTAACTATCGGCAACATGTCAACCGTAGGCCATTTACAATCTCCCCGACTACCCGTTGGCCATCTTAATTTCCTGTTGGCATAGCTTGTGTTTCTAGTAGTGATGTAACTAAAAGGGGCTCGCTTCTTCACCAAGCTCGACCTGCGTAGTGGGTACCACCAGGTGCGTATGCACCCAATACATGTGGAGAAAACTGCCTTTCGCACCCATCGAGACAACTACGAGTTTTTGGTTATGCTGCTCGGCTTGACCAATGCACCGGCATCATTCCAGACGCTCATGAACGATATGCTTAAATCGTTCCTTCGTCCATTCATTCTTGTTTTCTTTGATGATATTTTGGTGTACAGCTCCTCTTGGGTCAAGCATTTACACCATGTTTGGGAGGTGCTACAAGTGATGCGCCTCCACAAACTGGGACTGAAACGCTCCAAATGTTGCTTCGGAGAAGAATCGGTGCCCTACCTTGGCCACATCATCTCCGTCCAAGGGGTGGCCATGGACCCTAGCAAAGTAGAGCTCGTGGATGCTTGGCCGACTCCACGCACGGTGCGCACACTATGGGGATTCTTGGGCCTCATGGGCTACTACCGCAAATTTATCAAGGCCTATGACGAGGGCAGCTCCCCTCACCAAGTTCCTAAAGGAGGCATTCTTGTGAACTCCAGAGGCCGATGTTGCCTTCCGTGCCTTGAAGTACGCCCTCACATTCGGCCCTGCTCTCCAATTGTCGGACTTTGACAAGCGCTTATTGGTGGATTGTGATGTTGCAGGCATAGGGTTCGGTGTTGTACTCCAAAATGGGTTGCCAGGCGCTTCTTGGTGGATTCTGGAGTTGGCACATTGCGGTTGGAGTTGGGCACGATTCCAGAATGGGTTTCCAAGCATGACCTTGTCCTTGTGAATGGCATAGGGACCGACTGGACCCTGGTGGATGGCTTTGTCTTGCACAATAGGTGCATTTTTGTCCTAGGCGACTCGACAGCATGGCCAGAAATACTAGCTAAAGCACACAGCACCGGTCACAAGGGTGTCTAGAAAACTCTACACCGGCTACGCATATTCCCTTCACCCCTAGAGTACCAAGATGTACCAAGGCATGAAACAGTGATACTAGTGGCCACACATGAAGAGGGACATCACCGAACACGTTGCCTGCTGTGATGTATGTCAAAGAGTAAAGGCTGAACATCATAGGCCAGTAGGGTTACTAAACCATTGCAAGTACCTCAGTGGAAGTGGGAAGAAGTTGGAATGGACTTTATTACTGGACTACCACGAACCCGATTAGGGTATGACTCTATATGGGTTATAATAGATAGGTTGACCAAAGTTGCACATTTCTCAAAACCACCTACAAAGGAGACAAACTAGCAGAATTGTACATGTCCCGCATCGTGAGCTTGCACGGTGTAACAAAAAGGATAGTTTCTGATCGAGGTTCTCAGTTTACCTCGCACTTCTGGGCTAGTCTTCATGAAGCTCTCAGCACCCATCTAGATTTCAGCACTGCATATCACCCACAGACTGATGGCCAAACAGAGAGGGTAAATAAAATATTGGAGGATATGCTTCGAGCCTGTGCTCTAGATTTCTCTAAAGATTGGAATAAATGCCTGCCTTATGTTGAATTTGCTTACAACAATAGCTACCAAGCTAGCCTACAGATGTCCCCGTTTGAAGCTTTATATGGGAGGAAGTGCCAGACCCCTCTGCAGTGGTCAGAAGTAGGAGAGGGATATGTCTTCGGGCCAGACACTCTAAAGCAGGCTAAAGAAAAAAGTTCACCTGATTAGAGACAGATTGCAAGCAGCTCAATCAAGACAAAAGAGTTATGCGGACAGAAGACGTAGGCCATTAAGTTTCGAGATTGGAGACTATGTCTACCTGAAAGTGTCACCCTTGTGAGGAGTTAAATGGTTCAAAGGTAAAGGCAAGCTCACCCCACGATATGTTGGGTCGTTTCCAAAGTGTGGCCAAGAAAGGGGAAGTGGCTTACCAGCTAGAGCTACCAGCAAATCTAGCCGATGTACACAATGTCTTCCATATGTCTCAACTTAAGAAGTGTCTTCGAGTACCAGAAGACAAAAGCCCATTGGAGGCGATCGAGCTCAAGAGTGACCTAACCTACAAAGAGCGCCCCCATCAAGATTTTAGATACTGTAGAAAAGAAGATAAGAAACCAGACCATCCGCTTATGCAGGGTACAATGGAATCATCACACTAAGAAGGAAGCCACCTGGAAACGTGAAGAACAACTAAGAAGAGACTATCCCTACTTGTTCATAGATTAGGCCGAATCTCGGGGTCGAGATACTTTTTAAGGGGTTAGGCTTGTAACATCCCGAAAATTCGAATTCGAAAACGTGTAGCCCTTGAATTATTTTGAAATATATTTTCTCGATATTTGGATTTTAATGGTGTTTCTTTGAATTCTTGGTTGAGGTTCCAATAATTGAAGAAATTTATGAAAAATAAAACAAATAAGAAACCATGAAGGAACTGTGAAAATAATAGAAATTTATGTTTTAAAAATCGAATCTGAAAAGATGATCCATCAAAAGGAGCAGTATAATTTGAACCAAAAATTAAAATTCAATTTGGGCTTAGTAATAATAATAGCAATAAACAAAGGTAAGTGAATAAAATATGTATATATATAATTATGTACCATACTAAATAAATAAATACATACAAAGATGAGGCTAACCAGAAAGGAATAAAAATAAGTAAATAAATAAATGAACAAAAATATGAAATATATATATATATACATGTATATATGTATATAAATAAATAAATAAAAAGAATGAAATCCGCATGGCCGAGCCGGCCCAGGCCGGCCCAATTTTTTTCTTTCCCTCGCTGCGAGGCAGCGCCGCAGCCCCCACCTCACCTCGCTCTCTTCATCGCCGATCTGTCGCCGTGCCTCGCAAGCTCTGCTAGTCGCCGCCTGCTCGCGCCCATGCCGCTGACGTGCACCACAGTGCTGTCGCCGCTATGTGCACAGCGACTACCGTTGCATCGCTCCAGTCCGCGCCCCCGGTTGAACCACCGCTACCCATCATTTTCCCACTCCGTCGTGTCTGCCTCGACCAGTGCGAGGCCAACCCCCGCTGACGTTGTCACTGTGCCAGCCACAGTGTAATCATGCCCATATCGGTCGTTGTCTCGTCCTGAGCCCTATAGGAACGCCACCGCCACGCCATCCCGACCGACCGACAGCCAATGACTCCCTACCGCCCGCCGCTTTCCCATGGCTATAAAAGCCCACTCCCACGTCCGGCAGCTTCGCCATACTTTGCTTCATCTTCTACTAGAGGTAATTGGTCTCCTGTGCATCGTAGCTCGTCGGCGTTGCCTTCTTCCCCAAATCCGGCCAGAGAGCAATCCGCCGCCCGACACCGGCGTGGTCCAATTCCTTCTCACCGAAGCACCCCCGGAGCACCACGACGCCATTCCCCACCTCTACGGGACCCCTTGTCGCCTCTGCTTCGCCCGCAATGTGCGCCTCCTCCGCCCTTCGCCGTCGCACGCCGCCAGCCCACCACCGCCTTCCCCAGGCTTCTCCAACCCTCGAGGTAGCCTCCTAACTTCGCCGAGATGCTTCCCCAGCCCGCAATCGGACTTTAACACTGTGTGTTGTCGCGCCCGCCCTTCCCCTGTTCCGTCGCCGCCCCCGGTCGTCGCCGGCCAAGGCTCCAGCCAAATTGGCCGGCGAGACCTCGCTTACGAGTAGGCACGAGCGCGAACAACCCATTTTGGGGATGCTCATGTCCGGCTGCCGCTTCCTCCGCCGACGGTGAGCTCGCCGTTCCTCGGCCGGAGGAAGAGGATGCACAGTAGTTGCGTAGTTAAACCGGTTAAGACAGTCAGTAATTACGGTTAAGACAACAGTTAAGGCTAATGATTGGTAGTTAAAGTAATGAGTCACTGACATGTGGGCCAAGCCCTTTAATTAAAACCGAACCGGTCCCACCTGTCATAGATACAGAGGAAAGAAAATAAAAATAAAAATAAAAATTTAAAAGCCTGCTGTGGGTCCCACCTGTCAGATTTTTTTAATTTTTCGGATTTATTTAAATTGAGAATTTTAAAAGGGCATAACTTATTCATCTTAATTCCAAATTGAGTGAAACAAGTTTCTAAATTCACCTAACTTCAACCTCTATCCAATGAAACTAAAACCATAATTTTTGAAGCTCATTTGAATTTTTGGTGAGAATTTGTTTGATTTGCTAATTTTTATCTAAATTTTTGTGCAATGTAAAAATAGCGTAAGAGGCTCAGGAAGAAGAAGCCGAAGCTGAAGCAACCCTCGACGATCAAGATCAAGACAACTGTGACCAAGGCGAGTCAATACTTTGATCATGTTGAACCTATATTTTTTGCAAATTAATTCCGTTTTAAATTATCAACTTGCATGCTGTTATTTTATGTGCAAATTTATATTGATTTTCGGCTTCTAGTTATATTCCCATTACTGCACATGTTGGTATTATAATCATTTGGAACCCTTAAATATCTAAGCCTTGTCACCTTAGCAAAAAATTATACTAGTACAACTTTCGAAAATAGGCCCGTAATTATACGCCATTGCTTAGTTCTGCTTAGATAATCGGGGGAACCAAAATGCCCCAAGCATTAATTTTTAATCATGATAAACTGATTTGGGAAGTCATGGGGAAATGGTTGGTATGTGGTAACATGGATATTTTATGTTTCCAAAAACCTCATATTGCTTAACTATCTGGGCGGATGGTTCGGAAGTGTGGTGCTGTGAAGGCACAAAGGGGGATAGTGGTAGAACCGCCCAGATAACCTTAAGGACCGAATCTTGTGATGATATCTCATTGTACAACAGAACAACCACAAGCTGGCAAATTGTAGGCAGAGCTAACTAAGGAAAATCTTAAAGGCCTATTCATGCATGATGACATATGGGAAAGTTTAGTACCATATTGTTAGCCAAGGTAGAGAGACACCACCTTATAAGGTGTAGTATGTCTAGCCTTGGTGAAGCAAGAGAAAGAAGGACTATATGCGTGCTTGCTCACCTCACTAGGCTTGCCATGCCAGGCTTCGCGGACGTGCGATGTGAATTGTGCACTATTTCAGGTTCGGCCATGGGTCCAGATGTAGCTTTCTTTTGCCATGTACTTTTGTCATAATAGAAGGAGACATTTAAAAAATCTCTAATTATGTGGCATTAATTATGATTAATGCATCTTTTGTTCATGAAAAATGTGATTGCGGTTTCCCTCTAAATTCTATAAGAGAGAAACCATGCCTAGCTTTTCGAATCTGCATCTGATTACGAGTTGAGCACTTTTGCCATTGTGCTGCTACCAGCTACTCTGTCCCTTCACCGGCGTGCACCGTCATGGGGAGAGCCGGTCTCCAAAAGCATCGTCCTTGAGATTCTGTATGAGAGAGGGTGAATCAGGTTTTTGAGAAATGATTCGTGTGACTGCTCACCATTCACTGCTGCTTCCACAACTTCTCGACAACGGTCTCTTCTTCTTTCCTGCAACGTCCTTCGTTTCGCTTCGGTAACATCTAGTAGTCCGTATTTTTCCTTTAAATTGTCAGTATGAATATATATATGCTTTGATATTCATAATACTTAAATTGTTCACTCATGCTCATGAGAGATATATGTGTATGATCCAGTTTATGCATTTATCCATGTTTACTGTTTATGTTGTTCTTATAGTCATGATTTATTTGCGGAACTATTTAATCACTAAAGTGATAAATATCCTAACAATCCAAAAGCCTGATCATGAATTTGATAGGCACTTTGTGATGAAAATGACTAGTTTTGCCATGGCAATGAAACTAGAGAAGTTCTGTGGTGTGAACTTCAAAAGATGGCAAACGAAGGTCAATTTGTGGCTCTAGGCTTTGAACGTGTTTTGGGTTGCCTCCGGGAGACCTGAGGGAGATCTTACTCCCGAACAGGATCAAGAGTTTAAAGCAGGCACCATAATATTTATAGGATGCATTCTTAGCGTCCTTTTCGATCGTCTGTGCGATGTGTATATGCACATGACAGACGCAAAGGAGCTGGGAGGCATTTGAACATAAGTTCGTTGTCTTGGATGCTGGTAGTGAACTGTATATCATAAAGCAATATCATGACTACAAGATGGTTGAAAACCATTCTTTAGTTGAGCAGGCTCATGAAATACGATTCATTGCAAGGGAACTTGATCACCTCAAATGCACATTACTTGACAAATTTGTGGTTGGAGGCATCATTGCCCAATTGCCTTCTTCTTTGAAATACAAGAGACAAAATATTTCCATTGAGGATATAATTACGTCTCTTGATGTTGAAGAGAAAACTCGGGCAAAGGATGTGCATCCTAAGGTGAGCGAGGAACAGTCCAGCACCAATGTTGTATAGCACCATGGTAATGGAAAGTTTAAGGGAAAGGCGAAGGTCGTACAGACCACCAACTTCAAGAAGAATAAGAAGACAAGTAAGGAAAAAGATGTCTGCTATGTTTGCGATAAGGAAGGCCACTCGGCCAACAAATGCCCTGACCGTAAAGGCAAAAAGAATGAGCATGGTCAGACCAAGTCTTGTGAATGTGGCTATTGGTGATACCGGAGCAAGGACATCTAAGTATGGCAATTTACCTATGAGAGATCATGTGGAGGTATCCCCATGTTTGTGATGAGTAATTGACGGTTGGATTAGAGAGTTTGAGTTTGTTTTGGGTATTCTAGGGTTGAGTACCTCTTAATTATGCTATTGTTGATATGCTGTTTCGTGCGGTGCTATGTGACGGTTTGCTTGTCTGTGTGACTGTAAGATTTCGGAGCTAGGTCATGGTGAGGAGGACCGGGACTAGGCACAGGAGGTGTTGAGATCTAGACAGTCGGTGATGCCGAAGATGATCGAGGCTGGTGAGGTGGTTGCGAGTCGGGAGACGAGGAACCGGAGCTGGAGCTACCAGTGACGGACACGACGGGTGACGACGAGAGAACCGGGACTATGCTCAGGGAGGAGTCGGAGGTCCAGAACGGTTGGAGGTCGGTTGCGGTCGTGCCGACGGAACAGACCAAGACTAGACTCAGGTAGAGTCGGAGGTCTCGGTCGGTGTCGGGTGGACACGACGGGCAGCGACGAGTGGATCGGGACTAGGCTCAGAGAGGAGTTGGAGGTCCAGACGGTCAGGATGTCGGATGCGGTCGTGTGCAGCGAAGCGGACTGGGACTAGACTCAAGGAGGAGTCGAGGTCCAGACGGTCAAGGTACCGGACGCGGGAAGCTTCTGGGAATGTGCTTGAGGGGCAAATTGGAGATTTGACTCAAGCCAAGAGTTGGAGGCTGGTTCTTCCCTCCAAATTGAGTGCTTTGACTTTCTTGCCTCAAGTATGTGAGAGGTGGAAAGTAGTTGTAGTATGACATTTCTTGATTTACTATTAGAGGGAGATGGCTCTTCTATATAGCAATGCATCCTGGTGACTGAGGATAAGCAAGAAATGAGGGGAGTTTGGGCATTCCAGTAGAGAGACCAGTGAGTGTGGTGCTCTGCGTGTGTGTGTTCTCAGCTTGTGAGAAGCATGTAGTGTGATTTCTCTGTATCAATTGCGTATGGGGATGTAGAACTCTCACTTGTAATCATTCATCTCTCATAAATGGATTTCTTTGAGTTATCTCGAGTTTCAGTCTCTTTACTGCCTTTTGTTCTTCTAAATGCCTTTCTCTGATTTCTGTGGATTGAATTGAGTTTTTGGGTTGGATAGCTATGGAATAGCTTTGCTCTGATCTAGGGATCATCATCCAAGCCATTTGGCTAGTCTATCTCTGAGAGTAAACATTCAATAGCCATGATCTTTCCTAAAGATTCCTTGCATCTCATTACTTTGCTTTTCCCTGTAGCTAGGGTTCCATGGCAGAGCAATGTGAGAACTTTGTGATTTCCCTTCAAAGGATGTGCCCAGGTGTTAGTTCCCATGCCCTCATGCCATTGCTAAACTAAATGCAAAGTTTCATGAGGAGAGGATGGAGGAATCACAAGCAATTTGAAAATTGGTCTTTTCTCTGTCAACTTTCAGATTTTTTGCTCAAATCTCAAATTCTTGCTCTTATGGTTGAATGCCTTGGTTCCCTAAGTGCTCTTGCTATTTAGCTTAAAGTCCTTCTCTCTAGACTTGAAAAGAACCGCAGAAATCCATCAATTTCACTGTAGTCTGAAGATTTGCAAAGTTTCTGCTCGGTTTTCAGTCGCCTGTCTGAAACTAGGGTTAGGCCGGTCTGATCGGTCTGTACATGGCGGTCCGACCGGCCAGGCAACACCGGTCAGACCGGCGGCACCAATGCAGTCAGACCGATCGGCAATGGGCGGTCAGACCCGCAGTTAATGGGCGGTCAGACCGGCGGCTTAGGAGCGGTCTGACCGGCCCTTGACTTGCGGTCAGACCGACCCTATGAAAGCTGTGCTGTCTCTTGCCTTTTCTGCTGCTTGTTTCGCTTTGGTTTTTCGCTATGCTTCTTTCTCTGTTAGTGTAGATTTCCAGAGATCTTGAATCTTCGACTTCATAGGTTTTATAGCTATTGGAGCTAAGATTCTTTAGTGGATACTTGTGGGGGCAAATTTTAAAAGGGCACCATTCACCCCCCCTCTGTTGCCATTTCCGATCCTACAATTGGTATTAGAGCCGGTTAGCTCTTCTTGATAGATCTTTAACCGGTCTAGGAGCCATGGCAACAGATAAGTATTCCACCAAGCCCCCGATCTTCGATGGGATCAACTATCCCTTTTGGAAGAGTCGGATGGAGACCTATATTCAGGCTCAGGGCTATGCGATTTGGCGTAAGGACAAAACACGCTTTGTTGTTCCTGCCGATGAGAACATCAATGTGGCGAATATGCCCGATGTTGAGGCGAATGCTAAGGCAAGGAACATCATCATCCAAGGTTTGAGCCGAAATGAGTTTGATCGCATTTCTCATCTTACGTCGGCCTTCGATATTTGGGTGACCCTCGATGCTTACCATGAGGGCACCACCCAAATAAAGACGGTGCGACAGGACCAGTTCAAGCGAGATTACAACAAGTTTGAAATGCTCGCTGACGAGTCCCTTGATGAGTGTTTTGCGAGATTCCACAAGATCTTGTGATGCGGATACGCACATGCTTAGCACTTTTCAGTCAAATACATTATTTCACTGGAAAGAAATATTGAGCCGCACTAAATATTGTCAGGTGAATTTGTTTCTTAATGAATTTTCTTATATTCGTGGGAACGATATACTACCTTATGCCAAATTCTTGTTTATTATTAGGTTTGAATATTGTGATGATCTCGGCGCCAAAGTAATGGAGAAGCACAAGGAGGGTAATCATATTTGCTACCAAGAACAAAAAGCTCAAAGCCCATGGGAATGGAAAGGAGAAAGCCAAGCAGCTCATGCAGCTGATCAGGGAAGAAAGAAACCCATGCAGTGGGAGAGAAAAAAGGGAGGAGCCCAAGGACTTAGGCCTCGTTTGGCATAGCTCTAGCTCCGAGATCTATGCTGGATCTGTAGTTTGTTGACTAAATTAAAGTGATTTAAATATTTTTATTTAATATATAATATAAATGAAATGAGTCATGTAAATGCACTTAACATGCCTGCAACTCTAGATCCAGGATTTCCTAGAGCTACAGATGACCAGCTCTAGGAAATCTACAGATTTTCTAGAGCTAGAGCTCTGCCAAATGGGGCCTTAAACTACAAGTTTTGGATAAGATTTTCAAGCCAAATTCGAACTTCCCACGTGCTCAACCCAATTCAAACTCGGATTTAACTCAGAATTCAATTCGAATTCGGATCGGGACAGCCTGACAGGCAGTTACTAAAAAGGTCATAACTTTCACAAACGGAGTCTGATTCAGGTGTTCTTTACTCGTTGGAAAGATAATTTCAAGAGCTACACAATATATCTGGTCCCACCTTCAAATGCATCACGGATAAAAAGTTATGACCAAAACAATATGACGGGTGGAAAATATAGTTTCCTTTTTGTGAGAGTTCGTATCTAAAACCATATAGAGTTGAGTTGTACTTGGTTTGGCGACCATATGGACGTCCCAAGGGGCTATATAAGCCTTGTATTGGCAGCCTTTAGGGCTCGGACCACGTTTGAGAAAAATCAATCTACTAAAGTTTTCGTGTTTCGCATTGCTGCCGAAATTCCTCATGGAATTAGGAGTATCTTCTTCAATCAAGATCGTTCAGCCTTTCCGTTGGGAATTGGGTGCACGATAGATCTTCGCTTGGTGGTCGGCGAAATCAACACGAGTGTGTTTTGGCAGATTAAAGAGTGTCCGTTCCTTGCACTGGCATTGGAGGATCATTACGATTCATCAAGACTCCCGTGAGTATCCATCCTACGTCAAGAAGATCGGGCGACCCCGTATCATCTTGGTATCAGAGCGCGGTTTACTCGGTAGGATCTTATCCCTTTAAATTTTAGTTTATTACTTGCTGTCCTATAGTCCATAAACCGGAAACACACAAAAAAAATCCAAACGCTAGTTTCGCATCTGCTATTTTTCGTGAGTTTTATTAAGTTTTGATCCATTAGAAATTTTGTTTACGTGCTGATCTTTGTGTTCCTTTGCGTAACTTGATCTTGTATCCCCATAAAACAAAACTAAAAAAAAGTAGATTCAATTTACTCTTGAAGTTGAGTCCATGTCCCTAACTCCTTCCAGATTAATCCGAGTACAACCCTAGAATCCAAGTCGGTTTTGGCTAGCTGTCCACTTCCGAATCCGTGTGGAATTTGCCATCCGAAACCAACTCTAGGGAGGTGTTAGTGTTCGCGTTGGCTTCCTTGAACACCATACGGCCGAACACCATACATACAAGCTTCACTTATATACTTTGAATACTTGAGACTAGTCATTGATATTGCATTGAGGGCTGCTCCTGAATAGTCCTAGCTGAACATTGGGCTTGTGCATCACTCACCCCGGCCAATTAAAAAATTCAAAGTTTGTGACCCATATACCTCAATAGACTCAGAATAGTGAGTTGAACATATTTGGGTGATTGGCAAGGTAGCAAAAAAAAAAAAGAGGTAAGCAAAAAAAAGAGAAAAAAAGAGAGAGAAGGCTAATTGGGTGAGTAGTTCTAGTTCATATTTTCAGTTTGAGTGATTAAAATTCTTGAGCAATCCTGTGCCCTCTTTTCTTGTTATTGTAATTGGCTAGCATCTCTCCTAGTACTTGATGCAAATGAGCTAATTTTCCTGATTGTTTCCATCTAGCTCATTCCTTTGTTGCATTGAGTCACATTGATCTTTGCGTGTGCGTTCATACACATCACTTATATCTATTGGATCAGCACATAGGTAATATTTTCTAGCTTGGATTATTACTTAATTTTATAACATCGTAAAATTTAGATTGTGTAGGATAAAAACTTCCTAACCAAGCTCCACAAAATATCCTTTGCCGTGCAATTGTGAGTCACTTTTAAATCCGCTTGATTATCACTTGTTATTGAAACCACCTCCAAGT
This sequence comes from Dendrocalamus latiflorus, assembly GCA_017311315.1. NCBI lineage: Eukaryota > Viridiplantae > Streptophyta > Magnoliopsida > Poales > Poaceae > Dendrocalamus > Dendrocalamus latiflorus. The sequence goes on along the minus strand of CM029614.1, from coordinate 18,982,956 downwards.
GTAAGTTTCTTTTGGCCTCAATTCACTTCGAAAAGGTAAGAACTTTACTTGGGAGAGGAAAAGTGAGATTGAGTGACTCCACATATTACCCATATATTGTGGTTTTTGTGTCTTCTTTGTACTACTAACCATGTCAGGTGGAGACGACAACATGGGAGAGGAGCATGGTCTGAATTCCCCGGTGACTCGCTTTCAATATCAGGCATCAAAAAGTACATTGCAACAAGAGCTCCAATCAGGCACCACTGCTAAGCATGTACAACTTAAGGCGGATATGCAGGATTTCCATATTGAGATCAATCAACAAATGAAGGTGTTACACAAAAACATCGTGAATGATATTGTGCAAGCACTTCGTCCCCAACAAGAAGAAGATAGCTTTGTTCCTTTCTATGGCAGTGATGATCCAGAGGAGTATCTTGAGTGGGAATGGCGAATGGAGAAAGTGTTTAGATTTCAGAAACTTTCCAAAGATCAAGTGGTGATGCGTGCCACGAGGGAGTTTGAAGACTATGCTTATAGTTGGTGGCAACAACTAATTGGAAAACAATTCATTAAATCTTGGTCAGATTTGAAGGCGTTCATGAGAAGCGAGTTTGTGCCATCCTATTATGTGCAGGAATTGCTTCACCATTTGGAGAATATCACACAAGGGAGTATTACGATTCATCAAGACTCCCGTAAGTATCCATTCTACGTCGAGAAGATCGGGCGGCCCCGTATCATCTTGAGCAACCTCCGAGCGGTCGGTCTCACATACCCCGACTCGGACAACTCTCGTCAGATGCTTGCGGCCTTGGACTTGCGTGTTTGGGAGATGAAAGTGACCACCATCAAGGACACCACTGACCTCTCGACTTTGACTCTTGATGCGTTGTACTCACGCCTCAAGACTCACGAGATTGACATTGTCTCTCGCAAATCGAAGTCACAGTCGATGGCTTTGGTCACTGATCCCAGTCCTGCCTCTGGTTCTTCTGTTGACACTCTTTCGGGTGTCACATAAATTTTAGTTAAATGTCTCAACTATCCGGTCTAAATTTAATTCCAAAATTTTCCATAGTCAATTATTCTAAATGCCAAACTTGTGTGCAGGCAAAGCAACCTCGTAAACCTCATAAGGGTGTGGAGAAAAGAAATTCGGTACCTTTAGAACTCATACATTCAGATCTCTATGAAATGAATGGTGTGTTGACGAAAGGAGGGAAAAGATATTTTATGACTTTAATTGATGAGGCTACTAGATATTGTTATGTGTATCTATTGAAAACAAAAGATGAGATTTTAGGCTATTTTAAAACTTGTAAAGCTGAAATTGAGAATCAACTAGAAATAAAAATGAAAAGATTTAGGTTGGATCTTGGTGGAGAGTATTTCTCAAATAAGTTCTCCTAATTCTGTGTAGAGCATGGAATTCTACCTAAAAGGATGCCTCCCTGTTCACCTCAATCCAATGGGATTGATGAAAGAAAGAACTGCACATTGAGCGACTTGGTTAATGCCATGTTAGAAATTGCGAGTTTATCTAAGGCATGATGGGGGAGGTTGTATTGACCTCAAATCATATTCTAAATAGCGTTCCCACTAAGAATAGTAAGATTAATCTGTATGACGGATGAAAAGGGAGAAAACCATCACTATCCTATTTGTGTACTTCGGGTGCTTAGCAAAAATCAATGTACCAATAATTAAAAAGTGCAAATTGGACCTCAAACGATGGATTGTGTCTTTCTAGAATATGCTCACTGCATTACCATCTATAGATTTCTAGTGGTTAAATCTGAGGTAACTGACATACATGTCAATACAATAATGGAGTCTCATATGCTACATTTTTTGGGAATATATTTCCCATGAAGGATATGCATAACTCTACTAGTCAAGCAAATGATTTAACTCCTGAACTCATAATTTCCATTGAGCATTCTGAACATATACATGAACAAATCCTTGAGAAGGATAACAGTGTTGCTTCTAGAAGGAGCAAAAAGATAAAGCATTGAAAAATATTTTGGAGATGGTTTCATTATGTACCTTGTGAATGATGTTCCCAATCTATTTCAGAGGCATATACATCTCCTAATGCAGAGTACTAGAAGGATACAATCCATAGTGAAATAGATTCCATTCTCGCTAATGGAACTTGGGAAATCACTGATCGTTTGTATGGTTGTAAGTTAGTTGAATGTCAGTGGGTGTTCAAAAAAAGCTCAAGCCTGATGGTATTATTGAAAAATATAAGTCACGGCTTGTGGCCAAGTGTTATACTTAAAAGGAAGGTGAAGATTTCTTTGATACTTACTCACCTGTTGCTAAATTGACCACTATATGAGTACTACTATCTTGGCTGCTTCATATGGTCCCGTTGTCCATTAAATAGATATTAAGACATATTTCATTAATGCAGAGCTAGATGACAAAATCTACATTGAACAACCTGATGGTTTTATGGTAACCGGTCAAGAGGGCAAGGTTTGCAAGTTACCAAAATCTCTATATGGTCTCAAGCAAGCACCTAAGCAATGGCATGAAAAATTTGATAGAACTTTAACATCTATGGGCTTTACAGTAAACAGAGCCGATAAATGTGTGTACTACAGCTATAGTAAGGGTGAAGGAGTTATATTGTGTTTATATGTTGATGACATACTTATCTTTGGAACAAATTTTAACGTGGTTAATGAGGTTAAGTTATATTTGTCCCAAAATTTTGACATAAAAGATCTGGGAGAAGCTGATGTAATTTTAAACATCATGCTGATCAAGGGTGAGGATGAGATTACACTTATGTAATCCCATTATATGAAAAAGGTCTTGAGCTATTTTGGCTATATGGATAGCAAGCCTTCTCCAACACCTTATGATTCTAGTCTAATACTTCAAAAGAATTGAAGACTAGGAAAGGATCAGCTGAGATATTCTCATATTATTAGTTTACTCATGTACCTAGCTAGTGCTACCCAGCCTAACATATTAAGCTAGTTTACCTCTAATCCGGGAGATGATCATTGGTGTGCACTTGAGCGGGTTATGCGCTACTTGAGAGGTACGATGAGTTACAAAATTCACTATACTAGATACCCTGGTGTACTCGAAGGGTATAGTGATTCCAATTAGATATCTGGTGCTGATGAGATTAAAGCTACAAGTGGATATATTTTCACTCTAAGCGGTGCTGCTGTCTCATGGAAGTCTTGTAAACAGACCATATTGACAAGGTCAACCATGGAGGCAGAACTCATAGCATTGGACACAACCACTGTTGAAGTAGAATGGCTATGTAAACTCTTGATAGACTTACCGATGGTTGAAAAACCAATTCTGGCTATCCTGATGTACTGTGATAATCAAATGGTTCTCATTAAAGTGAATAGTGCAAAGGATAACATGAAGTCCTCCATGCATGTGCAAAAATAATTGAAATTTGACAGGAAATTGAGAAACTCTGGAGTAATAGCTATGGATTATATCCCAACAACTAAAAACTTGGCAGATTCCTTTATAGGATTTATCACGGAATGTGATAGATCATGCTTCAAAGGAGATGGGAATGAGAGCTATGTGAGTTACACCATAGTGGCAACCCAACCTATGTGATCGGAGATCCCGCCAAGTAGGACCTAGGAAAAACAAACTATTTGGTTAACTGAAGGAGAGTGCATTCTATAACCCACTCCACTGAAGATGTCATACTCTCAAATCTGTATGGTAGGATGACTTTGTCGTAATGTGTTATGTGGCTTTAAATAGCAAAGATGCTGTCTATAGAGTATTCTTGAAAGAACACACCTATGTGAGCCCGATTGATAGTCATAGTCTGTGAGAAGTAGGTACTCTCTAAGAGGCTCATGAAGAGACACCAAAGTATAACTTATACGCTCCTCCCGAGGGGTAGCCCATTTGTAGCCTAGTATCAGTAAAGGTTTTAAGTGAAACTCATTCACGCAAAACTGCCAATTCAAGGCCTAGTCCATTATGTAGTTGTGAATGAATGTAGCTTGAAGCTCTAGGTGGATGTTCAACCCTAACAGGTCTCCACTGAAAAATTGGTACATTAACAGTGTTTTGAAACAGCCGGCAAACTTTGTGAGCCTCTGATATCTAGTGGGGATTGTTGGAATAATGGGCCTTGGCCCATTCTTTATCAATAATTCTAAGAAAAATCCTAAAGGCCCACTCATGCATGGTGGTATGTGGGAAAGTTTAATACCACATTGCTAGCCAAGGTGGAAAGACACCACCTTATAAGGTGGAGCATGTCTAGCCTTGGTGAAGCAAGAGAAAGAAGAACTACACGTGCGCGCTCACTTGCCTTGCCAGGCCAGGGCACATGATGTGTGCATGAATGGTGCATTATTTTGGGTTCGATCGTGGGGCCCAGATGCAGCTTTCTTTTGCCATGCACTTTTGTCAGAATGGAAGGAGATGTGTAAAAACACTCTAATCACGCGGCATTAATTATGATTAATGCACCTTCCATTTTTTAAAGACATGATTGCAGTTCCCCTCTAAAGTCTATAAGAAAGAAACTCTACCTACCTTTTCAAATCTGCATCTGATTGCGAGTTGAGCTCTTTCACTGCTGTGCTGCTACCAGCTATCCCATCCCTTCGCCGGCGTGTGCCAGTCGTGGGGAGAGCAGGTCTCCAAAACCATTGTCCTTGAGATCCTGTATAGGAGAGGGCAAATCAGATTTTTGGGAAGCGATTTGTGCAACTACTCACCGTTCACTGTGGCAACTACTTCCGCAACTTCTCGGCAACGCTATCTTCTTTTTCCCCGCAACGTCCTTCGTTTCACTTTGGTAACATCTAGTAGTTCGTATTTTTTCCTTTAAATTGTCAGTATGAATATATATGCTTCATTGTTCATAATACTTACATTGTTATTTCATGCTCATGAGAGATATATGCGTATGATCTAGTTTCTACTTTTACTCGTGTTTACTGTTTATGTTGTTCTTATAGTCATGATTTATTTGCGGAACTGTTTAATCACTAAAGTGCTAAATATCCTAACATTCACCGCCTCTGAAATGTGGTTACTAACAAATTATGAGCGATGGATTTCAAGTAGCTTAAAAGGCATGTTTAGACCGCAACAATTTCACATGGAGCAGTTCATTTTTTACAGGAATAGGCGGAATTTCCTGGTTTCAAACTGGACTATGTTTATGAAAGGAGCAATGGAGCATAGCCACGGTAAGCTAGGGTGTATGCATACGTGTAAAGGCTCAGCTTGTGCCGTCAAAATTTAAAAAGTGACAGATCTGAACATCATAGCATTTGATGACCTAGAGAAGCATGCAATAATAGTACGCAGTACTGATCGATAGGAGCAATCTAGGTAACAAACGAGGCAAAGCCGATTAAGATTCGAGTATTCGACAGGACACGCCTGGCCCCTAGCTAACAATTTTCGGTGCTTCGTCTTTGTTTTTTTCCCTGGGGAGCAAAACAAGCGGCATCACATTATTCGCAGGAGCATCATGTTAGGTGTAGTACATCCATTGTCCATCACATCCTTTACAAACGCCGCGGGAGTTTTTTTGGGGGGGGGGGGGGGGGGTACTTGTGATCCGACGTTATTACGTTGGTCTTCTTTACTTTGGTGTGCTTGGGCCATCATTTGTTTTGAGGTTTTGTCGGCTGGAACTCAGATACAATGCGGATCACATCACTTCTCATGGTGACTTCAAGCAACTGCACGATCGAACGAAAACGAAAGCATATGTTTACATTCCATTTGCTGCATCGCATAGTTCAGAGTTGAAACTGCCTGAGAAAAGGGGAATAATTTATATACCCAAACATGAAGCATGATTCCCATGACGACTACAGCATATACATCTGGGTGTCTCTTACGGGTCCACCTCTTCAGGTAAGATGACGTTGTCTAGGTAAACTAGCTGCATTTCATCTCTCCAGATCTGAAAATCGTGCGGCATTTTTGGCAGTCAGAATCTTAGTTGAGGTTTACGAAAAATAGTAACAAGCCATCTAAATCTGTGTTATCAATAAAATAGAGGGAAAGGGGAAAAAATTCAATACCAAGTCCCTAAATTCAATCCTGATGTGAGGCACGTTCGTTTTGTGAATATCGTTCCCTGACGGGCCTTTTTTGTAGTAATTCTTGCCAATCCAGTGTGCCTGCAAGAGATCAATAGATGATTTGTTATGCACTGTGTATTTACATTTACTAGAACTTAGCAGGCAAGAATTTGATCAAACATCATTTGTAGAAATACTACATGTGACTAAAATGGTAACAGGCTCAGAACCACCACCAATAAAGCTTCCAAAGAAGTAACATAATAAGGTTTACTCACCTTGAGGGCATGTGAAAACCCTGATTGATAGACAGAGTTTCTCGCAATTTCACATAAATCACAAGAACTCAGCTTCCACAGCTGAAACAATACCACAATGATAGTGAGCTCCTTATGCTTTTATTGTATGAATGCAGTGGTTATGTAGGTTATTTAGCATATTATGAATCCATGCATACTTGCACAGGTGCATAAGGAACTGGATACTTGTATGCACATGCACATACACACGTGCACATGCGCATGTGCGTTTGCATGAGATGAAGAGAAAAGGGAAGGATAGGGGAAGAGAGGGAGTACTGAAGCGGCAATGCTGTATTCTTCCACCAATGGTTCTTTTGTCAGGTGAATTTGCAATGGATCATCCGTCGACAGTGAGACATTCAGGCCTCGTTGGAAAAACATTGGAAAAGGATTCCGATGGTAATCAAGAAACAGGGAGTTGTTACTTAGTGGGGACATTGCCAGACCAATCTGATAAAATTGAAACGCAATAGATTAAAAAGAAAGAACACCACCATTTAAAAATTAAAAAAATGTAACACCACAATGTTAGACAAATCTGCCATGCTTTTTATTGTTATATTAACATTGCAGAATTAATTGTTAAAAAAATGCAACCACAGAAATCACTCAAAATTACACTGGATTATGGAAACAGGCAGTATTACCTGACCAAGATAGTATAGATATTGAAGAACAGGAGACTTCCTTAAATTGATTCCATGTGAAATACTGTGACAAAGAAGAAATGTCGCAGCCAAGTGGTCGACGTCTCCAGCCTGTGCAAGCATGCCATTTAGAGAAAACACAATGCCAGAATGTCAAATTGGAACATTGTAAGATATTTTACCTCGCCAGCATGTGGACGGAATTTGATAGTGGTCATTCCCTTCGACTCACGCAGCTAAAAATTGGACAGAAGTATTACTTTCCAGTAACAAGAATAGTAGAGGTAGAAGGACGACATGCCTACCTTGTTCAGTGCATATAAGTTAGCATAGCAGTAGTACGCATAATATGAGAATGCAGGGTTGAAGACATTGGTCCATTGTTCAGGTGTAGGCATGTGCTTTGTTGGACGCCTTTCAGGTTTACTCTCATCATCAACTAAATCCAACCCTACAACCTGGCCCAAAAGGAGAGAATTTTTTCATATCAACATATTCATCTAGCTTGAATAGCTCAATCTCAACACCCACATGAAATTCAGTTGTTCCATTAACCAGGTATATTCTAAAGAGTGAGAAGTTTATAGTTCACATGAACTGGAAACTAGATTAACTGCTCTAAAAGGTAAGGATGGCGGTGTTGCGGCCTAATCTAATGCATGGTCTACACAAAAGAACAGCTTCTCAACCTTTGATTCGTGAAATTTTGTGCATAAACTATAATCAAACCAGTTTAGGTGCTTTCCAGAAGAAATGTTACAAATTAAGTATATGCTTCAGATAAACAGGGTCTGTCTAGGCATGAAATACGTATTTTGAAATAGATACCAGGAATCGCTGTTTAAATGACCCATCTATCTCTCTAACCTTTCATCACTTTTTTAATGGAAATTTCATCATGCTATTTCATAGACTTGTTCTACATTAATGAGTAATGACTGTAGCACTCTTGAGCTTACATAAAAATATAAATAAACAGCAGCTTGTGAATATCAACTGTAGATGCGTGAGTTGTTGAGACCAGACACATGGCAGAAATACAATAGTTATCCAGATCACAAAATAATGAGAACACAATTTCTGAACCTGCTTTAGGAAGACATGAAGCTGCGGGTGCGAAGCTGGATCAATAGTAACCTCAAATAGAGGAAGGAAAATGTTGTCAAGAAGATTTTGAAATGATGTAACAATACCCATTTCCTTGTACACATTATACAGGCGTGGAATCTGCAAAACAATACAAAAAAAATCATCTGCATGGGACACTGGCACACTGCAAATCAAAACATAATGAATTACTTACCAATCAATAACCATTTTTAAAGACTTAGTTCATGCAGAAAGAATAATTTATTCATTAAGATCGCTAGTAGATCATAAACTGAAAGACCTCCACATATTTGGACTGTCTGATAAGCACATCAGATGGTTCTAGTTCACCGTAAGAGAAATGTGTGGCAACGGCACTGGGGAAGTGAAACAAAAACTCAAAACTTCTATTCTCATTAGTTTATGGATTAGGTAACGTTCCACGGATAAGAGCCACCTCTCATGCTAAAGTCCTCATTTTACAAGCTAGATTGTTGTGAGCATGGTTGTCACGTCGTCGCCAAGGCATCTTGGCGGTCCAAGAGGGACGTCATGGAGGATTGCCTCGCCTGGGCCAACTAGGCGGGAGCCTAGGATTGTGCGGTGTCCACGGCAAGCGGCTAGGCAGGCGCCTTGGCCAGCTGGCAAGGGTGGGTCTGGGCAGGAGTGGACGGGATTAGTGACGCTGCAGGGGGGCGAGGTGGGAACTGGAGTACTGCTCAGCTCTACTGCATTCCTGATCTGTTACGTGCCTCTCTGGCTCTCTGCTCTGCACTCTGATCTGATTTGTGAATGTTTGTACTTTGTGGAGAAGTGATGGGAAAAGAGCAAAAGAAGAGTAGGACATCAAGATATGCAACTGTCATAGACCTCTCTAATTTGCTATCTTATTCAACCCCTTTAGCTTGCCGTATCTCGCCTTGAGGATGCCATGGCCAAGGTTCCAAAAACCGGAACGGGAAGAAATCCCGGTCGGCGGCCGGTAACGGTAACCGGGCGGTTACCGGAAAAACCGGTAAAAAACCGGTCACAATTTGAAAATCAAAATTTGAATTTTGAGATATTTTGAAACCGGTAACCGGAAAAACCGGCCGGTAACCGGAAAACCGGAAAAAAACCGGCCAAAATTTGAAAAATCAAAAATTCATACCAGCCGGTTTTTTGGTTACCGGTCTCCACCGGTAAAACCGGTAACCGGCGGTTACCGGCCGGTAACCGCCGGGATTTTGAACCATGGCCATGGCATTCAGGCGCATGGATGCCATGGCGTCTTGGCGCCTCTCAGGCACCGTGGTCGCTAAGTCCACTATGACAAATATGGTTGTGACTTGTGAGAAGTGATTTTACAAAAATATGGACTGCATGCCTTTACAAAATTACATATCCTTGGTGGAATAAGTCAGCAGTAGTGATACAGAAATAGCTAAAGAAAATAACAGCAACACAATCTCAAGTCTAGGCTTTACTACATGCCCATGACAGCAGGGTTCAAAATCCCGGCGGTTACCGACCGGTATGAATTTTTTATTTTCGAATTTTGGCCGGTTTTTTTCCGGTTACCGGCCAGTTTTTCCGGTTACCGGTTTCAAAACATCTCAAAATTCAAATTTTGATTTTCAAATTGTGACCGGTTTTTCCGGTAACCGCCCGGTTATCGTTACCGGCCGCCGATCGGGATTTCTTCCTGTTCCGGTTTTTGGAACCTTGCATGACAGTATGAATAGAAGAGGTGGATAAAGCAGACAAAACTAATCAGTATAGCATATTAGCATGCAGTTCCACTAATTGCAAGAAAAATACAGAGCGATAAGTACCAGCAAAAATAGAGTGTACCTGAACCAGCCAGACAACATTTTCACTATACAATTCATTGTTTACTATCCAACTCGCAAGTTGGTCCCACTCACTTTGCTTCCTCCCATAGATTGAAATCCTATATTCAGCCATCTGGTGAAGCAAATTAGAGCAGACAAGTTTAAAGACCTCAAATAAGAATTACATCTGCATGAAAAAAAACAAAAGAATAAATAATCAAGTTGACAGTTTACCTGATATTTGCTTGCAGAAAGGTCAGAGAAAACTTGCTTCGTCAGTTCAGCAAGAAAACGGCCTAGTTTAAATCAAATAGCAATAGAAATATTTCAAAAAGCACCAAGATAGTTTTCTTAAAAAAAGTAAAATATTGGATAAATTGAATGTAATAATCACAGTCATTCCCCTAACAACAAATAAATAAAAAATATCATACAAAGTATACATTAACCACATGCTGAATCTTTCAAATGATAATTTTTAGGCCTGTTTCACCAAACCTAATTAGTAAACAATGAATTGTATACTGAAAATGTTGTCTGGCTGGTTCAGGTACACTCTCTCTATTTTTGCTGGTACTTATCACTCCGTATTTTTCTTGCAATTAGTGAAACTGCATGCTAATATGCTATACTGATTAGTTTTGTCTGCTTTATCCACCTCTTCTATTCATACTGTCATGGGTATGTAGTAAAGCCTAGACTTGAGATTGTGTTGCTGTTATTTTCCTTAGCTATTTCTGTATCACTACTGTTGACTTATTCCACAATATTGGATAAATTGAATGTAATAATCAATCATAGTCATTCCCCTAACAACAAATAAATAAAAAAATATCATACAAAGTATACACTAACCACAGGCTAAATCTTTCAAATGATAATTTTTAGGCCTGTTTCACCAAACTTAATCTTAGACATTGTCAAAATCAAAATAAGGCAAAAACAGTAACATACAAGCAGCTTTATCTTTCAGCTTACATTCGTGTGTAAGCCCATTATCCAAAGAGAAGCTGAAGCTAAGGGTGGTGGCTCGCAGGTTTATAAGCTCAGTAGCTCATAAGTTCGGTTTACAAAATTGTTAGGGCTCATCTTAGAAGCTAATCTATAAGCCCAATAAATAGCTCATCCTAAGCCTAATATAGGCCAGACAGACCCTTGCAAATCATATGATCACAAAAGAACAATGAACACTAACACAAAGGCTTATCCACCTGCAATTAAGTTCAATAACTTAGAACCTTCAAGCACAAAGCAGAAGGGTTTCACCCAGTATTTCAAATACTGTGTTATAGCACCTTTATGGCAGAGCAAGTGTTATGGCCACTCTAACGTGGCTGCTATATCTGAAGATGCAGTGCTAATGCAGCCATGGGAACTGTTACAGAACATATAATACAGTAGGCACTTCTGTGCAGAAATATTTCAGCTTTCCTTGATAGCTATTCATTGTATATATGGTTTTCCAAGAAGTTTTCTATTGCACCTCCTTTATTTTTTCCACAATCAATTCATATGTAATCCCTATTCCCTCAATGATTTCCTGATCTGGTCATCTTGATTTTCCAAGACCTACCCCTGTGAAGCACCAATGTCGAATAGGCATTTCCTCCTAGCATTCATAACGTGACTATACTGGACACCATCATGCCTCTCATGTGTGTCCAGGGCATGCCAAATCACGTACACTTTCTAAAATACAAATTTAGTTTACAAGTTCCAGCACTTGCAAGGCACGGCCCAGCACATGTTGGACAGTGCCCAACACGTGGGCATGACCTGACATGTAAGACACAACCAGACCAACTAGATCAAGTTGAGTTTTTGTGTGATGCACTCATGCAATTAGATCAAGTAGTTTTTTTTTCTTTCCAATTTGTTAGTGCACTTATGCAACAATCTGGCGAAGGGGTTAAGTAGTTAGGTATTATTGCTAAATGGTATTTATTGTGGTAAGATGCCATTGTGGCATCAAGTGATGTGCGGTACTGATGGAATTGTAAGAAATCTTCAAGCACAAATCTATTGCAATAGCCCATGGGGTTTATATAGTACAATGGACACAAATCCTAGAAAACAGGAAAAGACCTAAATACCCTTAACACCCCCATCAAATGTAAGACGTATGCAACAGCATTACATTTGAAAAGGGTTGACACTAAAATAGGCAAAAATCAAAAATCCATGTCTTGAAGATGTCGTCAAAGCGTGCAGCTCTTGCAAAATTGTGTCGGAAAAATCGCCTCCCATCCGAAATCGTGCAACAACCCATAAAACACAAAGTGTAGGGGTAGAGGTAAGCGGGAACAAAGTCAACCGCGGTAACACGATGAAGAGGATGTGGAAAGTAAGAGACCTATCGAATCAAGCCGAAAAGGGAGATAGAATCATAGCGACACAGATCAAAGCCTAAGATGGTGGCGGTGCAGTGCACAAGAAACGCAATGGAGGCATGGTGCAGAAGAAGCGCGGTGGCCTTAGAAGCTCGGGCGCGGCGGCTCAAAAAGAAGCGGTGGCATCATAGAGACTTCTACGATTTGCAATGGCTCAAAGAGAAGAGCGGCGGCTATGGCTATACGAAAGGAAGAAGAGGATCACAATCATCCAAAAAGATGGAACATGGCTAGCAAAGCAATCAGCTGACTGACAAGAAATTTGTGAACTCGCATAGCTTTGACGAACTAAAAGAGAAGTTATGGATTTGGACAGATACAACTGAAGACTCAAAATTCAAAAAGCTCAAAGACTAACTTAAAAGACAGAAGAACCATTATCCTCAGCATTCCTCAGCATCGATGCAGCCTCCCTTCTCTCACTCCTCTCCCCTTTTTTTCCCTTCGCACTCCCCCTTCTTCCCCACTCTCTCTCCCCCACACCCGACTCCCTTCTCTGGTGAACGGCGGCGGGAGGCCGGCCGAGGCGGCGGCTAGAGGTGCGGATCGGTGGCTCGGAGGCGGCGGCGGAGTCGAAGGTACAGAGCGGCACGGGCGGCTGGCGAGGAGGCCAAGGCAGCAGGGATCCGAGGCAGCGGGAGCCGAGGCAGGCGGCGGAGGGCCCAGAGCCGGCGGATCCTACAGCGGCAGCCGGATCCGGGCGGCACTAAGGAGGCGCGGTCGGATCCAAGGCGACGGTGGCCAAATCCAGTGGCGAGGAGCCTGGATCCAGTGCGGGTGAGACGGCCTGATAGAGGAACCACCGGATCCGGCAACGGGGAGCCCGAATCCGGTGCGGGTGAGACAGCCTAACAGAGGAGCCACTGGATCCGGCAATGGGGAGCCCGGATCCGAGCAGGGCGGCGGTCCACACGGCCGGAAGGGAGACCGGCGGCGGTGCGGCGCAGAGGCGTACGGCGGCGCAAGCGGGCGCTGGCCTGGTGGTGTGCACGGGACGACGGATCCGGTGCGAAGGACCCCAGATCCGGCTCCGGCTCGGGCGGCCAAGGCGGCGCGGAGGAGATTGGAGTCGGCCAGATCTGGCGCGGGCCGGCAGCGCAGGCGCGGATCGCCCTGACGCGAACGCAGGTGACGGCGGGCGCGTCAGCCGGGAGGCAGCAGATCCGACGCGTCTAGGCGGCGGCGCGATGGAGTCGAGCAACGACTAGAAGAGGTGGCCGCCCTCGGGAGTGGAGAACACTCCTCCCGGGGGCGGCGGTGACCGGTGACGGTCGGAGTGGAGGCTAGGTTCAAAACCTGGGCTCTGATACCATGTAAGAAACATTCAAGCACAAATCTATTGCAATAGGCCATGGGGTTTATATAGTACAATGGACACAAACCTAGAAAACAGGAAAAGACCTAAATAACCTTAACAGGAATAACACCAGTGAGTGCTAGAGAAAAATTATGCATGTTACTTTGTAGTTCAAATGTACACTAACATGCCGCATTTTGTGAAAAGTGCCATATCACTATGTCTGTATCTCGCCATGTATTGTTAGCTATATCCATAGGAGTGAAAACTTATGAGGAACTAAACGTTGGTCAGATCACTTATGCAACTCAGTATGTGCTAGTGGTACGTTAACTGCTTCACTATGCCACTCAGCAGCTTATACGCTCCAGCTACCGCTGTTGGCATTCGGTAATTATGAAGAGGACTATCGATTAGTTTACACTATATGGGCTTAGGGCATCAATAGTTTAACTTATAGGGTTTATGTTGCGTAGAATGACACTTATCACATGCTTATTGTAAGAATGAGGCCTTATATTATGAAAGGGCCCAACAGGCCAATATATATCCATGTACAATATGCAAAGAGACCCCTAGACTATACACATATCTAACACCCCTCTCAAACTCATGGTGGATCAACACTGAATTTGGAGAGGTAGAACCGATGCTGAGCTCTAGCCTGTGCCTTGGTGAAGAAATCTGCTAACTAAAACTCCAAGGGCACATATTGAAGAGCAATAACTTTTTCTTGCACCTGCGATCGCATGTATGAAGCATCCATTCCAATGTGTGTGGTGAGCTCAAGCTTCACAGGATCTCGAGTAATGTTGATCGCGCCAGTACTATCTGATAAGAGAGGAGTCCGTGCAGTAGTGGAAACATTGAAATCCTCAAGTAGCCATCAAAGCCAGGTGATCTCAGCTGTCAACGATGCCATGGCTCTCAACTCAGCTTTAGCGCTTGAACGAGAAACGACAATCTGCTTTTTGGTCTTCCAGGCAATCAAGGAGGAACCAAGGAAAACACAATAGGCAGAAAGAGACGGGCGACCAAAAGGATCACTAACTCAGGTCGCATCAGAGTACGCTTGAAGCTGCAAAGAACTAGAGCGGGGAAAGAAAAGGCGACAACTATGGTCTCGTGAAGATATCGCAGAACACGAAGGTGACTATAGTGGAGCTGAGTAGAAGCAGAGACAAACTGACTCAGGATGTGAACTGGGTGAGAGATGTCAAGACGAGTGATGCCAAGGTAGACAATGCTCTCAACAAGATGGCGGTAAAGGATGGGATCCTCAAGAGGCTCGCCATCGGTAGTTCAAAGGTGAGCACCAAGCTCCATAGGAGTATCCACATGCTGATCAGTGAGACAAGTGCGAGTAAGGATATCCTGAATGTAACACTCCTAGGAGAGATAATAGCTCTCAGGCGTAGAAGTGATCTCAATCCCAAGAAAATAATGAAGAGGACCCAAATCAGACATTAAGAAATGCTCATGGAGATGCTCCTTCACAAAGTCAATGTACTGAGAAAGGCAATGTACTGAGAGTCATCACCAGTGATGATCATATCATCGATATATAGAAGGAGAAGCGTCCGACCCCGAGGAAAGGTGTGAACAAAAAGACAGGGTCGTGATAGCTGGCGGAGAAGCCGGCTGCAGTGACGACAGAGGAGAACCGGGCAAACCAAGCATGAGGGGCTTGTTTTAACCCATAGAGAGCGACGAAGGCGACAGACCATACCATCAGGGATAGAATTCCCAGGGGGCGGCAGCATGTAGACCTGCTCATGCAGCTCGCCATTGAAAAAGGCATTCTTGATGTTCAACTGAGAGATGGGCCACTGTCGAGCAAAGGCCACATCAAGGAGAGTGCGAACGGTGGTCACGTGAGCGACAGGAGCAAAGGTCTCATTATAGTCACGGCAATGCTCCTGCTGAAAACCACACGCCACAAGATGAGCCTTGTAGCGCTCAAAGGAATCATCTGAGTGGGTCTTGATCTTGTATACCCACTTGCACGTGATGGGAGTGACAAGTGCGGGTAAGGGTACAAGATCCCAAATGCCATTACGCTCTAAAGCGGTAATCCCCTCAGACATGGCGAGCCGCCACTCAGGGTGAGCAGCAGCCTCGCGATAAGTCAGAGGCTCAGAAGAGGCAGCGGCTGCAAAGCCATAGTGCTCAGGCTGCCTAACAGTGTGGTGATCATGAAGATTATATCTGCAAGAGGGTGGAGCAAGATCCAACAAGGACGGAGAAGAAGAACTGGGAACAGGGCCAGCAAGGAGGGAGAGCCAACTAGAGAGGGAGGAGGCCAAGGACAATGACAGTAGCATAGAGGAAAAGGTGAAACCTCAACAAGAGAGTGGGAAGGAGCCTCCAACGAAGGTGGAAGCGGAGCAGCCGGAGGAGAGGGAGACAAAGGAGGTAGATGAGGCGAAGCAGTAGTGGAAGTAGGTAGAGAGTGAGGAAAAGTCATAAAAGAGATCGACTCAACAAGAGAATCAGACCTAACTATGGGAGAATGAGGGTAGTAAGGTTGGGACTCGTCGAAAGTGACATCCTGGGAGATCCTCATCTGGCGAGCAACAGGGATGTAGCAGCGATAACCCTTATGCTCAAGACTATAGCCAAGGAAAACACACTCAACTGACTGACCAGTCTTCTTAGTGCGCTCAGGAGGTGGAAGAAGGACGAAGCAGACACAGCTAAAACTGCGGAGGTGACCATACTCTAGGGATCAACCAAAAAACGCTCAATGGGAGTAGAACCCTGAAGGGCGGTGGAAGGCTACATGTTGATAAGGAAAGCAGCAGTGGAGATAGACTCAGCCCAAAAGTGAGGGGGAACAGAAGAAGCAAGCATAAGAGCTCGAGCGGTCTCAAGTAGGTGACTATGCTTACGCTCAAAGACACCATTCTGAGCATGAGCACGAGGACAAGAGTACTGGGGAAGAGTGCCCTGTTCAACGAGAAAATGGCGGAAGGCAGCAGAGAGATACTTGCCAGCAGAGTCAGCACGAAACATACGAACAGCCAAATCGAACTGAGTGCGAACCATAGTGGCGAAAGTCTGATAAAAATAAAGCCAAGTATGATGAGAATAATTATCAATAAAAATCACATAATAACGATGACCCCCTTTCGAAACGAAGGGAGTCGGACCCCAAACATCAGTGTACAAGATCAAAAGTACGACTAGAAATAGTCACTAGAGGGATAAGGGAGCTGCAGCTACTTGCCAAACTTGCAACCCATACAATGTAAAGAAGTGTCTCCATAAACAGACCCAAGGACACCACAACCGATGAGTGACGAAAGACGTGATCCACAAAGATGACCGAGATGATGGTGTCACTGAGCGAAGGAGGTAGTGGATAACGCAGCAAGACCAAAGGGAGTGGTAGCAGCTGACTGGCTGGTGGAGACAGCAGAAGGTAGATGAAGCCAGTCTAGCTCCCAAAGAAGCTTCGAATCACGACGGCGAGGGCCAGTACCAAGCAGAGTCCCCGTGCGGCGATCCTGAACAGAACAAGAGTCAGACTTAAGAACATGACAGTCGTGATCAGTGATCTGACCAGCTGACATAAGCTGCATAGTAAGCTGAGAAGCAAGAGCCAGACGAGCTGAACCCGAGGAGTCTGATCACTAGTCGACACCACGGCGCTGAAGAAGCAAGAGTAGCTGCTGTGCAACATCATCGGAGGAGCCCTGGCGAGAGGCACCAACTCCTGGAGAGGAACCGCCAAAGCCCTTCGAGGAGCATCCACCCCGGCGACCTTGGTCCCTCCTCCGCTTGTAGCAGTGCAGATACATGTGACCATCACGTTGGCAGTAGGTGCAGTGGAGACCCGTAGTAGAAGCAGCAGCTACAGGGGCGCTAGGAGCTAGGGAAGAGATCTCGGTTGGTGCTGAAGAAACAGGCGCTGAGGCAAACAAGACAGCTTGCATCTGGGCTGCGCCACGGAGACGAGTCTCCTCAACACGCACAGTCGTGAGAGCCTCCACTAATCTCGGGCGCGGGTGACGAATCAGGAGCTGAGCCCGCACAATCTCGAACTCAGGTCAAAAACGCGTCAGGAAGTCGTAGAGACAGTGAGTCTCCAGGTGAGCATGGAGCCGCACACAGCAGGGACAGGTCCGGCAAACATCCGGCCCAAGAGAGTCAAGCTGACGCCACACCTTAAACACCTGCTGGTAGAAGTCATCGATGGTGGCATCAAGCTGCTAAAGAGAATGCGCCCAGTGTACGACTGAGAGATACGTGGCATCACTCGTCGACTGATAGTGAGCTCAGAGGCGCTCCCACATAAATCGTGTTGTCGGCAGCTCCGCCACATCTATGGAGATAGCCACTGTCATGCTACCTACCAGGATGGCAGTAGCACGAGCATCGGCATCCTGCCATCGCTCGTAGGCGTGCAGCTCAGACTGGTAAAGCTCCAGAGCTGCCTCCAGTGCAACATTGGCCTCATCCTAAGCTGCTTGATCCGCATTAGCAGGGAGAGCAGGCTGGATAGGCGGTGTAGGACAAGGCGGGCAGAGCTTCTCTCCAGTGAGATGAACCCAAAGCCGTTGGGTGTTGAGGTGAATTCTCAAGTGAACCATCCATTCCCAGAAGTTTGTCCCGTCGAAACGGACAACGAGAAGCAGGATGACGAAGGCGCCACTGGTGGTGGCCATCTGGAGTAGATCAGGCCAAGAAAACGAAGCCGGGACGCCCAAAAATGGTCTGTGTGGCCGGGAATGGCCGGCGACGTTGACCAACCGACGGAGGCGGCGGCGCGTCGGGCGGACGCTCGAGCAGGCGCACGCTTTGGCAGGCACGCGGGCGAGCACGCGTGCGTGGAGACGAGCCACGCACGAGCGGCAGACATGCCGGGCGGACAGCGGAGGTGCAGGCGGGGGCAGACACTGGCAGCGGCGGCCGGATCTGGCTCGATCCAGTGGGATCTGAGGCGGCGGTGGCTGAATCCGAGGCCGCCTAGGAGAGGCGGCGACGAGCGGGCGCGCGTGCGGAAGAAGAGGAGGGAAGGTGGTGCAGCAGCGACGGCGGCGGCGGCCGAAGCCCTAGCCCAACCTGGCTCTGATATCATGTAAGAATGAGGCCTTATATTACCAAAGGGCCCAACAAGTCAATACAGGGTCTGTTCTTTTTGGCTGAAACTTATGTTTTTGGTTGCGGGTTGTGGCTTTTGGGCTGTTCGTGTGAGATTACAGAGTAACAGAAACTCACGTACGGTTTTTGCCGATATAAATAAAGTCGGTATAGTATGTACTACAATTAACTAGTAGACCCTATCTTGAAAAGATACTCCGTTTAAAAGCTAGTTTATGTAAAAAAAGCTAAAAACAGCTTTTAGAAGCTGAAAAGAACATACCCATATATCCATGTACAATATGCAAAGAGACCCCTAAACTATACACATATCTAACACTTATAAGCCCAATAAATCACAATTTGTAGCATTACACCTGAGGTGATACCAACCAGTGGTAACACACTAACAGATAGCTTTTTAATGCTCAGCCATTGATTTGAAGTGAAGTGGTAGGATACTGAACCTCTAAATACAAAAGTAATTCATCAAAAAATTGGTCAGAGTTGATCAGAAGCGACACAGTATAAACCACTACCTGTCAACACAAACACTAGTTTGGCTGCAATCATATTTACATCAAGATAAATGTTCCCAACCTTTACATGGACATACATTTATAGGACTTCCAAAGGACAAAAGGTTTAGGAGAAACAATGATAGTAATATAGAGCTGCAAGCACAGTATTCTGCAATAAAATTTGGAAGCCACGCAAAAAGCGCCAATAACATAAATAAGTCTTGCAGGAAAAATAGGACTTTAGAACAAACAATACCTTGAATAAGATTGTCCTGTTTAAGGAAAATCTCTCTGAGCCTACTTTGGCCACATGGATTGTATTTAAGGTTGAATTTGTCAAAACGATGAAACGTACTTTTGTCTGCATGGACGTCTAGTAAATCTACATTCAAGTCATACCTAAGAAAAACAAGAAGTATTATTAACCACCTAACAGTGGCGTCAGCATTATATATACATACATAGGATAAAATCCAAAACGCACCCAGTTAAGTCCAAGCTCTCAAAAACCTCCTTCAAAGTCATATAAGTGCCATCTCTGAAAATGACAACCTAAATGACACCATACATAATTATGATTATTAGATTATAAGATGACAACCATGTTATGTCTCTAAATACAAGCTACAACAGTCTTCGCAGCAATTGATTCATGAATGTACCTCATCAGGTTCTTTCCTTAGTTTGGACTTTATGAATCTCAGCAAATGTTTTTGATTCATGCATGCTGAGTGGTGAACATGAGTGTCAACCTTCCTAACATTGTAAAAATCACGATGTGGTGCAGTCTTCTGGGCAAGAAACTCCCTATCCGTGTTTAACATCAGATGAAATTTGAACTTCTGAAGACAAAAAAATTATGCATCGCACACAAATAAGTATAGGAGAGGATTCCAATGTTTTCATCGAGTTATGCAGGAGGTAAAATATTTGACAATATGAGTACATGCTCTAGAAGATTCAACCGATTATGGCAGACAGTTCTTGCGTTTCCTGCAGCAATCACCCGGAGAATATAATGCAAGTCAGTGAAGAAGGTTGTGGCATCAGCCACAGGATAAATTCTTTCCATATCTGAGGCAAAAGAAAAAGGGAAATAAATGAGTCATAGGAACCTGAAATAGCCTAGTTAAGAAAATGAAGCACACCAGAAGGATTCCTTACAGTCTTTATCCGCATAGACATGAACAACACCATCGACCATTTGGAAAACATGCTGAAAGCGCAACCAATAGTTGAAATCAGAAGGACAAAACAGAGAAAAAGGTATTCAAACAATGAAACAAGCAGAACTAAGCTACCTCTGATTTTGGTTCAGGCACATAGGTGAATGGATTGGGATTAGGTTTTGGAGTACAGGGATCAGTTATAACCTCCTTCTCCCATGGAGCGATCTCTTCTCTAAAAAGGTAACAGTCTCTCAACTCAAGGCACTTCTGAAGGATTTTATAGACCTCAATTTCATCAGGAGATGGAATTTCTGGCATCAAATAGAAAATAGCATTTTAATAACCTTCCATCCATCAAATAGAAAATAACATTTTAATAACCTTCCATCCATATGGTACTGAAAGAAAAAATCAACCCAGTGGATCAGATTTTCTTGGACAGAAAGCAATAAAGAAACCATTAGTTTAAAACATTTATTCCTATGAATAGTGAAAATGTGCGTCGCAAAAGAAAAGGATTACTAACTAATCAACAGGAGAAACAAGAGTTTGACAGGCGCAGTGGCACACACCATTCAACAACATTATAGGTCATCCAAAATTTTCACTGCAAAGATTTCGATGACAAAAGGAAAAAGTCTATATAACACCCCGAAATTATAGGTTGTCATTACTCGAAGATTCGTCCAGCACCCCGAAATATGAAACCGGATATTTGACCCCCGAACTTTGCAATCCAGTTCAAATAACACCATAACCCAATTTTGGATGGTGGTATTGCCCGTGTGGCACAATGAGTGGGCGGCTTTACCACATAAGATGACACACTTGTCAAATTTAGGTGAATGACGGGTAGGGCCTTCTCTCCCTAATCGAAACAAGGGGGGAGGGAACTACAGAGACAATGGCCATGGAAGCACAGTTGGGAGCTCGGTGGAGGAAAAGACCTTATGAGCCCCACATGTCACTGACCCAACTTGGGTGTGTCATCCTACCTACGTGGCAAAACCGTCCACTCATCGTGCCACAAAGGCAATACCATCATGTGAAATTAGAAAGGGTGTTATTTAAACCGGATTGTAAAATTCGGGGTGTCAAATATTTAGTTTTATAGTTTGAAGTGCTAAATGGACTTTCAAACAAAATTTAGCGAGTTATATGGAATTATTCCATGACAAAATAATCCATGTTCTTGGCTTACACCAAATAGTAAAAAGAAATGGAGAGCTCTTATAAATCCACATAGGAGTATAGGCATAGCATCTGAATATTCTGTTGGAAGAATGTACTTAAGAAATAAACAAGCATTGGTAAACAAGTATTGGTCAAGCTTGGAAATATTAACATCGCCTTCTTGTTCTATGAAAGGCAACTATTTCACCCCTTGAAAACAATTTTGAGCACTGTTCTGCATATTCAAATGCTATACCGTTTGGAGCAGTTAACAGCTTGATAAATGATTCTTGCTCAGGTTCTCTTCGAAGAATATCTGCAGCAACTGGATCAGGTTGAACGCCATGAAGATCATTGGATATACTATGAGACCGAATCAGGTTTTTTGCAGCTAACGGTGTTGCAGCCCCATTTTCCACAATTGCATTTCCTTTGTGTTCTCCCTCCTGCTCAAAATATTGTTCAAGGATTAAAGAGAAAAAATGGAAGATTTTAGAATCAGTTCCAGTTGCCATACCAAATGAAAGTAAAGAATATATGCCTCAAATAGAATTGATTGATATCAGCAACCAATACTATTGGTTGTATTCCTAATGATGGTAAGATCCAGTCAGAAGACTTGTTATATTAAGTTACTAACTGTAGAGTAACCACCAGACAAACTCACAGTTACCAAGTGTTTGTTGTTACCCTCGAGTAATATTAATTATTAAACATGCAGGCATAGCACATCTTTGCAGCAGATAAAGATTATGTTCAACGTATATACCTTTTATAACACATCCCAGCAATAATTTATTAAAATTCAAGTGGCCATGGTTAATTTTTATACATAAATCAAGCCTTTACAGAAAGATCAGCTGGTATTGTGTCTATTGAAGGTAAAATTACAGGAACACAATATAAAAAAACCTAGAAACAATGGCAGATGAAACAATGGAAGACTTAATGCTCGACATTTCAAAAAAAAAATGTTAGTCATAAATCCGCTTATTTTATGTGCATGATCTCCAGACTTCTAGTACGAAAATTTATGCCAAGTCTGTTTTAACTTCAAAAATATAAAGGACGGAGATTGAAGAAAGGACTAAGTGACTAACAATTATAACAAGAAAGTGGTAATGTTGACTAAAACTTACAAGATTTCCATTTGTGTTCAGGTAGCCATTATCAAGTTTACCACTGTGCTGTGTAGCATCATCCTCATCTGATCCCTCTACGCTCTCAAAAGCACTTGCACTAGCAACAGGGGACTTGGGTGAATTTGGTCTGATTATTCCAACCCGTCTGTTTGAACTTGAACGGACAAGTTGTTTAGTACCTGCATTAATCATTTGTTGTTATCCAGGGTCATTCTTCAAGAAATGAAAAGTGATCATGTTAATATCGTATTACCGTAAATGGCCAAAGAAAGAGGACAGTGTATCACAAAAGTTACAGGTCTATCTGCTGCTGATTAAGCACCCTTATATAAGCACCAATGAATGACATTTTCCCTCGAGAACCATATCGAATTTGGAGTTGATATAACTTTCTTTGAAAAGAGTTGAAGTTTGTTTAGACTCTCGTAATTGATTCTAGAACAAAACTAAGGATCAGCATTCAGCACAACCGACAGAACTAATCATCACATTAGTCGAAATATTAACAAAGAATCAAAATGTTGCTCAAGCTTATGGGCATAGCCATTCCTTTGACCAACCTACATCTTTCTTCATTTCACTGGTTATAATTTAGGAAAGCTCAGTAGCATTGCAAATATGTCCATATTGAAAAGTAACATCCGATGTGAAGCTGACAGGTTGGGCCCTGGCCACTTGTCAATGAGACACCAATGCTATTTCCAACTCACATAAAATTTATAGCATCACTGAGCAATTTGCTCTAGAATTTATGACCTTCTCCGTAAAATGGTACCCTCAGCCTCCTAAGGTTTAAACAAAACTTCAAATTTCTTTAAGATGACATAGAGGAGTATTACTCTCAGCTTCCTAAATAAACAACTGATCACTCCCACTCCACACACGAAATATTTTAATGCGTCTCTCTGTCTATACAATGACTTACTCACTACATCGGGTCACTTCTACAGATACTATCGTTATTTCTCCTTACATTTTCGAGCAGTTCCGGTGCTTGGTCCCCGCCACCTTCATGGCGCCTAAAGCTTAAATTGAGCAATTAGCATACAAACGTTTCAACCAAATTATTCTCACACTGTATAATGTTGCTTGCTTTGCGTGAAAGATATATAATTCGTAGTTGAGCGCAAGATTTGTAGGAGCACACGATAAGCACAACAACATTTGTGTTCCTCTTGCTGCCAAATCCAGTACGAAACCCCACACACTGCCCCCAATCGGAAGCCATTTCACAACCTAGCCTAGCTAGCTCCAAGCCAACTCCCACAATCCTATCCACCCCACACCCAGCCAGCCGCACATGCCCACACGTGTAATAATAGATACAAACAAACGTACCGTCTGGCCCCACGTGCAGCCTCGGCAAGCCCTGAGGGATCTGCAAGCAGGCGGCGGCGGCGAGCGCGCCGTTCACGTGCGGCCCCACCACCCTGGCCACCTCCTCGTCGTCGTCCTCCTCCTCGCCCACGGGGTACCCCCTGGCGGCGCCGCCGCCGCCGGCGACGTAGAGGGCGGAGAGGTCAGGAAGGGACGCGGAGCCGGCGGCCGCGCGGCGCGGGGGAGGGGGCTTCCCGGCGGCGCGGGGCCGCCGCCGCTGGCGGCCGTCGGCGGAGGCGCGGGCGAGGTCACCGCCGAGCTGCGCGACGGCGCGGCAGTGCAGGTAGTAAGCGGAGGCGGCGGCGGCGGAGGCGCCCACGAGGGCCGCGAAGGCGAGCTGCAGCTTGTACGAGGAGTCGGACGCTGAGTCCATGGGCGGGTTTAAAGAGAGGGGATTAGGAGGGGAGTGGGAGCTGGGGGCGGAAGGGGATTGATTAGCACGCGAGGGCGGTGGGGTGGGGGTTATTTATAGGCGCCCGTACGGATGGTGACGGGGCGGGACGCCAGGTGGGGGCCTCGTGGGGTTTTGATGAGTCAGCGGTGGTTCATCGCGGCCTAATTTATCGTGTGATTTAGGACCAGCTTCGTTTCGGTTTTATCTTCTGATTTATTTTTTATTATTTATAAATTTATCTTTTTTAAAATTTTTATTTTTTTGAGCTTTTTTATCAGTTTTTTTCCGTATTCGTTTGTTTTGTCTATGATGAGTTAACATATTTTTTCTTTTTAATTTTTTTTAATTTTAATTACGTCAAATAAGTCACCTTCAACTACAGCGTAATTTCAGTCAATTACAGTACAATTTCAACCATAAAATCACAGCTTTTCATCCCAACCGAGCAGAGCCTTGTTTGCTTTGCTTTGCTTTGCTTTGCTTTGCACTTAGCTAAGCTCTACCCTAGTACTCCCATGCTTTTTTTCTCTATGTTCCTATGTGTCAACTTTAGGTCTTTTGTGAGGACATTGTTGGGTGGGTGGGGTACTGTAGTGTGGGACCATGGAAGGGGTCTAGCGGATAAATGTGGCCTATTCTTTCGCAGCATGGTGAGATTTTCACGTCTAGCCACGAAGGTTTGGTTGGTTGCATAGGAGGAAAACGAAAGGGGTATTATTTGAAGTTGTGTGGATTGCTGCAGTTATCTAGCACACTCAAAAGTAGTCTCTTTTAAGGAAGGGTTAACCCCCGTAGGATTGAAAAGGGAATGAAGACAAAAATTTAAACATAAATGCTTTTGAAAAAGATAAGAACAAAGTTGGGGTTACTATTTTGTTTTAAATAAAGTTGGGAGTTATGGCAACGATTTGGATCTGATAAGTTCGGTACACTCAAGTAAGAGATATTTATGTAAGTATCACAATCAAATAAGAGACGTTTATGTGGCTATCATATCATTCTAGAATAGTTCCAAGAGGCCTATTAGAGAAAAATGTGGGACAAAGAAAGCTTCTTAGAAAGATGAGATCAAAATATGATGTTATCGTAAGAAGACCGGATATGGATGACTTTGGGTTTTTTTTTTGTGACTTATGGCTGAAAAGCACTGTAGCTGGCTGAAAAAACACTGTAGCTGACAGAGACTTATTTAGCATAATTAAATTTAAAAAAATATTAAAAAATATGTTAGCCCATTACATATAATACAAACAAATACAGGTAAAAAAGAACCGGCAAAAAAACTCAACAAAAAGCCAAAAGTTCAGAAAAAGACGAAATTTATGAATAGTGAAAAATAAGCCGGAAGCTAAAAGCTGAAGCCAAAACGATCACAGCTATAACTGTTCAACCTGCTAAAAAGGCTACCTCTTGACATTGCTTCTAGTGGAAGTATAATTATCTTGTACTTTTGTGTAAATTGTGTTTACTTGAAGCAATAGAAATAAATATTTTCCATGTTTTTGAACATATCAGACATATTTTTTCATGTAAAAAGCATCCTGATAAGGGAAGAAGGATTCTAAAAGGGAAATCATGTTGTTCTTGCTTAGTGAGCAAAATTTTATTGGGAACTTTTCGTGCATGAAATGTAGAATACTTTACAAAGGGCTAAAAGAATAGGAAGGCAATTATGGCATTCAATTATTGGCTAGAGTCGAGACCATTTAATTTCTTAGTAAGATTCTTTTTTACTAAGTGCGGAGCAAGGGACCTCTCGGAAAACTAGAATACAAGATACTAAGGGCATGTACAATGGTATGAGCTAGTTGCTAGCTCTAAGATAACTTTTCCAATGATATTAATTTTTAGCACATAGCTCATAACATGAATAGTCCCACATGACATCCTCATATAATCTTGGAATGTGTGTATGAGACTAGCTCTTGATCAAGAGCTAGCTTTTCTCTCTCTTCTATTAAAATATGAAATAATATGTTTAGAACTAGCTCATAAATCACCATTGGATATGCCCTAAGGACATCTCCAACAGTGTCATCTTAGCTGTCTTTTAGTTATATTAAATGAGTAATACCTTATGTGGAGGAGAAATGAGGTGAGGAGAGATAATATGTTGTCTTTTATGCAAGAGACGACTTGAGCTTACAAACCAATGAAAATAGTGAGAGGGTGTAAGACAAGAAGTTATGATTAAAAAAATAGTATAAAATAGTTAAAGAAATAATTTACTATTGAAGAGATTCCTCTAGTGGTGTCATTAGATAATATGAAAGTCTTAAAGACAACCTTAAGCAATATATTATTTTATATGCCCTAAATAGAAAGCTTCCAATAAAGACAAGAGTCAAGAAGTAGAAGTATTATCTTAATCTTTTTTATTATGGAGAAACGTATGGTTTAAACTTGTTTTAAACCCACTCAGAGTATATGCTTTCTAGCTTGGAATCTTCATTTGGAAATAAGTAATATTCTTATGCTGCAATTATATGCAACATTCCTTTTGATTTAACGTAAACAAATCAACATTCTAAATGCAAGTTAGAGGTTAGTGAGAGATTACCCCACTTTAAGAGCTTATGTGGGTGAGCAATCTTTGAGTTTTGATATAAAAAAAAGACTTCTTGATATGTGGGTTAACGAAATTGACATGCATAGCCATTGGATACTTTGAATTCTGTTAGACCATGTGGTTAGGTCTAAGATATTTTGGTGATGAATAATTGACAATGGTTAATTTGTTATGATGAATAATTGGGGATTTTGTTTAGCGTTGTTATGTGAGTTGTGTCGCGTGTGTATGGATTGATGTTGGTCAAGTTTGGATGAATTTGTGCCAGAAGAATATTCTTTGGTCTTTGCATGTACAGGTTGGGCGTGGAGACGGTCATGGTCGATGACGAGGGAGACCGGGACTAGGAGGGGGAAATCTGAGGTCCAGGCGGTCGAGGATGTCACGAGGTGGTCGGGCTCACGCTGGAGTACATGGAGATCAAAGGTGGATGATGCGTGGAGAAGATACAGGAGATGCGGTCCTGGAGGCTTTGACACGTGATGAGTTGGAGAAGTTGTAGTTAGAATTTTGGAAAACCCGTGTTAGGAAGGGTTTCAGGTCCCTTATTTGTTGGAATTGGATTAGAACTCGTGGGCTTTGGGTAAGCCCAGGTTTTAGGCCCTAGACTATAAATAGAGGTGGGGTTGGAGGCTAACCCTGTGCTTTTGGAGAGACTAATTTTGTGCTAGGGTTTAGGGGTGTTAGGAGGGCACTTTGTAGCCACCATGATTTAGAAATAAAATCTAGATCTATTCCAAAGAAATTACAGGCGACTTCGTCTTTGTCTCAGGCTGCATCGCAGTACACGTCGCGCGGCGTGCCTTCATCATCGCTCGGGCAGACGGCGCGAGTAGAAAAAGATACAGAGCAACGCCGCATGAAGTTGGAATTTTTTGTACGGATAATCCGTTTTTTATTCGGAAATACATAAATATACCCGCGACAAAATTTTTTACAAAAATAATCTCCAGTCGCCACCCCATTGGGCGACTTCTATTTTTCGCCCAACCGGGAGGCGACATTTAGGGAATCTGTGTACCGTTGGGCGACTACTGCAATCGCTGTACGGTTGAGCGACTTTGATTGCAGTCGCCCAACCGTTGGGCGACTTCAATTGCAGTCGCCCAGTGGATGGGCGACTTTACTCAGTCCCCGTGAATTTTTAGAGTTTTATCAATTTTGTAGTTTTAAACTGGAAAAAAATATGGTATAGTTGTAATAAAAGTTTATGTTTATTGTATGTTGTAGGTGCATTTAAAATTTTGAGAAATTTTTTGTAAGTACAATTGACTGTAGAACGTTTGATATATACATTGGTATGTTTTAAGGGTTTGCAATCCGCGTGATTTTTGTATGTTTTGTCAATTTTTTAGTTATAAACTGCGTAAAAATCAGATAAAGTTGTAATAGAAGTTTATGTTCAATGTAAGTTGTAGATGCAAAAAAAAAATTTGGTCAATTTTTTTTAGGCACGATTGACCGAAGAACGGTCGATACATAAAGTGATAAGTGATGTGACCAGTGGCATGTGTGGAACTCTGTACTTGTAATGTTCAGAACTCCACCGCTAGTCGTAACATGCCTTAGGGAATATTACATTTTGTCTACTGGGTGTAGCGTGGTTGTTTGCCCTTTTTGTCGCGCCCTGAAGATGGCTCCGCTGCATCTTTCTTCCTGTCAGTCTTGGTCTTGAGAGCTGCCACACGAGCTTGAAGCTCTTCCTCCTGACGCTTGATGGCTGCTTCACGCAGACTTAACTTCTCCCGCCTCCTTTGCAGCTCATCCTCCTTGCCCTTAAGACGGATTTGGTCCACCCTCACGCGACGCTCTTGCTCATGCCGCATTTGTCGTTCCACCTCGCGAGCCTGATCCATCTTGACAAGGTATTGTCCTTTGTTTTCCACCTCGCGAGGGTTCCGTGGCCATGCCGGCGGCACCCGATCCACCCATTCGATGAACTTGCAAGCCTATGTGTGTCGTGGTAGATGTCATGGATAAAGTTGAAGAACGATAACGAGAAACAAAGGATTTAGTTGTCGTCGTTACCACGAAGTCGTCATCCATGTCTGGACATTTGAAGTACCTACGGCCGTAGTTGGCTCGTGGTAGTGGATCCGTCCAGACGCACAACATCGTCCTAAAACCGCAATGGCACTTCGGACGCTCATGCCACTCCGGCACTCCAAAAGGGTCGGACCTCCAGGAAGACATTGTTGTGTAGTAGTATTGTGATGGCTTGAGGAGGAGGTGTCCCAAACGATGCTCCAAATCCGGCTCTATCACGGAGTACCACCTCGAAACGATGCTCCCTGTTGCCCATGACATGCACTGTGTGCAATTGACCCTTCTGTGCCTTCGCCTCCATGTACGCAGTAATTTTTGACGAATACTGGGCTCCGGGATTGGCCGCATGAAGCGCGGCACTCGCGTGCCTCTCCCTGAAGTAGCGGATTGTGCTGTGAAGAACACCTTCCACGATGGCGACAAGGGGCTGAGAACGGAGACCCCTGAGAACCCAATTGTACACCTCGGCAAGGTTAGTTGTCATTATTCCGTACCTTGCGCCATCCGTGTCGTGCAACAGCGACCACTTCTCCAATTGTTCCCCCCTCGATCCACTGCGAGAAGCACTTGATGTTTCGCGCGCTCCTCCTTCTTGAACCACTTGGGTTAGACTCATCGATTGCTGGCAAGCATTGCGGTTGTGCCTCCCCAGGAGTGACCGGCCCCTTGCTCCTCTCGTCGACGTTCTTCCTGGTGTGCTCATCCAACAACCCCCATAAAGCATCAAATTTTCTCTGCTGGTTCTGCCTAGCCAGCCTCTTGAATAGCTTCATCAAAGATTGTTACGGGAATTGCTTGAAAAAGTTTGCCCCTAAGTGACGACTGCACCACCGGTTTCTCATGTCCGGCCAAAAAGAGGTCTCCTCAGGGTCTTCCTGAAGTTTTCGTATCGCCTTTATAATACCGGCGTGGCGATCATGGATTATGCACACACCAGGTCGGGTGCCTACAACTCCACCCCTCACATGTCTCAGAAACCACAGCCAGCTCTCATAATTCTCACTCTCCACAAATGCAATGGCCAGTGGCAATATTTGATTGTTACCGTCAACGCCTATGGCCGTCAGGAGCTGCCCTTTGTATTTGCCTGTCAAGAAGGTCCCATCTATTGAGATAACTGGCAGCATGTGTCTGAATGCTTCAATGCTAGCACCAAATGCAAAGAATGCTCTTTGCAACACTGCAAATCCCGGTGGACTTATGGACGGCTTGTCGTGCACCGCGATGTACGTGCCGGGGTTCCTTTGCTGCAACACCTTAAGCATACGAGGAAGGTTGTCGTACGCCGCTTCGAAAGTGCCAAAACGTTTTTCCAACGCCTTTTGCTTCGCACGCCACGCCTTCGCGTAGCTAATCTTATACTTGAATTTATTCTCAATAGCTAGCATAATATGTGTGGCCGCAACATCTTTCTTCTCCACTATCTCCCCATACATCAAATTGGCGATAAATCCGGACGTCAGGTTACGATGCCTCGCCAAGACTGTGTTTACAATGCAGGAGTGCGGCTCCACCTTGGACACAATCCAATGAGTCTCATACTTGGGTCTACGTGCGTGCACCCTAAAAGGACAACCAGTCTGCTCGCACTTCACAGTGTACTGCTCCTGGCTTGATTTGACGACGCGAAATGTCCGTTGCATTGAAAGGGCCCAAAGTTTGATGGCATCCTGCAGCGCTTCCTTGTCAGCAAACATAGCATGCACCCGAACCTCTGTTTGATGATACTCCCATGGCGATTCATGCTCATCATGTGCGGAAACACCCTCCGCATTATACTGGTTCCATTCTTCGGAGATAGGAACTTCTTCATCATCGGAACTGTCCTCCTCGTCGTCCTCTACAGCTTGCTCTTCATCCCATGCCCTCTGGTCATCAGATTCCATCTGCTGCACGATATACTCATTATGCTCTCCTTCATCAGCTTGCCCAGTTCCCTCTCTATAGCTTGACAGCTGTAACTCTCCTCCATGTACCGCATCGGCTTGCCCAGTTCCCTCTCTATAGCTTGACAGCTGTAACTCTCCTCCGTGTACCGCATCGCCTTCATCACGAGCAACTTCATCAGCTCCACCGACGTGCGGCCCGCCCGAGTGCTAGCACCCCCCGAAGCATAGGCGGACGCACGAGCTTGCGCAGCTGCTTGTAGTGAGCACAGTTGCACAAGCAGGACACACTTGTATCCACGGCGCCGGCACCCTTGCACAAAGCCCTTCCGCGAACCAGAGCGCACCAATGTCTTCAACTCCCATCTGATGTCAGTGGAAGACCGGCTCCAAAGCCCTTGCACAACGACGCTGCACACCTCGGGGTCCAATGAAAAACTCTGGGTCAGCCAATGCTGCACATCTGTCATTTGAGCATTCTCGTCATCCGGAAGTACGAGAGTGACTTGCGGAAAATCGCTCAAATCCACACCAGTCGGACCATCACGAATGATTCCAACACCATAATACACTCTCAATGTAGTACTGGCCATTAATGATGTATGCCTACATGTATGATTGAAATTTACGACATGTCAAATAACATGGGAGTTGAAGACTGTAAATACAACATAATTAAAAAAAATACCTGGATCCAAATCGATTGAATAGCTTCGACTTCTCTTCTCTCCTCACCTCCTTTTCTTCCCCTCCTCCCTCTCTTCTCCTCTTCTTTTCTTCCTCTTCCTCCTCTCTTCTCCTCTTCTTTTCTTCCTCTTCCTCCTCGCTTCTCCTCTTCTTTTCTTCCTCTTCCTCCTCTCTTCTCTCTGGGCAGAATGAACGAGTAGAATGGCAGAACGAGGGGAATGTGCTCGGGGTTAGTGGCCGGCATAATTGCAGTCGCTGTACGGTTGGGCGACTGCAATTGCAGTCGCCCAACGGTTGGGCGACTTCAATCGAAGTCGCTCAACCGTACAGCGATTGCAGTAGTCGCCCAACGGTACACAGATTCCCTAAATGTCGCCTCCCGGTTGGGCGAAAGGTAGCAGTCGCCCAATGGGGTGGCGACTGGAGATTATTTTTGTAAAAAATTTTGTCGCGGGTATATTTATGTATTTCCAAATAAAAAACGGATTATCCGTACAAAAATTTCCATGAAGTTGTGACGACTCGTATCGAGACACAAGAAAAAGAATCAGTGCCGCGGCGTGACACAGAGCGAACGGAAAAAGAAAAATCGTGAGCGTGGCGGCTGGATAGAAGTGAGTTGAGACATGGATGAATAGTGCCCACAGTTTTTGATTAAAGTTTGTGAGTTTTTTAATTCGCATATATTATCCTTTTTCTTGATTTTTTTATTCCTATAGATTCTCCGTGCATTGATCTATGTCTAGGTATTTTTGTTGCTTATATACATAAATTAGTTTTAATTAAAAATTGATTGGAAGATTGAGCAAAAACGTGCACGTTTACAACTCGTTATCTAGTCGCTACAGTAACTGCTACAATGTTGCTACAGTATCGCTACAGTAAACGATGCGTTACTTTGCTACGGCACGCTACAGTAATTGCTACAGTAAAATCAGAAAAATTCTGCTTTTTTTATTTCTGGTTTTTGCAGATTAAACAATTAAAAAGTCTGAAATTTTGAAACAAAAAAGGTTTCCGCTGTGCGCTGCAATCATTCATACCCATCTGATTGCCATCGACGATTCTACAAATGCTTTCGTGAAACAAATTACATTTTTTTTCATAACTCTAGTGTAACACCTCGGCCCACCTACTAGGCCCGAAATGTTACCACTACTCTAAACTGTATCGTTTACATCTATTGTTGCTAGGATCCAATAGTAACTTCTCTGTTTAACTCAACCACACGATAAGCACGCATGTTTACCCATGAGCATTGAAGCAACTGTACAAGTTTACCAACTATCGAAAGAAACACATGAGCCACATAATACGTAGCATTTCCATGAAGACGCATCTTTAATGCTAACTAATAAAGCATGCTATTAAAATATGATTATGTCAACTAAAGACGACATGTGAATTACTGTTTGCACGTGAAATAAATGTGTTATTTTTGCCATGCATGTCACCTTCAATTCACCTAAAAACAACAACAAAACAAGCGTAAATCTAAAGATTCAGCAAGTATATAATAAAATAGTAGCGACAACATAGTAATTCAGTAAACCCCATAAGAACTGTGAAACACAAGCTCAGTAACTATCAGTAAATCTCGTATCTATGAACTGCAAACATAATCTCTGTAATTGTTTCACTGTCTTCTGTTTCTTTCATGTAATACAATGCAATGTCCATATGCATATTTTGAGCTCATACAGTATACCTGAGCGTTCATCCGTCGATGAACCACCCTTGCCCCGTCCTCTTTCATATGTGGTCTCAAACTCCACTACCTAAAGTGCCTACCGCAGTAGATTTTACTCATGAGCACTCCGAATTAGTCATATAGCTTTCTCACTTACCTGGCTCACGCACCCCAGACTAATTATATGACTTACTGCCCTAGCTCATATGTATTTTGCATGATGCAGCATTCTTCCAAAACATTAACAATCAACCCTACTCAATCTCCATTCTAGTGGAGTACCTACCAAAGTAGGCATTTATCTTCCCACTCCCGTATAATACCTATCAAAGTAGGTCTTTATCTTTGCACTTCCATAGAATACCTACCGAAGTAGGTCTTTATCTTCCCACTCCTGTGGGATGCCTACCCGAGATAGGTCCTATGTATGAGTGTTATACATGATGCAACACTCGTCCAACGTTAATAATCAACCATGAGCATCACTCACCCCAGTACAATCAACATGTAAGGAAGGATATCATTTCATAAAATGATGTAAAACATGGTATGGAAAAGCAAGTACCAAGCATCTATCATAATCCGCTATTCTACCATGCACTTACCTATTTAATCTCGAGAATGATGTGTGGACGGTACCAACCCAGAGCCTCCACCTGTATGTACAAGCATCATCCCGTCTCAATACCATAGTGATTCATGCACACAGTTGAACGACATCGTCCCTAGCGCAAACTTGACACAAACGATCCACCTCTCACCAAGCACCTTTCCACGGTCCTTGTGCTGAAAGACCATATTTTAAAGATGGCATCATCTATATTCATGAATAAAAATTTATTTGTGCACGCTTAATCTTTTTTCCGTTTTTTTCTTTTCTTTCTTTTTTTCTTTTTCCCTTCTTTTCTTTTCCCTTTTTTCTTTCCTCTTTCTTTTCTTTTTCTCACCCAGTCTCTTCTCTCACTCTTTCCTTACTCAGCCGATGCCTTCACCTCCTTGTCCACTCTTCTCTCTCTGCTTCCCCCAAACCTCCCTGATTTGGATCTAGGGTGCGACCGTTCCTCACGTCGGCAGCCGCCAAGGCCCTCCGCCGTTTCCCCACTTGGCTTCTCCTCTCAGCTCCTGGTTCAGCCCTCACTCTCCCTCTCCCGATCTACACACCACCCTACGGGGCGTTCGGGCATGCCACTATGTCCTGCTCACCTCCCATGGCTCCTCGTGCGGATCCCTATACACCACCCCTCAGTTTCCCCTTGGACCCACCTAAACTTGGCTTAGCTAGGGTTCTGCCAGTGCGGCGTGCTGGGATGGCCGCTGGTGTGTTCTCTGCTGCCTACTCATGGTGCTCCCTCGATTTCCTCCTTGGGCTCGCTTTGGGTTGAGGCTGCTCACCGACGTCGATGTTGGCTTAGCCTGCCATGGCTGAATGCCATGGACCTCGGTCCTTTGCGATCCCTACCATCGACTATGGCTCCGCCAGTTCACCAATACCTGGGACGGTTCATGTCTTTCCCTTTTCTCCATGCATTTCATTCTAGCTTCTATTTTTGTTGCTTCTACTCTTATGCACGCCTAGTCTTGGGAAGTTTATGGTTGCCACCGCGACGGTACTTGATCAAGAGGGCATGCTCCAGGGAGTACATTCTCTCTTTGGTGGTGTCTACGAGCTTGCCGTTGGTGGCGCAGTGGCCCTACTAGCCTACAGTGTATGGGGTGCTTGTGTGTCATGCTATGGGGTTGCGTTAAGGGCAAGGGGAAGGAAAGAGGGTTGAGGGAAATATGGGCTTACTTGTTGTTAGGATGAGGATGGCAAGAAGCGTGGACGATGTTTGTGATGGCTGTGTTGTGGTACGATTGACTTCCTCTTATTGTCATGGTCGGCCCAAGTGATCATCCGCGGTCCTTGCTCCTCTCCTTTGCCTGCCTCTACATTTCTTATTTCCTCTCCTCTACTCTCTATCTCCCTTGCCTCCTCTCTGTATGGGCTGTGGGGTGGTGTCCCTATGGTTTGGGTCCTCGGCCTTGGCCGAAGGAGGCAATGTGGGTGGCTCTTTTTATTGGCCCTTGGTTGGTGCTGACTAAGGGAAGAAGCTTTGGGGATGAATACCCTCTTTGAGCTGGTTTGCCTCTTCTATGGTGGCTTTGGCCTTGTGGCTCTCTCTCCTAGCTTGTGCATTGCCCGAGCTACCCCTTGCCTTATCCTCATAGCTCTCTTATGCAGTTGTTTGCTCAAGGACCATTGGTCCAAAGGGTGAGCTCAGCAATATTTGTTGACTTTTCTACTGCAGAAGGTAAATCGGTAAAAAATATGGGCGCTGAATTTTTTTCTACTACTAAATGATGATGTCCACAAATGTGAGAGGCGTTGACCAGCCCTGGACGGTTTGGGAACCTCGATGAGCAATATTCTATTATGCATTCTAAAGCATTGCATCTAACAGCAAAACGCTTTTATTCTTCCTTGGATTATTTTCATTCTTCACTTTTCTTCTCTTTTTCTTTCTACTGGCATTACATCTGGACATCTCATCATACTTCTGATACGTGGAACATAGCATACACCCAAGGATGGCTAGTGGTAACTTTCTTACCTTTTCTTGTCAGGGTGGTTGTTTCGGCTAGGTTGATGGGCCTGTTCATATTGGCTTCTATTTCTGGATTCTGTTTCCAGAAGTAGAAGCCAATATGAACGCCCCAGCTTCTATAAGCCACTTTTATCAGCTACTACTTTTCGCTTTCATATATTGTAATGTACTTTGTATTTTATTATATCACAATTCCGTAAGTCGCATGACGGTCCGAATATTGTAGTGCCTTTCGTTGCACCGTCTTTCTTATATAATACACTACTATTCATCAGCCACTACTATTTATCAGCCGCAGCCAAAAGCCATTAACAAAATCCAATATAAACATGCCCAATTTTGATAAATATATGTATTTCTACATGTTCCACATCAAGACCAGTCTAGCCAAAAGAATTAAACAAATTCTTGTTTAGTATATCTTATCATGAAAATAGAGAGCATCCTTTTTCCTTTATATTTGTCATATTAACTCGTCTAAATTGAAAGCATATGTCTACATACAAAGTATATTCAGACACGGTCAAGTGAGAACAATTAGATTGACAAAACCTTATTATGATTCTTGCCGAGCGTTATTGCCTCTTAAATCCTAAATGGCTTAGTCATGCTTTGAAGTTACTCCTGTCCTTGCACAAACAATTCATGGGACAAAACCTTGTTATGATTCTTGGACGAGATGAAAAGTAGAAAGAAAGAAAAAACAGCATTGCCTGAGTGTGGTACTATTAACTTCTCCAACCGTGTCTATAGAATCCTGCTTTAGAGCATCTCCAAGAGATGCCTAATAAATTCACACCCTAAATCTCTTTTTACAGATCCTAAGAGCAGCTCCAAAAGATGGGCTAAATTTGATCCCCTATAATCTCATTTTAGGGGACATGCCAAAAAGTTGGGGATAAATATAACTTCTTTGCTCCAACAGTCATCCCCAAAATTGGTCCCCTAAATATTTTAAATCTGCTACATGGACTTATGGGCCATATTAGTTATAAATCGGCCCAGCTGCCGAGCCTGTTCACCACCAAGCGCCGCCCCTGTTCGTTCTTCGTAGCGCCGCCCATTTCAACCAACCTGCTCCTCCATTTATTTTATCACGATAATCTCAACGAACGCCACTGCTCTTACTATAATCTCCACGTGCATGTGAACTAGCTAGCTAGTTGGAGCCTAAAATTTATTTTATCTGCTAGTGTTTTGTACAATAGATTTTCTGCTAGTTTTAAATTTTGCACAGTATGGTTGTGCATACGCTCGATGATATGATGAATGCTTGTGTCATCATGCATAATATGATAGTAGAAGACGAGCGAGATGAACAAAATGATTTGAACTTTGATTGGACGGGTGAACCCGTCGCAGTTTCACATGAGCATAGTGCTGATATTCATGAGTTTATTCAAGCCCACATGAAAATTAGAGACAAGGAAATCCACTCCCAGCCTCAGGTAGGTCTGCGCGGAATCGCCTACTCGCGCGCGGCAACGGTGATTGGGGACGCTTGGGGTGAGGCCAAATTTGGCTCCGGTGGGGTGAGATATTGGGGGTGTTAAAATTTTTAGTGGTAGTTTTGGGGATCTTTTGGAGGGTTTTTTTTCACTAATCATCAAAATTTGTTTTAGGGGATGTTTTAGCCCATCTCTTGGAGTTGCTCTAACCACGATATAAAGTCCTAAAATAATCATTCCCTCCAACAGATACCCTAAACCAGAAAAACAGTATTGGGAGCCTAGATCATCCTCTATAAGTAGAGAGCGAGAGCCCATTTTTTGGGTGTGTTCTATTTTTGGGAGTCTATTTGGGAATCTGTTGGAGCTACTTCTTACCCTTCAACTCTAAAATTTAAATATTAAGAGCCATATAGAGTATCTCTTGGAGATGCTCTAATACAAGAGTTATAATCGTACCCAATAGGATGTGTTTTACACACAAGACAAAGAATGGTACAAAACCACGTCTTGCAAATTAAAAGTAAAAGAGAAATTGCTACAAAATTCCCACAAAGTCAAAGTGAGTTTCTTGGTCGGTGCGACACACCCTTGTACAGGTTCTTTTTGTTGTGTTTACCCACCCATAAGTTTGCTTCTTTTTGACTCAATGACCCTACTGTTATATTTAGTTAGAAGAGTATTGTGGGTGTAATTCAACCCTAAAATAGTATGTTTTCCTCCAATCCTATATGGTGGAAATTAAAGTACTCGCATTGCTTTTGCACGATTAATTTCTCCCTGATCACACCTTCAGGCTTCAGCACCTCAACCAAAATGCTAGGGATGCAATCGGAGCGGATACGGTCGGTAATTGCTCATCCTGTATCCTATACCATATTTTTTCTCGGAATCGGAGTCGGACACAGATAGTGCCGGATACGAATACGAACGCGGATAGTATCGGTCACGAATACAGAACGAATACGGAGCGGATTCGATACGGTAACTATATTTCATCGGATAACACGCAAAAACAAAGATCCTAAATAATTAAATATAGATCATGCATATTAGGATAAATAATTAAATATAATATAGAAATATCATGTACTTGAAAGTTAAATACAATGAGCAACTTGTATACATATCAACAATAATGAACAGAATAGTTATCTAGAACCACTTCCTGAGGAGTATTACTGTGGCATCCCAAAATTTTGGTTTTCTTTCTTACTTATTTATTTAATTGGTTTGATTGGATTTTCTCTAGAAACTAATTTCCTTTTTCTCAAATCCTTTAATTAAAGCCTAGAGAGTAAGTTATTAATTTAGTTGAGTAATTGTGCCTAAAACAAGTTGAACTTATTTTATTTAGATTCCTTACATTTTTCTGAATTTATGGGAATTTTTTGAGATTTATTTGGATTTTCCTACTATTTTTAGCTTTTATTTTAATTTCTGGGATTTTCTGAAAATCAAAACCTAAAATAAAATTTTAAATAATTATCTGATTCGGATATTACCGAATAACTAGCATCGGATATTACCGATTAGATATCCGGATATTCTCCTATCCGACGGAAACTACTCTCCCGAATCCGAATCCGATTCCGACAATGACTATCCGATTCCGATACCATATCCGGCAAAACCATCCGGTTACCGACTATTTTTCCGAAATACCATCCGAACTGACTCGGTCGGGCGGTCGGGCGGTCGGTCGGGAACTATCCGAACCGATTGCACCCCTACAAAATGCACCAATAATGGAGGAGAAATCGGAGGTGAATTTAATTAAAATTCCTTTTTCTTGGAGGACAGGATGAAATGTGCATACTCGTATCGTATCAATAGGTTAATTAGTCCTTTACAAAATAGATTGATGTGTTCAAACTCATGTGTATAGGAATTAGCATGATCGGGTTACATTTAATTGTGTTTTCTTAGTAACATGGTGTATGCATGCCGTGGTTCACTTACGAGTCTTTATACGTATTCGTAGGCCCAAAGTATCCAATTAATTTTCTTGTAAAGCTGAACTAGTTGGAGCTACCCCTATAATATGTATTTATTCTACTTATCTATTAGCTTCGTGATAGAGACACTCACTTATGATGTCATGTGTTGAAGAAGCAAGAAGTAGAATAACCTTTCAGAAAAAAAAAGTAGAATAACCTCTAAAAAAGGAGCATAATAACATGAATATCACTACTTTTGTGCAACTGATTCAGCAATATTAACCCAAGTGTTTCGTCACAAATCACAAGAACCATAATTCTGACTGCGAATTAGCGGGGCATCTGAACATATATTTTTTTCCCGCTTCTTAGATTTCACATGGTAAACTTTTTTTTTGACATGAAACATAACTCCTACGAGGAAAATAAGAAACTCACAATTAGAGAACAGTTTAAGGAGGTATCCTAAGGAAAAGTGATTCCTGGGAATAGAAAAGCCCACTTCATATCTTTTCGTAAGCATATACTTTATGTAGAATATATTGGGTCCGATATTGGAGGGAATAATTGCTGCTTCGTGTGCTGCCCTAGCTAGTTGTTGCGTTTTTGGGTTCCAAATTCTTGCATTCCACATACATCACATACGTGGATACATAGGGTCGTTTGATTTGATACCAAGCATTGCAAATTCTAAATGGTGAACGACGACATCTTACCTTTTGAGTCCAAGAACAAGGAGAAAAAACAGCATATATATACTACTAGGAGGTGCATCCAGTTCGTCGTTCTGTGGGGAGGGATATGTTACAATTCTTAGTAAATGCACACCAATTGCACGCATATTTTGGATTGTTCAATAGAAAACGGGCAGTTGAGATCCAACAATCTGGAAAAATTGGACATTTTTCTATTTTGATCAAGGCATTAATCTTGGCTGTCGATCGCAAATCCAACAGCCAAGGAATTGTGGAGTCCCACCACCACAACAGATCTCGCTCAACCTTTCGTGTGCCCTATGGATGAGTTTGAACCAAAGGTATCAATACCATTCCATTTCGACCGGTATATACCGTATTGGCCCTTAAATCGGTGCAAAATACCCCTTACGTTCTGTATCTACCTAAATACTAGTTAATACCGGCTCGATACCGGTCAATACCAGCTATACCGGCTTTAATACCGGTTGTTGTGGTTACAGACCAAACAGAGAGAGAGAGTATGGTAG
Source organism: Dendrocalamus latiflorus (assembly GCA_017311315.1). Lineage (NCBI taxonomy): Eukaryota > Viridiplantae > Streptophyta > Magnoliopsida > Poales > Poaceae > Dendrocalamus > Dendrocalamus latiflorus. Next base: position 18,942,430 of record CM029614.1, on the reverse strand, counting down.
TGGAGAGTTAGGTGAGTAATGGCTTAGGGTTCTCCCATAGCTGGTATTGTATTCATATACCCTCTTGGGGGGGTAGGGCTGTGCAGTTTTATACCGTACCGAAAAAACCGAACCAAACCGGTCAACTCGGTTTGACCGGTTTTCGGTTTTCGGTTCGGTAGCTAGAAAAGGGGTATTTGTATGTTTCGGTTTTTTCGGTAAAAACCGAGGAAAAATCGATTAAACCGATAAAACCGAACAGCCCGTTTGCAGCTTTGCGCGCCTGCGCGGCTCGCGCGACTGTGCCTCTCAGTCCCGGCCCACCAGCGGTCTCGGCCTGCACCGACGGCCCATGCGCGCCGGTCTCCTCTTTTCTTCCGCCGCCGACGCCTCGTTTCTTCCTCCCCAGTCCCCGATGCCTTTTCTTTCCTTCCCAGTTCCCAGTTCCCCCGACGCCTCAACTCCTCCCCCGCCGCTTCTTCTCTCGGCTCTCTCTCTCTGCGCTGACTCCAACCCGACGCCGCCCCGGTTCCTCCGTGCTGCATCGTCTCGTCTCCCGGTTCTAACGCCTCCACTGCTGGCCCTCTCCCTCTGCTACGCCTCCTCCCTTCGCGCCACCCCGCCGACGTGCCTTCCCCTCGCGTCGCCGTTTCCAGCGGCACCGCGCCGCGCCGCCTGGGCCATCCTCGCCTCGCCGCTCGGCTTCGCACGGTGAGATACGGCCAGATTCGTGGCCTAGGGCCCAGATCTGGTGCCTCGCCCCTCGAATCCACCCGATTGGAGGTTGGTTTGATGGCTATCTTACTTGATTCGATGGGATTTGCTAGTATGCTAGTAGGCATGGGGATGTGTTCTACTACTTCCGGTGGACACTTTCTGTGTTGAATCTTTACTACCCTAGTGGTGCTTGTGACTACTAATGTCTAATGGTGACTTCTTGATTCTACCTATGCAGTGCTTACTACTGAGAACTGGATACTAGGGTTGAAGTATTTTGTGATTTACCTTTATTTGCTAGACAGCCTGGACTGCTTGACAGCTTGAGTGATACTGTGATATTGTGATAATGTGATAATGCGAATGTGAATATCAGAATATGTGATATACTGATATGTGTTGTATTGCTGTATGCCAGTGATGTAAATTGTAATGTTGTATTGCAGTATGCCAGTATTGCTGTTGCTGTGAGCCTGTGAATCTGTGATGCTGTCCGATTGCCAATGCTAGTTTGCTATTCTGATTATTTCTGAATTTCTGGTTCTAGAATGGAGAATTAGAGTTTAGCAATTCGCGTAAACTTTGGTAAAATTGGTATTAACCGATACCGAAATAAAATGGTATTTACCGATACCACACCGTATTTTAAAAAATACCGTATTTCCCGAAATACTAAAACCGTATTTACCGATTAAACCGTATTTACCGAACCGTATAAACCGAAAAAACCGAACGAACAGTCCATTGGGGGGTGCTTTTACAATAGTACCCTTACATTTGAGTATCCCCCTCAGGGGCACTAATGTCATTATACATGTCCCCTTTTTGGGCCTTACAGCCTTCTAACAGGCCTACTAGGCTTAGGTGGGGGCCACCCCTACACAGGGGCGAAGCCCAATGGGCCAAGGGGGGTTCCTTGTCACCAGGGTAAAAAAAGAAATACTTATTACTATCCCATATTCACCATATGTGCACCACCCCCAGCCCAAAATTGTGCACCCCCTAGTGGCCCAGCCCACAAATTGGGCCCTGTCGATTGGAAAAAAAAGCACAGCAGCAAACAATCAGGCCCAACAATCAAGCTTCAACAGGGTCTTTTTTTTGCTTCAGGCGGACTCACTGCCGAAGTGCCGATTCAACTTCTTTGCCTTCTTTCTTTTTCGGTTTTTCCATCTACTGCGGCGATTCATCTGCCGGCTGCCGATTCATCTTTTTCCATCTACTGCCGAAGTGCCGATTCATCTGCCGCGTCGAAGAAGTCGTTCGCCGTCACGTTCTCCGGCCTCTTGCACGGGATTACGGGAACCCGTTCAGCCGCAGACCGCAGTGCTGCATGCGTGAATCCATGCAAATTAAGCATGCCATGGAGATGCCAGGGATCAGGTAATCAGGTTAATTAATATTTAATCAGTTGAGATTGAGACTTTGAGAGAGTGGTGCATGCCATGGACTACTTACGGCCCTGGAGGGATTTCAGGATTTGTAATCGGCGACTGGCGACGCAGATGTCCTGGAGCATGTGACTGCCGGCGCCCAACTGCATATTCATTCTTCACGCTGCCGCTGCTTCCACCTTCCAGGAATCACGGTGAAGATTGAAGAACCAGGGGCGAAACCGCGAACAGGAACAGAGTTACAGAGTTTTGACTTTTGATTGTAAAAGCTAGGTGATTCATTCAACTTTCTTTACCTCTCTAATTCTTTAACAAACTAGTTTGATCTATTATAAGAAAGCACTTGTATTGCACATTTGCACAGATATGTTCTGAATTTGGAGTAAAATTATATGCATCTATTATCAATTTTCTTACTATTATGCAATGCACCTACTGAAGAACCATATATTTCTTATCTTTTTATAATTTTATTTTTGTAATTTGACTACATGGTTAATTGGTTATAACTTATAAATAATAGGTGGAGCACTAATCTTAGTCATGGAGAAATTTCTGAAAAGAAAAGCGCCAGATAGCACCAACAATGCAAGAAGTTCATGTCCAGATTTACATGAGATCAATTGGAATGAGGAGATTGAATATGATCCAGGGTTAAGGAAACCAATTGATGCTTACCATCCTAATTTGAGAGATAGGGTAAGAAGAAAGTACCTAGAGAATGGGCCTTGCCAACCTCGCACATTTTCTTTTCCAGTTACAAAGATATCTGATCGAGATAGAAAATTTAATCCTAATTGGTTTGATGAGTTTGGTGGTTGGCTTGAGTATAGTAAGGAAAAAGATAGAGCATATTGCTTTTTTTGTTTCTTATTTAGAGACCCTAATAAGAAAGAGTATGGGTATAAAGCATTTGTTACAGATGGTTGGAATGGTTGGCATAGAAAAAACAGGCTGAAAGATCATGTTGGTGGAGTTGGTAGCTTGCACAATCAAGCAATGAAAAATTGTGACGCTTTGTTACAAAGAGCTCAACATATTGATGTTGTTATGCAAATTCAAAGTGAAGCTGCTAAAAATGCTTATTTTACTCGGCTAAATGGCTCAGTTAGTGTTGCTAGATGTTTATTGAAGCAAGGATTGCCCTTCCAAGGCCATGATGAGTCTAAGGATTCTTATAACAAAGGGAATTTTTTTGGAGTTTCGTGATTTCCTAGCAGAGCATGATCCTGCATTAAAAAAGGTGGTAGGTAATGATGCTGCAGGTAACAGTCTTATGACATCTTCTGATATTCAGAAGGATATTGTTGAATGTTTTGCAAAAGAAATATTACATTCTATTCTGGAAGAACTTGGGCATGATGTATTTTGCTTGCTGGTTGATGAATCTAGAGATGTATCTTGCAAAGAGCAAATGGCAGTGGTGTTGAGATATGTTGATAAGTGTGGAATTGTCAAGGAAAGATTCGTTGGACTTGTTCATGTAAAGGAAACAACTTCTTCCTATCTCAAGTCTTCAATTGATTCACTGTTTGCAGGATTCAAGTTAAGTTTGAAGTAAGTAAGAGGCCAAGGATATGATGGTGCTAGCAATATGCGAGGTGAGTTCAATGGGTTGCAATCATTGATAATGAGAGAAAGTACTTCAGCTTATTATGTTCATTGTTTTGCTCATCAACTTCAGTTAGTTGTTGTGGCTATTGTCAGAAAGCATAAAGGCATTAGTAATTTCTTTGGTATGGTTTCTACTTTGTTGAATGTTGTGGGTGGATCATCTAAGAGAAGAGACATGATTAGAGACATTAATCATGAACAAGTGAGTAAGGCATTAGGTTGTGGGATGCTTCAAACAGGCACGGGATTAAATCAAGAGCAATGTCTCCAGAGACCGGGAGATACTGTTGGAGTTCTCATTATAAAACTCTCAAAAGTTTGCTTGACATGTTTCCAACAATAGTTAAAGTGTTACAATTTGTGGAAGAAGATGACAGAGATAGAGCAAATAGAGATCAAGCATCTGGTCTTTTAGTGTACTTTCAATCTTTTGATTTTGTCTTCTATTTGCATCTCATGTCAACTATATTAGTTATCACCAACACCTTGTCATTAGCATTGCAACGGAAGGATCAAGACATTGTGAATGCTATTCAATGTGTCAAATCAACTAGATTGCATTTGGGTGATCTTAGAAAAGATGGCTGGGAAAAGTTACTTGGTGATATGTATGATTTTTGTGATAAATATGATATTATCAAATTGGAAATGGAAGAATCATACAACAATCCATAGAAACCAAGACAAAAGACGGGAATTACAAACAAACATCATTATGAAGTGGATTGTTTTAATGATGTTATCGACTGGCTACTTCAAGAGCTTGATAGCCGCTTCAATGAGACAACATCTGAATTACTTGTTTGCTCAGCTGCTTTCAATCCAAAAGAACGATTTCATGATTTTAATGTGGATAGCTTGATGAGACTGGCAAAACTTTATCCTGATGATTTTAGTTCTAGTGAATTGGCTGATCTTCGACATCATCTTTGCCTCTATATTGCTGATGTGAGAGAAGATGATAGATTCTCTAATGTAGAAAGTATTGGTGAGCTTTCTCAAAAAATGGTGGAGACAAGGAAGCATCTTTGCTATCCTTTAGTTTATCGGCTTTTGAAGCTAGTACTAGTTTTGCCTTTTGCCACTGCTACGGTTGAGAGGTGATTTTCAGCTATGAAGATTGTGAAAACATATTTACGTAATCGCATTGGTGATGACTACATGAGTCATAGCCTTATTTGTTACGTCGAGAAAGAAGAAATGAAGAAAGTCACAAATAAGGCTGTGGTTGATCGTTTTATGAATATGAGAGGACGCAAATATGCAATATGAAAAGGTATATTGCCTATTTTCACATGCTTTTTTTAATAGTTTTTCAGCTGAAAACTAACATGTTTTTATTCTCCTTTGTTGTAGGCCATTAAGGATATTGAGTTCAGATAATATATTTGCCTATATTAATGGATTTATTTATTTTGGTACGTACTTTTTGCTGCTAATGCTTTATCATCGACTCGCTGTTCATTGTCAATCACTTTGTTATATTATATATGTTAAAAACTGACGGTACAACATATTTTCTATATATTGTCCATCGAAATTTTTGTGTACTGTGCTATATGTGTGGTGAAGTGTGCACCCCCCTTAGTTTCTCTCTAGCTTCGCCCCTGCCCCTACAACCGGAGCCTCTCATGGTGAAGGGCTTCACGGGCCGAAGCCATGCTGTCGAGCCCTTTGGCCCCCTCCGTCCCATCGGCTTGTGACCCTCAACGGACTAATACACCCTCCCTGTCGTTAGAGCCGGTCTTCGCACTGATGGTACGGGAGTCGGAGTGTCTTCCGCTCCCGGAGCTACGTGGCCGCAAGGTCGAAGATACCAGGGAGGCTGAAGGCCTCGATGGAGTCGAGATCAGGGCGGGGACCGACCTCGCGCCCCGGATCCTTGCGGGCGCGAGGTAGGGCTTGCGCGGCTTGTAAGTGCGCTTTAATGACGCCCGGAATCGCGCCGGCCCTTATCTTGTCAGGGGCAGACTGTCGCGGCCGTTCTGTCTGCTTTGCGCTGGATGGGGGCACGCGGCAGGCTGTGATTGGAGCGTCGTGGGATGTCAGCGGTCACACGACCATGGCCGTTCGCCTCTTCCCTAGGGAAAGTGGACACGCGGCAGGAACGCATCGGCGCGTCACACGCTGCCCGCCCACCTACCGCCGCCTGCCGCGGCTGTCAGTGGTCACATTGCCCGATCGTGGGTAGCCGAACCGCTGTAATTCCGCCGTTTGGTGTTCTGCCTGCGGGGGAGACGGGGGGACTTTATAAGGTGTCAGAGCGAGTATGCAAACGCTCCTCTTGGCTGCCTGCTTGCTTGTGCTTTGCTTTCCTCTCCGTTTTCGTGCGTACCCCGCTGCTGCTTCCGCATCCGCTCCTGCTCGTCGTCGTAGTGGGGAGGGTGAAATGGCCGCGCGCGACGACCGCCCGGCTGACGGTGGCGCCGCCCGTGATGATCCGGCGCGCCGTCTTAGCGGAAGCGCATCATCGAGCCAGCGCTGCCTGACGCCACCACCAGCGGAATATCGCTTGGTTCTGCGCGGCAAAACGCAAACCAACCATCGTTGGGATGCCATGAAGAAGTCAAAGGGCCACTGCTCCCGTGTGCTGGGGCGGAGTCGCGTCACGGAGGAGACCCTCCAAACCCTTCTTCGGGAGAAGAAACTGGAGGATCGTGTCGGGGCTCGTTTGCCTGGGCCTGATGAGACGGAGCCGAACCCGGGGGAATCAGAGGCAATCATCTTCGTGGCGTTCTTCGATGCCGGGCTCCGGATCCCATCAACACTCTTTGTTCGCGAGGTGCTGCGAGCCTATGGGTTGGAGCTGGCGCAGCTGACCCCGAATGCGATCGTCCGGCTGGCCATCTTCACCTGGGCGATGCAGACGGAAGGTACCCGTCCCAGCGCCGATTTGTTTGCCGTCCTACATGACGCACACTGCCAACCGAAGAAAATGGAAGGGGAGGTGTATTCGAACTTCGGCAGCGTGAACTTCGTGTTAAGGACAGATTGCGTGCATTTGTTCCCCGCGTTAGCTACGCGGGGAAAGTGGGAGTCTCGCTGGACACGGCGGTGGTTCTACCACCTTGTGACGAGCACGAGCGGTCTTCGAAGCCGGGGGGAGCCGATATCATTCAACCGCTCTCTGGATGTGAAGCCCAGGTCTGGCGACGAACAACAAGCACGAAGACTTGCTGGCATCGCCCTTCGGTTCAACATGCGTGACCTTGCTGAGGAGTTCACCATGTATGGGATAGCTCCGCTTTCCTGTAACTGGAAGTACGAGCGGCGGGGGCCCGACCGGAAGGACGTCATCCACCCGGGAGTGTCTTCGCTCCATAAGCCCTTCGCGCCCTGTAAGTATCACTGCCGTGGGCCACGCACCGCCTGGGTGCTCGCAAACCCTTATGTATGACCTTCCGCCTTCGCGTGCAATGCTCCGGTTAGAAGACGCAAAGCGCGCGGTGGTTGCGATTCTTGGGCCGTACACGGTGAAGGAGCACAAGGCACGTGAGTCCGCGACTTCCTCGGCGAAGCAAGGGCGGATTAACCGGGTATGCGAGGTCTTGGGGATTCCCGTTCCGGAACGCCCGGTGCCCGTGGAAACGCCAAGTGGCGCGAAGGCAGGGGCGCTGCCCTCGCGGCGCGAGGTCTGATCAGAGACCATTATCTTCAGCCCACCGGTCGTGCCACCAATCGAGATTGTAGGGACGAGGGGCGAGACGGGCGCTAAGCCCGAACCGACCGGTTCGAAGAGGCACACTATTCCCGACGAGGCCTTACACGGTGGCGAGGCGACAGGCTCGAGCCTCGTTGTTCTTGAAGACGATGCCTTGTCGCCTCCAGCGGCAACCGTGGCCTTGCCGCTCAGGACAGCTACTGTGGCTACTAAGACAACCGCAGAAGCGTCGCCTGCATCTTCGAGGGCAAAACGCTCTCGGGTGCAGTCACCTCCGCCTTCGAGAGGCCGGTTCAGCGTGGCAGGCCCAGTGACCGGGGTCCTGGTACCCAACGGGGATGTTGCCGAAGCCGAGGGGGTTGTTGCTCCTCAGGCCAGCGATGTGGTCACAACCCAGGTGGAGGCCCGGTGGAGTACCGCGGTAGAGGGTGCTGGAGGTAGGTGTGGTTCCTTTTCCTCCCGCGACTTCACGAAACTCTCTCCGATTTGCTCGCTTATTCCGTCGTCGACATCAGGCGAGATAAGGTCTCCCAGACGAGGACAAGAATCGAGCAACGGGGGTGCCCGCGAAGTCTCTGGCCTAATTGAGCAGGGGACTGTGTGTGCTCCAAGTGTTGTCGAAGGTGCTGGCGCGAAGGCTCTAGGGCTTGGCGTCTCCGACTTCGTTCCTTGGTGGGAGACGCTTCGCGCCTTGAGCGAGGTGGCGGAGTACGCTAACGGCCACCTGGATCGACAGGCGCTGAGGTCCTGCGAGGGCGACCTTTTGGCGCTCGCACTGGGTGCCTCGGAGATGAGGGTAACTGTCCCTGCTCACGCTCCATGTCTTTTGCTTAGGTAATGGGTAACCCTTGTTCTTGTGCCCTTGTAGACGCTTGCGATCAGCAAAGCCCTCGAGGAGACTCGCGCGTGCGAACAGAGGGCGCTGGAAGACCAGCTGCATGCCGCTAACGATGCCAACGCCACCAAGGACGAGCGCATTCGGGTGCTGATGGCGGAACGTGACGAGGCTATCTCCGACGCACAGCTGGTTGGCGCGGACGCGAAGAGCGCGGCACTAGCAGCACAATGCACGACAGAGGAGGCTCAGCGCGTCGCGACGGAGCGGACCGCCCTTCTACAACAAATCTCCGCGCTGGAGGCAGAGAAGGAGCAGTTTACTGCTTCCCTTGCAGAGAAGACCTTGTCCTTGGACAACGCGTCTACATTCGCATGGGGGGCAATGGAGTCTTTGGAGCAGGCCCTCCGGGAGCTCTCCGTGCACGTGGAGGACGCCACTCATAGCCGTCAAGATCTGATGGAGACGCTTGGGCGAATCGAAGAGGGCTCGAGCGTCGCCCTTCGTGGTGCTAAGGCCTTCGGCACCCACTACGGCTACATGAGTGCTGGCCTTGCTCTCGCCTTGCTGCACGCTGGTGGGTGTGAGCATGTCAATGATTTGGCGAACCCCCAGCTTGACCTGCCCGCCCAGCCCGGGGTGATATCTCATGCGGTTCGCGCCGCCCAGCCCACCATCCAAAACTTCCACAATCGGATTTGGAATTACATCGGGGAAGATGCCACCACGGTTGCGTTGCGGCGGACGCTGCACGATGAGGGGGATGTGCTCCGCTGGCTCGAAGAAGTTCCTCGGCGCGGTGAAGGCAGCGCGGGCGCTCGTCACGGCGAAGATGGTGCGGACTCGTAGGAATGGTGCCGGGTTTGGGTGCGTAACGCGCCATGTATATATGTCTGCTACTGTAATGCAACTCCCGTTTTATATGAGCTAAGCGACAGTTCTCCCGTGCTCTTTTTGTTGTGTACTATGCTATGAGCTGGGGTGCCATGTAAGGTGCGGGTCCTCAGGCTCGACCCCTCCCCTCGTACCAATTGTAGTAAGCAGGCATGCGAACACTGCGCGCTGCGGACCCCGAGCTCCGGGAGTAGTCAAAGTAGTCGCGCGGGCGCTCCGTCCCCTACCTTTCGAAGGGGTGGCAGCGGAGCTGACGCCTAGTCGAAGTAGTCGCGCGAGCGCTCTGTCCCCTACCTTTCGAAGGGGTGGCAGCGGAGCTGGTGCCTAGTTGAAGTAGTCGCGCGAGCGCTCCGTCCCCTACCTTTCGAAGGGGTGGCAGCGGAGCTGGCGCCTGGTCGAAGTAGACGTGCGAGCGCTCCGTTCCCTACCTTTTGAAGGGGTGGCAGCGGAGCTGGCACCTAGTTAAAGTAGTCGCGCGAACGCTCCGTCCCCTACCTTTCGAAGGGGTGGCAGCGGAGCTGGCGCCTAGTCGAAGTAGACACGCGAGCGCTCCGTCCCCTACCTTTCGAAGGGGTGGCAGCGGAGCTGGCGCCTAGTCGAAGTAGACGCGCAAGCGCTCCGTCCCCTACCTTTCGAAGAGGTGGCAACGGAGCTGGCGCCTAGTCGAAATAGATGCTTATTAAAGCCTGGGCGCGCGTGAACTTCAACCATGTCTTGTTTATACTCCGTGGAGTACGCGCCAGGACTACGCCTGCGTGTGCGCGGGAACATCCGCGTCTTATTTATACTCCGTAGCATGCACCCGGAGGTGGGCCTCACGGAGTCCGTAGACTGCGCACGGAGGCAAACCTCCGCGCGTTGCAGGCGTTGAAGGTGCGTGCGAAGGCGGACCTCGACGCTACGTCTTATTTAGAGTCCGGAGACTGCGCGCGGAGGCGAGCCTCTGCGCGTTGCGGGCGGTGAAAGTGCGTGCGGAGGCGGACCTCAACGCTACGTCTTATTTATACTCTGTGGAGTGCGTGCGGAGGCGGACCTCGACTCTACGTCTTATTGAGAGTCCGGAGACTGCGCGCAGAGGCGAGCCTCCGCGCGTTGCGGGCGGTGAAAATGCGTGCGGAGGCGGACCTCAACGCTACGGCTTATTTAGAGTCCGGAGACTGCACGCGGAGGCGTCCCCCCCACGCGTCTTCGTTTATACTCATGCCCGCGCTTTCCACGGAGTGCGCGCACAAACGCGTGTCTTTATTTATACTCATGGAGAGTGTGCACAAAGGTAACCCTTTGCGCGCTTTTGGTAGGAAACAAAAAAAAGTTGTGCGAACGATGAACTTTATTAAATTCCCGTTTGCGCGGGTGAGCGGTTACAAGTAGTGAGGCACTAACCGCTAGCCGCTTAAAGGCGAAGACGACCGCAGCCGTCGTTGCCCGGTGGTGGGACTGCACACGTTTCGAGCCTCTAGTGCCCGAGCGGTTCGCGCAAGAGCGTGGCGAGGCGTTCCCCGAAGCCATCCAAGGTCCTTGCGCTTGCACACTCGACTCAGGCATAATACCGTCGCAGCCTGTCTGCATTCCATGTGTGGCGGAACGTCTGCCCGTCCAGCGTGGCTAGGCGGTATGCTCCCTTCTGTAGGGCTTCCACGACGACGTATGAGCCTTCCCACCTGGATTCCAGCTTGCCTACCGTCTCCGCGTGGAGTGCCATCTTGAGGACGAGGTCCCCCAGTCGAAATTCGCGCGGGTACAGCGAACGATCCCAAGCGCGCACCATCTGTCGCGCGTACATTATGACATGCTGTGTTGCGCATGCCCGGTCTCTGTCAAGGAGGTCCATGGACAATTTGCGCTCCTCTTCTGGCGATTGAACGAGGACCCTTCTCGAGCCGGCTTTTATCTCCTCAGGTGTTACTGCCTCGTCACCGAAGTGGAGCTTGAATGACGTGAACTCCGTTGGACGTGTGACCGTTGTGCGGAGGGACCAAAGGACGTTGTGGAGCTCGCCCGGCCACTTCCCCTTTGGTATCCAACAAGGCGCTTCTTGATCGCAGCGGAGATAGCGCCATTCGCCTGTTCCACCGCACCGTTGGACTGTGGGTGTCCAACCGAGGCGAACCGGAGCGTGATGCCCATGTTGTCACAGGATTCTTTAAATGGGGCTGCATCGAATTGCAGACCGTTGTCGACGGTGATCTCCCTGGGCACGTTGAATCGGCATATGATGTTCTGCCAGAGGAAGCGTTGCATAGCTGCCGAGGTAATCTTGGCCAAGGCTACTGCCTCCGGCCACCTGGAGAAGTACTCCAAAGCGACCGCTACGAACCGCAGGTCACCTAGGGCCCTGGGAAGCGGTCCCACGACATCGATGCCCCATCGTGCCAGCGGCCATACCGGGGGTATGGGATTGAGGCTCGTCGGTGGCCTGCGGATGGCCCATCCCATCCATTGGCAACCTTGACAACGGCGCACGAGATCTTGCGCGTTCGCAGACCCCCTTTTTGTATAGCACCCCGTCAAGCACCTGGAAGGACCTAGCGCAGTGCTGTAAACGCCAGAGCTCGGTGGGGTCGTCCGGCTCCGCAATGCCCTGTAGAAAAGCGAAAAGGGGTTCCCGCCAGTCACTCTGCTGGGTGATCTGGTGGACGAGGGCTGCATCACGGTTATCCTGCGCAATGGCTGCCGCTGGCAGGACCTTGTAAAACGCCCCACTGGGAGTTGGGAGCTGCTGACTGGCAGCCTTGGCGAGGACATCGGCTTGCTCGTTGTCTGCCCGAGGGATGGCTTTCACCGTGACACCCAAAAAGTGTTGTTCCTTCGCTCGTACGACTGCTAGGTACTTAGCTAGCTCCGGGTCCTTGGCCTGATATGACTTGTCCACATGGCCCGCCACCAGACGTGAATCGGTGCGAACGAGGACGCGCCTCGCACCCATCGCTTTGAGATTCCCGAGGCCAAAGAGTAACGCCTCGTACTCGGCCGTGTTGTTCGTAGCAGGAAATGCTAGGCGTGCCGAGTACAACAGGCGCTGCCTCTCAGGTGTGGTAATAACTGCGCCGACCCCTGCGCCCGCAACGCCATAAGCTCCGTCGGTGTTGAGCATCCACACCGGGTCTTCGGACTGGAGGACAGGCTGAGCTGGAGGGGTCCATTCCGTGAGGAAGTCCGCCAGGACTTGGGAATTGATCGCCGTTCGGGAGGCGTATGTTAGGGAGAATGGAGCAAGCTCGGCTACCCATTTGCCGATTTGCCCCATGGACTCCTTATTGTGCAGCATCTCCGCCAGGGGGAACGAGGATGGCACCGTTATCGGGTGGGCCAGGAAGTAATGCCAGAGCTTTCTTGAGGCCATGACCAGCGCGTAAGCAAGTTTCTCGAGCTCTGTATACCGCGTCTTGGCGCCCTGAAGGGCTTCGGAGACAAAGTACATTGGTCGCTGGAGAGCGCTCTCTTCGAGGACAAGGACGGCGCTGACCGCCGTTGCCGAGGCGGTGAGGCAAAGTAGGAGCGGAGCCTCTGGCACTGGGGCCACCAGAGTGGGAAGGGTTGCGAGGTGTTTCTTGAGGTCGTCGAAGGCTTTTGCGCAGTCGTCATCCCAATGAAACCCGTCGCAACCGCGGAGAGTCTTGAAAAATGGCAAGCCCCGCTCCGCTGCCCTGGACAAGAAGCAACTCAGGGCCGCCATGCCCAGGATGGCGACGACCTTGTCGGGGTTCGCTTGAATACCTCGCCCGGACACGAGGAAGCCCAAGAGCTTGCTCGCCTGCACGCCGAAAACACACTTGTCCGGATTGAGCTTGATGCCCGCCTTCCTGAGGTTGTCGAAGGTCTCCTGAAGATCCCGACCGTGGGAGGCGAGCTGCTTGGTTTTTACTACCACGTCATCCATGTAGGCCTCCACGTTCCTCCCGAGCTGGGCGGCTAGGGCCAGCGCGACAAGGCGGGTGAAGGTTGCGCCCGCATTCTTCAAGCCGAAGGGCATCCTGGCGAAGCAGAAGGTCCCAACCGGCGTAATGAAGCTGGTTTTATCTTCATCGTCCTTGGCCATGTAGACCTGATGGTAGCCAGAGTAGGCGTCCAAGAAGCTCATGAGCTCACACCCCGCGGTGGCGTCGACCAGTTGATCTATACGCGGCAAAGGGTAGTCGTCCTTCGGGCATGCCTTGTTGAGGGCAGTAAAGTCGATGCACATACGCCAGGCGCCGCTGGCTTTTTTGACCAGCACCGGATTGGCGAGCCAGTCCAGATGTTGGACCTCGCGAATAACCCCTGCCCGAAGGAGCTTCGCCACCTCCACCTTGGTCGCTTGCTGCCGGTCCATGGACATACGGTGAAGTTTTTGCTTGACCAGCTTGGCGTCAGGGCGGATCGCCAGGTTATGTTCGATGAGGGCGCGGTCCACACCTTTGATATCCTCCAGGGACCATGCAAAGACGTCTGCGTTGGTACGAAGAACCTGGAGCAAGTCTTGCTATACCTCTGGCGGGAGGCCCTCGCCGATGGACACGAACTGTCCTTCCGCCTGGAGGGACACTCTTTTGACTCCGCCCTCCGGGTGGGGCTTAGGTGTCCATCCTGGAGCGGATGGCGTGTCCGCTTGGCACTTGTCGGTGAGGACGTGCACCTTGCGGTGCAAGCTCCCAGCTTTGGTTTCAACACTCCTAGCCATGTCTTGGTCGCCGAAGACGGTGATGATACCCCGCTAGCTTGAGAGCTTCATACACAAAAAGGCGTAATGCGGGACCGCCTCGAAGGAGTTGATGGCGGGCCGGCCCAGTATGGCGTTGTATGAGTGTGGGATGTCCACGACGTCGAAGACGATATCTTCAGTTCTGACGTTGTCGACCTGGTACAAGGAGACTTGGAGGCGTACTTGACCCAAGGCCTTTAGAGGCTGGCCTTCGAGGCCTTGGAGAGGGGTCTCCGATGCTTTTAATAGACTCCGAGGTACCCCCATGCGATCAAGGGCCTTCACGAATAAGATGTTTCCGGAACTCCCCCCGTCGATGAGAATGCGCCTGACGTCGCAGCCTGCGATGTCGGCCTGGATGACCAAGGGATCTTGGTGGGGGAATTCCACGCCCTGGGCATCGGCTGACGTGAAGGTGATGCTGCGATGCGACGTCCCTATAGGTAGTTGTGGTAAGGAAATGCTTGACGAAGAGCCTCCAGTGATGACGCTAACATCGCGGCGCTGGGTCCCTCCGGGGGCCCCAGCGCGCAGGGGACTTCCTTGCGGCCGCTGTACGCGGGGTACTGCGGGGGTCGGCGCCTTCAGGGCCTATACTTGGGCCATCGCTTGCCGCAATGCCGCGAGTTCGAGGCATGTCCGTGTGAAGTGGTCACCGTAACCATGCACCTCGCACCATCTGCCGTAGTCTAGAATTTCCTACTCCGCACGCGGTTTCTCATCGTGGCTTCCTTCGCGTCCCCCTCCAGGGCGCGGGGTTAAGGTGGCTTCCCGGGGGACACCTTGTGCGGCGAGGGCATGGCGAGGCTTACAGGGTCTCCGCCGGTTACGCCGGGGCTTGCGTCCGTCGCTCGGCGAGTTTTGGTGCGCCCGGCGTCGACGCGTTCAGGAACGTCGCCCACGGACGCTTGCTTGCGTTTTGTCCTCGAGCCATCCCTTACGTTTCCTCCTTGCGACAACTCCTTCGCCTGATCAGCGTCGGAGCCGTTGCAACTGCGTCTCCGCGCGTCTTCCTCGACCCGGGCGTACTCTTCCATTTTATCGAAGAGCTTTGCTACCGACTTGCATGGCTTCCGCGCATTATATTCGGCAAGCGGCCCTGGGCGAAGACCCTGTATCGCTGCATCAATGATAGTTGCTTCGTTAACATCCTTGACCTGGCAACGTACCCTGGCGAAGCGTTTGCAGTAGTCGCGGAGCTTCTCCGAGGGCTTCTGCTTAACGACGAAGAGCTGATCGGCGTCGGCACGCTCGACGTAGTTTCCTTGGAAGCTGTTGTAAAGGCGGTCGCGGATCTGCTCCCAGGCGTACATGGAGTTTGGTTTGATGGTAAGAAACCAAGAAAGCGCTACTCCTTGCAACGCAAGGGGAAGCCCCTTCACCTTCGCAACGTCATCTCCGCCGGCTGCTTCGATGGCTGTCTCGTATACGCGCACGAACTCTCGAGGGTCCATATCGCCTCTATACGGCTCGATGGCGCTGGGGAACTTGAAGTCCTCCGGCCACGCCGCCTGTTGCAAGC
The DNA here is from genome assembly GCA_017311315.1 of Dendrocalamus latiflorus. Classification (NCBI taxonomy): domain Eukaryota; kingdom Viridiplantae; phylum Streptophyta; class Magnoliopsida; order Poales; family Poaceae; genus Dendrocalamus; species Dendrocalamus latiflorus. Next base: position 18,927,133 of record CM029614.1, on the reverse strand, counting down.
CTGCCGAAAGCGGAGACTCCGGGTCTATGCGTCGCAGCGGGATGTGGCTGGACACGACTGCGCCGCGACCCTCTGCCCTCTCCGAAGTGGGCTCCGATGCGACTGCTGGTGGGATCTGCTGGCCCCAAGCCTCTCGTATACCTTGCACAGCTCCGCGGAGATCCGCCAACTCCCGTCGGAGCGTGCCAAGGGCCATCAATAGGGCGCTGTGTCCCATGGGCGTGACCAAGGCCGCTGGCGTATCCGGGCATCCCGGCGGGACACTGGCAGCCACGGCCTGTGCTCCTGAGCTGATGAGGGGGTCGGGCGCCGCAGCAGCGGTAGCGGTGGTGATGGCGGGATCAGGTGTCGCGCCGTGAACACCGGTGTCCGCGACCGTCGTACTCGCACCGCTACCCGCACCTGCAGTTGCCCTGGTATTGACGCGAAATCCCATCACTCATGCCTTCTTCTTCTTCTCCGCCGATGCTGAAGCCTTCTTTGGTGCCATCCTCCTTCCGATCTGGAGGCTTACTTTTGTCCTCCCCACGGACGGCGCCAACTGTTGTGGTTACAGACCAAACAGAGATAGAGAGTATGGTAGTGGAGAGTTAGGTGAGTAATGGCTTAGGGTTCTCCCCATAGCTGGTTTGTATTCATATACCCTCTTGGGGGTGCTTTTACAATAGTACCCTTACATTTGAGTATCCCCCTCAGGGGCACTTATGTCATTATACATGTCCCCTTTTTGGGCCTTACAGCCTTCTAACATGCCTACTGGCTTAGGTGGGGGCCACCCCTACAACAGCAGTCAATACCAACTAGTACCGGTGGAATTGATAGTACCATCTATTAAACTATATATCATATTTGATAGTACTACTATGTATTTAGAATAATTAATATTACAGATGACATTTGGTGTGCATATAATTAAACGAATACATACTTATCAATATATATACTCGTATTATTATATTAAATCCGAAATGGTACGCCGGTATGGACCTATACTAGAATATACCATTCCAAAAAAACAAACCAGTATGACCTTCAGAATGGTATTGACAAGTATGGTTTGAACAATTTGCCCCTAATAGCTTAGCTCGACACTTCCAAGCATTGTTTCTATACGATGGTGCAGGCGACTAGGAGGGCGAGAGTGCCCGCTCTAAAGAGCTTAAGCTTCTAGTTTCTGGCTTTGGTTGTTGGCTTTTGGTTAAAATTACACTATAGTGGCTACTAGCTTTTTCTGAGTTATTCAATCAAAAAAAGAACAAAAATATAAAAAGTGTTATATCGTTACGTACAATGCAAAGGAATAAGGTGAAAAGGGCAAAAAAAAAAGGGGAAACCAAAAAAATAAACCGAAATTAGAAGTCGGCGTGTTAAGTGGCTCTGGCTCAAATAAACCGAAAGCCAAAAAACCAAAAACAGAAGACGTTTAGATTAAGCTAAAGAAGGATCTCCCTAATTTTTTTAGAAAGAAAGGATTTTCTTTTAACTACAGTTTGCTTGGAGCCACATGCAGACTAAAAAATTATAAGTCGAAGCAAGTCCAAAGCGCAACTTATAGCAAGCATTCGAACCAAATAAGAATTTTATCGGCTAGGTTCTTTTAGGCTTGCTATTTTTGGCTTTTGTTATAGTAACTCGGTTTTAAATGGTACTGCGTCCTTTCAAGGCGGGATCTACAAATCAATTGTAGTAGACACTATATTGACTTCAGCTATACCAGCCAAAATTGCATACGACTGTCTCTCTTTCTCCATACTCTCTCCCACAAACAACCAGAATTCAAAAGTCAAAAGTCATAAGCCAAGCCACAACCCAAAAAAACTTGAGTGTGCTTCAATACTTTCCGCTCTAACAAAAAAAGGTGCTAATCTCAAAGCACATGAAGGGATAAGTAATCACTATCCACCATTTAATTCTGCTTAAAAGTTATATAAATTATTTTAAGAAAAGTATTGGTAGACCTTCCAAAACTCACCTATATATATATAGACACACACTTTTCATCGGTTATGTGCACCGAAAAGAAAGCCTTGCCGTCAGCATCTTGCAACTTTCCCGCCGAACTTTTTCCAAAATAATTATTTTCCCTCGGTTGCTTTTCCTCTTCCAAAGTATATAAAAAATGCTACAATATAGACCTTTCCTTGCTAAGCTGAGAATATATGTTGCATGCCAGCACCACTTACTTGATTGCAGCAAATCAATCAATTAGATGAAAAGGGACCACACAACACGGTTGGATTTGGTTAGGTCCCTCCACTAAAACCCTAAGAGCAGGTACAATAAGGCTTAGTCAGCAGGCTATAGTAAATATAATATCAACTAAATCTTACGTGGCAGAGAGAGAAAGGAAGAGAGAGAAGGAAGCTGGCTACTAAATTACAGCTAGCTATAGCACGTAAAAATATGCATTTCACTCTCTTACACGTGGGGCCAAATAGTTATTGTAATAGCTACCTTATTGTATGAACTATTTTTTTTGAAGGCTATAGATGAAATGGATAAGTGTTATAGCCACTAGTTAGCTATACTATTGTACTTGCTCTAAGAACTGCACCTACAAAAGCAATACACGTGAGATCCAATCACCTCGTCTTAGTGGCATGTGTAAAATATGCCTCTACCTCCTAGCTGGCCAGTGCATGATCAAGTTGCTGGCTAAAAGGACATGAAAAATGAAAGTGAGTTGAAGTGGCTGTCTTGACTCTGATCTGAAACCTATCCATCCATTTAGACATACTAGCCACGTAGGCGTGGCGCCACACCACGCCAGCCACCGTGTTGACTGAAACAGAAGAGACGATAATTCGTGAGAACCTTTTTAAAAAAAATCGAGGATACATGCGTATTTTCGGAAAAGCCAAAGGATTTTTTCGTAAAAATTCGAGGACCTGTACGTAACTAAACGAGGACCTGTACGTAATTTAGAAAACCGCGGGGCGCTATCCTGCGAAGGATACATAATTTCGGTGAAGTGAAGGGGTGTTTTTAAAAAAAACAAAACTGGCAGGGACCTTTTCGCGAGAACCAAGGACTTCTACGTAATTTCCGGAAAATGCAGGGGCTTTTTCGCAAAAAAGGTCTCCCGACCGTACCGGAATCCGCGCGCCACGCGCCGGCCGACCGAGCGCAGGGGGGTGACGTGGAGCGGCTCAGCGGGCGAGGAGTCCCCCGGCTTTGTTTAGGGTATGATGTGGCCATCAGGCCATGGCATCTGATGCTTTCTGTCCTTCGGCAACACAATATCCTTGGGATTTCTAGAAGATGGCAGAAAAGTGACATGTAACCATATGAGGAGCCTATCTTTTCATCCATGCCTGCCACTTGATCCTTGTGGGAAATTTTATTTGTTCGATTTGGAAAGTGATGCGATTGGAGCTGCATGCACAGGAACGAAAGTGAAATTCCGAAATAAAATTTCCACAATACAGAGGAAAATCAACATATAATAGAGCCGTGATGAATTGTGATTTTTGTCCTCGGCTACCAATTGTAGCTTATTCCTTGTTCGGATCTTTCTTTTTTGGTATCTATACTATTGTTTAGAAAAGGCCATAACCAAACCAACCGAAAAATGCTGACTGACGAGGATTATACCTCCCCTAAATGAAAAGCAGCCATATGCTCATTTCACGTAAGATCGACCGATATTCGTCAGACACTGACTACTTGTAATTGGTAGCCTAATTGGTTCATTCATTTTTCTTCGGTAAATACCAAGTATATTTTTCTTAAAAAAATAAGAGTGAATACCAACTTGACGTGCCACCACATATTGCCTGGGTTGAGGTCGTCAAATTCTCCCCACGCATCGGTTGGACACTTGAACTCACTTGTTACTTAGGGCCTATTTGGGACTGCTCCGCTCCAACTTTTTCAACTCTGCTCCAAACTTGTCTAGCCAAACAGGTCCAACTCCAAGAACTCTGCTCCAAGAAAAAGGTGGAGTTGAAGGCCTACTCCACATTTTTTCTGAAGCTCCTCAAGGGGTACTCCAGAAACTGAAGTTTTGTATCTCCTCATGGAGTTGGGAGAAAATTACCCACCACTGCCATTACACAATTCCTCCCCATACCGATTCGTTTTCTTTTCCTCTCCTCCCCACCAGCGACTCCTCTCCTCCCCACCCGCGACACCCGCGCCGCCCTCTCCTCCCCACCCAGACCCGCGCCGCCCTCTCCTCCGCCCCGCGCCGCCCCTCTCCTGCCCCCCCCCCCCCCAGCCGCGCCACCCTCTCCTCCGCCCCCAGCCGCGCCGCCCCTCTCCTCCGCCCCCAGACCCGCGCCGCCCTCTCCTCCGCCCCCAGTTGGTAGCCCAACTCTCGGCGCCGGAGCAGATCCACGAGCATCTTCGGATCTATCCATCCCAGCCATCACGTCGCCAGAGCGTCGCCGGTGGTGGCCGGAATAGGGCGGCGGAGAAGGCGGGATGGTAGCATTGGAAATGAGGATCTGGGGGAAACTATTTAATCAATCAATTGGCTTTGTATGATTGTATCATTCATCTGTGTTAAGAGTTTGTGGAGATCGGGCTGGCCGTTCTTTAGATCATGTAAAAATCATTCGTAGTATTAAAGAATCTCCTCTTCGGAGTTGTGCCGTGCTTGTAGTTTGTCTAAAATAAATTCATTTAGAGCATGGCAAACATAAGAAGCCCTCTTCTGAGGGTATTCACTAGCCCTGCAATGTTGATTACTTAGTGAGAAAATGTTATCATCATTTGCATCTGAAAACCCATCATCCAAGCTGGTTGTGCAATTGGCATCAGTAATTCATTATATCCATCGCTGTTCAGATGCCCAAGAGCTGAGATATTGAGGTTTTCCTCAATGCTCTCAAATCACCAACCATTCACATATCTACACACTAATGGTATACATTATGTCAGTATGGTGTGTATCAGGTAGATAAGACTCGATGGTCAATGGGTCATAGGGGTTTTCATAAATGGCAAGATGAAGCTCACAATTAGAACACCACTAAGTTCTCAACCTATTGCTTAAAACTACCATACTGCACTAAGCTGTGGAGAAAGTGGTCTTTAATGTGGTGGTCAGCTTGTCATATTATAAAACCAAGAGAAGCGTTGTGTTGATGGATGATTTAGTTTGTGAGGGAACGGCAATTGCCTTTTTTTGTGCAGCTTTGATTGAAACCAGTGGATCTAGCAAATGCTTTATACTTCATACAGATAATGCAAAATAGTAGGATAGCTGGCATGTAGGAAGTTTGGGAAGATCAGCCAGAAGAATGTTAAATAATCTGTATTCTAAAAGAGGATGAATTATGAGAATTGAAATCTTTCTTTTGGGGGTTCTGTTCTTGACTATTTCTTTGCCGAATGCTTCAGTTCCCATAATCCTTGATGCAGTTTGGACTACCGCATTTTATTCGGTGTAGCCTTGTCGAGGTCAAGATTAATGCTGTTTGATCTCTCAATGTATCGATGCTGTGATTTTTGTGAGGGTTAGCTAACATAGATCGTGTGATCGAGTTAAAAAAAAAATATGATGTTTGGTGTTTAATGAGTAAGACGCAGTTGCTTTAGATATCATCATGGTCATTGTGCCATAAAAAAAGACGTTTCAATGTACTGTGTGATGCACCCTGACAGTTAAGGGTGGAGATAAGATCAAAATATTTGTTTTTTGGTTTTCTTGAATAAATTAATTGCGATTATAATATTTTACATCATATTTCAATTGGCAACAAAAAAAATTCAGTTACATATGCTCCGCAGACATCAAAACATACATCAAACATCATTCAGGGGCACATTGGACCTTTCTCAGGGAAACCTCACATTCCTGGAGCTGGAGCTAGCTGCGTGCCAAACAGGACCACCTGCTCTAGGAACTCCACAGTGGAGCTGCTCCATGGTGGAGTTGGTGGAGCAGAGCTGGAAAAATTGGAGCAGAGCAGTCCCAAACAGACCCTTAATTGCTTGTATTTTCTCGCTCTAAGTCTATTTTACAGCCTTCAATTCTGCAACCAGCGGTGTGATACATTATCTTTCTAGCTGATGACCTAAGTTCGACTCCCACTAACCACGGTTAGGTGGGTTATTTGTATGAATATTTCACTTTAATTGTCTAAGATTTGAAGCTGTGACTTATAGGTTATGAGCCTTAAGATGATTACATTAGCTAGTTGTCCCCGTTTCCTCATATATATATTTTTTTTTGCAAAAAGTCAACCCCTAAAATACCAAACCGGATATTTAACCACTTGAACTTACCAAAACAGTTCAATTTACACCCTCAGATGGTTTGACAGTGTGGTTTCGCTGATGTGGAGGTGGTTTTGCCGCGTGTGTAGCTTACATCACCAATTTTTGCTAGATGACATCCTAATCAGCAGTATCAATATATCCCTAATATGGGATATTCTTTGACGATTCATTTTTTACGGACTTGGATGACTCACTAGTTTAATATGTTGAAGAGGAATTTTTAATTTGCTATTGCTGACAAGGATGTCATTGTGGCCAAAAAAAAATGGTAACGTACGTAAGCTGCATGCATGGAAAAATCATCTCACGTCAGCAAAATGACCATCCCAAATCGTTTGAGGGTGGAAATTGGTCTAGTTTTGTAAGTTCAGAGGCTGAATAACCAGTTTTGTAGTTCATAGGGTTTCAGAGAATAAAATAGATTTATTCTTTTTTAAACACTATCATTTATGCAACCAACCATGGTATATCAGATAAGAGTGATCGAGTTGCTTAGCAAGGCGTTTAAAGTGACGACCCACGATTTCGGTAATGTCAAACACAAGCGCGAAAACTAGTGCCCAACAACCGTGTGGTTTTCACATGCAATTCTGTGACCTATCGGTTTGCTCTTGAAAAGAAAGGAAAGGAAAATCTACTCATGTTAGAGTAGTACAACGAGTGCGACAGATATAACAGAAAATATTGTGATTATTGCGTGCTAATGCTTTCTAGTGCAGCGAATGCGAGTGCTGACCTCGGGGTGCTTGTCTTTCGGCGTCCTTTTTCATACGTCCTACCGTCCTGCGTTTACCTAGTTGCGGTCGCTGTCGCTTTCCAATGATAGGTCTATTCTTTTTTAGTTTTTAACGGTTTTTAGTTTTTGGGTTTTACCAGTAATTATTATTTATTAGACTAATAAGTCACAGATAAAAATTATAAGTCACAGTCTAAAAGAACATACCTGATAAATATAATATCCGTAAAAAGATAAAGGAAGAAAAAGCAAAAATTGGGAACAATCCAAAAAGGAATAAAAGTGTTAAAATAGGGTTTTGCCGTCAAAACCCTTCGTCGTTAGAAATGCCGAATTCAATAGCACTCATTGAGGTTCCCAGACCATTCGAACCAGATCGGCGCCTCTCGCTAAACTGGGCATCGTCATTCGACAGAAGAAAGATTCCAACGCCCATATTTTACCGACTTATCTTCCATAGTAGAAAAACCTAAAGCACAACGCTGAGAACCCCCTTTGGACCAATGGTCCAAAAGTTTTACTCAGTAAAACAGTTAGCCAGGTCTGATATAGAGATAAGGTAAGGGCATTTTTGACATGGCACAATAAGGATAGAGAGAACCGCCATGGCCGAAGCCCCACACAAAATATCAGTGGGCTCACAGAAGTTCATTTCATTCTTAGTTTTTCAGCCGAAAGCCAAAGCAAAACAGCCACCCCTCATTTCTTCACTTCAGCCACAACCACAAGAACCGGCCAAATGCTCACCTCCACCCCCACAGCCACACAGAGAAGAGGTGATGAAGAGAGAGCTCATGGTGAGGGGACAGAGAAGAAGGGGAAGATGAAGGGGAGAAGACCACGGCTGTGGAGGCGTAGAACCTTCGACGACCATTGAGACTGCTCCAAGTGAACCTGGTGACAACCAAGACAGCTAGCCAACATCGGCTTAGCAAGCAAGTAGGTCTTTTTCCCCATCATCCATGGATACTTAACAGTATCACAACACAAGCACACCACAGCCAGCATAGCTGTGATACACCATCGACGACGAGCCTGTATGTGCCACCGTGCGCCTTTGGAAGGGAGAACATGCTCCTCGATGCATTTCTCCTCACCTAGTCTCGTCGCAGCGACGCCCATAGGTGTTCCCAAAACCGAGTGTAACCACGAATAGAGCAAGGTGGAAGTATAAGCTAAAACGAAAGTGCTTGCAGTAAGGAGAGGAGGAGTGGACCGTCCTGGGTCAAAGCAGAGGTGGTAGATCAGGGCAAGAAGCCGTAGGAGCTGAGCGACAGCCGTGGTCGGTCGAGGGACGACTGTGGCCGGCGCAGGGGCCAACCCATGGCAACGAGCTAGGGGCCACGTGAGCTGGTTGCAGTAGCCAGCAGGGGGCTAGGAGCCAGAGCCAAGGCCTCGAGCAGGCCAGCGGCGAGCCGTGGCTGGTAGGCTCAAGAAGGGCAGCGGCGGGAGTACTTCGGGCGGCGGCCAAAGGCGCCATGACTAGAGGAGCTCAGCAGTGACCTCCAAGGAGGCCGATGGGGTCGAGGTAGCCGAGGAAAAATAGGGAGCCCGGCAACGGTTGGACCGCCGGTGAGCCGCGCCAAGAACCCTGGTCGGAGCTAGGGGAAAGGTTGCAAGGAACCAACTCATGGGGGGCTCGAGTGGCGCCTCTAGTGGTTGACGACGGCGAGCTGGAGAAGGCAGCGCCGTTGTAGATCAGGCAACGCCCGACGATGCAGGGTCGGTGCCGTAGGGAGTTGGAGCCGAGGGAGGCGCGCAAGAAGGCACCAAGCCGGCCGATGGCCAGGAGACCAGAGGAGGCCGGCGTAGGAGGAGACCGTAGATCCCGATCGGGAGAGGAGAGGAAAAATGAGATGAGGTAGTAGGAGGAGAAGAGGTCGTTCGGCTAGGTGGAGAGAAAGAAATGAGAGAGAGAGAGAGAGAAAGGGAGAATAAGAGATAAGGGGAAGAGCTAGTGGATGGCAAGGCCAGTTCGACCGAATAGAAAGAGGAAAGAAAAGGAAAAAGAAAAGAAAAGAAGAGAAGAGAAAAAGAAAGAAAAGAAGAGAAAAAGGTTAGGCATGTAAATAAGATTTATTCGCAAGTATAGATGATGTGATCCTTAAATTATGGTCGTTTGGGCACCGGGGCATCGGAGAGGTGTCTGGTGAGAGAGAGGTTGTTGGTATCAGGTTTGCGTGTAGGAACATGGTCAGTTGTCTATACGTGTAGAACTGATGTCGTTTGCATGCTTGCATAAATTGCAATGTTGAGTTGATAGTTCAGATACTACTTACAAGTAGAAATCCTAGTTTGGCGCCCTCCACGCATCATCCATAGGAATAACAAGCAAGTGTATGGTATAATAGTGGATTATGATAAATGCCTGATACTTATTTTTATGCCATGTTTTATGCCATTTTATGAAATGATATTCTTGCTTGTTTGTTGACTATACTGTGACAAGAGATGCTTATGGTTGAGTGATATGTTGCAAGAGTGTTGTGTCATGCAGCACACTCATACTAAAGGCCTACCTCGCGTAGGCATACCGCAGTAGTGGGATAAAGACTTACCTCACGTAGGCATCCCACAGTAGTGGGAAGCTAAAGACTTACTTCGGTAGGCACTCCGCGGGAGTCGAGTTTGTGTAGAGTTGATTGTGAATGCTGAAAGGACATTACATCATGCATTGCACTCATACACAGGACGTACCGCTGGAAGGCATTCCACGGGAGTGGGAAGATAAAGACCTACTTAGGTAGGCACTCCACGGGAGTGGGCGTTGAGACCCCGTATGAAAGAGGACGGGGAAATGAGGGGTTCATTGATAGGTGAATACTCCACTATACCTATATAAGCTAAAGTTTGCATTGCATAAAAGTGACAGATAAAGAGATACAGTTACAGACGCATTGCATTGTATGAAAGAAACAGGAAACAGTGAAACAGTTGCAGAGATTATGTTTATAGTTTACATATATGTGATTTATTGACAGTTACAGAGAATGTGTGTTATAAATCTCGGATGCAGAGTTTATTGAATGGTTATTGTTGTTGTCCCTATTTTATTTATGTTCTTGCTGATTCTTTGGACTCATCTTTACTGTGTTATTTTTTAAGTGTATGGTGAAGGTGACATGCATTGGTGAGAGTAGCACATATATATTCCCATGTGCAACAGTAATTCACATATCACATCTAGTTGATCAAACTTTAATTTTGAGGTTTGACGGTTAACTGGAAGATTGTGCTGTATTGAAACTGCTTCTTGTTGTGTGGCTTATACCATTCTTTTTGCAAGTTGGTAAACTAGTACAGTTTGGTAGTAGTTGTAGATTTCGAACTCCGAGGTTAGGCCAGGGTGTCATGGTAAGATAGGTAGGTATGCGTGTGAATCGAAGGGGGTGGGGGTTTTTTTTTTTTTGAACTAGAAGGGGGTGGGTTGAAATGTATTGAATTGCCTCGTACTAGTAGTAGAGGGGGAAAACAGATGTCCCAGCCATTACTTGGAACGTAGATAAGTGTTCCTCCACTTTTTTTTTTTTTGCGAGTAGTCGTCTTTCTAGACTCCATTTAAAATATATTTTTCCTAATTCTTATGTGACGAACTGTTTCATGTAAAAATTTTATCAAATTTCTATAAATATTTCTGCGGCCTAAACAGGGCCTTAGCGCTGCGTTCTCATTGTATCTTGTTATTACCTCCGCTTCGAAATAGATATCTTTCTGGCATGCAAGTTTTTGTGCAGGAATACATTGGCGGTAGACGCGGATTGCGCAAACGCTTCTTGTTAAACAGTAACATCAGCCGGCCATCCATCAGCCCGGCCCATCTGTTCACAAGAAAAATTTATGCACAATTTGCAGGGTGCGGCAAAAGACAGGCCTAACTGATCTGCAACGGTAAAACAGCACATACATACACGCACAATTTGCATATACGAGTGAGAGCTCACTCTCAAAAGGCATTACCGAATAATAACACAGCGCATAGGAATAACTCAATGCCCATAGGATCACAATGCAAAAGCCTATAGCCCAAAAGAGTCTCATATCTCCACTAACTAAGATTATGGCTTTAATTAAAGTTCAACAGACTACCCACCGTTCCAAAACAGCAACACGAAACCGTATGCAATCGCGTCTTCAGGCAACATGACATGACATGGGTACGATATGTTACTTAAAGACTCCAAAAGAACAAGAAGCATCTTAGCTCCTTTCCTGGACACATACATCACCAAAACGCATCACCAGAGTGGTTTCAATCATCTGACGCCTTCGGGGAGTTCTCAGGCGTCTTCAGTGGGTCCGCAGCCCTCCTCGCCTTGTGTGTCGCCACCGCAGCTTTGAAATCTTCCCTGATGCCAGTATCCTTGAACTTGAGAGCAAATGTAGTAAGCCCGCTCTGCGATTCGCCAATGCTGTTCATACAAGCAAACGTCACGCCCTTCTTATCCATGTCCTTCAGCGACATGTCTTCGTAAAGGCTGGCATTCAGGCTCAGTCGGTAATTGCCCTTGGCCCTCATGATGAGCCGACCTCTCTCACCACCAGATACCGGGATGTTCAACTTTAGTTCCCCTTTTCCTCTTTCTTTCCAGCCCCCATCTAAGTACTCATACAATGCAGAGTCAGCAGTAAATACGGCCTTCTCATTTTCTTCACCAGTTTCAACGGGCCCCTCTGGCATAGCAAATTTCTTGGGTGCTTCTGCTGCAGTAGCAAGTGCTGGGGAAGAACCCCCATTGTTCGTAGCACCAATATTAAACGAAGGGAATGACGAATTATCACTTTTTAGCCCAAATAGGGGAACAGTTGAGCTTTCTTTAGAGGCTGAGCCAAATGAAAATGATGAGCTTGAAAATCCAGTTCCAGCCAGTCCTGTGAAGGCATTTTGGCCACTTGACAGATTCTTAAAAGAGAACAGGGGTGTTGGTGATGATGACTGCCCTTTGTTATCAGCATCCCTCTGCTCCTCAGATGATCCACCCTTGGTCTCTGATTCATCTCCACCTTTCTTCTCAGCATCATTCTTGTTGATTTTATCTTCATCTCCAGTTAAATTTACTCCTTTCTTTTCTTCAGCACCTCCCTTCTTTGTTTCACCCTCGGCTTCAAATATCTTGCTGTTACCTTCCTTGGGTTCTTCGACCGCTACTTTGTCGTCACCAGGTCCATCCCCCGTGACTTCTGCCTTGTCATTGGTCTCAATAGGTTGAGACGGTGCTTCAGTTGGGTCATTGGACTTGGTTTTTGCATCTGACTCTTTCAGAGCTGATTCATCCTTTTGAATCTCAGCTACCTCATTAGAATCTGCATTCTCGCCCATTGCGGATAAAGCATCTTTCCCACTGCCATTGCTGCCCTCGTCAGCTTTCTCACTTGAGCAACTGTCTTTTACATTTGCCGTCATGACATCAGAAGGTTGAGGCTCTGAGACAGGGATACTTGCTTGAACACTAGAATCACTGGGGGTAAATCTGATTGCAGAGAAAGGATTAGAAGAAGGAGCTGATGATGGCTGCTGCCGTCGAACCTTTACAATTCTCCGGGTTGCCATCACTTCCTCACTAGCTTTCTTAAATGCCCCCATCTCTTGCTCCAGTGAGTCATCATCAGGCTCAGGATTATCCTTGTTGATTTGGGTGCCTGCAACCCTCTTCCTAGAGGTTGGAGTATGTTCCTCATCTGCCATCCTACAAGTTCTGAGTACCTGAAAATCCAAACAAAAAAACAAACTAAGAAAACAGTAATAAAATAGTTTACCACAGTTTAAACACATTTGGGACAATGCAGGTTCTTCTTTACAATCCATCAAGTCATCCACAGAATAAACTTAAAGAAATCAGCAAAGCTGAGATGCAATTATTGTTATATGTTCAGGAAAAATAAATGTTGAAGTAGAACAAAATTATGTGATTGTTATGCAATATAATCGTGAACTATAATATCCCAGTTTTACATTTACCAGCAAACAAGTGCAGCCAAAATAAAAAAAAACCCCAATGTGGCCGTCACCCATATCATGTCTTGTGGGCAATGTGATATGGCACTTGCACCTGAGCCTAAGACGAAATAAACATGTGGACGGTGTTGCACCAGAGCCTAAGGCGAAATAAACATGAAGACATTTTCCCAACTTCAACTGGCATCTATAACTACACAAGATTCATAAAGGAAAAAAATAGGAATAAGTCCATTTGCCCCCCCCCCCCCCCCCCCCCCGCCGCGCGGGAATTCTTGCAGAAGTCTGGAAATCAACCCTAAACCTAAACTATAAAACCAGATAATGGACCTCCTTCAACATTCAGTACTGTTCACTTTACCCCCCCCCCCCCCCCCCCGGCGACCAAAACCATCCCAGTTTTGCTGATGTGGCATCTACGTGGACAAGTTTTGTTGCCATGGCATCTCCGTCACGTGTACAGCCAAGTCAGCAAACAAATCTTCTTTTTTTTCCTTTTCTTCTCTTTTCTCATTTTTTTCTTCTTCCTGAGCGCCAGTAGTGAGCTCTTCATAGCACTCTCGCTCTCTCTCCATGGCGGCCAGTAAGGAAGGAGAGGAGGCCAAGGACGAGGCCGGCGGCTTGGTTTTGACCAGATCCGCGACACCTCCTCCCCTGGTCGCACGCCACCTCCGACTAGGAGCTGCGCCGCAGCCTCCGCTGCAGCGAACCGCGCCGCTCGCCGCCCCCATGCGGCACCGCTTCCCTCGACCACAAGCCGCGCTGTCCGCTTCCCACATGTGGCACCTCCTGCACCGTCTGCAAGCTACGTCGCCGGATCCAAGCTCAGAGTGCATAGGGGAGGGCCAATAGCGGCGCTTGGAGCTAGGGGCCGCACTCACCACATATGCAGGCCGTTGTAGAAGGGGATGCGATTGTGGCGGATAAGGGGGCCAAGTGTAGGCAATGATCACTGGCACCCGATGCTAGATCTGGAGAGAGGAGAGAAGAGGAAGGCAGAGAGGGGAGAAAGAAGAGGAGGAAGGTGATTTTTTAGGATGACAAGTGGGTCCATCAATTTTTGTTTTTTTTATTCATTAGGATGTTTTTTATTCCGTGTGAGCACTTGTCCACGAAGGTGCTAGGTAGGTGCCAACTCAGCGTAAAACCGCCTTCAATCGGCCTAGGAGGGTAAAATAAACGGTATTGCTAGTTGGGGGTAAAACATCTGGTTTTGCAGTTAAAGGTTGAAACCTAAGACTTTCGCAAGAGTTCAGGTGGGTCAAATGGACTTATTCCAAAAAAATTTGTTGCCTTGATAAGTTCTGTGTTGGAGGAAAACAAATCTTTTCTTCCAACGCAATGTTGGCACAACATTGACATACCATAGCCATGTGCATCGTATTATATCCTACAAGCCACACATCTCTGGTACATGTCACTCAGAGAACTGCCATTGTCTAATACATGTTATATATGTAACATTCTGTTTAATGTAGGTGCTACCTAGCAGCTAGAGCAGAAGAATTTCTATATATCAACAATGAGAAGTATTTAATTGGAAGGTAAAAAATTTCTAGACCACTCAAATACGACGAATTGATGTACATGCGTATAGCGTTGGTAAGATCTGATAACAGTATACAATTACATTTGGTACATATGTACCCTAACCGAAGAATCATGTTCAAAATTCAGTTCATAAAAATATCGCTATATAAAGCCCCATAACTCTAAATTCTTCTTTGCTCTGCATGGTTTATAGAACAACAGAACCATGGTTGTTACGGCGTACTTGGCGACCACGGCGACTGCCGGGCGCCTGGACGCCTAGGCGTGGGCCTGGCGACGCCAAGGCGAGCGACACGGCTACTCCTGTGTGTATACTCTATACGGTTCGTCTCCTTTTTGAGTCCCGACCCGACTCAGTTGCTCCCGTCTCCCTTTATCTCACGACTCAGTCCGCGGTTCCGCCTCTCTCGCGTCTCCCGTCTCCCTCTCTCTCGCGACTCCCACTCCTGTCTCCCGACGGCGGACTCCCCGGCGCCGATCTCCTGCTCTCTCCTCGACGCCTCCCTCCCCTCCCCAGCAGCGCTTCCTCCCCCGCGCGCCATCTCCTCCCCCCGGCGCCTCCCCTCCCCGTCGCCTCCCCTCCCCTCGGCGGCGGGAGCACGCTGGAGGAAGTTGGCCGGAGCACGGGAGGGAGACGGCGGCGCGTCGGGAGGGAGGGAGGCGGCGCGGGTGGAGGGAGGCGGAGCGGCCAGAGCGCGGCCGAAGAGGAGAGAAGCGGACGGCGTACCGGCGGTGAAGCTAGGGTTCGGGCCAAGGCGAGGCGATCCTCCCCGGCGTCCCCTCTCCGGCGCCTGGACGCCAAGGCGTCGCCTAGGCGACGCCGTGACAAGCATGAACAGAACTATAACACTAGCTAGTAACAAGAATAAGTGATAATAAAATATTATCAGCTAGATATTATTAATGTTGACGGGAAAATAACAAAGCTCAATGTAACATATTTTGAAGTTTTTTATTTTAAAACAACAAAATTTTGCAGCCAGTGTGAAATATTTCATTTTCAAGACATACTGTACATAAAACTAGTTTGCTGCAAGTACAATTAGCTGCTTTCCATTTATATTAAGCATACAACATTACTGGTATTATCTCCAAATTCAATATAAATGAAAAGACGGGGGTTTTCTCAGCAGGAACTCAGTGATTTAACATGCTTACACAAAATTTATCATGGCACATGAGGCATTACTTTCCTGATAGCACCAAATCGTTTAGAGCTTGGACACTCACATAATTTTTTTCATCCTAAACCCACCTCAATTTTTATGTAACTGCCGCACCTAGCTACTCGAATTTCATTATTAACTGCATATATGCATTTATTTTGTGTCTTCTTCTAATATTGAAAAGGGACTGTCTATCCATCAGTTGAATGAAATTTGTAAAAAAAACCAGTCACTTTTTAAGGGATTAGATGACTTCATGATTCGTGCAACAACTAAACCCTAGCTACCCATCCCCTTTATCCTTCCTCATCCGCCAGCCCCAGCCCAGCCCGATGCCACCCCCACCCCACCCCACGCGCCACCACCCCTGCCTCGCCAACACCGCCCCCGGCGCCGGTGAGCCCCGCCAGCCAGCACCTCCCGCTGCCACTTCTGCCTCCCACCTCGGCTACGCCTACCTCCTCCGCTGCTGGCCTGCCTTCTTCCTGGTCTCCGGCGGCTCACCGCCACAGGATCCGCCGCCCCAACCACTTCCTGTTGCCGGATCCGTCGCCGTCGCCATCGCCACCTCCCTTGTCAACGAACCCCCTCCGCCACCGCCCTCCTCCGCCCCACGGCCGAGGCGGCACCACCGCCGCCCACTGCTGTGCCTCTGCTGCTCCCTCCCTCCATCTAAGGTTGGGCTCCGGTGAACCCCAAACCCTAACCGGTGAACCCAGCCCTAACCCGGCGGTGGCAGGACACGGCGGCGCCAGTGAGGAGGACAAGCTCGCCAGAGCAATGAATCTTCGAGCTCAAGCCTATCGGAGCATGAGAAATTCGACTGATTTCACGTAAAAACATTCATTTGACAGATTTCTAGCAGTTTCCGTATTAATTAATACACTTCTTTATGCATTTTTCAAGTTTGTAGGCCAAATTACTTGATACTTCATAGACGTGCGGCTCAAAACAAAGTAGAGCTGATCTCAGATTCATCTTCCCATTAGATGGTTGGGGCAGGTCAAGAACTAAACGAGCCCTAAGCAAAAAAATCATACGTCAAGCAGCTAAATACAAGAA
Source organism: Dendrocalamus latiflorus (assembly GCA_017311315.1). Taxonomy (NCBI): domain Eukaryota; kingdom Viridiplantae; phylum Streptophyta; class Magnoliopsida; order Poales; family Poaceae; genus Dendrocalamus; species Dendrocalamus latiflorus. The sequence goes on along the minus strand of CM029614.1, from coordinate 18,910,437 downwards.
CTAGTATCACAAAACTCTAAAATAGAGCAAAAGTAGCATAGAAGAATGTAAAATATCCAGTCTCCAGAAGATCTGATCAGCACAAGTGGAAAGGCTGCTACCCAAACATGAAATTCTAAAGGAAAAGGCTAAAGAATCCGCTCATCGACACATGAAAAGCCTACAAGAATTTTCCAACGGAACCGGCGAGGAGTACGAAGACAGTACGCGTAGCATTCGGGAACAACTATAATCTCGAAGACAAACACCAAAACGAGGGCACTCGACGAAAATAAACACCCAGATCGGAGCATATATACCCCAGATAAATTCCCGAGAACACCAAGAAATCTACCCAGGGTAGAGTTCCGAATCGACAGGCACCCGACCAAGTTTCTTTGAAACACGAAAGTAAACAAAAAATTAGCAAAGAAAAGATGGGAGAAAAAAAAACAAGGAACCGTCCATAGGAATCGGCGGAGATGGATCTAGAGGGAAGACCTGGTGGTGGGCGCGAGGAGGGGAGGCGCCGGCTTCTCTCCGCGGCGGCGTCGGTCGGGGGCGGCAGAGGCGCTCGTCGAGAGGGACGAAACAGAAACCCTAGAAGAGGGATGCAGAGGGAGGGAGGGAGGCGTGAGTACCGTGGGAGAGCAGAGCAGCGCCAGCCGCTGTGGAGGCGTGCGGGGCGGGGGACAGGCGGCGGCGGCCTTGACGTTTACGGGCCGTGGTGGGCTTCTTTCGGTAGTAAAGCCGGCCGCTCACTCCTCGGACAGGTGTCGGAGAATCCGCAGCAGATCTGCTGCGGGCGCATGGAATGTTCAGGCCGGCAGCTCCTCTCCATCGCCCGATTCACCCAAGATTAGGTGCAGAAAAAAAATCCCCACGCAGCAAACACAAACATCGTATGCAACGAACGAACCACCCCGGGCAACAAAAGCTGAGAATCTTTGCATTTGTCCTTCGCAAGTGCAACAAACCAAACCCCACGTGCAACAACGCATTAAGGAGGGAGAGGGGGGAAAAAACCTTGCAATAAAACATCATATACTCATCTCATGAGGCATATCATTCAAGACTAACTTACGAAAGATTTTAACCTCACATGTGCAACACAATCAACAACAACAATAGTTGCAACATCAAATAAGTTTTTGGAAAAAAACCACATTCCTATAATTTATTCCTAACATTCAAACATATAGCACTCAACATCTCAAATCACTTAATACAACAAAAAGAATCCTATAACTACAACAAAGACATGTCCCACTAGACTCGTCCTTAATGGCCATAGTGGCACGCTAGATCTCCGGTTGCATAACATCGTTGACTCGTCATAGCATTGCGAGAGGGGCGCTAGATGCCTAGAGCCACCCAAACAAGACAGGTCACCAACGGGCCACGGGTCTGGCGGCAGCCAAGTTGCCCTAGTGCCTCATGCCACATCATCACCTCATTGTCAGTCACACCGCTAGTCCTTTACATGCTATCTACTGCGATGCCCTGACCTCGCTGGTCTGGAGTGAAAAAGGAGAGAAGGACGAGAATTGAGAGGAGAGGCTATGTAGCAGTACTGAGTGGATTGGGAAAAGAGTAGAAGAGGAAGGTGCGATAGAAAGAGAATGTGATGTTGTAGGACTGAGAGATTGCTTACGGCTTGTGGTGTAAAGCAAACCTCACGTTTGGGCGGGTACTGCGAGGAAGGGAGGTGCAATGAGAGTCGTTGGATGGCTTGGGCAGTGGATTTTAAAAAGAGAGAGCTAGAATAACTAGCAAGAACTAGGTATCTTTTCATTAAGAAGAAGAATAGTCACCCAAATTTGGATTGAAGAGTACTCAAACATGGGCGGTGGATTGACTGTCCGACACCATACGTTTGTAAGTGATGTAGGATTGGTCCGATCTTCCGATGAGGGATAACTAATGATTTGGGGAGGATGACTTTGATAATGATGGCTACCAACCGAACGTGTCCAGGATGCTAAGCAATCACTAAACCACACTCTGAATTGTTATCAACCATGCCAAGAACATTGCTGACCTAATTACGAAGATCAATTCCTACAACGCAACCGTAGAACAAAGTAAAAGCAATCTAAATTGCAAATAGGGATTGAAGCACTAAGAATAGTTGTGAGGTTCAAAAACACACTTCCATAGGTCTAATCGACACTAGAGAAGATGTGGATGTTGCACACAGGGGCTAACAAGCAAAAACTAAACCTAAACCCTAAAAGTGGTGTCCCTAACCCCTCAAATAGGGCTAGGGACATGGAGAGCACGTCCATGAGGGAGGGGGAAAATCCCACTACAACTCTCTAGTTGGGCTTAAACTGATATAAGATTTAGGGCCCAGGTTTAGAATTGATTGAACTTGTTTCATAGATTGCAACACACTTAGGTGGAGTTTCGAGATGGAACTAGAACCATTGAAAAGAGAACGTCATAAACTTTTCAACAAGTCTAAGATTACCTTATTGGACTCCGTATGCATCTTATATGCTTGTTTAAAGTCAGCGCTATCTTCGAAGGTCGAACTGGATTTTAGAACATGCTCAGCTTTCATCCTTTATTGTCCTGACCTCAATGACATGGTGACCTCCAATGTTCATCCTAAACTTGTTTGTGACTCCATGTGTCTCTCCTTGGTCCTTACCCATGTTCTTAAGCACAACCACTTCATATACATCAGGCGACAATACATTCTCGGAAGCTGAATTAAACATCCATAGGAACGAACTCACATAATAATTCAATTGTCATACATGTTCCCTAGTCATGGGACCATGTGTAGCAGCTCGAGGAGTGTTGTGGTTGTCTAAAGAAGTGATGTTCTCATTAGTAAGACTGATAGCATTATCAAAAAGAAATACAACAGGGCAAAGTAAAAAAGGAACCACTACTACCCTAACAACCGATCACAAAAGCTAAGAAACATTACTAGGAAAGAACCTCCACTAACAACTGTCTCAACTTATAAACACAACTTCTCAATACCTCTAGCTCTTGCAACCTTCCACATATTACACTCCTCCTTAAATTCCTTAACAATCTGAGACAAATTCTTCAAAGAGTTTCTAAATATTCTAGTGTTTCACTACAATCAAATATGCCTCAAAGTAAGCAAGATGATGTAATTACATCTCTTGACCTAATCAACTTGTAAGAAATATTTTGTTATTGAGGAACATACGTACCCTCCCTCACATAGCAGCCTTCGCCCGCATCTTGCTCTTGCGGAACATGTATACCCTTGTATACCAACCTCCAAAGAAACCAACTAGCACAAAGAAGCTACACACAAGGCAGATTATCACCACCATGTCTCTATACTAGAATGCCCAACATTTGCCTTCGTGGGGATGGGAAGCACTTGCAAGGGCGCGGGGAAAGAGGAGAGCCCGCGAGGAATTAGGCCAAAGAGATTGTCCGTCAACACGTTGAGCCAAACGAGTCAACAGCTTGCACTGAGCAACTCTGGTAGCCCCCTGGTGAACAGGCAAGTGAGGGCCATGGTCCCCTTATGATGTCAAAGTTTGCATTTTTTGCTCTTAATATTTTGATGGAATTTGATAGTATCAGTACTATTTAGTAATACTTGGCCCTAGTCTTATCGAATATTGTTGCATTGTGTGACTTATTTGGTCCCTGACACCTCTAATTCTTGGCTCTGATAATGCCTAAGCGGGACATTAATGAAGGATTTATATAGGGTTGCACCAAAAGAAGGATAGTTTGCATGGGAAACTACATTCCCGTAACTTACTACATGAACATAAACTAGCTAGAGTTAGGATATGATCTTTTGGACTTCGTGAGGCTATATTCGATGCTGGCTGATGTTGCTGCATGCGACAATGCAACATCTATAATCTATTTTGTTTGGCGTCGTCTCTTTCATGTTTTGAATTGATCCAACTAGGGTGTGTGATATCTTTCTTTCCTTACTTTGCCTTTTGCTTTTTCAAAGATGAGTGTTATGGCTACAGACCAAACAGAGAGAGAGATGGTAGTGGAGAGTGATGAAGATGAGTGTAATGGTCTGCCTCCTCCTCATGGCCTGTACTCATATATATACGCAGGAGGAGTGCTTTTACAGTTATACCCTTACATCTGGTTATCCCCTCTGGGGGCAGTTATGTCATTACACATGGCCTATTCTGAGCCTTATAACTTCCTACCAGGCCTGCTGGGTTTAGGTGGGGGCCATCCCTACGACAGGAGCCTCTCATGGTAAAGGGCTTCACAAGGCCGAAGCCATGTCGCCGAGTCCTTTGGCCCCCTCCGTCCCTGCGGCCTGTGAACTTCTCCAAACTTGACCCGGAGCTGCGCTGTGGCCGAAGCAGGTGCGTACGCTCCGGCCCTCACCGTTCGAATTGGGCGGCGTACCGCGGAAGTGACCCCAGCCGAAGCAGACGCTCGCTCTTCTGGCCGTCCACGTGGTGAAGCGTGCTTGGCGCGGTGCGGGCCTTGAGGCGTCGTGACCATCAATGTGACGGCGGACTCCCGGCATTTGGACTTCTGAGGCGCGCGCGCGCTCCGCAGTCGTTGCGACCTTGCCGCCTGGTGGTGTGCTTTTTAATGACGGTTGGCTTGCCAGGGGGCAGGCTGTCGCATCGTGCAGTGCGCCTTCTCGTAAGTGGAGCGTGCGACGGTTTCCGGTGTGCACGCGGTGGGGTGCGGACGGTTGCACTTACGCGCCCCTGGTAGCTGAACCGCCCGACACCCCGCGTTTGTGCTTCCGTCGGTTGGCATGCCTCCACGCTGGCGACTCTTCGCCTGGTGAGGCCGAGTATAAATATGTTGGCGTCGGGGGCCGCTCCCTAGACGTCCCATGCTGCACCTCCCGTTCCTACTCATGGTTAACTTCTCACATGTAGGGGAAAATTTTGTTCATCTGTGTTTGATGACTGCGTCGACCGGCGTCAATGCCCGCGAGCGCTGGTGAACAAAATATGTCCCATTTGTGGGAATGCTTCACGGCTTGATGTGGAAATGGCAAGGCCTGACTTGCTCTCGTAGACAGATATGAAGTCATCCATACACTCTGATCGTGCGAACGAGCATATGCTGGTGTGGCGACGCATATCTGTTTACGAGAGCATGTCTGCTCTTACCGCAAATTGACCTTTGCATATTCGAGTTACTGTGGTCGTATGTGCTGTTCTGCGTTCTTCAAGCTCGCTCCGTCTAGTTGAAGTAGACGCGCGCGCGCTCCGTCCCCTACCCATCGAGCGGGTGGCGGCGAAGCTGGCGCCTAGGCGAAGTAGACGCGCGCGCTCCGTCCCCTACCCTTCGAACGAGTGGCAGCGAAGCTGACGCCTAGGCGAAGTAGACGCGTGCGCTCCGTCCCCTACCCTTCGAACGGGTGGCAGCGAAGCTGGCGCCTAGGCGAAGTAGACGCGCGCGCTCCGTCCCCTACCCATCGAGCGGGTGGCGGCGAAACTGGCGCCTAGGCGAAGTAGACGCGCGCGCTCCGTCCCCTACCCATCGAGCGGTGACTTGTGGTCTGGCGATGCGGCCTTGCGCTGTAAAGGTACCTGGAATCACGCCGGCCCCCGGCCTGCCATCCGTACCGTGCGACCCGACGCGCCCGGAGCACGTGGCGGCCTATGACCGACGGGCGGCGGGATGTGGACGGTTGCGTGTGCGCGGCCGCTCGCCTCTTCCCTAGGCAAGGGGGGCACGGGGCGGGCAGTGAATGGCACGGCGCCGGAGCGGTTGTGATCCCCTGTCCCATTAATGCGCCTTTAACAGCGGCTAGGTAGCGTCGTGCTGTGACGGCCCTTGGCGCTTGTGGTCGTGGCCTTCCAGCTTTGGGTATGGGGCATTGCGCCGGACGGGCGCTTGTACGACTGCGGTCGCGCCCCGACGCAGACCTTCGCGACACTTCGCTTTCCGTTACGGGGAATCGCGTGGGGCGGACCTTTACACCGCTGCGGTTGCATCCGGCACGCGGATCATTGCGACGCTTCGGTAGCGGCGGTATGGGCGAGGTGGCTTGAAATAGCCCCCCGTAACAGCGTCCCCGCATCTTTACGCCCTCTTTTCTGTCTGCTCCGCCCTCTACACCTTCGCACTATCTTCACCGCTTCAGTCTCTCCGTGGGAAGCGATGGCCTCCAGTAGCAAGCGCAGCCAGGCGGTTGGTGGCCCTGACATTCGCCGGCGGTCCTCGCTGTTGAAGGTGAAATACGCGCTCCAAAAGCGCGACCCGACGGCGGCGTACCAGGAGCGGCTGGTGGCGGAGGAGGAAGGCACGTTCTCCGGCGAGCTAGGCCCCTCGCTCGTGACCGAGAAGACGATCCAAGAGCTCCTGCGCGCGGGGAAGTTGTCCGGGCGCCAGGAGGTACGATTGCCCGCCGCCGACGAGACGGAACCGCATCCCGAGAGGTCGGAAGCGGTCGTGTTCGTTGCCTTTTTCGACGCGGGGCTCCGCATCCCAGCGGCGGCTATGGTGGGCGACGTGCTGCGGACCTTCAGGCTGGAGCTGGCGCAACTGACTCCGAACGCCGTGGCCCGGCTCGCGGTGTATAGCTGGGCCTTGCGCTCGGGGGCGTGTTGGCCCAGCCCGTTGTTGTTCGCCTATCTTCACGAGGCGCGATGCCAGCCCAAGGGTCGGAAGGACGGGACGCTGTCGAGCTTCGGTAGCGTCACTTTTATTCTTCGTCCGTCGTGCAAGAAGCTCTTCCCTGCGAACTCAACTCGCGGGAAGTGGGAGTCTTGCTGGATGAAGCGGTGGTTCTACCACCGTGTGGAGAGCGGGAGCGGCCTTGAGTGCACAGGCCGACCGATCGCGTTCAAGCCCTCGCCCGGCCGAACGCTCGATGATGAGGACAAGCGGAGGGTCAAGCGGCTCGTAGGCATGGCCGCCCGCCTCAACATGCGCGACCTCGCCGAAGAGTACGTGATGTACGGCGTGGCACCGCTTGCCTACGACTGGCACCTTGCCGCCGAGAGGCGTCGAGACGACAATGTTTCGCCATGGGTCTGCTCGCTGCCGGCGCCCCCCGGTCTTCGTAAGCCTCGATCGCGTCCCTCCTTTATTCACGCGAAATGCGTTATATGCTGATGCTATGCTCCTTTGCTTCAGAAATTTCCTTGGAGGAGGCGGAGCAAGCCGCGCGCGTGTTCCTGGCGCCGTACACCGCCAAGGAGCACAAGCAGCGCGCGTCTGCTATCGCCGAGGCGGGGCTGGGGCAAATAAACCGCGTGTGCGAGGTCCTAGGCCTTGCCGGACCGTGTCGCTCCAGACGACGGTGCAGCGAAGAAGAAGAAGGCCCCGTCTCGGAAGAGGGGCCGCAGCGGGGCGCCTGCCGCGCCTGCTGCTAGTGTTTCTGAGGGCGCGGCGGACGCGGAGTCGGACTCGGCGAGGTATGCCGATTCGGGCTTGGGTGGCGCAGACGCCGAAGGCGAGGTATCCTCGGCGAGCGTCCCGGACGGCGGGTTTGCCGCGGGCGGCCGGAGGGGGGAAGTCTCACCGCCCGCCGAAGTCACCGAGGCGGAACCCGTACGGACCGGCGATGCCAAGGTGGAACATCCTAATTTTCAGAGCCTTTTTGAAGCTTTCGAAATAAAATTCACCATTTGAATTTTTCTGGAATTAATTAAAGCTTAAATGAAATTTTTATGAATTAAAAGAATTTAATATGATTAAGTTAAACATTAAATGGTGCCAACAGTATTTTATTTGAGTTCCCTGAGCCTCAAGAGTTTTTCTGGCATTTTATGTGATTTTTTCTGGAGTTATTTGTTTTTTTTCTCTAGAGCTCAAAATGATTTAATTGAATTTCTGGAAAAAGAAAAAAAAGAAAAAGAAAAAAACCAGTCGGTTGAGCCGCAACCGCTTCCGCCCCTGCCGCGTGTCAGCCATCCAGAACCCCGCCCCGCATCGCAGCCGCCCGCTTTTGGCAAGTCGTACTCGTATGCGAGTGGGACTCTCAGGTCGTATCCCACCCGGACTCGTACTCGTGGCCGACCAGGACACCTCTACGACCGGGTATAAAAGGGCCGAACCCCTGGTGTCTCCCTCGTCCCAAGTCAAGCCTCGCCTCCGAGTTGAGCCGCTGGGGTCGTGCGCCTCGCCAAAGCCGTGGTCGTGCGCGTAGCCGCTGCCGTGGTCGTGCCGGAGCCCGAGATCGTGTCGTCCTCGCCGTCGTTCTGCCGTCGCCGGTGAGTCCCGCCGCCATCCGTGGTCGTAGATCCGTGTGGTCGTAAGGTTCTACGACTACGTTGTAGAGCCTTAGTCGTAAGTCGTAAAGCCACCGGTAAGTTCGATCATGTGGTCGTAAACGACTTCATGGTCGTAAGTCTGCCTGAGTAGTCGTAGCCGCTGTGCAGTCGTAGCCGCCCGTGTGGCCGTAGTCGTGGATTGTTCGGTGTGGTCGAAGTAGTAGGCTCGACTACGTAGTCGTAAGCCTGCCTAAGTGGTCGTAATCGGCTTCGTAGTCTTAGATTGGTTTGTGGTTGTAGTCGTAAAGTTCTTCGTGGTCGTAAATTTCTCTGCGTGGTCGTAGGGATCCTTTGTGGTCGTAACGACTACCTGTCTGTCTCTTTTTCTCTGAATTAAAATTTCCCAGAGCCCGTTCTCCTTCGTCCTAGCTCCGATTGACCCGATTCTTTTTCCTAAATTCATATAAAATTGAGCTCTATATTTTGGTTCAAGTTTGAGAATTTTTTGAGTTCATTGGAATTTTATTTGATTTTATTTTGTGTTTCGATTTGCGTTCTCTCTCGTTAGATCACGCGTTCGAAGGAGCGGAAGTTGGATTTGAAGATCAAGAGCCGTCAACTGAGCAAGGCCAAGGCAAGTCGTATTCTTTGATCATGTTGAACCTAAGTTTTCAATCTATTATGTATTATTTTGTTTCAAATTATCATGCATTGCTATTTATTATTAAAACCTTGTATTGGTAGTTATACTCCTAATTGATTAAATCCCTCCATGATAATTTGGCAACCATGATTCCATTGACACCTTAGGATTGGGAATTACTTAGTGATAAAATAATAATTGTCACATGGAGTTATGTCTAATTGCTTAGCCATGCTTTTAGTATCGTTGGGTCTATCATCACATGTGTTAATTAATCTTGACTTAATGATATATTGGAACGTGGTGGTCAGCCACAGTTATAAAATTTGATTGCCATGACATGGGTAGTGTCATTGGTGTTGGTTATACAAAATGGTTTTCACTCGGGCGAATGATCATGCAGTAAAGGGGGTGCAGGTTGCACATTGGGATGTGGATGTTTCGCCGGGGTAACATTTAAGGACTTAACTTTGTGCGCCATTGATCTGAGCTTTACCGTGCAAACCACATGTCTAGTATGGGATAGACCTGGCATAATAATTTGTGAAGTCTCAACTTTAGTTTCACTACCGATGTTGTTGTGGCGCAAGAGGGGGCAATTACCGACTAGGGGGTTACCCTACTCGACGGCGAATCCTTAGCGAGTGGGATCGGGTTGAGATGGATCATTGTAAAAGCCTTGTTGTGATTATCTTTAACGTGAGGATTATCACATCGTGTGGGTACAGTTGTGCAACCTCTGCAGAGTGTAAAACTATTCGAATAGCCGTGTCCTCGGTCATGGACAATGCTCGGTGATTTCACACGAGGGGTAGAGTCTTTATGAAATCTGGTTGGTTTGAGCTGGGAAGTGAATGGTTAGTTCACTTGTGGTTTTATTCAATTCCTTCGATTATTTATTTAATGTCTTTTGTTAAAGTTGCTCTTCAATCTAATTATTGTATTTACTTTAAATTGTTGCTTTATGCAAAGTTAACCTTTCAGCCATCCATTGTTAAGCCCTGCACACTATGTTGCATTCATTTGTTACAAACGACTTGCTGAGTACCAACACTACTACACAACAGGGATATAGCAACACCAACATGTGTTACTATAGGTTAAAGAAAGTGTTACTAGCTCTCCTCGTAACACATTTTTTATGTGTTCCAATTGCCCATGTTACTATATACTGGTCTATTGGAACATCATATATGTGTTCTTTTACATCCACAAAAGTGTTACTAAACTGTAACACATTTACTTATATACTGGAACATTTGTCTAGTGTTACAGTGATTCTCTACTGTAACACTTTTTTAAGCTCTAGTAACACTTTCTCATTTTTGTAGAGCATATAGTTTGGAACAAAGGAACATATGGTTTGTAACACATGTTGTACCTATTGTAACACTTTGAAATTTGGGAAAAAATATTTATTTACCTTTGTATGTGGCATATAGTGTTATTATTGATTTTTCATAGTAAACATGACACATTGCAGAATCACATAATCTATAAGTTTCAATAATCATATAAAGATCCACAGATAATAGAAATGTTTCAAACATAGTACTTGCTCAGATGAAGTGATAGTATATGTACACAATGATATGACTCTAGAGAGTAAACAGACATAGTAGTGAAGAGTACAAGTCCATACTACTAGAAACAAAAATGCAATATCTAATATTCTTAAAATTCATCACTTCTTCATCCATTCTTGTATGCATCGATATATAGGAATTCAGCCATTGATCATTTGAACCTGCAAATAGGTAGCAAGTTGTAACATTATTATTCTATCCATGTACACCACAATAAAGTAAAGTTTAGAAAGCTAGTTCAAACATACAAATATCGAAGGCCAAGCAATTGGTACTCCTTTGGCATGGGCGTCACCAATGTTGTTGTAGGTAGGCATAGGCCTCACTAATGGCTCATCTTTTTCAACGAGATGATTGATACGCACTTTGTAGAATTGTTTTCCTGTCTCAACTCCACCAACATTTGCTTTTGGATTAGTGCTAATAATAGTTGCATATGCCACAATTTCCTTATTTGGATATTTGGCAGTCATGAGTAGCACTGTGGACCCAACCTGCATTAATTTGACATAATCACTTAGCGACCAACAAGCATTTGTTGTATATATCAAGATAGCGGCACATGTTGCTTAGAGTAAGTGCGGCCTATATCTTTCTGAAAATGGATTCGACACTTCATATTGCAGAACTAATAAGGATAACATTAACAATAAACTGTTTGATAGCACCTAAAACCTACTGTGCAGCAATAAGCTTCAGAGATAGAACATTATGACCATCTTAATTTCATGATCCTTTTGCATATGACATAGCAGATTATCAGCAAAAAAATTATCAGCAAAAAAATATGCTCCTGCCAAGAAAAGATAGACAAAGCAAAAGCTGAAATGATTGCTGCTGATGAACTGAGTGTAGGCACGGGTATTATTGGTTGCGGTCATATTTATTTGAACTGAAATAACATTAAGCATTACTAATATACGATCTTAAGTATGTAGGCACGGGTATTATTGTATCTTCTTAGTAGTTGTTTAGCTAAATCTTTTTTTCTCGTGGAAAACTATTTAATAAATTATTAATGTGTAAGCAATCCCCCTATTGTGTATAAAGTTTTTTTTATACACACGTGCGTGTCCACTAGTATCAAGATAATGCAGCTACTAGAACAAGTGATATTATATCTATATACCTTCATTGGATGATCTTGCATATGTTTTGGACGCTTCTGGCATGTAGCCTTGTCGCGAGCCACATCCTGATGATCCTTACACATGTAAAATGAGGTATGTAATAATATATGGCACAAATATTACTATAATAAATGGAAACATTTGATTCTTATATACCTTTTGTTTCTTTGTTATTCTACCTTCGCCAGAAATCCTTGGACAAGAATCAAACTGAAATGAAGAGAAAGATAATTGTATTTATACATTTTTACAAAGTTATGTAATACTTATCTTGAATAAATTTGACATTGCAAGTAAAATATATCTTATTCAATGGTTCATTGAAAAGGTGTACCTCTATTTGTCTAGAATCTATAGCAGAGCCATGTGGGGATGACGCTTCTGCTTCCTCAATTGATATTTCCTTGTCATCAGCATGACCTTGGCACTAGTTCCAATAGAAAATCATGAAATCATAATCACCGGGCAATAATATTGACGTATAATGAATGAAGAGTATATTATTATTCATAAAGACAAGAGACCAATTGATAACCTTTTCACTAGACAAATATAGATTATCATCATCACTATATTCAGATTCACATCTTTCTTTATCCCGGTAAAGATCAAAAAGGGGGATAGCATTAGTTATTAAAAAAACTTTGTAGGTAAAGAAGTACTAATTTCACAAGCAAGACATTTTACCAATTTGTTCGTCTGCTTAAGCAATACCTCCTTCTGATTTGGTGCAACACATTGAACTCTCTGAAAATTTCAAACAATATTAAAGTCAAGAGATACTAAATTAGATGAAAACATGAAAATAAAGGAAATACCTTTATGTTAAAATGCATTCCTTGTTTCTGAGAATTACCATGATCACTTGCTGTGCAATTCACCTAGAAAAGATAAAGAGGTTGAGTAATATTTCAATATAATATAGTTACAAATTAAAATAGACATTGCTACCATTGTTGTCTCCTCATTCTCATAGTGCCTCTGATTGCTTTTTAATTCTTCAATCACTTTGTCTTGCATTTTAGAATGCTCCTTGAGTTGCCTTATTTCCTCCAACATGTGAGTCTCTACATCAGATGATGATCCATCTAGTGTAACTACATCAATGTCCTTTAATATTCATTCTACTACCTTTAATTTTATTTGGTTCAGATTTGGATGGTTCTTTGTTGCACTTGGTAGGCACTAAGGCGGCCAGCCTCTTCCTCGTCACAAATAAGCTCACCATCTTCTCGCTCTCATACTCACTTCAGAATCTTGTTCTATTGCGACCAAACTATCTCTTCTCTTGTAGAATAGATAGTCGACTGATGTGTACCCATATTTCTCGATCAGATCAATCAAGTTGTAAAAGCATATCTCATCTCTATCCATTTCCCTTTGCACATGTTTCTGTCTTGGAGTTGCCCCGTCGCATTCAAGATTTAGGGTCCAAATATCCGCAGCCATAGTAGCACAATCTAGTTAAATTTTAGCACCAATAGGAACCAATTGTTGTGCTATATTGATTTCCTTTTCTTTTTGGCCTTCATTAGTTTTAAAAACTCATGTTTCTTTTGTCAGGTTGGAGCTAAGTCTCGGAACGTAGCATACCTCAAAGGAAAAGTACCTTCATGGGTTGGTGTACCAACATCAGTTGCGATACCATTTGGGACCTTTGAGAAGGTTTTGTCAGATGAGGTCAATAAGGTTTGTGGTTCTTTTCTGACATGATTGGTGGTTCTTCTTTGACACTAAATAATTGAATAGTAGCACTCTTATACATGATTGTTGGAGAAGTCTACTTTTTCTACATGTTCAGAATACACTTTTTGGACCGTAATAAATGTGCAATCTAATATTCTCAACAAAAGATTCCTTGGGTTTTTATCACATTCTGCATATCCAAAGGGCTTTTTTGTGTATACAAATCACATATACAGTTTTAGGAGGCAAGTAGATATTTCTCTAGCGTCTTCAGTAGGTGTATCTCATTCTCATACTAGCATGAAGTAAATTAGCTGGTTTACAATGATCTTTCAGGCAATTGATTGTCGTTTTCTTTAATGGCATGAAGTAAATTCTGCAGTATGAATTTTATGCTGATTGTAATTACAAGAACTATCCTATTCAAAATGCTGAGGATGTGCTGATATAAATTCAATCCTCATCTTCCCTTGCGCTGTCTAGACTAATATAAGAAGCATGACTCACCAGTAAGGCTATGTGAGATCAAGGAATCCTAAAAGTTACTTATATAAGTCAGCAACCAAGTAACTTCATTCATTGTCATCTCAAGCGCTAGTTTAGGCCCTCACTCTTATACACAATATATTTGTGCTTAAGATTGCATGTCAAATCTTCTAAGAACAGAAGTAAATCTAGCTTGTATTAGATAGGGTGTCCCTCACTTGTATAGACCATAAATTACACCATTACAGAAGATACCCTAAGTCATATTTTCGAGAAATTCATCAACAGAGCAGGGAGCAACTAGCATGGATGCCTTATGAAATGACACTTCACTATATGTAGGATACTAGTTGAAATGTAAAATCAGTTCCAGCTTTTCTAACCTTTGGCATGTACAGATCGGTAATTTCCCCAAAGGCTTCAAAGTGTCTGTTAAGACAACATACTAGTTTAGACAAGCTCGTATATTAATCAACTAGTAAGTAAATCGACAACGAAGAAAAAACAGTGAAGCTATAGCTCACCTACGCACCCCTCCCCTTCTCCTGTCGTCTGCAACACAACTCAGGAAAAAAAAGGTTGGGGCGATGAGAAGCAGCACCAGCCCTGGCCCCTCTCTCCTGCAATTACTTGGAGGAAGTCCCCACACACCTGCATTAGAACGACATGCCCTAGCGCTGGTGAGGACGCTGGCTCCTGAGTGACGAAGGCGACGGCGGCGTCTAGCTGGCGTCGTATGTGTTCCGCCTCACAGCGAATCCTCACGGTGAGCAGAGTCAACTAGATCTTGGATCACCAGCACTCACGCGAACACAAGTTATGCACTGGAGAAGAAAAGGTTTTGCCGAGCAACTCACTCTGCGATTTTCTCGTTCTTAACATCAAAACAACCAGTAACAAAGAATGTGGCCATCAGGCCGTAACGCCCGTGCACAACGATTGGGTGAACGTGGGCGTGGAGACGTGGGGGAAAAAACCAGAGGGATCGACTCGGAGCCGAGCGCAACGAAAAAAAGGCGCGCGCGGACGATCGTGAGGACGAGATAAAAAAAGGCGCGCGCGGACGAGATAAAAAAGAACAGGCAAAAAAGCCAAAAAGTATAGAAAAAAACGAAATTTATCAAGGCATGAACAGTTCGCTCAATAGCTACTGCTTTCACAAAGAAATTTATCTTGTCATGCCTCGCAAGATAATTATGTTGTTCTATGTTGTTTTCCTTACATTTTGCCATCCTCTATGTTGTTCTAATTACTGAAAGAAGGAACTGTGTTGTATCTGAAAACTATTACCCTGTGCTGTTGGGCACCCTTTCCTTTCTGATGACAAACATGTGCACTCCTTTTTTATTTAACCTTTGCTGCATCGATTTGATCAATGGGCCATTGATAATATATCAGCAGATGCACGCCCACATGTTTTTAAAATCTGTATTTTAGAAGCCATACTTTCTGAATGTGATTTGGTATTTTAGGAGCATTGCTTTCCTTTAAATTACCTTTGCTCCAGCTTTGCCTCGTTGGAAAGCCATCCATATTTTATCTCTGCTCGATGGGGCCGTACAAATTAGTAGTATATACAGAATGTATTTGGTTTAGCTTCTCTATGATTGAGCTCTCCTTTGCCACCTTTGTCAAGTGTGTGGAAGTTTCTTGTGATCCTGCTTTTGCAATGCACCAGCCTCTGCTGGTACTATTACATCTTTGGGTTCAACCATGCAGCTCAAAGAGACGATAATTCGCAGGGAGTTTCATAAAAAAAATCGAGGACACATGAGTAATTCCAGGAAAATCGAAGGGTTTTTTTTTAAAAACCGAGGACTGGAAATTAAAAAGACAGATCAGTGATGAATTCTCGTCACATTAGTCGTTAGTTTGGGAAAAAAACATCAGCTTCCTGGCAGCGTCACGTTAGTAATGGTTTGCTAACAGAGGGTTTGTAATTGCAAAAATAAGTCATTAGCTTCCTGGCAGCTTAATTTAAGAATTCGCATGCATGCACACGAGTTCATCGCTTCATAATTACTAGATATTATAAGCACAGTTTGTATAATAATACATAACAATGTGAAGTATAGTACATGCATATGTACGGTACAGATCGATGTAGTATACAGATCGACAGTTGTGAGGCCTATAAACTATTGGGTGAATGTGGGCGTGGAGTCGTGGGGGAAAAACCAGAGGGATCGACTCGGAGCCGAGCGCAACCAAAAAAAAGGCGCGCGCGGACGATCGTGAGGATCGCGAGCGCGCGAAGATGAATTGCCTTCTTCATATAGTAGTAGAGATAGACAAGTCGTAGAGATAAGAGATATTTTAACCAATCTGCAAAACAACCTTGGATCTTCGAACATGTATTTGAAATTAAGGAATGCAAATTTATTCGAGCACTAGTTAACACAAAGAATTTAGTAGAATTGAAGAAAAATAAATAGGGTTATTTGAAAACAAAAACGGTATAATTGTGAATGATTCTTAAGTGTCATGTGCGATAGGTCAAGTTATATGACTCTTGTCGTGTTCTACAGTTTAACGTGTTTATCGTTTCTTAAATATCGTCTCCATGATTTTCGATCATTATCGATGTGCTTTTGGATCGGTTACTCTACTTTTCGAAATTACCGGAATACCGACACCGTATTCATTTTTGAAATATCATAGCGATTTCGTTTTCGGGAGAACTATGTGAAAGTGAAAGTGATTTGGCCTCCATCTGATCGTTTTCATCCCTAAAGTTGCTGCCCTAGCTGAGACGCAGATTGCAATCGGGAGGTGAAGGTGTTCGGCACGGCCCGCAAGGAGGGGCTGTGCCGGCGAAGGAAGGAGGGGAGGAGGTGGCGGAGCGCCAAGGGCGCCATATGACATGATTCTTTGGACCTGGAACTGGAACCCTGGCTTACTCTGCCGAGTGCGGAATAGGATCCTCTAACGTTGGCCTCCATAACTGCTCTCTGCAGTCCATCATCACATCCATCCATTTTAGATCCAATGGCTTATATTCAATCTTTTAGTATTTAAAAATATATGTTATAAAAAGTTCTAAATAATTTTTATTAAAATTAGGATTTTTACATCCTATTCCGCCGAGTGCCGATCCAGTCATCCAGATTCCAGAGAACTGAGAGAAGAGAGAAGTCCTGAGCGGCTGCGCCCGCCGCCGCACCACACCGCAAGGCGCCCCGCCTCCCGGCGCCGCCCGCCTCGCCTCCCGGCGCCGCCCGACGCCCGCATTAATAAGCTTTTTAAATTGTCCCTTTATAGAATTAATGTGTTTTGGTATGCTATGTGGTTGATAAGCTTTTTCTGTTTCATTAATAAGCTTTTTAAATTGTGTATGTTGTGGTCTTGCAGGTAGTGTTAATTTGGACAGATTGGTTTAATTTGTTGTAGTTTGATTAATAATCATTGGAAGCATGTCACATAATGGGAGCAGTTGGATGCGGATGGATAAGTCAACATCTGAGTGGCAAAAAGGATTCAAGAAATTCATTGAAACTACTTTTGGAGGCACATCTTCGGACTGGAAGACATGAATGTATCCTGCCTACATGAAGACTTGACAAATTGGAAAATGAATGATATGGAAGGAGTAAGTGTTGATACTTCTGTCATAGATAAGGCGGTTCCTGTACTTGAACCCAATGATGAGGACTTAGACGATGATGATGAAGATGATGACACCTACATAGATGATGGAATTGTCGCACCTGTGAATTCTGTAGGACATGAAGATGATGATTTTTTTTGTTTAAATTGAGAACCTTGTCCTTGTGTGGTGTATTGATTGATTGGTTTATTTTTATTTTTATTATATTTTTAGAAATCATAAAAAAATTCCCTCTCTAATAACTTCCCCATATTACGCTAATCCCGCTCAAATTTTTGAGCCCCCGTCCAAAACCATCGCGGCCTATACAAAATTTATTTTCTTCCATCGCCAGACGCCCAGATCGCGTCGCCCTCCACCTCCGCCCCCTCGGCCCCTCCGCCCTCGCCCTCCCCCACTACGCCCGGCGCCCGCTCCCACGGGATCCCCTCCCACGCCGCCCCGCCGCCTCGTCCCCCACCTCCCCCGGCCTCCCCGCCTCCCCGTCTCCCTCCGCCTCCGCCGCCTCCCCGTCTCCCTCCGCCTCCCTCCGCATCCCCGGCCCCTTCGCCGCCCACCGCCCCCTCGGCCTCCGTCGCCTCCCCCGCCGCCCCCTCCGCCTCCGTCGCCTCCCCCACCTCCCCCGGCCTCCCCGTCTCCCTCCGCATCCCCGGCCCCTTCGCCGCCCACCGCCCCCTCGGCCTCCGTCGCCTCCCCCGCCGCCCCTCCGCCTCCGTCGCCTCCCCCACCTCCCCCGGCCTCCCCGCCTCCCCGTCTCCCTCCGCCTCCGCCGCCTCCCCGTCTCCCTCCGCCTCCCTGTCTCCCTCCACCTCCGCCGCCTCCCCTTCTCCCTCCGCCTCCCTGTCTCCCTCCGCCTCCCCGTCTCCCTCCGCCTCCCTCCACCTCCCCGGCCCCTTCACCGCCCACCGCCCCCTCCGCCTCCGTCGCCTCCCCCGCCGCCGCCTAGGTCGACAAGACGATGGCGATGACTCCATCGACGACGCCGATCGCCACCGACGGGGATTTCGCCATCACGAGGGCCGACCGACGGGTTCCACCTCGAACTTCTGCCGCTGAAGAAGACGGCACGGATGATGCTTCCCTCCCCAGGTATTAGATGCAGACCTGCAAGAATTTTTTCCATTGACACAGACTCGCGATGCCTGCCAACATAGTTTGCCTTGTGTTTTTAATGTCAAATTGATATGAAAACTATATAGTGCTCTTATGATCGTTTGCCCAATCAATTTTTTCCATTTAGATGTGTATGTGTATATCTGGGGTGTAATCCAAATAGATCAGCTGATCGTGGGTGATTCAAATAAGAAAAAAGAAACATACTTGATAATCAAAATTTGCTGGGATTTCGTAACTATCGTTTACAGAAACATTACAATTCCTTGGAAATGCTTCCAAATGAGGCCTTGTTAATTTACCTCGTGTGCTCGAGAGCGGAGACTTAGCGCTCGGTTCGCTTTGAACAATTGCTGCATAAAGCATATAGGAGACTGATGCATTGTTGTATACAATAGCGCGAAATTGTACAATTAATGTCCCAGTTTTGCTGTAGAATTTAATTGCGATTTTTAATTTTACAAAATTCTGAGCTCCACATGTACAGTATTTGGCAGATCCTTTAGAATATCGTGGATATATCACATAAAAGTTATCAGGTGCATATGTGACAAGGTGTCCAGTTAAGTGTTTGCAGATGCAATGAGAACTTAAGGGAAAAGCAAAGGGAGGCTAAATAGCTGTTGCTCAGCTGTTACAGATCAGTGCATATCTACCAAAAGAAATTCTTTCAAGTGTTCATGGTGTCGTGGTGGACTTCCTACCATCTGAAAGCAGATCTATAACATTCTGCTATCATTCATCTTGTGGAGGTGCTTGAACACAAACAGTAAAATGATCTGGTGGCATCTGTGCACTTGTAACTTAATTTCACACTTTACCCGATGAAGTACCATTGCTGAGGGCTTTTTCTTCAGTTCTGTGTTTAAGCATTGAAGGCATGTCTTTGTAAGCAACCACTGTTGCAAGCCATTTATAGAAGCTTTATTGCTGATGATTACTAATATTTTTAGTCATTATTTATCTGGCATGGCCAATAGATTCTGAGATTGTTTTGCATGGTTTGATCATAGCAGTGGAACAAAAGTGAATATGTAGATATGTGCCTTATGATGGGTTAGCTTTTAGTATGGTTCTGATCTCGCATATAGTAAATCATTTTGTTACCAGTTTTGAGTTCTTTTGGGAAGTCATTGAGATTTGAGAGTACTCATCCTCCATAAAGGAGGGCAAAGCTGAAAGGCTATCTTATCTCTAGGATCACAAGCAGATATTTTTCCTAGGATGGTACTGTGAAAACAGAGAGCAAGGACATGGTGCTGTACAGATAAATGCTGAGACGTGTGTGCATTTGTACAAGATTAACGTGTACAAGATTAATTTTGCTAAGGACAAAAAGTTGTGTTAACGTGTGTGCATCCCCTTATTTTTTGCTTCTTCTGTAAATCTCTCATTCCTGTAAACTGATCTAAGTCAATTTGGTATCTGAAAAGTACTGATTTATGTGTTAAAAGAATCTAAGCGACCGGATTAGGATCTACACCTACAGCAGTAAAATGATTCAATGACTAACTTGGAAAGAAATAGTCATAGAGAAATCACAACATACAGTGTAACAAAGCCTAAACATAGAGATAGAAACCGTTAATGTATGGACATATATGCTTTTTACTACCACTATTTAGTATGCATATAATTCTTATTTAGACTTGAACAATTGCTGCATAAGGCATATAGGAGTTAGCTCCAGAACACCTTTGTAACGAGTAGTTAAAATAAGGCACGTACATCATTTTGTATCAATAGTTGACTATTGATCAGTGACTTATTTGATTAGTGACAGCAGTAGTTTTATAATTTTATCTTCTAGACATATTGTCTACTCCAAATATTTATGTCCAATTATTGCAAAATCATTAAATGGCTTACCTGTAGCTATAGCTAGCTATTATGTGTTTGATATGTAATTCCTGCATGAGTGGTGGCACATTTAAATTATTATGTGTTTTTGATCCAGTCGTGTTCCTAATTTGATTATTATAATTTGCAACAACAAATTATAATAAAATATCATATGCGCAATATGCTACCACAAATTTTACCGTTGCGATAAACCTGTATGCAAAATTGGTATTTCGTTGTGATAGGCTGTTGCAACGCCGCTACTATGTTGCGATTACACTATATGCCATGAACAATGTTCGTTGTTATAGAATCTATTTGCCACAAAACACACCTTGGAGAGTTGTTCAATAATTCAAATATTAGGCATCAATGAGTCAAAAGAGACATTGAGGGAACCACAGTGGATGCTAGCACCAGTGGATTGAATGACCAATAATAGTTCATGAGCTACAGTTTCATAAATATTCATTGGGCAAACTCGTTTCTTCAATGGTTTGTGTTCCTTCCTTTTCTGCTCTGTTTAATTGTATAAGTTCTTCTAAAGTTTATTTAATTTCTACTATAATGGTAATTTATATCAATGGAATTTATTGGGGATGGTCAATGGCATGATTGTAACAATATAAAACTATACCTATATAATAGTGTAATGAAATTGTATAAAGGAACCGACAATTTGCAGGTGATCTGATGGTTAACCATGTTTCTTTTTATAGGTTTTTAATAGGTGTACGACCTGACAAGGGAGACATTGGAGACAATTTGCTCATGTTGGTATAGACTAGTCACTTAACGTCAGTAGTTATAGCTATATTGATATAGTTATTTATAATAAGTCTGGCACAACATATATTGAAATTGTCTTAGTTTCAGATCCTTTATTGTTTTTTACAAATGTAGTATAGCAACATTATTTTAATATTTTATTTTTATGGCATTGCAGATTACTGATGTTTTGTGGCATCCCTAGTGACTTTGTTCCAGCTCTTAAGTATGATCGATGCATGGTCGCGAAGTTGGAGAGCATACATGGCTTTTTTTTTTGTTCTCCAAGTCTTTTGGAGTTCATATGCTATATGTAAAATGGTCTAGATGATGGTTCATGCTATTCTAGATATCAACTCATAAACACCTTGCCTGGTGCTTTTGTGAAGGCATTTTTTTAAATTGTCTCAAACATTGTTGTAGGCCGTACTTAAATGCCTTCTTTGTGGCATTTTTAGGCATTTTACAACATTGAGTCAATTTTTTTCCAATGATTACTCTTTTGATTTAACAATTTATTTTACTACCTTACCTGCCAGTATCTATCACAATTCTTCATAATAACCAAGTTAGATTGGTTGATCTGTTGGATCAGAAAAGCGTGTGACTGAAGAATATTTCATTTTGAATTCAAATTAGGTTTACTGTTATATAAGGATAAGTGTTGGAGATGGGATTGTGACTGAGATGAAAAGATAAGATGGTTTATTCTCTTCTCAGAGCTTGAAAGTAGAGACAACTGTTTTTTTCATAGCTTTTTTGTTAGACCCAAAACCAATAAATCTTTGCACTCGGCATTGGAGCATAGAAAGCGAGATCATGTGAAAATGAGTTTAAATCTATTTGATTTTCTTATCAACCTAAAAGATAAAGTTTATATCACCTTATATAATTGTACGGAGGAGGTAAGTAGTGATCGCCCACACAATCAAAAGAATTCTACTATTCTTCTATTTAACTTTACGTAGTTTTTTTTGTTTTTCCATGTTTCTTCCCGTCGTACTTGTTCCTCTCATGATCACGATATATCTATAGCGTAGCTTGTGCTCAACCCAACAGTTGGGAAGTGGGATCCAGCAACTACACGACATTTTCAATTGCCTAATAGTTGCTGCTCAAGAGTCATGTGAGGACCACGATGTGATTGCCTAACAACCAAGACGACACCGACTGCGACGTACTTGCAGACCATGAATTGGAAAGTCACATATATATGTTTCTTTGTAACACTTTAGTTGTAACATTGTTTTGTGTTACTATAGGGTATATATTTGGCACACATTTTACATGTTCCATTTATGTGTTACAACATAGTACAATCTTTGTAACATTTTACTTGTAACATTAATTTTGTGTTACTATAATTGTTCTCAGTAACACATTTTTATAAAACAAGTGCTTTGTGTTACAACCATTGTCTGTAACACATTGTTTTATGTTACTATGGAATTTCTTTGTAACACATTGACGAATGTGATACAGGAATGTATTACAGTATCCATGTTTTGTAGTAGTGCAATGTACTCACGGCTTCATGCCCCTGTTGCTCAGTTGAGGAGGAAGGACCAGATCAGCAGGAGTTGCTCGAAGGAGGCTACTATGAGGACTTCACGGATTAGGACTTCGCTCCCCAGTCGATTGCCTGTGGGCATGTCGAGTGGCTACTACGTTAAATTTTGGATGTCCGCTGCTAGTTTCTTAAAAGCCCTTCAGGCTAATAATTGTAAGCTTGGCCATAAGGTCGTACTCTGATGGTTATTAATATAATTTGGATTTCCTTTAGAATATCGTGATGTGGATGATATTTGTCTTTGTTTGCGCTGTGTGCACTGACGTGATCCTGGACTAGTGCAGAATACACAGGAGAGTCCGGATTTGTATATTCGGGTCTCGACAGAGATGGTATCAGAGCCAAATCGACTGCAGGACGAAGCCCTAGATAGACTGGTCGAATTAGCGAAGTTTTCAAATTTTATTTTCTAAAACAAATCAACCAAATGATTGTCTAGTAATTCTTTATTCTTACCTCATTCTTAGGAATCTTACTCCTTGCCTCCTCTGAAACATTGTTTTCAAAATTCAAGTTGACTTCTTATCCCTATAATGTCCTTAGATGTCTCGAGTCTCCCCTAACCCAAGTGAAGATTGGCGTGGAATTCTTCAAGCGGTGCTGTGAAGTTTGGATCAAGGAAGCGCCCAATATGTCAAAACAAGATTGGAGATTTCCATGAAGATTAGGAGTCGTTAGATTTGAACCCTGTTATAGTTTTAGCATCGTATAGAACGTTTTGCTTCTTATTTGCCGTTGGGTGTGATGTGAGCTGCAGTGTTGCTTCTAGCATTATGATGCAGTCATGTCAAAAGTCTTTTTGTGGAGTTTATTGCTTCTTTTGTTAGCCTTTTCGGCTAAGTGTTTGCTTAGTTTTAGGATTGCCATTAGTTACCCCCTTAGACGAGTTTACCACTTACCTTTGCTTTTCCCTCTTACCTCTTGAGCCTTGAAGAGTCAGTTCTCAATAAATGGTCTTTTCCTTCAGAACAGAGCAGAAATGGTTGACACCCGGAGCTCCGCAGGACGCGGTCAAATGAACCAAGATCCGGAAGGCAGAAATGGAAACCAAGCAACTCCAGAGCAGCATGCGAATCCGGCTGGTTTAGATCCGACCTTGAGTCAGTTCATGGCTGCCCAGACCCAATTAATGAATACCATGATGCAGAATATGAACGCAATGATGAATCGGCAGAATCAAGAAATGGCAATGCCCCAACCAGTTCGTCAACAGTCTAAATTTGCAGAATTCATGAGGACAAGGCCACCCACTTATTCACGATCTTCGGAGCCTTTGGAAGCCGATGACTGGATGCGCTCAACAGAAAAGAAGCTTAATCTTGCCCAGTGTACGGACCGCGAGAAGGTTTTGTATGCCGCCCACCAGCTAGAAGGCGCTGCAGCTGAATGGTGGGAAAACTACTGTGCTGCTCATGAAGATCAAGATAGCATCACTTGGGCGGAGTTCGCCGCAGCTTTTCGTCATACCCATGTTTTGGACGGAGTGATTGAGATGAAGAAGGAGGAATTCCGGGAGTTACAGTAGAAGAACATGTCAGTGAGTGAGTATCTCAATAAATTCACCCAGCTAGCCCGTTATGCCCCGGCGGATGTCGCTACAGATGATGCCCGTCAAAAGAGGTTCAAGAAAGGACTAAACCCCGGTCTGAAAGTTCAAGTGGTGGGAAATGACTACGCCAGCTTTCAAAACATGGTGGACAAAGCGATGCTCATTGAGGAGAGTCGTCGTGAGTTAGAGGAATCTCGCAAGCGGAGGATGATGCAGCAAGGATCACAGATGCACCAGGCTCAGAGGACCCGCTTCAGTACGTTTCAGCCCACTCGTGTTCCACAGCAGTCAGGATTCAAAACACCTGCACCAGCTCCTCGCCAGTTCTCATCAGGACCAAGGCCAATTCCAGTTGGAAGCCAACAGCAGAGGATCACCAAGCCCATGACAGCAGTTACCTGTTTCAAATGCCATGAAACGGGACATTATGCCAACAAATGCCCGCAGAATCAAGCCTTGACACCAGTTCGTTTCAACTTGGGCTCTACACCAGATCAGACTCCCGCAGCAGGGTCAGGACGTGGAGCACCGCAAACATCAAGTCAACCCAGCAGAGGATCGCAGACCGTGATGCGCGGCCAGGTGAACCATGTCACCATGGAGGAGGCTCAAGCAGCACCAGATGTTGTGATCGGTAAGTTTCAAGTAAACTCAGTTCCTGCCACAGTTTTGTTCGATTCTGGAGCTTCACATTCGTTTGTTTCCCGGAGTTTTGCTCTAAAGCATAAGTTGGAAGTCGTTGCACTTGGTTCCATTTTATTGGTTCAATCCCCAGGCTCTGAGATGAGTACAAACCTAGGATGCCCCAAGGTTAGGATAGCCATCCAAGGAGTAGAGTTCTCCGCGGATTTGGTTGTGCTGAATATCCAGTCTTTGGACGTAATTCTGGGTATGGATTGGCTCAAGAAACATCAAGCAGTGTTGGAATGTGGAAGCCGAGCAGTCACCTTGGACGGTCCCGATGGAAGCAAAGTGAGATTTGAGGCCGATATGAAGCAGCCAGAAAAAGTGATGGTATGCCAAAGTAAAGGGATTGCCCTAAATGAAGTGCCAGTTGCCAGAGAATATCCAGATGTTTTTCCTAATGATCTCCCTGGGATGCCACCAAAAAGAGAAGTGGAGTTCGCAATTGAGTTAGCACCAGGCACATCACCGATTTCCAAGAGACCTTACCGAATGCCCGCCAATGAGTTAGCAGCATTGAAGAAGCAAATACAAGAATTGTTGGATAAAGGATATGTCAGACCTAGTACCTCTCCGTGGGGAGCACCGGTACTGTTCGTCAAGAAGATGGATGGTAGCCAGCGGATGTGTGTGGATTACCGAGCTCTCAATGAAGTTACCATCAAGAACAAGTATCCTTTGCCCCGAATTGATGATTTGTTTGATCAGTTAAAAGGAGCTGGAGTGTTCTCCAAGATTGATTTGAGGTCGGGATATCACCAAATGAGGATTCGACCGGAGGACATACCCAAGACAGCCTTCTCAACTCGTTATGGATTGTATGAGTTCACCGTGATGTCCTTTGGTTTAACCAATGCCCCAGCCTATTTTATGTACCTGATGAACAAAGTGTTCATGGATTACTTGGACAAGTTTGTCGTTGTGTTTATCGATGACATCCTGATCTACTCCAAGAATGAGGAGGAGCACGAAGAGCATTTGAGGTTGGTATTGCAGAGATTGCAGGAACATAAGTTATATGCCAAGTTCAGCAAGTGTGAATTTTGGATGAAGGAAGTTGCCTTTTTGGGTCATGTGTTGACAGCAGAAGGAGTGTCCGTTGACGCAGGTAAAGTACATGATGTGCTTACTTGGAAGGCACCCACGTCAGTGACCCAGGTCAGAAGCTTCCTGGGAATGGCAGGTTATTATCGTAGATTCATTGAAGGATTCTCCAGTGTAGCTCGACCTCTCACCCAGCTATTAAAGAAGGAAAAGAAGTTTGAATGGACGCCAGAATGCGAAAAGAGTTTTCGGAAGTTAAAAGAAAGTCTGACAACAGCGCCAGTACTAATTCTACCCGACATCAAGAAGGACTTTGAGATCTACTGTGATGCATCCCGCAAAGGTTTGGGGTGTGTGTTGATGCAGGACAAGAGGGTGGTGGCTTATGCATCACGCCAGCTGAGACCACACGAAGAGAACTACCCCACGCATGACTTGGAGTTGGCAGCAGTTGTGCATGCCCTGAAAATTTGGCGTCACTATTTAATGGGTAACCGAAGTGAGATCTACACGGATCATAAGAGCCTGAAATATATTTTCACACAATCGGAGCTCAACCTAAGACAAAGAAGATGGTTGGAATTAATAAAGGATTATGACATCGGAATCCATTATCATCCAGGAAAAGCCAATGTAGTGGCAGACGCGTTGAGTAGAAAGGTGTATTGCAATACAGTGATGGTCAAGGAAAACCAACCAGCTCTACACGAGGAATTTCAGAAGCTTAGTTTGGAGTTGGTTGAGGAAGGGATGTTAGCTACCTTGGACTTGCAGCCGACCCTGGATAGTCAGATTCGTCACGAGCAACCAGGGGATGAAAATATCCAGAGAATCAAAGAAGGTTTAAAGGAAGGCAAAGCACCCGGCTTTGTGGAGGACGATCAGGGAATCATGTGGTATAAGACGCGTTTGTGCGTACCAAACAAGAGGGAACTGAAGAAGTTATTACTTAAGGAAGCGCATGAGTCCTTATATTCAATCCATCCCGGCAGTACCAAGATGTACCAGGATATTAAAGACAAATATTGGTGGCCATGTATGAAGCGCGAGATAGCCGAGTATGTAGCACTTTGCGATGTGTGCCAAAGAGTGAAGGCTGAACATCAAAGACCAGCAGGTTTGCTGCAACCCTTGAAGATTCCTGAATGGAAGTGGGAAGATGTGGGAATGGACTTTATTACAGGCTTACCCAAGACTAAAGAGGGCTACGACTCAATATGGGTAATTGTGGATCGACTAACAAAGGTCGCTCACTTTCTTCCGGTCAAAACAACTTATTCTGGAGATAAATTGGCCGAGTTATACATGTCCAGGATTGTGAGTCTTCATGGGGTGCCCAAGAGGATAGTATCGAATCGTGGGTCGCAGTTTACTTCACGATTTTGGAATAGCTTTCACGAGGCAATGGGTACTCACTTGAACTTCAGTACAGCATATCATCCGCAAACGGATGGTCAGACGGAGCGTGTGAATCAAATCCTGGAGGATATGTTAAGAGCTTGTGTATTGGATCACGGAGCTAAATGGGATAGTTGTTTACCTTTTGCGGAGTTCTCCCACAATAACAGTTACCAGACTAGTCTACAAATGTCACCGTTTGAAGCCCTGTATGGCAGAAAATGTAGAACCCCTCTCAATTGGAAAGAGACGGGGAGAGTCAAATCTTCGGGCCAGAATGTCTTCAGGAAGCAGAAGAGAAAGTACGTTTGATTCAAGAAAGGCTAAAGGCAGCCCAAGCCAGACAGAAGAGTTATGCTGATACTCGTCGAAGAGATTTAAGTTTTGAGCCAAATGACTATGTGTATCTCAGGATCACACCCTTCAAAGGTGTTAAGAGATTTCAAATGAAGGGAAAGCTAGCGCCAAGGTATGTGGGGCCATTTAAAATTTTAAAGCGCAAAGGAGAGGTTGCATACCAGCTGGAATTACCAAACACCTTGAGCGGGATCCATGATGTTTTCCATGTATCTCAACTAAAGAAGTGCTTGAGAGTGCCAGAGGAAGCAGTGCCCGTAGAGGCGGTGGATCTTCAGGAGGATCTGTCTTATAAAGAACATCCTATAAAAATTTTGGAAGTGGCAGAGCGTGTAACCAGAAGAAGGACAGTTCGCTTTTGCAAGGTTCAATGGAGCAACCATTCCGAGGAGGAAGCAACCTGGGAGAGCGAGAAGGATCTTAGAGCGGAGTTTCCAAACCTATTCCTTAGAGAGCCAGAATCTCGGGGTCGAGATTCCGTTTAAGGGGGGGGGGAGGTTTGTAACATCCTGATTTTCAGAGCCTTTTTGAAGCTTTCGAAATAAAATTCACCATTTGAATTTTTCTGGAATTAATTAAAGCTTAAATGAAATTTTTATGAATTAAAAGGATTTAATATGATTAAGTTAAACATTAAATGGTGCCAAAAGTATTTTATTTGAGTTCCCTGAGCCTCAAGAGTTTTTCTGGCATTTTATGTGATTTTTTCTGGAGTTATTTGTTTTTTTCTCTAGAGCTCAAAATGATTTAATTGAATTTCTGGAAAAAGAAAAAAAGAAAAAGAAAAAAACCAGTCGGTTGAGCCGCAACCGCTTCCGCCCCCGCCGCGTGTCAGCCATCCAGAACCCCGCCCCGCATCGCAGCCGCCCGCTTTTGGCAAGTCGTACTCGTATGCGAGTGGGACTCTCAGGTCGTATCCCACCCGGACTCGTACTCGTGGCCGACCAGGACACCTCTACGACCGGGTATAAAAGGGCCGAACCCCTGGTGTCTCCCTCGTCCCAAGTCAAGCCTCGCCTCCGAGTTGAGCCGCTGGGGTCGTGCGCCTCGCCAAAGCCGTGGTCGTGCGCGTAGCCGCTGCCGTGGTCGTGCCGGAGCCCGAGATCGTGTCGTCCTCGCCGTCGTTCTGCCGTCGCCGGTGAGTCCCGCCGCCATCCGTGGTCGTAGATCCGTGTGTCGTAGATCCGTGTGTCGTAGATCCGTGTGGTCGTAAGGTTCTACGACTACGTTGTAGAGCCTTAGTCGTAAGTTGTAAAGCCACCGGTAAGTTCGATCATGTGGTCGTAAACGACTTCATGGTCGTAAGTCTGCCTGAGTAGTCGTAGCCGCTGTGCAGTCGTAGCCGCCCGTGTGGCCGTAGTCGTGGATTGTTCGGTGTGGTCGAAGTAGTAGGTTCGACTACGTAGTCGTAATCTCGACTGAGTGATCGTAGTCATGTGCTCGACTACGTGGTCGTAAGCCTGCCTAAGTGGTCGTAATCGGCTTCGTAGTCTTAGATTGGTTTGTGGTTGTAGTCGTAAAGTTCTTCGTGGTCGTAAAGTTCTTCGTGGTCGTAATTTTCTCTGCGTGGTCGTAGGGATCCTTTGTGGTCGTAACGACTACCTGTCTGTCTCTTTTTCTCTGAATTAAAACTTCCCAGAGCCCGTTCTCCTTTGTCCTAGCTCCGATTGACCCGATTCTTTTTCCTAAATTCATATAAAATTGAGCTCTATCTTTTGGTTCAAGTTTGAGAATTTTTGGAGTTCATTTGAATTTTATTTGATTTTATTTTGTGTTTCGATTTGCGTTCTCTCTCGTTAGATCACGCGTTCGAAGGAGCGGAAGTGGATTTGAAGATCAAGAGCCGTCAACTGAGCAAGGCCAAGGCAAGTCGTATTCTTTGATCATGTTGAACCTAAGTTTTCAATCTATTATGTATTATTTTGTTTCAAATTATCATGCATTGCTATTTATTATTAAAACCTTGTATTGGTAGTTATACTCCTAATTGATTAAATCCCTCCATGATAATTTGGCAACCATGATTCCATTGACACCTTAGGATTGGGAATTACTTAGTGATAAAATAATAATTGTCACATGGAGTTATGTCTAATTGCTTAGCCATGCTTTTAGTATCGTTGGGTCTATCATCACATGTGTTAATTAATCTTGACTTAATGATATATTGGAACGTGGTGGTCAGCCACAGTTATAAAATTTGATTGCCATGACATGGGTAGTGTCATTGGTGTTGGTTATACAAAATGGTTTTCACTCGGGCGAATGATCGTGCAGTAAAGGGGGTGCAGGTTGCACATTGGGATGTGGATGTTTCGCCGGGGTACATTTAAGGACTTAACTTTGTGCGCCATTGATCTGAGCTTTACCGTGCAAACCACATGTCTAGTATGGGATAGACCTGGCATAATAATTTGTGAAGTCTCAACTTTAGTTTCACTACCGATGTTGTTGTGGCGCAAGAGGGGGCAATTACCGACTAGGGGTTACCCTACTCGACGGCGAATCCTTAGCGAGTGGGATCGGGTTGAGATGGATCATTGTAAAAGCCTTGTTGTGATTATCTTTAACGTGAGGATTATCACATCGTGTGGGTACAGTTGTGCAACCTCTGCAGAGTGTAAAACTATTCGAATAGCCGTGTCCTCGGTCATGGACAATGCTCGGTGATTTCACACGAGGGGTAGAGTCTTTATGAAATCTGGTTGGTTTGAGCTGGGAAGTGAATGGTTAGTTCACTTGTGGTTTTATTCAATTCCTTCGATTATTTATTTAATGTCTTTTGTTAAAGTTGCTCTTCAATCTAATTATTGTATTTACTTTAAATTGTTGCTTTATGCAAAGTTAACCTTTCAGCCATCCATTGTTAAGCCCTGCACACTATGTTGCATTCATTTGTTACAAACGACTTGCTGAGTACCAATGTACTCACGGCTTCATGCCCCTGTTGCTCAGTTGAGGAGGAAGGACCAGATCAGCAGGAGTTGCTCGAAGGAGGCTACTATGAGGACTTCACGGATTAGGACTTCGCTCCCCAGTCGATTGCCTGTGGGCATGTCGAGTGGCTACTACGTTAAATTTTGGATGGTCCGCTGCTAGTTTCTTAAAAGCCCTTCAGGCTAATAATTGTAAGCTTGGCCATAAGGTCGTACTCTGATGGTTATTAATATAATTTGGATTTCCTTTAGAATATCGTGATGTGGATGATATTTGTCTTTGTTTGCGCTGTGTGCACTGGCGTGATCCTGGACTAGTGCAGAATACACAGGAGGAGTCCGGATTTGTATATTCGGGTCTCGACAGCGAGGTATGCCGATTCGGGCTTGGGTGGCGCAGACGCCGAAGGCGAGGTAATCCTCGGCGAGCGTCCTGGACGGCGGGTTTGCCGCGGGCGGCCGGAGGGGGGAAGTCTCACCGCCCGCCGAAGTCACCGAGGCGGAACCCGTACGGACCGGCGATGCCGAGGTGTAGCTTTCGACCGTGGCCGCTGTGGTGCCGGAGGCGCCCTCCGCGGGGGCGCACGGAGCCATGCTGCCTTTACCGATAGCAGCAGAAAACCGAGGTGCCCCCTGCGACAACTGCCACCACGGAACCTTCGCCCCCTGGCGTAGCATCCGCGGGGTCTTCCCTGACCGCGGCTGCGGGGGCGGTGTCGCTGCTAGCTTCCCCGGCTAAACGGCCGTGTGTGCGGCCGGAGCTCCACTGGACACCGCGAGGATTCGTCGTGGCCACGGGCATCAGAAGCTTGTGGGACTCCAGCGCAAGCGCCGGAGACCCTGCGGCGTGCGCGCCTTCGGCCTCCCTGGCCACGCCGCCCGTCGCGCAGGGACAGCCGTCGCCCTCCCCGAACGCGGAGGCTTTGCCCGCGGCGGGGCCGCTCCTTCTGCTACCGAGGGTACGGTGGCTTATCTTACTCTGGTGTATGACTTTATGCCTTGCGGTGCTCACCTGCATCCCTGTTTGCAGCGTTGCTCATTCCGGAGAGGGAGCGCTTGGCAGAAACACGGGACCTCCGCGTGCACAAGCCCTGCGGACTTCGTGCCGCCCTCGGAGACGCTGAGGGCGTGGCGCGGGATTGTGAATGACGCGGCCACCAGCGTCGACCCGCAAGTGCTGCAGGCCTATGGGGCGGGGCGCCTCGAAGACGCCCTTCGAGGTGTCTGGGTGAGGGTAAGTACTTCATACGACGACGCCTGGGCTGGCTGAGCTTGCTAAGTCTTTCCCTTCTGCAGACACTTGTGCTGGGGCAGGCCTTGCAAATGGCCTATGCTCGCGGCCGAACGGCGCTCGAGGATAGGCTGCGGGCCGTCGAGGAGGAGCTATGCGAAGCCTCTGGAGCCCGCTCTGCCCAGGGACGCCCGCATCCGCCAGCTGGAAGCGGAATGTGCCGAAGCGAGGGCACACGTCGGCGCAGGAGTCGGCCGCGGCAGCTGCTGAACAAAAGTTTGCGGCGGAGCGGGACGGGCTCCTGGAGCAGGTCTCCACGCTAGAGAGGGAAAAAGACGAGCTTACCTTGGCTCTAGCGGAGCGTAACCGGATGCTGGGCGACGCCTCGGTGGTTGCATGGGACGCCATGCAAGCGCTGGAGAGCCATCTTCAAGGGCTGGTGACTGAGGTGCCGGACCGCGCCTTCGGCCCGGAGGAGTTGTCTCGGGACTCTCCGCTGGGTCGGGGATGCCGCCAACGTCGTGCGCGACGCGGCGACGTCTTCGGCACACCACTGCGTGTACACGTCGGCATGCTTGGTGTGCGCGCTCCTGCAGCACCGCGGTTGCACGCACGTCGCCGGGCTGGATGACCCCCAGCTGGAGATGCCTGGCGGGGCCGGAGTAATGTCCGGCGCCGTCCGCTCCGCTCGCCTTGCCCTCGGGCCCTTCTTCGACCGGATCTGGGCTTACGTCGGGCCGGATGCTGCACGGATCGAGCTCCGGAAGTCGCTCTTAGCGGACGGGGAGCCTCGGCCAATTTCTCTCTACGGGACGGGAGCCTCGGCCAATTTCTGGACGGGGTCCCTCGACGCAACGATGGCGGCGCTGGGCCCTCCGAAGGCGCCGGGAACCCGCAGGTCTGACGCCGTGGTGCCTAGGTGTAGGCGTGCGTTGTACTGTTCCCTGTTTTATGTGAATAAAGTACCCACTTGCTGCATGCATTCTGACATTCGCCTATATCCTGGGCAGCTTCCTTGCTGGGGCTGGCTTCTTGCGGCCGACCTTTCAACCCGGCGACGCCTTCGACGCTGGCGAAGGGCCGAAGAGTCGCTGGACTTTTTGGGCGAGCCGGCCTTCTTCGAGCGAGGCCCCAGCTTTAGCGCGTGTAAGGACGAACCCGCGGGATAGCGGCTTAGGAGCGGCAAGGATGTTGCCGGACCTTTGTACTTGTGATTTTTCAGTATGCAGACTTCCTGGCATTTTAGGATATGCGCTGTGTGTTGATGCCACCGTTGGCGAAGTAGCTACGCCAGGGTTCCTTAGAACGGACAGCCGTAGACTGGCGTGTGCGGAGGCGGACCTCCGCACTTTGCCTTATTATAGTTCGTAGACTGGCGTATGTGGAGGCGGACCCGGCACTTCGCCTTTTCTTTAGTCTGTAGACTGGCGTGGGCAGAGGCGGACCTCGACGCCTAGCCCCTCTTTTTTTTATATAGTCCGGAGACTCGCGCGTGCGGAGGCGGATCTCGACGCTACGTCTTATTTAGAGTCCGTGGACTAGTGCGTGCGGAGGCGGACCTCGACGCTACGACTTCCTTTATAGTCCGGAGACTCACGCGTGCGGAGGCGGACCTCGACGCTACGTCTTATTTAGAGTCCGTGGACTAGTGCGTGCGGAGGTGGACCTCGACGCTACGACTTCCTTTATAGTCCGGAGACTCGCGCGTTGCGGAGGCGGACCTCGAGGCTACGTCTTATTAGAGTCCGTGGACTAGTGCGTGCGGAGGCGGACCTCGACGCTACGACTTCCTTTATAGTCCGGAGACTCGCGCGTGCGGAGGCGAACCCTCGACGCTACGTCTTATTTAGAGTCCGTGGACTAGTGCGTGCGGAGGCGGACCTCGACGCTACGACTTCCTTTATAGTCCGGAGACTCGCGCGTGCGGAGGCGGACCTCGACGCTACGTCTTATTTAGAGTCCGTGGACTAGTGCGTGCGGAGGCGGACCCTCGACGCTACGACTTCCTTTATAGTCCGGAGACTCGCGCGTGCGGAGGCGGACCTCGACCGCTACGTCTTATTTAGAGTCCGTGGACTAGTGCGTGCGGAGGCGGACCTCGACGCTACGACTTCCTTTATAGTCCGGAGACTCGCGCGTGCGGAGGCGGACCTCGACGCTACGTCTTATTTAGAGTCCGTGGACTAGTGCGTGCGGAGGCGGACCTCGACGCTACGACTTCCTTTATAGTCCGGAGACTCGCGCGTGCGGAGGCGGACCTCGACGCTACGTCTTATTTAGAGTCCGTGGACTAGTGCGTGCGGAGGCGGACCTCGACGCTACGACTTCCTTTATAGTCCGGAGACTCGCGCTGTGCGGAGGCGGACCTCGACGCTACGTCTTATTTAAAGTCCGTTAGACTGGTGCGTGCGGAGGCGGACCTCAACGCTACGTCTTATTTAAAGTCCGTAGACTGGTGCGTGCGGAGGCGGACCTCGACGCTACGTCTTATTTAAAGTCCGTATACTGGTGCGTGCGGAGGCGGACCTCGACGCTACGTCTTATTTAAAGTCCGTAAGACTGGTGCGTGCGGAGGCGGACCTCGACGCTACGTCTTATTTAAAGTCCGTAAACTGGTGCGCGCGAGGGCGTCCCCCCGGTGCGTCTTTTGTTTATACTCAGGCCCGTCACCTTTGGCTACGGCGAGTGCACACGCGAAACATGCGACTTCGATTTATACTCAGTCCCGTACCCCTGGCTACGGCGAGTGCACACGCGAACGTGCGTCTTTGTTATACTCAGGCCCATCACCTTGTGGCTACGGCGAGTGCACACGCGAACGTGCATCTTTGTTTATGCTGCGGGAACGAGCGCGTTGGCTAAGCCTGCGCACGCCCTCACCCGCGTACTTGTGCGTGATGAAGAAAGATTAGCGACAAACGGCGATCTTCATTACATCCCCCGTTTGGCGCGGGTGAGCAACTACAAGGGATGGATATACTAACCGTTTGCCCTTGGTGCGGCCGAAGCCTCTAGTCGCTAGATGTCTGCAGGGCCCGCCAAGGCGCCTGTGAATGGCCCCGCGGACCTCCGCGGTGTGACGCCAGCTCTAGGAGCGCCGTTGGGCTTCGCGACGCGGGCACCTGGTACCTGCTCGATGCGCCGAGCCATATCCTGGTCGCCTCGGATGGTGATGATGGTCCGGGGACCCGGGATCTTCATGCATAGATAGCCGTGATGTGGTACCCTGCGCCGAAGGAGTTGAGGATTGGGCGCCCTAGTATGGCATTGTAGGGTACGGAAGATCGACCACGTCGAAGGTGGCATCTTCGGCCCGCACATTGTCATCTTGGCCGAAGGAGACTTGAAGACCTATTTGGCCCAGCGCCCGCAGGGGCTGTCCCCCGAAGCCCTGCAGTGGGATTCCCGAGGGCCCTAGGCGGCTTCGAGGGATCCCCATTTGGTCGAAGGCCGCCGCAAACAATACGTTTGTGGAGCTACCGCCGTCCACCAAGGCGCGCCCCACGTCGCATCCGCGATAGTGACCCGGATGACCAGGGGGTCCTGATGAGGGAAGTCCACACCCTGGGCGTCGTCGGGTGTGAATGTAACTTCGTGCTGCGCCCAATCCGGCGGTGCTTGCGCTGGGTACGCCGCCACGTGATGTAGTCTTTGCGCATAGGCCTTCTGCTAGCCGTGCCGAGGAGAATTCCAGCGCAGAGCCTCCGGATATGACCGTTAATGACCCTACGGTGGGTTGCGTCTGGGGCCTGCAGCGACAGGAGGCCCTCCCGAGGCTGCTGTACGTGAGCTTGGATGCGCAAGGTGCCTTCCTGGGGTTGCATCCCTTGCGCCTGTACCTGCACGGGGGCCTCATACGGGAATTGGACGTGGGCCACCGCAGGCGAACGCGTCTCTAGGTTCCTGTCCCTAGCGACGCTGTCGCGGAGCGCCGCGATGGGAGGTGCAGGTGCGGGTATCATGATTGGCCGCGGCCGTGGACTACGCACCACAGCCCTGGTGCTGGTCGTCGTAATCTCCACGACCCTTATCGTTGCGGCCCCTGGTGTTGGTCGTCGTAATCTCCACGACCCTTATCGTTGCGGCCCGCGGGAGCACCCTCGTCGGAACCGCCTTCAATGTCGAGGACGTACCGGTTTCACCTCGACCTCTGCTGGCCGCGCTTGGGCTGATCGGACGACTCCTTATGCGAGGCGTCCCTGCGGTCGGGCGCATCCCTGGACGACTCCTGCTTACGTTTACCCTTCGAAGAACCGCCCTTCGGCAGATCTTCGGCTTTTGCGAGACTCCGGCCTGGTTGGTGTCGGAGTCGTCACCTTGCCTTCGCCGCGCGTCTTCTTCCGCCCTGGCATATTCTTCCATTTTGTCGAAGAGCTTCGCCACCGTCTTGATTGGCTTTCGCGCATTGTACTCGGCCATCGGGCCCGGACGAAGGCCCTGTATGGCTGCATTAACGATGGTGGTTTCGTTGACGTCTTTCACTTGGCATCGAATCTTGGCGAAGCGTTTGAAGTAGTCCCGGAGCTTCTCCGAGGGTTTTTGCTTCACCGCAAAGAGTTGGTCCGCGTCGACTCGGTCGACGTAGTTCCTTGGAAGTTGTTGTGAAGGCGGACGCGAAGCTGCTCCCACGCGTAGATGGAGCCCGGCTCTATGGTAAAGAACCAAGAGAGCGCCACTCCTTGCAGCGCGAGGGGGAGTCCCTTCGCCTTCGTGGTGTCGTCTCCGCCCGCGGCTTCGATCGCGGTTTCGTATACGCGCACGAACTCACGGGGGTCCGTGTCGCCTTTGTACGAGTCGATGGCGCTAGGAAACTTGAAGTCTTCGGGCCATGCCGCCTGCTGCAGCCCCGCCGAAAGCGGGGACTACGGATCTACGCCCTCTCCGGCGTGGGCTCGGACGTGATTACTGGCGCGGCCTGCTGACTCCGAGCCTCTTGCATATCTCTGACGGCTCCGCGACGGTCCCCTAGCTCCCGCTGGAATGCGTTGAGGGCCGCCAGCAGGGCACTTTTCACCGCCTGTGCAGGCGGGGGTCGCCGGCACTCCCGACGGGCGGATCGGCGCGGGGACGACCGCGTCGCGAGGTCCCGAGCTGCCGGTCGC
Organism: Dendrocalamus latiflorus; assembly: GCA_017311315.1. Lineage (NCBI taxonomy): Eukaryota > Viridiplantae > Streptophyta > Magnoliopsida > Poales > Poaceae > Dendrocalamus > Dendrocalamus latiflorus. Next base: position 18,873,555 of record CM029614.1, on the reverse strand, counting down.
TCCGTCGTGGCTACCTCGAACCGCCCGGTCCGCGCCGCCGGCGAGGGTTGCAGTGGGGGCGGCGAGGTCGGCTGTCGTTGCGTCGGCGGGGTCGGTTGTCGCCGCACCCGCGTCGACGTCTTCGACCGCGGGGTCCGTCCCCGCAACGCCGGTGACGAGGCGGGTCGTCGCGGTGCCGGTGACGGGGTTGGTCGTCGCGGTGCCGGTGACGGGGTTGGTCGTCGCGGTGCCGGTGACGGGGTTGGTCGTCGCGGTGCCGGTGACGAGGTTGGTCGTCACCGCGCGAACGTCGACGTCTTCGGCCACCGCGCCCGCCGCTGCCGATGCCGAAGCCCTGGTACTCATACGACGCTCCGGCCCGGCCGCCTTCTTTCCCTTCGCCGCCGCTGAAGAAGCTTTTTTTCGGTGCCATCCTTCTTCTTCGGTCTTCAGGCTTGTCCTTGTCCTCCCCACGGACGGCGCCAACTGTTGTGGCTACAGACCAAACAGAGAGAGAGATAGTAGTAGAGAGTGATGAAGATGAGTGTAATGGCCTGCCTGCTCCTCATGGCCTGTACTCATATATATACGCAGGAGGAGTGCTTTTACAGTTATCCCCTTACATCTGGTTATCCCCTCTGGGGGCAGTTATGTCATTACACATGGCCTATTCTGGGCCTTATAACTTCCTACCAGGCCTGCTGGGTTTAGGTGGGGGCCATCCCTACGACAATGAGCTTAGCTACTAAGAGCTAAATAAGATAAGTTTCATTAGTAACCATGGTATGCATTCCTGGTCAACATAGAATGGCCACAACAAGCTTGGGAGGAGAGAGTCCTTTAGGACCTCCAAATATCTAACAATGGCTTGTTCATCCATCTCATCATCACCCTTTTTGAGGATGCCCTACTTCCTCAGCAATCTACCTTGTGTCATCCACTCCCCAATGGGTCATTTAAATTTCACCTTGGAAGCCAAATGAGCACTTCTTCTCAGTGTATGCCCATGGGATGAGTGCTTCTCCCTTGAAGATTTCCATGTTGAGCTCCTTGCTTCAAGAGGTCTATCCACTAAATGGGCAAGAGGAGTGTCGCTCTCTACCCTCTCTACATGGTCTTGCTCCAACATTGACGAGAGGGCTTTCATTGGTGAAGGGGAAGGGATGTCGACTGGCATTAAGGAAGAATTGTCAACCACCAAAATGGATGGTACAGACTGCATGGTTGGAGGCCCATCTGCAAATGAAGGCAACACCTTCAAAGGTGACAAGGATGGCATGGCAGGGATCATGCCTGCAACCTCTAGTTGACAAAGCAGTTAACTCTACCCTACAATAAGAAGTGGAGATGGTGAACAATGAGAAACTTGCAGCCTTGCAACATGAGGTTCCTCCATGACACCAACATCAACCACATTTAAAGACATCTCCACCTGGATATTCTTCGAAGAAATCTAGAACTTTTCACAAAGCAAGATAACAACTTCTTTTGCGGTTATCGGTTTGCCACAGAAGGAAATCACCAATGAGTTCTATACAACACCAAAACAACAAGAATCTTGCACTTCTTGAAGGCCTTGAAACCTAAAGGGAGAGAAGAAACCTGAGGTTGTGGCTATGGTTGGGGACGGGATGGAGCATGGTGAAAGAGGGAGGTGAGAGCAAGGGAGGACTGGGAAAGGGAGGCAGTGAGGAGAGCTTGTAAGGGGTGCACTCAACGAGGGGTAGATGCTGACATCGGGGCAACGACCAACGGGCAGGGAAATGGCAATGGCAAGGAGGATATGGATTTGGGAGGCTGTGGTGCGGGATGGGAGAATGACGGAGCTGGGGCGTGAGAGTAGCAAGGATGCAGTGTGGATGTGAGTGGTCAATGGGCGACGATGTTAGGGCGTCATGGTGGCGAGGTGGCGACGTGGAGGTTGGAGAGCGAAGAATAGGAGTAAGGATGGTGGTGTGGCGGTAGTTCTGTGATTATAACGCGGGTAGTTTCGGTCAGCGTTAGTACCACAGACTACACTGCAGTGGTTTTGATTTCCCTGAGAAGTGCAGATACTTCAACAGATTTTGCAAAACACATTTGCAAATAATAGTATCTTTCACATAAGGATCAAATATGATTTACAACAAGTTGCAAAACACATTTGCACACTTTTAGAATCATGACACAAGGATTATATATAAGTTTCAACTATTTACAAATATAAGCCTCATACTACAAAAAATGAAAACATGGACTTCAATCACTTGCAAAAACACATTCACAATGTACAGTCTCATGTTACAAGGATTCAACACATCAGCTTCAACTATTTGCAAAACGTATTCGCAAATATATGCCAAAGAGAGCTAGAATAAGTGAGGTTGAGCTATCAACACATGATGAGACTCAAGCTACTAGATAAGATCTCTCTTAATAGTATAACAACCTATACTAGCAATCCAGTCTTCCAATCAAACTTCAAAACCAGTAAAAGACTGGGAACACATCCTTAGCCCTAACTAGTTATACATTTGCTTTAGAATCTTCTTAAAGCATGATGGCACACACATTCATTTCAAGTCCGGCTCCTTGTCACTTGAACTCCAACAACACATAATGGGTCTTCACTTGACTTGATGATCAACACATGATCATAGAGTGAACTCCTCCTAAATATGTGTATGCAAGAATGTGTAATAGAGACATATGCATATATTCATGTTTGACTATTTGGTGAAGTTCAATCTATATTTTGGATCCGATGAATGCAATAAGAAATAAGAATGTGATATAGAATGCATACCTCTTATAGTGTTCACCTTTTCATCCAAAATGAGACTAGGTAATATCATAATCAATAAACAAGTTAGTCTCACAATTAGATTTGTCATTATCACAAAAACCAACTTAATAGAGGTTGAACTTACACTAGTGCCCATGGGTAACTACCAGTCTTTTTGGACAATGATCTTGTGGATGGCCATGTAGAGGACTTCAACATTTTAGGATAGTGGCACAAACACAAGCTAACATATCTACTACTATCCATGTTAGTACATGATGGATTAATCGTTCCTGTCTCTACAGTTTCTTTCAAGTCTACTTTTAATCTTTCTAGAATAATATTAGAGGAGAGAAGAACAAATCTCACGAGTGAGACGACGAAAGTACTTCTCACAGTGAAAGCTTGGGAATAAGCTAATACCGAGCTCAACACTGCATGTGTTCAACAATCTCTATCTAGACAACGCCGACGCTTCTTAGAGCGTTGATGTATATATTGTACCTTTTCTGATTTTTTTACATGTACTGCTGAGCTATAGGATGTACTCTTTATTCTTTGCCAAGATTTTCTCAAATTGAGTTTTTATTTGTCATAGTTTTTAATGAGACGGCCATTTAAACATTAATAAACTCATTATTATATTTCTATAATTTATTGTCTTTTTCGAGTTATTACATTAAAAAATTTTGTGGATCAAAATGGGCTAGCTAGCTTTAGGCTGTACTTTTATACTTTACCAAAGTTTTCTCAAATTAAGTTTTACTTATTAAAGTTTTTAATAAGACGATCATTTAAACATTAATAAAACTTATTATTATATTTTTATAATTTATTGTCTTTTTTGAGTTATTACATTAAAAAATTTAAATCAAAATGGGCTAGCTAGGCCAACTTAGCCCGTTGGGCTAAACGGACGTGTGCCACGAATGCCTATTAGACTGATATGATATGGTCTATTTAGGGCCCGCTCGGTTGGGCTGAAAAGCTGTGGCTTATGGCTGAAATTGCACTATAGCGGCTGAAATTTTATTGTAGCTGAAGGTGGTTTATTTGGCGTAATTAAATTTTAAAAAATTTAAAAATAAAAAAAATATGCTAGTTCATCACGGATAACACAAACGAATACGAAAAAAAAGAACCAGCAAAAAAACTCAAAAAACTAAAAATTAAAAAAAACAAAATTTATAAACAATAAAAAATAAGCCAGAAGCTCCGAAACGAGCGGACTGATGGGTCCGTTAGAGACGGCCTGTAACGCCCGTTTGGACACCACCAGTCCAAACCCCTTTTCTTCAGCGGGCACAACGACAAGGCCCCACGACAAGACAGCGGTGCGTTATCCTCCCAGGTTCCCACTCCGCTCCGTCCAAACAGCAAGGGCTGCCTCCTCTTCTCTCCCCCATGGCCACCTCCCATCTCCTCGCCGCCGCCGTCACCTCCTCTTCCGCCGCCGCCTTCCGCCCTCCTCTGCGGCTCCTCTCCCCACCGCTCCCTTCTCCTCTCCGCCTCAACCGTACGGCCCCGCCCGCCCCTCTTCTCCCTCTTAGCTTATTTCGTATGTCAGCAGCCGGGTGCTGTGTAAGTGTAACCGATGCATGTGAGCTCGCTTGCAGGGAGACGGCCGTTCCCGGTGGTCCGCGCGGCCGAGGCCGACGCCAAGGAAAGTGCGTGCGTGTCCCTCTGTAAAGCTTAATTTGTTGGGTGATTGATTCTTGGGCGTTTCGGTTCCTAATGTGCTTGCTTGGTGCGTTGGGTTTGGTTGCGCAGCGAAGCCGAAGGCCCCGGAGAAGGCGCCGGCGTCTGGGTCGAGCTTCAACCAGCTGCTCGGCATCAAGGGCGCCAAGCAAGAGAACGTGAGTCTTCAATCCGTTCGCTTCCCATGCAGTACAGGATTTTCATCGCAGTATATATGTGCAGATCGGAGTGGTCTATTAGTTGGTTGGTTGGGCATGTGTTTAATTGGGGATTTAGCAGCAAATGTAGAGCTATATGCATTTGATGGTTTCGGCACCGGTAGCTGGTGTGTTTGCAGTAGGATTGCCAATTTTCCACACGCACTGACGTTTATAGTGAAAATGCCTGGTTTTGGATGTTGAAAATTGTGCTTTTCACCTTTCGCGAGAGCATTCGAACAATTTCCTTCTATGCCTCACGCACTTGCTTCTTATGGTTACATGTGAGCATTATGTGGGTCTGTGTGCTACGTTACCAACCCAAAAGGCATGTTGTTGATGTAATCATTTTACTTGTGTATAATAGATAAGCACTCTGACCTGGTTGTGGGCAATGGTGCAATTGTTGGTTGGATCGCTTGACATGCTTTACATACTATCCCCCCGTACGCAGCCAATTACTTTGTGTTTAGAAGATGGGACGTTGTTCCACAGCAAGTAAAGTTAAGTACTAGCGATTATTGTAATAGAAGGTTCCAAATGACAAAAAAAAAAATCAAAAATAGAAAATTCTCAATCCATTTGGAGTGTATTTTTCAAGCACATCTTTTATGCTCCTTAGAAATTGATAACATATACACCTCTATAACCTTTTTGCAATCTAGCTATTTGTGTCTAGAAACTGGAAATGATACATTTCTCATCAATCCCTTTCACACGGTGTACATAGGACATATGGAAGATCCGTCTTCAACTTACAAAGCCAGTGACATGGCCGCCGCTTGTGTGGGGAGTGCTTTGTGGAGCAGCTGCCTCTGGTATGCTTTTAGTGTCTTTCATGGTTTCTATCTGTTCTCTGAATAGTTTAAGCCTCTACTTTCGTAATAACCATTTCAGCATATGTAGAGTTGGGCAACAATTATTTTCCTGTATATTGATATGAGCCTCGTCGTTTGTTACAATGTCCACGTTCCTAAGACTTGCTAGTCATTAGTCAAATTTGTAAAAACCGTGCACCATCCATACAAGGAAGAATTTACTGATGACCCAGTGATTTTGTTGTGCTGGCAAGCGACGTAGTCTGTGAGCTCATGTCTATCGTTTTTGATTGTTGGATTTAATCAAAGTCAGCACAGTAGCTTTCTCACCATCCCTGGCCATGTATTTACCTATGTATAGTGGAATGGGCCAGATAAGTGAATATTTGGTCTAATGCTATAGTTATGAATAGGGATGGGAAATTGATACGAATTATCTGTATTATCCGGTTACCATATTCGATAGGATACGAATACAGTAGAGTTTTTTCCATCCGATTAACAATTTCTCTCCTATTTGTATTCGTATTTGAATTTATATAAAAAAATATAGATACGAATATGGTATGGACTTTTACCATTTGAAATGTTATTTTATCCGAACTATTTGTATTTGGCGAACCAATATACATATTTTATTGCAATATGACTAATTAGTTGGATAAGTTTTTTAATTCAATATGAATTCGTGTTTCTTTAGGTGAAGTAAATTAATTAGAATGACTAAGCGTGATTGTATGAGGATAAAATGTCATTAATATCATCATATTACATAAGTTATGAGGATATCCACATCCGACTGAATTGAGTAGATATTTGATTCGAATTCGTATTCGTTACAATATTCGATTCGTATTCGAGAATATTTGAATTCGTATTCATATTCGATTACAAAATACGAATACAAATATGGTAAGTGCACTATTCGATTCGTATTCGATCCGTTTCACCCCTGCTTATGAATAATGTTATTCCTCTTGGTGTACAACTATTATGGTTATGTTTTCTTAACCTCTCGCATTTCAGGAAATTTCCACTGGACAATTGAAGATGTTGCAAAATCTATTATATGCATGATAATGTCCGGTCCATGTCTTACAGGATACACACAGGTTTACTTTTAGATTTGTTATGTTTTCTCTGTTCATAACCTCATTTATTGATGCATGGTAAACTATTTGTACTAATGAATATGTCAGCCTCTAATTTCTTGCTTGTAGACACTTAATGACTGGTATGATCGAGACATTGATGCGATTAATGAACCTTATCGTCCTATTCCTTCAGGTGCTATATCAGAAAATGAGGTATGCCTGTATCTGGGAGTGCAATTTTTTTCTATGGCCATATGTACTTACAGTTCTGTTTAATTTCACGTGTGATCGCCTATAATTTTTGCAATAGCTAGCTAATTAATTCCTGAAAAATTTCATTCATATATCTGTCAATTATTGTTTTACGAACAATGAACCATTGATTACTGCCTTTTGTTATTACCAAGAAGCTTATCTAATTTGAAACTGAATCATCGTTCCTCTAGGCCCTTCTTTGAGCCATCGTGCAAGATTATACAATGAACAAAAGATTGAGCTTGAGAACTGATATTTTTGCTTTTAGAAACGAACATGCTATTGGTTTGCACCAACGCTAACCACCTGGACATTTGTGTGCATGCTGTTGTTAATGTATTCTAGATGCATAAAACAAACTTGTTGATTTCTTATTATCTGTTGAGCAATATATCATATTTTTCTCCTTTTCTTTCTGAAAAAATCACTGTAGAATATTCTACTATTTTCGTTCCAAAGTTCATGGTGTGCATGTATGACTTGTATAACTGTAAAGAATACTTTTCAACCTTGCTCTTCTTCAATCATGTACGCATGTTTGAAAGTTTAGTTTTCTGTGACTATATTTGTTTTTTCGTTTTCACTATGTAATTATTTCTAATATTTTCTTTCCATAAATGATGTTCTGTATGTATATAATAGAATCATACTTTGAAATTATTAGGTTGACTAATTTTTGTTTTATTTCCCTTTTATCTTCCATGTTTTTAGAGTGCATTGATAATACATGAATGTCTGCACACAGACACAATTCTTAGCATGCTACAGGGAGCTTTTTCATAAAATTTTTAGGTCATCATCAATAATATACATTATACAATACATTTTTCATGTCATAAATCCAATACCTAATCTATCGATGTCACTTGTCGAATTTATAGATGTATCTTAGTTGTCCAAAACATGAAATCTACATAGCTTACTTGTCCAGGTTACTTGGTGTCTCATTTGGGGTTCTCATTTGCATCTCTGGTTCAGTTATATTGGTAACTCAAATTGTTTACTGTTGCATAGACATTATTATATAGATGGCTAGTAGATAGTCACAATTGTACTTGGTATTGTTGTGCAGTTGCTATTTGCAAACGCCCTTTCCAGATTGGTATTATTTTCTATGTGGATTTGTTTTCTCTTGAGAAGTATGTGATGCTAATAACTACTGTGCAGCGTTTCAAATGTTTTTTTCTTGATAATAATGAGCTGCCGATGCCATTTCCAAGGCTGTTGCCAGTTGCCACTGACTGAACAATGATCGTGACATTGCAAATATTTTCCATATGTTACTGATGATGTCGATTTCCTCCAGGTAATCACTCAGATCTGGGTACTACTGTTAGCAGGTCTTGGGTTGGCTGCTTTGTTAGATGTATGGGTAAGTCCCCAAAAAACTTGCTTCAGAATACCATCAGGTTGAAGATATGCTCCTTGTTTGCTTACGTCTTTTTGCTTCATTTCAGGCAGGGCATGATTTTCCTATTGTTTTTTATCTTGCTGTGGGTGGGTCCTTCCTTTCTTACATATATTCAGCACCACCTCTCAAGGTACTTGAGTACTTCTGTTTTATACAATCCACATGTAGATTTTAAACATAGTAAGTATCTCGTGTGTCAAGACCTTCTGGTTAAAAAAAATACTCATATTATATCAGCACATTTCAGCTCAAGCAGAATGGATGGATTGGAAACTTTGCTCTTGGTGCAAGTTACATTAGCTTACCCTGGTACGATCAACATTGTGGATCTTCTCTTCATATGGAGTAAATAATGTTTGGTCGGATGTCGCCAATACTATACACAAGAAGCTATAGTTATATGTGTTTTGCAGGTGCGCTGGCCAGGCGTTATTTGGAACTCTTACTCCTGATATTGTTGTCCTGACTACTTTGTACAGCATAGCTGGGGTATTACTTCTGTATTACCTGTTTGCTTTTCTTGTAATCATGTATGCCTGTCATGATTGTTGACTCTTATTCTTTATTTCCTAGCTAGGGATTGCTATCGTAAATGATTTTAAGAGTGTTGAAGGGGATAGAACTCTGGGACTTCAGGTTATTCTTCTCCCTTTCTGCATCATAGTTTTATTGTCAAAGCATCTATCTATTGTTAGACATGCAGAGGTTGCAGGGTTATCACATTGTATAGGGGGCTCATTGCATATTGTCTCATGTATATATTTGGCCTCTTGGCCCATTGGAATACTAAGCTCACACTTATAACATGGTATAAGCCCGGGAGAGGGCTAGGGTTAGGGTTTTCCAACCCTTGACACTGCCGCCGCTGCCGCATCTCTGCCTCCCGGCCATGCATCGCGCCCCCGAGGCGCACACGCCCACGCCTTTGCTTCTCCCGGACACAGGACGCCGCGCACGCGCACCGCCCCCAGGTCGCCGCCCCAAGCTAGATCCGCCGGATTGGAGCTCCCTGTCGCCGGATCCGTCTGGATCGGGGCTCCTTGCTGCCGGATCCGTCCGGATCGGAGCTCCTTGCCGCCGGATCCATCCGGATCCGGTCTCCCCGACACTGCTGCCGCCGGATCTGTCGCCATGCCGCATTGGGCCTCCTGCGCCTTCGGTTGTTGCTCGCGCCCGCCCAAGCCCGATGCAGCCGTGCCGTCGCTCGTGCCCGCCCGCGCCTCCGGCCGTCATTGCGCGCCCGACGCCTGCGCCTGCGGCTGTCGTCGCCCGCCCGAGCCGGCACCTCCGTGTCGTCTCTCGCGCCCGCTCGTGCTCGACGCCACCGTCGCTTGCGCCGGCGGATCTTGGGCCGTTGGATCCTGCCGCTGCCCGGCCAGCTCGCTGTGGTGCGCGCGTCTGCGTGTCCCCAGCCTGGAGGTGCTTCAGTCACTAAAAAAAGGGACTGAGACAACTCACTGGTTGTCTCTTGCACGTGATGGCCACCCACACTGCTATTCCGCTTTCAAAAATCATCTTCGATGGGATGAACTATCGTGAATGGGCTATGTACATGCGGATTCACATGAGGAGTCAGCGTCTTTGGGGCCATCTTACAGGCAAGAGGCCATGTCTGCATTGCCCTTCGCTGCCGGCTGCCCCTCACATCCCTGCATCTGCTGATGAAGCAACTCAGAAAGCTGCGATCACTGCCTTTGAGGAGGCCATGGAGGTGTACCAGGCTCAGCTTCACTCCTATGAGAGGTGGCAGGATGACGAGGCTTGTGCTTCTGCCATCTTAGTGGGTAGCTTGACTGTTGCTATCTCCATGGATGTGGTGGAGCTGCCGACATCTCAGCTGATGTGGGAGCTCCTTTGTGCCCACTACGAGCCGATGAGTGATGCTATGTATCTCTCGGTCGTACATCAGGCGCACTCTCTTCAGTAGCTTGATGCCACGGTGGACTTCTATCAGCAGATGTCCGCAGTGTGGCGTCAGCTTGACTCTCTGGGACCGGACGTCTGTCGGACCTGTCCCTGCTATGTGCGTCAGCGTGCTCACCTAAAGACTCACCGTCTCTACGAGTTCCTGACACGTCTTCGGTCGGAGTTTTGAGCCTGTCTGTGCTCATTTCCTGACTCGTCAGCTGTGTCCGTCCGTGTTAGAGGCTCTTACCACTGTTTGTGCTGAGGAGACCTGTCTTTGCAACGTGGGTCAGCTACAACCCGCCTCTGTTCTGGTTGCTCGGGCGTCTTCTCCAGTACCTGCTCCTGCTGCACCCGTGCCTCCAGCTGCACCGGTGGCAGCGGCCAATACTACGGGTCTTCACTGCATCTTTCGTGATCACGATGGTCACATGTTTCAATAATGCTACAAGCAAAAGAACCAGGGCCGAAGGGGTAGTCGCCCTCCCAAGGGCACTGGTGGCTCTTCTCAGTCAGGGTCATGATAGAGCTCCACTACTGAGGTTCAGCAGGAGATGCTCACTCTGCTTTGACGCCTTACTGCCTCAGCTTCGTTCGGTTATGCTGGTTCTGCTGCTCAGTCTTCTGGTGCTTAACCACCATCACCACCTTCCTCAGGTATCTCATTGCCTTGGATTCTGGATTCTGGTGTTTCGTTTCATATGACACCAGATTCTACTTACCTCACCTCTATGAGGCCTCCTGTTCTTCCTCATACAGTTATGACTGCAGATGGTACCTCCCTTCCTATTGTAGGATGAGGCACTTTCTACTTCGTCCTTTCTTATTCTTGCAGTATCTCATGTTCCCAAACTAGCTATGCAGCCTTTGTCCACTGGTCAGATCACTGATCATGGTTGTCGTATCATTCTTGACTTTAACTCGTGTTGTGTTCAGGATCGTCGCACCGGGACTCTGGTTGGGACTGGCCCTAGGCGTCGTGACTCGCATCGTCTTTGGGAGCTCGACTGGCTGCACCTTCCTTCTGCCACCTCCACCAGCCAGTTGCTTCCCTCCACCGCCTCCACTTCAGTCGCTTCCTCTACTGCTACCTTCGTCCAGTGGCATTATCGTTTGGGTCCTGTTGTAGGGGTGGCCCCCACCTGAGCCCAGCAGGCCTATTAGAGGAATGTAAGGCCCAAAATGGGACATGTGTAATGACATGAGTGCCCCTGAGGGGAATACTCGGATGTAAGGGTATAAGTGTAAAAGCACTCCCCATATGGATATATATATATATATATATATATATATATATATATATACCGCACAGGCCATGGGGAGAAACCCTAAGCTATTGCTCACCTAACTCTCCACTACCATACTCTCTCTCTCTGTTTGGTATGTAACCACAACAGTTGGTGCCGTCCGTGGGGAGGACAAGAGCAAGCCTCCAGATCCGAAGAGGGATGGCACCAAAGAAAGCTTCATCATCGGCGGCGAAGAAGGTGGGGGCGGCGGAATCCCGCGTCAATACCAGGGCTTCAGTGTTGGCGCCGCGGGCGTGGGTGGCGATGCGGGTGTGGCGGTCGCGAACACTGGTGTTCACGACGCGACGCCCGACCCCGCCAACACCGCCACGACGTTCGATCCCGCCACCACCGCCGCGACGCTCGACCCCGCCACCACCGCCGCGGTGCTCGACGCCATCACCACCACCGCGGCATTCGATCCCGCCACCACCGCCGCGACACTCGACCCCGCCACCACCGCCGCGACGCCCGACCCCGCCACCGCCGGTGCGACGGTCGACACCGCCCCGCGCATGGTAGGTAACCCCACTGCAGGTACCGCGACAGTCGCCGATAGCGGTGCTCGGGTGGTCGGAGGCAGCAACGCCGATGCCTACGCAGGCACGGCGTCTGCTCCCCCACTCGGTGCAGGAACGGTGAGCGGTCCTAGCGGCAACGCGGGCTTCGTCACCGGCTTCGGAGTTCTTCACACCAGCGCAGCGGGCAGTCCGGGAGCATAGGCCGTGGTTGCCGCCGTTCCGGTCGCGCCCCCAGGCGCGCCAACGGCTCCAACCACGTCCACGGCGGAGAACGCCCTGCTGGTGGCCCTCAGCGCGTTTTAGCGGAAGCTAACGGATCTCCGCGGAGCCGTACGGGACATGCAAGAGGCTCGGAGCCAACAGGCCCCACCGGTGGTCGCATCGGAGCCCGCATCGGAGCCCACACCGGAGAGGGCGGATAGCCGCGACGCCCCCACGTCCAGCCGCGTCCCACTACGACGCGTGGACCCGGAGTCCCCACTCTCTGCGGGCCTGCAGCAGGCGGCGTGGCCGGAGGACTTCAAGTTCCTGAGTGTCATTGAAGCATACAAAGGCGACACAGACCCGCGGGAATTCGTGCGCGTGTATGAGACTGCCATCGAAGCCGCCGGCGGAGATGACACCACGAAGGCGAAGGGGCTCCCGCTCGCGTTGCAGGGGGTGGCGCGCTCTTGGTTTTTCACCATCGAGCCACAGTCCATCTACGCGTGGGAGCAGATCCGCGACCGACTCTACAACAACTTTTAGGGAAACTATGTCGAGCGCGTCGACGCGGACCAGCTCTTCGCAGTCAAGCAAAAACCGTCGGAGAGGCTTCGGGATTACTTCAAGCGCTTCGCGAAGGTACGTTGCCAGGTCAAGGACGTCAATGAAACAACCGTCATCAATGCAGCGATACAAGGCCTTCGCCTGGGACCGATGGCCGAATACAACGCGCGGAAACCAATCAAGACGGTGGCGAAGCTCTTCGACAAGATGGAAGAGTACGCTAGAGCGGAAGAGGACGCGCGGCGGAGACATGGCGACGACTCCGACACCAACCAGGTGGAGGGCTCGGCACAAAACAATGGCTCGCCGAAGGAGGGCTCATCGAAAGGCAAGCGTAAGCAGGAGTCATCTAAGGACGCCTCCGAGCGCAAGGAGGCCCAGCACAAAGACTCGTCGGGCGACAAGCCCAAGCACGACCAACGCAAATCTCGGAAATCTCGTTACGTCTTTGACATCGAGGGCGGTTCCGAGGACAACGCCCCTGCTGGTCGCGGCGGCAGAGGGCGCCGTGGCCGGGGGCGGCGTCGCGACGACAGAGCCCGCAAAGAGTACAACGAACAGCACCTTGGGCAGTGGTGCGAAGTCCACGGTCGGGGCAGCCACGACACGCGTGCATGCGCCACCATCGCAGCACTCCGGCAGAGCGTCGCCAGAGACAGAAACCCTGAGGCGTGCCCGCCCGTCGTGGCTCACGTCCAACACCTCCAGGACCAAGGAATGCAACCCCAGGAAGGCCCCCTGCGGATTCAGGCCCATGTGCAGCAAGCTCGGGGGGCCTCCTGCAATTGCAAGCCCCGAAAGGAGCCCAGCGCAGGGTCATAAACGTCATCTCCGGGGGCTCCTCGTTGGAGTTCGCCTCGGCGCGACAGCGGAAGACCTATGCGAGGAGGCTACACCACGTCACGGCATACCCAGCGCAGGCGTCACCGGAGTGGGCACAACACGAAATCACCTTCATGTCCGCTGACGCTGAAGGAGTGGAATCCCCCCACCACGATCCCCTGGTCGTCCAGATCGTCATCGCAGGATGCGAAGTCAGGCGCGTCTTGGTGGACGGAGGAGTCCAACCGGCAGGAGCCCAACCAGCGCGGCGCAACCGGCGGGAGCCCAGCGGTTCGGCTACCCACGATCGGGAAACGCAACCGGTGGCAACTAGGGGCGCGCGCGGGTAGGTGGGCAGACGGCGCACGACGCGCCCATGGCAGCCCGCCACGTGTCCCCCCTTCTAGGGAAGGGGCGAGCGGCCACGGTCGTGCGACCGCTGACAGCCCACGACGCGCCAGTCATGGCCTGCCGCGTGTACACCTCGGGTGGGAAAGCATGTACGGCTGCAGCAGCCTGCTCCTGCCATCCCAGGGGTCGGCGCGATCCCAGGAGCCGTTCAGGCGCGCCACCAGACTACGGAGCCGCGCCCACTTCGCGCCCACGTAAAGCAACCGGCGCGAGGTCTGCCTCTGCTCCAACTTTGCCTTCGCAGCCCTAAGAACCCGCGGCTGAGGGCGGCCCGGGCAACTACCGACCCCGCCAAACTGGATGCGACTTCTGCCCCGACTTCAACTCCAACTCCTACGTCGACGTTGCCCTGTGGACGACGGAGACTTCGCCAACCCGCCCAGCCCCATACCCCCGCGCCACGACCAACACTTCACCAAGCAGTAAGACTTCGCCGAACGTTGGAAAAGCTCACAGGCCGCAGGGACGGAGGGGGCCAAAGGGCTCGGCGACATGGCTTCGGCCCGTGAAGCCCTTCACCATGAGAGGCTCCTGTTGTAGGGGTGGCCCCCACCTGAGCTCAGCAGGCTTGTTAGAGGAATGTAAGGCCCAAAATGGGACATGTGTAATGACATGAGTGCCCCTGAGGGGAATACTCGGATGTAAGGGTATAATTGTAAAAGCACTCCCCATATGGATATATATATACCGCACAGGCCATGGGGAGAAACCCTAAGCCATTGCTCACCTAACTCTCCACTACCATACTCTCTGTTTGGTTTGTAACCACAACAGGTCATATCGAAGGTTCATATATGTCTTCATTAGTTTGGAGTGGTGTTCTTGGCTCTGTTTCTAGTGATACTTCCTTACATTGTACGGGTTGCAAGCTTGGCAAACAGCTGCAGCTCCCATACCATTCTAGTGATTTTGTCTCTACGGGCTTTTGATCTTGTTCATTCTGATGTATGGGGTCCGGCCTCTTTCGTTTCGAAAGGGGTCATCACTACTTTGTCATTTTTATTAATGATTATTCTCGATATATTTGGATCTATCTTATGACTTCTCGCAGTTAGGTTCTTTCTATTTATGTCTTTCGTCACTATGGTTCGTACTCAGTTTGATTCAGCCATTCGTGTTCTTCGTGCTGACTATGCTAGTGAGTATCTGTCTGCTGCCCTTTGTCGTTTCCTTGTTGACTAGGGTACTCTTCCTTAGTACTCTTGTCCTGGTGCTCATGCTTAGAATGGTGTTTCTAAACGTAAGCATCACCACTTACTTGAGACCGCTCATGCTTTGATGTTTGCATCATGTTCTGCCTCATTTCTGGGCTGAGGTAGTTTCTACGGTTGCTTATCTTGTCAATCTGCAGCCTTCATTTGCTCTTCAGGATTATACTCCGCTTGAGCGTCTTTCTAGTAGGCCTCCTCAGTAGTCATCTTCGTTGTTTTGGTTGTGTCTGTTTTGTTCTTCCTCGCGAGCGCATCAAGCTGACTGCTCAGTCAGTTGAGTGTGTTTTTCTTGGCTACAGTTCTGAGCATAAGGGTTATCGTTGTTATGATCCTATTGCTCGTAGGATGAGAACATCTCGAGATGTCACTTTTGACATGAGTCTCGTTCTTACTACCCTCAGTCTCCCTCCACCAGTTCAACGTCTTCTAACGTGCTTTCTTTTCTGATTTTTCCTGACTCCGCTTCCTCCTCCGACTTTACCTGTCACCCTCATCTCTTTCACCTACATCTGTTCCTTCCTCTTTAGACTCTTGTTCTTGCTCCCACTACCTCTTCTGTTGAGGTCGTCCCCCCTTTCCCGCTGCATTACTTTTGATGTCCTCGCCCTGACACACCCTCACTGTCTTCTTCCGCCCCTTCCCCTCTTCCGTCCTTGCTAGGTCCTGCTCCAGTCTCTACTCCTCGGTATGATCTTCGTGATCGTCATTCAGTTTGGCCTCCTGAGTGCTATGGTTTTGCGGCCACTGCTCGTGCTGAGCCTACGACTTACTGTGAGGCTGTTGCTCATCCGGAGTGGTAGCACGGGATGGCAGAGGAGATTGCTGCTTTGGAGCGTACTGGCATTTGGGATCTTGTTCCCCTACTTGCTCGTACCACTCCTATTACGTGCAAGTGGGTGTACAAGATCAAGACTCGCTCGGACGGTTCCGTTGAGCGCTACAAGGCTCGTCTTGTGGCGTGTGGTTTTCAGCAGTAGTATGGTCGTGATTATGATGAGACTTTTGCTCCTGTTTCTCATATGACCGCTGTTCGCACTCTCCTTGCTGTGGCTTCTGTTCGTTAGTGGTCCATCTCTCAGTTGGACGTCAAGAATGCTTTTCTCCATGGTGAGCTGCGTGAAGAGGTCTATATGCAACCGCCTCCTGGATATTTTGTCCCTGATGGTATGGTTTGTCGCCTTCGTCGTTCTTCTATGGGCTCAAGCAAGCCCCTCGTACTTGGTTTGCGAGCTTTTTTTCTGTCGTCATTGCTGCCGGTTTCACCGCTAGCGATGATATGATTATCACTGGGGATGTTCCACACTATATTGCATCTGTGAAGAAGCGTCTTGATGAGCACTTCTTGATGTCTGATCTTGGTCCCCTTCGCTACTTCCTTGGGATTGAGTTTTTTCTACGCGTGAGGGCTACTATCTCTCACAGGAGAAGTACATCCAGGATTTTCTTGCTCCTGCTAGTCTCACTGATCAGCGCATGGTGGATACTCCTATGGAGCTTGGAGTCCATCTTCGACCCATTAATGGTGAGCCTCTTGAGTACCCCACTCAATACCGTCACCTTATTGGTAGTTTGGTCTATCTTGGGATCACTTGACCGGATATTTCCCACTCTATCCACATCTTGAGTCAGTTTGTTTCGGCTCCCACTCAGATCCACTATAGCCGCCTTTGTGTTCTGCGATATCTTCGTGGGACCATTTCTCGTCTTTTCTTTTTTAGTTCTAGCTCCTTACAGCTTCATGCCTACTTTGATGCGACCTGGGCCAGTGATCATTCTGATCGTCGGTCTCTTTCTGCCTACTATGTCTTTCTTGGTTCCCCTCTTATTGCATTGAAGACTAAGATACTTTGATGCGACCTGGGCCAGTGATCATTCTGATCGTCGGTCTCTTTCTGCCTACTATGTCTTTCTTGATTCCCCTCTTATTGCATTGAAGACTAAGAAGCAGATTGCAGTTTCTCATTCGAGTGCTGAGGCTGAGTTGAGGGCTATGGTGTTGCTGATCGCTGAAATCACTTGGTTACAGTGGCCCCTTGCGGACTTTGGGGTTTCTGTTTCTGCACCGACTCCTCTCTTGTCAAATAGCACGGGTGTGATCAATATTGCTCGTGATCCAGTGAAGCATGAACTCACAAAGCACATTATTGTTGATACTTCTTATATGAGATCGCAAGTGCAGGCATAGGTGGTTGCTCTTTAGTATGTGTCTTCCGAGATTCAGCTAGCAGATTTCTTCACCAAGGCACAAACAAGCTCTCATCATAGTTTTTATCTCTCCAAACTTAGTGTTTCTAATTCACCATGAGTTTGAGGGGTGTTAGACATGTAAAGGTTACAGGGTTATCATATTGTATAGGCGGCTCATTGCATATTGTCTCATGTATATATTTGGCCTTTTGGCCCATTGGAATACTAAACCCATACTTATAACATCTATATCGGTTCACCTTTTTTTGTAGTCACTTCCTGTTGCTTTTGGTACGGAAACTGCAAAATGGATATGTGTTGGAGCAATCGACATCACTCAATTATCTGTTGCAGGTAAAGGCTCAAAATTGCATTTGTTGCCTCCTTTTGTTTCATATAATTTTAATTTCCTAGCTAATGATGGAAGGTTTAAAAAGTGGCTATTGCTATAAACACAGAATGTTTGAAATGTTAGCAAACTATACGTGAAGTTTAAGACAGTATAATTGTTTTCTTCGGGTTATGTTGACCTAAAAGGAATGTTTCTTCATCTTTCCATATTCTACTGGTAAAGAATAGGGAACAGAGCAAACATATGTTAATTTACCATCTGAAATTTACATCTGTAGGCCACGTAATTCTAACATAGGAATTCCAATTTTCAGGCTACCTTTTGAGCACCGGTAAGCTGTATTATGCCCTGGCGCTGCTTGGACTAACAATTCCTCAGGTGGTCTTTCAGGTGAGCTGCCCATTCTCATTGGCCCTTGGCAATTTTTGTTATCTAGATGCTCCCAAGGATCACATTTTGCTCTTCTCCACACATGTTACCAAAATTCAAATTGTTTTACTTTTAACTCTTAAGGATTGCTTCATTTGCAGGGCTAGCGAAACTGTCCTATAGTTTTATTTTTTTTGTCATCTCTAGATAATACTATTGAATATAGTGCTGCTATAACGAGTTATTTGAAACATTGCTGACAAGAACATTTGATCGTACAACTTTCTGTGACCAAAACACAAACAACACCACAAACTAGAGGAGTTTTGCCTGCTTAATTAACAGTTAAAGACTTTTTGTTCTGTGCATTCTAATCCTCCTCAATTTCCTGGAGCAGTTCCAGTACTTCCTGAAGGACCCTGCGAAGTATGATGTCAAATACCAGGTGTGCTTCAGTTGGTTCTGTTCTTTTTCTTCCTCCGATCCCTTCCCATTCCAAAACTGCAAGCAGTAGAAACAACCCACAGATATCTGATCGGCGCCACCATCTTTCTTACTATGCTGAACGCAGGCAAGCGCACAACCGTTCTTCGTCTTGGGCCTACTGGTGACTGCCCTGGCGACCAGCCACTGAACTAATCATAGTAAACATACACGAGCTGAAACCACGGAGTTTTGGTGGGAGTTTTGAGGCAGATCGTTTTGTACAACTGTTGGTGGAATAAGGTTTCAGCAGCTGCGTCTCTCTATATGTATAAGCTGTTCGGTTCACCGGTAGGGTAGAATTGCCTCTAAGGCTTCCAGAATCCAGATCCATCTTCCAAGTTTTGTGTAATGCAGCACATGGAAAATGCTACTGCTGTAATTGTAGTGTGTTCACACGCCACACTGATGAATGTGATTTTGAACATAAAATATCACTGTATTGTTGTACGATCAATTGTTAAATATGGCAAAGTTCGGAATTCCGGTTGAATCCATGCATGTTATTGTGGCTTGTTTTTATATAGACTTTTTACTATCCTTGGGTACCAAGAGCTACCGGAACCTTCATCACTAAATTATATATAAATTCTTAGTACTACCAATAATTTATATGTAATTTGATAGTGAGGTACCGGTATCTCATGATAATTTTTCAAAGATGGTAACTAGTCATGCATTTGAATTACTGTACTCGTTCGAGAGGACACAGATGAAGATAATATTGGTGAGCTCGGGAAGACTTTGGCTTTGGCTTTTTGACTTTTTGCTACAGCAGTTAGCTTTTAAATGCTGCGTTTTTTAAGGTGGGATTTATAAGTAGATAGTAGTATATACTGTTCCGAGTTTAGTTATACTGGTTAAAATCGTATGTAACTGTTTCTGTCTGCGTATTATTTCTTGCGAATAATCAGAATTCAAAAACCATTACCCAAAAATCATAGTCTAAAAGAACTCACCTATTTTTCATACCTTGTATTGTTTGCATCTCCTCTCAGTTAACCTAAAAGGAACTAAAATTGGTGCTTTCTTTCATTCCATGTAACTTTGAAGAATTAGGGTGTGTTTTTTGAGTTATGGTTTATGTTTTTTTTTTGGCTTAAGCAGTTTTATTTTTTTGGGCTTATAGCTGAAGTTGTTGTGTTTTTTAAGGCTGATTGCTTATGACTTATTTTTTGATTTTGGTACGTATATCATGGACTCGAATTTGTAAACTGCAAAGCATTTGTGCCTAAAGTAATCATGTTTTCTAACCTAGAGAAGGCAAGAAAAACCCAGTACGTACAACGAATGGAACCAAGTAGTTTGAAATGTAGATTGACACGTACATCACTGCCAAACTCATGCCAAACTCACGTATCTTGCCAAAAAATGTACACGATCCGAGGCTGGCAAAAAAAATCTTGCACTCCTACGTAAACCCTACACTAGATTGCAAGAGATGACGTCCCATATGTAATCCATTTCTGCCTCCCCATGTGCCTCTGCCTTTATCGGCGTGGTTATGCTGTCAGGTTCGTCGGACCTATAACCCATGCCTAGAGCAGGATCCTCAGAATCCAGATCGCCCAACTCCTCATCGATGATGAAACTGTACAGGGCCATAGTGGTAACAATTATCTTTGTCTACCACTCAACTGAATATGCAGCTATGCGTTATAGTATGTGCCACTTTCTCTTCCACATGCTGAACGCTCGTTCGATATCAATGCGAAGCGATGAATGGTTGTAGTTGAACGTCTTTTGCCAACCATGTGACGCTCGGCCATTGCTGAACCCCGTTGCTTTGACCCTGATCTTTCACGATACGCCTTGTTGGATGCTCTCTCCAAGATAAGCCTTCTCCCATGCACACCGCAACACGTGAACGAAGGGTAGAGAAATCAAAGTTTCAGCGAGTAGAATCCAACACCACAATTGGATTCAACACACCAAGAGCAATTTCTCGATGGAAATCTCAAGAACACGCCAACAATGGCCACCAAACCATGGTGATTTTCTGGTTTCTATTTCTCAAATCATAACCTGAGTTACAACGGGGCTAAGGCCCTGTCCTTATATTGGTGCACAATGCACGGCCTTGACTAAAACTCACGCACAACTTAGCCTAAGGCCGAAACAAACTCCAATACGAACTAAAAAGGAAATATCTAAACTGTTACCTCTGCATTCTCTCTTAATTTGCGATCTTACTATGAAGATTTCGTGGCTGACACCTTATCCATTGTGTGGGGCTTCGAAATAGCTTTCCAACGAGTCCAAGAACACCCAAATCGGACTCCGTTTGTGAAAGTTATGGACGTTTTAGTATCGGTCTTGCCAGCTGTCCCAATCCGAGTCCGAATCGGTTTCAAATCCTTATATATTTTGTTTTCTTGTTCAAGGGGCTTCCAAATCCGTTTGGAACCTGAAAAGGAGTCCTTCTCAACCTTTAGAAAGCCATGGTGTGGTCGGATTTTATCTTTACTTGCATTGCAATGCTCGAACTCTTTATATTTGGCAAGTCTCGCGCGTCTCTCCGGACAGCTCGTGCAGCATCCAATGAAATTGCCATAACTTTATGTAGGAAGCTCCAATCAAGTGTCGTTTGATTCGTTGGAAAATAGACTTCATTAGCTTTCTAAATATATCTCTTGTGCACATTAGAAATCTCAGAATTGGTATTCAAAGCTTCTTGAACATTATGCACAGAACTGCAAGCACTAACCAAAGTTGTAGTGCTACTTGGTGCCACATCATCCTCCCCTCCTTGAAGCAAAGCCGTCCTCGGCTTTGGGGTAATCTTGGGAGCTTGCTTCTTATTGGCTGTAATTTCTTCATCAACATGAATAGCACTCTGCAATTTTGGTTTCAACACATGCTTCTTTCCTCCATGTACAAAAGTGTATGTGTTGGACCAGCCCTCATGCGTAGCATTGCGATCATATTGCCATGGTCTTCCCAACAATAACCCACATGCATCCATTGGAACTACGTCGCAATCCACCTTGTCAACATAGTCACCAACAACAAACGGAACACGTACCTTGTGAGTTATCTTTAGTCTTCCGAAGTTGTGTAGCCACTCCACATGATGTGGTTGAGGATGCCTCCACATGGACAGCCCTAAAGCATACACCAAATCTTTGCATTGGTATAACTTCCACCGCTGTCCTTTGGTTTCAGTTTCTTTACTTTGCACCTTTCGGACCAAAAGATTAACATCATTCAATTCTGGATCACAATAGATAACATCCTCCTTGGAATCATCGGATTTTTCGCTTTTAGAATCACTACTAGAACTTGTTGAAGCATAGCCATCTTTAGTGAGAAGCACTCTTCGTTGATTTGGGCAATCACGCATCATATGACCCCTTCCCTTGCACTTGAAACACTCAATTTCTCTAGCACAAGCATTAGAAGGTAAATTAGAATCAGTTTTAGTTGCTTCTTTACATCTGTTGCTTGCCTCCTTTGAAAGAGCACCATTTGAACGGCTTGATGCCGCCACTTTGGAGTATAAACCCACATCATCGCCTTGCTGTAATGAACGCCTCCATGACTTTGTTTGAGTGTTAGCATATCCACCCTTGGCTTGTTTGCGCTTCAATTGTTGTTCAGCACGTTCAGCTTGATGCACCAAATCTTGAATATTGTAGTAATAGACCATCTCCACCCTATCTTGCACATCCTCATTCAACCCATTAAAGAAACGTGCCATAGTAACCTCATCATGCTCCTCTGTCCTTATACGGATCATCAACATCTCCATCTCTTTATAACATTCATCAACGCTAGAATTACCTTGACGTAGTTGTTGTAGCCGGTTGTACAAGGTCCTCGTGTAGTGTGCTGGGACAAAATGTCGCCTCAAAATATTCTTCAATTGTACCCAAGTATCCGGACGAGCTCCTACGCGACACAAAAATTGGTTCCACCAAACAAAAGCATATCCGGTGAACTCAATTATCTGCCAACCGAATCTCTTATCCTCAGTCTAGTGAATGGGGTCAAAAATTTATTCAACACAGCATCTCCCAATCCAAGTACTCCCTCCCGGTTCAACTTTACCATTAAATGATGGGATAAAAATTTTTATCCGCCCAATTCCATCATCCACGGCAACACGCTGAGCATACCCGACACCATCACGCATACCTCTACCATGGGCAGCACCTCTGCCACGCATGTCCCTACCACGATCAACACCACAGTAGTCCCGAGCATGGCGCGGTTGTGGAGCAAAGCCCGCTGCACCATCAAAGACCTCCTCGTGTTCATCGTCTTCATATGGTGCATGCCGTTCGGGATATTGAGGTCCCCGTTCAGCATGCTGAAATTGTGGTGCCTGGTTGCGTAGCGCCTCTGTCAAAGCATCAATTCGCGCCCCAAATCATAAACCTTGCCTTCAAGCTTCTGGTGACAACTTAAGAAGTAGTCACGTGTCGCTTCAAGCCCGTGTCGCACCTCGGGCAGCAAAGACGCCGCATATTGGGGCACCTCCCCGATTGACTCGGCATGATTATGTCGCGCCTTGCCGTCTTCAATCTTCATAGAACCCGCCATCAAGAAAAATTCAGCAACCTCATACCGTGATCAACCACGCTCTGATACCAAGATGATGCGGATCCACCTAGCAAGCTAGCTGAACCCCGTTGCTTTGACCCTGATCTTTCACGATACGTCTTGTTGGATGCCCTCTCCAAGATAAGCCTTCTCCCACGCACACCGCAGAACGTGAACGAAGGGTAGAGAAACTGAAGTTACAGCGAGTAGAATCCAACACCACAATTGGATTCAACACACCAAGAGCAATTCCTCGTTGGAAATCTCAAGAACACGCCAACAATGGCCACCAAACCATGGTGATTTTCTGGTTTCAATTTCTCAAATCATAACCTGAGTTACAATGGGGCTAAGGCCCTGGCCTTATATTGGTGCACAATGCACGGCCTTGACTAAAACTCACGCATAACTTGGCCTAAGGCCGAAACAAACTCCAATACGAACTAAAAAGGAAATACCTAAACTGTTACCTCTGAATTCTTTCTTAATTTGCGATCTGACTATGAAGATTTCATGGCTGGCACTTTATCCATTGTGTGGGGCTTCAAAATAGCTTTTCAACGAGTCCAAGAA